>OW799236.1:51655155-52951155 GCA_941918925.1 Phyto melanocephala
AAAAAGTGGTATTTGGAAAAGACATGAATGAGGTCACCGGCAGAGTGGGAGTAGCCCATGATGAGTAGATTCCAGAAATATATAGTATATGTCAGGATTCAATCCTGGATTCTAGAAATTAATTTTTGAAAATTTGAAAAAATCAATGCACATATATGTGATTTTCAAGTCGTTCCAATTGGTATTTAGAGAAGACATGAATGAGGTCATCGGCAGAGTGGGAGTAGCCCATGATGAGTAGATTCCAGAAATATATAGTATATGTCAGGATTCAATCCTGGATTCGAGAAATTAATTTTTAAAAATTTGAAAAATTAAGGCACATATATGGAATTTTCAAGTGAAAAAAAGTGGTATTTGGAAAACACATGAATGAGGTCACCGGCAGAGTGGGAGTAGCCCATGATGAGTAGATTCCAGAAATATATAGTATATGTCAGGATTCAATCCTGGATTCGAGAAATTAATTTTTGAAAATTTGAAAAATTAAGGGCACATATATGGAATTTTTAAGTGAAAAAAAGTGGTATTTGGAAAAGACATGAATGAGGTCACCGGCAGAGTGGGAGTAGCCCATGATGAGTAGATTCCAGAAATATATAGTATATGTCAGGATTCAATCCTGGATTCGAGAAATTAATTTTTAAAAATTTGAAAAATTAAGCACATATATGGAATTTTCAAGTGAAAAAAAGTGGTATTTGGAAAAGACATGAATGAGGTCACCGGCAGAGTGGGAGTAGCCCATGATGAGTAGATTCCAGAAATATATAGTATATGTCAGGATTCAATCCTGGATTCGAGAAATTAATTTTTGAAAATTTGAAAAATTAAGGCACATATATGGAATTTTTAAGTGAAAAAAAGTGGTATTTGGAAAAGACATGAATGAGGTCACCGGCAGAGTGGGAGTAGCCCATGATGAGTAGATTCCAGAAATATATAGTATATGTCAGGATTCAATCCTGGATTCGAGAAATTAATTTTTGAAAATTTGAAAAATTAAGGCACATATATGGAATTTTCAAGTGAAAAAAAGTGGTATTTGGAAAAGACATGAATGAGGTCACCGGCAGAGTGGGAGTAGCCCATGATGAGTAGATTCCAGAAATATATAGTATATGTCAGGATTCAATCCTGGATTCGAGAAATTAATTTTTAAAAATTTGAAAAATTAAGGCACATATATGGAATTTTCAAGTGAAAAAAGTGGTATTTGGAAAAGACATGAATGAGGTCACCGGCAGAGTGGGAGTAGCCCATGATGAGTAGATTCCAGAAATATATAGTATATGTCAGGATTCAATCCTGGATTCGAGAAATTAATTTTTGAAAATTTGAAAAATTAAGGCACATATATGGAATTTTTAAGTGAAAAAAAGTGGTATTTGGAAAAGACATGAATGAGGTCACCGGCAGAGTGGGGAGTAGCCCATGATGAGTAGATTCCAGAAATATATAGTATATGTCAGGATTCAATCCTGGATTCTAGAAATTAATTTTTGAAAATTTGAAAAAATCAATGCACATATATGTGATTTTCAAGTCGTTCCAATTGGTATTTAGAGAAGACATGAATGAGGTCACCGGCAGAGTGGGAGTAGCCCATGATGAGTAGATTCCAGAAATATATAGTATATGTCAGGATTCAATCCTGGATTCGAGAAATTAATTTTTAAAAATTTGAAAAATTAAGGCACATATATGGAATTTTCAAGTGAAAAAAAGTGGTATTTGGAAAACACATGAATGAGGTCACCGGCAGAGTGGGAGTAGCCCATGATGAGTAGATTCCAGAAATATATAGTATATGTCAGGATTCAATCCTGGATTCGAGAAATTAATTTTTGAAAATTTGAAAAATTAAGGCACATATATGGAATTTTTAAGTGAAAAAAAGTGGTATTTGGAAAAGACATGAATGAGGTCACCGGCAGAGTGGGAGTAGCCCATGATGAGTAGATTCCAGAAATATATAGTATATGTCAGGATTCAATCCTGGATTCGAGAAATTAATTTTTAAAAATTTGAAAAATTAAGGCACATATATGGAATTTTCAAGTGAAAAAAAGTGGTATTTGGAAAAGACATGAATGAGGTCACCGGCAGAGTGGGAGTAGCCCATGATGAGTAGATTCCAGAAATATATAGTATATGTCAGGATTCAATCCTGGATTCGAGAAATTAATTTTTGAAAATTTGAAAAATTAAGGCACATATATGGAATTTTTAAGTGAAAAAAAGTGGTATTTGGAAAAGACATGAATGAGGTCACCGGCAGAGTGGGAGTAGCCCATGATGAGTAGATTCCAGAAATATATAGTATATGTCAGGATTCAATCCTGGATTCGAGAAATTAATTTTTGAAAATTTGAAAAATTAAGGCACATATATGGAATTTTTAAGTGAAAAAAAGTGGTATTTGGAAAAGACATGAATGAGGTCACCGGCAGAGTGGGAGTAGCCCATGATGAGTAGATTCCAGAAATATATAGTATATGTCAGGATTCAATCCTGGATTCGAGAAATTAATTTTTGAAAATTTGAAAAATTAAGGCACATATATGGAATTTTCAAGTGAAAAAAAGTGGTATTTGGAAAAGACATGAATGAGGTCACCGGCAGAGTGGGAGTAGCCCATGATGAGTAGATTCCAGAAATATATAGTATATGTCAGGATTCAATCCTGGATTCGAGAAATTAATTTTTGAAAATTTGAAAAATTAAGGCACATATATGGAATTTTTAAGTGAAAAAACGTGGTATTTGGAAAAGACATGAATGAGGTCACCGGCAGAGTGGGAGTAGCCCATGATGAGTAGATTCCAGAAATATATAGTATATGTCAGGATTCAATCCTGGATTCTAGAAATTAATTTTTGAAAATTTGAAAAAATCAATGCACATATATGTGATTTTCAAGTCGTTCCAATTGGTATTTAGAGAAGACATGAATGAGGTCACCGGCAGAGTGGGAGTAGCCCATGATGAGTAGATTCCAGAAATATATAGTATATGTCAGGATTCAATCCTGGATTCGAGAAATTAATTTTTGAAAATTTTAAAAAATCAATGCACATATATGTGATTTTCAAGTCGTTCCAATTGGTATTTAGAGAAGACATGAATGAGGTCACCGGCAGAGTGGAAGTAGCCCATGATGAGTAGATTCCAGAAATATATAGTATATGTCAGGATTCAATCCTGGATTCGAGAAATTAATTTTTAAAAATTTGAAAAATTAAGGCACATATATGGAATTTTCAAGTGAAAAAAAGTGGTATTTGGAAAAGACATGAATGAGGTCACCGGCAGAGTGGGAGTAGCCCATGATGAGTAGATTCCAGAAATATATAGTATATGTCAGGATTCAATCCTGGATTCGAGAAATTAATTTTTGAAAATTTGAAAAATTAAGGCACATATATGGAATTTTTAAGTGAAAAAAAGTGGTATTTGGAAAAGACATGAATGAGGTCACCGGCAGAGTGGGAGTAGCCCATGATGAGTAGATTCCAGAAATATATAGGATATGTCAGGATTCAATCCTGGATTCGAGAAATTAATTTTTGAAAATTTGAAAAATTAAGGCACATATATGGAATTTTTAAGTGAAAAAAAGTGGTATTTGGAAAAGACATGAATGAGGTCACCGGCAGAGAGGGAGTAGCCCATGATGAGTAGATTCCAGAAATATATAGTATATGTCAGGATTCAATCCTGGATTCGAGAAATTAATTTTTGAAAATTTGAAAAAATCAATGCACATATATGTGATTTTCAAGTCGTTCCAATCGGTATTTAGAGAAGACATGAATGAGGTCACCGGCAGAGTGGGAGTAGCCCATGATGAGTAGATTCCAGAAATATATAGTATATGTCAGGATTCAATCCTGGATTCGAGAAATTAATTTTTGAAAATTTGAAAAATTAAGGCACATATATGGAATTTTCAAGTGAAAAAAAGTGGTATTTGGAAAAGACATGAATGAGGTCACCGGCAGAGTGGGAGTAGCCCATGATGAGTAGATTCCAGAAATATATAGTATATGTCAGGATTCAACCCTGGATTCGAGAAATTAATTTTTGAAAATTTGAAAAATTAAGGCACATATATGGAATTTTCAAGTGAAAAAAGTGGTATTTGGAAAAGACATTAATGAGGTCACCGGCAGAGTGGGAGTAGCCCATGATGAGTAGATTCCAGAAATATATAGTATATGTCAGGATTCAATCCTGGATTCGAGAAATTAATTTTCAAAAATTTGAAAAATTAAGGCACATATATGGAATTTTCAAGTGAAAAAAAGTGGTATTTGGAAAAGACATGAATGAGGTCACCGGCAGAGTGGAAGTAGCCCATGATGAGTAGATTCCAGAAATATATAGTATATGTCAGGATTCAATCCTGGATTCGAGAAATTAATTTTTGAAAATTTGAAAAATTAAGGCACATATATGGAATTTTTAAGTGAAAAAAAGTGGTATTTGGAAAAGACATGAATGAGGTCACCGGCAGAGTGGGAGTAGCCCATGATGAGTAGATTCCAGAAATATATAGTATATGTCAGGATTCAATCCTGGATTCGAGAAATTAATTTTTGAAAATTTGAAAAAATCAATGCACATATATGTGATTTTCAAGTCGTTCCAATGGGTATTTAGAGAAGACATGAATGAGGCCACCGGCAGAGTGGGAGTAGCCCATGATGAGTAGATTCCAGAAATATATAGTATATGTCAGGATTCAATCCTGGATTCGAGAAATTAATTTTTGAAAATTTGAAAAATTAAGGCACATATATGGAATTTTCAAGTGAAAAAAAGTGGTATTTGGAAAAGACATGAATGAGGTCACCGGCAGAGCGGGAGTATACTATGACATATACTATATATTTCTGGAATCTACTCGTCATGGGCTACTCCCACTCTGCCGGTGACCTCATTCATGTCTTTTCCAAGTACCACTTTTTTTCACTTAAAAATTCCATATATGTGTCTTAATTTTTCAAATTTTCAAAAATTAATTTCTCGAATCCAGGATTGAATCCTGACATATACTATATATTTCTGGAATCTACTCATCATGGGCTACTCCCACTCTGCCGGTGACCTCATTCATGTCTTTTCCAAATACCACTTTTTTTCACTTGAAAATTCCATATATGTGCCTTAATTTTTCAAATTTTTAAAAATTAATTTCTGGAATCTACTCATCATGGGCTACTCCCACTCTGCCGGTGACCTCATTCATGTCTTTTCCAAATACCACTTTTTTTCACTTAAAAATTCCATATATGTGCCTTAATTTTTCAAATTTTCAAAAATTAATTTCTCGAATCCAGGATTGAATCCTGACATATACTATATATTTCTGGAATCTACTCATCATGGGCTACTCCCACTCTGCCGGTGACCTCATTCATGTGTTTTCCAAATACCACTTTTTTTCACTTGAAAATTCCATATATGTGCCTTAATTTTTCAAATTTTTAAAAATTAATTTCTCGAATCCAGGATTGAATCCTGACATATACTATATATTTCTGGAATCTACTCATCATGGGCTACTCCCACTCTGCCGGTGACCTCATTCATGTCTTTTCCAAATACCACTTTTTTTCACTTGAAAATTCCATATATGTGCTTTACTTTTTCAAATTTTTAAAAATTAATTTCTCGAATCCAGGATTGAATCCTGACATATACTATATATTTCTGGAATCTACTCATCATGGGCTACTCCCACTCTGCCGGTGACCTCATTCATGTCTTTTCCAAATACCACTTTTTTTCACTTGAAAATTCCATATATGTGCTTTAATTTTTCAAATTTTTAAAAATTAATTTCTCGAATCCAGGATTGAATCCTGACATATACTATATATTTCTGGAATCTACTCATCATGGGCTACTCCCACTCTGCCGGTGACCTCATTCATGTCTTTTCCAAATACCACTTTTTTTCACTTGAAAATTCCATATATGTGCCTTAATTTTTCAAATTTTCAAAAATTAATTTCTCGAATCCAGGATTGAATCCTGACATATACTATATATTTGTGGAATCTACTCATCATGGGCTACTCCCACTCTGCCGGTGACCTCATTCATGTCTTTTCCAAATACCACTTTTTTTCACTTAAAAATTCCATATATGTGCATTGATTTTTTCAAATTTTCAAAAATTAATTTCTCGAATCCAGGATTGAATCCTGACATATACTATATATTTGTGGAATCTACTCATCATGGGCTACTCCCACTCTGCCGGTGACCTCATTCATGTCTTTTCCAAATACCACTTTTTTTCACGTGAAAATCCCTTGATATTTTTTTAAATTTTTAATATAAACCTACATTCAGAAACAATTTTTTTCAATTATACTCTTTTTAAAATTATGTAAATATTTATGTATATATATTTTTTCTTTTTTTATTTGCTATTTTTTATTTATTTAAAAGAAAAGTATTTTTGTCATTTTCAAAAGTACTTTTACAGTATGTGGAACGTATCTTAACATATGTGTAGGACGTATTTAACTGACGAATTTATCTTCACACCCTTGGTTTTCTTTACTAAATCGGGCCTGATAATAGACTGCGATGCTCCCGTGTCTATGGTAAAAATATGCCTTCGAACATTGATATACCCACGAGCAGTATAGTTGCTATTTTTCTGCTGCATAACTGATATAGAGATTGTGGGGCCCTCGCTTATGGGAGCCAGCTCTTGCCCCGTAGTGCTAGCTCGTTTTAGTTTAACGGTGACTCATGTGATGATTTCGTGCTTGCCCGTTTGCTGTTTCCAGGTGGCGAAACAGATCTAGCCCGCTTTCTTGGTGCTCTACAATTTCGTTGAAAATGTCCACTTTTATCACAATTATAGCATTTGGCTCTGGCTTTACCTTGCTTTTCCTCTAATGCCTGTATACGAGCCTTTAAATCACTTCATCTCTTTCCATTTCTGTAGAAATTTCAAGATTTCGCACCATGTATACCTGTGGCTTAGAAAGCAATTTCGCAGTTTCCTGTGTTAGTGCATATGAAACGGTTTCTGCAAACGTCGATTTATGCGTGCCAAACACCGCGTGCTTTATTTCAGGATCCAAAAATGGGTGATTTTCACCTGAATATGTCAGCTGCACCAAACGCTCGATCTCCGTTGCAAAATCTTGTAATGACTCGTTAGCTTTTTGTATTCTGCCTCGTAATTCCATTCGATATATATCTCGTTTATGCTCGCCGCCATACTTACGTTGTAGTGCAACCATTATGTCCTCGTAGTTTTCTCTGCAGCCAATGGGTATACTTTCTAGAACTTGTGCTGCGTTGCCTTTCAATGCCAAAATCAACTCTATAGCCTTTTCTTCATTGTTCCACATATTTCTATTGGCAACTGTCTCAAACTGAAATTTAAAAAAACATTAAATGGTGCACTGCCGTCAAAAGTAGTTGCCTTTGTTCTACTCGAGATTTCTGGAATTATTCGCACTGGTCCCTCATGACATTGAATATCAATAATTTTTGTTTCCAAAATTTTTAAATTTTTCGTCAACATCTCTAGCCTGTGCTCCGATGCCATTTTCAAGATCAGCCAGTTTTTTATCTATTTTACTAACATGCTTTTCAATGCCCTCTACTCTGTTATTTACAGCTTCAGCAATTTCTTGAACTTTTTCGATCGTAGCTCTAGCTGTTTCTTGCACTTCTTCTTTAACTTCAGCTAATAACTTTTTTTTATTAGCTATAGAAGATTCTTGAACTTCTGCTAATAATTTTTCATTATTAGCTCTAGAAGTTTCTTGAACTTCTACTTAAACTTGAGCTAATAATTTTTCATTATTTGCTCTAGAAGATTCTTGAACTTCGGCTAATAATTTTTGACCGTTAAGTTCCATTGCTGCAAGCATTGTACTTAAATCCATGTTGTTTGTGGTTGCACGAGTGGAAACTTCTACATTTTCATTAAGCTCGTAACCATCAATGTCAATATTACGCCGCTTAAATTAATCTAGAAGTCTCTTCTGCAATTCTACTTTATTACCTGTTGTCAACAATGCCAGCTTACTCAATTTCTTCTTGAGTTGTTCTACTTTAAGCTCCTCAAATTTCATGTCTGCTTTTTTTTCAATGCAATCCCACTTCTGACACGAGTTGTTACGTTTATACCTTTTATAAAGGCTTATTTCCTTTAAATAAATTTTGAGTTCTTTTATTGCAATCAAAAAAAAAAAAAAAAAAAACAGTTGAAATTCGTTATAAAATTAAGAGCACTTTATTTGTTCAAATACACTCAGATATTGTTTTATAGCACTTTACTTATTTCACTTATTGTTATACACTTTTATTATCAAACTCACTTTGATACGCGCTTTACAAGCTATATTGTTAGACTCATCATGTTAGCTGTGTTGTTTGGTTATTTATAGTAACATAGTTGTGTTTGGTAACATTCGACAAAGTTCTCGTATGTACACACTAGTACATTCGAAAACCGTTACATTTAAATTAAGACGCAATGTTAATGTTAAGTGTTAAAACGTATGTATTAAAAGACGATAATTTGCTGACTAACTCTAAACGTGTTTATTACATATATTTAAACATTTCATTTCATATGACATTTGTAAGTAATTTTGACATATAATAAGGTAGTGAAGATAATCATAACATCTCTCCCAGATATTTGTTGTGGCTGTGGTTCCTGGAATCTGATTTACAATTAGTGGTGAACGATTTTCTGATGTCGGGATATTACAATTAATTGGTGTATTTAGCGATTGCGAATGCTGTAGTGGACTTATATCATTGGTTGGATTTTATGCTTGATTTTTATCCGTATTTGAAATCTCATCTCCCACATTCCTCATTTGGTCAATATGCCTGATCCATATGCGATTATTATCTAATTCAACTTGGTAGTGTAATTTCCCTTTGTTATTTAACACTTTTCCAAAACGCCATTTATCACTGGAGATCTAGTCTCTAACCGCCACTCTCTCTCTCCTGGCTTGAATATTTTGCTGGGCTTTTCTCTTACAAATTTCTTTACTTCATTGCATGGCAACAATAACTCAAGACGGGTTTGTATATGTCTGCCAAACATAGCCATTGCTGGTGACTTTCGTGGCTGGGTGAATTGCTTGTCGATATGCTAAGAGAAAGGTTTATAACTCATTTTCTAATGTGGTTGATTTCGCTTTAATTGACTTTATTTTGTTTTTTAACATTTGTATGAACCTGTCGGCTTGTCCATTTGTCGATGGGTGGTATGGTGCTCCTTGCTTATGTATTATTCCATTGGATTTTAAAAAATTTTGAAATTGTATAGAATTAAACTGTGGACCGTGATCTGTAAGCAATACATTTGGGATACCAAATGTTGAAAAAATTTGTTTACATTTTTGTATTGTTAATTCAGCTGTCATGTTTGGTACGATGTGTACTTCAGGCCACTTGCTGAATGCATCAATTAAGACTAAAAAATATTTACCCATAAACGGGCCGGCAAAGTCCGCATGAACTCTTTCAAATACTTTGCATGGAGGCATCCAACAATGTACCGGTACAGTCTTTGGATTGTTTTTATTGACTTGACATAGAGGACAATCTAAAACAATTTTTTCGATATCGGAGTCCATTTTATACAACCAGCAGTATGCTTTGGCTAAAGACTTAATTTTTGACATACCAAAATGCCCGCTGTGTAATATCTGTCGAACTCTCTCACGAAGTGTTTTTGCTATAAACACTCGGATTCTTCTTAAAAGACACGCACTTTGTAGTGCAAACTCTGTTTGTTCTATGCCAAATCTGTGTTTTGGATCCCAAAGCCGACCATATTTTAATGACTCAACCAGCATTTTGATTTCGTCCTCCTTTTCGGTTTCGACTCGTAGATCTTCTACCGTAACGGAAAGATTTTCAATAGCGTGTACTTCAATCATATCGATTTCTTCAATAGTATATAAGTTATGTCTTGTGGTAGTCTTGTCAGCGTTTTCCACAGATTTGTTTAAGCGAATATCGTAATTAAGTGTTTCTAAAAATATGGCGTAGTGTTGCATTCGAGTTGCAGTTAACGTAGGTAAGCCCTTAGTTGGTGAAAATATCTGTGATATTGCTTTATTGTCCGTAACAAGAGTGAACTTTCTTCCTAAAAGATATTGGTGAAACTTTTTCACCCCAAAAATTATAGCATACGCCTCTTTATCTACTTGACTGTATTTCTGTTGCGTTTTGTTCAATGTCTGCGAAGCAAATTGAATTGGGCGTTCCATCCCATTTTTATCTTTGTGACTTAACACTGCACCCACCCCCCACTGGGCTTGCGTCTACTGCCAGTAACAGTGGTAAGTCTGAGTGATAATGCATTAAAACCATGTCTGATTGCATTTTATCTTTGACTTCCTTAAATGTTAGTTCGCAGTCAGCGTCAAACTTAAAATCTACATCACTATGTAAAAGTTTATTCAGTGGGTAAATTAAGGTGCTTAGATTTTCCATAAATCGACCGTAGTAATTAATAAGACCTAAAAATGATCGTACTTCGTCTTTCGTTTGCGGTTTTTTCATATTTTGTATGGCATCGACTTTGCTTTTAACTTTAGATATACCATAACGATCCATAATGTACCCGCAGTACTCAATCTGGTTTTGTAAAAACTCAGATTTGTTCAAATTTACACGCATATTATGTTTGTCTAGTCTCCGAAGCACTTCATGAACTCTTTGTAAATGTGTTTCATCATTTGGCGCAGTCACTTTAATGTCATCCAAAAACACTTTAATACCTGGTATATCACCAAGTAGTTGTTCAATAAAACGCTGCCATTTAGCAGGCGCTCATGAGATGCCGAACATCAGCCGCGTAGGCTGAAATAACCCCTTATGGGTGCTAATTGTTAGTAGGTTTCGATCGTCTGGGTGCACTTCTAATTGAAGATAAGCTTTAGACAAATCGATTTTTGAGAATTTCAATCCCCCAGACATACTACAAAAAAGCTCGTCAATTGTTGGTAGGGGGTGCTCATCCACTATTAACGAAGGGTTCAGCGTCACCTTATAGTCTTCACACATTCGTATGGACCCATCACTTTTAGGCACGACTACCACTGGCGTGGCCCTCAGATATTGTTTTATAGCACTTTACTTGCAAGGTTTACAAGCTATATTGTTAGACTCATCATGTTAGCTGTGTTGTTCGGCTATTTATAGTAACATAGTGGTGTTCGGTAACATTCGATAAAGTTGTCGTATGTACACACTACATTCGAAAGCCGTTACATTTAAATTAAGACGTAATGTTTATGTTAAGTAATATGCAGGAATAATAAAAGTGCCTAAAAGTATGCTGCACATAATAACTCACATCATGTTCAAACAACCAGCGAAATCAACTAATAAAACTACAGTAACTTAAACTAAATTATAATGTAAATTACGCTATTTAAAAATAAATCTGTAACAATATGTTATAAAGTAATATGATTCTAAAATTTATTATTCATTTAAAAGAATTAAAATTATTCGTTTTTCTTTCATTTCTTATTTAAATTTGACCTACCTCAATAACGCGGCCTGTGCATTTTTTCTTTAAAGATTTTTTATGCAGCAAGTATATCTTCAAAATCATAAACATGCATATAAATAACATTAGGTTAAAATCTAATTTTAAGTTTTAAGCTTAGTTTAGACGATATGTTGAATCAGCAAATTTATCCTTAAAAATTTGATACAACTGCAAGCATACCGCACAGAGGAGTATTTGGCCTGAAAAGCTGGCCAAAATTATTAAACGTTTCTGTTTTCTGTTTTTCTCTAGAACGTAAGGATTTTCTTTTAAAGGCGTCGCATATTTCACACCCTAAATCGTTGGGTTGCCTAAAATATTTTGTCATAACTTGAAAACGGGTTCTCCGATTTTAATAACAGGAGGATCAAAAGATGCACCGAATAATTCTGCTTAAACTAACTCAACACGTTTTTTTTTCTATCTATTACTATTTCGGAGTTATTAAAAATTGAATGGCGAAAAAAAAATTTTTTCTGCAAAATTTGTCAAATTTTTTGTTTTCAAAATGCAATAAAAAAAAATTAAATAACCAAAAAGTTTAAATTTTTAAGATTTTTCCAAAGGCCACATTCCTAAGGAATAAAAAACGGTATAAATAGTAAAACTCAATTAACAAATGTTGATTTTAAAGGTTTAAACTCATTCTTTTCAGACTGTATGTACATGCATACATATGATTTACGGTCTAGTTAAAAAAAATTTTAAAAATTGTAAGGTTCTTATAGAACAGTATTCTTTTTATGAAAAAATGCTTTATTATATATATTTTATATTATATAATACTTAATATATGGACAAGTTAAACTAATCAAAATTCCTCAATAATTATTATGTCGTATGTATATCCTTATTAGATGCATTATCGGTGTCGGGAAGAAGAAGTGTGATGGTTTCTGATGAAAAAGCTTTTGTATTAATTCGTTCTCTTTGCGTACTGCAGCTTATAAAAGGTCACTACTCAGAAATAACCTATTAAAAACATCTCGATTTGTATCGTTTCTGCTGAATTTCCCCGAAAAATTCGTACGATATAATCGTAAGTGCTTATTTCTGGCCTCGACAGCTTCTTCTGACAATTGGATGGTAGCCTGATACCTGGTTGCCCATGTATTTTTTATGTACCTGTATTTATTTTTTGTAAACTTATTTTTGTGATTAATGCTTTTAATAATTATTCTTATTAGGTACGTATATTTATTTTTTTAGCATATAATGTTTTGTAGAGCAGGTATATAAAAATATCCTTTATGGGGATGTGTGGGACATTCCATTATAACTATTATGGATAATAAAGAATTTTTCAAATTTATAATTACACTGCTCAGCAGCAAAATCTCCTGTTAATTAAAACTATATGGATTTTGATGCGCTTAACTCAAATCCGTTGTCGGTTTTTTTCCATCAGATCGGGATTTTTTTATGGGCGTGGCAAATTTTTCCCCCTAAATTAGTCAGGTACGGAGACTTATTTCATCCTAACTCGAGAACCAGTCATTCGATTTTCCAAAATAAAACACCAATACTAATATTTTTTTATTTAAAAATGGAATTAAAAAAAATATTAGGCAAATATTCAACATTTCAAACTATTTTTTGAGAGCTACTTATCTTGGAAATAAAAAAGCCATAAACCATAAAAATTGGTTAAAAAATGTGGATTTTATTGTAAATTTACCGCAGGTACCCAATATTGACCAAATATGTGTAATGCAGCAAGCAACGTCAGAATGGGCGCACTAAAGCGCCTTGTAGCAACAATGAATGACAACTATTTACTTCTATCTATTTTCGTACATCAAAATCAAATACAAGCAAAAAAATTGTCCAGATTGTAATTTTGTAGCAACGCCTCGCATAAAGCACCCACCCTGTCGTCACCCGTAGATAACTTCAAATTACAATAAAAGTTAAAATATTTACAGCCTATTTTATTTAAAATAACACAAAACTTTTTTTTATTTAGGAAACATTGTTAAAATAAAAAAGAAGCTTAAGCTGTTCATACTCTTTCTTGCACATCATTCAATTTCGTTCTAAAGACCTCGTCCTTCATAATTTGTCGTATTTGTGGACCTACAAATATGCCTTCTTTTACTTTAGCATCTCTGATTCTAGGAAATTTGCTCTTAATGTATAGAAAACCTTCACCGTCCTTGTTCATTGCTATGACAAAATTTTTCATTAGGTCTAGCATTATATGAATAGGAGGCAGAAGAGTTTGTTCTTTTTGATTAAAAGGCTCTTTTGCTACATTTATTTCTCCTGGAATAAAATTTACTTTTTTCGGCCAAATTTTAATATTGTAGTGTTTTTCTTTTGCGCGGCTATCCCATTCACATAAGAAGCAATAAAACTTAGTATATCCACTTTTCAATCCATTTAACATTGCTATGACTTTCAAATCTGCAGATTCCATGAGTAATGGGAATATAAAAATTTTTTGTAGTATCATCTTCATGTTACTATAGTTTTCTTTCATATTTCTTGCATACGCGAGTGGGACCAATGGAAATTTGTTGCCATTGTGAAGTAAAACGGCTTTTAAACTTGTCTTGGATGAATCAATAAAAAGCCGCCAATCCTCATATTTATAACTGAAACACAGTTGTTGCATAAGTCCATCAGCATTATCACAAAATACCAAACCTTTCTGCTGAAATATTTCAAAAAAGGTTATTCTTTATTTCGAAAGTACAAGACGTTAACATCCTTTTGCACCAAACTCCATTCTTTTTATTGGGATGCAAGAAGCTCAAACTTGTTTTTTTAAAAGCCCTAATTTACGAACTAAGTTATTCATATCAGTTTAATTCGGAAAATAAGGTTTACTCGTTGTACTTCCAAATGAATGCGAAGAAACACCCATGCTGGCGTAAGTGGATTGAGTTGCTGCAGAAATTCCATCTTCTTCGTCGTCTGTAGGAGGCAATGGAGATAAAAATTTACTTGTAAACTGGTCGTTTGACGCATGAGGTATTTGGATATATAACTTTATTTTTGGTTTTTTTTTTTTGGTAAACCCACGTGTTTTAGTATGGCAAAAGTAGCAATCATTTTGATGATTTTGTGGTTCACTTCAAATCACTGGCTTCATAAATCCTTATGACCTCCTTTTACACAACCTCCTAAAGATCTTGCACAGATACTACAACATATTTATGGCAGCCAATCGATAGATAACCCAAAATAACGGCGATAAGCATTTTTAATCTTGAAAGATTTTGTCTCCCGTTTAGTACTTAATGTTAGATCGCCACATACGTAACAAAATAAATCCTTGACATTTTGTAATATGAAAGCGTTTGTGGATTCTTTAATTGCTTTATTTATTTACACAATAACGAAAAACACTATAAGATCTATTTATTGTTGCCGATTTTAACCGCACGATATTCAATATAAAGTGACTCACTTATTGTCCATCAGCTTCTATACATTACAATAAATACTAGAATCTACCCAATGTTCTTAATTCTCTCAGAAAAAAGTTTAAAATGTTGAATATTTGCTTCATATTTTTTTTGATTCCATTTTTAAATTGAAAAATATCACGAATTTTGCACACAAAAAAAATGTTTTTCTCCATTAATTTTTAAATAATTCCAAAACGATAAGAGATAGAGAAAAATTCTATTTAACTAAAATAAATACAATTTTGTAAGACATCTTCTGGTGTTTAATTTTTGAAAATCGGATGACTGGTTCTCGAGTTAGGATAAAATATGTCTCCGTACCTGACTAATTTTGGGGGAAAAATTTGCGACGCCCATAAAAAAAATCCCGATCTGATGGAAAAAAACCGACAATGGATTTGAGCTCAACGCATCAAAATCCATATAGTCCACATAGTTTTAATTAACGGGAAGACAAAAAATGATTTTTTGTAGAGCAGTGTTATAGGTAGGTAGGTATTAACATTGTGAAGTGTTAAAAGTGATGTGAATTACAGTTTAAATCAATAATTCAAAATACATAAAAGTTAATGACGATATAAATGTATAAAAGTGCCTGATGAGCAAAAATAGAGGAAATGTAAAAATTTTAAAAAATCGTCAAAAATAATGGCGCAAACTTGCGCACACTTTTTTTTGTTTCTAAAATTAGAAATTCCAAAATTTATTGTGGTATCAAACATAATTCGTAGAAATGCTAACCTAACTTTTAAAAACCTCTTCTTTTTCTTTTTTTGCAAAAAAAAGTGTATAATTTTTTTTCGTTTTTAGCTTTTGAACGAATTGTTTGAACATGAATATTCAACACATTTAAATTTTTTTTTTCTGTTTTAAATAACTTTTGATCAATCCTTTCAGCGAAAAAATTATCATTGTTAAATCGTAGAATATCCTACATTTCAGAGTTAATATATCTCATGTCAATACCCTGATACATATTACTTTGCTTTGAATGCCATTTTGAATTTTTAAAAATTTTTATGTTGTACTCTATTCTACTTGAGCCTAATCAGATGCCTTGAAGTTGAAAACTTAATTTTCTTCTATAAATTTAAGTGAAAATACTGGGTTATGTTATAGACCCTAAAAAGGCATAAAGAAAATGTACTGCTTATATTTTTAAATATTATTCAGGCTGCATTTTATTTAAAATTTTCATTAAAAAAAATTTAATAGTGATAATGAAAGTATATTATTATTTTATTTATTTAATTTCAAATTTATTATAATTAAAATTATAACAAACTAAAACTAAGAGCACTAGCAGCTAAGGCTATCGGCTCAAAAAGTATAATATGAAAAGGCATATTTTTGCCAACACTAGCGGAGTAGAAAGCATTTTCGAAACTCTTTAATCGGTGATAAAGTATTTATTGTAAATATTATTAATTTAATACCTACGCTTTTAGTTAATTAAATTTCTATATCATATTTTCTTACCACAATGAGTTAGACTAAAATGTAACCAACAGCAACCCCTTTTTTGTTTGTTATTATATTTGATATTATTACTAGTTTTATCCTGCTCTAGCCATCAGTAAAGCTTAGTCTAGATGGTATGTTGAATCAGCATATGTATGCTAATATTTATTTGCTTTAAAATAACAGCAAATGTCTCTATTAGCATATTGAATATGTTGGTCGTTTACACGATATGCTGAAAGTATCAAATTTTTTTAATTTAACATACGCCAACATATGATATTTCAACATATGAGTTAGCATAAAATTTTTGTGTATACACGATATGTTGAATTTCGTTTAATTATTGTATGCTGAGTCGTATTAAAATTTGTTTATATATTTGTATATGCCAAATAAATTTAACAATACCCTTTTTTGCGGTAATTATATTTATATGTATGTGATAATAAAAAAAAATAATCTGAAAAAGTATATCTTTTATTATTACAATAAGTAGTATATTTGTGGGCATTCTGGGACAGCAAATTCATCCTTATGGAGATTCCATGAGGATGAATTTTTGTTTTAAATTTTGATCCCAATGGTAATTCCCCATAAGGATGAATTTTTGTTAATAATTTAAAATTTTCATCCCAATGGTAATTTCCATAAGGCTGATTTTTGATTTTAGTTGATATGCATTTTGTTATTGGTTTGTTTGTCTCAAGTTTCAAGTTTAATTTTTTATTGTCTGTGCAATTTACTCATACGGATGATTTTTTTTGTCGTTAAAATTTTTTATAATTGTAATATTGTTTGTATATACATACATAAATGCTTGCATATATAAATATGTGAATACAAACTTACATAATTGTTTTAGAAAATGTATGTAGAAAAAATTGTTTTAAAATAAAAATGTATGTACAAAATTGTTTAAATAAGAATGTGAAGAGATGAATTTTCAAAGATAAATAATTTAAGAGGAAATAATTTTTATTGCATGTAATTATAGTTTTCCATAAAGATGAATTTTATTTTTAAAGATGAATAATTTTAAGAGAAAATGATTGTTTGAGTGATTTTTATTAAAATAGTAAAGAGGTAAATTATGAGAAAATAGTTGTATATATTAGAATCTTCCTGATTATTTATGGATTAGAACTGATGACAGTTTTTATCTCCAAACTGATTTGAATAATTTTTTTAATTGGTGTACGGTAAATCTAATGGAATTGAATTTAACAAAATGCAAATCTATGACTTTCTACAGATATTCACCGATTTCAAATGTTTACTCTCTAAATGGCTCTAATTCAAATGTATTTGATTCGTTTATGGATCTTTGAATTCCCTTTGATGTAAAAATTAATTTCAACTGACATGTAATAATGACAGTAAATAAAGCTTGTGGGGTATTAAGTTTCATAAAGCGTTGGGCTAAGGAATTTAATGATGTAACAAAAAATTTATTCACGTCATTGGTAAGACCTTTACTGGAATATGGATCAGTAATTTGGCATCCCCAATATGATGTGTATATTCAAAAACTTGAATCAGTTCAAAAACAATTTTTGCTGTTCTGCCTTTGTAACCTTCGTTGGAATCCTCATACAAACTTACCGTCATATCGTAGTCGTTTACTACTTATTGCGCTCCCAACGTTACAAAGCCGAAGAATTGTTTTCAATATTGCATTTGTCATGAACCTAATTCAAGGTAAATTTGATTCTACATATCTTCAACGTAAAATATTCATCAATGTTCCTAATAGGCAGCTTAGATTTTATGAACCGTTATATGTACCATTTCATAGATCAAGCTACATTAACTTTGATCCAATTAGAAGAATCTATGCTGAGGTAAAAAAGTTCTATGTTCACATTGACTTTTCTGATAATGTTGCTGTAACAAGTGGAATGCTGATAAGGTTTCTAAACTCAAATGCATACGTTTAATGTTGTTTCTAAAGGGTGTTTTTTTAAGCCCGATAGAACTTAAAATTGTAAAAAATAACACAAAAAATTAAATTGTAATCAAAATTATATTTTTATTCGAAAGATCAATACGTGACATTAACATTTGAAAATGATTTCGGGCATATGGGCACCGCGGCTGTTCTTGACGAAGCGCATTCTGGACGTCCAATTTTGGGCCACTTTTTCGAGCACTGCTGGCCGTATGTCACGAATAACACGAACAATGCTGGCCTCCAAGGCGTCAATTGTTGCTGGTTTATCAGCATAAACCAGTGACTTCACGTAGCCCCACAGGAAATAATCGAGAGGTGTCAAATCGCACGACCTTGGAGGCCAATTGACAGGTCCATTTCTCGAAATCAACTTATCGCCAAATTTTGATTTCAATAAGTCGATGGTTGCGTTCGCCGTATGGCACGTAGCGCCATCCTGTTGAAACCACATCTCCTCCGGATCAATGTCATCCATATTTTCAAACAAAAAATCATTGATCATGGTTCGGTAACGATCTCCATTGACCGTAACGCGAGCTACGGCCTCATTTTTGAAGAAATAAGGTCCGATGATGCCACCAGCGTGAAAACCGCACCAAACGGTGCATTTTTCTGGATGTAATGAAGTCTGTAGGGTCTCTTGTGGATTGGTCTCGCTCCATATGCGGCAATTTTGCTTATTAACAAACCCGTTAAGCCAAAAATGCGCCTCATCGCTGAACACAATTTTGCGATAAAACAACGGACGTCCAGAATGCGCTTCGTCAAGAACAGCCGCGGTGCCCATATGCCCGAAATCATTTTCAAATGTTAATGTCACGTATTGATCTTTCGAATAAAAAAAAAATTTTGATTACAATTTAATTTTTTGTGTTATTTTTTACAATTTCAAGTTCTATCGGGCTTAAAAAAACACCCTTTATCTTTCTTATTTTTGTATTTAAATTTAAAAAATGTTGCTCAACTGTAAATTTTATTATGTTGATTAAATTAAATAAATTAAATAAAAATAGATAGATTTCAAATAAATAACGAACTATTAAAAAAAACAGCAGACAGTTGTCCGACAGTCCCTGCAGGCCATTAAGTTTAACGTAGAATACGCCATCCGATAAGACAGAAAACATATATAACAATAAATGATAAATAATATAAGCAAATTAATTTATTTATTTGATAGTTTATTTTGATAATATACATAAGCTTATTGTTGGAAAAATAGGATAAATATGTTTTTAAATTAAAAGAGTAAGGATAAATGATAAATAACAGACGCAAATAAATTTGATTATTTGAAAGTTACTTTTGATAATATAGGCTTATAATAGGAAAAATAGGATAAATATGTTTTTAAATTAACATTAAAATTTCTCGCAAAAACTTAGTCAATGGTTGTGTTATCAATAGTTGTGGGAGCATCGTTTAGAATATAATCCAAATTAAATGTATCGCTTATATATTTCGCTTTCAATATTTCATCAATCAAAACAACAGCCGAAGATTTGTGTCCACACTGAAACAGCAGCAAAGTTTGTGTTTACTCTACAAACTCAAACACTCAACCAAACACCACACATATGTTTGAGTGTATGTGTTTAAACAATTTTCATTTGAGAAATTTAAATATTAGGAAGATATCAACCAATATGAAATGTATATCAAACGAAAGATAACATCTTCATTTACCTACAAAAAAATTTTTAAAAAAAGTTAAAGATTAAAACAATAACAATCTGACATGACTCCCTATACCGTAAGAAGTATTCTACGCCAAAAAAAATCAGATAATGATAATAAAGAAAAACGTGACTTCATTCAGTTTTGAGTTGTTTAAAAAATCGTAAAATATTCAAAAATATTTCGAAAGTCGCCAAGATTTTCCAAAAATATGTTACAAAAGAAAAAGGAACAGATGAACAAGAACAAGATGTGATTTTGTGAATTGGAAATACCTATTAAGAACACAATAATAGATTTAAAGTTACTACAAATAAATGATAAAGGATTTGCCTTTTTTTAAACGAATAATAGTTATTTTGTTATAAAGCCGATGCTGTCCACTCATTTATGCTCAAAGAAATGTTTTAAAGCGGACTGCAAATTAAGATATGAATTGGGAAGAGCTCTTCATAAAAGAATACAAGAAAGAAGAATAACTTACTCAAGACTTTTGATTTTTTTAAGAATCCAAAATTTAAATATGATTTTTGTAAAATAAAAAAAACTAAAAAAAAATCCGATTTATCATTATTTGAAGACAACACTGTCGATTAAATTTTTTCTACAGATAAAAAATTAAAGCGATCGACATATGCAAAAGTCACACAAAAGCTCACAATACGAAAAGTTATGATATGTCTACAAATATTGGAAAGGAAATAGATTTTTTTGGAACAAGAGTATACCCTCTGTCTCTCTCCCTCTGCATTCTGCATTAACTAATTACATTATGCAAAAAGTAAAAGTTCCCAGAGTAACCACTTTATATATTTGATCCGCTAACTGCAACAATCATCATAATTTAAAATTCTATAGTACGGGTTTTTTTAATTTTTTTTTTATAAAATTGAGATTTTCGTAGAGGCTACATACATCTTGTCGTAACTTTGGAACGACGTACACGATTTTGTTCCGCAATCCCTTATCAAACTTTAAATTATGCCAGATTCAAGATTTTTATATCGTTTTTTACCCTTTACCTGAGGTGAACAAGGGTATATATAGCTTTGTCATTCCGTTTATAATTTCTACAATTTTCATTTCCGACCCCATAAAGTATAATATTTTTATAAAAGCTTATGAATAGAGGAGTCCATTAAGCCGTCTGTCCGCCTGCCTGTGTGTTGGTTGAAATCAACTTTTAAAAGCAACCATATGTTTCTCAGATCTATGTATGGTATCAACCTTTTGGAAATATCCGGAAATGAATATCTATTGAAATTCAGCACAATCGCCCCATAACTTTTTGAGATATGAGCAAAATAACACGACTGCCTCTGTTTTTTCCCATATTTTTACCACCAAAATTAAAATTTTTCAGCCATAGAATAATTTATAGGTACCTTTGTTAGTATTTGTCGATCCGCCACTACAAAATGGCGGACAATAAATTTATATACAGTGTTTGTCGCTAATATGCATTTAAAATTTTGCACCTTTTTTTGTTCTTATAAGTGAGAAATGCATATACAAAATAAAAATACATTAAATCCAAATCAGGTATTTTTATATGTAACTTCTTGAATCGCCTCAATATGGGTATTAAATGAAATGGCTTGACTAGTAGAATACAGTAAATTATTAAAAAAAAAATTAAAATCCAAGATGGCGTCTAAAACAAAATGGCGGATAAAAATTTTTTAACCCCATTAATATGGGTATCAAATTAAACGACTTGACTATTAGAATACAGTTCACTACGAATAAATTCGAAATCAAGGATGGCGTCGGAAATAATAAAGAAAAATGGCGTTTAACATGAAATATATGTAGGTTATATAAAAGTGAAACTCTGTGTGTGTGTGTGTGTTAGCTATAGACTTTGAAACTGTAAAACCGATCGGACTCAAACTTTGGCAAGTTGTTGTACACATACCAGGGAGTGTTTATGGGTGGAAAAAAGTGGGCGGAGCCACGCCCATAAAAATAAGTTATCAGTTTGAGCTACTTGCACTTGACCGATTTTTCTGAAACTTTGCACACATATTGAGCTGTCATGACTAAATAATTTCGAGATAAGAAAAGTGGGCGGCGCCACGCCCCTAAAAAAGTTTTAATTTTGAGGTACTTGCAGTGGACCGATTTTTCTGAAACTTTGCACACATACTAAGCTGCCATAACCATATACCTTTGTGATTAGAAAAGTGGGCAGGGCCACGCCCATAAAAAAGGTTATAATTTTGAGGTACTTGCACCAGACCGATTATTCTGAAACTTTGCACACATATCGAGCTGTTGTGACTTTACAATTTCGTGATTAGAAAAGTGGGCACTGCCACGCCTATAAAAAAATGTATCATTTTGAGGTACTTGCACTGGACCGATTCTTCTGAAACTTTGCACAAATATTGAGCTGTTATGACTTTACAATTAGAAAAGTGATTAGAAAAGTGGGCAATGCCACGCCCATAAAAAAAATTATAATTTTTAGGTTTTTGCACTTGATATTCCATTAAAAATTCAGAATGCATTTCGATTCATTAAGGGGCGTAGCGACGCGTGCCGGGTTTGGCTAGTATATTTTAAAGTAAGGTTTTCAAAATAATATTCAATCATTCATCATAAATATTGAAGAGTAAAAGCAATGTCTAACAGGAAAATAACAAACGCTGAAATTGTTAAAGCTTTTAAAAAACTTAGGGCAAAATCATACCTAACTGTAAAGGATTTACAGCAATCAAAACCTTACAGGGTTTTTTCAATGTTTCGTTATAAGGCTAAATGGTAATGTAGTTATAGCAGAGCTCGAAAATGGAATGCTATATCTTCCGAAGCGTTATAATAATTTGGATGACAAAGTGCTTGAAGGATTTGATAATGGAAAATTTATGTTAAGAAAAAAGTTGAGCAATGATGAATATATTTTAGAACTGGAGGAAATGACTGCAATGATTGAAAATGATAACGATGAAAATATTGATGAAAGCATTTTCATTCCTAATACTCAAACTTTTTTTAATTGGGAACCATCAAAAATTCCGACAATTCATTAATATATAAGTTTTTCAATATGTATGTTTTTTAATAAATAAATATATATATATATATATATATATATATATTCATACATATAATTAAGATTTTCTATAAATAACAAAAATGTTTCTAAAATTAAATTATTTATTATAAAAAGTTCCCAAGTAAACATGGCACGAAGTATAATTCTTCAATTCTAAAAGAATTTGATGGCTACATTTTTATTGAACATCTTTATCTTATTGAAAAATTTTTAAAATTTACAAACAATTGCGAATTCATTGAGGATACACCTGTGTATGGAAAACATGGACCTCATTACAAAAGTTGTATTTGGTCAACGGATACCACAACTGAGGGTCCTGATACATGCAGATGTGTTATATACAACCAGAAAAAAATTATCATAGACAATCTAATAAGGAGATATTATTTATTAGCAAAGCGTAAATAACACTGCTTTACAAATTTTTAATTTGGAAAAATACCAAGAACGCAACATGCCTAGATAAGTTAATTGGGACCTCCTGAACACGAAAAACGCTGTAATTTTTTTTTTCTAAGTACCGTTTTTTAGATAACGGTACTTTTGTGTTTTTTGGTGTATGGTCCCACTCAAACCCTTGTGGAGCCCAACCGAAAAGTATGGCGTATCGTTGGAAAGATAATTGAATGCCTTTTCCGTCAATATGCTGCAAATTTCTATCTGATAAGAAATGGCTGAGTTATGGCACCTCAAAGTTCAAAATTTGCCTATTTTTTACGTTTTTTTCAAAATTTTTCATTTTTACTTCGTTTTTTTTCTACGTTATAGTAAAGATCTGGAATGTTTTATTTTTTACCAAATAGCTTATTTAATTACAAACATTTTAAGCGTAATTTGAAAAAAATCGGATAAAAAATAAAGTTTTTATTAAGGATTTTGTGGAACGACAATATTTTCATCTTTATTGCTTCATTTGCCTATTTTTAACGTTTTTTTTTTTAAATTTTTCATATTTACTTCGTTTTTTTTCTACGTTGTAGTAAAGATCTGGAATGTTTTATTTTTTTACCAAATAGCTTATTTAATTACCAACATTTTAAGCGTAATTTGAAAAAAATCGGATGAAAAATAAAGTTTTTATAAAGGATTTTGTGGAACGACAATATTTTCATCTTCATTGCTCACACACTATATTCGGCGTAAATTAAAAAAATTAAATTAAAATTCCAAAAACTGATGGACGCCGAATATATGTAGTGTGTGAGCAATGAAGATGAAAATATTGTCGTTCCACAAAATCCTTTATAAAAACTTTATTTTTCATCCGATTTTTTTCAAATTACGCTTAAAATGTTGGTAATTAAATAAGCTATTTGGTAAAAAAAAATAAAACATTCCAGATCTTTACTATAACGTAGAAAAAAAACGAAGTAAATATGAAAAATTTTGAAAAAAAAACGTTAAAAATAGGCAAATGAAGCAATGAAGATGAAAATATTGTCGTTCCACAAAATCCTTAATAAAAACTTTATTTTTTATCCGATTTTTTTCAAATTACGCTTACAATGTTTATAGTTAAATAAGCTATTTGGTAAAAAAATAAAACATTCCAGATCTTTACTACAACGAAGAAAAAAACCGAAGTAAAAATGAAAAATTTTGAAAAAAAAACGTAAAAAATAGGCAAATTTTGAACTTTGAGATGCCATAACTCAGCCATTTCTTATCAGATAGAAATTTTCAGCATATCGACGGAAAAGGAATTTAATTACCTTTCTAACGATATGCCACTTATCTCGATCAGACTTTTCGGTTGGGCTCCACAAGGGTTTGAGTGAGACCATACACCGAAAAACACAAAAGTACCGTTATCTAAAAAACGGTACTTAGAAAAAAAATTACAACGTTTTTCGTGTTCAGGAGGTCCCAATTAACTTATCTAGGCATGTGGCGTTCTTGGTATTTTTTGGCTGTAAACCAGTGTAATTAATGCTTGAATATTGAATAATTTAAGTATGACTTATTAGATAATTATTTATGTCTTCTACATTTTTAGTAAGCATTATCAATAAAAATGTTTTAGAAAAAACAAAACAAAAATCTTTTTCTTATTTTTTTATAATAGTTTAGCTGTCTTCTTTTTCCCAAAAGTATGGGATACATGTTCATGTGCTGTCTCGTGTGGTAGTTGAGTTGAAATTTAAAACTCAATAAAATTTTTTAATAAAAAACATTTCCATTTTTATCAAAGTTTCTTGACTTTAGCAAACAAAATATTTTCAGTTTTGTTAGGTATGGTCAAGGTTTTTAAGTATAACAAATAAATAGAATATAAATGTTTATAGTTATTTTTATAAATGTAAAATATATGTACATATACATATGTAAAAAATCATCAACTTTAAAAGTTAATTATACCTAATTTAAAAAAACTAGCCATTTCAAAAAAAGCTTTTCATTAAACAACATGGTGTTTATTCCAAATCAAAATCTTACCAAAAAGGAAAATAATAAGAAGCCGGGAAAAAATAAAAAGGAAAGAATTAAAATTATTGAACTGCTCATTTTATCACCAATAGATGTCCCATTATTCCTAGCATTGTATGATGGGAATGATAATATTCTTCTGGAAGTTCTTCAAAAGTTTGAAGAAAAAAATATTCAATAATTATAATTTTAATATTTATTTTTTATTTTTATAAATCTTTAAAACAAATTTTAAATAAACTTAGTACTAATACATCATTTTCATATCAATTAAAATAATTAAAAAAACTTAATATTTGTTTAAAAGAAACATTTTTACATCTTAAATAAATAACAAGTAAGAGCGCTATATTCGGCCGTGCCGAATCTTATATACCCTTCACAACGTGTAGTCATGCAATAACAGTAGTTTGTATCACCATTCATCCCATATGAAATACGTACATACATATAAAAAACATACATATATAAAACATCCCATTGTAAAATTATAAATTCACGTATGTATGTTAAAAAAACAAAAAAATAAAAAAAAAATTTAAAAAAAAATTTAAAAAATAATTAAAAAAAATTTAAAAAAAATTATTATATATATAATATATATAAAACAAAAAAAAATAAAAAAAAAAATTAAAAAAAAAAAATTAAACAAAAATAATAATAAAAATTTTAATAATATATTAAATAAAAAATAAAAAAAAAATAAAAAAAAAAATAAAAAAAAAAATAAAAAAAATTAAAAAAAAATTTTTAAAACATTTAAAAAAATTTTTTTTGGCTCAGCTGGGATTCGATGCCACGTTTTCTCTAACCAGTATACACGTTTGTATGTATGTATGTTGTTGTTGTTTTTGTGAAATAAAAATCGAGGTGGTCGTGGGTTTTTGCTCATATCTCAGTTGTTTATGTACCGATGTTTCTGATTTTCAATACCGATCTACTCCCGAATATTTCTGATATTTTAGTACCTTACCCGGGTCCAACCTATGTCGGGGGGCTTCAAAAAGTTGATTTCAACATACACACGGACAGACGGTCAGACGGACAGACTGACAGAGCTTAATCGACTCCCCTATTCATAAGCTTTCAGAAAATATATACTTTATGGGGTCGGAAATGAAAATTGCAGAAATTTCACACGGAATGAGAAACCTATATATACCCTTTTTATACCCTTCACACAGTGAACAAGTAAGAGTGCTATATTCGGCCATGCCGAATCTTATATACCCTTCACAACGTGTAGTCATGCAATAACAGTTGCTTGTATCACCATTCATCCCATTTGAAATACGTATGTATGTTAAAAAAACGAAAAAAAAAAAAAAATTTAAAAAAAAAAATTAAAAAAAAAAATTTAAAAAAAAAATTTAAAAAAAAAAATATTATATATATAATATACATATATAAAACAAAAAAAAAATAAAAAAAAATTAAAAAAAAAAAATAAAAAAAATTAAAAAAAAATAATAAAAATATAAATAATATATTAAACAAGTAACAGTGCTATATTCGGCCGTGCCGAATCTTATATACCCTTCACAACGTGTAGTCATGCAATAGCAATTGTTTGTATCACGATTCATCCCATATAAAATACGTGCATACGTACACGTTAGAATAAATGTGGCATCGAATCCCAGCTGAGCCAAAAAAATTTTATTTCATTTTATTTAATATATTATATATATTTTATTATTTTTTTTTATATATTTTTTAAATTTTTTTAAAAAATTTTTTAGAAAAATTTTTAAAAATTTTTTTAAAATTTTGTTAAAAAATTTTTTAAAATTTTTTTTTAAATTTTTTTAAAATTTTTTTTTTAGTTTTTTTTTATTATTTTTTTCTTATTTTTAATATTTTTTTTTTGTAATTTTTTTTTTAGTTTTTTACATGTATGTATGTGTGTATGTTGTTGTTGTAATTGTGAAAAAAAAAACGAGGTGGTCGTGGTTTTTTGCTCATATTTCAGAAAGTTATGGGGCGATTGTGCTGAATTTCAATAGCGATTCATTCCTGGATATTTCCAAGAGATTGATACCATATACAGATCTGAGGAACATATAGTTGCTTCTAAAAGTTGATTTCAACCAACACACGGGCAGACGGACAGACGGATAGACGGACAGACGGTCAGGGCTTAATCGACTCCCCTATTCATAAGCTTTCAGAAAATATATACTTTATGGGGTCGGAAATGAAAATTGTAGAAATTTCACACGGAATGACAAACCTATATATACCCTTTTTCACTGTGTGAAGGGTATAAAAAGGGTATATATAGGTTTGTCATTCCGTGTGAAATTTCTACAATTTTCATTTCCGACCCCATAAAGTATATATTTTCTGAAAGCTTATGAATAGGGGAGTCGATAAAGCTCTGTCAGTCTGACCGTCTGTCCGTGTGTATGTTGAAATCAACTTTTTGAAGCCCCCCGACATAGGTTGGACCCGGGTATGGTATTAAAATATCAGAAATATTCGGTAGTAGATCGCTATTGAAAATCAGAAACATCGGTACATAAACAACTGAGATATGAGCAAAAACCCACGACCACCTCGATTTTTTTTTCACAAAAACAACATTACAACAACAACATACATACATACAAACGTGTATACTGGTTAGAGAAAACGTGGCATCGAATCCCAGCTGAGCCAAAAAAATTTTTTTTTAATTTTTTAAAATTTTTTTTTTTAATTTTTTTTTTATTTTTTTTTTTTATTTTTTATTTAATAATATATTTATATTTTTATTATTATTTTTTTTTAAATTTTTTTTTATTTGTTTTTGTTGTATATATATTATATATATAATAATTTTTTTTTTTTATTTTTTTTTAAATTTTTTTTTTAAATTTTTTTTTAATTTTTTTTTTTTTTGTTTTTTTTAACATACATACGTGAATTTATAATTTTACAATGGGATGTTTTTATATATGTATGTTTTTTATATGTATGTACGTATTTCATATGGGATGAATGGTGATACAAACTACTGCTATTGCATGACTACACGTTGTGAAGGGTATATAAGATTCGGCACGGCCGAATATAGCGCTCTTACTTGTTCACTGTGTGAAGGGTATAAAAATACAACAGCATAAACCACATTGATTGGATGTTTCACTTTGAAGTCGTCTTTTATTACAGATGAAAGTTTTAGAGTTTATATTTAAAAATGAAATGAATTGCTTAATAGGTGGTTGGCAAGCAGAGCAGAAGAATTCAGCTGATTTATTTTTAGGAAAGTAAAATTCAACCCAATGCTGTCCAGGTTTATGTGATGGATCACTGTTGGCAATATAAAAACATGGTTCTTTAACTGATTTTGTCGGTAATTTATTGCATGCATAAATACCTTTAAATTTACTCTTGGTTATATTGTTTGAATTCAAAGTATGTTTTATTGTAATTGAATTCATAGCGTTTGAAAAATACTGTGAGACTTATCAATTTCTATTATGCTATCAAATTCACAATACACTAAACAGGTAATCGCTTCAGTAATTGGTTTTCCAAAACGTCCTTCAATGCGAATTGTCCCTTGATTTATTAAATTTCCACAGTTAGAGTTGTTATTATGATCTGGCGTTAAATCAAAAGCTAGCATAAAATATCCGTTATCAAAAAGTTCTTTTGTTATTTTATGACCTTTATCAAAATGATGAATTCCAGTTCCTTGAAATAGTGTTTGATAGCCACGGGTGCTTATAATTGTGTCATTATTATAGTTATATTCAATTGGTTGTGCGGGAAATTGCACTCCATTAACAACCAAATTGAATCTTTGTAGGTTAAAATGTTGAAAGTTAAATGGATTTTCTTTTCTATCTCCTGTATAAGCTTTATTAGATACCATACCAAAAATTACAAAATTTGGTAGCTGTCCAAGTATAACATTATCTAAAGATAACGAGTGATTTCCAGGATGTATAGTAAATGTTTTTATTTCTACCCTCTTATATGGGTAAACTAGCATTAAACCCGCTACTTCGTTAGCGCAGTTCTTACTATTTATTGAATACTCAAGTTCTATTTACAATTATTAAATATTTTTGGTTCAATTTATGAAAATTTGTATCTCTGATTCAATTTACTTAGAAATATAAAAATGAGAGTAAGGATATATCGGGCATATATTTCCTAACTAAAAGCAAGATCAATGCTACTGAGTTGCAAAAATTAAGATTCATATTTTGCAAAAATTACCCTAAAAATAATAAAAGTAACATTTTTTCCTTCACTAAAACTTCCACTTGGTTTATTATTACCTTTTTTCAGAATTCTATGTATACAAAATATATAAAAAGGGAAAAAGTAATTTTATTCGTCCATAATATTAGGAGTTAGACCTCGGATCAAAAAACACTAATTTTAAGAATCTATGTTTACAAACGTAAAAATTCAAAGAGTACAATAAAAATGTGAAAAGGCTTTTTTGTGTCTCGTAGGAAATACAAAAATTCCGATTAAAATTCAGAAAAGTACTTTTTGATCGCCCATAACATATTTAACCTTACCTTGTACCACTAATTTCGAAATTCTTGCTTCGCAAACGTTAAAAATACAAAAAGTACCATATAAATTCAAAAAAGTACCTGTTTGGTCACACATTACATTTTTTGTCTCACCTAGAATCAATAGTCCTTGATTGTATAATCCTATCTTTATAAACGTGAAAATACAAAAAGTACCATAAAAATTCAAAAAAGTACCTTTTTGATCGCCTATAACATTTTTAGTCTCACCTTGTATAAATTGTCACTAATTTCAAAATTCTAGCTTCGCAAACGTTGAAAATACAAAAAGTACCATAAAAATCCAAAAAAGTACCTTTTTGGTCGATCATATCATTTTCGGTCTCACCTTGTATCAATAGCCACTAATTTTAAAATTCTAGATTCGCAAACGTTGAAAATACAAAAAGTACCATAAAAATTCAAAAAAAGTACCTTTTTGATCGCCTATAACATTTTTAGTCTCACCTTGTATAAATTGTCACTAATTTCAAAATTCTAGCTTCGCAAACGTTGAAAATACAAAAAGTACCATAAAAATCCAAAAAAGTACCTTTTTGGTCGATCATATCATTTTCGGTCTCACCTTGTATCAATAGCCACTAATTTTAAAATTCTAGATTCGCAAACGTTGAAAATACAAAAAGTACCATAAAAATTCAAAAAAAGTACCTTTTTGATCGCCTATAACATTTTTAGTCTCACCTTGTATAAATTGTCACTAATTTCAAAATTCTAGCTTCGCAAACGTTGAAAATACAAAAAGTACCATAAAAATCCAAAAAAGTACCCTTTTGGTCGATCATATCATTTTCGGTCTCACCTTGTATCAATAGCCACTAATTTTAAAATTCTAGATTCGCAAACGTTGAAAATACAAAAAGTACCATAAAAATTCAAAAAAAGTACCTTTTTGGTCGCCCATAACAATTTTGGTCTCACCTGAAATCAATAGTCCTTGATTGTACAATCCTTCCTTCATCAACGTAGAAAATACAAAAAGTACCATAAAAATTCAAAAAAGTACCTTTTTGGTCGATCATATCACTTTCGGTCTCACCTTGTATCAATAGCCACTAATTTTAAAATTCTAGATTCGCAAACGTTGAAAATACAAAAAGTACCATAAAAATTCAAAAAAGTACCTTTTTGGTCGATCATATCATTTTCGGTCTCACCTTGTATCAATAGCCACTAATTTTAAAATTCTAGATTCGCAAACGTTGAAAATACAAAAAGTACCATAAAAATTCAAAAAAGTACCTTTTTGGTCGATCATATCATTTTCGGTCTCACCTTGTATCAATAGCCACTAATTTTAAAATTCTAGATTCGCAAGCGTTGAAAATACAAAAAGTACCATAAAAATTCAAAAAAGTACCTTTTTGGTCGATCATATCATTTTCGGTCTCACCTTGTATCAATAGCCACTAATTTTAAAATTCTAGATTCGCAAACGTTGAAAATACAAAAAGTACCATAAAAATTCAAAAAAGTACCTTTTTGGTCGCCCATAACAATTTTGGTCTCACCTGAAATCAATAGTCCTTGATTGTACAATCCTTCCTTCATAAACGTAGAAAATACAAACAGTACCACAAAAATTCAAAAAAGTACCTTTTTGGTCGATCATATCATTTTCGGTCTCACCTTGTATCAATAGCCACTAATTTTAAAATTCTAGATTCGCAAACGTTGAAAATACAAAAAGTACCATAAAAATTCAAAAAAGTACCTTTTTGTTCGCCCATAACATTTTTAGTCTCACCTGGAATCAATAGTCCTTGATTGTACAATCCTACCTCCATAAATGTAGAAAATACCAAAAGTACCACAAAAATTCAAAAAAGTACCTTTTTGGTCGACCATAACATTTTTGGTCTCACCTTGTATCAATAGCCACTAATTTTAAAATTCTAACTTCGCAAACGTAGAATATATAAAAAGTACCATAAAAATTCAAAAAGGTACCTTTTTGGTCGCCCATAACATTTTTAGTCTTACCTGGAATCAATAGTCCTTTATTTTACAATTCTACCTTTATAAACGTAGAAAATACAAAAAGTACCATAGAAAAGCGAAAAAGTACATTTTTCGTCCAAGTTCCAAATTCCAAGTTTAAAATGTTCAAACATCTATGTAACAAAATATTTTAATAGACATGATTTAAAGTCAGTAAATCTACTCTTTTTTGCATAAAAGTAATTATGTTGTAAAAAGTACCAAACTCTTCTCAATTTTTCCCTTTTCTACCCTGTTGTGAATGTGTTTCAATTTTTACTAAATTTCATAATTTTTTATGTCTAGTGAAATCCCAATTTAAAATTTTGTGAAAATTGGCCGTCTAATTAGGAATTACATACATTTTCCGGAATTTTCCCCCTTTTGGTACCTTTTTGTCCCCCGAAAAGTTTCCAAAAATGTCACCTAAATAGTTGTCCATATTCTATTAGGAAATAATAATTGTCAAATTTTGTCCCATTGAATAATATAAGAAAAGTTTATTTTAAAAAAAGTACCAAAAGAAGGGACAATTTTTACCCCTTATACATATGAATTTGAAAAAAGTGCCGAATTCTTATTAATATTTTTTCGAGGATTACTTAATACAGTTTAAATTTTTTTCCTACCTTTATGCGTTTGGAAGTTACATAGGGTACCAAAAAAGTACCAAATTATAGTTTTTACCCGTTTTTTCCCCTTAGGGGTTGAAAATTCCAAAAAAGGCCAGACACCTGTCAGCTTATTTTTTGTGCAAATTACAATACTTTTTCAATTTAATTTGTATCATTTTTAGTTTAGCAGATATAAGATTACCGATTTTACCCGTTTTTACCCTTTTTTACCCCCTTAAAGTACGAATTTCCAAAAATCCCTTCTTAGTGGAGCTATACATCGAAAGAGGAACCGATTGTCCAAATTTCATGTCTCTAGTTCTTAGCGTTTGGGCTGTGCGATGATGAATCAGTCAGTCAGTCAGTCAGTCAGTCACGTTACTCTTTTATATATATAGATTGCATTTTTTGATTGCAACACGTTGTGATGTGCCATTAAAATATTATTATTGATAGCAAGATGATTTATGTATAAATTAGCTTCATGTATTTTTAAATTACATTCATTTTTATCTCCACCTTCTAAAATATAGAATTCGGGTTTCTACAAATTTAGCGTTACCTTAAAATCAACATTATTTAGCAAGTATTTTTGTTGATTAAACACATCTACATGAAGTTTTCCAAAAAGCTCTACTTTTTTTTCCAATTTTGAATAATTTTCTTCTTTTATCTAATCCGGGGTTTTCTTTCTCAATTAATGAATTAATTTTATTTGTATCAACTGCCCAACCACAAGATTCCAGATGTTGCATCGTTTCCATAATTTAACAATGTTTCCATATATGCTCTATAGTGATAGTCATTGTCAGGTTGAGATACATTTTTATTATTTAGATGAACTATACAGTTTCTAAATAATGAATGTAAAAGGTTATTATATTAACAACACTTCCGCTTCCTTTGAACTCAACGAATAGTCTAAGATAAATACTATTGAGATCTCTATAAGTTTCTCCATTTCCTAATGATACAAACTCAATAGTACTAGAATTATCCAAAGAAGCTATTGGGTTGTAGGATATTTCTTCAGTTTTAATGATACTGGTATGAATTGGAGGAGATTCAAATAAATCTAATTCACTTTTAAATCCAGACATTTCAAATTTCCAAAAATATCTTTAAAGTTCTTTCCTCTGCAACGTTTTAATTTATTCTGCGGTCTCTGTTTTAAACGTTTTAGTTTTATACGCTTCCCTTTGCCTCTTTGCATTGTTTTAATCTTGTCGATAGCAGCCTCTGTAATGTCATTCATGACTTTTCTTCCTTGATTTAATAAAATTTGTTTTACTGGTTTTGTTCCAATTTCCTCCAACATTTCTTTTCCAATATCTAATGATTTATTTTTTAAAATATGCAAACCTGTTTTCAATAAAGGTTTTAGATGGGAGAATAAAGCTGAAAAAAGTGATCCAATACCACGTCCATACTGTATAATTCTTGGTGTATGATATATTTCACCAATATTTTGTAAGTTATTTCCAGACTGATTATTATAGTAATTTGTATACATCACATCCATGGTTGTAATAAAAATGATTTATCTTTCTATTACATAGTCATTATATACGTTTCTTTTTAAAGTGTAAAGTGCAATAAACTGGAATATATTCTAACAAGTCCAATACTTTCCCTTCATCATTTCGAATCATTATCGAAATATCATTAATATTTAAAGTTTCGATAGCAAAATATTCAATCCGGCTAAAATGGATGTAATTTTTTAATGTTGATATTGAAAATATTTTTAAACATTTCGTTTTTTTACTTCCTACATATCGAGGTTTAATTATATCAGTGTAAATAAATACGATTTCATCTATTCCAGTGGATTCATTTTTATTAATAAAGTTGTTTATATTGGTAGGCAAATTATTTAAAGATTTATCCAAAATATATTTTTTTTGACGATAAAATAGAATCTTTTCTATTAGCTTTAAACTCTTGACCATTAGTTTGAGCGTTTTGTTCAATATTTGCGCTACCTTTATTTTCGATTCTTTTTAAACCCTTCACACAGTGAAAAAGTGTATATATAGTGTATTCCGTGTGAAATTTCTACAATTTTTATTTCCGACCCCATAAAGTATATATTTTCTGAAAGCTTATGAATAGAGGAGTCGATTAAGCTCTGTCAGTCTGTCCGTGTGTATGTTGAAATCAACTTTTTGAAGCTCCCCGACATCGCTTGGACCCGGGTTAGGTATTCAAATATCAGAAATATTCGGGAGTAGATCGGTATTTAAAATCAGAAACATCGGTACATAAGCAACTGAGATATGAGCAAAAACCCACGACCACCTCGACTTTTTTTCACAAAAGCAACGTTACAACAACAACATACAAACGTGTATACTGGTTAGAGAAAACGTGGCATCGAATCCCAGCTGAGCCAAAAAAAAAAATTTTTTATTTTTTTATATTTTTTTTTTATTTTTTATTTAATATATTATTTATATTTATATTAATTTTTTTTTAATTCTTTTTTGCTTTATATTTATTATATATATTTTAATTATTTTTTTTACATATTTTTTTTAATTTTTTTTAATTTTTTTTAATTTTTTTTCTTTTTTTTTTCTCTTTTTTTTTCTTTTAACATACATACGTAAAGTTATAATTTTAAAATGGGTGGTTTTTATAAATGTATGTTTTTTATATGTATGTACGTATTTCATATGGGATGAATGGTGATACAAACTACTGTTATTGCATGACTACACGTTGTGAAGGGTATATAAGATTCGGCACGGCCGAATATAGCGATCTTACTTGTTTTATATTTGGATTTTTTTTATTGTCACCTTTCTTTTCTTCGAATGTTGTTATAGTTTTTAGAATATTATCATTCACATTATTTAAACGGTTTGAAATTTTATCATCAATATCTAAATTTGTTTTTGTTTGCTTGTTTGTTTTATTCATAAGTTCTTTAAATTTCAATTTAATACTTTCATGATTAATATTAACATCCGGCTTTGGTGTTTTTAATATTTCATAATCTAAAGGTTGGTTTAACACATTTCGTTTTTTACGTTTTATAACATTTTCATTATCTTCTTTTTTTATTTTATTCATTAATGAAAAAGAAATATCTGATAATCCAACTACCCATTTATCGTTTAGGTATAAAGATTGCTTTAGCAAATTTGTAAAAGTACTTGAAGAGTTTTTATAAATATCTATTGAATCATTACTTAAAGATCACTTTCTTCCATACTTGAAGCCATCTTCAAAAGAAATAATTGAAGTTAGTCGTTGTTTGCTATACATATGTATATGATTAAAATTAGGTTATTCGCCTATGTCGGTTTGATGAATCCATGAATTATGTTCCTTTCCGAAACTTAGCCATTTTACAAACAGTTTTTTTCCACGACGTTTCAACACTTTTTCTACTAAATAAACGTTGGAAACTTTAGTTTTTAATAATTCTTCTTCATAAAATCTACCTTTTATTCTATTTCCCTTAAGATCTTTAAGTTGATATGTTATAGGATTTGTTACAAAACTTTTATTTATTTGAAAAACTTCTGAAGACCAATTTGATGTATATCCTTTCTCAAAAACATTTTTATATTTGCTTATGCAAACAAAATCATTTGGCTTATATTTTCCTCTTTTAAACATTTTTAAGTTATTGTATATAGTTCTAAGAAGCCTTTTTTCATTTTTCTTGTTAACAGAGTTGGGTCTCGTTTTAATAGAACGGTGATAAGACGAATTATACTCTTGCAATAATTTATCTAATATATTTATCCACTTATAATTTCCTTGCATACTGAATTGTTTCCACATTTTATTTTTTAAAGTTATGTTAAAACGTTCAACTACAGATGCCTTCATCTTTGAAAAAGTGTGACAATGATTAATATTAAGTTTTTTTCATTAGACTTCTAAAGTCTTTATTATAAAATTCTTTTCCTTGATCGGAATGAAGATTTTTGGGAGATTTCTGTTCGTTCAACTTTATAATATTTTTAAATGCTTTTGAAATCTCTTCTCCTGTTTTAGATTTCAGTGGTACAGCATACGCATACTTTGAGAATACATATATTACAGTAAGCATATACTTGAAACCTTTATTAAATTTTGCATATGGAATCATCTCTACTAAATCTATTTGCCATGTATATAGAATACCATTCTGAATAAATCGTCGACGCTTAAAGTTTTTTCTTGCTTGACGATGAAGCTCATTAACAAGAGTTTGTTTACTCATATTTATGGAAGGAATGTAAAGCTTCAATTCATTTACGTGTTGTGTATGAATGTGTAAACATGTTTCAACAGTTTATATATCCATTTACAATGATGGTGTGTGGTCCCTCAGGTTGTGGGAAATCTACGTTTATTAAAAATTTGATTGAAAATCAACACTTAATATCTAAAGGCATTGGTCGAATTGTATGGTGTTTTTCTGAAAAAAATTCACTACCATTAATAAAAAATGTTCAGTTTATTGAAGGAATTCCAGAAACTTTTGATACTAACGATGAAGAATCAACCTTAATAATATTGGATGATTTAATGCTTGAATCGTCAAATAAAAAAGTTTGTGAACTTTTTACTAAAGGTTCACATCATAGAAATTTAGGTGTAATTTTAGTAACACAAAACATTTTTCATAAAGGTGCTTATTCAAGAGATATTTCTTTAAACTCTAAATATATAGTAATGTTTAAGAATCCAAGGGATAAGTTACAGTTTCAACATTTGGCTCGTGGTTATTTATAAATTGATCTTACACAACAAATACATAACGCATTAAGATTTAGATCAGATATATTCAATAACACGTACTATTAAATATTTGCAAATATAAAAAATGACCTCCAATCTAAAATTATTAAGGGAGAACAAACATATTCTTTATGTTCTTAAAATAGCAAAGCCCAAACTACGAAATGCAATTTTAAAATATGTTGATGATGTTGCTTTTAAAGCTATACATGAAATACTTTTTCATGTAATTAAAAAAATCATAAAATAAACAAAACAGTTTTTGAAAAATTTAAACCATATACAAATACGATAAGAAAAGTTTGTTCACCACAAACCTCTATGAAACAAAAGAGGAAACATCTTATTCAAAAGGGAGGATTCTTACCTATCATTATTTCTTCAGTATTAAGTGGAGTTATTGGAAAAATTTTGGAAAATGTCAAATAATTTATCTAAACTAATAGTTATACAACCATCAGTTTATGAGAAATTTATAAACAAAAATTCTGATTCGAAAGCTTTTACCGCTATATGCTTCACACACGTTAAAAGATATTAACAGATGGTATTATATTAAGCAAGAATTAGCGAAATATTTAATTGAAAAACAAAACTCATTAAATCATATCATAAGTTCTTAATATAACAACTTACGTGATAATGAAACTCAGACAAGAAAAACATACAAAAAGCATATTGAAACTCAAACAACGCAATCAAAGCAAAGTAGTGTTGAAACACAATCTAATATAAACTTGCCAGAGGATCTTTATACCTACGATCACGATGATCAAATTGATATTGATGCAACAGTACAAAAAATAAATCCTTGTTCTGCATCTTCAGTAGCCAAACGACTAAAAAAATTTTCAAATAGTGGAACACCAAAAATTAGAACATTATCAAAGGAAGAAAAACATACAAAATTGAAGCAATCAACTTTACCGTATCAGTATTCCCCACGAGTAACTAGAAATCGTAAAAAGTTAGATTATGAAACTGAAAATGTACAATGGCAAAATATTAAGAAAATAAAACACATTTAATAATTGAAAATATAAAATTTGTTTATTATTGATAAAAAAGAAACTATAATTTATAAAAATAAATAATTACAATAGTTATATTTTGTTTACATAAAAGTTTAATGTGTTTCAAATTAATATACAACAATTATTATGGAAATTTGTATATTTTAATATTCTATTTCCATTAGAAATTTATCTAAACTATCATCATTATTAAAGCTCTCTATAATATAATTTTGATCTACAAATTCTACTTCTACTTTATTTTACAGTTACCTTTATCATTATTATATTCTATATCCATTAAATAATAATCATCACTATCATTGTTAATAAATTTTTCTTTATAGTGACCCCAAGCTAGGGTATTAATGTTATTTACACATATAAATCTTTTATTATCTAAATAGCTTAAATATATCTGGTTAATAAGGGATGTATATACAGTGTGCAGTTTTGATTTAAAAATATACATATTTCTATAGTAAATTTTTTTATTATATAAACAATTTTTGTAGTTAGAAAGACTTAGTTTTTTTGTTACGTTAACTTTGACACCCTTAGCTTTTTTAACTTCTTCCATATTTTCTGTTTTAAACGAATACATTTTCGCTCTCAATCCAACAAACTCTTTCATTATCTTCCCAAAATTTTCATCTTTCATCATACCTAAAACTTTTTTGTTTTTTTTGTGGAATATCAAATTGATTATTAACCTCATATTCAGATGTGTCAAACCTATCTTCAATATCTTTTTTAATGTCTTCATAAAAGTCATCCGTTTCTATTGTATATATAAATGAATCTATATCCATATAATTAAGTTCAACTTTAGTTTTATATTTAGGTATCATATATTCATAATGGAAATCATACATCTTCCATTTTTAAAGTCCTAAAATTGTAAAACCTAAATAAATTGGCTTATTATAGTATGAGTAAGTTCTATTTAATTCAACTGCGATCATATTTTCTTCAAATATATTACAAGAATTAAATTCTGGCTTAGCAATTAGGGCACGTGCTCCATGTTTTTTACCTATACTTTCCCATTTATTCACAATTTTAATATCTTTACGTTTGTTAACGTTTTCCATTGTTTTACCGTAAACAGCATTGTTTAATAATTTAAAAAAATTTTTTTCAAATGAGTTTTTCGCATTAATTCTATGAAAGTTATTCAAGGAAATATATTTCTTTAACCAATTGGATTGTCGAAACTTTAATATTCTATGAATTTTGGCTAACTTTAAACCATGTTTTAAACATTGCTGCAAATTTTTATAATGAATTATATATTCATATTTATTATGTCGATCAACAATCAATTTTGTTTCTTTTGACTCGGGAGGTTTTTTATTTTCACAACAGAATGGTAGATTATTATGAATGTCATGGATTTCAACTAGATATATCAGATCCACTTCTAATATATATCCAACACTTGAATCAATGGGAATTGAGTTCAAAGAAAAATTATCAATATCTTGTATCCACTCAAAATTACCCTCAGGCAAAGCTTCTGACATTGCCCAACCATATAAATTGTTTGCATCTAAATACATTATGTATTTAGAAGGTAATTCATTATTAAATAAAAGTAAAATTAACAATTACACATGGCACGGTGTAGATCATATAGACAAATACAAGAACATGTATGATCTAAATAAAAAGTTGTGAGTATAACAACCAACAAAAAAAGAGCTTTCATTGCCATCAGACTGATGGTTTAAAGCTACGATTAAAATGTGGTAATTGAAAAGAATAACAAAGAAAAAGGGGAAAAGCTTTAGTGTTGAAGAAATTTCGTTCTCACTCACCATGGCAAATATATGAGTTTATAGGTAAAAGAATTAATTTACAAAAATCAATTTTCATATAAACTTGTGAGTTAAATAGATGATATTTACTATCAACACTAAGACATCCCGATCAAAAGAGTGCTGATGATGAAACCGTAGCTGGTTTCGAAAATGCATTCCACTCGGCTGGTGTCGGGATAATAAGATACTTTTCCAGTATATTCTTTCATTACCACAAATAAAAACTGATTTCTTCATATGTATATGAAAAAGAAAATATATGAGAAATTTAGTATAAAAATGAACTTGAGCCAGAATAAAAATAATATAATCTTTAAGATATTAAATAGTTCGACAATTAAATAAAAGTAAAATTAACAATTACACATGGCACGGTGTAGATCATATAGACAAATACAAGAACATGTATGATCTAAATAAAAAGTTGTGAGTATAACAACCAAGTCCGCTTTTTCATCATAGCCAAAAACATTTATACTAATATTTTGATTGTTGCTTTCAAACATTTTTATATCTTTAATTTTTAGCGGGAATCATAATCCGTTGAAATTTAAACTATACCCATTTATATTTATGATATTAAAACTGATATTTACTTTATAATTAAAAGTGCGCTCTGAATGTGTTTTTAAATCTTCTATGGCTGATATTATGCACCATTTGAAACAAAATTCATCATTATTTTACTTATTTATGCAGGCCATTTTTAACTCTAATTTTTTCGGTAACGAAATGTATGATGTTCCTCTTAATGGTTGATGTTTATTTAAGTTGACTTCAATTTTAATGAGTTGTATTTATAAGAGTCCAACCACTATCATTTTCCTGAAATTCCTCCATCTTCTGTAAAATATTTTGAGTTTTTCTCTCAAATAGTTCATCAAACTCCTCCATGTTAATGATTTCCTTCATTTTTGTTTGGAAGGTTTTCACTTCCAATGGAGTGTCTTCTAAGGTATCTGTTGGAGCCCCTTATTTTATAATTATTGAAATCTCTTTTAAAAATACTAATTTTAAATACCATTGCACATAACTGAATACTATTTTGAAAAACCATTTGTTACCATAAATTGAATTTATCATTGCAGTAATTTGATTGTTATGTATAAATTTCACCCACACTGTACATTCATCATTTCTTAAATTGCAATATGTTTTTTTTTGTATTTTACATTTAACAAAAATTCTATATACAGTTACAGTTTTAGTACTCTTTAGCTCTATAAATTGTAAGATCTTAATAAAAATTGTAGTAGTTGAATTTATAACGTTTTATCGAAAGCAAGTGTTTTTTCTTTACGCTACATGCTTTTCTTTCTTTTTTCGACTCAACCTTTTTCGTTAATTACTAATCCAATCCACAGTCGTACATTTTTCTTGGCGCCCAACGTGGGGCACGAGCATAAAACGCAGTGAAATTAATTCATATAATTTTCTGTTGAAATAATTTGTGAAAAATTATTAAAGTCATCTTTATTATATAAATATATGTATGTGAATTAATACTCATCACATATATATATGTACATACTTCTGCAATAGCAGTACTACTTGCAGAAATCTCTTCGCTTGTCGTTGCCTACAATAATTTAAATCACCAACAAAGTTAAGAGAGCGGTAATTGCAAACTGTTATAAAAACCGATAATAAACAATAAACTTTACTAAATAAAAGAGCTAGTGTAATATTTCTCTTACAATGTCTGAATTAGAGGCTCTTGTGAAACAACGCCAAACAACAAGGGCAAATGTAACAAGAATCAAAAATCTTATCTCTTCTTTTATGTCTCTTGCTGAACTTGAATGTCGTTTGTCATTAGTCGAAGCATATTTTAAACAGCTGCTGTCTATACAAACTAATATTGAAGAACTTAATCAAAAAGACACAGCAAGAGCTGACATAGAGGATTTGTGTATCACAACAAAATCAAGAATAATAGAATTGTTGGGTGATAATTACAAACGTCAGAATCTTGATAATTCGATTTCATTTGCTATTCCCTCATACAATAAACTGCCAAGTCTAGAGTTGCCAAAATTCGATGGCAAATATTCAACATACAAAAACTTTATATTATCATTTAAACAATTTGTCCATAACGACTCTTCATTGTCTAACATCGAAAAGTTTAACCACCTCTTACGTTGTCTGTCGGGACAAGCGTTGTATACCATTCGTGCGTTTCAAGTAACATCTGAAAACTACGTAAAAGCAATAAAGCGGCTAGAAGAACGTTATGACAACAAAACTCTTATATTTATGGAGCACATTCAAAATCTTTATGGTTTGCCCAAAGTAAGTACGTCATCTGGATTGCAGTTACGAAGTTTAGTGGATGGCGCGTCAGCTATTTACAGCTCATTAAAGTCACTAGGAAGTTCTGATGACATATGCAATGCGTTGATTATTCATATAATAAATGAAAAAACAGATTATGAATCTCAAGTAAAGTGGAACGAAAAGCTTGATTATGCCCAATTGCCCACATGGGATAAATTCTGTAAATTTTTAGAGCGAAGATGCCAATTCTTGGAATCATCACAGGATTCGCCTTTACTTTCGGAACCCACACCAGTGTGTCAGAAACGTCAAACACAACGTCAACAACATTTTCGTTCATTTCACACTCAACAAAAATCGTGTATGTTATGCAAGTGTTTAGACCACTGGATAACTGGTTGTTCAAAATTTCAAGCTATGAATATCGAAAATCGTTTCTCTACAGTCAAAAAATTAGGTTTGTGCATTAATTGTCTCTCAGAAGGACATGTTGTTTCCAAATGTAAATCGAAAAACAAATGCAAAAATTGTAATAAATCTCATCATACGATGCTTCATCGAACGACAGCCGCAACGCAAAATTTTGATTCATCGCCGACGGTTTTTCAACCACCGCCTCTGGTATCTTCATCATCTGCAGTTGTAAATGTGCATTTAGAAAATGCATTCAATGGAGTAATTTTAGCAACGGCTGTCATTTTAGTTCGCGATTCCCTTGGCAAATTTATATTATGTCGTGCTTTGTTAGACTCGTGCTCACAGGTAAACCTTGTTACTGAAAATTTTGCAAAAATTCTCAATTTGCCTAGAATAAAAACGTCACTAAATATAATCGGTGTCGGAACCACCTCAACAAAAATTAAATTCGAAACCAAAATTGTAATGCGTTCTCGGTACAATAGCACCGAATACCCAATGAACTTTTACATTACAAATCGTGTCTCCGGATATCAGCCCGACACGGATTTAGAGATCAAAAATTGGAATTTGCCTACGAACATAAATTCAGCCGATGAACAGTTCAATGAATCTCAACCAATCGACATGCTCATAGGTGCCGATACCTTTTTCGAAATACTTGGTACACACAAAATAAAGCTTGGGAATGGTCTACCAACTCTACAAGAAACTTGCCTAGGTTACGTAGTGTCAGGAGGCTATAAAACGTCAAATTATATGTGTCACCTCCAGTCGTACACAACAGGTATAGATAACACTGACGAAATCTTAAGTAAGCAGTTAGATGTTTTATGGTCTATGGAACAAGTTTCGTCCTCCAAAGCAAAATATAATGCTGAACATCAAGCATGTGAAACAAATTTCAACAAAAATGTTGAAGTTTTAAGTGACGGACGACTTCAAGTAATGTTGCCATTTAAGAATGACCATTTAACACTCGGTTTGTCATACCACACAGCCTTGAAAAGATTTAAATCTCTCGAAAAACGCTTGTCTCGTGATCCAGATATAAAACAACAATATTCGTTATTCTTGAAAGAATATGAAGAGTTAGGACATATGTCAAAAGTAACGCCAAATTTAGAGAGCCCTCATTTTTATTTACCACACCAATACGTATTGAAACCATCAAGTGTCAGTACCAAATTACGTGTGGTATTTGATGCGTCATCGAAAACGTCATCAATGAAATCATTGAACGACATATTGTGCATCGGTCCAACAATTCAGGATGAACTCCTTTTGCTGCTCATTCGTTTTCGACTTTGGAAATACGCACTAACAGCAGATATCTCTAAAATGTATAGAATGGTAGCTATGCATCCGTCTCATCGTATTTTTCAACAAATTTTGTGGAGATATGACGAAAGCCAGCCAATTGCTACCTATCAATTGAATACAGTAACATACGGGATGTCTTCCTCACCATACTTGGCCATTCGTAGTCTACACTTTCTGGCTGATACAAATCAACATATATACAAACTCGGTTCAAAAATTATTAACACACAATTTTACGTAGATGATCTATTGACTGGAGCAAATGATGTCGAGACACTTTACAAAATCAAAGAAGAAACTACAATGCTTTTGAAACAAGGTGGGTTCGAATTGACAAAATTTAAGTCTAATAACCGTTTATTACAGTCTAACGATAATCAAGCTAAACACATAAAACCTAATGACCAAGATATTACCAGTGCGCTCGGCATAACGTGGAATCCAGTTACAGACCAGTTTCTTTTTGCTTTTCAACCCAAAAAGCAGTATGCCATAATCACAAAACGTGCGATTTTGTCTTTAGTTTCATGCATTTTCGATCCAATGGGTTTAATCTGCCCTCTTGTTATTCAACCAAGAGTCTTATTGCAAGATTTGTGGATTGCTTAAGTTGATTGGGACACAGAAGTCAACCAAAAGGTAAAAGACTCATTCACAAAATTTATTGACGACCTTGCAAATCTACATTTATTAAAAGTGCCAAGATACATACTACCACATCAAACATCGATTCAATTGCATGGCTTCTGCGATGCATCATTACGTGCATACGGATGCTGTTTATACGTTCGTTCTACAGATAACAAGGATAATGTATCTGTTCACTTAGTAGCTTCAAAATTTCGAGTAGCACCTGTTCAGAAAAGAACAATACCGCAGCTAGAATTATGTGCGGCGCATATACTTTCGAAACTATATTCTAAAATATTGCCAGTTTTCAAGAACCAGTTTTTGTCTCGAGGTTGCACATTACTTGACTTATTGTCATCGATCTGGTATACTGGCCCATCATTTCTTCAAGAACCATCTAACAAATGGCCACAAACTTCACTACCTCTTCAAAATGATATCGTAGATTCAGCTGTTAGAAAAGCAACGTTTAAGTGTCATATAACCGAAAACCCAATTCTTAAATTCATGGATCGTACCAGTTCATACAGTAAAATATTGCGTGTCATAAGCTGGCTATTTAGACTACGCTACAAGAACAAGAATACCGAACTAAGCTCAGACGAGCTTTACCGTGCACTCTTATGTGCTGTTTGGACAATTCAACAAAATAATTTTTCTGAAGAGATCAACCAGTTAAACAAAAATCAACAAATAGGAAATTCTCTTAAATCACTAAGTCTCTTCATACAAACCGAGAAAGGTTTTCCATTGATTCGAGTCGGAGGTCGATTACAACAGGCAAATATTTCTGAAAACCGTAAACATCCATTTCTGCTGCCGAAGAATTGTCATTTTGTAAACGTTTTAATACGGGATATACATATTAAAAACTATCATGCAGGCCCTAAAGCTCTTCTTGCATTCGTGCGTCAAAATTTCTGGATTATCGGTGCTAGAAACATTACTAGAAAAACTGTTCGTTCTTGTGTCAGCTGTATACGATATAAACCAATTCTTCTTCAACAAGTAGTGGGTGAATTGCCAGTTGAACGTGTGACTCCGGCAAGGCCATTCGAAAGGTGTGGTGTCGATTTTTGTGGTCCTATACCTACTTATTTAAAAATTAGAGGAAAGCAACCATATAAGTGTTACGTGGCAATTTTCGTTTGCTTTTTTACTAAGGCAGTTCACATTGAAGCCGTATCGGACCTTTCCTCTGACGCATTTATAGCTGCCTTAAAAAGGTTAATTGGGCGTCGTGGCTTGCCCTCGAACATTTATCGTGATAATGCTACTAATTTTGTTGGAGCCAATGCTCAGCTTTTGGATCTTAAAAAATTATTTATGAATAAGTCTTTTAAAAATGATTTATGTAACTTTTGTTCCAAACATTTTATTACCTTTAATTTTATTCCCCCCAGAGCTCCACACTTCGGTGGTATTTGGGAAGCGGCGGTGAAAAGTGCTAAAGGCCATCTCTATCGTACGCTGGCCAGTGCTAAAATGACATACGAAGAATTATCAACCACTCTGATTGAAATTGAAGCCATCATGAACTCGCGTCCGATTACACCTCAATCAAGTGATCCGAACGATTTTGAAGCATTAACACCAGGGCATTTTTTAATTGGTGGTCCTCTGAATGCTCTACCTGAATCAAGCATTGAGTGCCATGACATCAGCACTTTTCAAAGATGGAAACGAATTACTGCAGCTAAGCAACATTTTTGGAAAATATGGTCCAACGATTACCTTAATGAGCTTATACAGAAAAGTCGTTGGTGCGATTCAAAACCAAATGTAGAACCAAATACACTTGTACTTGTACACGAAGATAATATACCGCCCATTAAATGGGTGCTTGGTCGAATCATTAATACGTATTCTGGAAAGGACGGAAAAGTTAGAGTCGCAGATGTTCGAACGGAAAAAGGTATATTTCGAAGACCAGTTCAGAAACTAGCTGTTCTACTCAACCCTTGAAAAATAAATCTTTCAACGCCGCCGGAAATGTTGGAGCCTCTTATTTTATAATTATTGAAATCTCTTTTAAAAATACTAATTTTAAATACCATTGCACATTACTGAATACTATTTTGAAAAACCATTTGTTACCATAAATTGAATTTATCATTGCAGTAATTTGATTGTTATGTATAAATTTCACCCACACTGTACATTCATCATTTCTTAAATTGCAATATGTTTTTTTTTGTATTTTACATTTAACAAAAATTCTATATACAGTTACAGTTTTAGTACTCTTTAGCTCTATAAATTGTAAGATCTTAATAAAAAATTGTAGTAGTTGAATTTATAACGTTTTATCGAAAGCAAGTGTTTTTTCTTTACGCTACATGCTTTTCTTTCTTTTTTCGACTCAACCTTTTTCGTTAATTACTAATCCAATCCACAGTCGTACAGTATCCATGTTAGGCTTGGCGTACAAGGCAAAAAACTCCATATTAAATTTCAGGGCGTTATGTATTTTTAAAAATTGATTAACCTCCTGCTTAATTGGTGCGCAAGCCTCTTTCATAAATAGCTCTGGTAAGAGGCATTCTTCTTTTTATACCCTTCACACAGTGAAAAAGGGTATATATAGGTTTGTCATTCCGTGTGAAATTTCTACAATTTTCATTTCCGACCCCATAAAGTATATATTTTCTGAAAGCTTATGAATAGGGAAGTCGATTAAGCCCTGTCAGTCTGTCCGTCTGTCCGTGTGTATGTTGAAATCAACTTTTTGAAGCCCCCCGACATAGGCTGGACCCGGGTAAGGTATTAAAATATCAGAAATATTCGGGAGTAGATCGGTATTGAAAATCAGAAACATCGGTACATAAACAACTGAGATATGAGCAAAAACCCACGACCACCTCGATTTTTTTTCACAAAAACAACATTACAACAACAACATACATACATACAAACGTGTATACTGGTTAGGGAAAACGTGGCATCGAATCCCAGCTGAGCCAAAAAAATTTTTTTTTTAATTTTTTTAAATTTTTTTTTTTATTTTTTTTTATTTTTTATTTAATATATTATATATATTTTTATTATTTTTTTTTTAATTTTTTTTTTTTAATTTTTTTTAATTTTTTTTTTGTTTTATATATATTATATATGTATATAATAATTTTTTTTTTTAATTTTTTTTTTTAAATTTTTTTTTTTAAATTTTTTTTTATTTTTTTTGTTTTTTTAACATACATACGTGAATTTATAATTTTACAATGGGACGTTTTTATATATGTATGTTTTTATATGTATGTACGTATTTCATATGGGGTAAATGGTGACACAAGCTACTGTTATTGCATGACTACACGTTGTGAAGGGTATATAAGATTCGGCACGGCCGAATTTAGCGCTCTTACTTGTTTATTGTCATATCATATCAGTCGTTATCAAAAAACGAAAGCGATTAGACGTGCGATATCTTATGTTGACGGAGTGTTCGAAACAAAATTGTGTATTATAGAAAACAATAATCATATCAGTATAGCTACTATACTAAAAAAAACCCCAACAAATAAACTCTGTGTATTGTTAAATGCAATTGCATTAAACAAAAAACAACAAAACATTTACATCACTTAATGCAAATGCATTAAGCAAAAACAAAAACTAAATAAAAACTTAATAAAAAAAACCGTAAAGTAAAAATTCCAAACCTATTATTTTGAAAAAAAAAAAAAAAAAAAACAAAATAGTGTAGCTAGCATGACTAATGCTAGTATATCTAGCATTGATGATGCCAGCGAAGAAAGTGAATGTGAATGGCAAACAATCAATAATACAAATAAAAGTCGCCAACCCACCAGGAGCCTGTATAAGTAAACGTAAAGCAATAACAAATGATATACCAACTTGTTCAACAAACAGATTTGCTGTTCTAGATGATGAAAATACTGAAAGTAATGCAGAGCATTATGCGATTGAACCTAGACCTCCCCCATTATACATACCTAAAGTTGCTAACGTGAAAGACATGAATCAACGCTTTGCCAGTGTTATATCTCCCACACATTACTCTTACAAAGCACTCGGGGACGGTCAAATCAGGGTAATGGTTAAAACCATTGATTCTTATAAAAAACTTGTTTCCTATCTTAAATCTAAAAATATAAGTTTCCATACTTTTCAACTCAATGATAGGGCTTATAGAGTAGTTGTAAAGAATTTACATTATTCAACAAACACTTATGACAATAAGACATTTATTGAAAAATTTGGTCATAAAGTACGTAATATATCTAATATAAAAAGTTATCTAACAAAAGAGTCACTTTCAATGTTCTTTGTTGATCTCGAACCTAAAGACAACAACAAAGAAATCTATAATCTAACACATATTAACAATGCGATTGTTAATATAGAACCGCCACGTAAGACAAACAACATCCCCCAATGTCACCGCTGCCAACAATACGGGCACACAAAATCCTACTGTCACAAACCTTATAAATGCGTTAAATGCGCACCACCTAAATGTGCCAACTGCCAAGAGTCTCATCCTGCTAGTTATAGAGGTTGCATAGTCCATCAAGAACTAAAAAGAAAAATGCAAAACAAATTAACTAATTATTACCGTGGACAACCAATTCCAAATTCACAAAATGAAGATATATCCCATAAATATACAGATAATTTAAATCCACAAATGTCCCATAATATGTCTTACTCTGATGCTGTAAAAGGCAATATTAAATCAAATAATACCAGTGAAAGTTCCATTTTACAAAAAATTGAAACGCTCCTTACTAAACAAATGGAGATGACAAACACATTACTAAATATGATGTCTTTAATATGTAGTAAACTATGCCAATAGATTTAAGGGTAGCAACATGGAACGCTAACGGACTTATTAACCACATACAGGAAGTGGATATATTTTTGAAAACAAATTTTATAGATATTTTACTAATCTCAGAAACTCACTTTACAAAGAAATCATTTTGCAAAATAAAAAACTTTGATTTAATTACCGCTAACCATCCAAACGAAAGAGCCCACGGAGGTTCAGCTATCCTAATAAAATCAAATATTAAATACTCAACAGAAGAACATATAACCACAGAATACGTACAAGCTACTTTTATTAAAATAATATGTAACAATTCATTGGTCTCTATTTGCGCTGTTTATTTCACCTTAATTATTTACTTTGGCATACCAAGTAATATGTTTGAGATCAAAAATAACTACGAATTAAGTTCTGACCATTCGCCAATAATACTTTCATACAATACTTCTATCAAATAATTGCCAAAAATTTCAAAACTTATTACAAATAAAACTGATATAGAATCTTTTTTGTACTGGGCACTTGCAAATATTAATCTAAACATTCCTATAGAAAACGTTTTCGAGTTGGATAATGCGGTGGAAAAATTCACAAACTTAATACACGAAGCTGCTTTAAGGCCAACGCCAGTAAAAAACTGTGGAAATAACCAATGTAATTTTAAAGTATCAATGGAAGAAAAAATTGGCAAACAACAAGAAATCCGAACGATAAACGTTTACTTAACCAAGCAACCAAATTACTAAAACTTCATTTAGTTGAACTAAAAAATAATACAATTAGTGAATTTTTCGATTCTCTAAATAACAATATTGATAATGATCACTAACTATGGAAAGTAACGAAATGTTTAAAACACCCAACAAAAAGACATCCACCTTTTAAAGATCTGAATGGTACATGGTGTAGATCAGACTCAAGCAAAGCTGATGCTTTTGCAAACTATCTCTACAATGTATTTAATATACAACCGCACGAAAATGTCCAACAAGATGATGATGTGTTACAATATCTCGAAGTTGCATGCCAAATGAGTTTGCCTGTTAGGCCGATCTCAACCTCAGAAATAAAGGATGAAATAAAGATGTTAAATGTTAAAAAATCTCCTGGGTATGATAATATAGATGCAAAGGTATTGAAAAACCTTACAAAAAAAGCAATAGTTCATCTCGCAAATATCTTTAATACCATACTAAGAATAAATCACTTCCCATCCCAATGGAAATGTGCCGAGATAATAATGATTAGAAAACACAAGAAGCCTGAAAATGAAATCTCACCATACAGACCAATTAGCTTGCTTAGCATTTTTTCAAAAATATTTGAAAAATTATTTTTAAAACGTGTATCCCCAATTTTAGAAAGATTAAAAATCGTACCCGATTACCAATTCGGTTTCAGGAAAAAACATTGAACAATAGAACAAATTCATTGAGTTGTAAATACAATTAGAACATCTTTTGAAGAAAAAAAAATACTGCTCAGCAGTTTTTCTAGATATAGAAAAAGCTTTTGACAGAGTCTGGCATAATATAATGGTTTATTATATAAAACAAAAACTCTTCTTCCATCTAGCTTCTATCGTATCATCAAATCATACCTGCAAGATCGAACATTCTATGTAAAAATTAATGACGAAAAATCAAACATTACTGATATCAGAGCGGGAGTTCCGCAAGGTAGTGTATTAAGTCCCATTCTTTTTTCTATATATACAGCTATTTCAAAATATGCTTGGTTTAGCATTTTTGAACGCAAATCAAATTGTTCGAAAATATGAGGTGTTCTAATATATACATAAATTCTTATACAATATTATATAAGTACATACATATGTATGCTGAAATCAAAGACAATTTTAAAGTTAAGTTCAACGACTTCCTGGGATTATATTTCAAAATATGCTTGGTTTAGCACTTTAAACGTAAATCAAATTGGTTAAATAAATCGAATTGGTCAAAATTATGAGGTTTTCTCAATAAATATTTTGGAAATAATTTTTAATTTGGAAAATGGACTCAAAGTTGAAGTGTGAGCTTTGCCCTTATGTCTCATTCATCAACACTTCAAACAAAAAAAGACATTTTTTGAAAATCCACAACTTCAGCTTCAAAAAAGCCAAAACGTCCAAAAAACGAGAAATATATACATACATAAGGAATATATCAGGATGGCTGCCTACAGCAACAATAGCATCATCATCATCAACTGAAGCACCATCCCCTTATGACAAATATATGGATGAGGATGGGGATCGAATTTTATTGGAAATAAATTTAAGTTCCCCAGTTGCAGAAGAAAAACCCATATCCGCTGCACCATCAGCATATGCACAATATATGGACAATGGTGGTGATGAATATTTGTTAGAATTAAGTTTAGATTTTTAAGAAATTAATAAATAAAAAATTTTTGGTAATTTTAAATTAAAAACATGTTTGATTTATTTTATTGTGAAGAGGTTTTTTAAAATTTAAATACTTAATTGTAGTTTAATTGTCGACCTTTGTAAATAATTGTCCACACTTTATCATTCATTTCAGATAAGTATGGATCCTCTTTATTTAAAAATTTTGTAATTCTTTGAGGAAGATAAAACCATTTATTATTATCCAACTATGCTATAACTTTTGATCCATACTGTGATTCCTTCCACTCAAACTTTAAGACTTTATATGGTTGATGTAGGGCAATATCATCAATTCTTGTTTACTGAGGTATTAAACCTTGGGCAATATTTATTAATTGATCATACATCTAAAATATTTAAAATAAAATCAATAAAAACTTCCAAAATATGATGCGATTTCTTACCATTTTATAAACCTTCTTTTAAGAATCGATTAGATTAATGAGGAAAAATGCTACCATTATCATCCTTTTATATCTATTAGTCCATTACACATTAAGAAGATTTTTTAATGCAACTTGAGTTGGTCCTCATATATTTTTTCATTCTATCCCTCTTTAGTATTTTAATAAAAATCACTCAAACAATCATTTTCTCTTAAAATTATTCATCTTTAAAAATAAAATCCATCTTTATGGAAAACTATAATTACATTCAATAAAAATTATTTTCTCTTAAATTATTCATCTTTGAAAATTCATCTCTTCACATTCTTATTTAAACAATTTTGTACATACATTTTTATTTTAAAACAATTTTTTCTACATACATTTTCTAAAACAATTATGTAAGTTTGTATTCACATATTTATATATGCAAGTATTTGTGTATGTATATACAAACAATAATTTACCTTTGCATTTCCTCATATTACAATTATAAAAAATTTTAACAAAAAAAAAAATCATCCGTATGAGTAAATTGCACAGACAATAAAAAAATTAAACTTGAGACAAACAAACCAATAACAAAATGCATATCAACCAAAATCAAAAATCAGCCTTATGAATATTACCATTGGGATGAAAATTTTAAATTATTAACAAAAATTCATCCTTATGGGGAATTACCATTGGGATCAAAATTTAAAAAAAAAATTCATCCTCATGGAATCTCCATAAGGATGAATTTGCTGTCCCAGAATGCCCACAAATATACTACTACAATAAAATTTTATATAAAGAAAAAAATTCTAATTAAACTCAAACCTGAGATAAATTTAAAAATACTTATTTAGAACAAGAAGTTTAACAATTAAAAATTTAGAATTACAAAATACAAGAACACGGAACATAACATCATGCTTTGTTGTTCAACTTTCTAAATTTTTTAAATTTTAGGTGGTTTGTTCTTTCTTTGATGACATCAAATACTAAATTAAAAAAAAAATATCGCAAGTAGAAATTACGAAAATAATAAGGATTGATAGTAAACAATGTTTTGTTAGCTTATTATTGTTTTAAACCAAAAACCATAATAAACAGTAGCTATACGTTGATTATATATTTTATATTATTTATTATTATTTAATTCCCATACTTATTTCTTGATATCTTATATGGTTTATTAGAGAAATTAAACTAAAAAAGAAATTATTATGCAAAAACTTTTTAATTTACAATTTCACAAAATAATTGACACCATGATGTAGTTAGTATTTTCATAAGTAATGTTCATATTGATAGCATTATAATTTAAAGGGTGATATAGAACTTTATTTTTGGCTTTATTTTCCTTATTATATTTACTTATATTTTTATATGGAAATTTAGAATTTTATAATATAACGCGTTTTTTAAATGTTTTGATGTTTTTCGAAATTTCAAACTTGACACCAATCTAAACATTAATTGTGAAACAGTCATCTGTTGCACCCCTTTCAGATTAGGCAAGTCTCTTGCGCAAGTGCGTTTACGGATAAAAGGGGTAAGGTCGGGTTAAGAGGAAGAAAATTGCTCCTATTTGAGTACACACTTGCTTGAACTCGGAAAGTACAAGCCAGTTTTTGATTGAGAAACCAAAAACAAAAAAGAAATGTAAACAAATTAAAAAAACAAAAGTGTTATATTCGGCCGTGCCAAATCTTATATACCCTTCACAACGTGTAGCAACAACAATTGTTTATATCACCATTTATCTCATATGAAATACGTACATACATATAAAAAACATACATATATAAAAACATCCCATTGTAATATTATAAATTGAGTTTACGTATGTATTTAAAAAAAAAAAAAATTAAAAAAGAACGATAAAAATATAAATCTTCTATATAAAGGGTGATTTTTTAGCTATTATCTATTTGGCAATACTGGTTTAAACAGCTGACGCACGTTTCGTGTTTTGTTTCACTGTCAAACATCTTCAGTTTGGTCTATAATTTAACCATGAATCGTCTTACAAACGAACAACGCTTGCAAATTATTGAATTTTATTATCAAAATGCGTGCTCTGTTAAGAAAGTTCATCGCGCGCTTCTTATCAAAAATTGTGTTCAGCGACGAAACTCATTTTTGGCTCAATGGGTACGTTAGTAAGCAGAATTGTCGATTTTGGAGTTAAGATCAGCCAGAAGCATTGCAAGAGCTACCAATGCATCCAGAAAAAGTCACAGTTTGGTACGGTTTATAGGCTGGTGGTATCATTTGACCGTACTTCCTCAAAAATGATGCGAATCGTAACGTAACTGTGAATGGTGAGCGCTACCGTGAGATGATATCCAACTTATTTTTGTTTAAAATGCAAGAGCTTGATTTGCATGACATGTGGTTTCAACAAGACGGTGCCACACAGCACGCTTAACAATGGACTTATTGAGAGGCATTTTATTTGAGAGACATTTTATTTCACTTTCGGGACCGGTCAATTGGCCGCCTAGATCGTAAAGTTTGATTTTCGATCTGCGGGCGGAGGGGTGTGGCAAAAACCAATTTTTATATTGCACCACCAATGACATATACATATATTTACTTTGCTTATTTTTTTTAAAGCCACCAATGACATATACATATATTTACTTTGCTTATTTTTTTTAAAGCCGTTGTCATGTTTTTTCAAAACGAGATATCAAACTCTTTAATCGGTTGTGTAGTGGTAAAGATATTTACAAAAAACCTATGTTAATGATGATCAAATATCAAAATTTTAAAACTTTCGAAATGTTGCAACCAAAAATCCGAGTTTTCGGTTTATTTACAAAAAATATTTACAGCTTAATGAGCAAACTCAATTGAAACTGCCCGGCAAATTAATCAAATACAAATCGATCGACACAGTAATGACTTAATAACAAGCCGTTATAAATGGTTTTTGATTAATAATTGAAATTATGGTTTATTTTTCCAGTGAGCTCTCTTGGAGCTCCACTGTAGTTTTATTTAATTCTAGGAGCTCCTCAACTAGGTGTTGTTAAATTAGAAGTACATTTATAATTGTCTTTCTGTTCTTAAAATTATTTCCTTATATACTACTTATGAGAATCTTAAAACTAGTCTAGTGTTGGTTAGTACTTATTTTAAAATTCTTATTATAATTAAATAACTAGTGTTAGTACTTAAAAATTAGTCGTCAGTCCCACACTGATATACCGTGGGAATGAATATAAAAATGAAAGTAATTCGAAGCGTGTTGGCACTGTAATATACACACACACCAATAGTGTAGGTTCGTGTGTGTGCTTATATCATTGCCAAAAAACGGCAAGAACAAAGGCACACAAACACTTGATGTTGTCAAGTGCCGCCAGACGCTTGCTAGACGAATTCAAGTAATACGATCCTCTCTCAAGCGCGGCGTACTTCACACACATTTATTTATATTGTCACAACAGGGTTTATGTTACAGTCATCCAAATAATTGTGAGTTTAGGTACCCTGCGGTACAAATGTGTTTATGAGTGAAGTGCCTTGTAGTGCTTTATATTAGCTTCTATATATATATATATATATATATATATATATATATATATATAAATAAATAATATATATATATTTATTTATTTTTATATGTATGTTGCATGGCCATTACAACTTTATTTATCATAATAAATCGTAAGCCTATTCTTATGTACTATTTGTTTTTGCTTATTTTTCTTATCCTTTATGGTTACATTGTTTCTTACGTCTATGTTTACTATTTCATAAGGTCCCTTATATTTTTGTTCTATTTTATGACCTGATTCATTCCTAAGTAAAACCTTATCTCCTACTTCCAATTTAAGATCATTAATATTTCTATCATAGTTCCTTTTCTGTTTTTCCTTATTCTTATCTAACAATAATTGTGCTCTCTTATTTGCTATCTTTAATCTATACTTTGCCTCTTTGGCATAATCGTCCAAGTTATATAATGGTGCGATTGTATCTACTTCATTAAAATGTCGAAACTTATTGGGAGTCCTTGAAAAAATTAGTTCGTAAGGACAGTAATTGTGTACTGTCGACGGTGTGGTGTTAAAACAATATGTAAAGTATTTCAGCCATTCATCCGAGTCTGTTTTGCCAGCCGATACGTATGACCGTACGAATTCATTAAATGTTCGGTGACTACGTTCTATTGTCCCTAGTGTTTGGTGATGATGTGCTGTCGAAGTAATTTTTAGCATAGCTCAGTTAGCACGGAATTCTTGTATTCTGTCCCCGTGTCCGAAATGAACGTCTGCATCGGACCATAGGTCATGATAAAATTCTAAAATATTGTCTTTGCGATTGTTCTGGCACTCTTATTTGGTATTGGTATGGTGACTAAATATTTGGTCAAGTCACATATTATCGTAACGGCATGTTCGTTGCCATGTAGGGATCTTGGGAATGGTCCTATTGTATCCACGAACACTGTATCAAATGCTGCAGCTGGTGTTGGTGTGTTAACTAATGGACTCTTTAGGTTATTTGTAGTTTTTGCTATTTGACACTTATTTTTTCCTTATATATTTTATTATATCTTTGGACATATTTTTCAGTAATAATATCTTCTTATCTTTTCCGTTCTAAAGATTCCGCAATGTCCTCCTTCTATTGGATCACTGTGGTATTTGTCTAATATTTCCTGAATTATTCTTGTCTATCTGGGTCACCTTGTTAAGTAGCGCTACTTTTAATTGTAATAACTTTTTATTGCCCATTTGTTTAAAATCACCAACCGAGTAACTTATCGATATTGTGTTTATCGGCAACTTTCTCGAGCCTTGGGAAAAATTGTCATAAGTCAATATTCCCATTTATAAACTAATCATTGATAGTTATGTTTGCTGTAATAGATTTACGTCGCTTTATGTAGCATCTTGCTGGGGTAATCTTTAATTTATGATATTTTCTGACGTCAGTATTCTTAATGGTGTATATATTTTGGGCTTATCATTCATTTCATTCTCTAGATTCTTATTATTCAGGTTTTTATTTTCGATATTAATTTTCTTGCTTGTCATATTCCTCGAGATATAATCTTATCCTCGTCAATTTAGAGCTCAGGTTTTTCATTGAGAACAAATAGGATAGCGGTCTGTACGAATGAGAAAATGTTCTCCGTATACATATGGTTTGAAGTGGTTGATAGCACAGTGAATTGCTACCAGCTCCTGTTCTATAGTGGATTTGTTACTTTCGCCCTTCGTAAATGATGCATAGGCCACTGGTAAATGTTTGTCGTGATACACTTGCGTTAATACTGCACCGCAGGCATATTTGCTGGCGTCAGTTGTTATACAAAATTCCCTTGTAAAGTCTGGATATTGTAGTAATGTGGGACTCATTAATGCCTTCTTTAACTGCCTGTTCAGCGATGTCGAAAGAAAACACAAGCGAACTTTCATTCGTACAAATACGTTGAAAACAAAAACAAATTTTTAGTTTTTGTTGTTGTTTTCAATATATTTGTACGAATGAAAGTTCGCTTGTGTTTTCTTTCGACATCGTTGAACAGGCAGTAAGTATCGAAATGCTTCTTCACATTCTTGTGTCAATTCAAAATTTACTCCCTTTTTAGACAATCTTGTAAGATGTCTTGAATGTTCTGACAAATTTTTTATGAAGCGTCTATAATAATTACAAAAAGTCACAAATCTTTTTGTACTCTTCTCGTCAGGTGGTGTCGGATAGTTTTCTATAATCGAATATTTACTATCATCCGGTAGTATTCCTTTATCCGTACACTTATGTCCAAGATATGTAACTTCTCTCATAAAAAATTACACTTTTTCGGGTGTAATTTAAGATTGTGTTTGCGACATAAATCGAATACCTTTGTTAAATTAGATAACATATGTATATTTCTTTGAACATCCTAATACTACTAAATCATCCATATGCAAGAATGCTCGTTCAGGTTGTAATCCACTGAAAGCAAGTGTCATCATTCGCTGAAAAGAAATTGGAGCAATTTTAAGACCATATGGTAATCTTGTAAATCTGTACGACCCATTATTTGTTGAAAATGATGTTAAATCTCTCGAATTTTCTTCCAAACCTGTTTGGTGGAATCCTGACATCAAATCTAAACAAGAAAAATACTTCGCTCTGCCTAGTTGATCCAAGATATCGTCTATTCTAGGTAATGAAAATTTATCTGCCATCAATTTCTTATTAATCTGTCTATAATCAATGACTAGTCTCCATCTTTTACTGCTCGAACCGAGCAGTGGTTTCTTCGGTACTAGTAAGACTGGGCTGTTACATTCCGAGTATGATGGTTCAACTATCTTATCATTTATCAATTTTTTCACTTGTTTGTAAATTTCTTCCTTGTGGGTGTGTGGTATGCGATAATTCTTTATGTATACTAATTGTGTATCTTTTACTCTTGACCTTTGTTTATAGAAGTTGTTATTGCCTCTGTTTCCAAACCAAAAATATCTGTGTATTCTGAACAAAAGTTATCCAATGTATCTTTAAATTTTGCTTGGGAAATTCTTGTTTAAAATTCGTAGTATTTCAGATTTCCTATTTTCTGTTTTACTTTTATTCTCCACTATGTCATATCCAGATATGCTTTCCGTTTTTATCTTATTTTGATGAATTTTGGTGATTGAGGCATTGCTATTCAAGATACGTATAAATAATCTGATTTTACTAATGTGTTTGCAATAAAAACACCTGGTTCAATCTCTTGATTTGGAATTAATACTTCTTTCTCCGAATCAGCTAATTTTATTTCACGAATAACTTCCGATCTTGGTGGTAATATGATATTATCGTTTGTAGTTGTCATTGGTATTTCTATTGATTGTGATATATTAAAAGGACGTAGGATTAGGTAATCGCAATTTTCATCGAAACGTAATATACAATTATATTTTCTCATGAAATCTATTCCAATGATACCATCACAAGGTATTGGGAAATCATCCCGTACCACTTGGAAATCATGTGGTATTAAAAATTTATCGAATTTCAAGTCAAAAAATATATTTCCTAAGGATCTTATTTTTCCCTGTCCTATTCCACTCAACGTTGTGTATCTGCGAGTATTGATTTGATTCTGATTGAAATATCTTGATTTTATTAGTGAAATGTCGTCTCCTGTATCTACGAGTAAATTTACGAATGCATTGGTTTCATTTGTCTTGATATTGATGAAAAAACATAGGTTAAGGTGTTATGTCGTTGTATTATCTTAGGGGTCGAATTTAGTTTTCCGAGTTAATTCCGTTTGACTCGGTCGCTCTGACATAGTTCCTGTCTCTGCGATTATATCTTTGTCCATCTCTGTTGCTATTGTTGTTGTTTCCGTAATTATTTTCGAAATTTCGAGGATTGTTGTATCTTCCTCTTTTAAATCGTCTCATATTACTATTATTATTGTTAAACTTTCCTTCTTGTCTTTAATACAAAATGGAGTTTTGTTGTCCAGTTGCTTCTATGCAACTGTTGACAAATTTACTTATCGCCTCGTTCATATTGTTGAATTGACCCGCTTACATTATAAGTCTTACGCGGTGTATTGTACAGTTTTTGGTCATCGCCTTGACTGCATGCTGTGTAGCGTATTTATTTGCCATTTCAACAGATAATCCGTCGGAAATATAGCTATTCTCTAGTGTCCTCGTAAGAGTTTCTATCTCCGCACAATATGTATTCGCTGTCGTATTATTTTGTGATTCGGGTTTGACTGTTCTCTTAAGTTTCTGTACTATTTGAGAAATTGATGTTTCTTCGCTAATTAGATTTCTTGCTGAACCCTTCAATTTGGTCTTTATCAATGAAACTGCCACATTCTCATGTGCTCCTTTCAGATTGTCTACCTAATTTAGAGAATCTAAAAATGTTCTCAAATTTTCAGGTTTGCCATCAAAATTGCAAATTAACTTAGAAGCTATGCTCAGAAATTCAGTAACTGACTGAGCCATTATGTTGCTTTTCTCGTCATGGCGTCTAATTCTCTCGTGTAATGTTGTTGGAATTTCTACCAGTATACCCTTTCTTGATGCTACTGTCAGTAGTTGTTCTCTAGCGTTCAAATAAAATGCCTCCGCGAATACCTTATGACTAGCTGTCAGCCTAGTATAGTGTACGTTTAGTATTACTCTAATTTCCTCAAGTTTTCCTGTCAAAATATTTATGTGTTTACCTATTGTTTCTATTGAAGTGTTCCTATCATTGTTCAAACACTTGTACGATTTATCAAATTCCTCCTTTATTCTCTTAACCTTTAATAAAATTCCTTGCCAATCCATGTAACCTAAATTCCATTATTACTATCATTATTATACTTCCTCTTCAAATTTTTATTGTGTAATTTATATACACAGAAAATAAGTTTTATTTCTAATATTATCGTTATTATTACTAAACATATTTCTATTACTCCTAAATTTGTTTCCTGTCTAATATCTATTTCATTTAAATTCATTTTTTTTTTTTAAATTTCATTTTATTTTTTGCAAATTTTTCTATCATTAAGCTAATTTCCCTTTCTATGCTCGGTTTCTCTATTACGTCTATTTCAGTTGGTTCCTCTCTAATGCCTAATACTTCCCAAAATTCCTTCAAGAATTTTAATTGTTTCTCTATATCTATATCTATCTATTCCTCATTTGTCCAAACTATTTTATTTCTAACATTTTTCCTATTTCTCATCATGTTTTAAAAAAAAGATAAGAAACCTTTTAAATTAACAAAAGTATATTATTTATGTTATTTTTTCTTATTTTATTTAAAATTTTCTTAAAATAATATATGTACATATAGTAAAAAAAAATATTTGTCTACGGCGGTTAACGCCTACTGACCTAAAAGTGCACGTAGATGCACTTCTTTGAATTTATAATGTTTCTAATTTGTTTATCCAATACTTCTATCCTGGATCACATTCTTGTGGCGTCTTCCCTAGTAATTTTTTTGGCTCAGCTGGATCCGATGCCATATTCACTCTAACCAATATACCACGTTTGTATGTATGTGTTGTATGTTGTTGTTGTTCTGAAAAAAAACGAGGTGGTCGTGGTTTTTTGCTTAAATCTCAGTTGTTTATGTACCGATGTTTCTGATTTTCAATACCGATCTACTCCCGAACGTTTCTGATATTTTAATACCGGGTCCAGGCGATGTCATGGGGCTTCAAAAAGTAGGAAATTTGTCAAGCACAAAAAAATATACTCTTTACACGATACGTTGAAGTCGTCATCATACATTTGATGGCATCGTATGATGAAAAAATGTTGCGTTTACACGATATGATGGAACTTGTAACAAATTTTTAAGCATAAATTTGATCGCCTAGACTAAGCTTAACAATTAAAAATTAGGAATTACAAAAAACCAGAACACGGAACATAACTTCATGCTATGTTGTTTAACCAACATTATATTGAGTACTAACCAAACCAAAAATAAACAAATGGTTATAAGAAACAGCGCTGTCAACTTATTAGTTTTATCAATGTTTTAGTACTTTTTAAATGTTTATCGCATACAATTTTCCTAATTTTTGGTGTTTTGTTTTTTCTTTGATGACATCAAATACTAAATTTAAAAAAAATATCGCAAGTAGAAATTACGAAAATAATAAGGATTGATAGTAAACAATGTTTATTTTATTGCTGATTGTTAGCTTATTAACACATTAAACAATAGTTATACGATGATTATACATATATTTATTTAATATTATTTATTATTATTTAATTCCCATACTTATTTCTTGATATCTTATGTGGTTTATTAGATAAATTAAACATAAACAGAAATTAATATGCAAAAACTTTTTAATTTACGATTTCACAAAATAACAGTTGACACCATGATGTTGTTAGTATTTAAATAAGTAATCATATAGTAATGTTCATATTGATAGCATTATAATTTAAAGGCTGATATAGAATTTTATTTTTGGCTTTATGTTTCTTATTATATTTTTATATGGAAATTTAGAATTTTATGAAATAAATAGAAAAGTTAAATATTTTAAAAATTACGCGATTTTTAAACGTTTTGTGCATTTCGAAATTTCAAAGTTGACACCGTTGAATCGAAACATTGATTGTGAAACAATCATCTGTTCCTTTCGCTTACTTACTGATGGCTAGAGCGGGACAAAACTAGTAATAATATAAAAGATAATAACAAACAAAATAAGTAAGAGTGCTATATTCGGCCATGCCGAATCTGGTAATGATATCCTTCACCATCATGTGCATAGGTATAATCCCACATAGTAAATAAACCTATGTTTCATGTTATACGCCATTTTTCTTTATTATTTCCAAAGACATTCTCGATTTTTAATGTTTACGTACACAGTTATCTGTATTCTACTAGTCAAGCCCTTTCATTTGATACCCATATGAATGCGGTTAAAAAAATTTAATTTGCCATTTTGTTTTAGACGCCATCTTGGATTTTACATTTTTTAAAAAGGTAAATGTACTGGTCAAGTCCTTTCATTTGGTAATAAAAAAAATCACATTAACCGTTTTGCTTAAATAACTAATGTATAGCTTAGTCTAGACGATATGTTGAATCAGCAAATTTGTGCTTAAAAATTTGTTACAAGTGCCATCATATCGTGTAAACGCAAAATTTTTTCATCATACGTATGATTAACATCATTTGCTAACACTTTTTTAACAAGCCCATCAAATGTATGTCGACGATTTCAACATATCGTGTAAACAGCATATTTTTAATGCTGGACAAATTTCCTACGTATGAAGACAGATTTGTTGTTTGTTGAAAAGCGTATTTCAGCTTTTCATCATATGGCAAATGTAGTATCATATAGAATTGTTGCAGTGTTGCCTAATTTGTTATATTCTTTGCTAGAATTTGTAAGTTATACATTAGTTATTTAGGCAAAATGGTTGATGTGAATTTTTTATCACTCTTTGATCGATGATAAAGTATTGGATGTAAATATCATTTATTAAACACCTAGGCTTTCAGTTAATTAAATACGATAAGTTAGTTTCCTATATCATATATTCTTACCACAACGAGTTACACTAAAATTTTACCAACAGCAACCCCTTTTTTTGTTTGTTATTATCTTTTATATTATTACTAGTTTTGGCCTGCTCTAGCCATCAGCAAGATAGCGAAAACAATAGATGACTGTTTCACAATTATTGTTTAGATTAGTGTCAACTTTAAAATTTCGAAAAGCATCAAAACATTTAAAAATGCGTTATTTGCAAAATTTTTAACTTTTTAATTTAATAAAATTCTAAATTTCTGTATAAAAATATAATAAGTAAATATAATAAGGAACATAAAGCCAAAACAAATTCTATATCACCCTTTAAATTATAATGCTATCAATATGAACATTACTATATGATTACTTATGAGAATAGTAACTATATCATGGTGTCAATTGTTATTTTGTAATATTGTAAATTAAAAAGTTTTTGCATATTTTATTTTATTTTTTAGTTTCATTTCTCTTATAAAGCATATAAGATATCAAGAAATAAGTATGGAAATTAAATAATAATAAATAATAATAATAAATATAGTCAATGTATCTAACTATTGTTTATTATGGTTTTTGGTTTAAAACAATAATAAGCTAACAGTCTGCATTATTTTTTTCGTAATATCAACTTGCGATATTTTTTTTTTAAATTTAGTATTTAGAAAAAACAAAACACCTGAATTTCAAAATTTTTTTTGCGATAAAAAAGCACTTAAAACATTGATAAAACTAAAAAGTTGACAGCGCTCTTTCTTGGAACTATTTGTTTATTTTTGGTTTGGTCAGTACTCAACAGAATGTTGGTTGAACAACAAAGCATGATGTTATGTTCCGTGTTCTTGTATTTTGTAATTCCTAATTTTTAATTGTTAAACTTCTTGTTCTAAATTAGTATTTTTAAATTTTACTCAGGTTTGAGTTTAATTAGAATTTTTTTCTTTATATTAAATTCAATTGTAATAATAAAAGATAAACTTTTTCAGATTATTCTTTTTATTATCACGTACATACATATACATAAATATAATTGCCGCAAAAAACTGTATTGTCAAATTTATTTGGCATATACAAATATATAAGCAAATGTTAATACGAATTAACATACATAATTAAACGAAATTCAACATACCGTGTATACACAAAAATTGTATGATAACTCATATGTTGAAATATCATTTGTTGGCGTATGATGAATTCAAAAAATTTGGTACTTTCAGCAAATCGTGTAAACGACCATCATATTCAATATGCTAACAGAGACATTTGCTGTTATTTTAAAGCAAATAAATATTACCACACATTTGCTGATTCATCATACCGTCTAGACTAAGCTTCAAACTTAAAAAAAAGGAAAAAATATTACAAATTGTTGCAACAGTGCAACAATTCTATATGCTACCGCATTTGCTATATGTTAAAACGCTCACGTACGCTTTTCTAAAAATAACATATCTGTCTCCACACGTATGGAATTTGTCAAGCACTAAAACTATGCTGTTCTCACGATATGTAGAAATCGTCAGCATACATTTGATGGCATTGTTAAAAAAGTGTTAACAAATGATGTTAATCATACGTATGATGAAAAAAATTTTCGTTTGCACGATATGCTTGCACTTGTAACAAATTTTTAAGCATAAATTTGCTGATTCAATAAATCGTCTAGACTAAGCTTAACACACATATTTTCTGCATGAAAATTCTGTTTAAATGGTATATTTGTAGTAACAAAAAATTCATAAGATATTGTGAATTTCTCTGACTAAATATGATGTTTTCATTTTAAGTTCAACAAATAAAGGTATGTCATTTAATACTTCTATTAATAGTTTTCATAAATAAAAAACAAAAAGAATACTGTAATGTCACCTTAGAGTTTGAGTTGGTTAATAGGTATTTTAGTTAATTTTAATGCAACCTAACAACCTAGTTAATTTGCTTTTAGGAACCACAGTGTTATTTAATGGGAAAATTAAATCAACTAGGAAAAGAAAAACGATCAAAAGTAACGAGATGGGCACAAGTCTAGTAGATATTTAGAAAGACGGAACTACAGAAGCTAATAAGCACTTCCTACACCCACAGTTGTGTTAAAATAAAAAGTAAAAGTGCTATATTCAGCCGTCTCTTATATACATATGATATTTTATACAATTGTTTATAAATATACCTTACTTATTTAATGATGGTATGTACAGTCGAACTTCTCTATAACGATATTAACTATAACGAATTATTTTTCAGAACACTATAATTTGGTAAGGTTCTCCTCACATTTTTACATATATTTCACATATTTACCTCTGTAAAGAACCTTTTATTTAGACACAACTAGTTTTTTATATGCTAAATAATCTTAAAATACATAAGTACATACATACGTTAAGCTTTTTGTGTTTACTGGAAAAAAAAGTAAAGAAAATACAAAGTATACGTTAGGTAAACAGGCAGCTGTTGTGCAAGCTCACTTGAGTCCATCGTATTGATCCCTTTGTGATGCCTGGATAGAAAAGAAAGAATATAACAAAAAAATATGAGAAGCAGACCAGTCTAGAGTCTCTAGCGGGAGCACTACAAAGTTTTCTGAATAGTCAATATTACTTATATTAATATATAGTATGTCCTGTAGAAGCAACATAAAGTACACACAAAATACATACATGTTATTTACTTTTTATTTTAACGTTTGTAAGATTGTGTCTTTTATGTATGTATAACATATTTTTTATACTTAATATGATTATTAAATTTTTATTTATTTTTTTATTTGTAGAAATGAGTGCATCAATTCCGCCTGGTATCAGGGTTGTGCGTGGTCCAAATTGGATATGGCAGAATCAAGGTTTGTAATTAATACTGACGTAATGCTAAGGCGAATCCAGTCAGAGAGCGTTTAAAAATAATTTATGTATTATAGCCTTCACCTGTGGTGCCAAGGATGTAGAGCTTTGTCATTTTATTAAAAATTTTTATAATATTCGGTTGCGTTCCAATTGCGATATTTTTTCCGAAAGCGTATGTATTGGGAAATCGTTAAGGGAATCGTTAAAATAATCAGAAAATTTATTATTTATGTATGTTTGTAACTATGTTATGATATTGCTCTAAGGCTATTGATAGAAAGTTTTAGATAAATTAATTACCTACGTAAATGTTACAGGCACATAGTTTTTGGGAAAATATATTTTTTAAATATTTTAAGTTAATTTAGCTCTTAAATTAAATTTGCAATGTAGCTCCGCCAGCCCTTTCAATATTGGTATTAAATGAAAGGGCTTGACTAGTAAACCATGAACAAATTAACATATGACAAATATAGAGAGATAATATCTGTGGTTTTCATTGGCAACCACGTATGTCTTAAAATCAAATTTTTTAGGAGAGCAACAAACCCATTTTATATAAAACAACGGGTTAGGTATTGAACTTTTTTAAACTGTTTTTTACCATTCATGTAAATACACCTTAAATTTTTTTTTATAAAATTTTCAGACAAATATCATTATAAAATTAGATCATAGCGAAGACTAAAATAAACAAAGTGGTACGAAGACTAAAAGTGTGTGCAGAAAAAGCAGCATATGTCAACATAGGTTGTACGCAAGTTACACTGTGCAAGAAATTTACACTTTTTTTTCGTGACAAGCTGGGCACCTAGCGTTTTAACATAATTCGGGCACGCTAAATTCAGTGGTGCCTGCGGTTTTTTAAGATTGGCTCTGGTTTTTGAGATATACCGTTATTTCGAAAATGGAGGAGGTTGCACAACATATGTTCGCGTAACTCAAAAACGCTTTAGCTTATTGAAAAAACTTAAAAAACCGAAATTCCGCAATAAAATTTCCTTTAAATTAAGAAAATTATTTTTTTTTATCAAAACTTCAAAATTTTTGTTTATTAAAAATTCATAAAAAATCAAAAAATGCAGCTAGGCTTCTAATTTTTTGCAGACATATAAAAAATGAAGCTGATAACAAAACAAGCCATAAATCTTTAAAATCTGTTAACAACTTTTAATTCTATTCACAAAAGTAGACAAATTTTAGTTAATTTAAGAATTTCATAAAACGCAATATTTGTATGGGAGCCCCCCTAAGAAGTGAAGTTACCGATTAAAAAATTCTTAGAATTAAGAAATAAAGTCATAAATGCTTACATCTTTGTATTTTATTGTGCTTACAAAACCACACAAATCGGTCTTTTATTGTGCAGTCAAAACCGCACTAATCGGTCTTGTAAAAAACTTACTTATTACTACTAATATACATAAATACAATCAATTCCTTAATAATTGCATTTAAACTTTTAACCAAACACCGAAGTTTAAAAAGATGAACCGTTTTTTTCTCTCCTGAAAAATTTTATTTTTTAAGATACGAGGTTGAGGAATTAAGGCATCGATATTCTATTGTTATACCTGGAACAGGTAGAAATATTATTCGTCCTGGTTTTTTTTACAAAACATTGTCATGAAGGTCTCGACAGGTACTTTGATTAAAACAATTACAGTATAAATAAGAGTTCCTCAACCCCTTCACTGTCATATGGAAAGTGCTTGCAAAAGTGATCAGTGAAGTTTTTCTTTAAGTGTTATATATGGTAAGAGTTGGACATCATCAATAGTGTGTACACACTGCATTTACCATTTAAATAAGTAGGGAAAAAATGGAGACGCCATGCCATTTGGTGTTCCAATGATTTCGAGAGATCCCATAGTTTATGTTGAAGATGAATGTTATGCGTGCATAAATTATACAGCGGGTATGAACAGAAGAAAAATTACTTATATATCTTATACTGAAACAGCATATGCTCGATTTCAGCTGCCACATTCTGATGAAATTCCTGTTCCGGATAGCCATATACCAACAGAATATATTCCCTCAATACTTCATTCTGTTGAAGCGGGTGGACCAGCTACTTCAATGTATCAACCGTCATGCATCACGGTTCCATGCAGTCACAATGAAATCACGCAAGATCGTCTGGATATAATGGTACGGCGTCTAAAATTATCTCAAATTCAGAGCATTCTCTTGACAAAAGAGTTAAAACGAGCTAATATTTTAGCAGCAGGTGTACAAATATACGGGGCTATCAATCGCCATAGACTATTTACGACTTTTTTAAAATCTATTGAGAATAAATTTATAGCGTATTTTACTGACATCCGCGGCTTGGCTTTAACAATGCAAAATGAATATAATCCTGGAGATTGGCGCTTATTTATTGATTCTTCCAAAAGTAGCTTAAAAGCAGTTTTGCTACATGTCACTAATTTAAAAAGTCCTATTCCGATAGCACTAAGCACAAATATTAAAGACATACGCATCAATGAAAAAAATAATACAGTTAATTAAATATAAAGACCACAAGTGAAAAATATGCGCAGATTTAAAAGTGGTAGCTCTTTTAAGAGGCATGCAATTGGGCTACACTAAAAATATGTGTTTCATGTGCTTATGGAATACGAGTTTCGATGGCGACCAGTACAATACACGGGATTGGGCTTTACGTGAGGAAGGCAGATTGCATAGAAACAATGTTATTGAATTACCACTTGTGTCGATGGAAAAGATTCTGCTTCCTCCACTGCACATCAAACTGGGTATTGTAAAAAATTTTATAAAAGCATTGAGCCCAGATGGTGTTGCTTTAACCGAATTGCACCGAATTTTTCCACGATTAGGCGGCATGAAAGTAAAATAAGGTATGAACTCTTACTACTTTATTAAATTAGATTTATATTTCTTATCATAATGTTTTTATTTTAAGGGAACTCTTAATGGACCGGACATTCGTCGTCTTATGAAGGACCATGAATTTGAGATTACATTGAATGATATCGAGCTATTGGCCTGGAATAGTGTGAAATCAGTAAAAGAAAATGTATTAGGAAATAATCGGTCTGAAAACTGGCGAATTTTAATCAAAAATATGCTAACCGCATTTAAAAACTTAAACGTTAGAATGCCATTGAAAATACATTTTTGCATTACCATGCCGAAAAATTTAATGAACAATCACCAGCCGAGTCTGATGAACATGGCGAGAGATTTCACCAAGTAACAGCCAGGCTCGAACACTGGTATAGCGGCAAACAACTTGATTCGCTATTAGGGGATATTTGTTGGAATCTGCAGGAGGAAGAAGAATAAATTTCTAAATAAAAACTTTAACTTTAGCTACTTAACAACAAAAATTTTTTAGTTTGGTTATTATAAAAAATTACATCTTTTCTGAAAAAATCAAAAGTTGTGGACAGATTTTAATCACTAATAGCTTATTTTGTTTGGAAATTTGCTTTTAATACGCGTAGAACCCTAGCCTTAAATTTTGCACCTGCGGCGCCTGAGATACCCATAGACGGGCCAAATGACCAGCGCAACTTTATTTTTCATTCCCATCATTTGTTTCTAAGGCCTAGGATTCACTCCTAGGGGGATAAAATGTATGACCGACCTCCAATGTTTTTTGTTCTTAACATTTTCTCAAATTATACTTTCCCTTTATCACCATCCCTTAGGGGATTGCGTTTTATGAAATTCTTAAATTAATTAAAATTTGTCGACTTTTGTGAATAAAATCAAAAGTTGCCAACTGATTTTAAACATTTATGGCTTGTTTTGTTATCAGCTTTATTTTTTATATGTCTGCAAAAAATTAAAAGCCTAGCTGCATTTTTTAATTTTTTATGAATTTTTAAAAAACAAAAATTTCGAAATTTCGATAAAAAAATTAATTTTTTTTTCAAAAAAAAATTATGTTTATAAAACAAATGCGGATATTAGTTTTACTTTTCTTAAAGGAAACTTTATTGCGGAAGTTCGGTTTTTTAAGTTTTTTCAATAAGCTAAAGCGTTTTTGAGTTACGCAAACATATGTTGTGCAACCTCCTCCATTTTCGAAATAACGGTATATCTCGAAAACCAGAGCCAATCTTAAAAAACCGTGGGCACCACTGGATTCAGCGTACCCGAATTATGTTAAAACGCCAGTGTTATTATTCTACTTCTAGTAAACTGAAACAAATCAGACGTATGTGGTTGTATGTTTTTCTAAAAAATGAATAAATTTGCCATTAAGTCAACATGCTGCGGTAGTGCTGAACGCTTTTAGAATATATATTAGGGTGATCGATTATTCGACATTTTTAAGAAACCGGTTTTCAAATAGTTTGAAATTTAGATTAAAAAAAACTAGTTGCTTTTTTGAAAACTTAGGCAAAACCGGTTAACTGGTCGAATACATAAAATATAATTCTTTCTTATACCCATGACAGAGATACATATATAGGTATAAACTAGTTTGTTTTATGGTTTAATTGCATTTTAAGTTGACACAAATTCAATGGCGTTATTATGAAATGCCGTTATTTAAAATATATATTGTTACAGATTTATTTTTAAATAGCTTAATTTACATTATAATTTATTTTAGTTGTAGTAGTTAAAGTTACTGTAGTTGTATTTGTATTAGTTTATTTTGCTGGTTTTTCGAACATGATGTTTGTTGTTATGTGTAGCATACTTTTAGGCACTTTTATTATTCGTACCTATTACTTAACGTCTTAATTTAAATTTAACGGTTTTCGAATGTACTAGAAAGTACATACGAGAACTTTGTCGAATGTTACTGAACACCACTATGTTACTATAAATAGCCGAACAACACAGCTAACATGATCAGTATTACAGTAGAGCTTGTAAGGTGCGTATCAAAGTGTGTTTGATAATAAAAGTGTATAACCATAAGTATAATAAGTAAGGTGATATAAAAGCAATCTTTGAGTGTGTTTAAGTAAATAAAGTGCTCTTAATTTTATAACGAATTTCAACTGTTTTTAATTGCAATAAAAGAACTCAAGAGGTTTATTTAAAGGAAATAATTCAACGTTTATAAAAGGTATAAACGTAACAATATGTTAAAGGACAGACACTTTTACCTAAAAGTGACCGGAAAGTTAAGCTTATGCCTCAATTATTTTTAGCTTTTAAGGTAAGGTTTATAAATTGAAAAATGCCATTGTTTCTGTCTACATGAAACAAAATATGGCAACTAAATTGTGATTTAAAGTTTTTTTTTCTACTTCGACCTTTTCAATTTTTTTTATTTAAAGTTTTAATTTTTTAATATTAGTGACACAAAACAGTAAATAAATCATAAACAAATTTTTTTCGTTTTGTAAAATTTTTTAAGAACTAAATTAATTTGTTGAAAGTAATCGTTTTTGCTCTGGTACTGCCATATAAAAAAAACTTTGTTACAAAGAGGAGGTTAATGAAAAATATTAAAAAGTCACTTCACTGCTCATTGTAGTCAAATTTACCTTTTACTAACATTAACTTTGTAGGCAAGTTGTAATAATGACCCTTTGTGTGCCAAACTACTTTAGTATACAAGTCATATATTATCAGAGATATTATTTAATATAATAATAAGCCTAATTAATATTAATATGTAAGCCTAATTATTTTTTTTATTTTACATTTGTTTTTGTAACAACAAATAAATTTCTTACAATATTATGGAAGAGTTTTAATAAATTTTCTGATTTTTTCGAATTTTTTGAGTAGTAAATATAGTATGGTACTTTTGGTTACAAAGATAAGAGAACATAAAACTAAAAAGGAAAAAAAACGGCTTCTGTGAGTAAAAAAACCGGTGTATTCGACATTCGAAAAATTAACATTTGGAAAAAACCGCCAGCTGAAAGAGTAAAAAACCGGATTTTCCGCCGGTTGTAAAACCGAGGCTATCACCCTAATATATATAGAAGTAACGTTGTTATGCCATTAAAAAAGTCGGAATGGATCCATATTTTTTCAGAAATTTTAAAACCCAAGTAAATAGCGTTTAAAACCAAGCAATATAGCATTATTAACACAAAATCTTCAAAAATTAATGTACGCGGTTGCCCATGAAAACCACAGATATATAGGTCAAATATAGTTATTACAAGAATACTCTTTAATTCCCACAAAATTGGTATCAATTAAAAGGGATTAACTAGAAAAAAAATGTATATAATAAAAAAAACCGAAATAATACAACAAATTAATATGTATATGGTTCTGATTTAAAAATTAAAAAAGTGACAATTCTTTTACTTAGTATTTTAACATTTTTAAAAGACATTTGTAAATTTAAATTTCTTAATTTTTCGATCTTTTTAGGTTCAAACTAATATATATTTTATTATATATTTTTTTAACGGGCTTGAGTTCATTATTGATATTCTTTTTTTGACAAAGAGTTTTTTTATTTGTGATAATGAAAGAATAAACTAATAAGGTATGTTTTGCTGACATAGCCGGGTACAATGTATTTTCGAAACCAGCTACGATTTCGTTATCAGCAATCTTTGATCGTTGATTACGTGTTGGATGTAAATATCATATATTTAATTCCCAGGTTTTTATAAGTTATTTTTTTAATATTATCTTACCACAACGAGTTAGATTGAAATTTAGAAGCAGCAACCCTATTTATTTTGTTTATTATTTTTTTTTGTCCTGTTTTAATCAACAGTTAGGTAGCGATAAAAACAGATTATTGTTTTTTATTTAACAAGCAATGTTTATAATTATTTATTTTATTTTTTTAGTTTGGCCAGTATTTACAGAATGTTGTGTCACGCACAACCATATGCTGCCCCATAGTGCAGTATTGTTTTGTGCTATCGTTGTGAGATGATTGGCAGATAAATGTATTTTTATGTCATTTTGTATTTTTGTGAAAAAGATCATTCTGTGTACGTGACTAACGAAGAAAGGATATATTAACTTCGATTAATATAAAGATTTTTATTAAATTAAATAAACGTTTTAAAATTACTTTAAATAATTTGTGTTTTGTTTTTTTTTAATGTTGTCTGTTTTTTAAAAAGCCTCTTGACAATTTCAGAAGTGGGATTGATCGTACTCTTTCCTAAAAGTTTTTTTTTTTTTTTTGTTGAAAAGAAAAGTAAAACGTCATTTCGTGCTGTTTTTTTTATTTTGTTGATTGCAAACGTTTTGATTAAACAAAAACTAAGAAATGGTTAATTTTCGGAACATGAACGTTGAGGCGCTGCGGGGTAGGTGCAAAGATGCTGGTCTGCCAACGTCCGGGAGAAAAGCGGTTCTAATCGAGCGCCTGGAGGAATTTTTCGGCGATGAACAATTTGAAAGTTTCCGGGACACGTCGGCAAGTTTGTCCAAACGGCTGGATCTACTTGAAAAGTCGATCCATAATGTACAACGATTGGGGTTTCGGCCAACGTCAGAGTCTTCTCCAACACGAGGTTTGGTGGATGATGAATTATGTAATATATTACAGGCATGAACTTCTCAGTACATACACCGCCATTTTCTTAACAACATCAGCTAAATACATCGCAACAACATCAGCTAAATAAAACGCAACAACAACATCAGTTAAATACAACGCAACAACAACAACAGCTAGATAAAACACAACAGCAGATTCAACAAATGCATACACAAAGCGCGCCAACGCACACACATACACGCATTGCAAATCAACCACCAACGTATTTACACACAACCACCAATGTTTTGCCGCCAACGAGTTTTCATCAGCGGCCAACGATGTCAACGAGTGTGTTTTCAACAGATAATTATGTCAATAGGGTGGCACGTAACGAAACTTGTAATAATGAAAATTTTACAAGTCATGAAAGGGTGTGTGGTTACGGTAATACGTTAACGTATTGTGGTCAACGAGCACGACAACATGAATGTTTTGGGCAACGGCCTGAAAATGGTGATTTTGGTAACGTTTCAGCACCCCAACGTATTTTTGATGGAGGTTATCCACAAAATTATGCTTCCTTTTCTGGTGGGCAGCAACGGGAACGTGCTGATGATGGTAACGGTGAACAACGGCATGTCACCTTTCCTGTTTCCCCAGTGTTTGGGGACTATAATGATTTTGGTCAACCTCAACGACAAAGGGTTTTAAATCACAATTATGGCAACAACAATTATGGCAGCATTCGAGACATTGTTGAAATTTTGCCGGATTTTGATCCAACTGGTGTAAAGTCTCTGAATGCTAAGCGGTTTATTCAGCGGGTGGAGGTTTTGCGCAATGCTTATTGTTGGTGGGACGCAGACCTGATTTTTGCAGTGCAACAGAAAATGAAAGGCGCCGCAAAATATTGGGTCGATTCCCAAGAGGTCGTTTTTCGTGTTTGGCATGATTTCAAGGCAAAATTTGAAAAAGATTTTCCATGTATGGAAAACGAAGCGGACATACACGTACAGATGTCCCTTATGCTACGAAATATTGATGAATCACCACAAGAATATTTTTATAGAATGCTGGCTTTTGGAAAACGGGGTGGTATTTCTGATGCCGCATAGCTAGCCATATTATAAAGTGAGTTAATGATGCAGACCTGAAAAAGAAAATTTCTAACAACTACAACGACATTAACGACCTTCTCCACGATATCATCAATTTCTGCTTACATAATGATATAGTAAAGCCTGCACACAATTCAACGAATACTCAACGGCCCACGGGTAAGGAAAATATTAGAAAACCAATACCCACTCAACCAACGAAAACCGGAACAACTGTAAAGTGCTACAATTGCAACAAAGTGGGGCATTACGCCAATAAATGTCCAGAACCACAAAAGAAGAATCATTGTGACATATGTAAACGTACAAACCATGCAACAAACGGGTGTCCCCAACGTAAAGCGGACCCACAGAAAGCAGCTGTCAATAAAGTCGAAGCCGGTTTACCCAAAATGGATTCCCCTGATCTGGTGAAAACGGTAAGGATCAATAATTTTTTTACTAATTGTTTTGTTGATCCTGGTAGCGGTCGTTCAATGGTGCGGAAGTCGTTTGCCAATGATGTGGGTAGACCACAGCAGTGTTCTACTGTCCTTAATGGGTTTGCTGGTGGGAAATTCATATGCACCGAAAAAGTAAAAGTTGAAATGCTGGTGGATGACCACAAATTTAACGTCGATTTATTAGTGGTTTCTGATTTGTTATTGAAGATGATGACTGTTGGTTTGAAAATGTGATGGTTATTACCACGAACGAACAAATTTCACCAGACGAAGAACAACAAGTACAAAAATTAATTTCAAATTACTCCGAATGTTTCGCCGAATCTGCATCAGAGCTGGGAAGTTGCAACTTGGTAAAAATGGACATCGAACTTTCAACAGATGTGCCAATTAACGTGAAACCGTATCGTATTCCTTTTGCCCGACGACCAATCGTAACCCAATTGGTACAGGAATTGCTGGACAGTGATATAATTCGTCCGTCAACATCTCCGTATGCGTCAGGAATAGTTTTAGCCCAAAAGAAAAACAACGAATACCGTCTTTGTGTGGACTATCGAGCCTTAAATCGTGTGACGAAGAAAACTCCATTTCCTATGCCTAACTTGGATGAACAGTTTGCTCAATTAGCAGGTAACAAGTTTTTTACATCCTTAGATCTCAAAATGGGTTATCATCAAATCGAAATGTCCGAAACGTCAAAACCATATACGGCTTTTGCTACAACCGACGGTCATTTTGAATATAACCGAATGCCCTTCGGACTGGTTAATGCCCCCGCGGTTTTCCAAAGAATAATGAATCAACTAATAAAACATATGGACCCTGGAGAGGTATTGGCCTATCTCGATGATGTCATCATACCAAGTAAAACTTTTGATGAAGGTATACAACGTTTGGAGAAATTCTTAATTATTCTCAGGGATAATGGTCTAACTTTACGGTTAGACAAATGCAAATTTTTAGTCACCGAAATTTCTCATCTGGGTCACATAGTGAACGGCAACGGCATTACTCCAGGTATAGAAAAAGTCAACGCCATACGAAATTTTAAACGTCCAACTGATTTAACGGAACTCAGACGATTCTTGGGTTTAACGGGGTTTTTCCGCAAGTTTGTGGAAAACTACTCAATCATTTCCAAACCTCTAACGGGTCTTTTAAAGAAGGACCAAAAATTTTTATGGGAAGAAGCTCAACAGAAATCTTTCGAAAATCTGATCAATATTTTGACAAGTAAGCCTGTTTTGGTTCTTTATGATGTCAATGCCTATCATCAGGTACATACTGATGCCAGTTCTATTGGTATCGCCGGCATCTTACTCCAGTCAACTGATGAAAAGAATTGGAAACCGGTGTTTTATTATAGCAGACATTGTTCCCCAACGGAAGCTAGATATCATAGTTACGAATTGGAAATTTTAGCGCTGGTGGAGTCACTTGAACGTTTTCGTGTCTATGTTTTAGGAAAACATTTCCAAGTGATAACCGATTGCTCTGCTATAGCAAAGGCTAACGTTACGAAAGAGCTGATCCCAAAGGTTGCAAGGTGGTTTTTAAAAATTATGGACTATGATTGTGAAATATTGCATAGACAAGGTTCACGAATGTCACATATCGATGCTCTAAGTCGTGCTCCGGATTTACCACCCGAAGAATATTTAACAACGGATCGTATTATGAAGGTTACAGTGGATCAAGATGACTGGTTATTTACAATGCAGTTGCAGGACCCTGCACTGAAAGAAATCGTTTCTATTTTAAAAAATGAAAATTCCTCACCGTAGGTAGTACAAATTAAATCTGATTATGAGTTGCTTAATGGTCGTTTATACCGTCATGAGAACGGTAAATCTCTTTTTGTGGTACCAAAATCCGTACGCTGGCGTATTATAAAATCATGTCATGATGACATGGGTCATTTTGGTTTGGAGAAAACGATTCAACGCGTAAAACAATATTTTTGGTTTCCCGGAATAAGAAAATACGTAAAAAGTTACATAGCTGATTGTATAGAGTGTTGCTACAGTAAAGCCAAAGGAGGTAAAACTGAAGGATGTATGTATACCAGCGATCCTGAACCCATTCCATTTCGACAAATACACATTGACCATTTAGGTCCGTTTATTCGAAATAAAAAAGGAAACTGCTACGTTTTGGCGATATCCGACGCTTTCAGCAAATATCTGATTGTTAAACCTGTAAGAACAACGAAAACTCAACCGGTAATAAATGTATTGAACGAAGTCACGAGTTATTTTGGTTTGCCGAAGGTGATTATCAGCGATAGAGGAACCGCGTTTTCTTCTAAAATGTTTGAGCAATATTGTCAACAAAATAGTATTCAACACGTAAGCACAGCAGTACGTACCCCCCGTGCCAACGGACAAGTCGAAAGGGCGAACAAAACGATATTAAATTATTTACGAACATCAACACGAGAAGCTAAAGATTGGGATCTCATGCTTAAAGAGCTCCAATGGTCTGTAAATTCGCAGAAAAATAACACTTCAGGTTTCACCCCAAATGAACTGGGTTTTGAATTTAAATTAATTGATGTAGTCCAAAATCGAATAGTAGCTGCTATACACGACGATGTTGCAGAACATGATGATAACGATGCTCATATAGATAATAAACATAATACTGCCTCGCTTAATACAGCCAAAGAAAAACAAAAATGGAAACTTCGTTTTGATGAAAAACACGCTAAACCAACCGAGTATAACGAAGTCGTGCACGAAAACGAAGCATCAGCAACAGGCGAGTCACGTAAGCTTGAACCAAAGTATAGAGGCCCTTACATCGTTACCAAAAGTCTTGGTAAAAATAGATTCCTAATCGAGGACATTCCTGGTATGCAAATTACCACACAAAAATTTTGTTCAGTCTACTCATCCGATAAAATGAAGTCATGGTGTCAAAGTTCTCCTATACTAGATGAAGAAGAATGGATCGAGGACGAGCCATAGTCAGGAAGTGCCGAACTGTCACGCACAACCATATGCTGCCCCATAGTGCAGTATTGTTTTGTGCTATCGTTTTGAGATTATTGGCAGATAAATGTATTTTTATGTCATTTTGTATTTTTGTGAAAAAGATCATTCTGTGTACGTGACTAACGAAGAAAGGATATATTAACTTCGATTAATATAAAGATTTTTATTAAATTAAATAAACGTTTTAAAATTACTTTAAATAATTTGTGTTTTGTTTTTTTTTAATGTTGTCTGTTTTTTAAAAAGCCTCTTGACAGTTGGCTAACCAACTTTGAATTATTGTTTGCACCGTGACCTGTGCTTTTGTAATTTTCATTTATTTGTCGCACTTTTTAAATTTAAACCAGTAATTAATTTTTATTCATTATTTTCAACATATTAATTTTTACAAAGAATTTTTTAATTATGACAATAAAATAATAATCTGAAAAATTATGTTTTGCCGACACAAGCCGAGTGGAATGTATTTTCGAAACCTGGGGCTAATTCTTGTTCTGTGATAAGTAATGTGAAATGAAAAATAAAAAAATATTTTTGTTTTCATTTGCATTTTGCACTTAAATATCTTAAAAAAAACTTGTTTAGCGATTCTCGTATGTTTAATTAAAACGGTGTTTTATTCCAACTGTAGTGAGAAATTTTTGTAATTTTTTTAAAGCAAATGTAAAATTAAATAAAAAAGTAAAAAAAATATTTCTAGCACAATTATTTAAGTTACATTATTAAAATAATAAGAAATTAATAACACAGTACAACACATAATTTCGGTACTCAATTTTGATATTTGTTTATGAAAGTAGACCCAAAAATATGAACTTCTGCATCATTAGTTTGGTCAAGGAACATCAAATAATAATTTAAAAATTTATTTGAAGTTAGTAAGTATCTTATAGGGGAATTTGTCACGTTTAAGGCTATTTTTTTTGTCATAACTCGAGAACCACTAGTCCGAAAAAGCTGAAACAAATTTAGAATTACAATTCCTTTAATCTGTTCATACAACGTTTCGCTACATAAACAACAGTTTCTCAGTAATAATTAAATTTATGAAGAAAAAAAAAATATTTTTTTCCCAAAAAATTTTAATTTTTTATTTCATAAAAAAATCCAAAACGGTAAAAAAGTGTCAAGTCCTATTACTTTTACGTGAAGTCGCATAACCTATGAACAAAATGAGACATAAATCATGAAAATCGATGAACGCGTTTCGCTTTTATTCACAACTAGCCAAGCCCGGCGCGCGTTGCTACGCTCCTTAATAAATAAAAATGCATTCTGAGTTTTAATTGAATATCAAGTGCAAGGCTAAAAATTATAACTTTTTTTATGGGCGTGGCACTGTCCACTTTTCTAATCACGAAACTGAAGCTCAATTGTGTGCAAAGATTCAGAAAAATCGGTCCAGTTCAAGGAGCTAAAAATGATAACCCATTTTTAATGGTCGTGACCCTGCCCACTTTTCTAATCAAGGAATTGTATAGTCATGACAGCTCAACATGTATGCAAAGTTTCAGAAATATCGGTCCAGTGCTCGTACCTCAAAATTATAACTTTTTTTATGGGCGTGGCCCTTCCCACTTTTCCAATTACAAAATTGTATAATCATGACAGCTCAATATGTTTGCAAAGTTTCAGAAATATCGGTCCAGTGCAAGTACCTCAAAATTAAAACAAATTTTTTATAGGCGTGGCCCGCCCACTTTTTACCACCCATAAACACTCCCTGGAATGTGTACAACAATTTTGTAAAGTTTGAGTCCAATCGGCTTTACAGTTTCGAAGTCTATAGCTTACACACACAGAGTTTTACTTTTATATATCGATGGCTTAATATGAAAAGGTCGTATCTCGTTTTTTTTACAAAATCGCGTTTTTTGCATATTCTGACGAAAGGCCCTCAAATACACGTTACTTAAAAATTTTTTGTTTTTATGTTAACGAATAAAAAATTTATAAACACTTAAAAAAAGCCCTATCTAATTTGAGAAACTCTTCAAAGAAAAAAGCCCTAACTCATTTTAATATCAATGCACTTTATTGATGTGGTTGGTGGATTAGTTTTTAAAGCAGCGTCGCTGTTATTGTAACGAGAATAACAGGGTAGCAATCAATAGTATAGTATAGAATCGCAATCAGTAGCATAGTTACTGTCACTGGGTGAAATAAAAAAGAATGGGTTTTCCCCGAAATTGTTGTAAAATTGTATGAAATTTGCATCATTGTAATATAAAAGTGTGGAGAACTGAGACTTTAAATAATTGAAGCGTGAAAAATAAATTGAAGTGTCAAAAATAATTAAAGTTTTAATAATATGAATTGCTCAACAAAAAATATTAACTCCGGCCCTGTAAATTCAGATGATATTCGCAAGAGGAATATCGTTGCGAATAAATCCAAATGGAAAGCAAACGTCAACAAAAAGAAAAGAATGGAAAGTGAGCAATATGTGTTCATATCTAAGAAAGAACTTTCCCAAAAACCTCCTCGACAACTCCGTGAGTCGTGTTCATCACAGTATTGTGTGAAAAGTGCATTAAGAAACTGTTCAGTGTTTTCCGAGGCCACTCGAAAGGAAATATTTAAATTGTTTTGGGAAATGTCCTGGAAACAAAAGCGGATGTATGTTACTGTATCCTTAAGTATGCGCAAGTCTGCTAATACAGTAGCAGGTAAGCACAATCAAAAACGACGTTCTTTCCTACAAACGTGGCTGGATGAGTTACCAAAAATAGAGTCTCATTATTGTCGGAACGATTCCAAGAAATTATATTTTCAGACGGACTTTTCTTCATATCAAGACATTTACCGGATCTATATCCACGAGTGTGAATCCAAAAAGGAAAATGAGAGCATGAAATTATCTTACCCTATTTTTGATGAAATAATGAAGAAATCGAACTATTGCATTTTTAAGCCTAGAAAGGACCAGTGCGACTTTTGTGTATCTCACAAAGCAAATAATGTCTGGGACGAAGATTATCAAAAACATAGACATGACGTTGAAGAAATGCGTGAAGAAAAATACCACGATATTAAAAATGCCGAAGGCGGATTATGTGCAGTTTTTTGTATGGATGTGAAGTTGCTGCCTCAAATCAATGCCAGTGCTGCTTATTATAAAATGAAATTGCAACTGCATAACTTCACCATCTACGATATTGTCACACACGATTCAGACAATTATGTTTGGGATGAAACAGATGGCAATCTAGTCTCCTCCGTTTTTGCAACATGCCTTATTAAGCACTTACGAAATTTTACTGCTCGTTCTCCAAATATACATCACATAATAATTTACTCGGACGGATGTTTTTATCAAAATCGTAATGTTGTTTTGTCTAATGCTTTGCTTGCATTTTGTAAGGAAATGAATATAACTATTGAACAAAAATATTTAATAAGTGGCCATACCCAAATGGAATGCGATGCAACTCATTCGCTTATTGAAAGAAAAATGTCTAAAAAGCAAATAAATTTGCCATCACAATTCGTTCAACTTATAAAGGAAGCGCGCAGAGTTCCTACACCTCTACAAGTACATCATTTGCATTATGATTATTTTTTTAATTATGAAAAAAGTTCACAAGTGCACTCATCTATACGTCCAGGTAAATAATATTGCGCTCTAACTATATAGGTACATTTTATGTATACTCACTTATTGTGTTAAATTTTAGGCAGAGTCGTTGGTGAACCGACAGTAAGCATGATACGAGCTCTTGGATATGAACCATCCGGAGTAATTTATTTTAAAACTAGAATAACCGACGACTATGACTTCCGCAGAGATCAGTTAGAAGAATTAATGCAGAAATTCCCGCCAAAAGTCTTCACAAAGAAAAAAATTCCACTAACGAAGAAAAAGTGGGACCACTTGCAGGATTTAAAGAGATTCCTTCCATAGGATTGCCATTATTTTTATGATAAATTACCGTTTAGACACTAATTTTGGTTGAAAGTGAGCTATTATATGTTTCTTACCTAAATTTTTTGACGATTTTTTTCATTATTTATAACATGAATTATTTATTTATTTTGTTTTATTAAAATATGTATCTAATTTTCAACGCCCTATCTTACATATCATCATTAATATTAAAAAAAAATTTTAAATAAAAGTGGTCATTGCATTTTTACTAAGAAACTGCATTCAAAAACATATATAAACATATATATTGACAAATCTTTCCGATTTTATTCAGTTATTTCCTTCTCCTGTAAAGTAGCTAAAAGTTGAGATACGACTTTTTCATATTAAGCCATCGATATATAGATTAAGTGAAGGTATGAATTTGAAAAATTTGCTCGAGATACATATGCACAAAATTTTTTTGGAAAAAACTTTTGACTTTTTTTATGCTTCTCAGAATTAAAAAAAAAGTTATAAACAAAAGGTAATTTGATTTTTATGATTGCGGTAGCAAAGTAATAAGCGTTAATAAATGTGAGTGGACAATTTAAAGGAAAGTGCACTTTTTTAATTATTTTGGTTTTTCCGTTAGTTACCTGCATGATTTTTTTTACATAAATTGCACCCACATTTATGGGTGCCTATGTTTTGGAACGTTTCGAAAACATATTTCATAAGTACCTGCCAATAAAATATTGAAATATTTGTGGTACTCTTTGATCGATTTTTGTCATTTAACAAGAGTCGACGAACGCGAGAAGTACAAGTGAATTTTTTCCGGTTTTTAAAAGTGAATAACAACAAAATAATAATGGAAAATAACAAGTGCCCACAATTGGATAATTTTTGTTACGTTTGTGGTCATATCGTCCCAAAAAGAGACCAACTGGATCGAAAAAATTTGATTACTGAGAAATTCAAAACAGCGTATTGTCATTATTTTGATGAAGCAGATTTCATCAAAATAATGACAGTGTGCACAAGTTATAATCTGGATACATGAAAAAGTTGGACAGTTTTCTTTTATGAAGCCAGTAATTTGGGAGACCTAACTGGACATGATGAATCCAGGTGCTACGCATGCATAAGTTCTCGTCATGGATTAAACAGAAAGCAATTTAAAACAAAAGTATACATTGCTGCTTTTACTGCCACACTTCCAGTTAAACGCGCTGCTGGTACCCCTAAACCTCTGGATACTCTGTCCCTGCAAGCCGAAACCGTTTTCACCAATTAATTAAAAAAGATGCACTTTCCTTTTAATTGTCCACTCACATTTATTAACGCTAATTACCTTGCCACCGCAATCATAAAAATCAAATAACCTTTTGTTTATTACTTTTTTTTTAATTCTTAGAATCATAAAAAAAGTCATAAATGTTTTTTCCAAAGAATTTTATGCATATCTCGAGCAAATTTTTTAAATTCATACCTTTACTTAATTGAAAATAAAAGCGAAACGCGTTCATCGATTTTCATGATTTATGTCTCGTTTTGTTCTTAGGTTAACGTGAAAGTAATAGGACTTTTTATGAATTAAAAATAAAAAATTTAAATTTTTTGGGCTAAAAATATTTTTTTCTTCATACATTTATCTATACTGTGAAACTGAACCATTTGTTTATTTTTGGTTCGGTCAATACTCAACAGAATGTTCTTGTTTTTTGTAATTCCTAATTTCTAATTGTTAAGCTTAGTCTAGACGATATGTTGAATCAGCAAATTTATGCTTACAAATTTATTACAAGTTCAATCATGTCGTGTAGACGCAACATTTCTTCATCATACGTATGTTTAACAACATGTATGTTGACGATTTCAACATATCGTGTAAATAGCATATTTTTTTTTTCTTGACAAATTGACAAATTTTGAAAATGCTATAAAAAAAGTGTAGCTTCGGCTGTGTGGCACGTAGCGCCAAATGTTGCCAATATCCTCCTCTTAAATTGACTACGGCCACGCCATTGACTACGGCCACTCCTTACTCATTTTCGAAGAAAAATGGCTCAATTATGCCTATGGACCAAAATCCGCTCTAAACAGTGACTCGTTTTGGGTGTATCGGCTTTTCAATGTAGGCGTCCGGGTTTTCTGTGCCCCAAATGCGACAATTTTGATTGTTTACATACCCGCCAAAATGAGCTTCATCTGAAAAGATGATTTTTTTTGGCAAAATCGGCCAAAGTAATGTCGCAATATTTCCCAGCGTTGTTCAAGCGTATACACAACCATATTCGTTCAGCAGAAGGATAAAACTAATTATCTGTCAAATCAGACATCAGCTAAATGTTACCATTAACGAAATAAGCACTAGTTGAAAAGTTAAACGTTAGATGACGGACCCTTTACATTAGTTATTAAGGAAATTTTTACTTGCAAAAAACTGTAGTATTGAAAAAATAATATTTAAAACAAGAGTGCTTTATTCGGCTTTGCAATATAAGTATATATGTATATACTCTTTCTCCATCATGTTCAGAGTAAAGAAAAAGTAAAATTCTAAAAAAAAAATATCCTACATTTCAGAGTTAATATATCTCATGTCTATACCCTAGGGGCAAATTCTCGCATTCGTGATCGAAATACAACTCGTATCGAAATTAATTTCGATAGCGTACAAGTTTCTAATGATATTACTCGATACGAAACGAATCGAGTTTTTAGTTCAGTGTTGTAAAGAACTTATTTTTTTCATATTTTTTGAAACTAAAAAAAATTAAAGCCTATAAAAATTTTATGTAGGTACATAGGGATTTATTGCTATTTTTATTTCATTTCGATATCCATATTAAGTGTTTCTAACTCCTTTCTTCGTATTTGCAACTCTATTTCTTTAATTTGTTTGTCTAAGTATTGCTCCTCTTCCTTAATTTTTAGGCTTTTCTTTTTCATTTCAATTAACTGAATATTCAGTTCGACATTTCTTTGTTTTAATTCGAGGTTTTGTTTTTTTTATTTCTATAAGGGAATTTAATCTTTTTAGCATCTCCTTCTGGTAGTTTTCTGTAGTCATCATATTTTTTTTAGCAAAGTAGTTTTTGTTTCCCTTTTCTTTACTCTATTTTTTATGTCTCCGTATATTATTCTTTTTTCTGTCACTGATTCTTCTAAATCATCATCTTCTATACATGAGGAGTGGTTACTGTCCGAGACTAATGACGAAGAAGTGCATGGCAAGTCGTTATTGTGATCTTCAGGTGCTATTACACTTAATTAATCACCTAAAGGTTTTAGGTTTGACTTTGGCTCTGCTTGTGTTTTTAAAACTGATCCAAAGCTTTGCACAGTCTTCAGACCCTAAACAGCGACTTCTATGCCAGCAGCAGCTAAGATTTGTCCCTCTACTTGAGTGAAGATTTATTCAAAGAAAACTTCTTTTGTACATGTTGTTTTTGATCAGCGTATAAATAAACAAAAAATCATTACTAAAAGTAAAACAATTTTTTCCGCCACATTTTCACATCTTTTATTGGTGGACCAGAAGCATTAAGTTTCGCAGCTAGTTGCTCCCAAAGTTGGTTAGCCCTCGCTTTCATTTGCGAACTGTTCGGTAAAAGGCTTTTTGCCAAATCTGCCATAAAATTCCCAAGGATCTCTTTTTAAAGAATAACTTATTTTTGTTAACTTTGACCTAGAAATATAATAATTTACTTTGAAAAAAAATCATAAATTTTTAACTTACATTTTCTTTTCTGTTCACTTTTATACTTTAAAACGTAAACTCGAATGCTTTTTTGCTAACGAGTTTCTACTCGCAAGGTTGCATAAGAAATGTAGCTCGTTATCGAATGCCATCATTAGAAATTTCGATAGTCGATACTCGATATCGTATGAGAGAATCCCAAAAGAAAGAAAACTCGCACGTTCGAATTTAATTTCGCTCGTATACGAATGCGAGAATCAGCCCCCTGATATATATTACTTTGCATCGAATGCCATTTTGAATTTCAATAATTTTTTATAATGTACTAATCAGATGCCTTGAAGTTGAAAACTTAGTTTTCTTCTACAAATTTAAGTGAAAACACTGGGTTATGTTTCAGACTCTAAAAATACATAAAGAAAATCTACTGCTAATATATTTAAATATTATTCAGGCTGCAGTTTATTTAAAATTTTATTTAAAAAAATATTCGGCCGTGCCGAATTTTATATACCCTTCACAACGTGTAGTCATGCAATAACAATTATTGTATCACCATTCATCTCATATGAAATACGTACATGGGTCAATTTCAAAAAAACGCAATTTTTGTGTCCCCGCACTTTACACTACTATTTTAGGTAAAAAAAACAAAAAATAAAAAGTTTGAGAGTGATCAGCGAGGAATATGTAACAAAAACACGTAATTCTCAAATTTGTATGTTTGTTTTTTTGTTTATTCAGAATGGTGTTTTGTTTCTCTCTCGGACTCCTTCCATACAAAAGCATGTGTCCCCAGTTAGAATTTTTAGTAAACAAAATTAAATAAAATGCAGAAAAAAGTAAATATGCAACATTTAATGACAGTTTTCATTTGTTATAGTCGTCAAAACTGAATTAGTGCGAATTTGGTGTTGCAAAGAAAGGTTGTCCCCACAATTTGCATTGAGCGTCACTTTTTTTAAAATTCAAGTAATATTACTAGTTTTCAATTTGCATTTAAATAAAGTAAATAACGTAAGGAAAGTACAAACCTAAATTATTACAAAAGTGAAAAAGCGAAAAAAAAAATCTTTGTAAAAAAGTGTGTATTTGCGTAGTTTTTGTGAACACCATGGTAAGGGCGCGATAAAATTTCATGAGCGTCACGCTAATTTTTTTAAAAGTGAATATATTAAATGTAAAAAATTGAAGTTGACAATCATTGTTTACATGGTTTCAACTCATTTTTTATAATTTGTGAGTTTGAGAAATAAATTGCTTACGAAAAAAAAACAGATCAGGTAAATATTTCATGAGCATAACTTTTTATATACATATATTGCTTCATAGCTTAAAATGCTTAATTATGATTTTATTTTTTAATTTTTAAGAGTAAAACAACAAAATTAATGGCGGCTGAATGAGCATAAAGATATCGAGAGAAAATAAAGCTCGATAAAGCGCGTAATGACGAATATAAAAGAAAGAAGAAAGAAAGGTATAATCGTGGTATATTTGAGTTTAATCGTGCTTTTGCAACTTAATCAGCTGGGGGACTAGAAATTTATGCAACTGCCACAAACTTAATTCGAAAGTGGTCAAAATTAATGAGAATAAAAAAAAACAAAGCCGCTGTCATTTCATGAAGTTTATACAGGTTCAGAATAAGAATTCGAATGAAAATTTATAAATTAAATTCAGTTAAGTTATTGTCTTGCGTCAAATATTTACATATGTGTCTAAGTTTCTTCAAGAATTACTTCCTTTTTTCTATTACTGTTAAAGACATCAAAGAATATGTATATGTTTAGTTTTGTATGAAATTTTTTGTTTTTTGAAGATTTTTTTTACTTACTTTTTGTAAAAAAAATAAACTTTTTTTCGTTAAACTTTGAATTTGGCATTATTTCTTGTTTACGTGCAACAAAATCTCTTGATCGTCACAAAATATCTTGAGCGTCACACTTAGTTTTTTTTTCCTTAAAACGCTTATAATTAATTTTTTTTTAATAAATTGTTCCAAACCTATTACTTTGCAAGTAACCTCTAAGTTCAAGTCTTTTTTTTACCAAAAATTTACATATTTTCATCTTAAAATTTTAAAATAACTAGTCACTTTTAAAAAAAATTAAAAATCAAGATGAACGTGATTTTGTGTTTATAATCGAAAAGGTGATTTTCGCAAAAGTCAATCTTGAGAAACAAAAGAACATCGTAGTAAGCTTGAATTTCAAATATTTTTGCATTTTTAGCGATTTTTTATACATATTTGGTGTGTGACGCTCAAGATAGAAATCATAGAAAACCTAAAAAAATTCAAAAAATATTGATCTTTTTGAGAGCCTAAAAGTACCACCGGAATCTTCATCAATTTCTACATAAATTGGCCACTCCTACCGGCGAATTGAAAAAACTTTAAAAATAAGCAAAAAAAAACTCGATGTGTACGTTTTTTTTGAAGTTGACCCACATACATATAAATGTACAATTATAAATTGAGTTGACGTATGTATGTAAAAGAAAAATAAAAAAAAAAATTTAAAAAACAATAAAAATATAAATATTATATAAAATAAAAAATAAAAATAAATTTTTTTTGGCTCAGCTCAGTATACCACCTTTGTATGTATGTGCCGTATGTTGTTGTTGTTATGAAAAAAAAAACGAGGTGGTCGTGGTTTTTTGCTCATATCTCAGTTGTTTATGTACCGATGTTTCTGATTTTCAATACCGATCTACTCCCGAATATTTCTGATGTTTTAATACCTCAGATGTCGGGGGGCTTTAAAAAGTTGATTTTAACATACACACGGACAGACGGTCAGACTGACAGAGCTTAATCGACTCCCCTATTCATAAGCTCTCAGAAAATATATACTTTATGGGGTCGGAAATGAAAATTGTAGAAATTTCACACGGAATGACAAACCTATATATACCCTTTTTCGCTGTGTGAAGGGTATAAAAAGCATATTTTTGCTTACACTAGCCTAGTGGGAAGCATTTTCAAAACTCTTTGATCGGTGATAGAGTATTGAATGTAAATATCATTTATTTAACACCTAAATAGGCTTTTAGTTAATTAAGTTCGTTAAGTTAGTTTCCTATATCATATTTTTTTACCACAACGAGTTGGACTAAAATTTTAACAATAGCAACCCCTTTTTTTGTTTGTTATTATATTTTATATTATTACTAGTTTTGTCCTGCTCTAGCCATCAGCAAGATAGCGAAAGCAACAGATGACTGTTTCACAATTAATGTTTAGATTGGTGTCAACTTTGAAATTTCGAAAAGCATTTAAAAAACACGTTATTTAAAAAATTTTTACCTTTCTATTTATTTCATAAAATTCTAAATTTCCATATAAAAATATAATAAGGAACATAAAGCTAAAAGTAAAGTTCTATATCACCCTTCAAATTATAATGCTATCAATATGAACATAACTATATGATTACTTATGAAAATACTAAGTACACCATGGTGTCAATTGTTATTTTGTGAAATTGTAAATTAAAAAGTTTTTGCATATTAATTTCACTGTGCATGAAATTGACACTTTTTTTTCGTGACAAGCTGGGCACCTAGCGTTTTAACATAATTCGGGTACGCTGAATCCAGTGGTGCCCACGGTTTTTTAAGATTGGCTCTGGTTTTCGAGATATACCGTTATTTCGAAAATGGAGGAGGTTGCACAACATATGTTCGCGTAACTCAAAAACGCTTTAGCTTATTGAAAAAACTTAAAAAACCGAAATTCCGCAATAAGATTTCCTTTAAGAAAAGTAAAACCTCTTTCTAACATTCGCAGTCGTTTTAGAAACATAATTTTTTTCGAAATTTTTATTTTTTTAAAATTCATAAAAAATTGAAAAATTCAGCTAGGCTTCTAATTTTTTGCAGACATATAAAAAACAAAGCTGCAAACAAAACAAGCTATAAACAATTAAAAGATGTTTGCAACTTTTGATTTTATTCACAAAAGTCGACAAATTTTAATTAATCTAAGAATTTCATAAAACGCAACATTTGTATTGGGGCCCCCCTAAGGGATGGTGATAAAGGGAAAGTATAATTTAAGAAAATGTTAAGAACAAAAAACATTGGAGGTCGGTCATACATTTTATCCCCCTAGGAGTGAATCCTAGGCCTTAGAAACAAATGATGGGAATGAAAAATAAAGTTGCGCAGGTGCAAAATAAGCTATTTGTGATTAAAGTCTGTCTACAACTTTTGATTTTTTCAGAAAAGATGAAATTTTTGAATTTTTTATATAACCAAACTAAAAATTTTTTGTTGTTAAGTAGTTTTTATTTAGAAATTTATTCTTCTTCCTCCTGCAGATTCCAACAAATATCCCCTAATAGCGAATCCAGTTGTTTGCCGCTATACCAGTGTTCGAGCCTGGCTGTTACTTGGTGAAATCTCTCGCCATGTTCATCAGACTCGGCTGGTGATTGTTCATTAAATTTTTCGGCATGGCAATGCAAAAAATGTATTTTCAATGACATTCTAACGTTTAAGTTTTTAAATGCGGTTAGCATATTTTTGATTAAAATTCGCCAGTTTTCAGACCGATGATTTCCTAATACATTTTCTATTACTGATTTCACACAATTCCAGGCCAATAGCTCGATATCATTCAATGCAACCTCAAATTGATGGTCCTTCATAAGACGGCGAATGTCCGGTCCATTAAGAATTCCTGTAAAATAGAAACATTATGAAATGAAATATAAATCTAATTTAATAAAGTAGTTAGAGTTCATACCTTCTTTTACTTTCATGCCGCTTAATTGTGGAAAAATTCGGTGCAATTCGGTAAAAGCAACACCATCTGGGCTCAATGCTTTTATAAAATTTTTTACAATACCCAGTTTGATGTGGAGTGGAGGAAGCAAAATCTTTTCCATCGACACAAGTGGTAATTCAATAACATTGTTTCTATGCAATCTGCTTTCCTCACGTAAAGCCCAATCCCGTGTATTGTACTGGTCGCCATCGAAACGCGTATTCCATAAGCACATGAAGCACATATTTTTAGTATAGCCCAATTGCATGCCTCTTAAAAGAGCTACCACTTTTAAATCTGCGCAAATTTTCCACTTGTGGTCTTCATATTTAATTAACTGTATTATTTTTTTCATTGATGCGTATGTCTCTTTAGTATTTGTGCTAAGTGCTATCGGAATAGGACTTTTTAAATTAGTGACATGTAGCAAAACTGCTTTTAAGCTACTTTTGGAAGAATCAATAAATAAGCGCCAATCTCCAGGATTATATTCATTTTGCATTGTTAAAACCAATCCGCGGATGTCAGTACAATACGCAATAGAATTATTCTCAATAGATTTAAAAAAAGTCGTAAATCGTCTATGGCGATTGATAGCCCCGTATGTTTGTACACCTGGTGCTAAAATATTAGCTCGTTTTAACTCTTTTGCCAAGAGAATGCTCTGTCTTTGAGATAATTTTAGACGCCGTACCATTATATCCAGACGATCTTGCGTGATTTCATTGTGACTGCATGGAACCGTGATGCATGACGGTTGATACATTGAAGTAGCTGGGCTATCCGCTTCAACAGAATGAATTATTGAGGGAATATGTTCTGTTGGTATATGGCTACCCGGAACAGTAATTTCATCAGAATGTGGCAGCGGAAATCGAGCATATGCTGTTTCAGTATAAGACATATAAGTCATTTTTCTTCTGTTTATACCCGCTGTATAATTTATGCACGCATAACACTCATCTTCAACATGAACTATGGGATCTCTCCAAATCATTGGAACACCAAATGGCATGGCGTCTCCATTTTTTTCCCACTTATTTAAATGGTAAATGCAGTGTGTACACACTATTGATGGTGTCCAACTCTTACCATATATAACCCTTAGAGAAAAATATGATTCATACAAGGTACTTGTTTCAGTAGTGATTTTACGGCGACTTGGCGTATTTTTATATTTCCCACACACATAACAAAAGTAATTAAACTTTTTACACGCCTCCATCTTAGATATTTCAATATAACTGTTTAGATACAAGACTGTCAGAGGCTTTAAAATTCACTAATCACTTTCGCAAGCACTTTCCATATGACAGTGAAGGGGTTGAGGAACTCTTATTTATAATGTAATTGTTTTAATCAAAGTACCAGTCAAGACCTTCATGACCATGTTTTGTAAAAAAAACCCAGGACGAATAATATATCTAACTTTTCCAGGTGTAGATTTTATTGTCAATTTACCGCAGGTACCCAATAATTTGAAATCACAGGTAATTGAAAAATACTATGTTATAATTTTTAATTCTAAGAACCATACAAAATACCGTTGTACTTCAGTTCCATTACCTGCTCACCTAACGAAATGCTGTATCATATGTAAGGCTGGTTGCATTACAATATTGGGTACCTGCGGTAAATTGACAATAAAATCTACATTTTTTAACCGATTTTTATGGCTTGCGGCTTTTTTTATTTGTAAGATAAGTAGTTCTCAGAAAAAAGTGCAAAATGTTGAATATTTGCTTTATATTTTTTTTAATTATATTTTTAAATTGAAAAATATTACGAATTTGGCACGAAAAATTTTTTTTATCTCCATTAATTTTTAAATAATTCCAAAACGATAAGAGATAGAGAAAACACATCTTCTGGTGTTTTACTTTTGAAAACCGAAACCTAATTTAGGGGAAAAAATTTGGCACGCCCATAAAAAAATACCGATCTGATGGAAAAAAACCGATTACGGATTTGAGTTCAGCGCATCAAAATCCACATAGACCACATAGTTTTAATTAACGGGAAGAAAAAAAATTATTTTTTGTCGAGCAGTGTTATTTATGGCTTGTTTTGTTTGCAGCTTTGTTTTTTATATGTCTGCAAAAAATTAGAAGCCTAGCTGAATTTTTCAATTTTTTATGAATTTAAAAAAAAAAAAATTTCGAAATTTTGATAAAAAAATTAATTTTTAAAAAAAAAAAAAAAATTATTTTTCTAAAACGACTGCGAATATTAGAAAGAAGTTTTACTTTTCTTAAAGGAAATTTTATTGCGGAATTTCGGTTTTTTAAGTTTTTTCAATAAGCTAAAGCGTTTTTGAGTTACGCGAACATATGTTGTGCAACCTCCTCCATTTTCGAAATAACGGTATATCTCGAAAACCAGAGCCAATCTTAAAAAACCGTGGGCACCACTGGATTCAGCGTACCCGAATTATGTTAAAACGCTAGGTGCCCGGCTTGTCTGTTTTTTCAACTAGCACAGTGTTTATTTTTTAGTTTAATTTCTCTTAATAAAACATATAATACCATAGACAGACGACAGCGTTAATTTGCGTTAAAAGTCTTAATTCAAATTAACTTATGAATTATTCCCATTCCAATGTGTATTAGATTTCACGTAAATGCATTAAATCATATTGAATTTATACTGAATTTAGCAATTTCAGTATGGCAACACGGTCGGCAATCAATCAAAAAATTAAAATATCAAAAATGTAAAATTAATATAGATATCGAATCTATTTAACATATTTGAACATTTTTACATATTTTTTGGAATGCCTTTCTGTTTAGGTGAAAGTTTTCCTTAATACTGGTATCGTCCGTACCTCGTAAGCACGTCAGTCTCCCAAAAAGTGCTGTTACGGTTCTTTAAAAAAATACCATGTACCTACATATAAATTATAACCCTTATGAAAAGATACCATTAAACCTTCGAATCTCCACAATTCCCAGTCTCTTATTTCAGAGTGTCCTTCTGCCATCCTAACTTGTAGCAGCATGTTCAGATATGTGATTGCTAGTGCATTTACAATTTTTACTAAATGCTAAAACTGTCGTCTGTCACAGCAAAATTTTAATTTGCATTAGTGAGATTCTAATGCAAATTAACGCTGTCGTATGTCTATGTATAAGATATCAAGAAATAAGTATGGGAATTAATAATACATAATATTGAATTTTTATTTTGTCGATCTTTTCTGTTTAAACTAATATTTTAAATTTTTAATCAGGCTTGAGTTCATATTAACATTCTTTATTTTTACAAAGAATTTTTAATTGTGATAAATGAAAGAATAAATCTGAAAAATTATATTTTTACCGACAGTAGCCGAGTGGAATGCATTTTCGAAACCAGCTACGATTTTATCATAATCATCAGCGTTTTTATAAAACAACGGATTAGGCATTGAACTTTTTAAATTTTTTTTTACCATTCATGCCAATAAAGATCTTAAAATTTTCTTATAAAAATTTCAGACAAATATCCTTTTAAAATTATATCATAGCGAACACGAAAATAAGCAAAGTGGTACGAAAACTAAAAGTGTGTGCAGATAAACATATGTAGGTAGGTAGTACCAACGAATATAAGTCATATAGAATGCGCATGAAGGCCCAAATTTAAATATTTTTTAAAAAAGTTTTATGACGCGGTCGGTAAGGCAGAAGGGAAAGAAGCAAAAGTAAAGAGCATAACAATGTTCCGCTCTCATACGTTATTGCGTGTGTTTGTAAATACGTCAGCTGGCATGTATGTATGTTTGTTTATGTTTTGATATTTTCATTTCTTGTACAAATTCTTGTTAGGCCCCTTTCACATTAGGCAACTATAATTGCGCAAGTATAATTTTAATTTTTATTTATTTTCTTTTGAACTTGCTTTTATGTTCACATTGAGCAACTTGGTTGCTCAATTTCTTCCAGTTTTTTCCAACTTCTCATCATTTTTAAATATTTGATACACTTATAAACAAATAAAATTTTCACAAACACAAAATTACACAACACACCGAAGAAGAAATAAAAGACAATGACAAAAACAAATAAATATTCCAAGACAAGAATGACAGCTAAGCAGAATTGCCAAGTACAAGAAAGTCTGTACTCAAATCTCGGCAACTCTTTCCCCTTTACACCGACCTTTCCTCTCACACCAACAAACCCAAGAATTGCGCAATTATAGTTGCCTAATGCGAAAGGGGCCTTAGTCAGACGTTTAACTACGTACGCGTGTATGTATGTTGTTTATGCATTTATGCATGTATGTATGGATGTGTTAATGTTCTTCAAACAATGATATGAGAAAATATAAATTTACATTTATAAAAGAGGTCAAATAAATTCAAATAAATGTGAGCAAACATTATAGTGAAAACCAATACGTTCGACTGTGTTACAGTAGCAGAAGTATATATATATTGTTGTTGTATGAATAAGATTGCATCAATTGTGATCGAAAATTTTAGTGTACGTGTACATTTTAATTGATTTGAGATAATTTTAATACAATGAAATTTATTATACTTAGGTGAAAATGTTTTTTTCAAGCATTTGAATTTCACTTGAGGTATTTTAAATAAATAAAACTTTATATAAAAAATGCGAATAAAACTAGAGTTGAGAATTATGTATTATTTTTTTTAGAACAAACAGAATGTTGAAAAGTTTATTCATTTCAAAATAAATTAAATAATAATATTGGAAAATGAATAAGTTGTTCTTTTTATAAAACAATTAAAATAAAAACAAACTCTGTATGTATTTTTGTTAAGAATAAATAATTTTTGATATATTTTTCCCACTTCATTAATATCTGCCATCAAAAAGTGTTCAATAAGGATGTGAACCACCCTTGTAAAATTAACAAAGTTATTATACTTTAATAAATTACACCATTCGTTTGCTATTTTTTTTATTTTTTTTCCTTGGAACTTCCTTTTCCCATAGACCAAGAGCAATGCTTTCGGAGGAGTACTAATAGTAGAAAGTCCAAAACTTCTATTCTGTGTTGAGAACAAGCGTCGGCAAACCACTGCGGAGTCAAGCGTTTACAGGACTCAATAATAAAAGATTTTATACCAATTTTTTGGGGCTGATTTAACAATTTTATGAAATATTAAAATATGTCTTTTACTAGCATCCATTAGTTTATCTGATGGAGCAGCTAAACTTCCAAAATCTGTAAGCGACTGATAATTTTTAAAGTGTATAAAAAGCTCGCTTGGTGCTGTTAGAACTTCATCCGTCTTTCTCAATTCGTCACAACATTTTTGGCATTGTAATTTTGGAATGGCTTAAATGCTACATATCCAACAAAATATCTCATTTATAACTGCAGAATTTTCAAAAACATCTTCCAGAAAATAATCTGCATATATGTGGCTCTCGAAATCAATATTGTCAATTTCATAGCAACTTGGTTCTTTATGTTCAATACATAAATCTGCTTGAAAGCCAGCACCAACATTCGCTATTCCATCTTGTACAAGTTCGCAGTTGCTGGAAGAGCTTGACTGAACTATTTTAGTAACCATTATTTCTGTCAAAATATTATTCAATTCGGCTACAGACGGGTTGTTATTGTTGCCCCCTTTCTGCCGCAATACAGCAAATGTGTTTTCTAATTTGTCCTGATTAAGGGATTTTGTCATTAAAAATTATACTTCACCACCTTCTTTTAAAATTTCATCGGTTAACATAAGAACTGATTTAAGAGTGAGCTTCATTCCATTTAAAAAGAAAACACGCTTATTTTTATCCAAAAACTCCACATTTTCTAAATATTCCAAAAAAGAAGTAATAAATTTATATGCTTCACTGTTAATCAGAATTGCAGATCTGTAGCAGTTATCACCATAAAGGCAGCCACTATTAAGACAATCGAAAATCTTGTCAATTTTTTCTACAAACTGAGCTGTTGATAAGGCCAATTTTGTGGAATTTATCTTAAATTTTGTGTTTTCGGAAATAGTTTTGATAGCAGCCGCAACAGTTCTGCTGAAAATTTGTGTTGCAAATTTTACACACATTTTTTCAAAACAGTTAGGGTAAATGTGTTGCCGTGTCAATTTTGGGCACATTTTTGTTTTTGCACTTGCTTCATTTTCATACAATTCCTTAATTACTTGAAACCTTACCGTTCCATCCGGTGATTTTATGTCACACTTTAACCAGCCATTCTTTCTGCGCTTATATTTTGTAAACAATCAATCGATTCAATAAGAGACTTTTTTATATTTTTACGATTTAACTTTTTAATATTTTGTGTGGGTCGCTTTGATTTTAAAATTTTTTGAATTTTTTTGTGATCTGCAAGTAGAGTTTGATTTTCGCAATTTTAGCAGAAGGGGTCTTCAATATTTTTACAATCTAAATTTTTTTGGGGAGGACCTGAACTCTGCGTTAAAATCTTCCAATTCTTCCTCCATTTCATCAATATCTACAGTTCGAATGGCGTCAGCTTTTAATTTTTTTCCCCAACATATGAACTTGAAAATTGATTTTCGCAAATATAAAGATTTTTATTAAAATTCTTCTCAGGAATTCGACAATTCTCTCGCCAAATTTGACCTAGTATCATATCCGGCAAAGGAAATTTAAACATTTTTAAGCCCTTAAAATGTCTTCTCGACTTTTGGCATTTTTTTACGCAGCATTTTATGCCCGATTGCGATTTATTTTTCTTTTTTGTACTCGAATTCATTGCTTTAGTAGAGTTTTTATTTATTGCGTTATTTTTATTTTATTTACTTTTATTATAATTTCTAGACACACAGTACGTTATGTTTCACTGCAGCTTTGAAACTGAAATGTGTTATGAAATGCTTCAAAATAAAATAAAAAGCTGCAGAGCCTTTAAAAAATTTTCGGGCGAAGTGTCCTTGATGATTTGTGCCTCTTAAAATACAACAACAATACAAAAATTCTACCTGACTTCGGTTTAGCTAGGTTTTTGCGCATTTATTGCATGTGGGTTTTTTTAAGAAACGGTAAAATAATTCCAGTGCAGGCAACAGGTACATAAGTATTTTTTATTGAGTTTTGCCTTTCTTACATAAAATTAAAATGCCTTTTCTTTTATCACAAAATACCTACTTACATACATAACTATTAGTTTCCTGACTAGCCAACAAATTATTGGCGAAACAGTGACAGCAATTTTAATAAAAATTGTAATTTAAAGAATAAAGTATCTAAAATAAATTATAAACTACACTGTAAAATAAAAAATATCACACTAGAGCTACATGTATAAACACTTGACAATAAGCGAAAGTTTTTTCGAAAACTCCAATTTGTAAAAGTATCTGTAATACATTAGAAAACATTGCCTTTTTTATTTATTTATTTAAAATACCTCAAGTGAAATTCAAATGCTTGAAAAAAACATTTTCACCTATAAAAAATTTCATTGTATTAAAATTATCTCAAATCAATTAAAATGTACACGTACACTAAAATTTTCGCTAAGAAGGGTAAATAAAATTCGATCACAATTGATGCAATCTCATTCGTACAACAATAATATATATATGCTTTTGCTACTGTAACACAGTCCAGCATACTTGTTTTCAAAATAATTTTTGTATACATTTGTTTGAATTTATTTGACCTTTTTTATAAATGTAAATTTATATTTTCTCATATCTTTATTTAAAGAACAATAACACATCCATACATACATGCATAAACAACAGACAAACACGTGTTCGTATTTATTTTGTTTCTTTGCTTCCTTGTAAATAAATATGAATAAAGAAACCAACAACAAATTACATTTACAAAATTTTGTGAGCGAAACTATATGAGAGCCATTCGTAATGAAGAGAGCGGGTTCCAATGTTAGAACCCGCCATAAGAAATTTTGTTTGTACGTGATGCGCATTCTATATGATTTATATTCTTTGGTAGTACACACTCCTAGTAAACTGAAAGAAATGACTTTTAAATGTGTTCAGAAATAACAGCGTATGTGGTAGTGTGTTTTTGCGATTAAGCACACGTAAGTCAACATACTGCGTTAGTGCTGAACGCTTTTTGAATTTACGTTGTTATGCAATTAAAAAAATCGGAATGGGTCCATCTTATTTCAGACATTTTTAGAACTAAGTAAAGGGCGTTTAAAAACAAACAATATGACATTATTAACTCAAAATCATAAAAAATTATGTGCCCTGTGTTTATGCTGGTTTTGAAAATGCATTCCACTCGGCTAGTGTCGGTAAAAAATATAATTTTTCAAGATGTATTCTTTCATTTATCACAATTAAAAAAATTCTTTGTAAAAATAAAGAACATTAAATATGAACTCAAGCCTGATTAAAAATATTAGTTTAAACATAAAAAAAAAGTTAAACAAAAATTAAAATTCAATTTGTATAAACACAGGGCACGGTGCAAAAAAATCATTCATTCACTGTTGGTCAGTCAACATTTCGTTGTATACTGACCTCACAGAAAATAAAACAAATGATTATAAACATTGATTGTTAAAAACAATTATCTGTTCTTATCGCTACCTAACTGGTGGCTAGATCAGGACAAAAATAGTGATATAAATGAAAGACAATAACAAACAAAAGTAAAAGGGTTGCTGTTTAGTTAAAAATTTCAATCTAACTCATTGTGGTAAAATATATGAAAAAGGAAAAACTAAAATTTGTTACCGAATTCAATTAACTTAAGTCCCGTGAGTTAAATAGATGATATTTACAACCAACATGTAACCACCGATCAGAGAGTGCTGATGATCGTAGCTGGTAATCGTAGCTGGTTTTGTAAATGCATTCCACTCGGCTAGTGTCGGTAAAAAATATAATTTTTCAAGATGTATTCTTTCATTTATCACAATTAAAAAAAATCTTTGTAAAAACAAGTAAGAGCGCTATATTCGGCCGTGCCGAATCTTATATACCCTTCACAACGTGTAGTCATGCAATAACAGTAGTTTGTATCACCATTCATCTCATATGAAATACGTATATACATATAAAAAATATACATATAAAAAATATACATATATAAAAAACATCCCATTGTAAAATTATAAATTTACGTATGTATGTTAAAAAAAAAAATAAAAAAAAAATTAAAAAAAAAATAAAAAAAAAATTAAAAAAAAAAATTTACAAAAAAATTAAAAAAAAAAATTTAAAAAAATAATTAAAATATATATAATTAATATAAAACAAAAAAAAAAATAAAAAAAAATAATAAAAATATAAATAATATATTAAATAAAAAATAAAAAAAAAAATTTAAAAAAAAAATTTTTAAAATATAAAAAAATTTTTTTTTTGGCTCAGCTGGGATTCGATGCCACGTTTTCTCTAACCAGTATACACGTTTGTATGTATGTATGTTGTTGTTGTAATGTTGTTTTTGTGAAAAAAAAATCGAGGTGGTCGTGGGTTTTTGCTCATATCTCAGTTGTTTATGTACCGATGTTTCTGATTTACAATAGCGATCTACTCCCGAATATTTCTGATATTTTAATACCTCACCCGGGTCCAAGCGATGTCGGGGGGCTTCAAAAAGTTGATTTCAACATACACACGGACAGACGGTCACACGGACAGACTGACAGAGCTTAATCGACTTCCCTATTCATAAGCTTTCAGAAAATATATACTTTATGGGGTCGGAAATGAAAATTGTAGAAATTTCACAGGGAATGACAAACCTATATATACCCTTTTTCACTGTGTGAAGGGTATAATAAAGAATATTAAATATGAACTCAAGCCTGATTAAAAATATTAGTTGAAATATTATTTATTATAAATATTAATATCTTTTCGTCTTGATAATTTTACACAAACTGACAAACATAGAAAAAATATTGAACATACATATAAAAAATAACTACTAGGAATAAGAATTTACATTGAAACTATAAAAACGTTAAAGTATTTCTAACAAAATTTTTGATCTAACTGAACCGGCTGTTGAAGCGTTAGATCTAGATGATGCTGAAAATATATAAATAATTTTTAATTTGCTAGAATTCTATAAAAATGCAAATAGTTTACCGAATAAAAGAAGACGAAAGGAGTGGGTAAAACCATGGAGGTTAGAGCAAGAGTTACGCGGCTTATGTTATTTCTAATGAATGAGCTTTCATTGGATATTTCATATTTTTTTTTTTTTTTGGCAAATTCCATAAAATATCAGTCTGGTAACACCGATCATACATAACATGACAAGAATACAAGAGAACGAAAGATGTAAAAGAGAAACGTCAAATTTGTCCCCTCAAATTCAATTGCGACAATTGCTACCCCGTACTCAACGCCGCACCCCTCACCCACAAACTCGTGTCGCAGGGGACACGTCCCTTCATGTAAACACGCTCTAAGAGCTAGTCCATGTCCCTGCGACTCTGCTTACGTTGGCATGTATTTTCTTTTGGTGTCCCTTCTAAAATCTTCTTGCGTTTACATGAAGGGAATTTGTTGCAGGAACAAAGCGACTTTTTGACGTTCAATTAACTAATTATTTTTATCCTTTCATCCGTAAGAAGGGCTGCCATACATATACAATTTATGATTTGTCAACAGTAGCAGTGGCAATACAAGTATTAAAAAAAGCAAAATTAAGTAAATTTCAAGAAACGTAATGGCTGATCTTTTTAAAGAAGAAATTATTGAAGAAATTTGAAAATAAACATAGAGATATTATTTGATTTATTATATGTAAATATAAGACTCCTGCATGAATGACATTAAATCGAAAAATTGTGCATTCATTCTCAAAATGAATCTTGCTTGCCATGTTACCATAGCTGCCAGATAAAATAGGGGCAAAATCGTCTAATTTGGGAGAAAAAATCGTCAAATAGTTTACGCAAATCGTCATAAAAACGTCAAAATAAAAAAACGCATTTTTCAAAACAAAACATTTTTTATTTAATGCATAACATAACATACTTTTTAAATCCAGAGAGGTCAATGGTTTTATTAGACCCTTTTAAGTCAAGAACATGACAATAAATATAATACAATTTAGAATTAATTTCGAAAAATAAATATTAATATGTATATAAATACAAAAAATAATAAATAATGAATTGGCTGCATCTAATTCAGACTAATTGACAAATAATTATAATCATTTCTTTCTAAAGCCAGTCTTCCTTAATTTTCTTCTTCTTGTTGGTTACCTGTGAAAAACACCATTAAAATTTCATTTTAGCTACTACAAAGTTTTGTATAAAAAATGGATGAAATTTCTATTTACAGAGGAAGAGCTTCTAGAATTTTCATCATCTTGGTTTTCTATTGAAAATATAATGTTTGATTTTTAAGGTTTTAATGTATAATTAAAAATAACTTACCATTTTTTTGAAGTATTTAAGCATATTAATTTGTCACTTAAATAATTTAAATAAATTTACTTAAAAAACTAAAATTGTTTAAAACGCATTTCCAAATTTATATTTGTTCGTGTTGTAGGTATCAGTTGATAATATGTGGGATATACTATGTTAAAAATGTACAAAGTGGAAAAATTACCCACACAAACACATTAAATAATGATCGATATATCTCTTTCACTCTGTTCTATTATTAATAACATAAAAAACCGTTACAAATTATTTTTATTTAGTTTAAGGTTGATATAAAAGTTATGAAAAATGTTGCAAACTTGAATTCTTGAAAATCGTCAAAAACATAGCATAAATCGTCAAATCGTCAACACTTAATTTTAGCACGTAAAATCGTCAAAATGACGATAAATCGTCAAATCTGGCAGCTATGCATGTTACATATATTGTTGAATGTGAATACTGTGTGTTGCTCTCTTTGAAACACATCGTACACTTCTATGTTCATAATTCTTTGCATTCAGCCAAATGTTTTTTGTTAAGTGAATCATTAGTACAGTAACTTAAAACAGCAATGAATACACACACTACACAGTATGCATTCACTGTGTTGTACCATTTTTTTAAAATAAAGATATCAATAGAGGTCAAGCGTTGCCATTTTACGAAATTTTTAATGTAATTGGGATTGGAAATTTCATAGATAACAATAAAATTGCTAAAAATGTTTTTTGCTTTTATTTTAATTTATAATTATTATTTTATTTAATTTATTTTTATTTAGTTTTTTTTTTTGATAACTGAAAAAATATTTTAAGTACTGATAAAATTATTTTTTTTTCTTAAATACATATAAATCAAATTAATTCTAAAACTGATCTATATTAAAAAATTTATTAAGAAAGAAAACATTTTTTAGGTATTTCATTTCATTTGAGAATAAACTTACATTCATATGTATTTTTAAGTATAATAAAATAAATCATATGTGAATTTTTGGGAATGATTTGGAATTCAAAAACTGGGTGGTATTAGGTATAAAAAAAATTTAGGTATAAACACAAAAACGTTGACACGCCAAATTATCACAAAGATAATAAACATAAAAGTGTTATAAAGGACTTACGTTCTCCATTGAAGTAATAAATCTTTAAATTTTAAATTTTAATAGTAAAAACACAATATTCACCTGATACTTTAACTTCAAACGCGTATAATAAACTGAGCATACAAAAACGTAATAAAACAATCGGGGATGCCACAGCAAAAATAAATTTCCTACCAAATTTGCTTAAACAATTTAAATAAATCTAACAAAACCTACTATTTTTCTTAAATTATTATTTCTAATTTAAAATAGTAAGTTAAAAAATAAGTAAACTTTATATATTACAACTAGAAATAATATTATTCCAAAACTTAAAAAAATAAACCAAACCAACCAAGCGCTAAGTTATGCACAAATAAAAAAAATCTATCGCACCAAAGTGGCATCCCTGCAAAAAGTTCCATTCCATGCTATCTACTCTCGCTATACACATTTTTTTGCTCTTTTTTTTTTTGTTGAAAAGCCAAAAAAAAAAAATTGTACATTATTTTTTTTTGAGTGATTGCATGATTTTAAAGTGGTGTATAGCTTTTTGTTTTTATTATACCCGCCACCAAAAAAATGGTGGGGGTATATTAATTTTTTCATTCCGTTTGTAACACATCGAAATATCCATTTTAGACCCCATAAAGTATATATATTCTGAATCAGGCTTTGATTTGATGACGATCTAGCTATGTCCGTCCGTCTGTCCGTCTGTTAAAAGCACGATAGAGGTCGCACCGAAAAAGCTAGGAGGCTCAAATCTTTCTTATAGACAAGGTTTGTTTGGTATTGAAAATGTGCTAAATCGGAATATTAGGAAGTGAGTTATAGCTCGTAATGCAAGAGTACGTCGAAAAAATCGTGTCCTTCAACATCGAATAAAATGGAATTGTGTCCAAACGCATTAACGTAGACTCATGAAACTCCGAATATATATTTCTCGAGTCAAAACAATATCTTTCTCCAAAAATTGCTTACATCTATGCATTAGAAAAGGAGTTAGAGATAAAAATGTACGAAAATTTATACCGCGCAGTGTATTTTACAGTATATTTTAAATTTAAAACCTTATAAAACGAACAAAATTAGATGTACGATTCTGAAATTTTGCACACTTTGCTTTTTGGTGAGAGGCTTTTCTGTAACGAAAAATCAATGTGCCACGCCCACTTTTACGCCCACCTCACATATAAAGTTTTACCTAAAATTCATGTAATTTCTCTATTAATAAAGATTTTGGAATAATAAAGGACTATATTGAAACATCTAAGTTGTACTCATTAGCAAAAATAACTTTGACACGCCTACTACAACGACCCTTTTTCACGTTATCTACCGTTAATGAAATTTAAAAGCTCATAAAACCGCCAAAATTAGAGGTATGATGATGAAATTTGCTACATATATCCTTCTAGGCAATGTTATTGTTGTGCCAAAAAGTTTAAGTGACACGCCCACTTTAACGCCTACCTCCCATATAACGGTTTATCTTAAATTCATGTAATTTCTCTATTGACAAAGTTTTTGGAAAAATAATGGACTATATTGAAATATCTTAGTTGTATTTATTAGCAGAAACTTTATTGACACGCCTACTTTCACTAAAAGACTACGAAAACATTTTACTATCATATCGAAGTTATTAAGGGTGATTAAATTTTAAGGGCCTATGTTGAATTTGAATAAAACACAAATTATTTAAGAAATTATTATCATTTCTTTTTATAATGATAATATTTGTATGGTTCAATTATGTATTTAACAAAATATCGGCCTATTATATTATTCCATAGCGATTAACAAAATAATAAATATTGTGCTTTAAATGTACACAAAATTGGTGGTGGGTATAAAAGATTCAGCACAACCGAATATAGTGCTCTTACTTGTTGCTGTATAGTGAAAATACGATCATATTAAAGTGAATGCAATTTTTTTTAATCATGTTTTTCTCAATCACGTTTACTTTCTTCATATGGTGTTTGCTGTGTGATGAATTGTGTCACAGTATTAAGCTTAATTCACTGTTATTTAAAGCATTCAATGAAGTAATGCAGGTCCCTAGTAAATATTGATATCTTTTCGTCTTGATAATTTTACACAAACTGACAAACATAGAAAAAATATTGAACATATAAAAACAAGCTACTATTAATAAGAATTTACATTGAAACTATAAAGTATTTCTAACAAAATTGTTGACCTAACTAAACTGGCGTTAGATCTAGATGATGCTGAAAATATAGAAATAATTTTTAATATGCTAGAATGTTATTAAAAAGGCAAATAGTTTACCGAATAAAAGAAGTTGGTAAAACCATGGAGGTTACAGCAAGAGTTACGCGGCTTATTTTTTATTTCTAATGAATGAGCTTTCATTAGATATTTCATCTCATTTTGGCAAATTCCATAAAATATCAGTCTGGCAACACCGGTCATACATAACATGACAAGAATACAAGAGAACGAAAGATGTAAAAGAGAAATGTCAAATTTGTCCCCTCAAATTCACAAAACGTGCGACAATTGCTACTATACAGTCGGATTCGGGTAAGGGAAATTGATAATTGAAGGATTTATTTTTTTGGCTTATGCAAGATTTTCATTAACAAAAAAACTTTGGATAAATTGAAACCATTTTGGTAAATAGATTGTCTACTTTTTATATTGTTTTAAAACAAAATAATAGAAAATGTTTCTACAGTGAAACAAATTAGCTGTAGCATTGTATTTCGTCGTATATTAATGGTAAATTTTTTCTACTAAGCAGTGTTTTCTTATTGAACTTTGTAGCTTTAAAAACAAAGAAAGCGGTAAAACTGATTTTCCCTTAAGCGAACTCATTTTCTTTAAAATAATAGTAAAAATATTTAATTTTAGTTAAGTGATTCCTTCAATTAAACGGCGGCAGTTTAACCGAATCCGACTGTATTACATATTTTTTATACAGACATTTTTTTATGTGGCGCCAAAAAAATTTTTTGTTTTGTTTTTCTTGCAAGGGATGATTTTCACATATACCATGGTACAATCATCAGGTAGCCTCAGTTCTGCAACAACAAAATTCTAAATGTATTTTGTTAGAAAACGACGACTTAAATGTCAAAAAGCAAATGTGTGTGCGCGTTTTTTGCGGTAGAATATATACGTACACACATATATACACAACAAACAAAATTTGACATTTTAGTTAAACCTTAAGGTAGAGAAAAAAAAATCAGCTGTTTTAGTGAGGCTACCTGATAATTGTACCATGACATATACCTTTTTATTGATGCTATTTGCTTTTTAGGTATTGTTGTTGTTAAAAGAGGTATTGGGTACAGTGTGACACACAACTTTTTACCTATAGGCGCTTGACATATGCTTACATATAAAGTAGCCTTTATACCGAGTTTCAATTTAAGGCAAACACGGATTTTTACTTTACTAAGTAAAAAAATTAGGAATATAATGAATTTTCTGTTTACATTTTCAGGTATATATGTTTATATACATATGTATTTTGCTAATACTCATATCCTTTTAAGACTTTACCTTTTTATATAAATGCCTAATTATTTTATTCGACCTATAAAGTTGGGTTTCTTGTCCATATCTTTAAATCAATTTTAATTAAATTTGTGACATAAAAATATTATATATGTACATATATATAAAATATAATATTTATATACGATACAGCTACTTATATACATATAAGCAAAATCCAATCTGTTAAGAACGCATTCTGTGTTGTTTTAATTATTATGGCTGCTACTGTACATTATTTAATGTTACAATTTTTTTCATACCACAAACAACAACAAATAAAAAGACTTAATTTTTGAAATAAATTATTCGTTTTTGATTCTATTTTGCTTAGAATGAAATTTATTTAATTTGTAAAAGGAATGAAAAACGGCAAATTTTAAAAATAAAATTTTGTTTGCAAACGAATTAAATAAAAAAAAATATTTATTTAATTTGCGAAAAGAATGAAAAAACATAAAAATCCAAAAAAGAATTTCCCTCGCAACTTTTATCTTTTTTAATTTGGAGCATAATTCAAAAAACGAGAGAAAAAAATTAAATTGCATTCGCGTACTATGCAGAAAATAAAACAAATGATTTTAAACATTGATTGTTAAAAACAATCATCTGTTGTTATCACTACCTAACTGGTGGCTAGAGCAAAACAAAAATAGTGATATAAATGAAAGATAATAACAAACAAAAGTAAAAGGGTTGCTGTTTGGTTAAAAATTGCAATCTAACTCATTGTGGTAAAATATACGAAAAAGGAAAAACTGAAATTAGTTACCGAATTCAATTAATTTAAGTCCCGTGAGTTAAATATATGATATTTACAACCAACATGTAACCACCGATCAGAGAGTGCTGATGATGAAATCGTAGCTGGTTTCGAAAATGCTAGTGTCGGTAAAAATATAATTATTCAGATTTATTCTTTCATTTAAAAAATAAAGAATGTTAATATGAACTCAAGCTTGATTAAAAATTTAAAATAAATAATATAAAATATATAATCAACGTATAACTATTGTTTATTGTGGTTTTTGGTTTAAAACAATAATAAGCTAACAATCTGCAATAACATAAACATTGTTTACTATCAATCCTTATTATTTTCGTAATTTCTACTTGCGATATATTTTTTTTTTTGATTTAGTATTTGATGTCATCAAAAAAAGAACAAAACACCTAAAATTTGAAAAATTTCGAAAAATTTTTTGCGTTAAAAATTTAAAAAAGCACTAAAACATTGATAAAACTAATAAGTCGACAGCGCTGTTTCTTATAACCATTTGTTTTTTTGTTTGTTTTGGTTTGGTCAGTACTCAACAGAATGTTAGTTGAACAACAAAGCATGATATTATGTTTCGTGTTCTTGTATTTTGTAATTCCTAATTTTTGTTAATTGTTTAACTTCTAAATAAGTATTTTTATATTTATCAGAGGTTTGAGTTTAATTAGAATTTTTTTCTTTATATAAAATTTTATTGTAATAATAAAAGATATAATTTTTCAGATTAATTTTTTTATTATCACATACAGTGCGAGACAAATATGTGTAAGTGTTTTTCGGCATAACATCAGGATCAGTGAGTATAACGTTTGGTCTCCTATAAACGATTTTATGTGCACCAGGCCCAAAAAAATTAATTTTAAATTTATCTGTCAAAACTACATAATTTTAATCATCAAAAAATAAAACTGGGAAATAAAATCATATAACAACATTTACACATATTTGTCTCGTACTGTACATATAAATATAATTACCGCAAAAAAGGGTATTGTCAAATTTTTTTGGCATATACAAAAATATAAACAAATGTTAATACGACTCAGCATACAAAAGTTAAACGAAATTCAACATATCTTGTATACACAAAAATTGTATGCTAACTCATATGTTGAAATATCATATGTTGGCGTATGTTAAATTAAAAAAATTTAATACTTTCAGCATATCGTGTAAACGACCAACATATCCAATATGCTAACAGAGACATTTGCTGTTATTTAAAGCAAATAAATATTAGCATACATATGCGGATAGACTAAGCTTTAAACTTCATGTTCTAAATTAGTATTTTTAATTTTTACTTAGGTTGAGTTTAATTAGAATTTTCTTCTTTATATAAAATTTAATTGTAATAATAAAAGATATATTTTTTCAGATTATTCTTTTTATTATCACATACATATAAATATAGTTTCCACAAAAAAGGGTTTTATCAAATTTATTTGGCTGTGCTACCTCGTACACAGTCTCTAAATATTACCGAGATAAACCTAGTTAACACTGCCGGCGGTGCGAACAAGAGTTCGAATTGACCATTATGAGTTACAAAAGCCGTATATTTTCTGGACGATTCGTCCAAGGGTACATGGCAAAATCCATTTCTCAGATCTAACGTTGTGTAAAAGATTGCGGTCTGTAACTTGTCAATCACTTCATCCATTTGTGGCATAGGAAAATGGTATCGATCAATTTTTTGGTTTAGCCGCCTATAGTCTCTTTGTACCGTCTTTTTTCGGAACCTTGACATTGGGGGATGCGCATTCCGACGCACTATGTTGCACTATTCCCTCTTCCAGCCATTCCGCAGTTTGTCTATTAACTATGGCTTTGGCGGACGTGGGTAACCGTCGGGGACGCTAACAAACGGGTATATCGTCCTTCAAAGCAGTACTCATTTTCACCAGACTTTTTACATTTCTCTAAGGCAAATACTCAGTTATCGCCTTTATCACTTTACTCTTAATGGAGTCATTCAAGTGATCGAGGTTTACTTTCACATCTGGTTTGTATACGAGTTCACTCATGTTCAAACAGATGCCCGAAAATTCGTCCAATAAGAGATTCCTTTCCACTGCTTTCCTAAAAGTTACCTTACCGTTATTTTTAGTAATTTCAGCCTTCGATATCAGACTATTACCCAACATAACTAAATGGTTGATGGCACGTTCTCCAATGACATTGTAAAACTGTTGCGTTGTGTAACAGAAAACGAGACGCCAGCACTTTAACCGTGTCTCTACTAAGTTGTTAGTACGTAAATAAAAATTATATATCAAATCTCTAGCACTTGACCCAAGATTTGATAAATGAGGTGCGATCTTTGATCGTCTGATGTGCATTCATAAACTTTATTGTTATAATTTTTTCTTATATATAAAATAAGTGTAACATAAACAAATTTTAATTTACTATAGAAGAATAAAATACAACTAAGGAAATTGTAACATAAACAAATATTAATAAACAACAAAAAATGAAATTTAAGAAAAACTAAATCAGCAAAACATGCCGTACTTGAGTTCAACAACTTCTTTGATAATGAACCGCGAGAAATTAACAAAATATGCAACTATGCAAAATTAATTTTGGCTTACTATGTTATGCAAAAAAGGGCAATGTACTTAAGTTAGACGAACTTGTTTTAAATTACACACAATAAGAAATAATAAATTATGCAAATAAATTTGGGTCAATAACTTATTATTTACAGACAAGAATAAAAGACAAATGTATATACTATGTGTTAACATGCTGCCCCCGCAAAAAAAAGAAAGAAACCCAAATGGCTGTGTAGGACTCGCTACTGGCTCATTTTGCTAACTTATTGACTATGTAGAAATTAAAACAAGAGATTAAGCTTTAACATGCGGTAGTTTGTTGCTGCGAAATTGGATCTGGCTCAAATTTTTTCTGCAACTTCTTGCATTTGTAGACTGTTGTGATAGCAGTCACTAATACTAACGCCATTGCAACGTATCCAACAATTATCCCATGGGTACTGCGGTCAATATCCTTTGTGGGAAGCGTAGATTTGGAAATTTGTGCTAGCCCTTGTTGAACTAGTTCGAGTTCATGTAGTGTTAGTTTAAATTACTTTGAGCTGAAGTTCATGCTGGTATGTATATTGTTTTGTCCAGCCAAGCACCGGCAGGAAGTTAGACGTCGATGTTTGGAAAGAAGTGACAATTTGCTGTCGACCTTGTATGGTGATGACGTCATTTTTTATGACACAATTAGGGCGCATAGTTATTAAGCCGCAGGCTTCTAGAGTAATGGGTATAATCTCATTGCCGCATACCGCATTTAACTTAATGGTGTCTATTGTGGAAAACACGTATTAGTTCTGACGGTGCAGATGCTGCCATATGGTAGTGTCTTCTTAATTGTGAAAGCTACAACTTGGGTAAGGTTGATCATTCAGTAAATCAAGTTCGCATTCATTGATCATAGGATGACGTGTTGCTTGATACGTTGGTGGTATATTTGGACAAATTATGTTGTCATCGCCCAAACTCCAGCAATTATCAACTTCATGTTGCTAACTTTTATTGATGTTTCTACAATTGTAAAAGTTTTATTTACTGGTGCTGCAATTTGAATAACGAAGTCTGGTTTTTTAGAAGCTTGTCCAAATATTCGTCGTTTTTCTGTAATTGTTTTTGACATCTGTGCTTCGTAATTTGAGTCTAACACGCCAAATAATGAGTTGGCAATATTTCCTACAATGTCGATAGCTCCTCTTTTTCTTCTTTTTATGGCCAATATATTTAAGTCTGCCTGCAAAACTTGCGTTACATGATTAAAGTAGTCCAGCAATGTTTTGCATGCTGCGTTGTTTCGCGTATTGTCGCACAGATCTTTAAGCCTTGTTGTCCCCTCATTCAAAATGTTAATTTGATGTTTATACTGCTCAAGGTCCAGGTACACTATCATCTTCCAGTTGGCGGACCTAAGCCTTGCAAGACTTATTTGTTCAAAATAAATACCAGGTTTGTTGTTGAAGTTAGTTATGTTGATTTGATTTCCCATAACCATTAGAAGAACCAATAACACAGGTCAACAGCAAAAAAAAAAGGGTTTGATAACCACTATATAGATTTGTTGCATCATGAATACCTAAGTACAAAAATGGTTAAATTTTTAAATTCTATGGATAATTTTTAAAAAAAATTTTTTTTTTTCTAAATTTTTTCTAAATTTCTAAAAGACGCTGCTTCACATAATCAATAATATCTCAAAAACGGTTAGTCCGATGTTCTTAAAATAAACTTTGAAAAATTTAGATTTACATAGCCTTTAATCCGGTTATATATTGAGTTTTAATCGGATAAGTAGTTTCTGAGTTACAATAAAAAAATATATTTTTTACGTCAAAATAGCAATTTTTTTCATCGATCATAAAAATCGGTTGATTTCTTTCGAATTTGTTCACAATTTAGTAATCTAGCTCATTTTCAGAAAATTTAAGTTTTTTGTTTGATATACATCAAATTGAGTAGTTAAGGTTCTTCTCCTAGAAAAATTGTTTGGAAAAAACCTTTTTAACACGTTTCTAATTCTCAGAATTTGAAAAAAAACACGTAAGAGCACTATATTCGGCTGTGCCGAATTATTTATACCCACCACAAATTTGATGTACTTTTATACCACAAAATTTATTATTTTGTTATAAACAGTAATGGCTATGGAATAATCTCTTTATACTAAAATATGTATCACTTTCTTTGTATAAATTTGATATGCTAGTAAAATGTTTTCGTTAATTCAGTCTTTCAATGAAAGTGGGCGTTAAATTACGCGTGTCAATATAGTTTCTGCTAGCAAATAAAACTAAGATATTTTAATATAGTAATTTATTCTTCCACAACTTTGTCCATAAAGAAATTACATGAACTTAGAGTAAAGCGTTATATGGGAGGTAGGCGTTAAAGTGGGCGTGTCACCTAAATTTTCTGGCATAACAATGACATTGACTAGAAGGATATCTGTAGCATATTTCATCAGCCTACCTCTAATTTTTTCGGTTTTCATCAGCCTACCTCTAATTTTTTTGGTTTTATGAGCATTTAAATTTCTTTAATAGTAGATAACGTGAAAAGTGGGCGTTATAGTAGGCGTGCCAATGTAGCTTTTACTAATTAATTCAACTTAAATATTTCAATATAGTCCTTTATTATTAAAAAAACTTTGTCCATAGAGAAATTATATTAATTTAAGATAAACCGATATATGGGAGGTAGGCGTTAAAGTGGGCGTGTCACCTAGGCATAACAATGACATTGACTAGAAAAATATCTGAAGCCAATTTCATTATCATACCTCTAATTTTGTCGGTTTTATGAGCTTTTATAGTAGGCGTGTCGAAGTTGTTTCTGCTAATAAACACAACTTAGATATTATGTTAAAAAAATATTAAGGAATTTTAAGCAAAACAATCATCCGTTGCAGGTAGCCGTTACAGGTAGCAATTCAGCGTGCACGCACATTTATGAGCGTTTATAACTTTGCTATCGCAATAGTAAAAATTAAGCAACCTTTTGCTTATTACTTTTTTTTTAATTCTGAGAATCACCAACATGTCAAAAACATTTTTTCCAAACAATTTTTCTAGGAGAAGATCATTAATTACTCAATATCAAACAAAAAAACTAAAATTTTGTGAAAATGAGCGAGATTACTTAATGGTGAATAAATTCGAAAGAAATCAATCGATTTTTGTGATCGATATTAAATTAAAACTTGCTTTTCCAATATATTCTTTCATTATCACAAATAAAAATTGATTTCTTCATTTAATGATTAGAAATTTAATATTAAAATGAACTAAAGCCAAAATAAAAATAATAAAGGCTTTGCGATAAAGTAATAAATTTGAAAAATTTTTGCCGTTTCCGATTTTTTATGATTTTTTGAAAACAAAAAAAAATGCTATTTTGACGTAAAATATATATTTTTTTCTTTAATTTTTTATTATAACTCTGAAATTACTCATCCGATTAAAACGCAATATATAAACGGATTAAAGGCTATGTAAATCTAAATTTTTATTTTAAGAACATTGAACTAACCGATATAAAAAATCTCTCCATAGAATTTAAAATTTGGACGATATTTGTACTACTGGAACCACAACAAATCAAAATTGCATGGTGGTTTTAAAAGCATATTAAATTTTTAAAATTTAAAATTTTTTTGGTGAGCAACAAAGTTGTGTTTGGGCGTGAACGTTTTGATGGAATTGATGACAATGTTGGGGATCGTGACCTGGTTGATAGGTTACTCACGGGTAGCGATGCTGGATCAGGTATTTTTCCAGGTTATTTCTCTTCTTCTTTAGTTTCCGGAAATACATGTTCCTCTTTGTGTTTTAACGTCACATACTCTTACCAAATCATCATCACCCTTGTAAATCTTTGTTATTCGTCCCAGAGGCCATTGTAGAACTGGTATATGATCTTCCTTAACTATTACCATTGTGTTTGATTGAATCTTTCTAATTGGGCCTTTCCATTTGTGCCTTTGTTGTAGTTTGTTAAGGTATTTTTGGGACCATCGCACTATGCTTCGTCTCATAGACAAAAAAAAAAATTGTGTCCAATTGCGTTTAAATACAGATCTTTTGAAAGATAAGAAGGTATCTCAAATAAATATTTACAAAAATATTTTTTTTGTTTGCTTTTGCCGCCACGAGAGGACGCCAAACTAGAGAATTTTATGCAAAAATGACTTATTGTCATAAATTTTAGATTTCAGATAAAAGAGGAACATAAGTTATTGATTCATGAATTTTAGGCTCGATAACAGTTCTTGCGTCCAAATTGTTTTGTTTCCTATATTGACCTATTAATCAATTGATTTGTAGATGGAATAAGACATATATAATGGCCCACAAAATGTATAATTTAGTTTATAAAATACCATGTAGTGGTAATAATAATGAAAATTGTGATAAGGTACATATATGTAGGTACAACAAAAAACAAACTAAAAACTAGGTTAGCTGGACATAAGTCAGACCAAAAAAACAGGAACACAACAACTGCACAAAAAACTGCATTATCATTACACTGCACTAATTCTAATCATTATCCCGATTTTAAAATTACAACAATTTTAAATATAGAGAATAATTACGACGTAGATATATATATAACACAAATATCAATGTAAGTACCAAATTTGAATTTACCATTGGACAATTTTTGTAGGTGTTTTAGCGTTTTTAATAAAAAGGATATATGACAGGACCTCGAGTCCTTGGTGCGATTTGAATAAAAAATTACACACGCGTTGCTAGTTGTATGTGTAACAGTATGACCCCTTTTTGTAATTTTCTACACATTAGGTTCGTTCGAGTACTTTTACTGCACTTTGTAGTAAATGAGTAATTATTTAGTAAATTGAAAATTTTACTCTCAAAAAGAGAACTTGTCCAAAAAAGTACTCGAACAGACATTTGTAAAAATTCGTAAGATTGAAGCAACAGCTGATGGCAAATAAATAAAGTTTAATGGGAACTATGTACATACATACATTTGTGCAAATATGTATTTAAGTATGTATACCTGCGCCAGATTCAGGTAGTTTCATTCTTTCATCTGTAGACATTGCTAACTAACTTTATTTCACAAACAATTTAAATTTAATCATATTTTGCACTTTTGTTTGAATTTTCCTTTTTTTAATATTTTTTTCACAAATTGTATACTTTTTGTTTGCTTTCTTTTGTTTGTTTACCTTTTGAATCATATGTTTTTTGGTTTTGCTAAATCTTACTACAAGAAATTTCTGTTGTAAAAATTTGCAAATACTCAGTCAAGAACTGTCACTTTTCGCTCTCTATTTGTGCTCTCATTTACTACAAATTTGTGTAACCGAACGCAATTTCGTAAAATGCAGTAAAAATTTGTACAAATTCGTACAAATTTGTGAGTTCTCGAACGAACCTATTATTGAAGCTAAAATTACATTTTTTTCATTTCAGGACACATAGGAGGTAGTCGTGTCTTTGGGCCGATTTTTAAAAAAATTTATATTCTTCTTATCTAAGCTATTTTATGCTAGTGTACCAAATTTCAAAAATATCTGATGACTCCTTCTATTTTTGCCCATTGGTTATATGGGAACGAAGCACAGTGCGTCGTCGCCAAAAGTCGTGTTTGAGTTTTGATACGAGATGCCATCTCCTCAGCAAGCCTCCTGTCAGACCTTCTGTTTGTACATCAACGCTTGATGTTAATTCTTCACCAATCAAAAAATTACCTGGGGCTATGGAATTTAAATCATTAGCATCTGATGAGCTTGGAATGAGAGGTCGGGAGTTTAAGATGGCTTCAATTTCTATTACCACAGTTTCAAGTTCTGCGTATGTGAGCGATGCTGCTGAGACATTTTTTATTAATAGATGCTTCGCTGATTTTACTGCCGTGTCCCATAGTCCACCAAAATGTGGTGATCGTGGGGGCATGAATTGAAAGTTGATTCCCTTTGTGCTGCATGCCTTAATGATGGACTCTTGTGCCGGTTGTGCATAAATGACGTCATTAAGCTCCTTAAACTGGTTTCGGGCTCCCACAAAATTTGTTGCATTATCACAATACAGTGTCTTGCAGTGCCTCTTCTCGCTATGAAACGTTTTAGCGCTCCTATAAAAGCGTCTGTTGTCAATTTAGTAACTAGCTCTAAGTGCACAGCCTTAGTGGCAAAGCAGCAAAACACTGCGAGATAGGCCTTTTGGGGTCGCTTTTCTCTTGTTTTAAAATGTATAAAAAATGGCCCGCAATAGTCCACTCCCGAATTAAAGAATGGTCAAGCTGGCTGCACCCGATGTTCTGGAATGTTTCCCATTATTTGATTATACATGTTTGGCCTCGCTTTTGTGCATCGTACGCACCGGTGGACAATTGCTCTTGTTAGGCTTTTCACTTTGATGGGCCATAAGCGCTGTCTTACCTCTGCCAGTAATGCTTGGGGGCCACAGTGATAGTGTTCTTTGTGTAAATTCTCTATCAGAAGAGTAACAAGTGGATCTTTGCTCGGAAGAATAATTTGATAAGTTGCGTCAAACTGCTGCGTTGAAGATCTTAGTCGTCCACCCACTCTAATTATTCCTTCCTCATCTGAAAACGGCGCTAGGGAGCTTAAAGGATTTGAACTTGGAACAAACTTATCCCTTATGAGTGCCCTTTTCAGGTCACTGAAGTCGGATGTTTGTATTTGGCGTACAATTGTCTTAAGTGCTGATTCGAGTTCTACTGGTGAAAGCTGTATGTGCTTCGGTCTGGATGCCCTTGGTTATCTTGTCTTTCTTGTAAATCGTAACATGTACGCGACAATTCTTTGTACATGTAAAAATGAATTATTGAATTCATTGTGTTACCCGAAGGATTTTTACAATGCGATGAGCTACGTATACCGGTAGCTTCCCTGGATGATTGTGTAGCCAAGCAAGCACAATCTGGAAATCAGTCCAAACAAAGGATCCTTTGTTTTGTCAGCCTAAATCAGCCATTACTCTTGTCGTAAGTTCAGCTGCCAGAAGCGCTGCGCATAATTCTAGGCGAGGTATTGTTTGTGGTCTTATCGGTGCTACACGCGACCTTGAGCAGAGGAGGTTGACTTTTACTGTTTTGTCCTTGTGTAGTACTCTGACATACAATGCTGCCCCATAAGCTCTTTCTGATGCGTCTGAAAAGGTACATATGTATCTTAATATTTGTGTCTTCTTGATTGCTGAATATGTATCTAGGAAAGGTGACGTTGCACAGAGGAGTATTTGGCCAGAAAAGCTAGCCAAAATTATAAAACATGTTTTTTAAATTAAAAGTTTTAGTTTTTTGATAGTGTTAGGTGTAGTATGATATAAAAAGTCTAGTGGCAGATTTTTAAAAATTACACTGCGCAACAAAAGTACACTGCGCAACAAAAAAAAATTTTGTCTACCCTAGAAATAAAAGTATGTGGACTATATGGATTTTGATTCCCTTAATTCAAATCTGTTTTCCGTTTTTCTCTAGTACGTAAGGATTTTCTTTTAAAGGCGTGGCATATTTCACCAATTTTTTTTTTTTTAATTGTAAGGCTCTTATAAAACAGTATTTTTTATGAAAAAAGGCTTTATTACATTTTTTTTATATTAAATAATACTTAATACGGAAAAGTTTAACTAATAAAAATTCCTTAATAATTATTATGCCGTATGTATATCCTCATTAGCTGCATCCTCGGTGTCAGTTAGAAGAAGTGTGAAGGCTTCTGGGGGGTTACTCTGTATTACGGTGCGTAAGAAAATCTGAGCGAAATTGAACAATTGATATTCTTTAATGCGATTGTACGTTTGGCATTCGCATCTATTATTTTTCTCTTTCGCAAGTCTGGTAGCACCGCACTCTGTAATGCGTTAGCGCGTGTCAAACATTTTTTAATACACACAAATACTTGCGACAGCCAAAGAGCAAACACAAAGGAAGAACAACATGTGAGTACATACTTAAAATTTTTTACTTTTGATATTTAATTTGTTATTTTTAGGGAGAAAGTAAAGAAACTATTGACAAAGCAGCGGCAATTTGAAATTCTAGTGGAATTCATGGTGCAAAACAGTGATTTGGCGAAGGGGCACTTGCAGGCAGCAAATGAAAAACAAACCTCAAATAACTTGTGGACGAATTTGTTCGATGACCTCAACGCGAATGAACCACCTGTAAAAGATATAGCAGGTTGGAAAAAGGTAAGGGCAATGGTGTTATTTATATACATACATATGCTCAATATTAAGCTAATAATGTATACATACTTATGTATGTGCACACATATTTATGTACATAGGTTTGGTCCGATTTAAAGAACCACACCAAGCTAAAGATGCGGAAAAATAAATTGAGCATTGGTGGTACGGGTGGTGATTAATCACAATTTTGCCCACTTTCTTCCATTGAGGAAGAAATTAGTAATCTTCTTCATATGGAAGAAGCTGTAAGCGGCCTACCAACGACGTCTTGCTTTGGTACAAGCGGTTGTAACACTAGCCATGTAACATTAGTGAGCAGTGAGTTTCCGGAGGAAATTTTGGATTCGCCGCAAAATAAAAATCAAAAACTGAATGAAGACTTTCTCACCTCTAAACGAAAGAGACTATCAGCCACAAATGACCGGGAGAATCTTCTTAAAACGCAGGTAGAAAATCAAGCAATTTATCAACATGATTCGGTAATAGTACTTAGGGAGATATGGAACGATTTAAAAGACTTAGCAAGGTATGCTCGGAAATCCCACGACCTAAAAAAAGAAAAGCTTGCACTTTCCAAGGAAAAACTTAAATTTAAAAAAGAGCGCCATATTTAAAATCAAAAAATCAAATTAGAAAAATTAGAATTAAAGAGAAAAGTATTAGAATTGGAGACTGAAAAAGGATTAAGGATGTAATAATGTATTTATGCTTTTATGAATTTTTTATTATAAGATCTCTTGTTGTGCACATGAAGTGCCTTGTTTTGTTTTTTAATTTTTAACATTATTATTTATTTACACTTACATACTTATCTATACGATTAAAAAAAAAGAACATACTTATGTAAACATTTTTTATGCCAAAGAATTGCCATTTTTATTTTTAAAATAATATTTAATATGAAAGTAAATAAAATCAAATTTTATGATCTGTAACGGAAATTGTTTTTAATCTCACTGCGTATTTGTGTCGCAATATGCAAATGATCATTATTGACCTCATTGTCATGAACTGCCAACTCAATTTCGCCAGAGATGTCCCTTGCAGGTACCTCGAATAGTAGTGCGTTGAAGTCCAAACAAACATTATGAAGAGCACAGCAAACATTCATTATTTGAACGGCTCTTTCTGGTGAGTAATTTAATTCCCTAGCTGCTAATAGACACCGAAATCTACTCTTTAAAACACCAAAAACTCTTTCAATCGCCCTTTGCTAAATCTGTCATTAAAGTATGATTCGGCAGAGTTTTCTCTGGCGTTTCTATATGGGGTTAGCAGCCAGGGTTCCAAAAGATAACCTGAAGCGCCTTTGAGAAAATTCAATAAATATTTTTCTATTAAACATTTGAACTAATTTACCAATAATCCAAAAGCCCTTTTCTCCTCTTTCAAAACGTTCTTTAAGCTTTTGTTTTGCGCTGGAAAGGCTCCACACATGTGAATCATGACATGCACCACCGTATCGGCAATCAACAAATATTATAAACATTTGGTGATCACATATCTGAAAAAGTACAATCAAATTTAAATTAAAGAAACAAAATATATAAAAATAGTCACGCACAACCAAAGCATTCATACTTTTTTTTAAAGTATTTTATTATTCATATATTATGTATTAACAAAAGAGAAAGAACATTTTTATTAATATTAATTAAAATTAATTCCCGCGAAGCCATTTGGCTTGTCTGCAGGATATAAATTTTAAAATTTAAAAAAGAAAACAAAAATTTTTTCTTGAAAATGAATACACATTTAAATATTAAAGATCTAATATAAATTAAAAATAGAATTTTATAAAAATATGTATGCAAGTAATAATAATATAAATACATTGGGCCAATTCAAAGTAGACTCTCATATTGTACTATGTCATATAATTCATATTAATATGACTAGTGACTTTGAACACCTTTTGTTAACAAATTATGTGTTTAATACAAGAAAGAAGACAAAGAGATGACGCTGTTAAAAATTGTATGTATACAGGAAAGAAGAAAATAGAAAATATTCTCTCTGAGAGGTGAGAAGCGAAGAAATTCTCTCTGAGAGACAGTATGGTTAAAAGTATAACATAAACAATTTCTTATACATAGGAAACAAATGTGTAAAGTCATATTATTTTTTTTGTATGGAAATTACTAACAAAAATTTTATGCATGCATAAAATAATATGAAATAGCACAAATATGACTGATATGCAACCACTTTGAATTGACCCATTGTTTTTATTGTGTATTTATGAAATGTTTTTTAATAAGATTTTTTCTTTTATGTATATTATTGACATTTAATAAATTTAGAGGCAAATTGTTGAATATATTTGGTAATGTAATGTTTATAGAGTTTTTTCCATAGTTATTTTTGTGACGTTCGACTTTAAACCTTCCTTCTGCACGTTGTCTAGTGTTGTATGCGTGATTTATTGGTTTCAAAAATCGACTATGGTTGTAGAACTCATTGATAAGCGTGCTATTGTATATGCTTTTAACGTTTAGGACTTTTAAAGTGTTGGCATTGTTCTTGCCACATCGTGTTATTGTATTTTTGCTGTTAACTTTATTACTGGCGTTATATATGTTGATAGTGTTTATAACGAAGTTATCGGAAATGGTGTTGTTATTGTTGAGTGAGTAGTTCATTGTATTGGTATTATTTGTGTTTATATTGTTGAAGTATGAGTTAGGATTATTGTTACGTAAGCTTGTATTACTGTCGCTGTAGGTATTGATGTCGCTTGTATTGTTGTTGTGTGTAATGTTGTTTGTATTAGTTGTAATAGTGTTGTGGATAAATTTGTTGGGAAAATAATTACTTTCGTCTAAGTTGTTGTTATTGTTGTACATGTTAGTGTTAGATGTATTGTGTATGTTACTGAGCGAATTTGTATTTATGTTGTAGGTGCTGTTGACATTGACGCTGTTTGTGTTGTTGACAATTGAATTTTCATAGTTATTGTTTGTATGGTTAAAAACTCTGAATATATCCCTATTCATGTTGCTGTTTCTTGTATTGTTGGTGTTGCCATAGTTTGTGTTGACGTTAAAAGTGTTATTATTTATAAAAAATTAAAGTTGTTCGAGTTCGTGCTATTATGAAAGTTTTCGTATATTAGTGCTACTTGTAGTTGTTGTTAGTTGCGTTGTTTGTTTTTCAATAAAATTTTTAGAATTTGGTTAGCTGAATCGATTTGCAATATGTAGAGTTTCCCCAAGCAGTTATTCCATGTCTAATATACGATTCGGCTAGTGAATGATAAGCTTGCTGTAGTACTTCATACGTTGAACAGTTGCTCAGATGATATAGACTGTATGCTGCTTTTTTTAGTTTCTTTGACAATTGTTGAATATTTATGTGAAAGCCACTTGAAATTATCATCCACGTACACTCGGAGGTATTTATAGGTTTTGACTTGGTCTATTATGGTGGTACATGTACATGTATAACTACTATTATTGGTATTGTGCAAACATTGATTGTTATGAAAAGTTATGTTAACTTTTAAATTAGCCAGGTGAGGTGGTTTTATATGCATTACTTTAGTTTTGGAGGCGTTAATCACAAGTCCATTATCGTGGCACCATTTTGATATTTCGTTTAATTGTTTCTGCATAATTTCGCAGGCAGAATTAATATTATGATGTGATACTATTATCGTTGTATCGTCAGCATATGCGTAAGTGGAGCAATCTTTCAGTATGTTTAACATACTATCGGCCCGATTTTTGATCCTTGCGGAACACCATTTGTTGAGTAAGTTTCGTTGCTCAGTACGTCACATATTTTAACGCGATAAGTTCTGATTTCTAAGTAGTTTTTTAACCACTTCAAAACTGTTCCTCTAATGCCATTTCTCTCTAATACGTTTAACAGGTTCTCATGTTACAGTGTATCAAAAGCCTTACTAAAATCTATAAAAATAGTTAAGCAGTGCTGGTTTTCTCCCATACAAGTGTTTATATGATTTGAGAATTCTCCTAATAGCTGGTTAATGTTTTTTCCTTTTTGAAAGCCATACTAATTACAGTTTATAATCTTGAACTTTCTAAGGAATTCTTTTAGTCTGCGTACTACTACTTCTTCTAGAACTTTTTCGATCACAGATAATATTGAGATTGGTCTATAATTATTACAATCATTTTTAGAGCCACTTTTATATATTGGACGTATTAATGACATTTTCAGTAGATTAGGTATTATAGCATTGCTTAAGATTGAGTTTATAAAATTGCTGATAACTGGTGTCAAAAGTGAAGAATTATACTTCAAATCTTTTGACCTAATGTTGTCAGCTCCAGCCCCTTTGTTTATTTTTAATGCTGTTAAAATGTTATATACCTCATCAAGGCGAATTCAATAAGGTGAACTTATTAGATCAGCTGATCATCAGCTGTTGACTACTTCTAGGGACAACTTGTCAAATTTGTGTGTATTTTTGACATACCGTTTTGTTTTACACTAACAAAATACACGTTTGTATTTTTTCACTTTGTAGTTGTTTTAGCGACGAGTTCACCTTATTGAATTCGCCTTGTACCTCATCTTCCGTTGCAGGAGATAGAAAAAGTGAATGTTGCATTGTCCTAGCTTGTGTTGTACACGTTTTTATGTCACATTTGTGTATTATCTTCTCAACGTTTTCTTTTAAACTTTTTGCGAAGTTATTGGCAATATTTTGTAAATTTTTACTTTTGAAATTATTTATTAATGAATCGTCTAAGTTGGTTGTTTTTTTGCCCGTAATGTGATTAATTACACTGCTCTGCAAAAAATAATTTTTTGTCTTCCCATTTAATAAAACTATGTGGACTATATGGATTTTGACGCGCTGAACTCAAACCCGTTGTCGGTTTTTGTCCATCAGATCGGGATTTTTTTTTATGGGCGTGGCAAATTTTTCCCCCTAAATAAGTCAGGTACGAAGACTTATTTCCCTCTAACTCGAGAACCACTCATCCGATTTTCAAAAATAAAGCACCAAAAAATGTGTAACAAAATTGTATTTATTTTAGTGGAATAAAATTTTTTTCTATCTCTTATCGTTTTGGAGTTATTTAGAAATTAATGGAGAAAAAAAAATTTTTTCGAGCAAAATTCGTAATATTTTTTAATTTAAAAATGGAATTAAAAAAAATATAAAGCAAATATTTAACATTTTAAACTTTTTTCTTAGAGCTACTTGTCTTGGAAATAAAAAAAGCCATAAACCAATACCCAATATTGACCAAATATGTGTAATGCAGCAAACAAGGTCAGAGTGGGCGCACTAAAGCGCCTTGTAGCATCAATGAATGGCAACTTTTTACTTCTATCTATTTTCGTACAACAAAAACAAATACAAGCACAAAAATTTGCCAGATTGTAATTTTGTAGCAACGCCTCGCTTAAAGCACCCACCCTGTCCTCACCCGTAGATAACTTCAAATTACAATAGAAAATCAAAATATTTACAGACTATTTTATTTAAAATAACACAAAATTTTTGTTAATAATTATTAATTTTTATTTAGGAGACATTGTTCAAATAAAAAAGTAGCTTAAGCTGTCATGCTCTTTCTTCCACATCATTCAATTTCGTTCTAAAGACCTCGTCCTTCATCAGCTGTCGTATTTGTGCACCTACAAATATGCCTTCTTTTACCTTTGCATCTCTGATTCTAGGAAATTCGCTCTTAATGTATAGAAAGCCTTCACCGTCCTTGTTCATTGCTTTGACAAAATTGTTCATTAGGCTTAGCTTTATATGAAGAGAAGAGTTTGTTCCTTTTGTTTTAAAGGCTCTTCTGCTACTTTTTTTCTTCCTGGAATAAAATTTACTCTTTTCGGTCAAATTTTAACATTGTAGTGTTTTTCTTTTGCGCGGCTATCCCATTCACATAAGAAGCAACAAAACTTGGTATATCCACTTTGCAATCCATTTAACATTGCTGCGACTTTCAAATCTGCAGATTCCATGAGTAATGGGAATATAAATTTTTTTGATAGTTTCATATTCATGCTACAATAGTTTTCTTTCATATTTCTTGCATACGCGAGTGGGACCAATGGAAATTTGTTGCCATTGTGAAGTAAAACGGCTTTCAAACTTGTCTTGGATGAATCAATAACAAGCCGCCAATCCTGAGATTTATGACTGAAACACAGTTGTCGCAAAAGTTCATCAGCATTATCGCAAAATATCAAACCTTCCTCTTTGCTGAAATAACACAAAAAAGGTTGTTCTTTATTTCGAAAGTAAGAGACGTTAACGTCCGTTTGCACCAAACTCCATTATTTTCATTGGGATGCAAGAAGCTCAGACTTGGTTTTTTTAAAGCCTTGATTTACAAACTAAGTTATTCATATCAGTTTAATTCGGAAAATAAGGTGTATTCGTTGGACTTCCAAATGAATGCGAAGAAACACCCATGCTGGCGTAAGTGATTCAGTTGCTGCAGAAAGCCCATCTTCTTCATCGTCTGTAGGAGGCAATGGAGGTAAAAATTTACTTGTAAATTGGAAAACTGGTTGTTTGACGCATAAAGTATTTGGTTATGTAACTTTATTTTTTGTTTTTTTCGTAAACCCACGTGTTTTAGTATGGCAAAAGTAGCAATCATTTCGATGATTTTGTGGTTCACTCCAAATCGCTGGCTTCATAAACGGCAAAGACTTATGACTTCCTTTTAACCAACCTCTTAAAGACTTACAACAGCTACTATAAGATATTTTCGGCAGCCAATTTTTAGCTCTATCATCGATAGGAAACCCAAAATAACGGCGATAAGCATCTTTAAGCCTGGAATATATTGTCTCCCGTTGAGAACTTAAAGTTAGATCGCCACATACGTAACAAAATAAATTTGGAGATTTGTTACAAATCCTTGACATTTTATAATATGAAAGCGTTTGTGGATTCTTTAATTGCTTTATTTCTTTAAACAATAACAAAGTACACTATAAGATCTATTTACTGTTGCTGTAACCGCACGATATTCAAATTAAAAGTGACTTACTTATTGCACATTAGCTTCTATATATACAATAAATACCAGAATCTACCCTAATGTTCTTAATTTGAAATCACAGGTAATTGAAAAATACTGTTATAAATATTAATAAATTAAAATAATAAATATTAATTCCAAGAACTATGTAAAATACCGTTGTATATTAGTTCCATTACCTGCTCACCTAACGAAATGTTACATATATCATATGTACGGCTGGTTGCATTACAATATTGGGTACGTGCGGCAAATTGACAATAAAATCTACATTTTTTTTTACCGATTTTCATGGTTAATGGCTTTTTTTATTTCCAAGATAAGTAGCTCTCAGAAAAAAGCTTAAAATGTTGAATATTTGCCTTAAATTTTTTTTAATTCCATTTTTAATTTGAAAAATATTACGAATTTTGCACGAAAAAAAATTTTTTCCTCCATTAATTTCTAAATAACTCTAAAACGATAAGAGATTGAGAAACATTTTATTCCACTAAAATAAATACAATTTTGTTACACATTTTTTGGTGTTTTATTTTTGAAAATCGGATGAGTGGTTCTCGAGTTAGAGGGAAATAAGTATCCGTACCTGACTTATTTAGGGGGAAAAATTTGCCACGCCCATAAAAAAAAATCCCGATCTGATAGAAAAAAACCGACAACGGATTTGAGTTTAGCGCGTCAAAATCCATATAGTCCACATAGTTTTATTAAATGGAGGATTTTGCTGCAGAGCAGTGTTATTTGCCAGATTACCCAACATTGCTACGACTTTAAAATCTGCAGATTCCATGAGTAATGTGAATATTTAATTTTTGTAGTATCATCTTCATGCTACAATAGTTTTCTTTCATATTTCTTGCATACGCGAGTGGGACCAATGGAAATTTGTTCCCATTGTGAAGTAAAACCGCTTTCAAACTTGTCTTGGATGAATTAATAACAAGCCGCCAATCCTGAGATTTATGACTGAAACACAGTTGTCGCAAAAGTCCATTAGCATTATCGCAAAATATCAAACCTTCCTCTTTGCTGAAATATATTAAAAAAGGTTGTTCTTTATTTCGAAAGTAAGACGCGTTAACGTCCGTTTGCACCAAATTCCATTCTTTTAATTGGGATGCAAGAAGCTCAGACTTGTTTTTTGAGAGCCTTAATTTACGAACTAAGTTATTCATATCAGTTTAATACGGAAAATAAGGTTTACTCGTTGGACTTCCAAATGAATGCGAAGAAACACCCATGCTTGCGTAAGTGGATTCAGTTGCTGCAGAAAGCCCATCTTCTTCATCGTCTGTAGGAGGCAATGGAGGTAAAAATTTACTTGTAAACTGGAAAACTGGTCATTTGACGCATGAAGTATTTGGATAAGTAACTTTATTTTTGGTTTTTTTCGTAAGCCCGCGTGTTTAGTATGGCAAAAGAAGCAATAATTTTAATGATTTTGTGGTTCACTCCAAATCGCTGGCTTCATAAACGGCAAAGACTTATGACTTCCTTTTAACCAACCTCTTAAATACTTACCACAGCTACTACAACATATTTTCGGCAGCCAATTTTTATCTCTATCATCGGTAGGAAACCCAAAATAACGGCGATAAGCATCTTTAAGCTTGGAAGACATTGTCTCCCGTTGAGTACTTAAAGTTAGATCGCCACATACGTAACAAAATAATTTTGGAGATTTGTTACAAATCCTTGACATTTTTTAATATGAAAGCGTTTGTGGATTCTTTAATTGCTTTATTTCATTACACAATAACAAAGTACACTACAAGATCTATTTACTGTTGCCGATTTTAACCGCACGATATTCAAATTAAAAGTGACTAACTTATTGCCCATTAGCTTCTATATATACAATAAATACCAGAATCTACCCTAATGTTCTTAATTTGAAATCACAGGTAATTGAAAAATACTGTTATAAATAATAATTCCAAGAACTATGTAAAATACCGCTGTACTTTAGTTCCATTACCTGCTCACCTAACGAAATGTTACATATATCATATGTAAGGCTGGTTGCATAACAATATTGGGTACATGCGGTAAATTGACAATAAAATCTACATTTTTTAACCGACTTTCACAGTTTATGGCTTTTTTGATTTCCAAGATAAGTAGCTCTTAGAAAAAAGTTTAAAATGTTGAATATTTGCCTTATATTTTTTTTAATTCCATTTTTAAATTGAAAAATATTACGAATTTTGCACGAAAAAAAAAATTTTTCTCCATTAATTTTTAAATAACTCCAAAACGATAAGAGATAGAGGAAAATTGTATTCCACTGAAATAAAAACAATTTTGTTACACATTTTTTGGTGTTTTACTTTTGAAAATCGGATGACTGGTTCTCGAGCTAGGATTAAATATGTGTCCGTACCTGACTAATTTAGGGGGAAAAATTTGCCACGCCCATAAAAAAAAATCCCGATCTGATGGAAAAAAAGCGACAACGGATTTGAGTTTAGCGCGTCAAAATCCATATAGTCCACATAGTTTTATTAAATGGAGGATTTTGTTGCAGAGCAGTGTTATCTTCCACAGAACAAAAAAGTGAATAGTGATCAGATATATTAGTTCTTATTACTGCTGTATGATTTTGTATGTTTAACTTTTTATTTCTGATGTGTACATGATCGATACATGAGTGTGTATTTTTGTTTATATCTTCTCTTTTGTTGCATAATTTAAACATTGCATACCATTCGAAGAGATCATCTCTGTGTATTTTGTTGTTGTGATGTTATGATTGCTAATGTTAATATTCATATCGCCTATAATAATTATGTCTTGTTTCTTTTTAACTGAGTTTATTGTTTTGTCAAGCTGTATTATGAACTCATTTACATTATTTTTTGGCGGTAACCTTTATTTGTTTGTAACATTTATTTGAATTGATTCGAAAGAGATTGTGTTCACGCAAATGTTTGTATGTGTTACATTTTCTCTTACATATACAGCTACACCTCCACCTCTTTTATCTCTATTTAAAAAATATGAAGTAAAACCATTTATACTATATGCGTGTTGCTCTTCAGTGTTTATGTTGGTTTCAACAAGAAGTATAAAGTTAATGTTTTGTATAATATTGTGGATACTAGCTAAGAACGAAGTAAAGTGTAATCGTAGTGAACGAATGTTCATATAAATGATTGTTGCGGGATAACTTAGAAAATTTGCATTTATTTGATTAAAGTTATCTAGTATTAGGCTTTGGTGCATTTTTATTTTAGAATTATGAGTTAATATTTGTGTTTAATTTATTATAGATGTAATTAATTCTATATCAGCAGCATTATTTATTATGATGGGATTTGAGCCTTAATTTTTCTTAACGTGAATATTACCATTTCGAACCCATACGAATTTTCAATTTGATTCCTTAGCTTTTGTCCTGGCAAGCCAGAGAAGTCGCCGTTTGTGTAGGGTTAGGTGTTCGTTTATATAAATAAATTTGTTTTTGTTTTCAGTGTTTATTAAACTTGAATCCACTCTGTGGCGACTAATTTTGCTAAGCAATTCTCTTTTTTTCTTGATAGAAGTAAATTCAATAATGATTTTTTTAAGCTATATGTGTTATCTATGTCATTGTCATTAATGTCAATATTTATTGAATTGGCAATTGTTAAAAAACAACATCATTTGGGCTTATGTTTTTATTTGTTATATTTTTTATTTCAATGCTTTTGTGAAGTAACTGTTGCTCTAAGTTATTAATTCTACAATCCATCTCTCTTATTTACTTTTCTTTCTCTTTTTGTTATTTTCACAAAGCTCACTCACTTGACCTTTAAGAGTGGTAAGAGAGTTTGTTATTGCAGAAAGTGCAGTTTCTATTTTTAAATTCAGTTGTGCATTGTTTTGTCTTATCGTTTTTGAAAGTTCTTGAATTGTTGGTTTTATTTCGCTTATATCCGTTTTCACAGAGCAAACATCAGTTTTTAATTCTTTAACATCATTCTTAACCATGTAGACGCTCATACTTACATCATTTAATGATAATGAATCTTTAAAGCGTTTGTTACTATTATTGTTATCATCTTCGTTTTCTTCATCTTTTTGTTGTTTTTGGATTACTTGCGTTGAGCCGTCATCACTAATAGGCATTGTTACTGCTTGTAGACCCCTTACGTACCTTGCACTTATGGCACCTCCAATTGGCTCTCCGCTCAGTATTCATTCCTGTGCATGTTTTTTCAGATAGCGGACAGCAAGAAGAGAAATGATACTGAGAGTTACAGGCATAGCACTTTACAAATTTTGTTGGTAAATTGGTGGTTCATTGACTACATAGACTCATTTTTTTTTCTTTTTTCCTTTTTTTTTTTTAAGTTTTTGATGTTATGGTTATTGCTCAAATAACACTTCTAATACGTAAAATTTGATTATATTTTGTTTAATATATTACACCAAATAGTCTGTTTATTTAGCAGCACCAATCACGCCAGGAATGGCACATGTGTGGTAAAAGGATCTTTTTGCATCTTGCTCTTTTTCCGCGGACATATCAAAACTTATATGCTTTTCACACAATATTTTCTCAATCGCCGTGCAGGCTTCTATTAAGCAACGAGACATTGATTGTTAAGATAACCCTAAAAAATGGTCTTGCCCAATTTGGTGTTGGTATCCACCTTGTCCCAGTAATTTTAATGCAGCGCCTAACTTTATTATATTTGGAATCGATGTCGATCGCCTCGCAACTTTCAGATCATGTTGCATACTTTTTAAAACATAAACAAACGCGTCTTTATTAAGACGAAAATTTTGTACAAAACTAAAAAACAAATTCATTACAATATTTTTCACAACAAATTATTTGATTCTTACATGCGATCGCTTAAGAGAGAGTATATCGCACCTACTTCTTAAGATTCTTCTTGTAATTCGTGCAACAGGTTCGTTTTTGTCTTCCATCCATATCGCTACGGAATCCATCACAGTTTTATTTTGCACTAATAATATTTGTTTTGAAATGTAATTTATTTTTCTTATTTTGACAGTTCATATTATCAATATTAATCAGTGTTGCTTACATTAGAACAAAAATCGCAGAAGTGTTTGCGAAAGAGTTACAGAGTACCAAATTATATTCTTAACGCATTTACCTTTCGCATCGCATACAGAGTAACCCCCTTGGACTTTTTCACCAAGTAGGTAGTTATTTAAGTCATCTTTTTTTAAACATCTGGGTTTATTCCCGCGTTATTAAACAAGGATTTATAACATTCTGGAGCTTTTAATTCCTGAAGATTTAAAAATGGATATTTTTGAAAGGTTTTTTTTAATTTGATTGAACATGCTTTTCGTATCTTTAGGGTCCGTTTTCGTCAGTTTTTCTCTGATACGTTTATGGAAAATTGTATACAAATTTTCGTTTATCTAAATTTTTTAACAATTTTAACTTAGTTTTTGCTAAAATAAGGACTTCTTCATATAATGCTTGTTCCAGTCTATTATGTCTCGTTATAATTGTCATAAATTTGCCAAATAGGCTCGTCGTTATAATTGTCAAAATTTTACCTAAAAAAAATTGTGACACTGTTGTGTAATGCGAATTTTTTAACATGGCAGTTTTCCCAGCTTGCGTTATGAATGTAAATATAATTTTCAAACTGGATTTTATTTTTATAGTTTAGTTTTGTTTCATTAGGAAGTACTATATCCGGAGTATGCTTTATAATAAATTTATAAATATTGTATCGTTTGCTGATTCTTATTAAATTACCCTGCAACAAATGACAACTTTTTTTTCCAGAATAACCACTATATTTTTTTGATCCGCTATAGTCACCTAACTGCACAAATAATCATAATTTCAAATTCTATGGTAAGGTTTTTTTTTAAGTTTTTTTTTTATAAAATCTTAGATTTTTAAAGAGGCTGCTGCATACATCCTGTCGTAACTTTGAAAACACGTACTCGATTTTGTTTACCAATCCGTCTGAAAACTTTAAATTACGCCTGCTTTAAGTTTTTTAATATCATTTTCTGATCTAGCCATCAATTTTGGAGTTATCAAGAAAAAAGTCGGAAAGATTTTTTTTTTTTTGTAAAATTATAAAATTTTTGAAAATTAAAAAATTAATAAAAAATAGAAAGCAACAAATAATTACCAGTTTTGGTACTAAATCTTAAAACTGCATTTAGTAGAAATAAAATAAATTTTACTACATGAAAATCTTTGGATAAATTCGTGTTTTATTCCCGATAAACTGAAAAAACCTAGTTTTGATATTTTTTATCACAAATTAGTGCAAAGCTAAAATTTTTGGACCTTTTTTTTAATTGAAAATTAATTTTAAATTATTTTCTGACGTTAATTAGTCTAGTAGTTAGATAACATCTTAAAAAGTACCAAAGATAAAGTTTTTACCGGTTTTTGTCCCTTAGCCTTTCGATTTAAAAAAAAAGTACCAGACACCTGTCCGCTTACTTTATTTTTGCTTTTTTAAAAAATCATCTGTCTATTCAATTGAAAACATGCGTTTTAGTTCTTAGTTTTAAAGCTGCAAGCATTTAAAAAAAATAAATATTAGTGCATTCAAATCCATCGATATACTCGAGTTTTATTCCCGATAAAGTGAAAGTACAAACAAAGGTAACAAATAGTTATATTTAAATCATCAAGATTAACAAATAATAATCTAAAAATAATTTCGAATTTTGTTTTGTCTCCTATAATTTTCTGAGTTTGATTCTCTTATGAGGAACCAAATAAAATCTCCAATCATATTTTCATTCCATAGTCCCTGATAACGTTGCTCCATGGTCTTAAGTTGTTGATGAAATCGTTCACGGCACCAAGACTTTTCGAAAATAAGTCCAAATGCGATTGCAATAAATGTGTTTTTAGTGACATTTTTAAACCTAAAAATAAAAGAAAACCAAAAAATGTATTTTAGTGAAATTTTTGCACCTTAAATTAAAAAACAAACATGGATAAGAAAAAAACAAACATGGATAAGAAAATTAATTTAAATGATATTTACTGATTTTTGAATAGTTTTCAAGCAAATCACGGACGATTTCTTTGTAATTTGGACTTCTGATGTTCCCTAGAAAGTTAGAAACAATTTGCCGAAATGAATTCCACGCAGCTTTCTCCTCTAGTATTAACAAATCTTCAAAGGTAGTGCTTAGAAGCAATTTTCGAATTTGAGGACAATCCAAAACTCCTTCACCAATTTTCTCTGATGAAAGATTTAGAAATATTGTTTTTAATTAAGCAAAGACTCTAATCTCTTCGGTTTGTGCTTTAACAAAATGTTTAACTAAGCCCAGCTTTATATAAAGTGGTGGTAAGACTATCTTAATTTTAAAATAATCTTCGTATTTCATATGGTAAGAAATTGAGAAATGGCGCCGTTTATTTTTTGTCATAACTGCCGCACACATAACAAAATATATCCGTCTTATTTTAACACAACACTTTTCTAAGTTTCTTTCCCAATTTTATTATTTTTATATTTTAAATAAGCACTTGTCTTGTCCACAATCACTTGTTAAACAATACTAATTGTACAAAGTGGTGCTTTTATATGACTTTTTTAAATCACAACATTTTTGGTTTTACACCAAACAAAACCACAATAGCAATGTTTTCAATTGAATAGAAAGATTTTTTTTCAATATTATACAAAAAGCAGAAATAAAATAAGCGGACAGATGTTTGGTACTTTTTTAAAATCGAAAGGCTAAGAGACAAAAACCTGTAAAAACTTCATCTTTGGTACTTTTTAAGATCTCATCTAACTTCTAGACTTATTAACGTCGGAAAATAATTTGAAATTAATTTTTTATTAAAAAAAAAATTAAATAAAAAAATCACAAAATTTTTAGCTTCCCAGCTAAAAAGATTATATATAACCCATATATATACATATATGGTGTTCCATATATAATTGGATCCGAAATTTGAGGATATATGGATATATATATCCATATATGTCGATATATGGATATATATATATCTATATATGTCGATATATATATCTTTCCATATATGCATATATTATCCACATGCATATATGTATGTTCATATATTTCCCTTTATATATTAAAAATTACTAAATATATTTTTTTAAAGTATTTTTTTAATTTTTAAAATTAAAAAGGTACATTTTAAGTTATTAAGAAAAAATTAAAAAAAAAAAACAAATTGTATATACATAGGCATTATACTAAATAATTTTTTTATAATGGCACTTTATTTCGCCAATTTTTTGAGTCATTGTCCTATTAAGCGCATATTGACTTTGAGGGCACCACACACGTTTCTCACCGTATTCATTGCAAAAATCTAAAAAAAAAAATAATAAATTTAAGATCACTTCAATATGACTGTATTGGTATTTGTTACCTATAATAGCTTTTCGGGCTTGACCATTTAAACGTTTATACGTTAATTTACGCCGTTCTTCGCCCTGGGCCTTTGGAGCTTGCCCAGAAAGTGTGCACTGCAAGCCTTGCTTTTAAAAACACCCTCGATCAATCTTTTAGCCAAATGCGAAGGTCTTGAAGCTTTCCCTAATGCACTGTCGAAAATATTTTGTCTGCAGTATACATCGTTTTTCAATAACACCATCTATAAATAATAAAAAAACAACAAAAATATATTTGTTATATAATACTTTAACTTAAAAAAAAACGTGGTCTCTGTGTTTGGCAAAATAATTTTTTCAAATTTGTATTTAAAAAATACTTTATATTCGAAGATGTACAACACATTTTTTATTCTTGTTTGGTGGTACTAATATACATATAAACGAGTATAAAATAATATGTTATTAGAACTCACCTCTTCGTTTTGGTAATTTTTTCCAAATTGGCTCTCATCTATTGCCAAATTTTTTCCGGTATTTTCATTTGATTTTAAAGAAACTTCCGTTAATTTCTTTTGAAGAACTTCAATTTGGAGAAGCAAAAGATTTACGTTTTCGGTCTTAAAAACATTAACATATAAATAATTTTTTAATTATAAGATTGTGAATAAAATGTAATACATACATATATACTTACGTCTTGTCCCATGGCGTCATTGGAAAGTGGTGGTAGCTCCTTTCTGTTACTTGCGAGCAGCCTATTGGTTTCCAACTGCAAAATTCTTTTTTTTTTCCTAGATTTTTCTTTAAATATGAAACAGTTGTTATAATTTGTTTCTTATGCATAATTTATAAAATATATACTTACCAACTTTCTGCATTTTAAGCTATTTTAATTTTTTTTTTTTAAATTTTTGTTTGGTTGACTATATTTTTCAATGACATATTTTAATTTCGTTATTAATGTAAGCAGAGTTGCCATCTTTAAACGACTTCAACCTTTTTTTAAGGATTCCATTTTAGTCCGGTTAACCTCAAATTGTTTTTTATTTTCATTTTTATTTGTGCATCACTTTGTATCTTGTTGTGATGTTACGAATCTGCTCACAAAATCTAACACATAAGTAATATATCTGTTTAGTTAATATATATCGTGCATTTGAGTGAGGTAAAAATTTACAGAAAGCATATTTTAACGTTGAGAACGTATTACATTTACATATTGCTAAAAGATAAAACATTTTATTTTTATTTACACACAAATTTGTTTTTTAATTTTTTGGTAGAAAATTTTTTGGGAGGAAAATAAATTTCATTTTGGCACCTCTGCCACAATCATTAAAGGTATTGCTAACTGTCTGTGTTTTTTTCTAAAATTTTTGTCATTATTATGTTTTGTAAATTACAAATGTTAAAACAGTACTTTTCTTTCTAAAAAAATATTATTTTAAATGTAAAAAATTCATATATTTACTCTAATCGGCGCGAAAAATATGTCTGAAAAAAAAATTAATTTTCGCAATTTTGCAAGACTAAAACCGGTGACGGAAATAATGTATATTATGGGTTTAATAACTTAGTAGAGAAATGTGAGTGAGGAGTGTTTCTGTGTAGTTTGAAGTTCGTCCGACAATGTTCAGTTTTTTGTGTTTTGACCGATAAAGATTAGCACGAGGACCAGCCACGCGGACCGGGCCCAGCTAGTTAAATATAAAACAAACAAAATTAATTACTCTGGGGCATAATAAATTTGCGTTAATGTTGTTTGAAAAAAGCATCGTATACTTGAAATTCACAATGCGCATCAAGAATTTTAAAAAGCACTAAAAATAGTACTCAAAGCACGGAGTTGGCAACTAAGCAGCTTTTCAAAAATTAGTTAATTTTTTAAATCAAAATTTATTTAAATGGATGAGGAAAAGCCAAGCTGTTCAAAAAAAAAAATTGAAAAGAAGATGGCAATGAAGAAATTTAGAAATGCAATGAAAGAAATTTAGAAATATTACAAAAAAGGACAAAGAAAAGAAATACAAATATAAAGCGTCAATGGTATCCGTCATTTAAATATATAAATAATATAAAAGTAGCACAAGGAGCGAGAATAATCAAAGAGCATGTTGATTCAACGCTGATTTGCTGCAAGTTCTAGGAAAGCATAATACATTTTATCCAAACTTATTTCTACTAAGACATAACTATTCAAACACCAAAGTAAAGCATATAATTCCTTTTACACCTACAAACACTTTCAATGTTATAAAATTTGATGATATACATACATAGTATATTTGTTTAATGCAAGTTGGAATGTAAAATGATAAATACTTTCAACACAGTTTTTTAAATAAAAAATTAATTATGCACTCTATATAATTATGGTTATTTCTAAAAAGTTTATGGCAAAAAATTATACACAAATTTATTAAATAAATTAATATACATATAATTTATATGTATGTACATTTTCTATAGTATATATTATAAAAAAAAATTAAAAAATTTTACATGCATGCATACATCCATATATGGAAAAACGAACTCATATATGTGAACATATATAACAAACATTTATATATATGTTGTCATATATGATAAAATTTTTCATATATGGTTCTATATATGCATCAATATATTTTAACTATTTTTACCTATAAATCCATACATATACATATATCGACCATATATATGCATATATTTTTATATATGCGACATATATAAACATTTTTAGCTGCCCAGCTGAAAATAATCATATATGAACCATATATGTTAATATATTCAAATATATGATCATATAGATATGCATGTATGCCAATGTATAGAATCATATATGGAGACGTTTGTCATATATGATACTATGTATGAAGAATATTTATAATATGTAAATTCATATATGAGACCGTATATGTAATTTTTGTACATATATGCCAATATATCATCATATATAAATACATATATCAATATATATGATATCAACTTTTTTAATTTTGAACTCATATATGCATATATATATGAAAAAAATATCTGAATTTTTCTATGTATAACCGTAAAGACTTTGAATGAATATAAGAAAAAATATTTAATTTTAGTTATAAGTTTTTCTTTATTAAAGGTTTAAAAAATACTTTTTTAAAAAATAGTGTTATATGTTTTAATTATTTTACAAATGTAATTTCCAACATGAATTACATGACTTATAGTAATTGACTCGTCATATTTTATAATGTAAAAGTTGTTAGTAGTTATAATTGGAATAATATGCTTAACTTGCGACTTTGTGTGATTATGTACGAAATTGTTTGTTTTGATTATATCTAAGTTTTGAACTAACAAATAAATTTCGTTATTTTTTTTTATAAAGCAATTAATTAGAAAATATTTTTTGACTGCATTACATATTAATTTAATAGTTAATTGTTAAATTTTGTTATTTTATACATAGTGGATGTAAATATAGTATTTTTTATTCGAGCTCTTTCGTAAAACAAGCAGTTTTTTTTGTTAAAACCGTTTACAGATAGAATATCTTGTTGAAGATTATTGGGATCAAAATCTTTATGTTTTCCAAGCACTACAATTAAATTTACGCACTTGAAATTTTTAGAATAAATACGATTTCTCATCACACTTGCACCTTGAGCTATTTTTATGTTATTTACAATTTCTTGATTTAAATGATGGGTACCATGGACACTTTTAGCGATTAATCCATTTTTATTTTCATATGGGAATGCTGATGTTGACCACAAAGGACCCCAATGGCGAACAGCCATACCTAAATACAATAACTGATGAACATTGTATGATAATTCTCTATTGCCATATAGGATTGGAATTTCTTTTACAAATAAATCTAATAGTAGTTCCGCTTCTTTTATATGTTTACTTATTATAATGTGCTCTCGAACTAGATTATATATAGATATAACAAGTAGAATCCAATGTTGCAAAAATAAATCTGGCATGACATTCTGAAGTGTTGGTAGAGAATAGTATATTAACCAATTATACAATTCCGTTGCTTTGAACATGTGAAATGTTTTTATAGACCTTGGCATGCGCTCCATCATTTGGACTGGTCTAATTTTTAGCAAAAAATCGTCAACTTTTTCAATATTTTTTTTTATATTCCACTCTCCTTTCTTGTTTATCCATATATTTAAAAATTGTTTTGTAACACCAAGTAAAACGGAATGCATGAACTCTGGAACCAAACATGTAGCAATATCAATTCTAGGCAAACAAGTCAAAACAGTGCTTCCTTTAACACCCTTACAATGTACTAGGTTTTCATTACCATCGACCATTTTTGCCTGCTGAACCATTCTTTTTGCATTTCGTAATTTTAAATTTTTTTTGTATGGATAAATTCTAACCATTCTTTTTCCAACTTTGTTTGTGATTGCAATAGATCTTAACTCGCAAATATTGCATCCGTATTCTCCGTTAAAATTTAAAATATTTTGAAGTTGTGCTCTTGCAGGAGCATCTGCAATAAAAAGTGGAGCAAAAATATTTGAGTGCTGTAGTTCCTGCGTTATTGGATTTTTCCATTTAATAACTTTATTTTTTAGCAACTTTTGGCAAAATGGTCTTATAAAAAGATTCATGGAAGGCTTTATCGTACCAAATTTCAGCAATAATTATATTTTTATACCAAATTTCTGGGGGTAGTTCAGCTATAACAAACATCAACGGCCAACAATGTGTGTTTGCGCTATTGAACAATGATATACCATCGGTGTACATTACAAGTGTTAAATCAAATTGTTTCCTGTCATAATTAACTCGACGGTATTCTGTTCCATCACATATATCATTAATTAAATCTTCTTTAAAAGTAATCGCCATTAGTTTATCTGCAAGATAATCCACCTCAAAAAAACGTATTATTTGTTGCTTGATGTCTATTTCATAAAAAAATGATATATTTTTGTCTCCACAATATCTACACACATCCGCTTCATTCAATTGATATGATTCGCAATTTCTACAAAAATAATGTTTAATTTTATTGCATGGTGGAGCCTGATCTTCTAAAAATTTTAAAAAATGAAAAAGTGTTTTGGGCATCTTATGCCCATCAGGTAGTATAGAATTCATTAGCTTTAACTGTGCTTTTAAAGCAACTTTGGGTAACTTATGTTTTATTTGCATATCTAACACATTTAAAACTGCTTCCTCCGTGGTTATTTTACTGTTTTCATACAAACAATTAACATTGTTTTGGTTGTTTATTTCTTCTGAATTATTTTCTACGAAATTTGAATCCGTATAGGAAGTAACGGATCTTGACATAGAACTTTTTTCTGAAACTGTTGATTCTGTTTCATCTACATCACTGCCACCACCTTCCTTTGAATATTCGTTACCTTCAAAATCTAGCACAGATATATTATAATCGGTGGATTTTGATTCCATTGTGATGTTACTTAAACTTACTGTTATGTTTTCTTTACTGTTTCGATCCCACCGCTCCATTGTTTTAAGTGGAATCTACATATTTTTTAATATCACAATTTTTGTAAAAATTAGTTTAAAAGTTATATCGCAGATTTATTATTTATAGATTTATTTACTTACCAAGGACGAGGAGTTGTGTTTCCAGATATTATATTTAACCCTTTTTCCTTTACTATGTTCCTCTTTAGAATTATTACTAATTGATATTTTCTTTGAACAGGCCAGGCCGGCTTTTCAGAATACATTTTGATAAAATTTTCAAAAACATAATTCTAAATACATACTTACATAGATATGTATGTCACATATGTGTATTTAACCCGCTAATTACCATAAGGCCATTACGATCGTTAATTAAACCCATTTTTTTAACTTGAGTTTTTAACAATACAAGTATGAAATTCTATACAAATTTAACACTTTGACGTTTCTCATTAAAAAAATGAATCATATATGGATGTTATTTAAACAAAAAAACAATTTGTTATGAAAAAGGAAAATTTGTGACACTCTTCTAGATTTTCTAAAAGCTTTGCAAATCAATTTAAAATGTTAAATGCTTTAATTTTAACGATATAAAACCCATACTTTTTTATCAATAAAAAATTATCAAAAAAAATCTGTTGGGTTGGTAGAACATGGGTTAATTCAACAAATGTATATGTCAAAATTACATCAAAATAAAATAAATTGTGTGAATAAAAGGAAAATTTATAATAATATTATCTAAATTAAAAATGGGTAAATTTGGTAAGTACATCTTTATGTTATTATAAAATTTTAATGTCTTTTTTTTAAATTTAATGTTATGTATATTTACAGCAAAAAAATCATCAGAGATTTTTACAGGAACAAACAAATAATTTGCTTTATAATCGTTCTTTGTCGAGCGATTCCTCAATTGATGAATTTCAGGGTAAGCTTTTTTATTTTCTATAAAAAACATACATAAAACAATATATATCCTTGGATAGTCTATTAAAATCACGAAGCAATGTAAACTTCCCGCTGGTTTATTTAAAAAATGATGTATATTGCCGTAAAAGGTTTTTTGACATGGCAACCGCATGTTCATTTAAACCATCGCACGTCGCTAGACGCCTCTTAGAAGGTGTGTTTAAGCAAGAAGTACTATTAAAAAGTACGCTGACGGGACAGTCTCCTAAATCGCAAGGAAGAGAACGTCAAAATATAAAATATGAGTCCCTTAACGCCAATGCAAAATGTGCGATAGTTAGTAAGTTTATAGCTTAAAAAATACATACTTACACTATAATAATTTATTTTTGTTTGTTTTTTCTTGTAGATTTTGCAATTGAGTATGGAGAAAGTAAAGGATGGGAACGACAAAATATTTTTGCGATAAACCGTGCACTTAGTCAAAAAATAGGAGAAATTAAGAGGCAACACAATCGCTTAAATAATCAGATTTAAATATCTAATAATACATTATTTAACACTAGTATTTTTACGTTTTTATCATTTTTAATATCATTTTTATTATTATTATTAATATAATATATAATATAATATACATAAGTATATGTATGTAAAATAATTTAAATATACTTAGTATAATTAAATACTATTGGTATAACTTAAAAGTTAACTTCAACTTAAAAATAAACCTTATTTGTAATGAATATACACTTGAATATATACGTACAAATATTTTAATATATATACTTACTTAATGAAAAATTAAAAAAAATCGTTTTAATTAATATACGAGCATATGTGGAAATTAATATACTTCAACATATATGGACAGATATATGGATATATATAATATATAATGGATATATATATCTGTCCATATATGTTGAAGTATATTAATTTCCACATATGCTCGTATATTAATTAAAACGATTTTTTTTAATTTTTCATTAAGTAAGTATATATATTAAAATATTTGTACGTATATATTCAAGTGTATATTCATTACAAATAAGGTTTATTTTTAAGTTGAAGTTAACTTTTAAGTTATACCAATAGTATTTAATTATACTAAGTATATTTAAATTATTTTACATACATATACTTATGTATATTATATTATATATTATATTAATAATAATAATAAAAATGATATTAAAAATGATAAAAACGTAAAAATACTAGTGTTAAATAATGTATTATTAGATATTTAAATCTGATTATTTAAGCGATTGTGTTGCCTCTTAATTTCTCCTATTTTTTGACTAAGTGCACGGTTTATCGCAAAAATATTTTGTCGTTCCCATCCTTTACTTTCTCCATACTCAATTGCAAAATCTACAAGAAAAAACAAACAAAAATAAATTATTATAGTGTAAGTATGTATTTTTTAAGCTATAAACTTACTAACTATCGCACATTTTGCATTGGCGTTAAGGGACTCATATTTTATATTTTGACGTTCTCTTCCTTGCGATTTAGGAGACTGTCCCGTCAGCGTACTTTTTAATAGTACTTCTTGCTTAAACACACCTTCTAAGAGGCGTCTAGCGACGTGCGATGGTTTAAATGAACATGCGGTTGCCATGTCAAAAAACCTTTTACGGCAATATACATCATTTTTTAAATAAACCAGCGGGAAGTTTACATTGCTTCGTGATTTTAATAGACTATCCAAGGATATATATTGTTTTATGTATGTTTTTTATAGAAAATAAAAAAGCTTACCCTGAAATTCATCAATTGAGGAATCGCTCGACAAAGAACGATTATAAAGCAAATTATTTGTTTGTTCCTGTAAAAATCTCTGATGATTTTTTTGCTGTAAATATACATAACATTAAATTTAAAAAAAAGACATTAAAATTTTATAATAACATAAAGATGTACTTACCAAATTTACCCATTTTTAATTTAGATAATATTATTATAAATTTTCCTTTTATTCACACAATTTATTTTATTTTGATGTAATTTTGACATATACATTTGTTGAATTAACCCATGTTCTACCAACCCAACAGATTTTTTTTGATAATTTTTTATTGATAAAAAAGTATGGGTTTTATATCGTTAAAATTAAAGCATTTAACATTTTAAATTGATTTGCAAAGCTTTTAGAAAATCTAGAAGAGTGTCACAAATTTTCCTTTTTCATAACAAATTGTTTTTTTGTTTAAATAACATCCATATATGATTCATTTTTTTAATGAGAAACGTCAAAGTGTTAAATTTGTATAGAATTTCATACTTGTATTGTTAAAAACTCAAGTTAAAAAAATGGGTTTAATTAACGATCGTAATGGCCTTATGGTAATTAGCGGGTTAAATACACATATGTGACATACATATCTATGTAAGTATGTATTTAGAATTATGTTTTTGAAAATTTTATCAAAATGTATTCTGAAAAGCCGGCCTGGCCTGTTCAAAGAAAATATCAATTAGTAATAATTCTAAAGAGGAACATAGTAAAGGAAAAAGGGTTAAATATAATATCTGGAAACACAACTCCTCGTCCTTGGTAAGTAAATAAATCTATAAATAATAAATCTGCGATATAACTTTTAAACTAATTTTTACAAAAATTGTGATATTAAAAAATATGTAGATTCCACTTAAAACAATGGAGCGGTGGGATCGAAACAGTAAAGAAAACATAACAGTAAGTTTAAGTAACATCACAATGGAATCAAAATCCACCGATTATAATATATCTGTGCTAGATTTTGAAGGTAACGAATATTCAAAGGAAGGTGGTGGCAGTGATGTAGATGAAACAGAATCAACAGTTTCAGAAAAAAGTTCTATGTCAAGATCCGTTACTTCCTATACGGATTCAAATTTCGTAGAAAATAATTCAGAAGAAATAAACAACCAAAACAATGTTAATTGTTTGTATGAAAACAGTAAAATAACCACGGAGGAAGCAGTTTTAAATGTGTTAGATATGCAAATAAAACATAAGTTACCCAAAGTTGCTTTAAAAGCACAGTTAAAGCTAATGAATTCTATACTACCTGATGGGCATAAGATGCCCAAAACACTTTTTCATTTTTTAAAATTTTTAGAAGATCAGGCTCCACCATGCAATAAAATTAAACATTATTTTTGTAGAAATTGCGAATCATATCAATTGAATGAAGCGGATGTGTGTAGATATTGTGGAGACAAAAATATATCATTTTTTTATGAAATAGACATCAAGCAACAAATAATACGTTTTTTTGAGGTGGATTATCTTGCAGATAAACTAATGGCGATTACTTTTAAAGAAGATTTAATTAATGATATATGTGATGGAACAGAATACCGTCGAGTTAATTATGACAGGAAACAATTTGATTTAACACTTGTAATGTACACCGATGGTATATCATTGTTCAATAGCGCAAACACACATTGTTGGCCGTTGATGTTTGTTATAGCTGAACTACCCCCAGAAATTTGGTATAAAAATATAATTATTGCTGAAATTTGGTACGATAAAGCCTTCCATGAATCTTTTTATAAGACCATTTTGCCAAAAGTTGCTAAAAAATAAAGTTATTAAATGGAAAAATCCAATAACGCAGGAACTACAGCACTCAAATATTTTTGCTCCACTTTTTATTGCAGATGCTCCTGCAAGAGCACAACTTCAAAATATTTTAAATTTTAACGGAGAATACGGATGCAATATTTGCGAGTTAAGATCTATTGCAATCACAAACAAAGTTGGAAAAAGAATGGTTAGAATTTATCCATACAAAAAAAATTTAAAATTACGAAATGCAAAAAGAATGGTTCAGCAGGCAAAAATGGTCGATGGTAATGAAAACCTAGTACATTGTAAGGGTGTTAAAGGAAGCACTGTTTTGACTTGTTTGCCTAGAATTGATATTGCTACATGTTTGGTTCCAGAGTTCATGCATTCCGTTTTACTTGGTGTTACAAAACAATTTTTAAATATATGGATAAACAAGAAAGGAGAGTGGAATATAAAAAAAAATATTGAAAAAGTTGACGATTTTTTGCTAAAAATTAGACCAGTCCAAATGATGGAGCGCATGCCAAGGTCTATAAAAACATTTCACATGTTCAAAGCAACGGAATTGTATAATTGGTTAATATACTATTCTCTACCAACACTTCAGAATGTCATGCCAGATTTATTTTTGCAACATTGGATTCTACTTGTTATATCTATATATAATCTAGTTCGAGAGCACATTATAATAAGTAAACATATAAAAGAAGCGGAACTACTATTAGATTTATTTGTAAAAGAAATTCCAATCCTATATGGCAATAGAGAATTATCATACAATGTTCATCAGTTATTGTATTTAGGTATGGCTGTTCGCCATTGGGGTCCTTTGTGGTCAACATCAGCATTCCCATATGAAAATAAAAATGGATTAATCGCTAAAAGTGTCCATGGTACCCATCATTTAAATCAAGAAATTGTAAATAACATAAAAATAGCTCAAGGTGCAAGTGTGATGAGAAATCGTATTTATTCTAAAAATTTCAAGTGCGTAAATTTAATTGTAGTGCTTGGAAAACATAAAGATTTTGATCCCAATAATCTTCAACAAGATATTCTATCTGTAAACGGTTTTAACAAAAAAAACTGCTTGTTTTACGAAAGAGCTCGAATAAAAAATACTATATTTACATCCACTATGTATAAAATAACAAAATTTAACAATTAACTATTAAATTAATATGTAATGCAGTCAAAAAATATTTTCTAATTAATTGCTTTATAAAAAAAAATAACGAAATTTATTTGTTAGTTCAAAACTTAGATATAATCAAAACAAACAATTTCGTACATAATCACACAAAGTCGCAAGTTAAGCATATTATTCCAATTATAACTACTAACAACTTTTACATTATAAAATATGACGAGTCAATTACTATAAGTCATGTAATTCATGTTGGAAATTACATTTGTAAAATAATTAAAACATATAACACTATTTTTTAAAAAAGTATTTTTTAAACCTTTAATAAAGAAAAACTTATAACTAAAATTAAATATTTTTTCTTATATTCATTCAAAGTCTTTACGGTTATACATAGAAAAATTCAGATATTTTTTTCATATATATATGCATATATGAGTTCAAAATTAAAAAAGTTGATATCATATATATTGATATATGTATTTATATATGATGATATATTGGCATATATGTACAAAAATTACATATACGGTCTCATATATGAATTTACATATTATAAATATTCTTCATACATAGTATCATATATGACAAACGTCTCCATATATGATTCTATACATTGGCATACATGCATATCTATATGATCATATATTTGAATATATTAACATATATGGTTCATATATGATTATTTTCAGCTGGGTGGGTTTACACTAATATGTGATAAAAATATCAAAACTAAGTACTTTCAGTTTATCGGGAATAAAACACGAACTTATCAATGGATTTTCATGTAGTAAAATTTAATTTATTTCTAATAAATGCAGTTTTAAGATTAAGTATAAAAATTGGTTATTATTTGTTGCTTTCTATTTTTTATAAATTTTTTAATTTCAAAAATTTATAATTTTACAAAAAAAAAATTTTTTTTTCCGACTTCTTCCTCGATAACTCCAAAATTGATGGCTAGATCAGAACCCGATATTAGAAAAACTTAAAGCTGGCGTAATTTAAAGTTTTCAGACAGATTGCTTAACAAAATTGAGTACGTCGTTCCAAAGTTACGACAAAATGTATGGAGCAGCCTCTTCAAAAATCTCAAAATTTATAAAAAATTTAAAAAAACGATGCCATAAAATTTTAAATTATGATGGTTTTTGCACTATAGTGGATCAAGAAAATATAGTGGTTATTCTGGGAATTTTCGCTTGTTGCATAGTGTTATTAACATTAATTAATATATATTAATATGTAGTATTTTAACTGAATGTTTTTTATCTACACCTTTAGCATTGAATATATTATATCTTTTCTTGATACTTGAAAATTAGGATGTTGCCATAAAAATTTGTATTTCCTGCATGAATTTAAAGTGTTCATTGTTATATCTACTTTAGTTTTGTCCAGATTTGTTTTATTGTTACTCTTGACTACGTTTGAAAATGAAGAAGAGTCTGTATTAGTAAATATATTTCTGTTATATATTTTATTAGTTGGTAATTCTTTTCTCTTGCCATTAATTTTTTGTTTTGAGCGGTTTGTATTTTTCGCATCCTTTATACGGTGCTGGATAGCCATTTTTCTTACATAGAACGCAGAATAATTTATATTTTTCTTTGATTGGGACTTTTTATGGAACATTTACCTCTTTTGTGGCCCATGTTACACTTGTCACATCTTCTCGGAAGATTACAATTTATCGCACTGTGGAAAAAACCATGCCAAATTCACTCCCATTTTATTACATGGTAGTAGTAGCGTTTTAATAGTTTTTTTTTTTAATTTATCAAATTTCAATACCTTAAATAATATTTCATCAGCGTCTACGTTGGTACCTATTCCTTGTAATGCATATGTTTAATTTTCAGTTCTTTGGGTGTAAAAGTAAAAAATAGCTTTGGTTTTTTTAAGTATGCTCTTACTCTTTGAAAATTTTTAGTTCATAAATAAAGATTTTTTATTGCTATATTTTTTTATTTTAAATTCATTTATCTTAAGTCCATTTTTAATAATTTATTAGTTGCTTTCTATGAATATTGATAATGTTTATTGGCGGAATTTTTTTGCTTATGCAGTTTGCTAATTTAACTACTGTATTTGCTTTTTATTAATCTTGATGTGTTGCTGTTGTTAAATGAGAGTCTTGAGTCTTGATATTTTTGTAAAAATTCTTGATCATCTTTTTCAAAGTCTAGTACAGAGTAGTAATTACTTTATTTGCTGCGTTCTTATTATTCATGTTACATTTTTTTCCTTTTCTGTCAAATCACTACAATTGTTATTGTTTCAATTTACGTTGTTTTTAGATTCAGATTATCATTGGTTTTGTTGTATATGTTTGGAACATTTTCCTCGTTCATAACAGCTTATTTTCTCCTCTTATTTATTATACCCTTCACCTGTGGTGCACAAGGGTATATATAGCTTTGTCATTCCGTTTGTAATTTCTACAATTTTCATTTCCGACCCCATAAAGTATATATTTTCTGAAAGCTTACAGAGGAGTCGATTAAGCCCTGACTGTCTCACAGAGGAGTATATGACCTGAAAAGCTGGCCAAAAAGGCAAAACTGAATTTTAAGAAATCTTAAAAACTAAGTACGCAGCTCGACAGACAACAATTTTTTTACAATATATTGTAAATTTTGAAGACTTTTAGTTGCGATTTGTAGCTCTGAGACCTTGCTAAAGTCAGGCAAGTGAAGAAAATTATATGAGATTTAAATGTTTTTTTCGGTATCTGGATGTTAATATGATATTTTTTTTTGCGGCCAAACGAATAAAGGTTTAACAATCATTTTTTTTTCGCTGAAAGGTTTGATCAAAAGTTATTTAAAAAAGTAAAAAAAAATTAAAATATGTTGAATATTCATGTTGAAACAATTCGTTCCAAAGGAAAAAAAAATTATACACTTTTTTGCAAAAAAAGAAAAACAAGAGGTTTTTAAAAGTGAGATTAGCAGTTACGATATCAATGATACCCCCACATAAAATAATTATATAAACAAACATACGCATATATATACATGCATACTTAAAACAATTTAGTTTATTTTTATTTTGCTTACAAATAAGAAATTAAAATAACTTTGTCATAAAATTAAAACAAACACACACTCATGAATGCATACAAACATTCATACATACTTTTTCGTAAACAATTTAAGTTCTTTTGCTGTTTGACAAAAAACTTCTTTTTGTGTACTTAACTGTGGCCAATGAACCCCTAAACCAATAAAATACAAAATCATTACAAAATATTTCTTAAGAATTTATGATTGCAACAATTGTAGCCAATGAACCCTTTAAATAAAATCATTACGAAATACTTCATAAAAACTTATGATTGAACTTTTGTTTATAGTTATTAAGAAATCCATTTCTTTTTTGTAAAATCAGTTTTTATTTTATGACTATGAAATTTTTGTATTTAAGATTAAGAAATTTGTAAAACAACATTCAGTCATTCATTCCTATTCTTGGAGTCAATAAAGATAATTAAAGCAAAACTATTGTTTTATTTATAACAAAACAAAAAACTGAATTCATTTCTGTTAGCATCTCTACGAATTATGTTTGATACCACAATAAAATTTGGAATCTTTAATTTTAGAAAAAAGTCTGCGCAAGTTTGCGCCATTATTTTGACGATTTTTTTAAATTTTCACATTTCTTCTATTTTGCTAATCAGGCACTTTTTTTATACATTTATATCGTCATAAACTTTTATTTATTTCGAATTATTGATTTCAACTGTTAGTCACATCACTTTTAACACTTCACAATGTTAATACCTGCCTATAATTATAAGTTTGAAAAATTCTTTATTACCCATAATAGTTATAAGGGATTGTCCCACACATCCCCAAAGGATATTTTGATATACCTGCTCTACAAAACATTATTTGTTAAAAAAATAAATTTACGTACCTTATAAGAAGTATTATTAAAAGCATTTATCACAAAAATAAGTTTACAGAAAATAAATACAGGTACATACAAATTTATGGGCACCCAGGTATCAGGCTACCATCCAATTAACGCATAAGAGCATGAAAATACTTATAAAGGGCTATTGCCCACAATCTTTATCAAAACCGTTTTGTAACTTCGAGAGTCAATATGGAACAAGTTTTCACAAGATTACAGCTATTTCAAATAGTGATAAAATCTAATGAAATTTTATACAATACCAATAAAAATGTGTATCCATGTTACTCATTACTAAAAAATGCAAAAAAAAAAATAAATGTCCCAATGAAGATGTCATAACCGTTACTGAAACATTAGCGGAAGTGAAGCTCTAAGCTCTTCTCTACCACACAGCAACACGTTTATGTATATACCTTGAAGAGGTTTTGCAGCAGTTTAAACCTTTAAAATCAACATTGTAACGGCAAAAGTCAGTGCCTTCGTTTTTGCCAACACCTAACAATGTTGGCCTTGGTCGTTTATTTATTTAACTTATTACCGTATCAATTGGTAGTTATTATTTTATTATTTTTTCTTTTAAATAATAATTACCCTATTGATTTGTTAGTAATGTATTATTATAATCAGTAATATTGAATTCTATTGCTTATCTATATTTATATTATATTTATACTTATAGAACGAAATTATTTGTAAAATGAATTTAATCTGAATTAATTTAAGAATATTAATTTAAATTCAAACCTAACGGTTGGCCTACTGGTAGCGCGCCCTACATTTCGGTTATAGAGTCACACTAATATAAATTACAAACACTTCCTCAGCACAGCTGTTTGTGTTTCTTGACAACACACAAGCGACCAATGTGTGTGAATGAGTGTGTGTACCCAAGCAAAGGGTATAAAAGCACGAGCATTATGAAGAAAAAGGAGTCAGCGAGCAGGCTGCCTAAAGGTAAGACATTATTTGTTGTGGAGTTGCTAACTCCCCAAATAAACTCTTATTGTCTAGGTATTGCAGTAGTTCGAGGGTATTTGTCGTGGAGTTGCTAACTCCCCAAAGCTTTCGCACTACAAGCTCTTAGGACGTAGTAAGAGGTTGGTAAGAAGTGGTTTGTCGTGGAGTTGCTAACTCCCTCAAAGAACTTCTCACTACCAGCTCTTAGGCAGGAGGAAGACTGGCGCGGAATTGCTAACTCCCCAAGTAGTCTCCTGACCAACGATCACCTGGCGTAAGGATGTAGTGAACTGAGAAGCTCCGGCCGAGGAGTTGAGAACTCCCACGGACAGCTCTCAATCACTTATCCAGTGACGGGGTAGAAGGGAAGTGGCGAGGAGTTGCTAATTCCCCACGTAACTTCCTCCCTCACGCCTTTTTGGTGGAATAACGAGCTATTGTCTGCATATCTGACAGTACGTGGTAGTGTGCGCGTGGCGTTACCATTACGTCAAACCGGCCGGTGTAAATTAGGCTAGTGAGAGAAATAAAGAAAATTTTAACGTTAAGCGAATAATCGAAATCACGATTTTATTTTATCCCGTTTTAAAAATTGTTGTACGACCCTGGACATTGTGAGACTATCCCAGCAACCAGCGGTAAACGTGTCGTTACAATGGCGCCCGAGCAGGGACAGTAAAATAAATGATTTTTATGTTTTGTGAGAAAGAAAAAAAAAAGAAAATATATAAATATAAAATGTATTAATACTATTTATAAAATGAAAGTGAACGAAAAGAAACCAGGAACATAAATGAATTGATATAGTGTATAAAATCAAATAGAAAAAAAAACACAGACAAAAACAAAGAACATATATGAACATGAGAAAGAAAGAAGAATAAAAATAAATATATAATAATTGTGTGGAATAGTCATATTTCGAAAATCTGATTAAAAAGAAACAAAAAAAAAAGATTTTTATGTTATTATCCGTTTGAATTAAGTAACGACAGTTGTTGCAGTTAAAAACATATACGATAATTGTGTGGAAAAGTCATATTTCGGAAATCTGATAAAAAAAAAGATTTTATGTAATTAAATAAAGGCAGTTGTTGCGATTAAAAGAATATATGATAATTGTGTTTTATTGCTATAATTTTATAATTTTCTTTTTTAATATTTTACAAATTTCTTTTTGAGTTTTATTTTGCCAACTATCGGTGTGTGTGCTTGCCTAAAGGTTATTTTCGCCTAAAGTGACGTGATGACAACCATGCTAAAAACATCCTGGGTCTACTCCTTGCGAAAGGACGAGCTGATAAATTATCTCAGCCGATTCGACCAGGACCCCACAGGCAACGTGGAAGAAATGCGGAAAAGGTTTGCTAAATTCTTGACGACAGATCACGATGAAGATCACAGGCAGCAACTTCGAGAACTCCAGTCGAAACATGAAGCCATCTCATGTGCCTCAACTAATCAACTCGTTTTTGATGTGCCGACCCGTATGTCAACGAGCCATAGCGCCCCGTCATCACCCGTTAAGGCAGAATCTCCACCATCTATCCTAGATATAGCCACACTGCCCCCGCAAACAAACAACCAAGTACAGTTAACCACACATCACCGAACACAGCCTACTAATGAGGAACGAGTGACCGTGGTAGAATTAGTTCGGGAGTGGGGAGTAAAGTACGATGGTGGAAAGGACCCATTAGGCTTTATTGAGCGCATCGAAGAACTAAGCGACATGTATCGAACGGACATTAACCAGCTGCCAAGGGTTATGCCAGAACTCTTACGAGACAAGGCGCTAATCTGGTTTCGAAATATTAACCAACAGTGGGCACAGTGGGTAAACTTCAAGAGGCACTTTTATGCGTTTTTTTACCACCCCGGTATTTTAAGAAGCTGGAGGATGAAATTCGAAAACGAACGCAAAGGCCACGAGAGTCGTTTAAAGATTACCTGTTGGCTATACAAAATTTGATGCGGCCTACTACCATGAGTGAGCAACAGAAATTAGAACGGATTTTTCGCAACGCCCAACCAGACTACCAGTGGTATATACGACGCAAAGATTTTTCTACCTTAAACGAACTCGTCCAGCTAGCCGATGATCTAGAGAGCATCCCTGCCACAACACCACCAACTCGGGGGGAACACCACCGGACGGCACGAGGGGGCCGAAGTAAGAAGAAACACTGCCCCATAACCACACCAACGACGACCCGTACTAATAATGGTACCGGCTTGTTGTGGGAGGCCGAGAAGTTGAAAGCACTTGTCCTAATGGATGGCCTACTCGTCCCTACAATCATCGATACGGGAGCAACCAGGAGTTTCATCTCGCCCGATCAACTCAAACGACTACCAAAACCACCAAAATACCAGCCACCGGATGTAGAAATCTTCCTAGCTGATGGCTCACAGGTCATGATCAAGGAGGCGGTGCAGTTTAAAATAACCCTCGGTAATACCACCGTAGAATGTGACTTTTTAGTGATGAGAACCACGTTAGAAGACGTCATACTGGGTTTAGATGCACTGAGCAGTCTTAACACCACCATCAACTGTGCAGGACTTGCGGTAAGGTGCAATCCCGAAACGTCAACGAAGTTCAAAAAACCACGTAGAAACCGAACCAGCCCCATTAAGGTAAGCAGTATCATTAATTTAACCATTCATTCGATAGGTGGTAGCAGCGGCAATACACGGCCGACTGACTCTCCCAACCAGCAAAAACAAATTGCACGATTCCTAGAAGGCGAGCTGGAAAAATTCCAGCAGGTCAAGGGATTGTCCGACGTTGCTCAACACAAAATTGTGATGAAGGACGACCGTCCTATCAAGTTGCGGTATGCACCCCGTAACCCGGCCATGTAGGCTATCATCGACGAGGAAGTAAATAAATTAATTGAACGTGGCTGTATTGAACCTTCACATAGCCCCTACAGTTTCCCCATTACGTTGGTCAAGAAGAAAAATGCTGCATGGAGAACGTGTATGGACTTTCGACAGTTGAATGCACGTTCCGTACCCGATGCCTATCCCCTACCCAGAATCGATAGTATACTGAACAGACTTCGTAATGCGAAATTTATTAGTAGTCTGGATTTGAAGGATGGGTATTGGCAGATACCAATGGAGGAGTCGAGTAAGAAGTATACGGCATTTTCAGTTACCGGTAGAGGGTTATACCAATGGCATGTGATGCCGTTTGGTCTGCACTCAGCGCCTGAGACATTCCAACGAGCGCTTGATAGTGTAATTGGTCCCACCATGGAACCGTACGCATTTGCATACCTAGACGACATAATTGTAATTGGAGCCACTATAGAGGAACACATGGCTCACCTAAAAGAAGTTCTGCGACGATTACGTGCAGCGAATTTGAAAATCAACCCAGAAAAATGTGAATTTTTCAAGACGGAAACGAAGTATCTAGGGCACGTGGTTATCCAAGATGGGATACGCACCTACCCTGACAAAGTTGCAGCAATAACCAACATGACTTCTCCAAATAATGTGCGCGAAGTCCGACAGTTCCTCGGGGTCACCTCATGGTATCGAAGGTTCGTACCCGATTTCGCTAGTACCACGAAACCTCTGACAGAGTTATTACGTAAAGGTAAACACTGGAAATGGGAAGAAGAGCAGCAAGCAGCGTTTAATACCCTGAAGGCAAAGTTAACCGAAGCACCAGTACTCGCCTGCCCAGACTTTACGAAAACTTTCGTTCTGCAGACAGATGCGAGCGAACATGGACTCGGTGCAGTCCTCACCCAAAAGCGGGAAGGAGATGAGCGAGTAATCGCGTACGCCAGTCGTCATCTGAATGCGGCGGAACGGAACGAATTTGTTGTCATCACTGACAACCTATCCCTTAAGTGGTTAAATAGTATCGATAACCCTACTGGGAGGTTGGCACGATGGGCGCTGGAATTACAGCAGTACCAATTTTCGATACAGTATCGCAGAGGCCAACAGTATATCGTAGCAGACGCGCTATCGAGAAAACCAGTAGATGTCGTCAACATGGTACGAGTGGCAGGTACCACCACCTGTGCGTGGATATAGCAGCGAATGGCCGATGTACAGAAAAAACCTGAAAGATTTGCTAATTTTACAATTGTGAACAATCAACTTTATAAACACACATCCCGAGGAGTCAATAACGAGAATTGCACTCCCTGGAAGCTCTGCGTGGCTACTTCTTTAATAAACCAGGTTATCAGCGAGAATCATGACACTGCAACCGGTGGACATCTTGGTATTAAGAATACGCTACATAAGGTCGCGAATCGGTATTTCTGGCCAGGTATGGCCAGAGATGTCTGTCGATATGTACGAAAGTGTGAGTTATGTCAACGCTACAAAATCGATCAGCAATTGCCCGCGGGCAAGATGCTCACTCACATCCCTGATGAGCCATGGGCTACTGTTTGTGCTGACTTTGTGGGTCCGCTACCCAAAACCAAACACGGCAATACCATGCTTCTGGTATTGTTCGATCGTTTCTCAAAATGGTGTGAGCTGATACCATTGAGAAAGGCAACCGCAGAGGGTCTGGTGAAAGCTTTTCGTAAACGAATTGTGGCTCGCTACGGGGTGCCAAAAACCATCATCACCGATAATGGATCCCAGTTCACCGCTCGGTATTTTAAGAAATACTTGGAGGATATTGGGGTACAACAACAATGCACTGCTCCATACACGCCCAGGAAAACCCAACAGAAAGGGCTAACCGTACGATTAAAATAATTGTCGCCCAGTTTGCAGGTCAACAGCATAAAGCGTGGGATGAGGCCATACCGGAAATCATGCTGGCCATCAACACCAACGTTGCTGAATCAACCGGATACACCCCAGCGTATCTAACCCAGGGTAGAGAACCACGACTCCCTAAAGCTCTATATGACCAAGTCACCGTCGGAACTGGAGCTAATCACCAATCACCCCATGATCGCGCCAACGAACTTAAAGAAGTATTAAGTCTGGTCCTACGCAATTTAATAGCATCGGCCCAGAAACAACAGCACCATTATAATATACGGCGAAGACAGTGGAAACCAAAGCTCGGTGAGCAGGTGCTTGTACGACAGCACCCACTTTCTAAAGCTGGTGAAAGCTTTGCCGCTAAGCTCGCACCCAAATATGAAGGACCCTATCGAGTGAAGAGTTTTGTGTCCCCAGTGATCGTAAAGCTCACGAATGAACAAAACACTGACGAAAGGACAGCACATATTAGTGAAGTGAAATCGTACCACCAATAAGTCACTAATCGTGCGCTTGTATTTTGTTTTTTATATATTTTTAGATCCTTATCATAACTCATCGCCATAAACGCATGAGCCCCAAAAAGGATCACTTCGATAAAACTCGGGCCGAGTTCCAACAAAATATAGAATGGAAGCATAGCCCGCAGCGGAAGGGTACACATCCTATGGTGCCGGCCCTTAAAATGAGACAACGTAGTTTTCCGACACCCCGACGAATGGGGGTAGTGTAACGGCAAAAGTCAGTGCCTTCGTTTTTGCCAACACCTAACAATGTTGGCCTTGTTCATTTATTTATGTAACTTATTACCGTATCAATTGGTAGTTATTATTTTATTATTTTTTCTTTTAAATAATAATTACCCTATTGATTTGTTAGTAATGTATTATTATAATCAGTAATATTGAATTCTATTGTTTATCTATATTTATATTATATTTATACCTATAGAACGAAATTATTTGTAAAATGAATTTAATCTGAATTAATTTAAGAATATTAATTTAAATTCAAACCTAACGGTTGGCCTACTGGTAGCGCGCCCTACATTTCGGTTATAGAGTCACACTAATATAAATTACAAACACTTCCTCAGCACAGCTGTTTGTGTTTCTTGACAACACACAAGCGACCAATGTGTGTGAATGAGTGTGTGTACCCAAGCAAAGGGTATAAAAGCACGAGCATTATGAAGAAAAAGGAGTCAGCGAGCAGGCTGCCTAAAGGTAAGACATTATTTGTTGTGGAGTTGCTAACTCCCCAAATAAACTCTTATTGTCTAGGTATTGCAGTAGTTCGAGGGTATTTGTCGTGGAGTTGCTAACTCCCCAAAGCTTTCGCACTACAAGCTTTTAGGACGTAGTAAGAGGGTGGTAAGAAGTGGTTTGTCGTGGAGTTGCTAACTCCCTCAAAGAACTTCTCACTACCAGCTCTTAGGCAGGAGGAAGACTGGCGCGGAGTTGGTAACTCCCCAAGTAGCCTCCTGACCAACGATCACCTGGCGTAAGGTTGTAGTGAACTGAGAAGCCCCGGCCGAGGAGTTGAGAACTCCCGCGGACAGCCCTCAATCACTTATCCAGTGACGGGGTGGAAGGGAAGTGGCGAGGAGTTGCTAATTCCCCACGTAACTTCCTTCCTCACGCCTTTTTGGTGGAATAACGAGCTATTGTCTGCATATTTGACAGTACGTGGTAGTGTGCGCGTGGCGTTACCATTACGTCGAACCGGCCGGTGTAAATTAGGCTAGTGAAAGAAATAAAGAAAATTTTAACGTTAAGCGAATAATCGAAATCACGATTTTATTTTATCCCGTTTTACAAATTTTTGTACGACCCTGGACACCGGTGAGACTATTCCAGCAACCAGCGGTAAACGTGTCGTTACAACATTTATTAATTCAATTTTACTATTTATACCGTCTTTTATTCCTTAGGAATGTGGCTTTTGAAAAAATCTTAAAAATTTTAAATTTTAAAATTTTTCTTTTAAAATTTTAATTTAAATCGGAGAACCTGTTTTCAAGTTATGACAAAATATCTTAGGCAACCCAACGATTTTGGTGGTGAAATATGCCACGCCTTTAAAAGAAAATCCTTACGTACTAGAGAAAAACGGAAAAAAGATTTGAATTAAGGGCATCAAAATCCATATAGCCCACATACTTCTGTTGCGCAGTGTAATTTTTTCAAAATCTGCTACTAGATTTCTTATGTCATACAACACCTAAAACTATCAAAAGACTAGAACTTTTAATTAAAAAAAACGTTTAATAATTTTGGCCAGCTTCTCAGGCAAAATACTCCTCTGTGCGTCTGCCCGTGTGTTGGTTGAAATCAACTTTTAGAAGCAAATATATGTTCTTCAGATCTGAGTATGGTATCAATCCTTTGGAAATATCCGGGAATGAATCGCTATTGAAATTCAGCACAATCGCCCCATAACTTTCTGAGATATGAGCAAAAAACCACGACCACATCGTTTTTATACCCTTCACCTGTGGTGCACAAGGGTATATATACAGTATCGGCCAAAACCTAAGCACCCCCTCAGTACATCTTTTTTTAAATGATAATTTTTTTAAGAAAACAAAGTTATTAAATTTTTTTTATATATATACATTTTCATTATTAAAAAGCACAAACTAAAGGAATTCAGACTTTAATAAAAAAGAAGTTAAAATTAAAAAAACATTTTAGGTTGCAAATATAAGTGGACTAAACTAAAGCACCCCCAATTTAAGGTACACAAAAAAATAATAAAATCAATATTTCGTTGCGAATCCTTTATTCTGGATAACACACGCACATCTTTTAGGTATAGAGGATATTAAATTGTTAATTATATCAGGTGATATTGCTTCCCAGGCTATTTTTGCGACTTCAAATAATTTTTTTTTTTTTAGTTTTGCAATTTTCTCGGTTGACTTTTAAGTTAACGATCTCCCACAAGTTCTCAATTGAGTTAAGATCGGGTGATGGGTGCCCCGATGGACTAGTCAGCAGTGTGCTGTTCTGCTAGTTTGGGGGTTGCGGGTTCGATTCCCGCCGGAGACTCTGGACTTGTCTGCTTCCTTTCTATTCTATTCTTACTTTTCTATTCAGGTATCACAAAGGGATCAATATAATGGACCCAAGTGAGCTGCACAACAGCTGCCTGTTCTACCTAACCTAACATAAGATCGGGCGATTGGAAAGGCCAACGGATAACTTCTATCAATTTGTTCTGGAACCACTCATTAACTACTTTTGACGTATGTTTTGTGTCGTTGTCTTGCTGGAATGTCCATTTAAGTGACATCTAGGCTAACGCTTGAGTCAGCATCACGTCTTTTAATATGTCACGATACATGAAACGATCCATAGTTCCATCAGTCTTATGAATTGGTCCAATCCCTTGCCCAGAGTAACAACCCCAGACCATTATGTTGCCGCCTCCATGCTTTACAGTGCCTTTGAAATATTTAGGATTTAACCGTTGTCCATTTGGTCTGCGTACACGCCTTATGCAATCTGAATCCTTTAAATTAAACTTAGATTCGTCAGAAAACAGTATAGTCCTCCATTTTTAGACACTTTAGTTGAGATGGGCCTTGGAAAATTCAAGTCTGGTTTTTTATCTGGTCGTCGACTGAATATTCCGGCCTCTACCGCTCTTCTGCGAATCTTTAGTTCGCTAATTTTTGAATCTAATCGGTTTTGTATGTGAATAGAAGATGTTTTAGGATCATTGTGGATTGTCCTTTTAGTTAAGGGGTCTTTCTGTCGCGAAGTTTCACGTGGCCTTCCTCCAGAATGAGTAGGAGATGTACGACCAGTCTGCAAAAACTTTTTTATTAGCATAGAAATAATTGATCTGTTGATCGAATTTTTTGCACTCAATTGATTGATTGTTCAGCCATAGAATAATTTATACGTACCTTTGCTACTATTTATAGATATAACATGCCTCTAGAGATATTCGTGTAAAATTTTGGATAAATCGGGCTCTTATCGATAACGTTATAGGCAAAAAAAAATTTTTTTTAATATATAATCTAAAAATTTACAAACAAAAATCAATTTTTTTCAGCTTCTAGACAGCCGAAAGAGTCGATATTGGTATCATCTGAAAGGACTTGACTAGAACAATAAAAGCACCATAAAAAACTTTAAATTTATGTTGGCCGCCACTACAAAATGGCGGACAATAAATTTATATATGAGCCACATCTGGTATCTTAAAATGTAACTTCTTGAACCCCCTCAATATTGGTATCAAATTAAAAGGCTTGACCAGCAGAATACAGTAAATTATTCTAAAATGTAAAATCCAAGATGGCGTCTAAAACAAAATGGCGGATACAATTTTTTTAACCCCATCAATATGGGTATCAAATTAAAGGGTTTGACTAGTTGAATACACTTAACTACGTAAAAATTCAAAATAGAGGCTGGCGTCGGAAATAATAAAGAAAAAAGGGGTATAACATGAGATATAGGTTAAGCTACGATGTGAGATTATACCTATGTACATGATGGTGAAGGGTATTATCAGATTCGGCACGGCCGAATATAACACTCTTACTTGTTTTTTTTACAATTACAACTGGTTAGAATAAACGTGGCATCGCATCCCAGCTGAGCCAAATTTATTTTTTTTTATTTTATATATTGTTTATTTTTTTTTTAATTTAAAAAAAAAAAATTTAATTTTTTTTAGTGTTTTTTTTTTGTTTTTAATAAATTTTTTTTATTTTTTTTGTAATTTTTTTTCGAAACATATGTACATACGTAAACTCAATTTATAATTCTGCAATGGGATGTTTTTATGTATGTATGTTTTTTACATGTATGTACGTATTTTATATGAGATTAGGGTTGCCATCCGTCCTCTTTTCCCCAGACACCGTCCTCTTTTTAATGGCATCCGGGGCTGTCCTACTTCTTTTTGAGCAAATGTCCGGGGTTGTCCGGCTTTTTGCACCTTCTCTGAAGTTTTTTTTTGCATTTAAACTTTAAATCACAGGTCACAAAATGTATAAAAAAAGATTTAGGTGCTCGTACTATTAGTTTTGAAAAAGTAAAATTTTAAAACTTCTCTTTGTACAAAATTAGTTTTATTATCCTTAATTATCGCTATTTATCGAAGTGCCTATTTTAACTTGTCTTTTATTTTAAAAAAGTTCGGCAAAGGGGTCTGCTTGTCAGCTGTGTGTTTTTCATAAAGTTTGTTTTCCAGATATAGAAGAAAGTCTTGAACAAAAAATATAGTTAGGGTATATAATTTTGATACGGATTGCCTAGAGTTTTACAAATGTTTGAAGAGATGCGATGGTAATATATTGGCTCAAATTGGAAGTGTTGAAAAATATATGTAAAATTTTTAAAAGTGTACATTTCCGATAATGAATGCAATGATTTTTTTTTGTTTATTTTGGTTTTTTTGTTTTTATTTTCAACCATTAAATCAGAATGATATGTTAAGTTTGTATTTTTGAAAAGTTTTTTCGTAAAAAAATTTTTTTTTGTATTGTAAATGGCGTCGTAAATTTTATCAAATTTAATTTTTTTTTTTTAAATGTGTCCTCGTTTTTTGGGCAAATGTCTTTTTTTAAATAGAAATGGCAACCCTATATGAGATGAATGGTGATACAAACAATTATTATTGCATGACTACTATATTCGGCACGGCCGAATATAGTACTCTTACTTGTTTTTTATTTTTTTTTTTTCGTTATTATCAAAAAGAAAGTAACGAAAGAACTATTTGGTATTATATACAGTAATTGCGTTAATCTTTGCCACACAACTATCAAACATCACGTTCAATAACGAACCCCCTCACTAATTTTTAATATTGGTTTTTTTAAGAAGATTACCTTAAACTATTTACTATTTACGTCGGAAAAGACAACGCCAATACAGTATCCTTTTATTATCATAAAAAAGGGAATTTGATAAAATTAACTTAAGCCTGAATAGGTTAAAAAAAAACGTTTTAATATTAAGTTTATTATGTCAATAGTTTTTTTTATTTTACAATATCAGTTTTTATATATTTTTTTTATATATAAAAAAATTGATCTCAAGCTTGTAAAATAAAACAACTATTGATATAAATTAAAAGATTGAAGACATTTACTTAATATTTAGTTTATTACTTATCTTTGTAGACGAAGGAGAAGGCCATGTTGGAACTGTTTGTGAAATAGGACGATCAGGTTCAATACATTCTCCAGAGAATACTGTTGTTGTTAACTGGGATTCTGGGCATAGAACGAATTACCGCGTTGGTTATCAAAATCAGTACGATTTGATAATAGTGGACAACGCACAAGTAGGTAAGTGTACAAACATTTAATAAAAATAATTTTTCGGCATATAATAAACACGTGATCTAGGAGTACGACATTCAAACGTAGTGTGTGATGGATGTTCAAAAGCAGGCATAGCTGGAATAATTTTTAAATGTATACAATGCCCTAACTATCACTTGTGTTCTCATTGTTACGGAGATGACTTACATGATAAAGAACATTCTTTTGTACGTTACACCACTCCAACTTCCTTAGGGTAATTTATAATGTAGCCAATTTTTTATTACATTTTTAAAATTTTGCTTTTTTAATTAAAGTGTTCAAGTTCCATCCAGAAAGGGATCAACACGTATAGAAATGAAAGGTATATTTATTGGAGCTAGAGTTGTTCGGGGACCCGACTGGGAATGGGGACAACAGGATGGTGGAGAAGGTAAATATTAAATAAATATCATATTATGTATCTACTAGGCCAAAAATAACATAAATATGTAACGTTTTAATGATTTTAAATTATGATACGAGATTTACTTTTTATATTTTTGTAATACTCGTAATAATATGTGTTTGTTAGATATAAGCTCTCTACTTCGTTTGCAAAACTTTTGACTATTTATTCAATATACTGAATAGTTCGTCACAAGTTATTACTTTAGTTTATCTTTGCGAACAACCTTTGTTGTTTTTTCAAGAACCCTTTTAAATAACATTGTAGTTTGTGCAAAAAATTATCTAGGTTTTTGCCAAAAACAAACTAGAGTTACCGATTGACCCAACTCTAATATTCTGGTTCCTTTTAAATACAAATTATTTTTCGTTAAATTAATGAAAACTATTTTTTCTTAATAAGTTTAACCAAACAAAGTTTAAAAAAAATGATAGGTGCAATTGTGCATAAGTCTGTTTTGAAAAGCGTTCCCGTACTCCACGATTGTGAAAATGAGAGTGATTCTAAGAAAATATTGAGAAAATTTTCAAACAATCAACTGTGCAAACAAAAACAAATAAAAACTTTTTTATATTCGACATAAATAAATAATTATTTGTATTTTGCAATTAAAAATATTATAAATATATATAACGAAAATATAAAAGATTATAAACTATAACAACATTTACAATAAAAAAATGGGCCTAAAATTTGGTTTTTGTGTTTTCGTACTTGGCGGCATGAAATAACTCCCCCAAAAAATATATGAAAAGCAACAACAACGTTTTTTTGGGGACTTATATTTTTGTGGAGTTATTTCATTTTCAATTATATTTAAAAATCGCAAAAAACGTAGACTATGTCCCGTTATATATAAAACTTACACCAATGGTCATGGGCATTCACAAAAACTGTAACTAGTTTAAGAAATAACTTTGTGGTGTAAAGTGCATTGATTAAAAAAAATTAATTTTGAAATAATTAGAGGTTTCAGAAAAAATAGCAAATTGCTATACGTTTTAGATCAAAAAATTATCTATGTTAAAAAATCAGTTTATAACAGTGTTGCGAAATATAAGTGCAGACGTGATGGGTGTAAATGCAGAGGGAAAATGTGAGCTTGCGAAATATTATGTTGAATATGATCACGATAATGAGGAGGATCAATGTCAGAAAAAGCCCTTAATTAAATTAAGAGCGATTGTCAAAATCTTGCCGGAACGCTGGGTGGCGACACGACTGCAATGAGCTCTATCGGTGGATAGAAGGGAAGATTTGTGAAAGGTAAGTTCTATGTACATACATATTAAGGAAATATTTTTATAAATCTCATTTATAAAAATTCTGCGAAATTTACAAAATGCTCTTAAGTTATTGAATTTTTTTATTTATTGCTTGTTTTCATCACTCAAAACTGTTGAGTTAGTTAAAGAAAATATTCAGCCAGCGCAAAGGAGACGCAACATTTAGAATTGTTCCTAAAGGATGCTTTAAGCACCTCTTGGTTATATGTATTGAATACTTTGAAGTGGTAAGACATAAATAAAATACCAAAACTTTACAATCAATTTTTTTTTTTATTATTTAGATTTTTCCCATGTTTTTTATTCTAATGGATAAAAAGACAGAAAGAATATACAATTCTTTATTTCAATATATTAAGGAAAATGTATTTGATTTGGATCCAGCTATTTTTATAACAGACTATGAACAAGCTATGAGAAAAAGTATTTGCAATGTTCTTCCATTGACAAAGACAGTTGGATGCTGGTAAGTTAAATATGTTATAAAAAGTAATTCATAAATTAACGTGAACTACAATAATAGTTTTATTTTATGAAATTTCGCGCGAATTTTAAATTTTCTGACAACTTACACTATAGTTTCAAAAATTTTCTTCATAAAATAAAACTATTATTGTAGTCCACTTTACTTTAAGTTTTTTGAAACTAAAGGTATAGGGCCGTATTCATAAAAAATATTTTAGGTTTATTGAAGGCTTATTTGACAAATTTCTCTACAACATCTGTCAAATAAGCCTTTAATAAACCTAAAATATTTTTTATGAATACGGCCCATAGTTTTTAGTGTAAATTTAGTGACATTAAAAGTTTTGCGTGTAAATTTTAATCTTCTTTACAATGTAAATAAAATTATTTTATTGATATTAAAGTTTCATTTCTGTCAAGCCATTTAACGGAATATGTACAAACGAAAGACTCTGATTCAATATATAGGATCCTCTGCTCTACCATAAATTGATGGCTTTCGCTTTACTTCCACCGGAATTAAAAAGAACAGCATTTCTTGAAATAAAATCAAAATTTTTGTTGATGGATAGTGAACATCATTTTGCAGTTTTAAAACCCAATGGCTGAATCAGGTAATCAAACTTTTTGTAAATATTATTAAATTATTAAAAATTTGTATACATATTACCCTGAAGAAGCTACCTATTGTTTGGTAGCGAAATATTGGTTAATAATAAATAATTTTTTATAAAAAAACTAAAAAAGTTGAACTCAAGCTTGAGAAAAAATCATATATAATTATTAAATATAAAATTATAAGTTATAAGTTACTATATGATAAAAAACTTGTATTTATAGATCGGATGTAAAAATTTCAGCATATTCGATCAAAAGATTCGTACAACGTCTGCAGTAGAGGCGTATAATGGAGTTTTAGACAGGTTTTCGGGAAAAATGGTAATTTTTGCGAATTTGTTAACCTAATTCGGAACGAAGAATTTTTAAGAGTAAGCATCTCGCCATGCTGTGTGAAATTGGAGGCGCACGGGTTAAAAAAAAAAGAAAAAGGAAAAAATTCGCAAAACTGAGTAAAATCGAAAATGCATCCAAGTTATTGCAAGAAGGAAATTTAACAATATCCGAATTTCTTTCAAGAATGGTATACGAGGGAAACGAAATTTGTACCAATATGTTCCCAAAAGAAGATATCTTTAAAGAAGAATCTTCCGATAAAGAATGAGAAAATTTATATTTGGGCTACCGATTATCAATAATGACAATTTATGTGTTATTTGTCAGGACAAAACACATAATACTGTACTTATTCAATGTAAGCACCTTAAAATATGTAACAAATTTGACTTAAAATTAATGGTGGATGCCGTATCTAATGGGCTAGAAAAGTACAATTGTTCTTGTTGTCATCAAACAGTTGCAGAGTCAATGCAAGTTTTTGTTTATATTTTTCAGATAATGTAAATAAAAACCTAATTATATTTCATTTAATGTTTTAAATGTATATTGAAGATTTATTTTATTTCTGGAATTGGGGATAAATTTAATATGAAATAAGTCCCCAAATATTGGGGACTTATTTCATTTTGATTTTGGGAGTTATTTCATTTTATTAGGAATTTATTTCATTTTAAGAATTGGGGATTTATTTAATTTTTTGGAACTTATTTCGTAGGGAGTTATTTCATGCCGCCCTCGTAGTTTTTTTTTTACCAACTTTACCCAGAAAGTAAAGAAATATATCTTTTGTTTAATTTACCTCTTTTGTTAAAAAAGTATATTAAGAGTTAAACACTCACTTTAAAACGTCTTTTCAATTCACTAGTTTATTCAGAAGTAATAATGAAATAAAATAGATATAAGTAAAGGCGAAGAAAAAATAAAGAAAAAATAATAAGTATGGCCATCGCACATCGTAAATAAACCTATTTTGGAGAAAATTGTCTAACGATTTAATCTTTATAATCTGATTTTTGGTTCATAAGATCTTTCAAAGTTGGCTGATATTTAATGTTCAAAAAAACATACTATTTTTAGATAATCTGGTCCACTTTAAGATACAGTATCTCGAAAAGTAGGTAAAAGATCGTCTTTCTTTTGATTCTATTTATAGGTATATTTATTAGGAAAATAATAAAAAAATATAAATTTTTGCTGTGTCTGTCCAGGTAAATATATATTTACCAACTATCCTTTTTTTATTATTTCTCAAGTAAAAAAAAACTATACATTTCTATATTTGCCATATTTAAAAAAAAAGTTATTTGATCATTTCTTTACTTGTTGCAAAAATTTTCTAGTTGCCCGTCCCATATTTTGGTAGAGTAAACATTTTGAAAAAAGACATGTTTTGTTCGTTATTTTGTAATGCAGTTTTATTTCTCAGCCTGTCCAGGATCGACTTGAAGGTCCGCTAACTTCAAATTAAAACACAGTTATTTAACTGGTTGTATTTAAGACAAGTTTTTATTAATGAATCTTAGACTACTTAGTAACTCTACTTTGGTGAGACGGTAAACTGGTGATACGGTAAATGAAGCAGTGAACTGTTGAATCGTTGATACGGAGGACTGACGGATCGATGTTACGATAAACTGTTGAATCGGTGTAACAGTTGATAGGTGAGCGGGTAAACTGGTGACACGGTGTTACGGTAAATTTGTAGAGTGGTGAACGGTTGAATCGTTGAGACGAAAAACTAATAGAGCGGTCCTTTGCTAGCTGTAGTAGATACAAGGGTATAAAGAAGTCGGTAACTCTTACGCTCGACAACTAATTATGCGTATAAAATATAAATGTAAGAAGAATTCGGTAGCTCTTGCCATCGGCTAATAATAACTACTATTACAATACGAGTGTAAGAAGAATTCGGGAGCTCTTACACTCGGCAACTTATTACGATAGAAACAATACGAACGTAGGAATTCGGTAGCTCTTACAATCGGTAAATAATAACTACTGTTAAATATACGAGTGTAATAGATACTGATGTTAGACTCGGGTAACACTTCGTAGGTATGTGGAGGTGTAGCACGAATAGCAATATCTGTTCTGCCGATGACTACCAAATTATATAATCTTAAGCAGGTAGCCACACAAACCGAATGAGAATTATAATGAAGTACAGCTGTTCCATAAACTGATTGATAATTGCTAAGTGTTTGTGTGTGGCTTGTGTGACGGCTACCTCAATGCTCTTGGCACAATGTTAAAGTCTTCACCACTACATGGTTGTTATACGACACACACCTTTAGGATCTTAATCTGGTAACGCAAAGTTTGTCCGAAAGCACCATATGTTTAATTGATTAGTATGGCAATACCGTTTTTTTTTGACAGGTGTAATTCGAATATAAACAAGTAACAGTGCTATATTCGGCCGTGCCGAATCTTATATACCCTTCACAACGTGTAGTCATGCAATAACAATTGTTTGTATCACCATTCATCCCATATAAAATACGTGCATACGTACACGTTAAAATAAATGTGGCATCGAATCCCAGCTGAGCCAAAAAAATTTTATTTTATTTAATATATTATTTATATTTTATTATTTTTTTTATATTTTTTTTAAATTTTTTTAAAAATTTTTTTTTTTTTGTAGTTTTATTTATTATTTTTTTCTTATTTTTAATATTTTTTTTTTTTGTAATTTTTTTTGTTTGTTATGTTTTTTACATGTATGTATGTATGTATGTTGTTGTTGTAATTGTGAAAAAAAACGAGGTGGTCGTGGTTTTTGCTCATATCTCAGAAAGTTATGCGGCGATTGTGCTGAATTTCAATAGCGATTCATTCCTGGATATTTCCAAGAGATTGATACCATATACAGATCTGAGGAATATATAGTTGCTTCTAAAAGTTGATTTCAACCAACACACGGACAGACGGGCAGACGGACAGACGGTCAGGGCTTAATCGACTCCTCTATTCATAAGCTTTCAGAAAATATATACTTTATGGGGTCGGAAATGAAAATTGTAGAAATTACAAACGGAATGACAAAGCTATATATACCCTTGTGCACCACAGGTGAAGGGTATAAAAAAGAAAAATAACGGAGCCTTATTTTTTGGTGTGGCGTGATTTTAAAGAACTTTCGAGTAGAAAAAAGGAAGCAGCCGTGTGCGCGAAAGGCAGTTATTCCACGTGCATTAAAAAAGCAAAAGGCAAAGATATTAAAAGATATTGAAGTTAAAAGTGTCGGGAGTAAAAAAAAACATTTTTTAAAGATCATCCAGTTTAAGTTTTACACGAAGAGTACCCAAAAAGCTGTATTACACACTACTAAAAAAAAAAAGCAAAACAGGAATTTCATCACGCTGCGATAGCTTCAAAAAAAAATCACACAATTTTGGCCACAAACTGAGACGCTTCAACCGACAGCGAGAAAAGTGTAAGAGCCCGTCTTTTCATTTTTCTTAATATTTCGTATAAAAGAAGAGAAAAAAACACGATAATAATTATTAAAAAATAATGAAAACTCAAAACGAGCCTACCACAATTTACCTACCGAATTCATCAAACGGCAGAGAACATAACTCAACGAAAAAATAATAATTTATAATAACCACAACTGCAAATGCATCATAGCCGACAACCATAAAGTAAAAGCCGCAAAGCCGTAATCCCAGAAACTTAAATCTAAACACCACCAAGAACTTCTATTCCAGCAGCAATTATACCCACACCAATTTCCAATAGGTATGACGAAAGAAGTAGCAGTGGGGATCCATAGACCACCCTACGCGAAATAATGTCAACATCATGCCCAGCAGTGACTACCACTAAATGTTGAGAAGCGGACAAAAGACAGATGTCTGACAAATAATCACCTTAAAACAGATAAGTAAAATTAAGTATACTTTAAGGTTATCAAAAGAAAAAAAAATTATTTATATAAATCGAAAAAAAGAAGAGGAAAAATTAGAGGAACATAAGTCGGTAACGCTAGAAAGATTCAGTTTTTTTTATATAATTGTATTTAGTCATCGGTTTAAGATCTGTCCGGGATAAGCAAACGTTTTTTTTTTAAACACTTTCTCATCTCTGAAATATTGTTTGCTATGTACCTATCCATATCGAATTATTGTCATGTTGCTGCAGCTTGCAGTTACCATTGTATTCCTTAATTAATCGTTCACTAGCATATATAACTTAACATTACTTATTTCTTGTTTCTATAATTAAAATTAAATAATTGCACAATTAAACTTTTAAAGTGATAAATATGTGTATAGGTAAAAGTAATTAAAATTATTTATGTACATATACAGACTTAGTAATTAAATATATATTTCCCTTGAGATAAAATTTATTCTTAATAGAAAAGTTTAAAAAAAGGGTTAAAAAATATAAACAAATAAATAAATAAAATAATAAATGAAAAAATGATTATAAAATTAATAAAACCTATTAGTTAAAAAAAGAGAATTAAAACAAAAAAAAAAATAAAACCAACAACTACAATAAATTAAAACACTATAAAAGAACTAACAACAAAATGAATTAATTATCAAAAAAAAAAACATATAACTTTACAGAATAAATTAGATAACATAACTACATCATTGAATAACTTAATAAAAAAATAAATAAATATTATTTATATATATATATGTATGTACATATATACAAGAAGAATACGAACAAATAAATTGATGAAACGAAAATTATACCGTATAGAAAAGCTTATTCATAATGTTAAAATGTATGGATATAATAAGCTACAAAAAAAGGAAAATCTTAACACACAATGAGAATTTCTAGATAATTTAACTAAATATTTTATTTTCCATTTTTTTGTACTTAAGACTTTTCAAGCTGCTTATCTGCTTATACTAAATTACTATATATTAATACTATATGTTGGTTCCAAAAAAAAAAAAACAATAATTCCTATTTTTTTTGGCAATTGTAGCACTATTTTATGTTGGCTCTATAGATTATTCTTAAAAAAAAATTATTGTTTTTGGTAACCCCGATACATTGTAAATCCTGTTGTGTACATGATTTTTACTACAGTTAAACATAGTCTAAGATATTTAACAATAAGTATGTAAATAAAAAAATTGTATTTTAAATGATTATAAAAATAACGATGCATAAGTTAATTTGTATATGGTTGGAAGGTAACAAGAGAAAACTTGTGGCAAGTTTTGATTAGGGACATTTTTTAAAATGCTGTCATACCGGCCAGAATAATGTCATGGATTACGAAAATGTGTAATAAGGGGTGGGCCGCCCGTTACGGACACTACCATCATGTCCCATGATCCTATCATGTCAGGTGCTACGTGATTAACAGTTGTTAATAAAAATGTCCGTCCGCTAGATAATTAAGAAACGCTCCTGTGCGACAGTTGCTTTTACTTGTCCCCTATCCTATAGAATGCTATTTTTCTCTTTCTTTATTCTAAGGCACGAACAGTAAATGTGTAAACCTAACCGGAAAAAGAACCCCCCATTTCCGGCGAGCTATAGCCGCAAATATCACCAGCGTGCTACTTCCGTTTCTCCTTAATAAAGGTTTATCACACTTGCCATGTATTATTATATGAGTTTGTGACGGCACGTTACAATTTTTAATATATATGATTTTTGTTTTTCATTCTATAATGCTTACCTGAGATCCTCTGTCAAAATCTGCTTCTTAAATTCAGGTGCAGATAATACAAAAATTTCATTGGCGTAAAAATGTCGAAAATCAAACACAGATAGGTACAAATCTTATTTGGAGACGTGCATGATATCAATATTACATAACTAGGCCTAAGCCCATGTGTATACAATCCTAATACCGGGGTTAGTCTAGGACTGAAAGTTGTCGAAACTCTTCAAACATGACGTTGAATAACTTTAAATTATATGACCTGTTTAAGAAGTCAACTGCAGCAAAAAATTTCGTGGAAGCTGCCTTCGGAAATTAATAGTTTATGCTCAATATACAGAAAAGCGATAATATAAATATAAACACAAAATGGATAAAAGCAATGCGTACGAATAATTTATAATAATATTATCCTGGATACATTCACAGAAGATGAGCGCAGCACATTAACTGAACGTGCAAGAGAAAGGCCAGGAAAAAACATCAAGGAGTGCTCAAATTTTACAAAAAAAAATTGGATACTGGCTAATATGGTTTCTCAACATTGCACGGAAGCAGGCCTGGGCAGTATTTGAAATACAGATACAAGATACAAATACGTAGTTTGTATCTGTATTTGAAATACATGGTTTGAAAGTATTTTGTATTTCAAATACACAACTTAAAAGTATTTTGTGGCTCAAAGACACATTTATACAAAATGCATTTATTTTTTACAATTAATTTAAAAATAAGTTGTGTCATACAAAAGCGAAAATCGCTAGAAACTATGACCATTAAAATTTCACATTTGACAAAACTACTATTCAGCTTTAAATTGTTTCGTCTAAGGCGAATTCATTTACACTAATCATGTGATATCAAATGAAAAGCTAGAGAGTTATATTTGCCGAGGCATCTGAGATGTGTTAGCCACACATTAAGTCTTTTAGCCACAACAGATACAAAATTTCATAAAAAATTCTCGTGCCAGTAGGATTCACTACTCGGCAATTGCTAAATGTACTTTACTATGGAATTAATCCAGAAGACCCAAATAAGCTGAAGTCATAAAAGATTGCCTCGGACATCAGATTCCATAGTACAGCTAATGAAAAGAAAATCAAAATTAAACATTTCGTTGTGCCAAAAAAAAACGAAAATGTATTTCGATAGTAAAACATCATCTAAATCGCGCCATAGGGTTGTCACTTTTGAGAAATTAGCCGTTTACAGGGTATATCCGAAATAGTGTTATATAGATTAAATTGTCTACAAAAAGTATGTCGCTCGATAAAATCGATAACTTTCATTGTGCCAAAAAAACGAAAATGTATTTGGATAGTAAATCGCTGTGCCAAAAAACGAAAATGTATTTCGACAGTAAAACACCATCTTAATCGCGCTATAGGGTTGACACTTTCGAGTAATTAGCCGTTTACAGGGTATATCCGAAAAAGTGTTATATATGTTAAACTGTCTATATAAAGTATGTCGCTCGATAAAATTGACAACTTTCGTTGTGCCAAAAAAAAACGTAAATATATTTCGATAGTAAAACAACATCTAAATCGCGTTATAAGGTTGCCACTTTCGAGAAATTAGCCGTTTATAGGGTATACCAAGAAAAGTTTTTTTTTTAGTTTTGTATAAATTTAAATTTTTATTTACAAAAATATCTAATTTAAACTTTATATAACTTAAATATAATTTTCATATAAATAGTAAATAAACTTTTTTTATAATATATTTACTTTATTTTACGACTTTTATTGTTTTTTTTTTTCAATATACTAATTTTAAAACAATCAAACTTACTAAAAAAAAACACTTTACAATAACGAGTTTTCTAAAACGGTATTTTTCGTGAGGAATATACCGCAGTAGTCATAATCAGTTTTTAAAAATAGATAAGAATTTTTGCATGAAAATATGCTATTTCAGCATTTCTAAATTGTAAAATTTATTAAGAATTTGGGTGATATTTGAAACAACATTCTCTCAGCTATAAACGTATGTATATAATAAAGAGTGTGCCATCTTACGTTTTTTTTCAATTAGTGCTTATTTCGTGAATGGTAACACTTAGCTCATGTCTGATTTGACAGATAATTAGTTTTCTCCTTCCGCTTAACGAATATGGTTGTGTTTACGCTTGAACAACACTGGGAAATATTGCGACATTACTTCGGCCGATTTTTCTGAATCATTGAAAAGCCGATATACCCAAAACGAGTCACTGTTGGGTGCGGATTTTGGTCCAGAGGTATAATTGGGCCATTTTTCTTTGAAAATGAGCAAGATGTGGCCGATACAGTCAATGGCGATCGGTATCGGGCCATGTTGAACGAATTTTTGTTCACAAAAATTGAAGGGGAACATATTGGAAACATTTGGTTTTAACAGGACGGCGCTACGTGCTACATAGCCGAAGCTACGCTTTTTTTTATAGCATTTTCAAAAAAAAAGTTATTTGGCGGATCCTTTATGTTTTGATTAATATATTTACAAATTTATAAAAATTTTATAAGTGACATTAAATAATTTTTTATAAATGATATCAAACATATCAATTACAACGAGTTTTCGCAAATTAAGAATAAATAGAATAAATTTGTACACCGAAAAAATTCAAAACAATTTTACACTTGAAAAAATTTTGTGTCATTTAGTGATGGGCACTTTCCTGCCTGCAAAATTGTCCGACATCTATCAGATGTCTGTAAGAAATGTCGACAAACAAGTAAGAATTCTATACGAATTCTGTCAGACTCCTGACCGTCAAACATATGAACAGACATGTTGTGGGATATTCTAAGTTTTTTACCGACGTGTCTGATAGAAGTCTGATAGAAAAATCAGGGGAAATTCTGATGTATTATACGACATTCGTATGGATTTCTGACAGATTTCTGAAAGTTTGTCGGACGTTATTCTAACCGACTAATCGTACAGATTTCTTAAAGAAATCTGAAATCTATATATATAAAAGTGAAACTCTGTGTGTGTGTGTGTGTGTGTTAGCTATAGACTCTGAAACTGTAAAAACGATCGGGCTCAAACTTTGGTTAGTTGTTGTACACATACCAGGGGGTGTTTATGGGTGAAAAAAGTGGGCGGGGCCACGCTCATAAAAATAAGTTATCATTTTTAGCTACTTGCACTTGACCGATTTTTCTGAAACTTTGCACACATATCGAGCTGTCATGACTAAATAATTTCGTGATTAGAAAAGTGGGCAGTGCCACGCCCATAAAAAAGGTATCATTTTGAGGTACTTGCACTGGACCGATTATTCTGAAACTTTGCACACATATTGAGCTGTTACGACTTTACAATTTCGTGATTAGAAAAGTGGGCAATGCCACGCCCATAAAAAAATTATAATTTTTAGGTTTTTGCACTTGATATTCAATTAAAATTCAGAATGCATTTCGATTCATTAAGGGGCGTAGCAACGCGCGCCGGGTTTGGCTAGTATTTAATAAAGTAAAGCTCAGTTTTATGTAACATTTTTTTTATTCATTTAATTTATTTTTAAACTAGAATTTAACCCCCTATTTCGGTAGCGCATTTCTAACTATTTATTGAATACTCAAGTTCTATTTATAATTATTAAATATTTTTGGTTCAATTTATGAAAATTTGTATCTCTGATTCAATTTATGTAAAAAAATAAAAAGTAGAGTAAGGATATATCGGGCATATATTTCCTAACTAAAAGCAAGATCAATGCTATTAAGTTTCAAAAATTAAGATTCATAATTTGCAAAAATTACCCTAAAATTAGTAAAAGTGACATTTTTTCCTTCACTAAAAACTTACCTACATTCAGAATTCTATGTATACAAAATATAAAAAAATGAGAAAAAGTAATTTTGGTCGTCCATAGTATAAGGAGTTAAACCTCGGATTAAAAACACTAATTTTAAGAATCTATGTTTACAAACGTAAAAATACAAAGATTATAATAAAAATGCGAAAAGGCTTTTTTGTGTCTCCAATATCATTTTAATTTTCAACTTGAATCAATAATCACTATTTTCGAAATTCTAGCTTCGCAGAAGTTAAAAATACAAAAAGTACTATAAAAATTCAAAAAAGTACCTTATTGGTCGCCCATAACATTTTCAGTTTTACCTGGAGTCAAAAGTCCTTGATTGTACAATCCTACCTTCATAAACGTAGAAAATACAAAAAGTATCATACAAATTCCAGAAAGTACCTTTCTGGTCGCCCATAACATTTTCAGTGTCACCTTGTATCAATAGTCACTATTTTCGAAATTCTAGCTTCGCACACGTTAAAAATACAAAAAGTACCATAAAAATTCAAAAAAGTACCTTCTTGGTCGCCCGTAACATTTTCAGTTTCACCTGGAATCAAAAGTCCTTGATTGTATAATCCGACCTTCATAAACGTAGAAAATACAAAAAGTATCATACAAATTCCAAAAAGTACCTTTCTGGTCGCCCATAACATTTTCAGTGCCACCTTGTATCAATAGTCACTATTTTCGAAATTCTAGCTTCGCAAACGTTGAAAATACAAAAACTACCATAACAATTAAAAAAGTACCTTTCTGGTAGCACAAAATATATTTAGTCTCACCTACAATCAATAGTCCTTGATTGTACAATCCTATCTCTAAAAACGTAGAAAATACAAAAAGTACCATAAAAATTCAAAAAAGTACCTTCTTGGTCGCCCATAATATTTTTAGTCTCACCTGAAATCAGTAGTCTTTGATTTAACAGTCGTATCTTCATAAACGTAGAAAAACAAAAAGTACCATAGAAATGGGAAAAAGTACATTTTCGATCCAAGTTCCAAGTTTTAAATGTTCATTTATCTATGTAACAATATATTTTATATACATGATTTAAAGTCAGTAAATCTACGCTTTTTTGCATAAAAGTAATTATGTTCTAAAAAGTACCAAACTCTTATTCCGATTTTCCCTTTTCTACCCTGTTATGAATGTGTTTAAATTTTTACTAAATTACATAAATTTTTATGTCTGGTGAAATCCCAATTAAAAATATTGTGAAAATTGGCCGTGTAATTAGGAATTACATACATTTTCCGGAATTTTCCCTTTTTGAAACCTTTTTTGTTCCCAAAAAAGTTTCTAAAAATTTCACCTAAAAATTGTCCATATTCTATTAGGCAATAATAATTATCAGATTTTGTCCCATTGAATAATATTAGAAAAGTTTCTTTAAAAAAAAAAAAACTAAAAAAAGGGAGAATTTATACCACTTATACATGTAAATTTTAAAAAAGTGCCGAATTCCTTTTAATATTTTTTCGCGGATTACTTAAAACAGTTTAAATTTTTTTCCTATCTTTTTGTGTTTGGAAGTTAAATAGGGTACCAAAACAGTCCCAAATTACAGTTTTTACCCGTTTTTTCCCCTTAGGGGTTGAAAATTCAAAAAAAGGCCAATGCTTTTTCAATTTTATTTGTATCATTTTTAGTTAAGCAGATATAAGATTACCGATTTTACCATTTTTTACCCCCTTAAAGTACGAATTTCCAAAAATCCCTTCTTAGTGGAGCTATACATCGAAAGAGGAACCATAATCCAAATTTCATGTCTCTAGCTCTTTGCGTTTCGGTTGTGCGATGATTAATCAGTCTACACGTAATTGTTGGTAGAAAACTCAAGTTTTATGTCATGGTAAATGTATATGCATTTAAGTGTTAACGATCGAACTTTTAATATTATTTTAGGAACATTTAGGTTCAAAAATTCTGAAATATTTGAGTTTTGGTTAAGAAACAACAGGAATGTTTCGAATTACATAAAAGGAAAGATTCCACACGAAATTGACAGTGAATTAAGTAAATTAATATGTACTAAAGCTCGTAACTTATTTAATTTTATTAAACTTAAATGGGACAAACAATCCAGAAATGAGAAAGCATTTAGAAAATATAATGAGGAATGGTTGAGTCGACAAACAATTTTTGTTGTACCGAAAAAGTTTAATGCTATCGGGCGACCAAAAATTAGTTGTGAAGAAAGCAGCGAAAGAAATAAAAGGAGATTAGCTTCCGAATAAGCTTTCCAGCAAGAAGACAATGCACAATTATTACTTCACGCTGCCTCTATATCTATCAAAAAGTCCCAGGCAACGGATTTGAAATTTGTCCTGCAACAAGTTGCTAAATCTCCAAATCGGCCATCCAAAATTCGAGAAGTTCTGCATACTAGCAATCTGAAAGTTACGCCAGTATCACCTGATGAAGCTATAATGTTTTTGTTAGAAAAAGGTTTAACTAAAAAGCAGTACTAAAATATGCGTCAATTAAACATATGACTTATGATGAAGTTTATAGAAGCAAATTGAAATGTAGACCGGATGAAATCAAAGCGAATGAAAGCTCAGTCGAAGTTTCGTTGCAAAATTTGGTAGACCACACAGCTAAAATAATTTTTGCATATCAAGATGAAGTATTATGTGGAATGGATCTTGAAGAATTTATCCTTATTTTGAGCTACGGGTTTGATGGTTCTACCGGTCACTTGTTTAAGCAAAAATTTATCGAAAATACTTCGGGAAGCTTCGACCAGTCCCTTTTTGTGACATCAGTCATTCCAATAAAAATAATTTCATCAGCAGGTGATAATATTTGGTAAAACGTTCACCTCAGTCAGTACGCTTTTGTAGGCCTTTAAAAGTGGAGATTGTTAAATAAACAAAAGAGCACATTTTAACTGAAAACCACAACATAAATAAACAGATTAAGAAGTTTGAATTACTACAATACACACTAAGTAATGGGAAAAAAATTAAAGTAAAATATAATTTATATATGACATTAATAGATGGAAAAGTCTTAAATGTGTTGACAGAAACTAAAAGTTCGAAGCAATTTCGAACAATTAGAAACTTTGATTCTCCTAATTTTTAAGCAAAGGACGACGTATTGAAATATGGAATAAGCCCTCTACATGCGTGGATTCGTAGTTTCGAGATTGTTTTAAAACTTTCATACAAGCTAGATTTGAAAAAATGGCAAGTTCGAGGAGCAGAAGAGAAGAGAATCCTGGCAGAAAAGAAACAAAAAATTCAAAGAGTTTTTGCTTCAAATGGATCTTTATGACGATAAGCCGAAAGCAAATGGCAGCGGCAACACCAACCATGGCAACACAGCTAGAAGAGCATTTTCTCGCACGGACCTTTAAGCATCTATTACTGGTATAAATATAGATTTTTTGAAACATTTGCACATAATCTTAATTGTTCTCTCCTTTGAAATTGATGCACAAAGGTTTCGTGTCCCTTGCAATAAAACCAGTGAAATATTTTGCTAAAACTGCGAATGGTAATCGATGTCTGCCACAATACACAAAATATTAGTGCATTCTTTACAAATAATTGAGGCTTCAGTAGTTCCCGTAGGTTGTCTTGCAGAAAATGCATCTGAGGCGAGAAACAAATATTATAAAAAAGATCAAACTGGTCATGCTCGAAAGGATTCAAGAGTGCACAATATTCTCGACATGTATCATAGAGCCATGGATAGCTCTGACCCAAATATTTCTAGTTTATGTGTGCAAGAACGTAAAAATAGTTCAAAAAAACTTCCGTTTCCTCGGAATTCATTGATCTTTTTAAAATGAACTAAAAAATAAATTAATTTCTTGGTAGCATTAAATATTTTTTAATAGTTGGCGTGGGCCACCCATATTTTCTCAAGTTTTTTTGTCAGTAGAAGTCTGTACAACCATTTTGATGACGGTACCTTTCCAGGAAGTACTTTTTTCCAATATTTGGGGGTGGCGATTTTTTTATCGCTAGAAGTCTACACACCAAATTTGGTTAAGTTAGCTTGTCTGGAGGTTTTTTTTCCCGCTAAAATCGCGATTCCGGCTATAGTGCATTGGTATGATCATGGTTTTGTCGTTAGTTAGTATAGAAATTGTAAAAGTTTCATAATCTATTTTAAATAGATATTTCGGTAGAAAATCTCTTCCAATTATTCCGTCTATAGGAAAGTTTTAATTTACTTAACATACCAGAATATGTACGCTCCCTCACAGATCTTTCCGGTCACATTTAGAGCTATGGCTCAGTTAAGCATTCTGCCTTACACCTTAATGAGGAACAGGTGAGTGTAAGGTTTTTATTACTAATATCCTTTACTGTTGTGTGGCCAAACTTGTTGGCATTTCCGAAAGAAAAATTTGTTGCATATAATTTGTTATCTCTTAGAGCCACCATCATTATTTACATCATTGTAAGAATTATTAATTTGAATTATAAAATTAAAAATAACAGAATAAATGAATTTAAGCCAAAATTAAAATGATTCACATTAAAATATAATATTTAATTATTATTAAATAATGAAATATCCAAAAATGAATTCCTTTTCTCTCTTTCTTATCTGTTTTCAGATTTATTTTAATAATGTAAGTTCTTTTCTAATCTTATAGCTATTTTAATATGACCCAAGAATTTTTTTAAGAATTAGCTTCCTTAGAGTCCAGCACACCTGTAAAAATATATATGTAAATAGATTATTATTAACTTAGACGTTAGACTTAGGCTAACAATATACTTATATAGAGTAAGAGAATATTAAATTTTACTGTAAATAGTATCCAAGAGCTTTAGATAATCCAAAGAACGTTTTTCCCCTGCTTTCCATCGACATTCAATTGTAGTAGGAGAGAAATTTCAAATATTTCAGTCAAATTTTAATATTGGGATGATAGTTTTGCTGGAAGTATGCTTGTTTGAAGCTTAATTTTTATTTCCGACAAAAGGTCCACAATTATTTTGTTTTGACTATGAGTAATGTCTAAAGAAAAAAACATTATTTAGTACAAAAATGTTATTGTGCGAAAATAATGAAACTAAATTACCTATTAATTGTACTTTTATTGCTAAAAATACAAAAAACTAAAATTATTGTGGTTCATAATATTTTATACGCTTCATCTGTGGTACCCAAGGGTATATTTAGCTCTTTCATTCCTTTTGTTATTCCTACGGTATGGCCATTATTACTACGTACATGATGGTGAAGGGTATTCGGCACGACCGAATATATCACTATTTATTGTTTAAATGAAAACAGTTTTAACAAATTTTCATATAAAATTTGTTTCTTAAACTTAAATTTTAAAAACTGATTATAAATATGTTGGTAAAAATTTTAATTAATGTTTACACTTATGTACATTTTATTAAAAACTGTGAAGATATGGAAGCAATAATAGCTCATTTTTGTATGGTAATGGTACCAATTTGGCACATAATTGTCTAGTCTAAAGGTTTCCTTTTTATAAACGTTTTCTTTTACAAGCCATATTCCAAGGCCTTTTGAGTGAATAGGCTCGAAAAAAATGCTTAGGATTAATACAAACGTGTGCTAAAAAGCTTCCATTTTCTTTAAAATCAATTATTTTATACGGAACATGGCTAACAAATAAACTGTTACTGTCAGAAGAATTCCTTAAAAAAGTTCCCAGATTTGATTTGTAATATGCCTTTTGTATTTCTTTTAAATCCTTTAAACTCAGGCATCCTTATAATTCGCATATCTATAAAAAAAATACTAAATCTGCTGATCTATATGTTGCGGTTTTCAGACCCCTTTTTTTAAGAGACTTCATCATATTCTATATGCGTAATGTCCGAAAGACTTCCAAAGTTTTGTGCTGTATCTTCTAAATGCAACAAATTATTTATGTATATTGTAATTGACGCTGGTATTACCATATATGGTTCTAAACTGTTGAACAAATTTCGTAAGCATATTATCAGCAACAAGGATTTTCTTATTAGAAATGTTGGAACCTACTAATATTCGGTACAGCATGGCAAATCTAAAAAATGGGTTAAAACTTGTTGACTTACGAATTGTTTTAAAACTATTAAACCAGTGTACAAAACATACTGGCGAAACTCTTCAGCCTTCAACCTTGCCATTTCTTTTAAAGAACGTGGTTTCCTCGCAAACTCAAGTGGAATGTTTGCGGATTAAGTAACTAGCCACGAGGACATCAATTCATTTGTATGTCTTGAAACGCGTTCCATCGTTTTCCCTTGAAGAATCAGAGTAATCATTTTTTTCATTACCCCAAGGTCTACTAGATGCATTATGCACAGAAAAAAGTAATTTTCTAATTCAAACACAAAATTTACCGAATCAAATACTTTTTTGTCCAATTTAGGTCCTATAAACAAATTTGTATATTCAAATACAAAAATTTGTAATTATTTGTTTGAAAAAATGTTTACTGAAATTACAAAAAAATTTCATACAAATAATTTAACAGAATTAGATAAAATTTTTATTGAATATTTAACATTTAAACAAACAAATACTTTTCCAATTCAGCAAAAAAAATTGTTAAAGAATATTTTTATATTTGAACAAAATAGTTACTGATTTGATAAAAGAAATTATTTGAATATAAAACAAGTAAGAGCACTATATTCGGCTGTGCCGAATCTTTTATACCCACCACCAATTTTGTGTACATTTAAAGCACAATATTTATTATTTTGTTAATCGCTATGGAATAATCTCTTTATAATAAAATATGTATCACTTTCTTTGTAGAGGGTTGTTAAATTTTAAGGGCCCATGTTGAAGGTGAACTACACCTAGTCTCTAAATTTGTTTTCTGCATTTCATTTGACATTTCTCAATCTCAAACTTACTCAATTTGATCCGTGGAAAAATACGCAAATGAGCAAAGCTTTAAAGTTATTCAGTTTTTTTTATAAAAATGGGCGTTCAAATCAAAATGCATTTTGTGCACTTCGTACTTCTTTTGATCAACATAATCGTTCAAATTCGTCCACAATCGGGAAAATTTTAAAAAATATTTAAATTTCTGCAAAACAGGTCTGTATAAAATGTTAGAAAATCTGTGAATGCCTTCTTAGTTCGTTGAATGGGAACGAACCACTGCTGGTTTTTGCGATAGTGTGGCAAAAGAGCAGTCAACCTCGCCTCTTCATCATGCCCAACAATTGACCATCAACATTGTCATTGAAATTTTGGACCATCCGATAGAGGAGTGGCGCCAAGGATGGGGGGGCCTTTTGGCCGATATTTTGTTAAATACATAATTGAACCATACAAATATTATCATTATAAAAAGAAAGAATAATAATAATATCCTAAATAATTTGTGCTTTATTTAAATTAAACATCGGTCCTTAAAATTTAACCACCCTTTATAACTTCGATATGTTACTAAAATGATTTTGTAAATGTAGTCTTTCAATGAAAGTGGGCGTTAAAGTAGGCGTGTCAATAAAGTTTCTGCTAATAAATACAACTTAGATATTTCAATATAGTCCTTTATTTTCGCATAAACTTTGTCAATAGAGAAATTACATGAATTTAAGATAAACCGTTATATAGGAGTTAGGCGTTAACTTTTTGGCACAACAATTACATTGATTAGAAGGATATACGTAGCAAATTTGATCATCATACCTCTAATTTTGGCGGTTTTATGAGCTTTTAAATTTCATTAACGGTAGATAACGTAAAAAGTGGGCGTTATAGTAGGCGTGTCAAAGTTGTTTTTGCGAATGAGTACAACTTAGGTGTTTCAATGTAGCCCTTTATTATTCCAAAATCTTTTCTAATAGAGAAATTATATGAAATTTAGGTAAAACGTTTATGGGAGGTGGGCGTGGCACCTTAATTTTCTGGCACAGTAATGACATTGCCTAGAAAGATATACGTAGCAAGTTTGATCATCATACCTCTAATTTTGGCGGTTTTATGAGCTTTTAAATTTCATTAACGGTAGATAACGTAAAAAGTGGGCGTTATAGTAGGCGTGTCAAAGTTGTTTTTGCGAATGAGTACAACTTAGGTGTTTCAATATAGGCCTTTATTATTCCAAAATCTATATTAATAGAGAAATTATATGAATTTTAGGTAAAACGTTATATGGGAGGTAGGCGTAAAAGTGGGCGTGGCACATTGATTTTCCGTTACAAAAAAGCGTCTCACCAAAAAGAAAAGTGTGCAAAATTTCAGAGTCGTACATCAAATTTTGTTGCTTATATGACGTTTTTGTTTTTATATATACCGAAAAATACACTGTGCGGTATAAATTTTCGTACATTTTGGTCGATAACTCCTTTCCTAATGCATAGATGTAAGCAATTTTTCGGAATATATATTGTTTTGACTCGATAAATATATATTCGAAGTTTCGTGAATCTACGTTAATGCGTTTGGATACGATTCCATTTTATTCGATGTTCGAAGGACACGGTTTTTTCGACCTACTCTTGCTTTTCGAGCTATAACTCTCTTCCTAATATTCCGATTTAGCCCAATAGCAATAGCAAACAAACCTTGTCTATAAGAAAGATCCTGGCAAAATTTGAGCCCCCTATCTTTTTCGGTGCGACCTCTATCGTGCTTTCAACAGACGGACGGACATAGCTAGATCGTCATCAAATCAAACCCTGATTCAGAATATATATACTTTATGGGGTCTAAAATGGATATTTAGATGTGTTACAAACGGAATGACAAAATAAATATACCCCCACCACTTTTTTGGTGGAGGGTATAATGAATATCAAAGAAAATAGTATTCAAGTCAAATAAATTTAATAACCAAATTTTCCGAAAAAATCAAATAAAATTTTTATTGAATTGGAAAAGAAATTGATAGAAAATATTACGGAATATTGGTAAAAACTTTAATTGAACTAAAAAATATGTTTAAATAAAAAGAAATTTTGGTTGAATTTTAAAACAAAATTAAGATTTTTATTTTATTTATTAGAAATTTAGATAAGTTTTATTTTTAAGTATAAAAATAGTTTGCTGAATTGTTATATGGTATGTATGTACATTAGGTTGTCCCGTTCTTGAATGAGAAAAATGTGTTTTTGAGCTACACTTTCGCAAGGGGTATCAAAATTTGCGTAATTTTACACAGATTACGGTAAAATAAATAAAAGTCGAATTACGTGCCATCTTGAGGGCTCTACTCTTAAAAACGTTTTTACATACCTATACCATACGCTTAAAATAATGAAAAAAAAGCAGATACAAATTTATTTTATTTATGTACATATATTCTATATTTGCAATCAATGTACAAGAAAATAAATAAATTTAAACCTATTTGTTCACCAAAATTTGGCATATCTGCTCGTGATTTCAACCTGGTTCTAATAAGGCTATCTCTAAAAGCAGCGTTAGTTACACTTTGAGAGGCCTCTGTTACCAGTTTAACACATCTTTCCACAGCTTTTGTTTGGCAAGGAAAGTCGTCAATTTCCAAGATGTTATCTTTTTCATGAATTGCAGGTCCTCATTAGAAATATGCCGACGAACCTGCGGTGCTGTAACCCTACACTTGTGCCATATAATAGTTTCGATGTTATCTCAATCAGAGAAGTTAATTTTTGGTGGTTTAAGTATTCTGTGTTTAGTGCTACTTTCAGTTTCTCAAGTTTTGATTATTCTTTGCAATGACAGTTCCCGAACGTGGTCTCTATCATCAAGTAGCATACTCACAAGTAAATTTCGGGGTGAGCGAAAAAAGCATTTCTTTCGATAACAGAATCCACAACTGACCTCATATATTCAGGTAAAAAACGAGATCACATAATCAGATGACAAATACTTTTGTCCTTTAAAGACGTTTATTGTTTGACTAAGAACCAAGTCGAGGGCGTATACTTTAGCAACGTAATTGACAAACGGTTGAAACATTTCTGATGGATTAAGGGTACTTACGTAAACTCCGAGTAGACGATTACCGGAGGTAAGCAATCTCGAGTGCGCAATTTTTGCAGGTTTATGGTTTGCCAGCTCACGACTACAATAACCCGATTGTACAGCTTTAAATATCTCATAAAGATATCTATTATCACTGACCACATTTTCCGGCAAGTCAGGCAAATTACCAGCCACCGCAAAAAAAGACACCGTAGTTTCATTATAACAAGTAGCTAGTTGTTTTCCAATAAGTCCAAAATATTCTCTAGGTTCCGAAGTGTTTTACCTATTACCAGAATTAAATTTTCGGTAGAAATTAAGCCAAAGACAGTCAAAACCGCAAAAGCAATAGCAGCAGCAGAACAAGTCGATAAACCGTATCTATCACAGACCTTAGCAACTGCTGGCAGTAGCAATGTATTCCGATTCTTCGTTGAAGTCGAAGATGTATCTGTCGCAATTTTCTGGGATAGAATCGGTTTGTTGGGTAAGACGTGTCTTTTTTGCTGCGCCTATGGAATGTTCAGTTTTTTTTGCGTTCGTTTTATTAGTCGAACTGTTTATTTTTTATAAACTCCACATATAACCATTTTTTTTAAATTTCTTTGATCCAACAAAATTCAAATAAAGTACATTTGCAAGCAGCAACGTCGAAAAGCTTCTCAGATGACTCCAAAAAACCACATTTTCGTTTATTTTTGAGGTATCTTTTCAAATTGAGATACTGTTGGAAATAGGACTTGAGTAAGTGAATAACTCGCCCCTTTGTTACGATTGGAATCGAAGCTTTGGTCCAAATATTGTTAATCACTTCAAAGACATTTTCAAATATATCTGAATTTGATAGATCTTTTACATTATACTTTAGTTTCATGTTATACGCCACGATCTCATTTATTTAAAATCACATACACCTCTCGTAATACTATCGCAATAGTATATATTATATATCGTCATATGAATTAGTTTAGTTTTTGTTTTTTTTTAGTTTACGTATTTTGGTATTAATAAATATAACAGGTGATTTTGTTACCAATTTTTTTATTTTTTATTTCATGTTCAAAGGTTTCTATATTTTAGGAAGTAAGCTGTGAATATAAGAGAAACTTAAAAACTAGTTCGTTATTAACAAGAGTTGGCTATAACCCTAATTATTGTGAATGTTTTGTGACCGAAAAAAAATTCGTTATAACTAATGTACATTAAAAAACTCCACTGCGTCTAGCAAACTCGTATTCGCCGGTAAAATGTTGTTGCTATAAATAGTCGTGACATATTTACTTTAGGTGTCGAAATTAACGATAGCGAAATATAATCATAAAAGTAACTACTTTTCAAAACTTTGAAGATCGGTAGAACCCTAAAGATATAGTTTTATTATATTTTTAAAATCATTTTGGTAATCTACGAGTAATTACGCAAGTTTTGGGAGGTCTTGCGTTAGGGAAATCAAAAAAAAAAAAAATTTCGGGACAGCCTAATGTACATATGCATGAATTTGTATTATTGTACTTATGTTACATTTTTTAATTTAAATATTTTATTGTATGTAAATTTATACATACATCATAATAATAAATATACATTGTTGGATAAGAAAAAGGTGACGTTAATTTTTAAAAATTTATAAAATACCTACATCAGTTTTTTTAGGGTATTAAAGATTAAACAAATAAAAGTCTTAAACAAAATTTCAAAAGCATTTAAAAATATTAAAAATTGATGTTTTACTTTGTCAATATAGACACAAATCGACCTTATTTTAGTTCTTTCTCCAACAATTAAAAGCCGCATCTGTATATTGCGACGTTGCAGCTACAGTAGATTTAGCTTTGCATCTAGTTTTTCCGGCGTAGAGGCTAATATAGCAAAACCTTCTTGAGAATTTTGAGATTCTAGAAAAAATTTACAAAAAGTAACTTAGTATGTAAATAAATTTTATACTTTTTGTAAAATATATTTACCTTTGTTTTTGTTATCAATTTCTTTTAAATATTTGGAATTTGACCACCTGTCACTTAAATTTTTTGCCATTGGAAATTTTAAAATAAAGTCAATATTGATCTGAAAATAAATTATTGGTATATACATAGATGTTCGTACTTATTTATGTTTAGGTATGCATATTATTGCAGGATCGACTTACCAAGTTAAAACCAAATGGCTTTATAATATCCGGTTGCTTAAAGCGAAAGGGAGCACATTTTCGCCAATAGAGGTCTATTTTTTCTGCCGTAATAGATTTCATTTTTTGTTTGCTTTGTTAACGATATCTATAAAAAAATAAAATTTAAGAATAGGGAACCCTCACTAATTATAATACATATGTATACCTTACCTGTATTCCAATTGAATTAGGGTTTTGTTTAAAATTTTGTGAACAATTTTCCTCATATTTTTATCTATGCATGTACTTTTTGTTTTAATCACACTTTATGTGTTAATTACACTTTTTTTTACTATTTCTTGAACATTTTTTAATATAAGTACTTTAATTTGCGCAAGAACACCTCGCCGTACAACTCTTTACTATTGAATTGACACTGGTTAAAATGCTTTTACCAGCCTATGCACTCGATATACAGATTTTTACAGTAAGTTTCTTTCAACAATTTGCAAAAAAAAGAAATAAAGCAGAATTATTGATGTAAGCGGCAAACGAAAAAACGAGGGTTTTACTTACCATTCATGTTTTTTTCATTTCGCTACGGCTACAAGTGTGTTTATAACAGACATTGTAAGAGTGTAAGAACCAGGGATGGGATATGAGATTTGTATTTTGTATACTTTTTAACACAAGATTATTAAATTCAATTTTTTCTTTTTCCTTATTTTTCGTTGTTTATTAACCAAAAATTCATATAATAAATATAAAAACAAACAAAAAAAATTAACACCACATTAACACTTTATTAAACAGATACATAAAATTTGTTGTATTTATATAAGCAATATGAGATCTATGTAAAAAAACTTGTAGTACTTTACAAGTTTTAATTATAAATGTTAAACCAAACAAAAATGTTTATACCTTTAAGATCAAACTAAATAAAATATCTAAATACAACTATCACTAACTAAGAACTATCAAAGTAAAAACAAGAAGTGTTTTTAGATTTTAATAACTCTTTTGATTGTAAAAATAAAACTTAATACTGTTCGAATATAAAGTCTATTATTTTCTTTCGATCGGATGTCTTAAAATTTGCAAACAATTCCATTAAAAGATTAAACGTACTTTTTAGTTTGAATGGAAATGCATCAAAAATTAAAAATCAAAAAAGAATTTTATGTGCACTACAAAACAAAGCATTTTCCTTAAAATCCTAATTGTTGTTTTTAGCTAGGGATGAAAAAGTTGAGACGAGCTTACTTTTTAAACTGTAATACTGTAAAAGCATCAAATAAAGGCGGAGAAATGTTTATATAATTAAATATAAAAAAAATCTGAAGAAATGTGGAAAAGTATCAAATGTGTTGTGGCAGTACTACGGTATTTTTTGAATCAAATAGCATCAAAAAAAGTAAGATCGTACCAACTTTGCCATCCCTGGTAAGAACACACACTCTTCTGACTGCTACAGTTTTTTTCTCAGAATAATGAGCTAGATGCGCATGGTAACCAGAGACGCCAAAGTGAAATTATTTTTACCCCATTTGTGATTTAAAACTTACCAAAATCTATCAAATCCTACTTACTTTTATTAAATTATATTTCTAAGTATAATTTCATTGATTTAAGTAACAAAACAAATTATTGTTAAATTTGTATTTTTTATTCATTGAAATACATATTTTAAATATTTTTTAATATTAAATATTTTTATTAAAAAAAAAGTTAAAACAAGTAAGAGCGCTATATTCGGCCGTGCCGAATCTTATATACCCTTCACAACGTGTAGTCATGCAATAAAAGTAGTTTGTATCACCATTCATCTCATATGAAATACGTACATACATATAAAAAATATACATATATAAAAACATCCCATTGTAAAATTATAAATTTACGTATGTATGTTAAAAAAAAAAATTTTAAAAAAAAATTTTAAAAAAAAATTTTAAAAAAAAATTAAAAAAAAAATTTAAAAAAAAAATTTTAAAAAAAATTAAAAAAAAAATTTTTCACAAATAATTAAAATATATATAATTAATATAAAACAAAAAAAAAATTAAAAATAAAATTAAAAAATAATAATAAAAATATAAATAATATATTAAATAAAAAATAAAAAAAAAATTTAAAAAAAAATTTTTAAAATATAAATTTTTTTTTGGCTCAGCTGGGATTCGATGCCACGTTTTCTCTAACCAGTATACACGTTTGTATGTATGTATGTTGTTGTTGTAATGTTGTTTTTGTGAAAAAAAAATCGAGGTGGTCGTGGGTTTTTGCTCATATCTCAGTTGTTTATGTACCGATGTTTCTGATTTTCAATAGCGATCTACTCCCGAATATTTCTGATATTTTAATACCTCACCCGGGTCCAAGCGATGTCGGGGGCTTCAAAAAGTTGATTTCAACATACACACGGACAGACGGTCAGACGGACAGACTGACAGAGCTTAATCGACTTCCCTATTCATAAGCTTTCAGAAAATATATACTTTATGGGGTCGGAAATGAAAATTGTAGAAATTTCACACGGAATGACAAACCTATATATACCCTTTTTCACTGTGTGAAGGGTATAAATACTAATTATTAATTCGAAGCATATTCCACTACGTTTCTTTTTTGTCTGGAGAAAAATCCACTAAATTCATATTCATTTCAAAACTAACTTTGGTCTAATTATATCTAAGTGGCAACCCTGATGGTAATATTAAAAATTGCATTTTTTGGACAGTTTTTTCTTCTACCCAACAAACGAAGACGCTATAAAAATATTTGGTAATAAGCTACCTATAGTATTGAGTTTAGAAAAGTGTTGTGAATATTATTGTGGAAGGTCGCTTTCAATTACTTTTGCCAAACTGTTGTCAAAACAAAGTATAGAGGAAGTGTTATTATTTTTAAACTAAATAAATATAGGTATTATAAGTTAGGAAAAGTTTTAAAAAAATATTAATGTCAAGAATATTTTTCAGTTCAGTATCATTATGAATTGGTTTGTTGGGTATGCTCATGAACTCTGCTAATTTTTTTTTTTTTGCAATATGCAAAACCGGTTTACGCATAGAATGCAGAACACACATGCAAACATATTTTCACATGTTAATATAGAAGTTTTGCTTACTAACTACATTTACATGACAATTTGAAATTCTAACAACTCTTTCATATAATAGTGCATGAAATTGGCACACTTAAAAGCGCAAATATATATTTTTTGAAAGTTGCCAACACAGTAATTATTAGAATAAAAATCAAACAAAAAGTTTTATAGACACGATGAAAAAAATTATTGAAAATTAAATTAATTTCAAACATACGTTTGTTTGAAAATTTTTTGGTAATACTTTTTTCTGTGTGTCAAATGAAAACTGTGTTACCATTTTGATTTCTGCCTTTTCTAGAGACATTTCAGTGTTGCTAAATTTATCTTTGTGGAAATTTTTCTCGGTTCTATTATGAAAATATTGGTCTGTTCTAAGCTTTTCGATCGATGTACAAAAAGTGGTAACTTTTGACACACTTACACATTTTTGCTCACATTTACTAAACCAGTGGCATCGCACAAAAAAGCACAAATTTTGATATACACTTTAGTATCCTTCTATAAAAAATCCTTCCTCGTTTAGTTTTTAATTTCATAAACGAAGTCATTAAGATATAGGTATTTGTTTCCCGACATAACTTCCGATTAAACATGGGCATATTAACAATGTGTCCCAATATTGGCCAAAGACCAACTTCACTGCTTTTAAATAATGGAAGACAGTCTATACCTATATCTATAACTATTTCTTTTGTATCAATTTTTGTAATAGAAGCACCCACTTTTTTCAAATTTGATTCCAAGCCTATATGAAACCGTTCGCTTAACAATTTCTTGTTGTTTCCCTATTAGAGCAGCAACAATTAGAAGTATGTTTGAATGCCTTGTGTTTAAAATTTTTAATAAGGATGCCGTGCAGGCAACTGAAGGACGATATTTTATATACTCATTTTTTATTTCGTTTCGAATATTTACTTGATTCCCTTCAATACATCCAGGGGTTCGTCAATATCTTTTTTAGAACTATCAGATTTTAGCAAGGATAATCTGTTCGAATGCCTTATGCTAGGCGCACAATTGGGACGAACGACGAATTTTTCGTCGCGAATAATCGTCATCAAAAATCAAACACATTTGTGTATATGAGAATGCATACAATTGTGGCGTCAGTCGAAGTTCGCTATACGCAGCAAACTCTGCATTAGATTTATTTCTTTAATTTGCCCCCTGCTTAACGATACTTGACAACTGTAACATTAAAGTGACATCTTTGTCATAAAAAGTGTCTAAATAAATTCACCACTAACATCCCTCATACAGGTAGTCAGGCCATAGCCGAGACTTAAACAAGTGGTTTTTGAGTCGGGTATATAGTTAAACTTTTTGTCGATAAAATAAACAACCAAAAAATTATTGTGGTTTAGATAACATAACAACCGTCGTTAAAATATGTTACTGAATACCGAAATCGATATAATTGTTGTTAACTGTTTTTAATGATACGATTATCGTTAAAATTAGTTAGTGAATCGCACTACACGTTTATAATCAAACACAAAAAAATATCAACTAAATTATCAGGGTACAAATATACAAGGTAAACCTTAAAGCCTATATGTTGTGCGATTCACTAATTTTTAACGTTCCGACAATCGTTAAATTTGTCGACACTTGTTATTGTTTGCACTATCGACTTTGCGATACAGTAAATACTGTTTAACGATACTCGACAACTGTAACATTAAAGTGGCATCTTTGTCATAAAAAGTTCTAAATAAATTCACCACTAAGATCGCTCATACAGGTAGTCGCGCCATAGCCGAGACTTAAACAAGTGGTTCTAAAGTCGGGTATAAAGTTCAACTTTTTGTCGATAAAATAAACAACCAAAAAATTATTGTCGTTTAGAAAACAATAACAACTGTCGTTTAAATATGTAACTGAATACCGAAATCGATAAAATTGTTGTTAACTGTTTTTAAACAATGCGTGTTTCGTTAAAATGAGTTATAGCCTTTTTACACTTACTCACATCTTAGCGGAATGCGTGGAAGATGTTGAAAATGAAAAAAACTTGTTTACGTTTGCAACATCTTTCATCCTTCATCTTTCATCTGTCATAATATTTATTGTAAATGTTTGCGCAAATAAAAATTTAAAAAATGAATTTAAAAATTCTGTATTACTTGTATTAATTATTGCCCTTGGAGAGCAATTATTATTACAATATGCAGATTTTGTTAGAGAATGAAGATATTAAGATATTTTATTTTATACGACATATTTCAAGTCCACTCGTTGTATGTATTTTTTTTTTGTTTTTGGCATTTATAATTTTTTTCTAGTGATGCCATGTAAATTTTTGCAACAATATTTGTTTTTTCTAGTGAAGACACTAAAATAATCGAAAGATGTTGAGTGGAACAAAATGATTTAGGAACATCTTTAAAAGATGTTGAGATATGTTGACACACAAACACGTACAATTCATATGGGAAGATGTTAACATCTTGTTGATTTGATGAAAGATGTGAGCAAGTGTAAAAAGGCTATTAGTGAATCGCACTACTGATCTTTCTTGTTGTAAATAATTTTGTCTTCTAACTAAAAAACTGCATATACAAAAACTTACAAAGTTTCACATTAAGAAAATAAAATATGTTATTGTTGTAGAACTGGGCTTGCCTTGTTTAATGTGCCTTATTAAATTATGTTTTCTCGTATCATGTTCGTTAATAAAATTAATAAGTTTTTACTTACTGCCATACATTAGTGGTTTTTAGTATATTCTTCTGTAAGGGAATGAGAAAAATTGCATCGTTTAAAAAAGCTATCAACAAATTTAACATCTTATGTTATACACTATTGTAATAGTTAAGGCAATAAATATGTGCCCACTGTAAAGCGCGTATGTATGACAGAAAAAGTTCTAAAGCTTACAAAATTTCAATATATTTTTGCTGGGATGTTTCTATACCCGCCACCAAAAAAATGGTTTAAAAAGGGGGTATATTCATTTTGTCATTCCGGGGTTTAATTTTATGACAATTTAGTTATATCTGTCCGTCTGTCGGTCGGTTGAAAGCACGATAGAGGTCGGACCGAAAAAGCTAGGTGGCTTAAATTGTGCCAGAAAATTTCTTATACACAGGATTTATTTGGTATCGAAAATGGGCTTAATCGGAATATAAGGAAGAGAGCTTTAGCTTCTAATGCGAGAGTAGATAAAAAAAACCATGTCCTTCCAACATCGAATAAAATGCTGATGAAATTTCGTACATATAACTTTCTAGTCAAAGTCATTGTTATGCCAGAAAATGAAGGTGACACACCGACTTTAACGCATACCTCCCATATAAAGCTTTATCTTAAATGCATATAATTTCTCTATGGACAAAGTTTTTGAAGTAATAAAGGACTTTATTAAAATATCTAAGTTGTATTTATTAGCGGAAACTTTATTGACATGCCCACTTTCATTAAAAGCCTAAAATTACGAAAATATTTTACTAGCTTATCGAAGTTATATAAAGAAAGTTTCACATATTTTAGTATAAAGAGTTTATTCCAAAGCGATTACTGTTAATAACAAAATAATAAATTTTGTGCTATAAAAGTACATCAAACTGGTGGTGGGTATAAAAATTCGGCACTGCCGAATATAGTGCTCTTACTTGTTTCTATTCATAACAGCAATATAAAAATCTACTTATTATTATGCAGGTAAAACGGGACGTGTTATGGAAATAAGAGGTTGGGACAACGAGTCTTGCAGAAGCGTTGCAAATGTTTCGTGGACCACAGGCTCTACTAATGTTTATCGATTAGGACACAAAGGTAACATCGACCTTAAATACGTTATACCAACCTCAGGTGGATATTATTATAAAGATCACATGCCTGTTTTAGGTAAGACTAAGTGTGTCTACATATGTATGTTTGTATAATACATATATTTTTTTAAAACTGCAATTTAAAGGTCATTTAGAAGAACAGCAACCAGTGGTACCATCAGTGAAACCCATGTTTTCTGTAGGAGACCGTGTTCAAGTTTGCCTAGAAGTTGACGCACTTATGAAACTACAACAGGGACATGGTGGATGGAATCCTCGTATGTTAGAACATATATCTAAACTGGGTACTGTTCATAGAATCACCGAAAAAGGTGATATCAGGTAATAACTCTTATTTACATTTGTGTAACTTAGTTTTGACTTATTTAGATTTTATTTTAAAACTGTGAAATTATGAACAAATTCACACTTTGTAGCATACTTTCAAGATGTTTATAAAAAAATTCTAGAATTTACAGTGTTTGGAAAATTCTCGTTCTGGTATCGCACCATAAATACCAGACACCTACATCAAGAAGTAGTCAGTTGTATGTAAGACGGTTATTAGTGAACATCAAGTTAAATTAAATATTAGAGAAATATTAATAAATTATTATTGTAATATTATTTATATTTAAATTAATATAAATTTTATAACGTGAATTTCAAGACTGTTGATTATTGTTTGCAATAAAATAAATCCGGTTTATTTAAAGAAAATAAACCAACGCTTATTAAAAGAAAGGTATAAACGTAACGGAAGTGAAAGTTCAATAAAATAAAAGTGAAGCAACTTAAGAAAGGATTGAGTATAAATTTGGTGATAAAGAAGAAATTGAAGATTGCACCCGTGCAGCATCAAATAGTATAGATAGCACATTTAAGCAATTCTGTAGCAACGGAAACAAATTGTTCAGAAACCTCTAGAATTAATAACTAAAAATTGTTAGCTGGAATAGAAGAAAAAAAAAACAAAAATGAGAAACCTCAAGTAATTCCGTAAGCGGTAAACAATAGAGCGTATGGCTTTGAAAAGATAGTCACCCAAAATTAATAAAAAAAACTGTCACCTTGAAAACACAGGCAGGTGATTAGGCATTGATGATATATTGCAATTAAAAGACAGATATTTTGACGAAAAATTTAAAAATCTAGAAAAAGAAATTTATAAACTTCAATGTCATTAGAGACCATTGCTAATTAATCTAGAAGTCTGGAGTAGAATAAAAGCCCCTACTCTCAATGGCAGTGCACAATTTTGTGTTTAAGTTCCAGTTCGATATAGTCGCTAATAGAAATATGTGGACCAATTAAGAAAAATCTATAGAATTAATATTGAAACGCATCGCAAGTTCTTAAAAGTATATCTATCAGCTGCAGAGAAAATGGTCATAAAGTAATGGTTGCACTACAGCGCAAATATGACGGTGAACACAAGCACATATGTATATACAGAATATATTACGAGAAAGAGTGCTGAAAACAAGTGAGACATTACAAGACTTTGCAACATAAATTGAACGTTTGGTGCAATTCAAGATCCTGAAATAAAACTTGTGGTTTTAGCACACATAAATCAAGGTTTAAAGAAACCGTCTCATATGTTCTAATACAGGAGACTGCAAAACTTCTTTCTAAGCACCAAATTAAATTGCTGCAGAAGTGGAGAGAGAGGTAGTTAACGACTCAATGACACGTACAGTGGTCAAAAAAACCATTCGACATTAAACGTTACTTATATAAATTCTACCCAGTATTTTTATGCTTAGGATATTTTCTTATTTCGATCATAGTGTTTTGTAGTATTATTATTACCTTTAAATCTATGTACAGTCAGAATGTATGTATGTAGAATCAGAAGGATGACTGGATTATTGTTAAAAGGAGTTCAAATAATTAGAATTAAATTGTTGTAGGTGTTTTTATGATTACGAAAAAAAAAACAGCAGACAGTTGTCCGAGGCCTTCGGCTACGGACTGTCCCTACAGGCTGTGTCAGAGACACGACCATTAAGTTTGACGTAGAATACGCCATCCGATAAGACAGAAAACATATATAATAATAAATGATAAATAATATAAGCAAATGAATTTATTTATTTGATAGTTACTTTTGATAATATACATAAGCTTATGGTAGGAAAAATAGGATAAATATGTTTTTAAATTAAAAGAGTAAGGATAAATGATAAATAACAGACGCAAATCAATTTGATTATTTGAAAGTTACTTTTGATATATGGGCTTAGGATAGGAAAAATAGGATAAATATGTTTTTAAATTAACATTAAAATTTCTCGCAAAAACTAATACCCCCATTACGGTTCACCACTCAACTCAGTTTGGTTGTGTGAGAGTCAACCCAACTTATGCACAACCAAACTCATTTTAGGTATTGTGATACTCAACTGTTTTTAGTTGAGTTTGCTATAAAGTTGCCAACTTAAAATATCGAACTGCCAACTTTAAATATTATGTTTGGCAAATAAAAATTAAAAAAAAAAATGCCGAATAAAAGGTATTTATAATGATAAGTGCGGATTTATGTTATGATGATGAAAATAAAAACTCTTGTGTAGATGTGCTACGTACAGAAATAAAAATTCGTGATGATTCAAGCCCTCTTGAGCTTCCCAGTGCCAAGTATATAGGTATTTCTAATAAGTAACGAAACTAAATAATTATTTTATATTTATAGATTTATAAGTTATTTCTGACTAAGCAAGGAAGCGTTTTTTTAATTGCTGGATGAAATTAAAGATCACCTAAAAACACCTGTTCGCGTGGTGGCTATTCCTCCGATATTAAAGTTATGTGCTGCTCTTAGATTTTTTGCTGACGGAAGCTATCAAAAATGCAATGAAATTAAAAAGTTGTTATAAAAATGTACATTTATTTACGATCTCTCCATTTTGTTTTTCCATTCTTAACGCTTTTAAAAAAATCAACCTTAACTGCCAATAACACAACTACTCTTAAGCAGTTGTGTGTATTCAACGTTTTTGTCGACCAAATTTTTTCAAAGTTGAAAACGGTAATGCCACGAAAAAATAGATACACAACTGAATAGTCAACTGGAAGTTGAGTTGAGAATAGCAATGTCAATTTGCCAAATACAACCAAACTGTTACAAAAGTAGAGAACCGCAATAGAGGCATAAGTCAATGGTTGTGCTATCAATATTTGTGGGAGCATCGTTTCGAATATAATCCAAATTAAATGTATCGCTCATATATTTCGCCAATCTGGTATTTGAAGTTATATCTGTGTTAAAATCACCACCAATAAGCATACTGACATCTGTATCAACGGGGAAGTCTCTGTTGATTCGCGTAGTTAAAGGGGAATATTTCTTAATGTACTATACAGCATCATTTCCTTGTCTACTTGACAAACATTTGGATGAAAATACACAGTACCAATTCAAAACAACAGCCACACTGTCCATACTGAAACAGCAGCATAGTTTGTGTTCATGCTACAAACTCAAACACTCAACCAAACACCACACATATGTATGAGTATGTGTTTAAAAAATTTTCATTTGAGAAATTTAAATATTAGGAAGATATCAACCAATATGAAATGTATATCAAACAAGAGATAACATCTTCATTTACCTACAAAAAAATTTTTAAAAAAATTTCTCTCGCCGTTTCCTCATAATCAATGAAATAAAGATTACAACAATAACAATCTGCCATGACTCCCTATACCGTAAGGTAAGACGTATGCTACGCCAAAAAATAAATAAATTAAATTAATTTATATATGTATGTAGTGATGTAAATATTTATAAACATAAATGTAATAACAAAATTCAAAATCAAGTGTTAAAATTTAAAATAAGTTTATGGATATCTAACCCATAATGGGTTAAATATGTTTGTTGGATTGTCTGAAAGTTTTAATATTTGGGTTTAATGCTGGGATTTTCTATTTATTATGCTATAGCTGAGAATTTTAATATTTGGGTTTAATGCTGGGATTTTTTTATTTTGCTATAGCTGAGAGTTTTACGAAGTCTTAACGTAGTTGCACGTCTTATTCCTTTTCACTAGATCTGTTCAATTTCATATACTGCATTAAGTTCAATAATTGTAAAACTTGAAATCTGTGATAATCTTGCTTTCGGTTCAGAGAAATTGTGAGTATATATGTATATATGTAGATATAATGCCTCCAAACAATATTCTGGACGATTTACAATTTGCAATGACTTCTTCTCTTATCTTTGCTTATTAAAATAAGTTCTCTTTGTTTCCAAAAAGCTGTCTATTATTTATATTTATCGTATAGAATTAGTAATAAAAAAATAATTTATGTAGACGGTTCACAACAACTTTTTTTTTATTAAATTAAAACAAGGCATATCCATAAGGTACTCGTATCCAATCAGCTGACTGTTTTTTTTATATAAGTTTTTATAAGCGTTCCCTACAAGAAATGACTGATGTAAACTAACACATTAACAATTTTTTTACTAACACATGTATAACAATTTTATATGAAATAATTGATGGCAGCCTTGCCATTACATTTTCTTTAATTATTTCGTTTTTGAAATTAGGAATTATATATACATATATGTTTTTCATACGCTAATTTGTACCCTATTCATGAAAAAATTGTACTGTAGAACTCCTGATATTATAATTTATTTTTATAATGTCAAAAACTTATTTTTATTACAATTTAATACAAATGTTTTAGTTGTTTTATAATAATTAAGTTTATAACACTTTATTGTATTTTGGAAGTTTTCTTAAGCAAGAATTTGTTAATGGTAATGGCAGCGCTGATTTATATAGGCGAAAAATTAATATGTAAGAGAAAGACAACTATACATAACAATATAAGGATTTTATTCACTTTAAGCTTTGTGAATCCCCCGCAATAAGCCAAAAAAAGTTATTTCAATTGAAATTAAAGTTCGGAAATAAATACATAACATTATTGTGAAAAACTTAATATAATATAAAAACAAATTAAAGTAAAATAAAAGTAGAAAAAAAATCAAAATGAAGTAGAATAAAAGTGGAAAAAAAATTAAATTGGAAAAAATTGTGTTTTATTAATTAAAAACAGGACAAGAAGTTATATTAAAAAAACAGTGTTTAAATAAAAAAAAAACAGGAAAAAAACTAAATTAAAAGTACAAAAAGAAAATAAACAAGTTTAAAAAAAAGTGTTTGAAAAGAATTGAAAAAATAACTTAAACAAATTAAAAAAAATGTTAAAAGAATTAGAAAAAAAAACTAAAAAAGAAAGCATGAAGGAAAGGAATCTTCAAACTGTCGTTCAAGACACAAAGCACATTTGAGTCTCTGTAGGAACTCATGATGTTTAATCAAATTTTAAAAGGTATTTGAATATTAACATTCTTTAATTATAGATTTATTACATATAGATACTTTTTAAATTTTACTTTTAAAATTTTAGATTTTTCTGAACAGCAAACATCAATTTCATAGGAATTATTAAAAGGCAGTGGAGAAATCGAACGAAGAAAACATATACATACATATTCCAAGAAGCTGATTATTCATAAAAATATATTTTATATTACACATTATTTTAAATAAATAACTAAAAAATGTATTTAATATTATAAATTAAAACCAATTTATTTAATAAATGATGTACCAGTCAGCTTCAACTGGTTTATTCATCATGGATGATAGGTCAAATCTAATGGAATCATCAGGTATGATTAATATATGCATCATGAATGATTAGTCAGTCATGATGGATATATTTATCAGTAATGATTAGTCAGTCCTGACGGTATTCTCATCAGGAATGATTAGTCAGCAGTGATACTTGAACTCATCATTCCTGATTAGTCAGCAGTGATACTTGCACTCATCATTCCTGATTAGTAAAAACACTGTAGAATGAGGAGTTCAGATATATGTTTGAATAGTGCACGAAGTTCACAAGTTGGAAAGAGAAAAAAAATCACACGTACATTAATGTTTACATCAGTTTTTTCACATTGCCCTTAATAAAATGATAGCAACTACTGATGTATAAACCCATCAGCAGTGCACATCATTTGATGCATCAAATGATGTGTAGTGTTCTTGCTGGGTTACCAAGGCATATTCATACAGGTACATATATGCAACGGCGAGTTGATACAACAAAGCAACTTTTTAGGGGATTTTTTCTGTCAAGGCCAATTTGTATAACAGAGATGGAAAAGTTGTTTTTATATGTTTATTTCAATAAAATTTTATTAAAAAAAGGATATGTGCTTGTGAAGCACATTATAAATGGAGCAAGAACAACAAATATACATAAAGTTGGTAAATTTATCATCAGAAAAGCACAATTAAGTTAAATGTTTAATTCGGAATCCAAAATTTAATTTTCCATTCCTGCATTAATAAATGGAATCAAGGAGAATTCAACAAATTTAGACATTATATTTCCCTATCATCATGTGCTGATAATTTCACCTGCATGAATTCGCCTTGAGCGTTACCAACTTTTTTCATACAGGTACATATATGCAACGGCGAGTTGATACAACAAAGCAACTTTTTAGGGGATTTTTTCTGTCAAGGCCAATTTGTATAACAGAGATGGAAAACTTGTTTTTATATGTTTATTTCAATAAAATTTTATTAAAAAAAGGATATGTGCTTGTGAAGCACATTATAAATGGAGCAAGAACAACAAATATACATAAAGTTGGTAAATTTATCATCAGAAAAGCACAATTAAGTTAAATGTTTAATTCGGAATCCAAAATTTAATTTTCCATTCCTGCATTAATAAATGGAATCAAGGAGAATTCAACAAATTTAGACATTATATTTCCCTATCATCATGTGCTGATAATTTCACCTGCATGAATTCGCCTTGAGCGTTACCAACTTTTTTAAAAGTCTTGCCTGCAGTTGTCAAACTTAATTTTTTTAATTTTATTATACAACAAATAATTCGCAATTTCAGTTGGCTTAAAACATTTAAAAAAATACAAAACCACGAATAAAAAATTTTCGCTTAAAAGTTTTTTAAAAATTATTCAAATTAAAGAAGAAAATAAAAAAAATTGTGTGACATATGCCGGCATATATACAAAAACAAAATACATGTGTTTTTTATTGTTGTGTTTGTTGCAGCAATGCATATACCTTATGGATATGCCTTGAATTAAAATATATAATAAAAAATTTTAAATAAAATTTTTGAAGTACTAAGCAAAACTATGTATATGATTTAATTTTTTTTTTCCTTTTTACGTTATTTAAAATACAGGGTAGACTCCTATACCTCACACGTTGGCCGTAAAATGGTTTATTTCAGTATCCTAACTTCCGAGTTGGTGTTATCATTGTTGCCAGTTTTGGGTCGTATGCGTTCATGATGATGTAGAAGTGTATGGTGTTTTCAAAGGCACTTGCGACACCTTTCAGCGCAACAATATTTTGGCAACAAATGACTATGGGTCAGCCAATTTTCGCAATATTTATACCCTTTAACAATTTGTAGTTTCGTTGTTATGTTTATGTTATTAAATTTGCGGCATTTCCCTTTACATAATCGGCAATCTAACTGGTTATGTTGTTTTTTCAGACTAGTTCTTTGAAATATTTTGATGGGAGATAGATTTCTGTGCTGGCGATTATTGAAAGGCATGATACTGAAATGAGTTATGAAATTTTAGTTTGCGTCATTAACAGACAATGGGAAAAGGACTTTCAGTGCCTGATGAAATTCGAAAAAACAGTACACTCACGATAAAAAAGCAGTCGATAAAGAAAAAAACAGTACATTTTTTTCAAGAAATGATAACTATTTATTTCACTGATAGCCATGGTTTCTTCATTAGCTCTTGCAAGCCAGTTGAAGTGGTTTTTCCAAAGCTCTTAAAATTTATTTTTACGTAAATTATTAATCTCTTAAAATTTATTTTTGCGTCGGTTATCAATTTGCATCCTTCGTTTGGAATACGTCGTGCAAGCTATTTCTTCTACATCTGCAGTTGAGCTATCTGATAAAGATTCGTCGGAAATGATTTTTTCTCCATCCATTTCTAAAAAGAATTCTTTTTTAAATCAACTATAAACTTATAAGAGTACATATATCAAATTTATCTTACCGTAATGTTTAAATGTAACTAAAAACTTGATAAAGTTGAAGTTGGAATCATGAACTTGTATTAAAATACAACAAAAAAAACAGATTGGCATGGTGTAAAATGAACATTGTTAAAACTAATACCATCTTGTTTAAAGCATGTGACATATATATAATGCAACTGCATAATTGCAAAAATTGCTTTAGCGACATCTTAAGCTAAAGGCAAACATTAAAACTTGTGGTAATGACGTGCAAAAAAGAATACGGGAAAAACAGATGTTGGTAAATTTCGTACTAACTCAATGATATGTATTTGATATAACATGAAATCAATTAGAACAAATAATTCTATATTTAATTTTTCAATACATTACTGAGTTAAATAGTTGATATTTACACACAACACCTGTAGTTCTGATCAAAAGAGTGCTGATGATGAAACCGTAGCTGGTTTCAAAAATGCATTCCACTTAGCTAGTATCGGATGACTAATTTTTCCTTAATATTCCTGTCGTTATCACATTGAACTTATAGCCTAAAATTTAAAATATAAGAGAAATGTTATTGTTTTATAAAAAATATTCATAAAAACAGTACAAAGTGTGAAAAACAGTACATATGCGTACTGATTTGGGTGTTGTGTATAAAAAAGTACAATTAATAAAACAGTACATATACTGCTAAAAACAGTACGTCTGGCACCTCTAATATACACGCAAATTGATGGTGAAGTACTTTAAGTTTTTGCTATCTGTTTACATAACTAAGTGATTGAGCAGAACAGTCTGGTTCAGGGGGTGATAGAAATGGGGCACCAATGAGAAAATTAACGGATGTAAGAGCGCAGACGTCGTTAGGATTTTCATTCATGAATCTAAGGGGTCTTGAATAAAGGCATGCTTCAAATATTGCAAGCATAGTTGTGAACCTTCAAAGGTAAATGTTTGTGAATAAGTTATTTTCTTTAAGTGAGTCTTAGAACTCTTTATGCCTGCCTCCCGAAGTCCGCCCATGTGAGAAGCACAAGGATGATCAAAGTGTCATTCAATAGTTTGGAACGCAAGTTACATATGTAATTCCACCAAGGAATGGGGACCTCCCTACTATAATGAATAAGTATTTAAATAATAAGTAGAATTTTATATTCATCATATTTTTTATTAATGTGTTCTTATATAATAAATTTTTAAGTTGCTATTTTAAAACCATTGAACTCAAATATAAAAACATTGAGCAATAGCACGTGAAGATATTAAATTACAATATAAGTTCGTTTTGTAAATTCATTGTTTTGTTGGATAAGCAAAGCCGAAAATAAAAAGAAGAAAGGAAATTATTTTATGAACGTTTTGCTTGTAAAACAAATTTTGTTCAATACAAAGTTTGATAACAGAATCGATACAAATCAAGGCAAATCCATAAGGTATATGCATCGCGGCAACAAACACAACAATAAAAAACACATGTATTTTGTTTTTGTATATATGCCGGCATATGTCAAACAATTTTTTTTATTTTCTTCTCAAATTTGAACAACTTTTAAAAAACTTTATAGCGAAAACTTTTAATTCACAGTTTTGTATTTTTTAACACGCTTTAAACCAACTGAATCTGCAAATTATTTATTGTACAATAAAATTTAAAAAATTAAGTTTGACAACTGCAGGCATGACTTTTAAAAAAAGTTGGTAACGCTAAGGCGAATTCATACAGGTGCACTTATCAGCACATGATGATGGGGAAACATAATGTCTAAATTTGTTGAATTCTCCTTTATTCTATTTATTAATGCAGGAATGGAAGATTAGATTTTGGATTCCGAATTAAACATTTAACTTAATTGTGCTTTTTATGATAATAAATTTACCAAATTTATGTATATTTGTTGTGCTTGCACCATTTATAATGTGCTTCACAAGCACATATCCTTTTTTTAATAAAATTTTATTGAATAAAACATACAAAAACAACTTTTCCATCCTTGTTATACAAACTGGCCTTGAAAGAAAAAATCCCCTAAAAATTTGCTTTTTTGTATCAATTCGCCGTTGCATATACCTGTATGAATATGCCTTGGTAACGCTTTTAAAATGTATATAAAAAAAAAACAGTCAGCTGATTGGATACGAGTACCTTATGGATATGCCTTGATACAAATGATCGATTCTGCATATTCAGCAAAATGCAGGAGGAAGTGAAGCTTTGTATTTAAAACATGAATTTAATTCGTAAGCATTCAGTTTTTAGTTCTTAAAAAGACCACAAGAAAAAAAGTGTAAATTCAATTATAAAATCTTTTCTTAAAAAAAGAAAAAAATATTTCTAATTTTTTTATTAAAATTAAATTATAATAAATAAAAGAAATTAAGCAAAACCAAAAACATTTCTGGCGCGGTCAAAAGTGAGCTTACTCTAAAGAAAAAGCAAAAGAACCAACGACAAATTATTATTCCATAGAATAATTAAAATAAATGAATATATAAATATATAAAAATTTATTTAATGAAATAAAACATTCATTGAATTGAAATCCAGTGTAATAATTAATATTAAAAATACGAAAAAAAACAAACATAATGCCAAGACATAAGGATTTTGATGCAAGTCGACAATTAAACAACGATATGGAGGAGCAAAGGATTGCTGAGCTGGAAACAGTAATAAGACGGCAGGAGGAAAAAAGGAAGCAGCTGGGAGATATAAGCAACATTACTTGGAACGAGTTAAAGACAAAGATTTCCTATGTCTTTCAACCTAGAATTACTTATGGAGAGGTTCTTAATCGCTGCAAAGCAGTTAAGGTTAGTAATTTAGATGAATTATTCAAAATCTTTGAAAGGGCTAAATGCAACTTAAATGAACTCTACACATTTGACCCGCTTAAACCTAACATGTATAGCCCTAAATGTATCGATAAGGATTTAGTAGATATTATGCTAGAAACGCTAGAAATAGACGGGACTGTAAGAGCTAATGTAAAGGTGGAGTTACATACCATCCGTTCATGCGTTGTTGCGTTTGATACTTTTTCACCTTTTTATACGTTTCTAAACTCAAGTTACACATAATGCGTTTTACGCATCAACTCTTATGTTTTAATCAGCTGTTGAGTTAGGGTTGCCATTCGTACTGTTTTAGACCGAAAAAATAAAAGTCAGATTTTAACTTTTATTTTTGACTTAAAAAATAAAAGTCAAATTTTAACTTTAATTTTTGACTTAAAAAATAAAAGTCAAATTTTAACTTATATTTTTTACTTAAAAAATAAAAGTCAAATTTTAACTTTTATTTTTGACCGAAAAAATAAAAGTCAAATTTTAACTTTTATTTCTGACCGAAAGAATAAAAGTCAAAAAATAACTTTATATTTTGACTTTTTTTAAAAAAAGTCGTAACTGTTACGGTCCCTGGTTTATAATTTAAAGCCATTTATCTGCCAAACAAAATTCTGCCTTTAGCTAACGGCAAGTTGTAATAATGGCCCTAAGTCTACTTAAAAATTGATAATTTGTCAATTACAAGTGATATTTTTTACGTTATAAATAGTATTCCAAAAGTATTAATGGAATATTATTGTAATTTGAAGAAACAAATCAATTGAATTTACATATTATAGAAAATTTAAAAATTAAACTCGTAGTTTTTGAAATTCAATTACCAATTTCGAAATTCTATTTAATATTTTTGAAATATAATTGATAACTTTTGCAATACATTAGATCATTTTCAAAATAAAGTTTGAAAATATAGTCCATAGTTCTGAAATATAGTCAAAAATGTTAAATCATTGGTAATTCGTTTATATAATATCAATATTAAAACCGAAAAACGACGTTTAATTTGTATTTTTGACCACGTTAGTAACTTAAGATACTATTTGTAGTTCGACTCGATCTGTATATGTATTGCATTTTGAAACAAATGCAATATTTTTTGTTACGTTCTCATAGTTTTGTGTATGTGTTTTATGTTATTTTTTTACTTATTTTTAAAACATATGTGATGTATTGAATTAAAAGTTAAGTCACCGTTATGTTCTCATAGTTTTTACATGTTTTTATGTTTCTTCTTAACTTTTTTTAAATAATAATGTGATGTATTGAAGTAAAAGTTATGTTATCAAAATCAAAATGTACTGTTTTTTTAAGTACTGTTTTTTCCTCCTCAATGTACTTTTTTTCACTTTTCAAATATGGCAACCCTATGTTGTGTTTATATTTTTATTAACTAAAAACAATTTTGCCAAAATGGAAAGTAAAATTGACAATTTAAGGGAATTTATGGAATTCATTTAGTTTATGTACATGATATTTTGTGCTACAAAAAGTTCAAAAATAACACAAGCATCAATAAGCATCTCCTCCATTGCACTTGTTTTCTTTTAATAATAAACAAACAGAGATGACACTCAGCACATAATAATTATCGATAAGTAGAATAAAAATTTTGGTAATGAAAAAATTGTATTTAAAATTAGTTTTTATGTATGTGCTTCTTAAAAGTAACTGTAAACTTTATTTCGAATGCTTTTTCTTTTATTAAAAACATTTTTTAATACAAAAAAATGGAAAAAATAAATCCACCACACAATCAGATTTATCGATAACATCGACAAAAAAATATTATTTGTCATCCATGGCTATCAACAACAGCTGACATTTTTTCACATTTTCTGCAACGGATACAAAAGTAGAAAGTAAACCTACTTTGCTGCGTTGATACGTTTATGCATTCTATGCGTTTTACCGTGTAACTTGCACATACAATTACACTGATTCTACTTTTTGACAGATGCATAAAACGGAACAACGGATAGAACGCATGGTATGTAACTCCAGCTTTAGTCCGAACGAAACACTACAGGACATTATAATTAAATATACAAAACTTAAATTGCTTTGGGACATTAGGACAATAGATTACAAACATAGACTTAATAGGAGATATCAGCAAAAACCCATTTATCAAAGCAACTACAAACAGACAAATACACAGATAATTTGTGGTAATAAGAATTAACAAATACAACCAAATAACCACAATCACTCATACGCACAAAACGCTAATAGATTTAATAATCAGCAAGATAGACAAAATTTCTATCCAAATAATTATAGCAGTAAGTCAGGACAAACTAGTCAATCCCATATGAGTGTAGATCAGTCGAATATTATTCGTGGAAACAATCATTTGGAAATTGATAATATCGAACAAAATTCTGACGGTGAAGTAAATCTTACGACACCGCCTCCAGATCAAAATTACCGATAATAATGATTAATATAGGCAAACAAATATTGAAATGCTTAATAGACACAGGGTCGGACACAAGCATTATCAAACCAACAGCAATTCGCGGTTTTAAACCACAACCCTTAAAGAAAAATCTAATATACAAAACAATAAACGGTCTGATTAAAGTTACACATTACTACAACACACCAATACCGAAAAAGTTTAACTTAACAGGAACAATTTCATGGAAAATTAAAGATTTCAAAAGCAATAATTATAATGAAATTATCGGTCAAAATTTTTTAATTCCGTTTAAAGCGAAAATTGATCTATACCTTCGTTATATCGAGGTATTCGGAAACAAGGTATTTTTTCAAAATAATTTTCACCCAGTGGCTTACGAAGAAATTCGAGTAATGGAGCCGATAAGAGAAAAATACATAACCGAGTCTATTGATCTTAGTCACCTAAACAATGAGGAGAAAGATGGAATACTTAAAATACTAGATAAATTTGCTGATGTTTTCTACAAAGAAGGAGACAAATTAACAGCAACCGATATCGTAGTACATGAAATCAATACAAAGACTGACAAAGCTTTGTATTTAAAAATCTATAGATATCCACAGGTACACGAACAAGAAATAGAACGACAAATTAATAAGATGCTAGAACAGAATTTTATAACAAATAGTAACTCACCTTACAATAGCCCTCTTTGGATTGTACCAAAAAAATTAGATAATTCAGGGAAAAAAATGGCGTTTGGTTGTCGATTATAGACTTTTAAACAGTAATACTATCGATGACAAATTTCCAATCCCAAATTTAACAGTATACTAGATAAACTAGGAAGGTCGCAATATTTCACTACCTTAGATCTTGCAAAAGGCTTCTATCAAATAAAAGTAAACGCAAAAGACAGAACAAAAACGGCGTTTTCCACTCCATTCGGACATTATGAGTTTGTCAGAATGCAATTTGGGTTAAAGAATGCTTGTCTACATTTCAGAGACTAATAAATACTGCCCTAAGACAGCACATCAATAAAATATGCGTCGTCTATGCCATACATACTTATTTTCGGTACGTCATTAGAAGAGCATATATGTAATATAAACTCGGTCTTATCAACTTTAAGACAGGCAAACCTTAAAGTTCGACCAGACAAATGCGACTTTCTTAAGAAGAAAACTTCATTTCTGGGACATATCTTAACGGCAAATGGTGTTAAACCTGATAGTCGGAAAATAGATACAATTTAAAAGTTAAAGCTACCAGTCACTCAGAACAGATAAAACCTTTTCTGGGCATGACGGGATTTTATAGGAAATTCATCAAAGATTATGCTAAGATAGCATCGCCAATGATAAAATACTTGCAAAAAGATGCAAGGGTAAATAAAAATTATCCAATGGTAGTATGATAGTATGGGCAGTAAAATATTTTTGACCCTACTTATATGGAAGAGAATTCGATTTGCAAACAGATCATCAACCACTTAAATTGCTTCAGGCAAAATTTGCGGGTAAGGGTATAAATCCAAGACTCCAAAGATGGATCCTTCAACTAGGAGAATACAATGCTAGAATAGAACATATAAAAGGGAAAGATAATAAAATAGCAGATTTTTTAAGCCGCATAAATTCTGATCATTTTGAAATAAATTGTCTAAACGACACAAGAAGCTACAATGGAGAGAGAAGACAAACCGCAAGCTCCATAGAAGTGGAAACAACTCATTCACAAGAAGAAGAACGTAATGATCATATTTCCATACTTACAACCATTGTCAATAGATTTCATCAAGAAATAATTTTTCAAAACACAAAGCATAAAGAATTTGATCAGGTATTTAACAACAAAAGACTCTTTATAGACAAAACTGACCTTTTGCACAATCGCATACTAACATTAGGATCAAAATACTACCTAAAACGCAAAATTGCAATATATTCCGAAATAAATGATCACGAATATAAGAAATTGCAACAAACAATAATTGAAAAATTCGGCGGCGGCCCGATGAAGTTCGTTAAGTGCTCATATTTCGCTGAAGACATCCACAACGAGGATCAACTTCATAAGCAAATAGCATTGTTCCACAAAAATGAAACCGGACATGCCGGTATAATACCAACGTTCAAAGGTATAAAAACAAAAATTTACAACCCAAAATTGAAGGAAAATATCCATAAGATTATTAATAATTGCGATATATGTACTGGCGGGAAGTATGACAGAAAACCTATAAAAAGGAATTTAGTTAAACAGAAGCAACAAAACGCAAAAATCAAATTGTCCATCTTGACATACATGTTAATAGCAAACAAGCCTTTATCATTTTCGTGGACAAATTTACAAAACATGCAATATGTTTTCCACTAATGGACAAAAACAGCAGAACCTTAGTTTCAAAAATACAAGAATTTGTATCCATAAAAGGCAAAAAAAAATAATTTATATTTGATAATGAGTTTAATAATACTAATGTAAAAGACTTTTTATGTAAAGACTGTATAGAATTTAATTTTACAAAGCCAAACAGTCACACTGGCAATGCCGATGCTGAAAGGCTGAACAATACAATAACCGAGAAATTAAGAACACTTAATATTGAAGAAAAATTACCGATTATAGAGCAGATAAACAAAGCAATTTTTCACTATCACAATTTATATCACAGTACTATAAAATGTACACCATTTGATGCGGAAAATAATAAAGTCAATCAAAACATTATTTACAGAAATTTAGTTGCGTACAAAGATAAGAAAATAAACAGAGTAAACAAAGATAGAGAGAAATATTTAGAAACTAGACAACAGGGCTTTATAAAAAATTTTAAAAGAGTTTGGCACAAGGAACAACCTAAATTTGTTAAGAAAAATGTAGTAGGTATTCATATTAGCAACCTTTAAAATTTGAAGGCCTTCCTGATAATATTCTAATTGGTAGTTATTTACCCATTTTTATACCCTTCACACAGTGAAAAAGGGTATATATAGGTTTGTCATTCCGTGTGAAATTTCTACAATTTTGATTTCCGACCCCATAAAGTATATATTTTCTGAAAGCTTATGAATAGGGAAGTCGATTAAGCCCTGTCAGTCTGTCCGTCTGACCGTCTGTCCGTGTGTATGTTGAAATCAACTTTTTGAAGCCCCCGACATCGCACGGACTCGGGTGATGTATTAAAATATCAGAAATATTCGGGAGTAGATCGGTATTGGAAATCAGAAATATCGGTATATAAACAACTGAGATATGAGCAAAAACCCACGACCACCTCGGTTTTTTTTTCACAAAAACAACATTACAACAACAACATACATACATACAAACGTGTATACTGGTTAGAGAAAACGTGGCATCGAATCCCAGCTGAGCCAAAAAAATTTTTTTTTCGATATTTTTAAAAATTTTTTTAAAATTTTTTTTTTATTTTTTTTTTATTTTTTATTTAATATATTATTTATATTTTTATTATTTTTTTTTTAAATTTTTTTTTTTAAATTTTTTTTTTATTTTTTTTTTTGTTTTATATATATTATATATATAATAATTTTTTAAAAAAAATTTTTTTTTAAATTTTTTTTAAAAATTTTTTTTTTTATTTTTTTTTTTTTTGTTTTTTTAACATACATATGTACGTGAATTCATAATTTTACAATGGGATGTTTTTATATATGTATGTTTTTATATGTATGTACGTATATCATATGGGATGAATGGTGACAAAAACTACTGTTATTGCATGACTACACGTTGTGAAGGGTATATAAGATTCGGCACGGCCGAATATAGCACTCTTACTTGTTTATTAATAATATTGACTTTTATAAGCTTAAACTCATTATAATGGGAGTACTCATTTTTAACGAAGACACAATAGTTTTCGCTATCAAAATACCAGATGGTTATATTCACACAGCAATTAAGCTAATCATTCCGTTACCAAACGAAAAAAATCTTGAAATAGCCCAAGACAGAGAACTAGTAACAGAAATTAATGTCGTTTATTATACTTTTGAACAGGAAAAATTATTCAAAGACTTAAAAATTAGCAAAAATTACATATTCTATAAAAATTGCTATTGGGTTCAAAATAATAAAACTTTAGTAGATTTACCATAACTGTGAAAACAATAATAATATTAAGTTAAATAAAAACAAGGTAATCACCTAAAGTAATTGCACCTTAAATATTAATAATAACATATATTTAAATAAGAAAACAGAACTTTATGATAAAATTATAGACCTACCTATACAAAACATGACTTTCCTCGCAAGCTAACTTTTAATGAAATTGTATTAGAATATATCGAAAATGTAAAAGAAATTAAAGAAATAAAATTTAAAAACGAAATCATGTTTTATGGTGGTCCAACCATTTTAACAATTATAATAATTACAGTGATAATAACCATAACGTGTATTAAGAGAAAAGAAACAATTTTAATAAATAAGAGAATTCGGGAGATTCCTCTATTCAAGGTGGGAGGAGTTACATATGTAATTCCACCAAGGAATGGGGACCTCCCTACTATAATGAATAAGTATTTTATATTCATCATATTTTTTATTAATGTATTCTTATATAATATGTTTTCAAGTTGCTTTTGGAAAATCATTGAACTTAAATAACATTGAGCAATTGCACTTGAAGATATTAAATTACAATTTATGTTCGTTTTGTAAATTCATTGTTTTGTTGGATAAGCAAAGCCGAAAATAAAAAGAAGAAAGGAAATTACTTTATAAACGTTTTGCTTTTCAAACAAATTTTGTTCAATACAAAGTTTCATAACAGAATCGATACAAATGATCGATTCTGTATATTCAGCAAAATCCAGGAGGAAGTGAAGCTTTGTATTTAAAACATGAATTTAATTCGTAAGCATTCAGTTTTTAGTTCTTAAAAAGACCACAAGAAAAAAAGTGTAAATTCAATTATAAAATATTTTCTTAAAAAAAAAAATATTTCTAATTTTTTTATTAAAATTAAATTATAATAAATAAAAGAAATTAACCAAAACCAAAAACATTTCTCGCGTGTTGAGATTGTAAATTACTTTTTATTTGAGGTAAGAGATTTGCTTGAGTTTTGTTAAATATATTGGAAGTACCTACAAAGGACGCTCCATTATCGGAATATATAGTCTGTGGGGTGCCCCGACAGGAAATAAACCGTGAGAACGCGGTTAAAAAGCCTGGCCCGCAACCACGTCCTACGAATGATTTTATGTTAAATGGTCCTGCAAAATCAAGCCAAGTGAAAAGAACAAAAGAAATAAATATAGAGACAATGAGAAAAACAAGGCAGGCACTAGTGAAAAAAATCTAAATATACATGACATTGAAAAACGAAAAATTCTCTTTAAAGTTATTCCAATAAGAATATACGGAAAAAACAATAAAGTAATGTCATCGTATGCGTTTTTAGACGATGGTTCGTCAATAAGTTTAATGGAGGAATGTATTGTAAACCAACTAGATTTAAAGGGAGAAACAGAACAGCTGTGCCTAAAATGGACCGCAAATGTTGAAAGAATTGAAAACAATTCACAGAGTTTAACAGTACAGGTGTCTGAAAAAAATAACAAACAATTTGGTATAGATGTCCGCACTGTAAAAGAGCTCTTGTTGCCTAAACAAACACTTGATTACGAATATCTATGTAGAAAATTTAACTATTTAAAAGGGCTGCCAATCGAAAGTTATGTCGCAGCTACACCTAAAATTCTTATTGGGCTTAATAATATAAATGTTACAATTTCAAACAGAATTAAGGAAGGAGACAAAAACGAACCGGTTGCTCTAAAAACAGCACTAGGCTGGACAATTTTTGGACCTTGCGGCAGTAAAAAATCTGCGTAATATAGTATGCATATATGTGAGTGTACCGATAATGACAATAAAACTCAACAGCTTGTAAAAGATTTTTTTTAATATTGAAAGTTTAGGCATTAATTATCAAAATTTATAGACAAGTAAAGAGGAAGAAGGATCACTGCCTAATAAATAATTACGAAATGGCAAAAAATAGACTCTTGTGCCTCGAGAAAAAATTATTAAAAAATAGTGAACTTTTGGAAGTTTATAAAAAAATAATTGAAGACTGTACCAACAAAGGTTATATCAGCAAAATTGATATAGCGACAAAAGCCAAAAAAATTTGGTACCTCCCTACATTTCCAGTTTTCAACAAAAATAAACAAGGTAAATGCCGTATTGTATGGGATGCTGCCGCAAAATTTAACGGAATATCTCTAAACTTTATACTTTACAAAGGCCCGGATCTTTTAGCTTCCCTTTAAACAATACTTTTTCAGTTTAGAGAAAGGTCAGTGGCTATGTGTGGTGACATCGAACAGATGTTTCACCAAGTTTATATACGCGAAGAAGATCGACATGTTCAGCGTTTTCTGTGGCGAAATTGTGAAACTAACAGGGAGCCAGACGTTTATATCATGAATATAATGATATTTGGAGCTTCATGTTCTCCGACTACTTTACAATACGTAAAAAAATATAAATGCGTCAAAGTACGAAACCCAGTTCCCAGAGGCAGCTGCTGCTGTAAAAAACAACCACTATGTAGACGATTTTCTCTTTTCTACAGATACAGTTGAACAGGCCGTTAATATAGCAAGGGAGGTAAAATATATTCAATGTTAAGCTGGCTTCAACCTCAGAAACTGGGTCTCAAATGAAGCCGAAGTAGTTCACAAACTAGATAGACCACGACAAGCAGATGAAAAACAAATAAATATGGGTTCAACTAAAGACGTGGAAAAAGTATTAGGCGTTTTTTGGAACCCAACAGACGACACAATTATAGTTAAAATTTCACCTCACATATTGAGCAACGACATTGTTCGTCTTAATAAGCGTCCGACTAAAAGACAAATTTTGAAAATTTTAATGACCATATACGATCCTCTGGGAATAGTAGGTAATTTCGTTATGTATTTGAAAATTATTCTACAGGAAATATGAAAAAGCGGTATCAGCTGGGATGACTCAATAAAAGACGAGCAATTTGTCAAGTGGAACAAATAGCTGAAATATTTACCCAATTTAGAAAAAATAAGTATCCAGCGCTGCTATCTAAAATCACTCGCTGATTATACCGATGCATACACAGAACTGCATACATTTGTAGATGCAAGCGAAAGTGGTTATGCAGCGGTGGCATATCTTCGCATAGTTCGAAACGAAGATGTCGTTTGCTCTCGTGGGCTCTAAAACTCGTGTGGCTCCATTGAGCATGACCTCAATACCACGTTTAGAGCTAATGGTCACTCTAATTGGCTCCCGAATTGCAAATAGTATTATTAACAGACATTCTTTTTCAATAAAAAAGAAATATTTCTGGTCTGACTCGAAAACTGTAGTCAGCTGGTTAACATATAATAACAAAAAATATCAGCAATTTGTTTTCCTACGCATTAGTGAAAAATTGTAGAAACAACCGTCATACTGCAGGGGGGTGTTACCGCCACTGCATTTTGCCTGCCTAAAAATACATCCCTGATAAGTTATCGAAATTTACATTTTATTACATATAATTATATACATAATATAATATTCTAGAATTGTCTACATACAGTGGCCGACAAAAGTCTGCGAATGACCACAATTTTTTGACATTTTAGAAGTCTAAAAACTTTAAATAAAAACTAATGATGCAGTTTTGTTTCAAATTCAATTTTATTAATATAAGCAAAAAAATATATTTTCCAACATTAACTTAAAAAATTATCCAAAAAAAACAATTAAAATACGTTGACAAACGTCTACGTACGACAAACAAGTAATTGTTACTGTAGTTGAATTCTAACAGAAAAGTGCCGTTATTTATTTTTTACTTCTGTTATTGCGTGAAAGGATTGATTTATATTCTTTTTAGTAGTGAATTAGAGTGATTTAGTTAATATTAAAACGGAATTATGGCTTGTAGCAAAGAAATTTCAATTGAAGTAAGAAATTAAGTTGTAAAATACAGAAATGAAATAAAAATCATTTGGTGAAATATCAAAGCTATTAAATTTTAGTAAATCTACTGTTCAAAAAATATTTAGCAATTATAAAAGCACTGGTACTATTGAAAGTAAGCTGCGAAGTGGTCGTTTAAAGAAACTCAATCGAAGAGACGTTAGCTTTATTTTAAAAGAAGTGGACAAACAGCCTAAGGTGAATGCTTCGAAATTGGCCGAATAGTTAGCCAGAAGATCAGAAATAATTGTACATCCACGAACCAAACAAAGAACCTTAAATAATAATGGTTACCACAGCAGAACTCCTAGAAAGAAAACCCCTAAAACGTTTGGAGTTTGCTAAAAAGCATATTGAAAAGGGATTTGATTTCTGGAAACGAGTTTTATTCACTGACGAATCCAAATATAACATATTTGGAAGTGATGGGAGAGATAAAGTTTGGCGAAAAATAAATACAGCGTTGGACCCTAAAAACTTAGTTAGTACAGTTAAACACGACGGAGGTAGTGTAATGGTTTGGGGTGCTGTGGCTGCTTCTGGAGTAGGAAACCCTGTTTTTATTGAGGGTAATATGAATCGGTATCAATACAAATCTATTCTAGAACAATATTTAAAACAATCGGTTGATAATTTAAGTCTTGGTTAAAGTTGGATATTCCAACAAGACAACGATCCGAAGCATACGGCGTTAATTGTCAAAGATTGGTTGCTGTACCATGCTCCACGACAGTTGTACACAACACCACAAAGTCCGGACTTGAACGTTATTGAGCACGTGTGGGAGATACTACAACAAAAAATCCGAAATCATAATATTACTAGTGCCCCAATGCTGAGACTGAAGCTTCAAGAAGAATGGCTAAATATTTTATCTACAGAGTTAGAAAATTTAGTTAATTCGATGCCAAGAAGGTTACAGGCAGTCATAGATGCCCATGGTGGCCCGACTAAGTATTAATTTTAAAAATTAGTGGTAGAGTTTAATTCTTAAAATGAGTTTTTATGTTATCTTGAATATCGTATGTAGACTTTTGTCAACGTATTTTAATTATTTTTCTTCGATAATTTTTTAAGTTAATGTTGGAAAATATATTTTTTTTGCTTACATTAATAAAATTGAATTTGAAACAAAACTGCTCATTAGTTTTTTATTTAACGTTTTTAGAATTCTAAAATGTCAAAAATTGTGGTCGTACGTAGACTTTTGTCGGCCATTGTTTATATTTTCTATACATAGAAGTAGACATATTATCTTAATTTCCGCTAACATTATTATTAGTTACACATTCAGAGTGTCCACATTTTCTATTACTGAAAAGGTGGTGGTTTGAAACCAAAAAGTATGTTATAAAATAAATATTAAGGGCCATATTCATAAAAAATATTTAAGGTTTATTTGACAAATTTCTCTACAACATCTGTCAAATAAGCCTTTAATAAACCTAAAATATTTTTTATGAGTACGGCCCTAAGTATTTAATTACATTTTATAAATTTAAAATACTATTTAATTTTGAGGAATTAAAACATAAGGTTGGTCACAAGTTAACAATAAAGAAATAATTGGATTTAATCAAACTTAACCTGTGTTGTAAATCTCGTCAGATCATCAAGGACTACTATTGTTAACAGGGCGTATTTCGAGAATTACCAAGAGGTATATTTTCAATATATTGTAGAATAAAAGATAGTTGTTATTGTTTTGTATATTTTTATTTAGTTGTAAGGAGCTCCTCTTGGAAGCTCTAACTTATAAGACAAAGAATTATTGATTGATTGTGTTCTTAAAACTACTCGCTTGTATATAACATTTGAGATTCTTACCGCTAGTCTAGTAGTCATTATTGTTGGTTAGTACTTATTTTATTTAATTATTTTAATTAAATTAATATGTATTAGTACTTAAGATTAATGTTCAGTTCCACACTAGTATGTCGTGGGAAAATAAAAAATATTAAAGTAACATGAAGCGTGCCGATACTGCACTACATACACATGTTAGTACCTCTTAGGGCCGTATTCATAAAAAATATTTTAGGTTTATTGAAGGCTTATTTGACAAATTTCTCTACAACATCTGTCAAATAAGCCTTTAATAAACCTAAAATATTTTTTATGAATACGGCCCTTAGTGTGTGTGTAAATATTGTTGCCTAAAGCGGCAACGATCATTACGTATAGGCACTTGATATTGTGAAGTGTCGCTAAGCCAGACGTTTGCCAGACAAATTCAAGTAATGTGATAATTCCTAAGTGCATTTACTATTGGGCGGAATAAATAAATGTATGAGAACATTTATTTATACAAACACAGCAGGATTCATATTACGGTTTACACAAGAAAGTATAAGTATAGTTACCCTGCAGTACTAAATTGTTTATGTGTAAATTACCCTGTAGTATATTGTGCTAGTATCGCTACAATATTCTGTTTTGAAGGGAAGAGAAATTACGAATCTACCGCGTTTTTGGTATAAACGTTCACAGAAAAAGTCCTCCTTAGATGTGACAGGTGTTTCCTGGACTTTTTCGAGTTTCCAAAATTTGGTTAATTGTTTATTAGGGTCAAGCGCACTTATATATGTGGACACAGAATTTAGAGTGGGGTTAGGGGAGTGCAATTTGCCTTATAATTTTGGGGTAGACATCACAACCTATCAGAATATTGATGTGTAAAGCTAATGATCAGCTAAAAGTAGATCAGAAAATGTTGTATTGATAATAGGTAACATTTTATGATAGGGCAAGTCTCCAGTTAATTTATGTACAACATAAGCATCAGGGGTTGTTTTTAAAAGTTTTCAACTGGCGAACTTATTGTTACCGAACAGATTCGAGTTGTAGTGGCGGGTCAGGAGCCACTCAAACCTACTATATTAGTTTGTGATATTCTAGTGGGCAGAGATAAAGATGATTGAAGTTTTTTTGAAATGAAAGTATCCTCATCACCTATGCAAATGCCAACCAAAGCCGTACCAAGAATGACCGAATTATATGTCGTGAACTGTAGTTGTGTGGAATATCGATTGAAGTAATCGTGTTTCATCAACAATAAAAGTTGAGGGGGTATAATAGTGACTATTAATAGGGTGCGATTCGCGAAGATTATTTGCAGAAGAAGTTTTGGGTTGCCAATAATTGGCTTGATTGGTTACGGTGGAATTTTCGATACGATGTAAAAGCGAGTGGTGTTTTTGTTTACAGAATGCACAACTATATTGACTTTTGTATTTTTTGTCGTTGTGTGAGACTGCTTAACAATTAGTGCACATTATATGTTTCTTTACTACCGGAAAACGATCTTCACCTGACATTGATAAAAATGTGCATAATCGTAAGGGATGAAAATCCTGGCAGATTATACACCTTTTAAATCTATCAGGTGCCACTTTTGTTTGGAACGTATTAATTTTGGACTTGTCTCTTCATATTGCTTTTCGTGGTTCAGTTATTCTGTTTTGAGTATCAGAAAAAGTTGTTCGAATGTCGGCGAAACCTTTAAGGGATTGGTACCTACGATAAGACAACTATCCATATCTTGCCAGGATTGCAATTTTTACCATTACCTAAATGTTGATGCCATAAGTGCAGGCTAATATCAGACATACACTTTGCACATATAAAAACAAAACTAACATCCCAATTGTAAGAGTTTATTTTAAGCAGCGAAAGATTTTAAATACAGTCGTTGATCGATCTTTGTAAGTTTTTTATGCCACGAGCTGATTCCATGTTAAGCAAGTTGTTTAACAAATTAAAGACCGTTTTTAATTGTGAGTGCACTAGAATACGAGGGTTTTAATAACGCTCAACAAGATCTACCCACGTCATTTCGAAGACATTATTGGTAAGCGCACTTTTTTTTTAAATATCATGCGGTTCTCCCTCAGTTTTCTTTAGTAGATAAAAAAACTTCAATAGGAGATGGTCTTTTATTGTTCATGTACAGAGCTGTGAGCATGTCATGAAACGTTAGTCAGAAGACGTAATCGCCATAAAAGGTTTGAATATCACAATGAGAAAGAGTAATGTTTGGGTTAGATTCATTTGAAAACTGGGGGGATGAGTCAGTAGGGTCGTTGTTTCGTAATCTAAAATTTCATTAGCTGTAGATAAAGCTCTCACATGTGAGTCTAGTGTTTTGAAAAATAGTTCCTTCAATGTTTCAAAGTCAACGTTCTTACAAACAGTTTTAAAATTTGCTAATATTTTATCATACGCGGTTCTAAAGTATGTCCAATATTAAAGTATCTCATCCTTATATACATACGTCCAGAGTGTGAATATCAATGGTTATGTCAGAGAAAAAGGCTTAAAATTCGACTACTTGATCAGATAATTTTATCTATGTGTCTAAAAACGACATGCTGATGGGAGTTTGTCAAAAGTATTTAGGTTTTTTAGATTTAAGTAAAGTTTTGCGGATTTCCTTAATATAGAACAGTCAATGTAGAAGAATTGGAAAACTTGTCAAAAAACTTTAAGACTTCTTATAAAACTCTCATGTAGATTTGGTTTATTAATTAATTTTAAAATTCAGTTTATTTGTTTATTTTTCAGTAAGCTCTTCTAGGAGCTCCACTGTGTTTTATTTAATATTCAATTTACTTTTAGGAGCTCCTCTAGGAAGCTCTACCAAGTATGGTTAAAATACAATTGTTTTTTATTCTTAAAATTATTTCCTTTTATACTACTTATAAGAGTCTTAAAACTAGTCTAGTGTTGGTTAGTACTTATTCTAAAATTATTATAATTAAATAACTAGTTTTAGTACTTAAAAATTAGTTGTCAGTCCCACACTGATATGCCGTGGGAAAGAATATGAAAAATGAAAGTAATATAAAGCTTGCCGGCACTGTTATATGCACACACACCAATAGTGTAGATTCTTGCGTGTGTATATCATTGCCCAAAACGGCATGAGTAACGGCACACAAACACTTGATATTGTCAAGTTCCGCCAGACGCTTGCCAGACGAATTCAAGTAATGCGATCTTTTCCCAAGCGCGGCTTATTTCACACACATTTATTTATATTGTCACAACAGGGTACAAATGTGTTTTTAAGTGAAGTGCCCTGCAGTGCTTTATATTAGCTTCGCTACACTCGTAAAAATTAAGCTTTACAACAAAACTTTGATAACACTGCTCAGCAGCAAAATCCTCCATTAAATAAAACTATGTGGACTATATGGATTTTGATGCGCTGAACTCAAATCCGTTGTCGGTTTTTTTCCATCAGATCGGGATTTTTTTTATGGTCGTGGCAAATTTTTCCCCCTAAATTAGTCAGGTACGGACACATATTTAATCCTAACTCGAGAACCAGTCATCCGATTTTCAAAAATAAAACACCAATACTAATATTTTTTTATTTAAAAATGGAATTAAAAAAAATATTAGGCAAATATTCAACATTTCAAACTATTTTTTGAGAGCTACTTATCTTGGAAATAAAAAAGCCATAAACTATAAAAATCGGTTAAAAAATGTGGATTTTATTGTAAATTTACCGCAGGTACCCAATATTGACCAAATATGTGTAATGCAGCAAGCAACGTCAGAGTGGGCGCACTAAAGCGCCTTGTAGCAACAATGAATGACAACTATTTACTTCTATCTATTTTCGTACATCAGAATCAAATACAAGCAAAAAAATTGTCCAGATTGTAATTTTGTAGCAACGCCTCGCATAAAGCACCCACCCTGTCGTCACCCGTAGATAACTTCAAATTACAATAAAAAATTAAAATATTTACAGCCTATTTTATTTAAAATAACACAAAACTTTTGTTAATAATTATTAATTTTTATTTAGGAAACATTGTTAAAATAAAAAAGTAGCTTAAGCTGTTCATACTCTTTCTTCCACATCATTCAATTTCGTTCTAAAGACCTCGTCCTTCATAATTTGTCGTATTTGTGGACCTACAAATATGCCCTCTTTTACTTTAGCATCTCTGATTCTAGGAAATTTGCTCTTAATGTATAGAAAACCTTCACCGTCCTTGTTCATTGCTATGACAAAATTTTTCATTAGGTCTAGCTTTATATGAATAGGAGGCAGAAGAGTTTGTTCTTTTTGATTAAAAGGCTCTTCTGCTACATTTATTTCTCCTGGAATAAAATTTACTTTTTTCGGCCAAATTTTAATATTGTAGTGTTTTTCTTTTGCGCGGCTATCCCATTCACATAAGAAGCAATAAAACTTAGTATATCCACTTTACAATCCATTTAACATTGCTACGACTTTAAAATCTCCAGATTCTATGAGTAATGTGAATATTTAATTTCATCCATCATTCATTCATTTCATTTCATCATCTTCCTGCTACAATAGTTTTCTTTCATATTTCTAAAAATTCCACTGAAATAAATACAATTTTGTTACACATTTTTTGGCGTTTTATTTTAGAAAATCGGATGACTGGTTTTCGAGTTAGGATGAAATAAGTCTCCGTACCTGACTAAAACCGACAACGGATTTGAATTCAGCGCGTCAAAATCCATATAGTCCACATAGTTTTATTAAATGGGAAGACAAAAAATGATTTTTTGCAGAGCAGTGTAATAGATATATTGTATTTTTATTAACATATATCACTTGCTTCATTTATTAAAAGATTTTCCAGACCGCAAAAAAAAATATGAAAGGGAATTCCAAATTATTTGTTATTAATATAATTTGTATTTGTTTGTATGTTCATAAACGATTATATAATTACTAATATTTTGCGTTGAGTGTAAAAAATTTAGTCGGCTGTTATAAATTCTTTTGTTTGTGGTAACACAAACAATTCAATATAAAAATGTTTAAATTACCCGAAACTGGTATACCAAGCAATTGTGGACTTTATTGTAAGTAACGAGGAATATTCTTTCTTGCTTAAATTATTAACTGTTTATATGTACAAACGTGATGTTTATACATACATAGACATAAGTATATATATATATATATATATATATATATATATATGTATGCATATTGCATAAGTATATATATATATATATATATATGTATGCATATTGCATAAGTATATATATATATATATATATATGTATGCATATTGCATGGTTTGAGGTCAGTGAAAATTCTCACTTTTTGTTCAGTTATTTACATATTTTTATCGTGTTTTATTAGAATTCCGAAATATTTTACTATATAGTTACCCTATTCCTTTTAAAAATCGGGTTAAGTAAACAACGAATGTTTTTATAACATGCATATACGATACGCATGCTTTTGTGACCTGACCTTAAACCAAGCATTACGTAAACTCAAAAATTTATTGCCACATTTTATAAATATTTCCCTGTTTGGTGCAGTTTATTATATTAGCTTAATCACACTCGCAGAATTGTTGGTTTAATAGTCTTGAGGTTTGGTTGGTGGTTTATTATGTTATGCGCACGGGTTCGATTCCCGGGGGAAGTCTGTTTTTTTTCGCATTTTATTTTTTATTTAATAACTATTTTATATTTTTTATATATTCTATCTATCTATCTTCTATACATAAAAAGAGTGATGTGACTGAATGACTGATTCATCATCGCACATCCCAAACGCAAAGAGGTAGAGACATGAAATTTGGACAATCGGTTCCTCTTCCAATGTATAGCTTCACTAAGAAGGGATTTTTTGAAATTCTTACTTTAAGAGGGTAAAATAGAGTAAAAAGGGGAAAATCGGTAATCTTATATCTGCTAAACAAAAAACGATACAAATTAAATTTAAAAAGTATTGTAATTTGCACAAAAAATAAGATGATAGGTGTCTGACCTTTTTTTTTTAATTTTCAACCCCTAAGGGGAAAAATGGATAAAAACTATAATTTGGTACTTTTTTGGTACCCTATGTAACTTCCAAAGACATAAAGCTAGGAAAAAAACTTAAACCGTATTAGTTAATCCGCGAAAAAATATTAATATGACTTTGGCACTTTTTTAATTTTCGTATGTATAAGGGGTAAAAATTTTCCCTATTTTTGGTACTTTTTTTAAAAGAAGCTTTTCTAACATAATTCAATGGGACAAAATTAAGGTGTAACTTTTGGAAATTTTTGGGGGAAAAAAAGGTACCAAAAAGGGAAAAACACCGGAAAAGGTATACTATTCCTAATTACGGGGCCAATTTTCATGAAATTTGTAACTTGGATTTCACCAGACATAAAAAATTATGTAATTTAGTAAAAATTAAAACACATTAATAACAGGGTAGAAAGGGGAAGAATTGGGAAAGCAGCTTGTTACTTTACTGACTTTAAATCATGTCTATTAAAATATTTTGCTACATAGATATTTGAATATATTAGACCTAAATTTTATACATTCATATGGAAAACCCTAAAAGATACCTTTTTTTGGGTACTTTTTGTATTTTCTACGTTTATGATGCTAGAATTATGAAACTAGAAACTATTTATCCGTTCTGGCTGAAAATGTTAGGTGCGACCAGAAAGGTGCTTTTTATCCTTTTTATGGTACTTTTTGTATTTTCAACGTTTACGAAGCTAGAATTTCGAAATTAGTGACTATTCATACGAGGTGAGACTAAAACAAACAAAAAGGTACTTTTTGAATTTTTATGTAACTTTTTGTATGTTCTTCGTTTATGAAGCTAAAATTGTGAAATAAAGGATTAATGATTCAAGTTGATAATGAAAATTATATTGGCGACACAAAAAGCGCCTTTTCGCATTTTTATTGTACTCTTTGTATTTGTGAACATAGATTCTAAAAATTAGTGTATATTGATCCGAGTCCTAACACCTAATATTATGAACGACCAAAAAATTACTTTTTCTTATTTTTTATATTTTGTATACATAGAATTCTGAATGTAGGTGTAATAATAAGACAAGTTGAAGTTTTTAGTGAAGGAAAAAATTCTGAATTAATAATCTTTATTTTTGAAACTCAAGAGCATTAATCTTGATTTTAGATAGAAAATATATGCCCGATATATCTTTACGTTTTATTTTCTAAATAAATTGAATCAGAGATACAAATTTTCATAAATTGAACCAAAATATATTTAATAATTAAAAATAGAACTTCAGCATAATATAATATACAAAAAAGTATACATAAACATAATAAATACTAAGAACTGCGCTATCAAAGTAGCAGGGTATATGCTAGTATAATTATAAATTAATATTTATTCGAACTTTATATATTTTTAATTTTTTGTAAATCATTTTTTATTCAAGTTCATTTATTCTATTATTTAAATTCCTATAACATTTTCTAAATTAAATTAAATTGTAATAAAAAAATTATTACAATTATCATTATAATTTAATTATAGTAAAAAATTATACAGTTGATTAGAGTAAACAATTGTCTTCATTTTCTATATAGTCTATATAAGTGGCAAAGAGGGGTTTGCCCAAATATGTCCAAAATCCCTCAGAGATTCAATGATTTTCTCATAGTTTAAATTTCAACAATTTTTAAAAAAATGCACAAATACAATACAGAATTCTGAGTTATACAGTTGGTTAGAGCAAACAACTGTCTTCATTTTCTATATATTCTATAAGAGTGACAAAGAGGGGTTTGCCCAAATATGTCCAAAATCCCTCAGAGATTCAAAGATTTTCTCATATTTTAAAATTCAAAAATTTAAAAAAAAATTCACAATTACAATTCAAAATTCCGAGTTATACAGTTGATTAGAATAAATAATTGTCTTCCTTTTCCATATGGTCTATATAAGTTTAAAAGAGGGGTTTGCGCAAATATGTCCAAAATCCCTCAGAGATTCAATGATTTATTCATATTTTAAATTTCAAAAATTTTTAAAAAAATTCACAAATAGAATTCAGAATTCTGATTCAAACAGTTGAGTAGAGCGAAAATTTGTTTTAATTTTCTATATGGTCTATATTAGTTACAAAGAGGGGTTTGCCCAAATATGTCCAAAATCCCTCAAAGATTCATTGATTTTCTCATAGTGCAAATTTCAAACATTTTTAAAAAAATTCACAAATAAAATTCAGAATTCTGAGTTATACAGTTAATTAAGGCAAACAATTGTCTTCCGTTTCCATATGGTCTTTATGAGTGACAAAGAAGGATTTGCCCAAATATATCGAAAATCCCTCAGAGATTCAATGATTTTCTCATATTTTAAATTTCAAAAATAATAAAGAAATCACAAATACAATGCTATACAGCCCAAAGAGCACTTAATGACACTGCATTGGTGTCATATTTAAAATTATTTTGGAATTTCAGAAAATTAAATTTAAAAAAAATAAAAATAAAATTTTAAGACGAATTCTTGAGAAGATGATAAAAAAAATTGCCATTTTTGGAATGCTACACATATGAGGTTATATAGGTATGGTGGCCCAAGGAGCACTTAATGACACTGTATTAGTGTCATATTTGAAATTATTTTGGAATTTCAGAAAATTGAATTTAAAAAAAAAAATAATAAAATTTTAAGACGAATCTTAAGAAGATCATACAAAAAATTGCCATTTTTGGAATGATACACATATAACGCTATAAAGGTATGGTGGTCCAAGGAGCACTTAGTGACACTGCATTAGTGCCATATTTGAAATTGTTTTGAAATTTCAGAAAATTTAATTTAAAAAAAAATAATAAAATTTTAAGACGAACTCTTGAGAAGATCATACAAAAAATGGCCATTTTTGGAATGCTACACATATGATGCTATGTAGGTATGGTGGCCCAAGAAGCACTTAGTGACACTGCAATAATGTCATATATGAAATTATGTTGGAATTTCAGAAAATTGAATTTAAAAAAAAAATAATAAAATTTTAAGACGAATTATTGAGAAGATCATACAAAAAATGGTCATTTTTGGAATGCTATACATATGACGCTTTATAGGTACGGTGGCCCAAGGAGCACTTAATGCCTCTGTATTAATGTCATATTTGAAATTATTTTGGAATTTCAGAAAATTGAATTTAAAAAAAAATAATAAAATTTTAAGACGAATTCTTGAGAAGATCATACAAAAAATGACCATTTTTGGAATGCTACACATATGACGCTACATATGTATGGTGGCCCAAGGAGCACTTAATGACACTGCATTGGTGTCATATTTAAAATTATTTTAGAATTTTAAAAAATTTAATTTAAAAAAAAAAATTATAAAATTTTAAGACGAATTCTTGAAAAGATCATACCAAAAATGGCCATTTTTGGATTGCTACACATATGACGCTATATAGGTATGGTGGCCCAAAGACCACTTAGTGACACTGAATTAGTGTCATATTTGAAATTATTTTAAAATTTCAGAAAATTGAATTTAAAAAAAAAAAAAAAAATTTTAAGACGAATTCTTGAGAAGATCATACAAAAAATGGCCATTTTTGGAATGATACACATTTAACGCTATAAAGGTATGGTGGTCCAAGGAGCACTTAGTGACACTCCAATAATGTCATATTTGAAATTATTTTAGAATTTAAAAAAATTGAATTAAAAAAAAAATAATAAAATTTTAAGACGAATTCTTGAGAAGATCATACAATGATGGAATGCTATACATATGACGCTTTATAGGTATGGTAGCCAAAAGACCACTTAGTGACACTGCATTAGTGCCATATTTGAAATTGTTTTGAAATTTCAGAAAATTTAATTTAAAAAAAAAATAAAATTTTAAGACGAATTCTTGAAAAGATCATACAAAAAATGGCCATTTTTGGAATGCTACACATATGACGCTATATAGGTATGGTGGCCCAAAGACCACTTAGTGACACTGAATTAGTGTCATATTTGAAATTATTTTGAAATTTCAGAAAATTGAATTTAAAAAAAAAATAATAAAATTTTAAGACGAATTCTTGAGAAGATCATACAAAAAATGGCCATTTTTGGAATGACACACATATAACGCTATAAAGGTATGGTGGTCCAAGGAGCACTTAGTGACACTGCAATAATGTCATATTTGAAATTACTTTGGAATTTAAAAAAATTTAATTTAAAAAAAAAATTATAAAATTTTAAGACGAATTCTTGAAAAGATCATACCAAAAATGGCTATTTTTTTAATGCTGCACATATGACCCTATATAGGTATGGTGGCCCAAAGACCACTTAGTGACACTGAATTAGTGTTATATTTGAAATTATTTTGAAATTTCAGAAAATTGAATTTAAAAAAAAAAAATAATAAAATTTTAAGACGAATTCTTGAGAAGATTATACCAAAAATGGCCATTTTTGGAATGATACACATATAACGCTATAAAGGTATGGTGGTCCAAGGAGCACTTAGTGACACTGCATTAGTGCCATATTTGAAATTATTTTGGAATTTCAGAAAATTGAATTTAAAAAAAAATTCTAAAATTTTAAGACGAATTCTTGAGATCATACAAAAAATGGCCATTTTTGGAATGCTACACATATGACGCTATATAGGTATGGTGGCCCAAGGAACACTTAATGCCACTGTATTAATGTCATATTTGAAATTATTTTGGAATTTCAGAAAATTTAATTAAAAAAAAAAATAATAAAATTTTAAGACGAATTCTTGAGAAGATCATACAAAAAATGGCCATTTTTGGCTATAAAGGTATGGTGGTCCAAGGAGCACTTAGTGACTTTGCAATAATGTCATATATAGAATTATTTTGGAATTTAAAAAAATTTAATTAAACAAGTAAGAGCACTATATTCGGCTATGCCGAATCTTTTATACCCACCACCAATTTTGTGTACATTTAAAGCACAATATTTATTATTTTGTTAATCGCTATAGAATAATCTCTTTATAATATAATATGTATCACTTTCTTTGTATAGGGTGGTTAAATTTTAAGGGCCCATGTTTAAGGTGAACCACACCTAAACTTCAACTTTTTTCTTGTATTTCATTTGACATTTCTCAATCTCAGACTAACTCAATTTGAACCGTGGAAAGATACGCAATCGAGCAACGCTTTTAAATATTAAAGATTTTTATAAAAATGGGCCTTCAAATCAAAATGCATTTTGTGCACTTCGTGATTCTTTTGGTCAACATAATCGTTCAAATTCGTCCACAATCGTGAGAATTGTAAAAAATATTAAAATGTCTGCAAAGCAGGTCTGTATGAAATGTGAAAACATCTGTGAATGCCATCTTAGTTCGTTGAATGGGAAACATTGCTGTTTTTCACGATAACGTGGCAAAAGAGCAAGTAACCTCCACTCATCATCGTGCCCAACAATCGAGCATCAACAGTGTCATTGAAAATTTGGACTATCGGATCGTGGTGTGCCGCCTAGGTTGGGGGGCCATTTGGCCGATATTTTGTTCCATACATAATTGAAGCATACAAATATTATCATTATAAAAATAAATGATAATAATTTCATAATAATTTTATTCAAAATCAACATAGTCCCTTAAAATTAAACCACCTATTATAACTTCGGTATGCTAGTAAAATGCTTTCGTAAATTTAGTCTTTCAATGAAAGTGGCCGTTAAAATACGCGTGTCAATAAAGTTTCTGCTAATAAACATAACTTAGATATTTCAATATAGTCCTTTAGTATTCCAAAATCTTTATTCATAGAGAATTTACATGAATTTAAGAGAAAGAAAGTAAATTTAAGGTTAAATTTTAGGGGCCACAGGGTGATTTAAAATATACATTCTCTGCATTTTTCCAAAACGGGAAATTTATTAGTAAGATTTTGATTTTTAAACTTCTATAACATTTTGCTTTTAAAAGATTTTCAAACGAAATAAGTTTTGTATAATTTTAAAATTTGTTAGCCATTAGTACATGAAAATAAATTGTTTATAATGTTTAGAGATAATTTTTGTTTACTTAGGTCAAAATTTTCCTAAATTCCCATTTTTAATAGAGCATAACTTCAGGAGAACATAAGCATAAGTTGTTAGCATGCCATCTAGTAGTTGCTAGAAGAGTCATCTATCTTATCATCTTTATCTTATATTTAGCTACAGTACAATAAATGGCGCAGTGTAAGATGAATAAATGCTAATATATATGACTAATATATTTTTATAAAAATTTAAGGAAAAAAGTGTGCGTGGCACATCTATTTTCCGTTATAACGAAGATTTTGACCAAAAAGCAATGTTTGCAAAATTTCAGAATCGTACATATAGTTTTGTCAGTTTTATTACGTTTTAAATTTGAAATATACACAGTGCGGTATAAATTTTCGTAAATTTTTATCTATAACTCTTTTCCTAATTCATAGCGATTTTCAGGGAAAAATATTCTTTTGACTCGATAAATATATATTCGAAGTTTCATGACTACGTTTATGCGTCTGGACACAATTCAAAAGTGAAAGTGGGCGTTATAGTAGGCTTGTCAAAGTTGTTTTTGCTAATGAGTACAACTTAGGTGTTTCAATATAGTCCTTTATTATTCCAAAATCTTTATTAATAGAGAAATTATATGAATTTTAGGTAAAACGTTATATGGGAGGTGGGCGTAAAAGTGGGCGTGGCACCTTAATTTTTTGGCATAGTAATGAAATTACCTAGGGGGATAGACGTAGCAAAATTTATCATCATACCTCGGTTTTATGAGCTTTTAGATTTCATTAACGGTAGATAACGTGAAAAGTGGGCGTTATAGTAGGCGTGTCAAAGTTATTTTTGCGAATGAGTACAACTGAGGAGTTTCAATATAGGCCTTTATTATTCCCAAATCTTTATTAATAGAGAAATTATATGAATTTTAATTAAAACGTTATATGGGAGGTGGGCGTAAAAGTGGGCGTGTCACATTGATTTGCCGTTACAAGAAAGCGTGTCACCAAAAATCGATAACTCCTCTCCTAATGCAGAGATTTAGACAATTTTCGGAGGAAAATTTTGTCTTTACCCAGGAAATATATATTCGAAGTTTCATGAGTCTACGTTAAGGCGTTTGGACACAATTCCATTTTATTCGATGTTCGAAGGACACGGTTTTTTCGACCTACTCTTGCTTTCGAGCTATAACTCTCTTCCTAATATTCCGATTTAGCCCATTTTCAATACCAAACAAACCTTGTCTATAAGAAAGATTCTGGAAAAATTTGAGCCCCCCTAGCTTTTTCGGTGCGACCTCTATCGTGCTTTCAACAGGACGGACAGACGGACGGACATAGCTAGATCGTCATAAAATCAAACCCCGATTCAGAATATATATACTTTATGGGGTCTAAAATGGATATTTCGATGTGTTACAAACGGAATGACAAAATGAATATACCCCCACCATTTTTTTGGTGGCGGGTATAAAAAAAAAAATAAAATTTTAAGACGAATTCTTGAAAAGATCATACAAAAAATGGCCATTTTTGGAATGCTATACATATGACGCTATATAGGTATGGTGGCCCAAGGAGCACTTAGTGACACTGCAATATTGTCATATTTGAAATTATTTTGGAATTTAAAAAAATTTAATTTAAAAAAAAAATTTTTAAATTTTAATACGAATTCTTGAAAAGATCATACAAAAAATGGCCATTTTTGGAATGGTACACATATGACGCTATATAGGTATTGTGGCCCAAGGAGCACTTAATGACACTGCATTGGTGTCATATTTAAGATCATTTTGGAATTTCAGAAAATTGAATTTAAAAAAAATAATACAATTTTAAGACGAATTCTTGAGAATATCATACAAAAAATGGCCATTTTTGGAATCCTACACATATGACGCTATATAGGTATGGTGGCCCAAGGAGCACTTAATGACACTGCATTAGTGTCATATTTGAAATTATTTTGGAATTTCAGAAAATTGAATTTAAAAAAAAAAATAATAAAATTTTAAGACAAATTCTTGAGAAGATCATACAAACAATGGCCATTTTTGGAATGCTACACATATGACGCTACATATGTATGGTGGCCCAAGGAGCACTTAATGACACTGCATCGGTGTCATATTTAAAATTTTTTTGGAATTTCAGAAAATTGAATTTAAAAAAAAAATAATAAAATTTTAAGACGAATTCTTGAGAAGATCATACAAAAAATGGCCATTTTTGGAATGCTACACATATGACGCTACATATGTATGGTGGCCCAAGGAGCACTTAATGACACTGCATCGGTGTCATATTTAAAATTTTTTTGGAATTTCAGAAAATTGAATTTAAAAAAAAAATAATAAAATTTTAAGACGAATTCTTGAGAAGATCATACAAAAAATGGCCATTTTTGGAATGCTACACATATGACGCTACATATGTATGGTGGCCCAAGGAGCACTTAATGACACTGCATTAGTGTCATATTTGAAATTATCTTGGAATTTCAGAAAATTGAATTTAAAAAAAAAATAATAAAATTTTAAGACGAATTCTTGAGAAGATCATACAAAAAATGGCCATTTTTGGAATGCTACACATATGACGCTACATATGTATGGTGGCCCAAGGAGCACTTAATGACACTGCATCGGTGTCATATTTAAAATTTTTTTGGAATTTCAGAAAATTGAATTTAAAAAAAAAATAATAAAATTTTAAGACGAATTCTTGAGAAGATCATACAAAAAATGGCCATTTTTGGAATGCTACACATATGACGCTACATATGTATAGTGGCCCAAGGAGCACTTAATGACACTGCATCGGTGTCATATTTAAAATTTTTTTGGAATTTCAGAAAATTGAATTTAAAAAAAAAATAATAAAATTTTAAGACGAATTCTTGAGAAGATCATACAAAAAATGGCCATTTTTGGAATGCTACACATATGACGCTACATATGTATGGTGGCCCAAGGAGCACTTAATGACACTGCATTGGTGTCATATTTAAGATTATTTTGGAATTTCAGAAAATTGAATTTAAAAAAAAATAATAAAATTTTAAGACGAATTCTTGAGAAGATCATACAAAAAATGGCCATTTTTGGAATGCTACACATATGACGCTACATATGTATGGTGGCCCAAGGAGCACTTAATGACACTGCATTAGTGTCATATTTGAAATTATCTTGGAATTTCAGAAAATTGAATTTAAAAAAAAAATAATAAAATTTTAAGACGAATTCTTGAGAAGATCATACAAAAAATGACCATTTTTGGAATGCTAGACATATGACGCTATATAGGTATGGTGGCCCAAGGAGCACTTAATGCCACTGTATTAATGTCATATTTGAAATTATTTTGGAATTTCAGCAAATTGAATTTAAAAAAAAATAATAAAATTTTAAGACGAATTCTTGAGAAGATCATACAAAAAATGGCCATTTTTGGAGTGCTAGAAATATGACGCTATATAGGTATGGTGGCTTAAGGAGCACTTAATGACACTGCATTAGTTGCATATTTGAAATAATTTTGGAATTTCAGAAAATTGAATTAAAAAAAACTAATAATAAAATTTGAAGACGAATTCTTGAGATCATACAAAAAATGGCCATTTTTGGAATGCTACACATATGACGCTATATAGGTATGGTGGCCCAAGGAGCACTTAATGCCACTGTATTAATGTCATATTTGAAATTATTTTGGAATTTCAGCAAATTGAATTTAAAAAAAAAATAATAAAATTTTAAGACGAATTCTTGAGATCATACAAAAAATGGCCATTTTTGGAATGCTACACATATGACGCTTTATAGGTACGGTGGACTGCATTAGTGTCATATTTGAAATAATTTTGGAAATTTAGTAAATTGAATGAAAAAAAAATGAAAGAATTTTTAGACTAAAAAAACCAAAAACGAAGTTTACTCAAACAGGGGTTGAACCGCAGACCTACTGGTTAATAGTACTACACTATAACCACCGCGCAACACCACATATCGCGTATATGATTGATGTTGCTCAAATAAATACAAGCATCGAAGAGTCTATGTCATATATTGATGAAAACCTTCTTATAACGGTTTACTGCATATTTTGTAACAGTCAGAAATGTCAACTTCATCATTTCAAATAACAATAATTTTTTGATATTGTTAAATAAGTACTGCTGACCTTTAGTATTCTTTAAATGTTTGATGTTTTCTAACTTTTAAAGATTTGTTTTTAAATATCAATATTTTGACCTGCTTCGCATTACTACATTATAAGTTATACATAAGTATTATATAGTGAAAAGTTATTAGTTTTTTAATGGAAACTTAGAAAAATGTTCCTGCGAATTTACTAAAAAAATCCCGACTTTAAAACAGAATTTTGAAGAAAGTTAGCTTTTAACAAGTATCTTTTTAGCTTATTTGGCATAATGGTATTTAATAATTTTTTTTAAAGTTACTTTTGTTAGGTTGCCTTTCTAAAAAAGTTAAATTTTATTCTTTTTTTTTAAACAAGCTATCGCAAACTAACTTCTATTAACAAAAAGGCTTTTACAACTTTTATTATAGGTACCCTTAATTTTTTAAAATATTTATTTTATATTTAATATTTATTCAAGGCTTATTTGACAAATTTTTGTACAAATAAGCCCATAATAAACCCATAATTTTAAAAATTACTGCAGTTAAATAGTAATTTCAACTCGAGATAAATTTACCTACCTACATATGTATATAAGTAGGTAGTCAGCTAAAATGCAAAATTTCCTATCATCAATTTAACAATTTTAATGATAAGATAGAAGTAATGCAATAAAAATGACTTGGTTAGAAAAATACAGCTTATTGTGTAAAAATTAAAAATTTATAATGGCGCTTATAGTGTATTTAACTCCATTATTATGGGTATCAAAAATAAGGGTTTTCGTCCAAAGAAAATGGCTGATAACATGACTAACAGATTCATATATGTATGTATATTCATCGATTTTTCAAATTTGCATCTACCTATAAATTAAAAATTAACGCTTTTTTGTACTTTAAAAAATTAATTTTTGCTTATGTTTTTCAACAAGATATTTATTGATAATACTATTCAACAAACAGAAACTCCCAAAATAGCTACTATATTATTTCATATTCTATAGTAAGGTTATTTTTTATTTTTTGTAAAATTCAGACTTCTGAGGAGGCTGCTCCATACATCTTGTCGTAGCTTTGGAACGACGTACTCGTTTTTTGAATTAAAAAAATAGAAAGCAACAAATAATTATCAAATTCAAGAAAAAAGTTTAGTACTTATTATAAAATATTTAATTTATATTCAAAGTAGTATATCTATTTACTTTGAATCATTTTTATTAAAATAATTTATTTTTAAGTAGATACATCGTACATTGATATGAAAAACCAAAAAAAAATTTTTTTTCCTTTTTTATTTATTATTTTTATTTCATAAAATTGTGAATTTTTGATCCAAGTTGAGGTTGAAAATGACTCAAAAGGTGCTTTTTTAATTTTTATACCCACTTCCAAAAAAATGATGTGGGGGTATACATACTTATATATTTTGTCATTCCGTTTGTAACACATCGAAATATCCATTTTAGACCCCATAAAGTATTTATTTTCTGAGTCCTGGTTTAATTTTAGGACGATCTAGCTATGTCCGTCCGTCTGTTAAAAGCATAATAGAGCTCGAACCGAAAAAGTTGGGAGGATCAAAATTTTGCCAGAATATTTCTTATACACAAGATTTATCTGGTATTGAAAATGGGCTAAATTGGATATTAGAAAAAGAGTTATAGCTCGTAATGCAAGAAATACCCCTTTCTCATTGGGCAAGTCACTTGCTCAAGTTAGTTTTTTATTTTCTTTTATTTTTCTTTGAACTTGCTTTCATGTTCAGACTCAGCAACTGACTTGCCCAAGTTTCGTTCTCTTTTACTTATTATACTCTTCACACAGTGAAAAAGGGTATATATAGGTTTGTCATTCCGTTTGAAATTTCTACAATTATCAATTATCTACACATACATACAAACGTGGTATACTGGTTAGAGTGAGCCAAAAAATTTTTTTTATTTTATATTTTATTCAAATTTTTATTGTTTTATTTTTAATTTTTCTTTTAATTTATTTTTTTTAAGCACATAAGTAAACTAAATGTATAATATTACAATGGGATGTTTTTATATATGTATGTTTTGTATGTACGTATTTGATATGAGATAAATGGTGACATAAACAATTGTTGTTGCATGACAACACGTTGTGAAGGGTAGATAAGATTCGGCATGGCCGAATATAACACTCTTGTTTGTTTTTATTACTCTTTTGTTTTTGGTTTCTCAACAAAAACTTGCTCGTACTTGCCGAGTACAGGCAAGTGTGTACTCAAAAATGAGCAAGTTTCTTCCTCTTAACCCGACCTTACCCCTTTTGCCTATAAACACAACACTTGCGCAAGTCACTTGCGCAAGTGACTTGCCTAGTCTGAAAGCCGTGAAAGTGAAAATACATTGAACATAATGCGATTGTGTCTAAACGCATTGACGTAGAGCGATAAAATTTCGTATGTATATCCTAAGTAAAAAAAATCTATACATTAAGAAAGGAGTCACAGATCAAAATTTACGAAAATTATACAACACAGTTTTTTCGGCATATAAAGGGTCCGCCAAATAACTTTTTTTTTAAGTGCTGTGTGGCATGTAGCGCCTTCCTGTTAAAACCAAGTGTGCCAATATCCTCCTCTTCAATTTTTGTGAACAAAAATTCGTTCAACATGGTCCGATAACGATCGCCATTGACTACGGCCACTCCTTGCTCATTTTCGAAGAAAAATGGCCCAATTATGCACCAAACAGTGACTCGTTTTGGGTGTATCGGCTTTTCAATTTTGCTTGTTTACATACATACTAGCCAAGATCAAAATGAGCTTCATCTGAAAAGATGATTGTTGTGGCAAAATCGGCCAAAGTAACGTCGCAATATTTCCCAGCGTTGTTCAAGCGTATACACAACCATATTCGTTCAGCGGAAAGATAAAACTAATTATCTGTCAAATCAGACATAAGCTAATTGTTACCATTCACAAAATAAGCACTAGTTAAAAAAAACTTTAGACGGCGGACCCTTTATAAAATTTAAAACGTAATAAAACTGACAAAATTATATGTACGATCCTGAAAATTTGAAAACATTGATTTTTGACAAAAAGAATTTCATTGCAAGACTAAATTTACGAAAATAAATTAAGCAAATCGAAGTCACACAAAGAAATACATATTTTAGTATAAAGAGATTATCCCATAGCGATTACTGTTAATAACAAAATAATAAATTTTCTGCTATAAAAGTACACAATTTGTAAGGTGGTGTAACAAGTTTTGAGAAATTTAACAAAAAATTATTTAGTATTAAAAAAAGGATTTAAAAATTAAAAAAAAAAAAACGGAAATTTTATTTTATTTTTGTGTATTAAAAGGTTATTTGATTTTTAATGACAACTTAAAAAATTTTTTCTAAGAATTTTCTTTAAAAAAAAACACGAATTTAAAACATAGAATTTTAAAGAAAGTGAGCTTTCAATAAATATCCATTTAGGTTTATTTGATAAGTTACTTTCTTGGGTTGCCTTTTTTAAAAAGATATTTTTTTAACAAATACTCCTTGGAAAAATGTCGATATAAGGGTAATTTTTATACAAATAAACTATCACTATACTTCTATTAACAAAAAGGCTTTTACATTTTTTATTACACCCTCAAAAAGACTTACTGCCGTATTCATAAAAAATATTTTAGGTTTTCCAAAGGCTTATTTGACAAATTTCTGTACATATGTTAAATAAGCCTTTTTATAAACCTAAAATACTTTTTATGAACACGGCAGCTAATTAGTAATTTCGACTGGAGATAAATTTTAAAAACATATTTTTGAAAAAAAAAAAATACTCTGGGCCAATTCAAAGTGGTTGCATATCAGTCATATTTGTACTATTTTTTATTATTTTATGCATGCATAAAATTTTTGTTAGTAATTTCCATACAAAAACAAGTAACAGTGCTATATTCGGCCGTGCCGAATCTTATATACCCTTCACAACGTGTAGTCATGCAATAACAATTGTTTGTATCACCATTCATCCCATATAAAATACGTGCATACGTACACGTTAGAATAAATGTGGCATCGAATCCCAGCTGAGCCAAAAAAATTGTATTTTATTTAATATATTATTTATATTTTATTTTTTTTTATATTTTTTTTTTAATTTTTTTAAAAAATTTTTTTAGAAAAATTTTTAAAAATTTTTTTTAAATTTTTTAAGAAATTTTTTTTTTGTAGTTTTTTTATTATTTTTTTCTTATTTTTAATATTTTTTTTTTTGTAATTTTTTTGTTTGGTATGTTTTTTACATGTATGTATGTATGTATGTTGTTGTTGTAATTGTGAAAAAAACGAGGTGGTCGTGGTTTTTTGCTCATATCTCAGAAAGTTATGGGGCGATTGTGCTGAATTTCAATAGCGATTCATTTCTGGATATTTCCAAGAGATTGATACCATATACAGATCTGAAGAACATATAGTTGCTTCTAAAAGTTGATTTCAACCAACACACGGACAGACGGATAGACGGACAGACGGTCAGGGCTTAATCGACTCCTCTATTCATAAGCTTTCAGAAAATATATACTTTATGGGGTCGGAAATGAAAATTGTAGAAATTACAAACGGAATGACAAAGCTATATATACCCTTGTGCACCACAGGTGAAGGGTATAAAAATAATATGACTTTACATATTTGTTTCCTATGTATAAGAAATTGTTTATGTTATACTTTTAACCATACTGTCTCTCAGAGAGAATTTCTTCGCTTCTCACCTCTCAAAGAGAATATTTTATATTTTCTTCTTTCCTGTATACATACAATTTTTAACAGCGTCATCTCTTTGTCTTCTTTCTTGTATTAAATACATAATTTGTTAACAAAAGGTGTTCAAAGTCACTAGTCATTTAATATGAATTATATGACATAGTACAATATGAGAGTCTACTTTGAATTGGCCCTCTGTGTCGTCATTAAAAATGCAAAATTCCCTATCATTAACTTAACAGTTTTAATAATAATATGAAAGCAAAATAGGTATGGCATAATGTGTTAAAATTCAAAATCTTTTTTGCGAATGAGTACAACTTAGATGTTTCAATATAGCCCTTTATTATTCCAAAATCTATATTAATAGAGAAATTATATGAATTTTGGGTAAAACGTTTTATGGGAGGTGGGCGTAAAAGTGGGCGTGGTACATTGATTTTCCGTTAGAACAAAGCATTTGACCAAAAAGCTATATGTGCAAAATTTCAGAGTCGTACATCCAATTTTGTTGCTTTTATGACGTTTTTGTTTTTAAATATACCGAAAAATACACTGTGCGGTATAAATTTTCGTACATTTTGATCGATAACTCCTTTCCTAATGCATAGATGTAAGCAATTTTTAGGAAGAGATATTGTTTTGACTCGATTAATATATATTCGAAGTTTCATGAGTCTACGTTAATGCGTTTGGACAGAATTCCATTTTATTCGATGTTCGAAGGACACGGTTTTTTCGACCTACTCTTGCTTTTCGAGCTATAACTCTCTTCCTAATATTCCGATTTAGCCCATTTTCAATACCAAACAAACCTTGTCTATAAGAAAGATTCTGGCAAAATTTGAACCCCCTAGCTTTTTCGGTGCGACCTCTATCGTGCTTTCAACAGACGGACGGACATAGCTAGATCGTCATCAAATCAAACCCTGATTCAGAATATATATACTTTATGGGGTCTAAAATGGATATTTCGATGTGTTACAAACGGAATGACAAAATGAATATACCCCCACCATTTTTTTGGTGGTGGGTATAAAAATAGTAAGTTTATAAATAGTGTTATTAGTTAATAGATGTAGTTTGATAGTGAGATGTTCTGTATTTAGTTACTTTAATGTTAGTAACATAAAAATTTAAAATCTTATGTTAATAACATTTTAATTTTAAAATGTTAAAAAAAATTAAATAAAATTTGGTACAACAGAGAATTTGGATAAAAAAAAAACTTTTTTACAAAAAAAAAATTTCAAATTAGTATTAAACAAAACTCACCATAATTTATCCAACGATGACAGCAGGCCTGATGTTATGTTGAATTTGGTTTGAAAAATTTGCCAAATATTTATTTTTTTTTCTCTACACAAACAAATTATTTTAAATTCTTAATTTTACTGCCTGTTCAACGATGTCGAAAGAAAACCCAAGCGAAATTTCATTCGTACAAATACGTTGAAAGCAAAAACAAATTTTTAGTTTTTGTTGTTGTTTTCAATACATTTGTACGAATGAAATTTCGCTTGGGCTTTCTTTCGACATCATTGAACAGGCAGTTAGTTTTGTTATATTTTATGTATGTATGTGTATCTAAGTATTTGTGTGAATGTATAACCAAAGACAATAAGGGAAGGGAAAAAAGTAATTGGCAATATGTTTGAATTACCGTTATTTTACATAAGAACTTGTTTTTTATATTTTTCTTATCTGTGAAGCTTTTCATTAAACATTTTTGTGTCAAAGTGATAAGTAATACAGTGTTTTCTTAAGTATATTACAAATGAGTTATCCGAATTAAAAAAAGATAAATTAAACAGTGGTGTCAAGAAAAAAGACGGTCGTAAATCAGGCAACAAATGCTCTTTGAGTCATTGTGGCAAATCTAAAAGAAGCTTACCTACTATGAAGCTATTTCGTTTTCCAAAGTCAAATACGCCATTATTTGAGGAATGGATAAAAAAGTGTGGCTTTGAAAAGGAGTTTGTGGAAAGAACTCCTGTATTATTTTTGTGTGATAGGCACTTTTTGCAAAAAAATTTTAAAAAGTGGAGCCGTGCCAAGCTTACATTTAACTGAGAGTGATGAGTCCAGAAGCATTGAACAGCAAAAATGTTCTGGAAATGAGGATAGCGATATTTATGTTCTAAAAACTCCATCAAGTAAGCGTAGGAGGTCACAATCACCACCACCTTTATGCACGAATCGATGGTTATTTTGAATGTTTAAATAGTAAAAATTTAAATGATCCCAACCCTCTGAAACGTGGCTTGAAGATTAATAATAGGACTTGGCAAATACTGCAAGAGCTTATTACATACATACAACAAATTTAATATAACGGTAATAAAATATTTTCCATCAGCGGACTTATCCAAACCACTAGGGGTATATTGTCGTTATGTGAGGAAATGCTTAGGGAGAGCTCTAATTTACATATTGTGTTAACCAACCGATTTAGTCTAGACCCGTTAGAAAACATTTTTTCGTATGTACGTGCTAAAGGTGGACACTGTAAGAACCCTTCTGTTTATGAATTCAATATCGCAATGGCTAAGCTGTTATCTTTAAAAAAAAATTGTGCTGAAGGCGACGCAATATTTTTGCCACTGGACTTTCAAAACAGTTTAGAAGATAATGACAGTGTAGCACAATTCTACCACCGTGACAGATATCACTGACATATACCAGGAAAATAAAGAATATTTTGATGAAAGCGCCAACAGTTTTATCTCTAAGAATGTGCCAATTAAACTTACCTCAAGTCGAAATTTCATAGGCTACATAGCTCAACGGATATCTTGCATTAAATGCCGAATAGATATAATCAAACCTTCCCAAATTTCAACATATCCATCAGAAATGTTTATCCATACGAAAAACAAAAAAACAGATTTTGGAAGTTTATGTTCACCCTCTGACTTGTACTTCGAAATATGTAAAATTCATATTAAAGTATTCGAAAAACTATTTTTGAAGAACAAAGCAATTAAAAATATAAAAAAGGAAGTTATGGAGCAATGCGTAGGGTGTACTAATGATACAAAATATTCGTTTTGGTTCGACGAGAAAAATGCGTGTCACAAACATAGAATGGAAATACTTAATCTGCTTGTACTTATTTTACTTAGAAAGCATTTCTGTTGGGAGACTTATAAGTACAAACAATCGAATGCTGAAAAGTTACAAATTTTAAAGCACAAGTAGGTATGTACCATCGTATTAAAAGAACAACATAAATACCATACAAAAAGTTTTGTCTTTCATTTTATTGGATTTCTTGCCAAATATTGTAAGTAGTAATGAAATACCTACTTTAAAAATGGATTTAAAATTCGGTGCAAATCAATGTAGTTTTACTTTTACAACAATAAAACACATATCCATACCCTACAATTACTCAATAGGTAACATTTGGTTTTACGTTTGCTATTTACGCATAGACCGCATGAAAACATTATTTCTGTTCTTTAATATAATTTTTAATGGCAATTGTTTTCAACGGAAAAACACACAAACACTTAAGCTAGTAAAAAAACAAACAAATTCGCCAATAACAATTCACAGAACTGGTTTCATCTACATATTTACATACATATGTATGTATGTATGTATGTTGTAATTTGCTCTTTTTAATTCTCTCAACATGTGAGAATGAAGTATTTTCTTCTTCTGATACTTCCTCTACCGCCCGCATCTGTTCCAGCTCAACATTTTTGATTTTTTCAAATACACTGAGTGCAACATCTTTATAGTCTATTGTCTTTGGTATAACTGTTTGTGTGTTTATATGAATGTGAATTTGTGAGTATGGCTATATAAATGTGTGTATTAATGACTGAGTGTAGGGTGTTAGAATGTGTTAATGTATTTACAAACTATTAAATTAAAGATTCTATGTTTCTTAAGTCACGTTTTTTTTTTTTTAATTAAGTTAATGTAATTTTAAGTTTAAATAACAAAAAAAAAAACGAATTTAAAAAAAATTAAACTAGAATTAATTAATTAATTAGAAGTTAAATTAAATAACGGTGCAAATTACTTCGTGCGGAAAACTAAAATTTTATTCTCACAATAAACCAATAGTTTTGCCTTTCCAATTCGGGAAAGGTTATGAGTCACACAAATTCCGAATGGAAATATAAAAAAAAAACAAAATCCAATGCTGAATAAAATTTGCCAATGTAATTGGTGAGGATAAGAGATGTATCCTGCATATATAAAAAATAATAATTTCATTATTTTACCTATTTAAACAAATAAAAAAAACACGTCTTATCATCCAGTAACCATTAAATAATAGAAATAGTTTTCCGTTCTTCCACTAAATTGCGCACTTATTTAAAATTATTTCTATTGTTGAAATTAATAACGAATTAAAAGAAAAATTCCGTTTTTTTCTTTTTTTTTGTGCTTGTTTCTTTCTAAATTATTTGTTTAAATATACATATGTATATGTTTTACCAAAAATTTAAAAAAAAAAATAAAATTTTTCTATACAATATGTTCAAAACAATATTCACACATTTTTAATTAATTATACAAAGTATTTAAAACCTACACAACAATTTAAATAAATTTTATCCCTCACAACATTTTCTTGATATGTTAATTGTTGCACTTTTAAAATAAATACTTATTTATATATTATTAGCGTTATTAACCTATGCTTTATTTTAGTTTGTAAACTTAAACAGTGAAATACTCAATGAAAATTTATAAAAAGTCGGTAAAGTGCAAATTTTGCAACTCTCGCATGAAGAATTTCATTGGGTAGAATGTCTTAAATGGTTTTCGAATCTAAAACATAAGAGGACTTATGCTAGCACATTAAATAACCAAAATAGTGGAATCGTAATATTTTCCAACTTAAACAATTTTGAATGTATTAAAATTACAGTTTAGGGAAGAATTGATACGTTTGCATATGTAAATGTGAAGAAGAGAATTTTTCGAGTATTTGGATGACCAAATAAAAACCATGTCACGCTGTGGAAATAATATCTCAACAAAATTTTACATGGAACTGGAATGTGAATATATGAAAATTAAGGAGAATGATGTTTATATGTTTCATTACTTATAGAACAAAAATTTCTTTTTTAACTCTAAGTCATGACGTTAAAGAATCATTTCACAACCACTTTTAAGATATTGCAAAAAAAAATGTAATAGTTTCAAGAAACAGATAGTGAATAGTCCCTAATTAAAATTATGCTCCTCAAAGTTAACATTAACAAGTCTTCGTTCATAAAAGTATCCAAATATATAACTGCCATGGATCCTAAAAAAACGGCCAATGTCAATAATAATGATGACTACTTATTTTTTCTTTATACTTAGATTAATAAGAAGTAGTATAGCTCCACACAAGGTGAGAATTTATTTATCAAATACCTGCTTCAATATTCCCAAACTGAAAGGTTAATACGGGACTATGAAGATAGCTGTAAAGAGGTTTAATGCCAAAGACAGACGAATGTGAGCTTTAATTCAAAAATGACCACAAGCAGTTAGAAGTATCTTTGTTGTTTATGTTGACTTTAAAGCCTACCTGGAAAAAAAGGAGAGCAATGAAACTAAGACCCCTTTCTGACTAGGCAAGTCTCTTGCGCAAGTTAGTTTTTTATTTTCCTTTGAACTTGCTCTCACGTTCAGACTCAGCAATTAACTTTCCCAAGTTTCGTTCTCTTTTACTTATTATACCCTTCACACAGTGAAAAAGGGTATATATAGGTTTGTCATTCCGAAATCAACTTTCTGAAGCGCCAAGATATCGCCTGGATCCGGTATTAAAATATCAGAAATATTCGGTATTGAAAATCAGAAGCATCGGTACATAAACAACTGAGATATGAGCAAAAAACAACGATCACCTCTTTTTTTCACAACAACAACATACATACAAACGTGGTATACTGGTTAGAGTGAGCCAAAAAAATTTTTTTTTTTTTTATATATTATCGGTCCTATTCATAACAAAAAGTTAGCCACAGTTTATACACTACGTACAACGAGCTGCTAACTAGAATGCCGATTAAGCTTGGCAGCTCGTTGGCACAGAGTTTATTCATAACAAACTTTTATTCGTCTGCCAACTTTTCATAAATGAACTCTGAAATTGCATGATACTCCTCAAAAATGCAACCGTTTTTTGTATATTATCCCTGATTTTGACATTTTTTTGTTTTTTGATCCACACTAACAATTTTTAAAATTGAAAAATAAATGAAAAGAATATAGAAACAATATAATTAATTGGCAACAGGATGAAGAGGTAGGTAAAAAAATATTGGTAATGTAAAACAACAACACAGAAAAGCTGCTATTCACAAGTTAGCAAACGTTTGGTAGCTCGTTAACAAGAGTTTAGCAAATCGTTAGCCAGAGGTTGGAATGTGTGTTATGAATAAACTTTATGCTAACTTTATACCAACTTTTTGTTATGAATAAGGCCGTATATTTTTATTGTTTTATTTTTAATTTTTTTTTTTTTTTTTTGAAACACATAAGTATGTAAACTCAATTTATAATATCACAATGGGATCTTTTTATACATGTATGCTTTTTATATGTATGTACGTATTTCATATAAGATAAATGGTGATATAAACAATTGTTGTTGCATGACTACACGTTGTGAAGGGTAAATAAGATTCGGCACGGCCGAATATAGCACTCTTGTTTGTTTTTAATTTTTTGACATTTCTTTTTTGTTTTTGGTTTCTCAATAAAAATTTGCTTATACTTGCCGAGTACAGGCAAGTGTGTACTCAAATATGAGCAAGTTTCTTCCTGTTTACCCGACCTTAACCCTTTTATCGATAAACACAAGACTTGCCTAGTCAGAAAGGGGTCCAACGGTATTCAAAAACATATTGCATGTAGTTTTAGTATTATATTAAGTATAGCTTTGATGACAGTTTAGATAAATTTAGTATTTATTTTGGTGAATATGCATCATTTACATATATTTGTAGATAATTTAATTAAAGACTGTACTGACGTTTATGCAAATTATTTGACAAAAGACATATGTATGTACATATAACAGAACTTTAAAAAAATTAAAAATGTTTTTTCTTTTGTTATATTTGTGAAAAAGCTTAGGAACTTACAAAGTTTGAGACCACTTTACTCGCAAAAAATAGAGGAGCCGCCCATAATTCTTGCAATCTTTTTTTAAGAACGGTTAAATTAACCATTAAATGTTTATGGTTATATTAAAATTATTCCTTTTAACAAAGAAATTTGTATTCATCTCTCCATCAAAATTTTGTTGAACAAAACGATTTTTTTTTTAAATTAGATTTTAGGTCTCTTTGGCTTATGGCCTCTAGTTTGGAAACACTTGTTAACAAGTTAAATGATTGTGATTTTCATATCCTCAGTAAAAATTTTCAACTAACTTAAATAAATAACATAATTAAAAAAAAAGGAAACCATTTCAATATTCATATATTGACTCAATGAAACAAGTCTTCCCTATGGAAAACACTTTTACAACATTTTATATAATTCTGAATGTAGTTATAAATACTATAAACTTAGACTATGAGCTTGGACAGTTTCTAAAACATTTAAATGTAAAAATATGTTAGATTTACTTACTGATATAAATATGTAAAATTTTATCAGGATTAGAGCAGGTATAGTATTTAAAAAGATTCTCTTAAGCGAATAACAAGTATTTGGAAGATTTTAATAACACTAAGTTTAGAATATTTAATGTACATAGATGCTAATAACACTGGTCGTAAAAAAAAAGTCGAAAATTCGAACTTTGTTATATGATTTTAATGGACTGATGAAACCAAATTTCTTTACAGATTGATTCTATCTCGTCTAGTTTTTGATATATTATTAAAATAAAATACTGATATTGAAATATTTAATACGTATTTATTATAACAAAAGTAAACAATCTTACACCTAAATAAATTTTATTGTATAAACAAAAATCTTATACCATAGACAGACGACAGAGTTAATTTGCATTAAAATCTGACTAATGCACATTAAAATTTTGCTGTGACAGACGACTGTTTCTGCATTTAGTAAAAATTGTAAAAATTGTAAATGCACTAGTAATCACAAATCTGAACATGTTCCTACAAGTTGGGATGGCAGAAGGACACTCTGAAATAATAGAAAAGGGAATTGTGGAAATTCGTAGGTTTAATGGAATCTTTTCATGGAGGTTATAATTCATACATACATATGTATGTACATATGTATGAATGTATGTATGTAGGTATGTGGTATTTTTTTAAAGGACCGTAACAGCACTTTTTGGGAGAGTGACGTGCTTACGATGGACGATACCAGTATTAGGGAAAACTTTCGCCTAAACAGAAAGGCATTCCAAAAAATACATACATACATATGTAAAAAATTTCAACATATCGAATCTATTTTTATTTTACATTTTTGATTTTTTAATTTTTTGATTGATTGCCGACCGTGTTGCCATATTGAAATTGCTAAATGCAGTATAAATACAATTTGATTTAGTGCATTTACGTGAAATCTAATACACATTGGAATGGGGATAATTCAATAGTTAATTTGAATTAAGACTTTTAATGCAAATTAACGCTGTCGTCTGTCTATGGTATTAAATGAAATTTAATATTAATATAAAATAAAAATTAATTATTATATGATAGATCGCTTTCTTTTTTATGTGCTATCTGCAATTTCACGATTGATTTCCTAGCAGAAATCAGTTAATATTTCTGGGGACCACCACCAATATTTTGGTGGAATCTTTCATCATGCTTATCAGACACCGCACCAAGATTTTCTGGAAAAAATCTGAATGCGAAGGTAAAAAGTAAATTTTTAATGACATATTGCATCCGAGTTGGTAATATGAAAAAATAAGTTCTTGTACCAGTTCTTTGTTATTTAGAGTTCTTCTATTTTGAAGAAGGTTGGAACATATATTTTCGAAAGCTTTCATGCTCTCGTTTCTTTATCGAAATAAAAAAATTTTACTTACCAAAAATTCAATGAAACTTTTTTGTTTTAATAACTTTTTATAAACGTCCGTAGTTAACTTATACAAAACACTCACTGCACTTGCACATGTCAGTTACATAATATTTATACGATGCAATTGTGTATGTATTTTGTGTTTGGTTTTCTCAACCATAAAAAATAAATACATGTGATGTTCTAATTAATTTGGTCCGAAGAAATTGCGCAATATATGTATGTTGTGGCTTAGTAGCTGTACCTCAAAATGCAAGTATGTTGCGCATAAATGTGTTACATAATGTTTGTCCGTTTAAAGTTTTTTACGAGTTTTTGGAGACAAAAAAAATATTTTTTCATTTTTCACTGACTTCAATTTCTTTGGCTTCCAACAAATGCTTTTGTAAATATCCGCTTGAAAGTAATAATTTGTTACCATTTAATTTGAAAAATATGGTGTACATTTGGAAGCGATCTTCTTCAAGATCAGTCGGCCTTGGAGCATTTTCCGCGACCAATTTTTCTTTAAAACTATTTGGAATATTATTTTGCTTTTCAGTTTCACGTAGTCCTTTATATACATTTGCAACTTCAGTTTCATTAGCAGTTTACGTTTCACATTCAATAGCACTAGTGTCTAAAGACGGAACTGCATGGGATTTTAAAATTTGTGCACGCCGTTTGCTAATTTCTATTCATAATGCCTTTGTAATGTACTGCAAGAATTAATTTTGTTTTAACTTACCCATTTCAAATATTAAGTTTATTTCAAAATCTTCTTGCTTGAAATGTAAAGCACAAATTTTTTCTTTATCCACATTTACATGCTTCACTCGTTTGCAAAATACTACCCATAACTTTCTTCGAGATTCATCTTTTGGAAAATTGTAAAATGATACAGCTTTTTGAAAATACAAACGTTTTATTAAAAAAAAAGGTTTTAATATAATTTCTCTCTTGTTTTTTTTGCTGTTACTTTGCTTGCATTTGCCCACTGCACATATCATATTTGCTCTCTTTCTTATCTTTTCACTTTATTTTGTTTTCTGTTTTGCAGCTTTTAAATAACCAAATTTAAACACTTTTTATATAATTTTAATATTATTTATATGTATGTATTTATTATAAAATATGACACGAAATTCGTTGTTTATTAAACACCGATGTAATACTCTCTGAGTAAATTATGTAATTATATGTAAATTATAAATTTTGCATATGATACAGACTTGGTAACCTTTGCGAGGGGATTACTACGTCATCTAACGGTAAATCATGCGCAAGGCGTAATCTTTATTTAATCATTCTTGGGTACAACAATGCAAGAAACTGATAAACGGCTCCATTCTTATCTAAACCAAAACATTTATGCAAGCAAATAAATAGATGGAATAGATGAAGCCGAAATTCTATTAGAAGTAAAAGAAAAAAATGTAGACGGAAAATTGGTGGAAACTGGGCTTGTTGTAATAACTTTTGCTTCAACGTCTCTTCCTTTAAAAATAGGAATTGGCTATGAAAGAGTTAAAGTTCGCCCCTTTATTCCTTTACCATTAAAATGTAAAAACTGCCAGTAATACGGTCATATTGTGAAAGTATGTAAAATCGAAAAAAATTGCAGTAAGTGCTCCAACAGTTTTCACAAAAATAAAGAGAGCAACGAAAAGTGTTTGTTAGGACCATCGTGTGTAAACTGCAAAAATAACACAGAAAAAAATATTCCTTAAATTTTTTAAATTAATTGACTATTTGACTTGTTTTTAAATTCTAATTAAAATTTAATTTAATTTAATTAATTTTTTTAATTGATTTAAAATATTTTCAAAAAACATGGAGATTTCTGTCATTTGAAAAAATAAAAATTTTTATTTTAAATGACATTTTTTGAAAATTTGCTTTCGAAGGATAAATTTAATATTTGTTATCCAAGGAGCAGAACAATAAAAAATAGTGGACAATCTACAAGAGATAGTTCTGGTAGGTGGGTGCACACATATAATAAATATATCTTGTTTTAAAAATAATAAATTGTTTCAGTTTCGTTCTAGATGTTTTATGTATTCTGGTATATTGCTCAAGATTCTAATTTTAATAGGTAAGTCAGTAGTAGTCTACACTCTGATCAAGCTTTTTTACCAGTAAATATTCTATTATGTCTAGGTTATTGATGCTACCAATAATTTTTTTGAATTTCAACCAATCGAACGATATAAACGTGGACCAAACTTCCCTATCACATGTAACATAGTGAACGTTAAAGTGAAAGTTATGTATAAACAATTTAACTATTCATTTATCTATTCCACAGATGACGGAGAATTGTTAATCAACTACGTGCGATTTGATTTGGCTAAAATTTCTCTTGTGGGGTTTTTAATGTCGTAGGTCTATGGAAATACGCTACAGTCGACAAATGAGTTTTAAACCAATCCGGCGCTTGACATGGCATAGTATGTGTACTTGCGGAACCCTACATCTTATATTAAATTATTAGTATATAAGTAATGAAATGTAATTAAAATTTATGTTAAAAAAATATTGAAAAAATGAATTTTTTCTTTTTGGGTAATTTTATTAAAAACAGTTTTAATAATATAAACTACTAATACAATAAATTCTTTATTTATATAAATCGGAAATTTCAATTATAGCCATGATTCAATTAATTTAAATCATTTTTAAAAATTAGAAACGTTTTAATTAATTTTTTAATACTGTTTTAATTGATATTTTTCGCAATATTTTTTCAATTACAACTATTAATTTTTATTCAATTAATAGTATCATTTTGATGATTTGAGCAATATTAAACATTTTTTTAATTAATAGTATTAATTTCGTAATTGAAATTCATATTTATTTTTTTCTGTGAATGCTTTTGATAACACAAAACACCCAACATATGACAAGTCTTGCCCTATCTTCTTTAAAGAAAAAGAAATTCAAGCGATATCAACCTTAGAAAAGGTAGGAAATAAGAAAGCAGCCATTATATATAGACAAAGGCACTCCCATCAAAATGCCTTATACTCCACAGTAATTTAAACTAACGTATCAGACAAACCATTCAACTCAGCCACCTCTATTATTCCCTATTAGAAATGAAAACAGACTCGCAAAGTGACCCATCACAAAATGACAATGAAAATCGATCTCTTATACTACCTAAAAAAATTAAGAGAACAAATCAAACAGGCAAATCGTAAATCAAAGCTAACAAGCAAAATGTAATAGTACAGCAAATCATTCTTTATACATATTACTGTGTTTATTAATTTTAACTATTTTACCTTGTATGTAAGCGCAACTTAAAAACGTCTTTTCTTTTCAATTAATAATTTTCTAATGCCTTTACTTTTTACAAACAAAAACTTAGAGACTAAAATCAATGCATACTTCATATTGACATTCATGTATGTCAAGTATAATTATTATATACAACTTAAATATAATTAAATAAAGAAAGTATAACTATAGTATAATAAACACGAGCAAACACAGCAAAAGTAACTACCGACAATACACAATACTACATGTACTTAATCACATCTTCCATTCCTATCTATATCAGTTCCATAAAAATCAAAAAAAACATGTTACACATTTTACAAAAATATTTATCCTCATTTACCTATTACACTTTATCAACATTACTCTAATTTTAGAATTTATTATATTCTATGGAATTTAATATCAATTATGGCAATGCGCTAAAGCATAAGTATTATGTCATTATTCTCTTATTATAATTTTTATACACATAAAAATAGTTTTGCTCTTATACATTATCAGCCGATGAACTATATCATAACTCTCTTAACACTTAGTTATAATATTACCTTTCTCTTATTGTATATTATTATCACGATTATTATTCAACTTAAGCAATTAACCACCTTTTTTGGTACCTATCACTCAATGTAACTTAAACCATATGTTTATTTAGCAGTGTTTAAAAATCTATATTTTGTTAATTTTACCATACATATTTCTCTAAATAAATAAAAATATGGTAAACCATTTGATCAAACATCCAATCTTAAAATTGTATAGCTATTCAATTTTACGTACAAAAATAAAATCCTTTAATTTCCTATCAATCATAATATTTAAATCTTCTCTTTATATATACATATATATATTTAACCAATGGCTTCAAAAATTTTACAATGGAACATGAATGGATATTTAAATAATTATAATGAATTACAAATACTAATCAAAACCGACTCCCCAAATATTGTATGTATTTAAGAAACTCATATTTACACACTCCTTAATATCCCAACTCCTATCAACTGAATTCTATATGCTTTGAACACATCCTCAACAAGATATGGAGGCGTAGCTATTCTAGCCCACAAGTTTTTACAACAGAAACAAATTTCTATATCCAATGATTTTGACACAATTTGCATTGAAATTACTTCAAAAATAACATTCAATATATTTAACTCATATATAGCACCTGTGGACAACTTCAAGGAGAGAAATCAGGTCAAGCTTACCAAACATCATAGTGGGCGATTTTAACAGTCCGTACAGAAATTGGGGTTCGTTTCTAACAGTCAAAACAGTTTATATATCCAAATATGTAAACAAATCAAACTTGGTAATACTTATTGATAAATTGCGCAGACATTTAAACACTCATGTCACATTTTCTTATATAATATTTCATTATGTTCACCTAAGTTAGCCTCTCAGGCTGTGATGCAAATTGAAAAAAGTTTATTTGGAAGTTATCACTTTCCGGTACTTATCACGTTATTTCCCCCCAACGTATTGAAAAGCAATTTCAGTAAACCTAAATTCAATACAAAAATGGCCAACTGGAGCAAATTCCAAAACCTATGCGAAATATTTGAAACAACTAAACCGGTCACTGAAAATATAAATAATGAAACGGCAAATATCTGTAAGGTCATATTGCAATCCGCTAACAATTCTATTCCCCAATTTCAAAATAAACCGAAAAAAGTTCCATGGTGGTCTAATGAGCTTGAAAAATTAAAATCGGTAAAGAATAGACACTGGCTTCTATTCAAAAGAAACATGACACAAACTAACCTACTCTTATACAAAAGGGCAAACGCAATATATAAGAGAAATTTAAAACTATCAAAAAAAGATTCTATTTTACACCTTACTTCGGAAATCTCCCCTAACTCCTCTTCGGAAAGAATTTGGTCAAATATCCGTTACTTTACCAGTTATAAAACAACTCACGGAATACACTGTATCTCCTCAATTTCAAATCAGCATACAATGAAAACAGATCCATTTGATATAGGTAACCAATTGGGTAAATACTGGTCGGAAAATTCTGATGACTCAAAATTTTCAAACAACTTTAAAACAAAAAAATGCTACACTTTAACAAATCTTCCAATAACTTCTCCATCAGCGGAAGCAACATTCATAGGATTAATTTCAACATTAAAGAAATTAAATGGTAAGACTCCAGGAATGGATGCTTAAAGCGTTACTAATGAGCCTTAAAGACGGAATCTAAATTTATATAACAACATTTTTACAAATATCATTTCACAACAATTAAAAAATAGCATTGTGATTCCCATTCAGAAACCTGGAAATGAAAAGACAAGACTTAGCTCATATCGACATACTTCACTAAACTCGTGTTATAACAAAATACTTAATAACCGACAATACGGTTTCAGAAAGGGAAGCTTAACAATTGATAGTCTACTTTATGTAGAATATTGATTAAAAAATTGTAGATTTGAAATTCAGTCGTAACTTATCACCCTTTCCAAAGTTAAAACACTTCGTTTACTAGGCTTATACATAAATGAATGCTACAATTGGAAAACCATATAGAATACATACAAAACTCCCTTTCACATAAGTTAAACATTTCAAAATGTTTATATAGTCCAAAATGGAACTGTAACAAAATAAATTTAATTTCCATCTCAAAAGCACTTATTTTTTCCAAAATAAATTATGGTTTACTATTTTTTGGCTATGCTCCCAAATCTCAACTGAATAAAATTAATTCAATTATAAACTCCTGCATAAGACTAGCGCTGTGTGCATTGCGTTCTACCCCATTATCTAACTTATTATTTGAGTCAAATATCAGGTCCATAAATATACAAATTGACATACCAAACACTTTCGTATATTTATCTTTAATAATGCAAACCCATTAAACCAAATAATTAAAAAAATTAAAACATTAAAAAAAAGTTCCAAAAATACCCATCAATTCACCAATACAAATGTCCAAACTACAACCAGCTTGGAGCTTAGATGCTTCTTTCATAAACACCACACTACACAAATCGTCAAAAGATAACAAACACTATAAAAGAAGAACTTGAAGACCACAAATTTTTATATACCGACGCACAGTGGCGCCTTTTGACTTTTTTCGTTGCAAAAATCCTAACTTTTAAAATAATCAAGAAATTTCCAAGACTTAAAAAGATATTGACAGAGGACACTTTAGGCTTCAAAATAATGTTTACAAAATAGTGCTAGAAGTACAGGGTGCTCCAAAAATTGCGGTTAAAATAGGATAATTTTTCCAGTTAACATGTTTTTTTATTTGTATCGCAAATACACATTTTTATATACTTTTAATATTTAAATCTAAGTAAATTTATATTAAGTAACTAGTTTTACCCGATGCGCTTTGCAATGCACATTGTTCAAATCCCAAAGTTTAGAAAAAAGCAATATAATATAACATGTCAAACCAATATTAAATTTTTTTATTTCTATTACAGAAACACATTTTTAAATTATTTTTAATATTAATATATTTATGCTATAGACATAATGTTATTTAGTATATATTTTATTTAGCTAGAATAATTGGTTTTCATTAGTTAGTTCTCTTTGAAATAGTCATCAACATTGGGAGCGTTATCTAATAGATTTAACATATCGGGGCTATAATTATATTCTTCCAAATCCTTTCGAGATCTTATCTTATGTCTTCGTGTGGGGTGGGTCTGAAGAGGCCGCCAACATATTGAAAAGGTCAGCATTCTGTATAATCCGTGAAATTTTGCAGGTATTCGTGTATCTAAATTTTTTGTAGTCTTTGTTTTTGCATTCCTGGGCTTCTTCTGACAACTCTCCCATCGGTAAGCATTGATATTCAATTAAACTTTTACCATGCGGCAAAATCTTATGAACCGTAGGAGTAAGTTTCTTCTCAGGGTACATTTGAGCTAAAATTTGCGCAGTTTTTGATGCATAATCATCAAACTTTGGGCCATTTACCATTTCTCTAGAGTTTATAACATTTAGGACAACTGCCAACCTTTTTATAATATTATTGTCGACCCCAGTAATTCGGACTGTTACGCGGACCGGATGATCCATCACATCCATACTTATTTATCAATGTAAGCCTATCTGGAAGTGATACTGCTTCCTCTTCACAGAACTTTGAATAAGGCGTTTGGCTGTATGATCCATTAAGTCTTGCAGTTTTACCTCTACCGATACTTCAATAACCTTTACATTAGGTGGCACTGCTTCTTTTTTGGCAGATGTAATCTTTTTGTATCCAGAGAGAATACTCCCTTTGATTCTCTGCAGTCGATCTTTGCTTGCAAGTACCACAGCTTTTGTAATGTCGGACCTTGATTTATCTCTTACAAACTTAAGACATAATGCTTCTGAAAGATGCGATTTAGATAAGTATATCTTTTGTGGCATTTTCAACTTTACGTTTTTTTGTGTACTCAGAACACTCGTTTATAGTTTTTGCTGGTCTTCCTCTTTTGCTGTCAGAAGATGTATGTGGTTCTTCGATGTTTTCAAAAGTTGTAACTCCATTTAGCCAGTCTGGGTTGTTTTTCATAAATGCTTTTTTCGTACGGTGAGGTAAGCCATTTTTTTTTAATTGTTATAAAAACGAAGTGAATTTTGCTATGAACATCCATTTCGTGGTATCCTGGTAAATCGTGTAGTTTTTCCACAATAGCCAATTTAAATGCATTTTCATTATCTGAGTTTGTGAATAACTCCAACAATTCTAAATTGGTAAATGACATTATCGCACTTTAAAATAAAATTGTACAAGTTCTGTTATTGATCACTAGTTTTAGAAAGTAAAAACCTTACTGGCTGCATTATACAATTGCGGTTTAATATATACGCAAAAATTAAAAAAGGGTTTCAACTACCTAATTTGAGCAAAAAAAAAATTAATTGGAATGTATGTATACCTGCAGTTTATATTTTATTCAGTATAAAAAAGTTTTAAAACTACATGCCTACTTTTATAACAGGTGTCTTTAAATTGAAATAAATAAAAAAATTGCAATACTTATGCCTACCTGATTGGCAGAGCAAAATATTGTTTACTATTTAAGGATAAGTAATAAAAATATGCAACAAGTAACTTTGGAAACCCTTTTTTATTTATTTTCACATTTTGCACACATCTTTGTTACATTCTTTAAAAATGAGAAACAATTTTTTCTCGTTTTCGCTATGAGGTTGTAACAGTTTTCTTCTTATTTCACCTACAGCGGCAACCTACGGCAACCTACGGCAGCCAAACTTAGTTAAATTATTTCAAGTATTATGTAGCAAATATGCTCAGAAAATATGGGCGAGACCATTTTTGAATATTTTTAGATATGCTCTATTTTATTCGTAAGGATGACCTAAATATAGGGTGTCTGAAAAGCGGCTACTGCCGAAAAAGTAGGGCATCTGCTGAACATTTTACTACTTATTTTAATTAAAAACAAACATACTTAAAAAAAATACCAAAAAACTGGTAAAAACGGCAATGTTTCCGACACTTTAATTCTAAAGTGCATTTATTTTTTCAAGATCACCCTTTTTTGCTTTTTAAAAAATTGTCAACTTTGAGCAGCTCCACAAACTATAATTTTTATGCAATTAAGAAAAACGTTTTTGAATTGTGATCAGTAAGTAGTTCCTTATAAGATGTTTTCATTCATTTCACAAAATTTTTTCATGAAATTTTGTATTTTTCCACGGGTTTTAGGAAAAGGCGCCACTGTGCGACGGTTCTAAAACAGATTCCGCAGTCTCCTTTAGTATTACATCTTAGAACACTGTTCTATAAATTTCAAACCTCTATGAATACAGCTCAATTTTCTCAGCGGAAATAATTGCAATATAAAAGTTTGTCGTGTCTTTACCAAAAGGTAAATTTGCAATATGCACGGACTCTCTTCCATCATTGAAATCAATTCTTAATAAATAGTGATTTTTTAGTTATTATCTTTTTGGCAACACTGGTTTAAACAGCTGACGCACGTTTCATGTTTTGTTTCACTGTCAGTCGTGATTCAGCTCTGGTCGGGTCAAGAGCTCGCGCGTCATTGCCATTATCTCTTAAGGGCAATCAGGCCGTCCTTTTCATCCGTCTTCGAGAGTTTCATGTCTCACTCTCGCATTGGTTAACTGCGTGGCGTCGGTTAACTGTACTGAGGTATAGTCACCCGGAGTCTCAATTAATTTTTGCAAAACTTTTAAAGAAAATAATATTGGCGTTCAGCTCCGACTTCCTATATGAAGGTATAGGTAGACTTACGGATTCTGAACCTGTGTGGGATACCCTGGCTCTATGGTTTTAAAACCTTGCCATTAAAATTGAAAACTAATAATAATAATAATAATTGTTTCACTGTCAAACATCTTCAGTTTGGTCTATAATTTAACCATGAATCGTCTTACAAACGCTTGCAAATTATTGAATATTATTAATAAAATGCGTGCTCTGTTCGCGCCTTCTTATCGAAAAATTGTGTTCAGCGACGAAGCTCATTTTTGGCTCAATAGGTACGTTAATAAGCAGAATCAGAATTGTCGATTTTGGAGTGAAGATCAGCCAGAAGCATTGCAACAGCTACCAATGCATCCAGAAAAAGTCACAGTTTGTTGCGGTTTATGGGCTGGTGGCATTATTGGACCGTACTTCTTCAAAGATGATGCGAATCGTAACGTAACTGTGAATAGTGAGCGCCACCGTGAGATGATATCCAATTTTTTTTTGCCCAAAATGCAAAAGCTTGACTTGCATGACATGTGGTTTCAACAAGACGGTGCCACATGCCACAGCACGCTTAACAATGGACTTATTGAGAGGCGAGTTCGGTGAACATTTTATTTCACGTTCGGGACTGGTCAATTGGTCGCCTAGATCGTGCGATTTGACGCCTTTAGACTATTTTTTGTGGGGCTATGTTAAAGCTCATGTCTATGCACACATGCCCGCTTCAATTGACGCATTGGAAGACAACATTGAAGCATTTATTCATGAGATACCGGCCGAAATGTTGGAAAGAGTATGAAAATAGTACTAAGCGGATGGACCGAACTATCGATTCAAATAAAGATTTCATGCATTTTACTGAATTTTATGTGTTTTTTTTTTTAACTTTCCTATAGCTCTTAAAGATCACGCTTTATATCGAACAATGAATATTATACATCAAACATAGTTAATAGAGAAATTCCCTAATATTAAATTAATCTGTGTCCCTGGCCACATTAAAATTCAAGGAAATGAATTGGCTGATTTTGCTACAAAAAACGCTAAAAAACAATAATTCTTTTACACAATTAATATAAATCGAAGAGATATAGAAAAACAAATTATGGACTATTTTGTTGCAAAAGATAAAGATAATATTTATAGCTCCTCGTCCAACTGGTACAAAATGATTAATAAAGATAAAATAACACTATCCGACTATAATTTTAACTATAGAAATAATATATATATAGACCAGATTGCAACAAATTCCTGCGACTCCGGCTGTGTCACACCCGAGTCACACATGGAATTTTGTTTAACTTTCCCCACATCCGAGTCACACGTGGCATTTTGTTTAACTTTTCCCCATTTTGAAATTGCCCAATCGATTTTCCAACAACTCCTCAACAACCACTTTGCGACTGCCCTAAGCTTAATTACGAAAGAAATTTTTATTCCAAAGTTCTTATCCTATAAATACCTTGTCCCATCCAACCAAAAGTAATATAACTATATTAATAAAGTTTTTAAAAAAATCAAACTTATACAATGCAGTATAATATCTTAGTTTATATTGATCTGAAGGCCGAAGATTCTATTGCTCTTATACTTAAATTTACCTTATAATTTGTAATGATAAGCTAAATAAATAAAATAAACTTTAAACTACGCCAGCTTTAAGTTTTTCTAATAGGATTTTCTGATCAAGCCATCAGTTTTGGAGTTATCGAGGAACAAGTTGGAAACATTTTTTTTTCTAAAATTATAAAATTTTTGAAATTAAAAAAATTTAAAAAAAATAGAAAGCAACAAATAACACTGCTCAGCAGCAAAATCCTCCATTAAATAAAACTATATGGGCTATATGGATTTTAATGCGCTGAACTTAAATCCGTTGTCGGTTTCTTTCCATCAGATCGGGGTTTTTTTATGGTCGTGGCAAATTTTTTCTCCTAAATTAGTCAGGTACGGTGACATATTTCATCCTAACTCGAGAACCAGTCATCCGATTTTTCAAAATTCTATTTATTTTAGTTGAATAAAGTTTTTCTCTATCTTTTTTCGTTTTGGAATTATTCAAAAATTAATGGAGAAAAAAATTTTTTTTCATGCAAAATTTGTAATATTTTTCAATTTAAAAATGGAATAAAAAAATATAAAGCAAATATTTAACATTTTAAACTTTTTTCTGAGAGCTACTTATCTTAGAAATAAAAGAAGCCATTAACCATAAAAATCGGCTAAAAAATGTGGATTTTATTGTCAATTTACTGCAGGTACCCAATATTGACCAAATATGTGTAATGCAGCAAACAACGTCAGAGTGGGCGCCTTGTACCAACAACGAATGACAACTATTTACTTCTATCTACAAGCAAAAAAATTGTCCAGATTGTAATTTTGTAGCAACGCCTCGCATAAAGCACCAACCCTGTCGTCGCCCGTAGATAACTTCAAATTACAATAAAAAATCGAAATATTTACAGACTATTTTATTTAAAATAACACAAAACTTTTGTTAATAATTATTAATTTTTATTTAGGAAACATTATTAAAATAAAAAAGGAGCTTAAGCTGTCCATGTTCTTTCTTCTACATCATTAAATTTCCTTCGAAAGACATCGTCCTTCATAATTTGTCGTATTGGTGGACCTACAAATATGCCTTCTTTTACCTTAGCATCTCTGATTCTAGGAAATTTGCTCTTAACGTATAGAAAGCCTTCACCGTCCTTGCTCATTGCTTTGACAAAATTTTTCATTAGGTCTAGCTTTATATGAAGAGGAGGCAGAAGAGTTTGTTCTTTTTGATTTAAAGGCTCTTCTACTAAATTTTTTTCTCCTGTAATAAAATTTACTCTTTTCGGCCAAATTTTATCACTGTAGTGTTTTTCTTTCGCGCGGCTATCCCATTCACATAAGCAACAAAACTTGGTATATCCACTTTGCAATCCATTTAACATTACTAAGACTTTCAAATCTGCACATACGTTCCATGAGTAATGGGAATATAAAAATTTTTTGTAGTATCATCTTCATGCTGCTTTGTCGACAGTCAGGCGGCACTCTTGTCACTCAGGTCATACATTATTACGTCTAAATTAGTTGGGCAATGTAGAAAGGAACTGTCAAGGCTTGGTCAGCGGGCTGACGTTATCACCAAATTTTATCACTGTAGTGTTTTTCTTTCGCGCGGCTATCCCATTCACATAAGCAACAAAACTTGGTATATCCACTTTGCAATCCATTTAACATTGCTAAGACTTTCAAATCTGGACATACGTTCCATGAGTAATGGGAATATAAAAATTTTTTTGTAGTATCATCTTCATGCTGCTTTGTCGACAGTCAGGCGGCACTCTTGTCACTCAGGTCATACATTATTACGTCTAAATTAGTTGGCCAATGTAGAAAGGAACTGTCAAGGCTTGGTCAGCGGGCTGACGTTACTCTAGTTTGGATTCCTGCGCATAAGGGCCACTATGGTAACGAGCGTGCTGATGAGCTAGCCAGGGGAGGATCTGCTCTGGATATCTCTAATGCAATTGCAGTTGCAATCCCGTTGGGGACTATTAAGAGCAGAATCTCCAGACACTTTCTCCGGAGGGCTGATAACAGGTGGCGTGGGCTGAGCACGTGTAAGGTGGCACGGCTTACGTGGCCCTCTTTTGATGCACGACGTACATTGCAACTTACCAGTCGAAGTCGGAGGGACATATCGAGGTTGCTGGCGGTATTGACGGGTCACTGGATGTTAGGCAAACATGCAAGTCGGCTCGGACTCCCATCGAACGACCATTGTCGCAGTTGTCTGGATAGAGAGAAGGAGGAATCGGTTTTCCACTTTCTCTGCGAATGTCCTGCACTGGCGGCTAAGAGACACAGATTTCTGGGCGAACATATACTAGATGGCCTCTCTGCGATATCTGAAGTTGGACTGAATTATCTACTGAGATATCTCAGGGCCACGGGGTGGATCTAGTACCCTTACTCTTGGATTTTATTCTGAGATACACTAGAAGCTGACGAGTGATGTGGTCCTGTCAAAACGGAGTCATACAGACTCTACTTGACTGTTGGCGTGCAGCGAACTACCACGATAACCAACCAACCAATAATCTTCATGCTACAATAGTTTTCTTTCATATTTCTTATATACCCGAGTGGGACCGATGGAAATTTTTTGCCATTGTGAAGTAAACCGGCTTTCAAACTTGTCTTGGATGAATCAATAAAAAGCCGCCAATCGTCAGGTGAAATAAAAAAAAAATCAAACAAATTTGAAAATTAATACTAAGTTTCACTAATTCAAATTTCATTGAATTGTAACATAAATAGGAATTTTAAATTACATAGTAGTATACCGATAAAGATTGCTGATGATGAAATCGTAGCTGATTTCGAAAATGCATTCCACTCGGCTAATATCGGAAATAATTTTAGAAAGAAAATTCCTAAAAATGGTTACAATTTAATTAAATTTGAATTATAAAATTAAATGAAAGAATAAATGAACTTAAGCCAAAATAAAAAATGGTTCACATTAAAAATTTAATATATAGTAAAAGTTCGAATAAAATATAAATATATAATTATAACACACATGGCACGGTGTTAGGGACATTCAAGAATTCATTGTTCAGTGTCTATCACCTAGATAGACTTACATAAATGAAAATGTAAATACAACCTCGTTTTCAATAATTCCAGCCAACGGATGGATATTAAAAGCATAACGAACATGTATTACGAATATAAAAAAAGAATATGAACATGTTGAATTATGAATTGTCATTTGATAGGTGAAATAAAACAAAAAATTCAACAAATTTGAAAATTAATACTAAGATTAACTAATTCAAATTTCATTGAATTGTAACATAAATAGGAATTTTAAATTACATAGTAGTATACCGATAAAGAGTGCTGATGATGAAATCGTAGCTGATTTCGAAAATGCATTCCACTCGGCTAATATCGGAAATAATTTTAGAAAGAAAATTCCTAAAAATGGTTACAATTCAATTAAATTTGAATTATAAAATTAAATGAAAGAATAAATGAACTTAAGCCAAAATAAAAAATGGTTCACATTAAAAATTTAATATATAGTAAAAGTTCGAATAAAATAATTATATAATTTACTTAAAAAATTAAAATCGTTGAAAACGCGTTTCCAAATTTATATTTGTTCGTGTTGTAGGTATCAGTTGATAAAATGTGGCATATAATATGTTAAAAAACATTAAATAATGAAAGATTTGTCTCTTTTACTCTGTTCTATTATTAATAACATAAAAAACCGTTACAAATTATTTTTATTTAGTTTAAGGTTTGATTTAACAGTAATGAAAAATGTTGCAAACTTGAATTCTTGAAAATCGTCAAAAACATAACATAAATCGTGAAATCTGGCAGCTATGGTTGATGGTACTGCTTATATTCCCCCACACACGAGCTTTTAATAACCCGGGGCTCCACGTAGCAATATTTGTTACCGCAGTTGTCAAATTTGATTGCATCCATAAAAATTACGATATGTAGACCGCAAATTGATATATGTAACAATGCATTGCGCAATCATTGCTCTGCTGATTGCTTGAGCAATTATTGCTGCAATTAGCTGTCAAAATCCTTTTAATTTTTTTTTGAAGTTATTGTTTTTCTTTGCAGAAACAAAGGAAAATTAAAATAATTTTACCTGATAATAATTTAGAGTGAGGTATTTAAAAAAAACCCAGAAAAATTAAAACAAAAATATTAAATTTTATAAATAAATTACTTGTATCGTGTTCTCCACCCAATGAAAATAAACACACTTTAGCAATAAAGTGCCGTTATTCTGCCGACGTTTTTGCTTATGCTTAGTAATGAAAATTTCTACGTTAAGACCCAGCCTAAATAAACGATCGTTCAAACACATGAACTTTAACTTAACGAAAGAGCTTTTCCATATTTGTATTTGTTAGTAGTAGTTGCATGGTTGTATTAAGATGTAATAACTAGTGACGGTCAAAACCAAATAATTGTAAAATTCATAGTAAAATAAACATAAGTAAAAATCTGTATATTTATTAAAGGTGATACGCTACACACTTAAATAAAGACAGAAATGAGTCTTGGTCGAAATTCATATCAAATCCGCCTACCGGTTCCAAAATATTTTGGAAATTAACAAAATTTTTAAAAGACAAAAATTCTACATGTATTAATGTTTAATTTTGAGTTCTGACGTCAAATGCAATTGCTGACATATTTTCTATTTCACATACCATTACTATTAACAATTCATCGCCAATGGACTCAGTTGTTTCAAGGCATATCATTAACCTTGATCAAACTCTTACTGAAAATACAAGTATTGAACTCTCTAATTTGGCTAGTCAAATAATTTGTTCACTTGTTAAAAAATAATAAATCTCATGGTTTAGATGGGATTAACAGCATAATACTTAAAAATATGCCTGATTACTTTTATGAAATCTCAATTTAACTATTTAACTTTTATATAAACAATGGGTACTTCCCACCTGTTTTTAAAATGGCTAAGGTAATTCCAATCCACAAATCTGGGAAGGACCTTAAATTACCCTCCAGCTACAGGCCAATTAGCATTCTAAGTTTATTAGATAATGTGTTCGAGAAAATTATTCATACCAGGATTGTAGGTTTTTCAAATTGCAACAATATTTTAAATCGAGAACAATTTGGATTCCGAAAGGAGCACTCCACTTTACATCAACTTAAAAGAGCTGTTAACTTTCTTGAATGTAATAAAGGTAATCGGAAAAGTACTGTAGTCGTTTTTCTTGATATCGAAAAGGCTTTTGATTCAATTTGGCATGATGGATTAGTGTATAATTAATTTTTTTTTATATTTATTTATTAAAACTTATTAATTTTATCAATATCGTTAACAGAGTTATGAGAATTTACATATAGTATTACAACAATTAACATCTGATTAATTAAATAAAGAAACTACTAATATCACAGTTTAAAGGAAAAGTTGTTCATAAAAAACCTCGCATCAACTTAGAAGTCATAAGAGATTTTAGAACAATCACAGAAATGTGTCTTTTAAACAAAAGACCCTCAGTGATTGTTCAGCAAATTTCTTATTATTTCAAAATTTGACCTTCTGCATTTTTCATTAAATGACAGCGTCAGTTCCCTTGTCAATGAATTAAACATTTTAAAGTTAAAGTTTCTATGTAGAAGATAAGTTGGATATCTAAAAGGTAGATTGTGTATTATTTTCAAGTTTCTATTTTGAATGATTTGCAATTTTCCTGTATGCGTTTTAGCAGCCTTTTGTGACCAGATTTGACAACCATAGGTCATAATCGGTCGAATACACATTTTGTAAATAAGTACCTTGTTCTTTATATTAAGTTTAGATCTTCGGCTAATTAAGGGGTATAAGGCACGGCTACACTTAATTGCCTTCTCACAAATGTAATAGCTACTAAATATTTAATTTCGTCCCTCAATGGAATTATTGTTCCCCTAGACGATAAATATCTAGTAGGAAAGCGTTTTCGCGATTTGTTGAATGGAAATATAATTGCTTGAGTTTTATCGTCATAGACTTTTATTTTCCATTTGTCATAGTATTTACGAATTAATTTAAGATTATTTTCCATTCTCCTAATTATCGCATTCGACACTTTACCGCAACAAATAAAGGCGCTGTCATCCGCGTAAAAAGCCGCATCATGGTCTCTTCTTAGAGTAACATCGGATGTATATATCGAGTATAGTGTAGGGGATAATACTGATCCTTGTGGCAAGCCCGCAGGTATTTGCCTTTCACTAGAAAATTTGTTATTGACAGATACAACAAACGTACGTTTATTTAAAAAGCTTTTGATAAGTTTTTGTAGATAATTTGGAAAATGCAACGTATTTAATTTATACACTAGTCCATCATGCCAGATTGAGTCAAAAGCTTTTCCGATATCAAGAAAAACGACTCCAGTACTTTTCCGATTACTGAATGAATGTAATAAAATTCAATAAAGTTTACAACTCTATTAAGTTGATGTACAGTGGAGTGCTCTTTTCGAAAACCAAATTGTTCTTGATTTATAATATTATTGCAATTTGAAAAATCTAAAATCCTGGTGTGAATAATTTTCTCGAACACCTTATCTAATAGGCTTAGAATACTAATTGGCCTATAGCTGGAGGGTAATTTAGGATCCTTTCCAGATTTGTGGATTGGAATTACCTTAGCCATTTTAAAAACGAATGGGAAGTACCCATTGCTTAAACAAACGTTAAATAGTTTACTTAAGTTTTCAAAAAAGTAATCAGGCATATTTTTAAGTACTATGCTGTTAATCCCATCTAAACCAGGGGATTTATTATTTTTTAACAAATGGACAAACGATTTGACTTCAGACAAATTTGTAAGTTCAATACTTGTATCATCGGTAAGAGTTTGATTAAGGTCATTAATGTATCTTGATACAACCGATTCCATGGGGGATGGATTGTTAAAAGTAATGGTATGTGAACTGGCAAATACGTCAGCTATTGCATTTGCCTTTTCGACGTCAGAATTTAAAATTGTTCCATTTAAATGAAGTTTAGACAATGTGGAGTTTTTTCCTTTAAAAGTTTTTGTTAATTTCCAAAACTTTTTAGAGCCGGTAGGCAGATTTGATATGAATTTCGACCAAGAATCATTTCTGTATTTATTTAGGTGATAGTCAATAAGCCTATTTAGCTGCCTTAAGATACAGTTTAATTGCATTTTAAAATTACTATCCCTACATCTTTGAAATTTACGTCTATATTTGTTTCTCTGTGAAATAAGCATTTTACTAATTTCTGAAATTTCACGTTGGAAGGGGTTTCTATGACCAACTGGTATTTTATTAGTAGCTTCTTTTACAATGGATATTAGTTTACTTAATGCTAAATCTAGATTACCTGTGTTTGTAATATTTTGATCAATCTCTTGTAATATTATTATACTTTCAACGAAGTTTTTTATTGATGACCAATCGGCTCGATTATACAAGGGTAGCATCAAAATGCTATTTTGTACCTCTCCATAAATGACGCAAGATAGTGGTACATGGTCCGACTGCAACATATTTGGATGTGTTTCCAAGGTTGAAAAAGGAAGACAAGAGTTAGTTAAAAGGATGTCTACTGTAGACGGGTGTACTGGATTAATATTTTGTCCAAAGCGAGTAAATGCATTTGAGTAATAAATGTAGTAGTTTGATTGAAGGCTATGGCTATAAAGCTCATTACCAGCAATATTGTTTGAAAAACAATTCCAGTGCGTATGTTGTGCGTTTAAATCACCAAATAAAAAGAAGTCATTTGACCGTCTAGTTAAAGCATCCATATCAGTTTTAAAATTTATAGTATGAACCGGATTGTACGCAGATGTAAAAGTCACAGGGCGCCTATTTATTATTACTCGAACCTAAATATTTTCAGCCACACTTGTATTTATAGTTGGTAATATTTCATGTTCAACATTGTATTTTACTGCGATGAGTACACCGCCACCATGAGCTGGTCGATCCTGTCTATAAATTTTGTAGCCTCCAAGTTTAAATTTATGGTGAGGTTTCAAAAATGTCTCATTGACAAGGAGAATATCGACTTCTTTGTCAAATAAAAATTTTTCCAGCTGTGAAGCTGCTGACTCAGTCGTTATGCCTTGAGTATTCCAGTGCATAACATGAACATTGTGACTAACTGTTGATTTATATTGCATGTTGAAGCATCATCCCCAGCACTCGTAGCTTGTCATACTTGTTTTGGCACCTTTGAAGTGCATCGACAGCATCAAAAAATATTTGCATCAATTTCTCATTAGAAATATCATCTTCATTTCTGTTAACAAGGGTCTTACTTCTTGTTACATCAGAGTACAGTACATTACTTTTAGCACCAGAGTCACGTGTATAATTTTGGTGTTCCTTACCAGGCAGTTGGGGAAAATTAACTTCATCGGAGTTAAAGTTCATCATATTATTATTATTATCATATTATTATTTGTAGATAATGTTCTCACTATTAGCGGCTTTGTTTAATTGACAATCTGCAAGTTCCTAGCACCGTGACCGTACATAGAGCATTTGGTGCATTGAGTAGGGCCTTTGCTACCCTTGAGTGGTCTTCTCCAGTAAACGGCAATATTACTAAAATATCTTATTTTAAGTATATCCCTCTTCGGCACTTGTTGACGATCGAATTCAATTAGATAGAGCGTATCATCTGCGGTTGATCTTTTCGTGGTGATTTCCTTTACACTTACCGGATTAATATTGTGTGAGTTGTTAAATTCATCACAAATTATCTTAGTATCCATTTGAATAAGACCAAACAACACTAATTTAAACGTTTTTGCATCTTTTATTTCATGCGTGTAAAATTGGTACTTCTTAGTTCTTAGTACATTTAAGGCCTCGTTATACAGTATCCTTGAGCTTGATACTATTTTTGTTCCAATGGACATTCTTTTAAACATATACCTGTCTCCAATTAGTCCAAAAACTGATGAAAAACTATGGACAGAGTCCACTACAATTGGTGGTATTTTCTCCTTGTGGGTATCATGTTCTTCTTCTTCATTTGCAAGTAGATGAAATCTATTTGCACTGCTGCTAGGTACGTCGGATATTTTCGGCACTTTAAATTTTGGTTTATTACCCCAGAGTTTCTTTCTTTTTTGCGACAACATTGTCAGAAATACACAATCACTTAAAATTTTATTTTAATTGACTTTTTAATATATAAAATTGGTTTAACAATTTAGAGTAAGAAATAAACACGATGTTCACGGCTTGAGGCAGAGATGCCAGATGAAGTGTATAAATTAATACTTTAATTTTTCCTTCAAAAACTTATAAAAAGCTTTTTAGATAAACGTGCATTTGTTGTATCTGTCAACAACAAACTTTCTACTGAAAGACAAACACCTGCAGGCTTGCTTTAAGGGTCGGTATTATCCCCTACCCTATACTCGATACATACATCCGATAAGCAGATACCATGATGCTGCCTTTTACGCAGATGATAGCGCCTTTATTTGTTGCGGTAAAATCTCAAATAAGGTAATTAGGAGAATGGAAAATAAAAGTTAATGACGATAAAACTAAAGCGATTATATTTCCATTTAACAGATCGCAAAAATGTTTTCCTACTAGATATTTATAGTCTAGTGGAACTAAGTATTATCCCAATGAAGGACGAAATTAAATATTTAGGAGTAATTCTTTACAAAAAACTCTTATTCAAACAGCATATTAATTACATTTGTGAGAAGACAATTAAGTGTATCACTGCCCTACACCCCTTAATTAGGCGAAGAACAAGGTACTTATTTACAAAATGTGTATTCGTCCGATTATGACCTATGGTTGTCAAGTCTGGTCCCAAATATATACAAAAATTGCAAATCATTCAAAATAAAAATTTGAAAATAATACAAAATCTGCCTTTTAGATATCCAACTTATCTGCTACATAGAAACTTTAAATTCAAAATGTTTAATTCGTTGACAAGGGAACTGACGCTGTCATTTAACGAAAAATGCAAAAGGTCAAAATTTAAAATAATAAGAAATTTGCTGAACAACCACTAAGGTTCTTTTGTTTAAAAGACACATTTCATTTCTTGAATGTAATAAAGGTAATCGGAAAAGTACTGTAGTCGTTTTTCTTGATATCGAAAAGGCTTTTGATTCAATTTGGCATGATGGATTAGTGTATAAATTAATACTTTAATTTTTCCTTCAAAAACTTATAAAAAGCTTTTTAGATAAACGTGCATTTGTTGTATCTGTCAACAACAAACTTTCTACTGAAAGACAAACACCTGCAGGCTTGCTTTAAGGGTCGGTATTATCCCCTACCCTATACTCGATACATACATCCGATAAGCAGATACCATGATGCTGCCTTTTACGCAGATGATAGCGCCTTTATTTGTTGCGGTAAAATCTCAAATAAGATAATTAGGAGAATGGAAAATAAAAGTTAATGACGATAAAACTAAAGCGATTATATTTCCATTCAACAGATCGCAAAAATGTTTTCCTACTAGATATTTATAGTCTAGTGGAACTAAGTATTATCCCAATGAAGGACGAAATTAAATATTTAGGAGTAATTGTTGACAAAAAACTCTTATTCAAACAGCATATTAATTACATTTGTGAGAAGACAATTAAGTGTAGCCCTGCCCTACACCCCTTAATTAGGCGAAGAACAAGGTACTTATTTACAAAATGTGTATTCGTCCGATTATGACCTATGGTTGTCAAGTCTGGTCCCAAATACATACAAAAATTGCAAATCATTCAAAATAAAAATTTGAAAATAATACAAAATCTGCCTTTTTAGATATCCAACTTTTCTTCTACATAGAAACTTTAAATTCAAAATTTTTAATTCGTTGACAAGGGAACTGACGCTGTCATTTAACGAAAACTGCAAAAGGTCAAAATTTAAAATAATAAGAAATTTGCTGAACAACCACTGAGGGTCTTTTGTTTAAAAGACACATTTCATTGATTGTTTTAAAATCTCTTATAACTTCTAAGTTGATACGAGGTTTTTTATGAACAACTTTTCCTTTAAGCTGTGATAGTAGTTTCTTTATTTAATTAATCATATGTTAATTGTTGTAATACTATATGTAAATTCTCATAATTCTGTTAACGATATTGATCAAATGAATAAGTTTTAATAAATAAATAAAAAAAAATAATTATAAAATAATGATAGAAAAAAAAAAGATAATGTTAGTTTTTAAAGGTATATTAAAGCAAAACAAATAGCACTAATAAATAAGCATCCCTACAAGAACAGTGACGGTCATTTGATGCATCATCTGATGGTCATTGCTGATGGGTATATACATCAGAAGTTTCTATCATTTTATTAAGGGCAATATATAAAAACTGATGTAAACATTGGTGTACGTGTAATTTTGTTTCTCTCTCATACTTGTGAATTTCGTAAACTAGAAAAACATACATCTGAACTGCTCACTCCACAGTATTTTACTAATCAGTACTGATGTAAACATCGTCAGTGCTGACTAATCAGTACTGAAGTATAAACCAGTCATAGCTGCCTGGTAAACTGGTTAGGTTAGGTTGAAAAGCAAATCATTTATAAAACAAGTAAGAGCGCTATATTCGGCCGTGCCGAATCTTATATACCCCTCACAACGTGTAGTCATGCAATAACAGTAGTTTGTATCACCATTCATCCCATATGAAATACGTACATACATAAAAAAACATACATATATAAAAACATCCCATTGTAAAATTATAGATTTTCGTATGTATGTTAAAAAAAAAAAAAATTAAAAAAAAAATTAAAAAAAAATTAAAAAAAAATTAAAAAAAAATTAAAAAAAAAAATTTAAAAAGAAAATTTAAAAAAAATAATTAAAATATATATAATAAATATAAAACAAAAACAAAAACAAATAAAAAAAATTAAAAATTAAAAAATAATAATAAAAGTATAAATAATTGTTATGTATTTGGCCTTTTGTTGTGTGGGGTTTACGATGAAATTAGCTGCGTCGCGTGAATGTGTGTACTTATTAAATTACCAGCTGCTTCAGTCTGTCGAGGGTTCTGATGTTCACAGTCAGCCTATCCCTTACGCCAAATATAACAAAAAAAAATTAAGGTACACACTAGGAAAAAATTTAGTATACAACCATAGAATACTCTAAATAAGCGGACGGACATCTGGTGAAAACGTTATCTAGCAGCACAATTTTTTTTGTCTGCCCTGTACCCTACCCTTACCTTATCTTCAACGCTGTTATCGAAGACCCAATGCAAAGTCAGAACAACGAAATTTCCAAATAGTTTCAAACCAATAAGTGTTTATTTAGTTAATTGTATTTCCCAACATCTTAATACTAAAAGATATTTTGAAACAAAATAAAACAATATTGATATTTAAATAATTGTTTTGCTGAATCTATCTTTTACAACCGAAAATCGTAAAAAGTGTATCAAGTGTATAAGGCTTATAAATTGTAAGCCAAAACAACAAATAAACTAAAATATTAAAGTAACTTAATTATCAAAACAAAAGTAGACAAATAAATGAAATTAATGAAAAGCAAATTATGAGACCTATATATGTAAATTGTATATATATTTATATGTATAAGTATAGGTACAGACATATATATATATATATATATATATATATATATATATATATATATATGTATATGTATATAAGTATATAAATGTGTAACTCACTTAATTATTAAGAATAAATTGTCGAAAATAAAAAAAGGAAAAAAAATATAAAAATTCAAATAGAAAGAGACTTACTTGATTTATGTCATTACACTCTGAATTATCCCAAATTCTCCTTTCTCACTCGTAGCAGAATTGAAGGCCTTCTCCTCCGTCGATGTTTGTTATTAATTTATGCTACACTTATATACCAGATATAAATTAAATTTTAAGCTAAATTATAATTATCGAAAATTAATTAACTTCCTATAAAAATCGTTTAGTTTCTACCACTTTCTTTTTTTTTCTATTTTTTTTTGTTTGTTTTTGCACTTAGTTCACTTATTTTGCTTTACATTCCTCAATGATTTTTATTTTCAACTGAACGGTGGATATTCTGCCTGAACAAAATAAACCTGATTTTAAATATTAAGAACAGAGAAATAGGCTTAAGGAACAATTGATAAATACAAAAAAATAATACAAAGCAAAACGAAAGATATGTACACATAAGTATGTATAAAAAAATTGGAACAAAACAATAACAACTAAATTTCTATAATAAATGAGAAATACTATAAAAAAAAATAATAATATTAATGAAATAGTTGTGAATGAAATTGTAGGACAGGGATGGGGTTTATAGATTAAATATAACATTTAACAATATAAGAAATTTTCTTATTAACTTAGAAAAATATAAAGCTGGTTTATATATTTAAAGTTGGTATTTAGATAGAGGTTATTGACGACACGGATACAACAATTTTTACGGAACAGTATTAAAATTAGAAGATTATATTATTATTATTATTTATATTTGCCATCAATTTAAGTAAGGACTATTAAAGGTGATAATGCTGGATATTTCGTACGAGGTATAAATTAGAAAGGTGCCACTCGTTTACCCGGAGGCCTGAGAGGTTTCAACCAGTTAGGTTCTCATGAACCTCATTTACGTGTGGGAGGTTAATATATCACTTCTAATAAAAAAATCAATTATGTCGTTTACTTTGGGATAGTCTAGTACTACTTACTATGCGAAATTATTTTTCTTTCCCCTCGGTTTATAGAACTCGTAGATTATTAGAATTTTATAAATAAGAATTTAGGCCTTTTAATTTTTTTTCTTCTCCAAACTAATTTTCTTTTCGCAGAACTAGAATTTTACTAGTTAAAGCTTTAAAGTAAATTGCCGGAAATTAATGGGCCTTCTAGGTACCACATGGAAATTGTTGTGTGTAGAGAATTTTATTAATGAACTGTCAGATTATGACACACCATGCAAAAGGCGAAATTACACTTTCTATCAGGGTTGGAAACACTGTACTCAATTTTGTTTAATTAAGTAACCAAATAAAATTTTAAAGAAACCTTTTCAGAAAAATTAATAGTCATCAGACTTTATGTACAATACTCAAAAGTATATTCCCGTGACCACTTTCAACACAGCACATAATATAATAAATAAAAATAAAAAAAAAATTATTATGTGTATAATATATATAAAACAAAAAAAAAATTTAAAAAAAAATAATAAAAATATAAATAATTTATTAAAGAAAAAATAAAAAAAAAAAATAAAAAGAAAATTAAAAAAAAAATTTTTTTGGCTCAGCTGGGATTCGATGCCACGTTTTCTCTAACCAGTATACACGTTTGTATGTATGTATGTTGTTGTTGTAATGTTGTTTTTGTGAAAAAAAAATCGAGGTGGTCGTGGGTTTTTGTTCATATCTCAGTTGTTTATGTACCGATGTTTCTGATTTTCAATACCGATCTACTCCCGAATATTTCTGATATTTTAATACCTTACCCGGGTCCGACCTATGTCGGGGGGCTTCAAAAAGTTGATTTCAACATACACACTGACAGACGGACAGACTGACAGAGCTTAATCGACTCCCCTATTCATAAGATTTCAGAATATATATACTTTATGGGGTCGGAAATGAAAATTGAAGAAATTTCACACGGAATGACAAACCTATATATACTCTTTTTCACTGTGTGAAGGGTATAAAAACATTAAAAATATAATTAGGGAAAAAAAATTAAATTAAAAAAAAATTACTTTTTGCTCCTTTTTGAATACAGTTTTTGTTTCTGCCTGTGGTGGCTTTTGTCAATCTCCTTCCTTAAACGCCTCACAAATTCGATGGAGGATTGGTGGAGAAAGACATCTGAAACTTAAAAAGTAAAAGTATATTTTTATAAATATGTTGCAATAACAAAATTAATAACAATTACAGTTAACGTTTAATATTGCAAAGTGTGAAATTATGCTACTCAAAGTTTGTAGCGAAATATAGGCAAAAACGAATAAAAGTTACACTACATTTGACCTCGAGCTTGAAAATACATATTACTTTTTTATTTGTGATACAAAAAGGTCGATTAGATATATATACATATATATATATTTTATATATACTTTATTTATACCTCTTAAAAGCTTATTGAAAGTGTCAAATTCGCCAGTGCTTTTTTGTACCACCGCCCTTCCCAATTAAATTTGTCCATCAATTCTTCCGTCATAACCTTACGGATGACTTCGCCGACGTCTTCTGCCACTTCCTTCTCTTTAGACATAAACGTTTTCTGTAAAAAGAGTAAACTTGAAATTTTTTACATACATATTTAATTTAAATTTAAGTTGCTTACTACTGCCATTGCGAAGTCCGGCGATTTTATTTTCTCCTCAATGCTATCAACGTTTTTAATGGCAGCATTGAGGCGACTTCATTAAGGGAATGGTCCACTATTTTTCCCGTCATGCGGCACACCGACTGCTTCACCTTCCTTACATTCCATAAGGATTTTCGATTGAGCCATAAGCTCAGCTTTGGGAAAATGCTGTAAAAAGTTTAGAAGTGAATGAAAAAAGAAAAACTATCACTTCACTAAGCTAACATTCAAACTACTACCAATTGACAATTTGTTTCAGTACGCGGGGATTCACAAAAATTAATATGACATTTGCATGTTATACGGCAAAAAATGCAACCCAGCACTATACAATTTAACATGCAGTTGTCTCTATTACACTTATTATTTTTTCGCCTGTATAAAATAGCGTTGCCACTGCGACACATTTTTTATTAACAGTCTTGTTTATAAAAATCCCCACAATTCCATAATATTAAAAATCAAAATATTTCCTTTAATTTATTTTAAAAAATGGCGAAAAAAACTAAAACTTTCGAAAAACATACTTTGATGATCAAATACGCATATCAAAATGATGCCAAATTAAGATAACCTAAAAGAGAAAATTTATCAATATTTTAATCAAAATTTGTTACGAAAAATCCCATATGGCAACGCCGACAGCAAAAATTTAAAACAAAATTGCTGCAAGTGTGTTCGTTAATTAGTTTTGTGTATATTAGTTGTCATCAGCAATTTCTAGTAGGGATATAATAAGAACAAGTAAATAAAAGAAAAAAAAAAACAAGAAACTTCAGAATACTTACTGACCTATATTAACATTAAAATAAAAAAAAATACTTAAAATGTTTAAGTTTATTGTAAAACAACTTTAAAATTTTTTCCGAAATAATAATTGTATACAATCCAACAAAGTGTCAATTATTCAAATACCAAATATGTATATAAGAATTGTTTTATATTTTTTTTTAACATCAAAAAAATAAAACACATTTGTAAAGAAAGCTCTTACTGATATCGCCTGATCTACAGCGTCAATAAGATCTGTCCATTAAAAATGGGGGGTGTAGTAAAAATATGCATATGTAAGTGATAAAACTTGTGTTAGTTTTTATGATTTTCTATAAACTGAAACTTTATTCAAATCAAATATCTTATTCTACTTAAAGCTGCTTTAACATTTTCTTTATAAATTTATTTGTATTTATTGAATATAAAACCCCTTCATTAATTCCATTGAGTCAGCAATGAAATCAATAAAAAAGAGCTAAAAATAAACTTGTGTTTATTTTACTTGAGTTAATTCCCAAAGAGTCAGCAATGAAGTTAATAAAAAGAACGATAAGTAAAATTGTGTTTGGTTCGGTTTGTATGGAACATAAACAATTCGTCAATATTTTATAGGATGTTTATGTTAGTTGGAGAAGTCTCATGTATGTCACTCCAGTGATAAAACTTGTGTTAGCTTTTGTGGTTTTCTATAAACTTAAACTTTATTCAAATCAAATATCTTATTCTACTTAAAGCTACTTTAACATTTTGTTTATAAATTTATTTGTATTTATTGAATATAAAACCCCTTCATTGATTCCATTGAGTAAGCAATGAAATCAATAAAAAAGAGCTAAAAATAAACTTGTGTTTATTTTACTTGAGTTAATTCCCAAAGAGTCAGCAATGAAGTTAAAAAAAAGAACGATAAGTAAAATTGTGTTTGGTTCGGTTTGTATGGAACATAAACAATTCGTCAATAATTTATAGGATGTTTATGTTAGTTGGATAAGTTTCATGTATGTCACTCCAGTGATAAAACTTGTGTTAGCTTTTGTGGTTTTCTATAAACTGAAACTTTATTCAAATCAAATATCTTATTCTACTTAAAGCTACTTTAACATTTTGTTTATAAATTTATTTGTATTTATTGAATATAAAACCCCTTCATTAATTCCATTGAGTCAGCAATGAAATCAATAAAAAAGAGCTAAAAATAAACTTGTGTTTATTTTACTTGAGTTAATTCCCAAAGAGTCAGCAATGAAGTTAATAAAAAGAACGATAAGTAAAATTGTGTTTGGTTCGGTTTGTATGGAACATAAACAATTCGTCAATATTTTATAGGATGTTTATGTTAGTTGGAGAAGTCTCATGTATGTCACTCCAGTGATAAAACTTGTGTTAGCTTTTGTGGTTTTCTATAAACTGAAACTTTATTCAAATCAAATATCTTATTCTACTTAAAGCTACTTTAACATTTTGTTTATAAATTTATTTGTATTTATTGAATATAAAACCCCTTCATTGATTCCATTGAGTAAGCAATGAAATCAATAAAAAAGAGCTAAAAATAAACTTGTGTTTATTTTACTTGAGTTAATTCCCAAAGAGTCAGCAATGAAGTTAAAAAAAAAAACGATAAGTAAAATTGTGTTTGGTTCGGTTTGTATGGAACATAAACAATTCGTCAATAATTTATAGGATGTTTATGTTAGTTGGAGAAGTCTCATGTATGTCACTCCAGTGATAAAACTTGTGTTAGCTTTTGTGGTTTTCTATAAACTGAAACTTTATTCAAATCAAATATCTTATTCTACTTAAAGCTACTTTAACATTTTGTTTATAAATTTATTTGTATTTATTGAATATAAAACCCCTTCATTGATTCCATTGAGTAAGCAATGAAATCAATAAAAAAGAGCTAAAAATAAACTTGTGTTTATTTTACTTGAGTTAATTCCCAAAGAGTCAGCAATGAAGTTAATAAAAAGAACGATAAGTAAAATTGTGTTTGGTTCGGTTTGTATGGAACATAAACAATTCGTCAATATTTTATAGGATGTTTATGTTAGTTGGAGAAGTCTCATGTATGTCACTCCAGTGATAAAACTTGTGTTAGCTTTTGTGGTTTTCTATAAACTGAAACTTTATTCAAATCAAATATCTTATTCTACTTAAAGCTACTTTAACATTTTGTTTATAAATTTATTTGTATTTATTGAATATAAAACCCCTTCATTAATTCCATTGAGTCAGCAATGAAATCAATAAAAAAGAGCTAAAAATAAACTTGTGTTTATTTTACTTGAGTTAATTCCCAAAGAGTCAGCAATGAAGTTAAAAAAAAAAACAATGAGTAAAATTGTGTTTGGTTCGGTTTGTATAGAACATAAACAGTTCGTCAATAAATTATGGGATGTTTATGTTAGTTGGATAAGTCTCATGTATGTCACTCCAGTGATAAAACTTGTGTTAGCTTTTGTGGTTTTCTATAAACTTAAACTTTATTCAAATCAAATATCTTATTCTACTTAAAGCTACTTTAACATTTTGTTTATAAATTTATTTGTATTTATTGAATATAAAACCCCTTCATTAATTCCATTGAGTCAGCAATGAAATCAATAAAAAAGAGCTAAAAATAAACTTGTGTTTATTTTACTTGAGTTAATTCCCAAAGAGTCAGCAATGAAGTTAAAAAAAAAACGATAAGTAAAATTGTGTTTGGTTCGGTTTGTATGGAACATAAACAATTCGTCAATAATTTATAGGATGTTTATGTTAGTTGGAGAAGTCTCATGTATGTCACTCCAGTGATAAAACTTGTGTTAGCTTTTGTGGTTTTCTATAAACTGAAACTTTATTCAAATCAAATATCTTATTCTACTTAAAGCTACTTTAACATTTTGTTTATAAATTTATTTGTATTTATTGAATATAAAACCTCTTCATTGATTTCATTGAGTCAGCAATGAAATGAATAAAAAAGAGATAAAAATAAACTTGTGTTTATTTTACTTGAGTTAATTCCCAAAGAGTCAGCAATGAAGTTAATAAAAAGAACAATAAGTAAAATTGGGTTTGGTTCGGTTTGTATGGAACATAAACAATTCGTCAATAAATTATGGGATGTTTATGTTAGTTGGAGAAGTCTCATGTATGTCACTCCAGTGATAAAACTTGTGTTAGCTTTTGTGGTTTTCCATAAACTAAAACTTTATTCAAATCAAATATCTTATTCTACTTAAAGCTACTTTAACATTTTGTTTATAAATTTATTTGTATTTATTGAATATAAAACCTCTTCATTGATTTCATTGAGTCAGCAATGAAATCAATAAAAAAGAGATAAAAATAAACTTGTGTTTATTTTACTTGAGTTAATTCCCAAAGAGTCAGCAATGAAGTTAATAAAAAGAACAATGAGTAAAATTGTGTTTGGTTCGGTTTGTATGGAACATAAACAATTCGTCAATAAATTATGGGATGTTTATGTTAGTTGGAGAAGTCTCATGTGATAAAACTTGTGTTAGCTTTTGTGGTTTTCTATACACTGAAACTTTATTCAAATCAAATATCTTATTCTACTTAAAGCTACTTTAACATTTTGTTTATAAATTTATTTGTATTTATTGAATATAAAACCTCTTCATTGATTTCATTGAGTCAGCAATGAAATCAATAAAAAAGAGCTAAACATAAACTTGTGTTTATTTTACTTGAGTTAATTCCCAAAGAGTCAGCAATGAAGTTAATAAAAAGAACAATAAGTAAAATTGTGTTTGGTTCGGTTTGTATGGAACATAAACAATTCGTCAATAAATTATGGGATGTTTATGTTAGTTGGAGAAGTCTCATGTATGTCACTCCAGTGATAAAACTTGTGTTAGCTTTTGTGGTTTTTGTAAAATTGTGTTTGGTTCGGTTTGTATGGAACATAAACAATTCGTCAATAAATTATGGGTTGTTTATGTTAGTTGGAGAAGTCTCATGTATGTCACTCCAGTGATAAAACTTGTGTTAGCTTTTGTGGTTTTCTATAAACTGAAACTTTATTCAAATCAAATATCTTATTCTACTTAAAGCTACTTAAATATTTTCTTTATAAATTTATTTGTATTTATTGAATATAAAACCCCTTCATTGATTCCATTGAGTAAGCAATGAAATCAATAAAATAGAGCTAAAAATAAACTTGTGTTTATTCTACTTGAGTTAATTCCCAAAGAGTCAGCAATGAAGTTAATAAAAAGAACAATAAGTAAAATCGTGTTTGGTTCGGTTTGTATGGAACATAAACAGTTCGTCAATAAATTATGGGATGTTTATGTTAGTTGGATAAGTCTCATGTATGTCACTCCAGTGATAAAACTTGTGTTAGCTTTTGTGGTTTTCTATAAACTAAAACTTTATTCAAATGAAATATTTTATTCTACTTAAAGCTACTTAAATATTTTCTTTATAAATTTATTTGTATTTATTGAATATAAAACCCCTTCATTGATTCCATTGAGTAAGCAATGAAATCAATAAAATAGAGCTAAACATAAACTTGTGTTTATTTTACTTAAGTTAATTCCCAAAGAGTCAGCAATGAAGTTAATAAAAAGAACAATAAGTAAAATTGTGTTTGGTTCGGTTTGTATAGAACATAAACAGTTCGTCAATAAATTATGGGATGTTTATGTTAGTTGGATAAGTCTCATGTATGTCACTCCAGTGATAAAACTTGTGTTAGCTTTTGTGGTTTTCTATAAACTAAAACTTTATTCAAATGAAATATCTTATTCTACTTAAAGCTACTTAAATATTTTCTTTATAAATTTATTTGTATTTATTGAATATAAAACCCCTTCATTGATTCCATTGAGTAAGCAATGAAATCAATAAAATAGAGCTAAAAATAAACTTGTGTTTATTCTACTTGAGTTAATTCCCAAAGAGTCAGCAAAGAAGTTAATAAAAAGAACAATAAGTAAAATTGTGTTTGGTTCGGTTTGTATGGAACATAAACAGTTCGTCAATAAATTATGCGATGTTTATGTTAGTTGGAGAAGTCTCATGTATGTCACTCCAGTGATAAAACTTGTGTTAGCTTTTGTGGTTTTCTATAAACTGAAACTTTATTCAAATCAAATATCTTATTCTACTTAAAGCTACTTAAATATTTTCTTTATAAATTTATTTGTATTTATTGAATATAAAACCCCTTCATTGATTCCATTGAGTAAGCAATGAAATCAATAAAATAGAGCTTAAAATAAACTTGTGTTTATTCTACTTGAGTTAATTCCCAAAGAGTCAGCAATGAAGTTAATAAAAAGAACAATAAGTAAAATTGTGTTCGGTTCGGTTTGTATAGAACATAAACAGTTCGTCAATAAATTATGGGATGTTTATGTTAGTTGGATAAGTCTCATGTATGTCACTCCAGTGATAAAACTTGTGTTAGCTTTTGTGGTTTTCTATACACTGAAACTTTATTCAAATCAAATATCTTATTCTACTTAAAGCTACTTTAACATTTTCTTTATAAATTTATTTGTATTTATTGAATATAAAACCCCTTCATTGATTCCATTGAGTAAGCAATGAAATCAATAAAAAAGAGCTAAACATAAACTTGTGTTTATTTTACTTGAGTTAATTCCCAAAGAGTCAGCAATGAAGTTAATAAAAAGAACAATGAGTAAAATTGTGTTTGGTTCGGTTTGTATGGAACATAAACAATTCGTCAATAAATTATGGGATGTTTATGTTAGTTGGAGAAGTCTCATGTATGTCACTCCAGTGATAAAACTTGTGTTAGCTTTTGTGGTTTTCTATAAACTGAAACTTTATTCAAATCAAATATCTTATTCTACTTAAAGCTACTTAAATATTTTCTTTATAAATTTATTTGTATTTATTGAATATAAAACCCCTTCATTGATTCCATTGAGTAAGCAATGAAATCAATAAAATAGAGCTAAAAATAAACTTGTGTTTATTCTACTTGAGTTAATTCCCAAAGAGTCAGCAATGAAGTTAATAAAAAGAACAATAAGTAAAATTGTGTTTGGTTCGGTTTGTATAGAACATAAACAGTTCGTCAATAAATTATGGGATGTTTATGTTAGTTGGATAAGTCTCATGTATGTCACTCCAGTGATAAAACTTGTGTTAGCTTTTGTGGTTTTCTATAAACTGAAACTTTATTCAAATCAAATATCTTATTCTACTTAAAGCTACTTTAACATTTTGTTTATACATTTTTTTGTATTTATTGAATATAAAACCCCTTCATTGATTCCATTGAGTAAGCAATGAAATCAATAAAAAAGAGCTAAAAATAAACTTGTGTTTATTTTACTTTAGTTCATTGATTCCATTGAGTAAGCAATGAAATCAATAAAATAGAGCTAAAAATAAACTTGTGTTTATTCTACTTGAGTTTATTCCCAAAGAGTCAGCAATGAAGTTAATAAAAAGAACAATAAGTAAAATTGTGTTTGGTTCGGTTTGTATAGAACATAAACAGTTCGTCAATAAATTATGGGATGTTTATGTTAGTTGGATAAGTCTCATGTATGTCACTCCAGTGATAAAACTTGTGTTAGCTTTTGTGGTTTTCTATAAACTTAAACTTTATTCAAATCAAATATCTTATTCTACTTAAAGCTACTTTAACATTTTCTTTATAAATTTATTTGTATTTATTGAATATAAAACCCCTTCATTGATTCCATTGAGTCAGCAATGAAATCAATAAAAAAGAGCTAAAAATAAACTTGTGTTTATTTTACTTGAGTTAATTCCCAAAGAGTCAGCAATGAAGTTAATAAAAAAAACAATAAGTAAAATTGAGTTTGGTTCGGTTTGTATGGAACATAAACAATTCGTCAATAAATTATGGGATGTTTATGTTAGTTGGAGAAGTCTCATGTATGTCACTCCAGTGATAAAACTTGTGTTAGCTTTTGTGGTTTTCTATAAACTAAAACTTTATTCAAATGAAATATCTTATTCTACTTAAAGCTACTGTAACATTTTGTTTATAAATTTATTTGTATTTATTGAATATAAAACCCCTTCATTGATTCCATTGAGTCAGCAATGAAATCAATAAAAAAGAGCTAAAAATAAACTTGTGTTTATTTTACTTGAGTTAATTCCCAAAGAGTCAGCAATGAAGTTAATAAAAAGAACAATAAGTAAAATTGAGTTTGGTTCGGTTTGTATGGAACATAAACAATTCGTCAATAAATTATGGGATGTTTATGTTAGTTGAAGAAGTCTCATGTATGTCACTCCAGTGATAAAACTTGTGTTAGCTTTTGTGGTTTTCTATAAACTAAAACTTTATTCAAATCAAATATCTTATTCTACTTAAAGCTACTTTAACATTTTGTTTATACATTTATTTGTATTTATTGAATATAAAACCCCTTCATTGATTCCATTGAGTCAGCAATGAAATCAATAAAAAAGAGCTAAAAATAAACTTGTGTTTATTTTACTTGAGTTAATTCTCATAGAGTCAGCAATGAAGTTAATAAAAAGAACAATAAGTAAAATTGAGTTTGGTTCGGTTTGTATGGAACATAAACAATTCGTCAATAAATTATGGGATGTTTATGTTAGTTGGAGAAGTCTCATGTGATAAAACTTGTGTTAGCTTTTGTGGTTTTCTATAAACTAAAACTTTATTCAAATCAAATATCTTATTCTACTTAAAGCTACTGTAACATTTTGTTTATAAATTTATTTGTATTTATTGAATATAAAACCCCTTCATTGATTCCATTGAGTCAGCAATGAAATCAATAAAAAAGAGCTAAAAATAAACTTGTGTTTATTTTACTTGAGTTAATTCCCAAAGAGTCAGCAATGAAGTTAATAAAAAGAACAATAAGTAAAATTGTGTTCGGTTCGGTTTGTATAGAACATAAACAGTTCGTCAATAAATTATGGGATGTTTATGTTAGTTGGATAAGTCTCATGTATGTCACTCCAGTGATAAAACTTGTGTTAGCTTTTGTGGTTTTCTATACACTGAAACTTTATTCAAATGAAATATCTTATTCTACTTAAAGCTACTGTAACATTTTGTTTATAAATTTATTTGTATTTATTGAATATAAAACCCCTTCATTGATTCCATTGAGTCAGCAATGAAATCAATAAAAAAGAGCTAAAAATAAACTTGTGTTTATTTTACTTGAGTTAATTCCCAAAGAGTCAGCAATGAAGTTAATAAAAAGAACAATAAGTAAAATTGAGTTTGGTTCGGTTTGTATGGAACATAAACAATTCGTCAATAAATTATGGGATGTTTATGTTAGTTGAAGAAGTCTCATGTATGTCACTCCAGTGATAAAACTTGTGTTAGCTTTTGTGGTTTTCTATAAACTAAAACTTTATTCAAATCAAATATCTTATTCTACTTAAAGCTACTTTAACATTTTGTTTATACATTTATTTGTATTTATTGAATATAAAACCCCTTCATTGATTCCATTGAGTCAGCAATGAAATCAATAAAAAAGAGCTAAAAATAAACTTGTGTTTATTTTACTTGAGTTAATTCTCATAGAGTCAGCAATGAAGTTAATAAAAAGAACAATAAGTAAAATTGAGTTTGGTTCGGTTTGTATGGAACATAAACAATTCGTCAATAAATTATGGGATGTTTATGTTAGTTGAAGAAGTCTCATGTATGTCACTCCAGTGATAAAACTTGTGTTAGCTTTTGTGGTTTTCTATAAACTAAAACTTTATTCAAATCAAATATCTTATTCTACTTAAAGCTACTTTAACATTTTGTTTATACATTTATTTGTATTTATTGAATATAAAACCCCTTCATTGATTCCATTGAGTCAGCAATGAAATCAATAAAAAAGAGCTAAAAATAAACTTGTGTTTATTTTACTTGAGTTAATTCTCATAGAGTCAGCAATGAAGTTAATAAAAAGAACAATAAGTAAAATTGAGTTTGGTTCGGTTTGTATGGAACATAAACAATTCGTCAATAAATTATGGGATGTTTATGTTAGTTGAAGAAGTCTCATGTATGTCACTCCAGTGATAAAACTTGTGTTAGCTTTTGTGGTTTTCTATAAACTAAAACTTTATTCAAATCAAATATCTTATTCTACTTAAAGCTACTTTAACATTTTGTTTATACATTTATTTGTATTTATTGAATATAAAACCCCTTCATTGATTCCATTGAGTCAGCAATGAAATCAATAAAAAAGAGCTAAAAATAAACTTGTGTTTATTTTACTTGAGTTAATTCTCATAGAGTCAGCAATGAAGTTAATAAAAAGAACAATAAGTAAAATTGAGTTTGGTTCGGTTTGTATGGAACATAAACAATTCGTCAATAAATTATGGGATGTTTATGTTAGTTGAAGAAGTCTCATGTATGTCACTCCAGTGATAAAACTTGTGTTAGCTTTTGTGGTTTTCTATAAACTAAAACTTTATTCAAATCAAATATCTTATTCTACTTAAAGCTACTTTAACATTTTGTTTATACATTTATTTGTATTTATTGAATATAAAACCCCTTCATTGATTCCATTGAGTCAGCAATGAAATCAATAAAAAAGAGCTAAAAATAAACTTGTGTTTATTTTACTTGAGTTAATTCCCAAAGAGTCAGCAATGAAGTTAATAAAAAGAACAATAAGTAAAATTGAGTTTGGTTCGGTTTGTATGGAACATAAACAATTCGTCAATAAATTATGGGATGTTTATGTTAGTTGAAGAAGTCTCATGTATGTCACTCCAGTGATAAAACTTGTGTTAGCTTTTGTGGTTTTCTATAAACTAAAACTTTATTCAAATCAAATATCTTATTCTACTTAAAGCTACTTTAACATTTTGTTTATACATTTATTTGTATTTATTGAATATAAAACCCCTTCATTGATTCCATTGAGTCAGCAATGAAATCAATAAAAAAGAGCTAAAAATAAACTTGTGTTTATTTTACTTGAGTTAATTCTCATAGAGTCAGCAATGAAGTTAATAAAAAGAACAATAAGTAAAATTGAGTTTGGTTCGGTTTGTATGGAACATAAACAATTCGTCAATAAATTATGGGATGTTTATGTTAGTTGAAGAAGTCTCATGTATGTCACTCCAGTGATAAAACTTGTGTTAGCTTTTGTGGTTTTCTATAAACTAAAACTTTATTCAAATCAAATATCTTATTCTACTTAAAGCTACTTTAACATTTTGTTTATACATTTATTTGTATTTATTGAATATAAAACCCCTTCATTGATTCCATTGAGTCAGCAATGAAATCAATAAAAAAGAGCTAAAAATAAACTTGTGTTTATTTTACTTGAGTTAATTCTCATAGAGTCAGCAATGAAGTTAATAAAAAGAACAATAAGTAAAATTGAGTTTGGTTCGGTTTGTATGGAACATAAACATTTCGTCAATAATTTATAGGATGTTTATGTTAGTTGGATAAGTCTCATGTATGTCACTCCAGTGATAAAACTTGTGTTAGCTTTTGTGGTTTTCTATAAACTAAAACTTTATTCAAATCAAATATCTTATTCTACTTAAAGCTACTTTAACATTTTGTTTATAAATTTATTTGTATTTATTGAATATAAAACCCCTTCATTGATTCCATTGAGTCAGCAATGAAATCAATAAAAAAGAGCTAAAAATAAACTTGTGTTTATTTTACTTGAGTTAATTCCCAAAGAGTCAGCAATGAAGTTAATAAAAAGAACAATAAGTAAAATTGAGTTTGGTTCGGTTTGTATAGAACATAAACAATTCGTCAATAAATATGGGATGTTTATGTTAGTTGGAGAAGTCTCATGTATGTAACTCCAGTGATAAAACCTGTGTTAGCTTTTGTGGTTTTCTATAAACTAAAACTTTATTCAAATCAAATATCTTATTCTACTTGAAGCTACTTTAACATTTTGTTTATAAATTTATTTGTATTTATTGAATATAAAATCCCTTCATTGATTCCATTGAGTCAGCAATGAAATCAATAAAAAGAGCTAAAAATAAACTTGTGTTTATTTTACTTGAGTTAATTCCCAAAGAGTCAGCAATAAAGGTTATAAAAAGAACAATGAGTAAAATTGTGTTTGATCGGTTTATATGGAACATAAAAAATTCGTCAATAAATTATGGGATGTTTATGTTAGTTGGAGAAGTCTCATGAATGTCACTCCTCCCTACTTTAGATAATTCAATGTTCTCATTGACACTTTTGGTTTTACAAAATTTACTTATATAAATTGATTAATTGTTATTAACACTATGAAAATAATTATTGAGAAACTTATGGAATAATAATTTGTCTTATCATGAATGTTTTCTATATGTTTCTTTAAATTTAGCAATGAAATATTTTCTTTTATCAAATTCTTAATATCTTTTCCAGCAGGCAAGATAATTGATTCTTCTACTTTTTGTTTTACTGTAAAATCGTGTATTTTGGCTTTACAATTATTTATACGGATAATATTATTTCCTTCCAAGTTTACGTTAAGTTTATTGCAATCTTGTTTTATTTCTGTTGCATTTAGGTTTTTTGTAATTATAATATTTGGCTCAACAAAGGTTACATAGGATTCTGAGCATTTTACATACTGACAATTTGTTATATTGTTATTCAATAAGTTTTTTATACAAGAATTTCTTATTGGTATTATCTTATTATCTACTAGTTGGTAAATTCAATTATTTGTAGTTACTAATCCATTTCCTCGCTTGGATTTAGTTCCTCATTATTTTTATCCGGCATAGGGATAATTTTTATTTTTTTATAAATCTCAAACTGAACTGGTATTGAAAGTACGAAATAGATAAATCTTTCTTCTGTCCAAATTGAAGTTTTTATATTCTCAAACTGTGCTGTAGTTAAATTCGTTATAGTCTCAAGGTCAATTAGTTTCGGGTTAATAATGCCCAGTCTAGCCAACTGTATTGCCATTTGAATATCCTGGATATGTTCCAAGTACATTTTCACATTATCCAAATATATGTCCACGTAAATTTTCTCCGTGAGTTTATTCTGTAATCTTAATGTATCAGTCTGAAATTTTTGTAATAACCTAGTTTCGCCATTAATATCATCCTATTAAAATCGCTCGCACTAATAGTATTCTCCTTCATATCACTAAGTGCCCTTCTAATCTTCATTCTCTCATCCTCATTCATGGTTCCAAAAAGAAACCTCAGACCGTCACCCACTATGCTTGCCAGTCTTCGCTTATGTCTGTTTAAGAATATCTGTTTTTCCCTAAGTGCCAATGAAAGGTGTTTCCTAACCATATCAGTCTGATAGTAGTTCCTAGAATTAAACTGCTCAAAAAGCGTGTCGTAAGTTATGTCGTGGTAAGTCTTATTAATTGTCAATATATGGTATTTATACTTTGTTGGGTATTTAAAAGCTCCCTGTTCGACAATAACGAAACCAAAATCATCATGTATGCCATTTATCTCGATCATTTGGCCACCAACTGTTATGTTCATTGAAAGAACAATCAACAGTGCCGGAATCCACTGCTTTTAATTTTTGTTTTTAATAACCTCCGGCACACCTGCAAAATTAGGTTTCATTAACTTTAATTATCTTCTTAGGCTTTCTTCTTTCTTTTGAATTGAGATTTATATTTCCTAACGTTTCTATTTCTACCTCTAACAACATAATGCTCATTATCGTCCTCTGCTTGTACGATTGTAGCTTTTCTGAAAGGGTTATTAATTTTTTCGAGACGTTTTCTTGCTTTTAGATAGTTGGTATCTATTGGTTTTTCTTCCCTAGTTTTATTAATGTTATTAATTCTGCGCTCCTTTATGATTTGAGGATCAACTGTTGGTTGTGATTTGTTAAAGAAAATGTTGTACGTTGTTTCGCCGGTAGTGGAATGAATTATATTATGGTTGTAAGTAAATATTGTCTGTTCTATTTTGAAATAATTAACTTCCTTATCTCCTGAGGTGTTTATAATTCTCAACTTTTCATTCAATGTCTTGTGTAATCTCTCTATGTCACCTATTCCAGTTTTTCCCGTGGTTATCTCTAATTGAATATTCAATTCTTCGCACCATTTTTTATATTCACATTATTAATACCTTGGCCCTAGGTGGTCCCATAGTGTTAAATACCCTTAAAAGAGCCTTCTTTGTCTCTATCCAATTTAAGGACTTTACTGGCTCTGCTGTGGCAAATTTGGAATACAAGTCAATGCAAGTTAAGTAGTGTTCCTTGTCCCATTGGCAAAAATCTATAACATATCTTTCCCTAGTTTCGTAGTTTTTTATATTTTCCAACAGCTTAGTTGACCTTAATACTTTGTTTGCATTATTGCAAACGATCTGGCTAAATATCCTCTGAAACTCGACAAAATCTACATCTTCTGGCATGTAAAGAGTTATCTTTTTATTTAAGAAATAAGTTTTTGTTACATCCTTCATTGTCTCAATATCTAAATCTTTGTAAATGATTGTTGTAACATTATTTGAAATTACTTTCTTTGTAAATATTCTGTTTTGGTTTCCTTTAATAATTTTGATCTGGTTTTTAAAAACGTTCAGTGGTCTTTCAGTAATCGGTATATAAGATGAGTTGGTTTCTTTTGCGGAATGAGTAGTGGCAGCCACTGAGGAGATCTCATTTGCATCATCAGTTTCTGGGTCTATATCATTGTAATTACAATTTTCGTTTCTTATACGGGAAAGGACGTCTGCCACATAGTTCTCCCTTCCAGGAATGTGCTTGATATCAAAATCAAACTCATTCAGTTTTATCTTCCAAAGTTGCAGTTTTTGGTTGGGTTCTTTAAGGTTATGCAGCCATTGCAGTGGCTTATGATCACTATTGATTAGAAACCTTCTACCGTTCAGATAGGGACGGAAGTACCTTGTCGACCATACTATTGCCAGTAGTTCCTTCTCTGTGGCTGAATAGTTTAGTTCGTGTTCATTAAGTATGCGGCTAGCGAAACAGATTGGATGGTTTTTTTGGCTTAGGACGGCTCCAAGGACGGCTCGAAGCGTCTGTTGTCAGCACAAACAGTTTTTCATAATTTGGATAAGCCAGTATTGGTTCGCTGGTTATCAAAAGTTTGATAGTGTCAATCGCGTTCATATAATCTTTATCCGTTGAATTTATTCTATTACCCTTTTTCAGACAATGCGTCAGAGGTTTTGTAACTTTCGAAAAATTTTAATGAACTTCCTGTAAAATCCTGCCAGACCAAGAAATGGTTTTATCTCCTTTTCCGTTTTAGGAACGGGATAATTCAGGATTGCTTTCACTTTATCAGGATTAGGCTTAATACCATCGGGGGTGATAACGTGTCCCAAGAAAATAGTTTCCCTTCTCATAAAATTACTTTTATCTAATTCGATGCTGCATTAGTATTTGCGGCGCCATGAGGACCACATTGACAATGGCCATTAAGAATATATTATCCATTTGGCAAAATATGAAGCGGCCTTAGCTGCCACAAGATTAATGGCAATAGATGAGTGGCTTATAAGAGAACATAAGACCAGATACCAAAGAATAACGGATATCTTACCGATGGTAAATATTACGGAATTAACATGTGATAAAATCCCGATGAGATATGAGAATACTAACTGCATCACCATAATACTGGAAGAGGGAGAATGGGATGAGATAATCAGGATGGGAAACACTCATGGAATCGATCTTTATACAGACGGTTCAAAGATTGGTGACCAAACTGGAATGGGCTTATACGGCATAAGCCGAAATAGAAGCAAATACTTCCGTCTACCAGATCACAGCACTATTTTTCAGGCTGAGATCATGGCGATTACGGAAGGAATTAAATGGATAAAGGAAACGAATAGCGAAACCCCGATTCGTATATTTACGGATAGCCAATCAGTGTTTAAGACATTGAGAAAGGAGAAAGTTGAATCCCGGAACATTTTGCAATGCAAGAGTGAGATAAGCTCATATGCAAATTGTGAACATCTGGAGATAATATGGATACCAAGCCATCACGGGCTGATCGGAAACGAGAAAGCCGACAAATTATCCAAAATGGGAGCTCTTCTGAGTACTATAACTTTGGAGAACGCCAAACCCCTTAAACGATTTAAGGATGAACTTAAACGTTGGGCTATGGAGGAACATGTCAGAAAATGGCAAAGCACTGATGTCGGTAAGGTGACAAGAACACTATGGGGTGACCCAAATCTTGGGAAATCAAAGGAGATTCTGAGACTAAGTAGACCTACACTTAGGAAACTAACCAGTGTGATTACAGGTCATACGGAGTTGAGAACTCATCTAGCTCGCATGAGATTATCTGAGGAGACAACATGTAGAGCATGCGAGGAAGAGGATGAGACTTTGGTACACTACCTCTGTCATTGTCCTGCGTTTAGGCATATTAGGCGCGAAAATTTTACAGTGGATACTATGCCGAACTTAGAGTACCTGGGGAACTCGAACTGGAGATCCATAAGGCGTTACATTGAGGGGACTGGGTTCTTGGACTAGTGTGTCATTTATGGGAAATTATGTTTATGGTTTTTGTTTGGGAATTTCGTTTTCCATATGGAGCGCACAACATGCCAACTGGGCATAAGTGCATACCTGTCATGGGTTTGGGCTTTTATACCCCTCCTTTTCAACCTAACGTAACCTAACCATCTAATTCGATTTTCAGATTTGCATCTGCCAGTCTTCTGAACACTCTTTCAATCGAATTTAAGTGCTCTTGAAGAGACGTGCCAAAAACGATAATGTCGTCCATATAGACCAGACAGTCTCTTCCTATGAGGTCTCCCCAGATTGTGTTCATCAATCGCTGGAAGGTTGCAGGGGCATTCTTCAGACCAAATGGCATTCGTAGAAATTCGTAATGCCCGTTCTGAGTGGAAAATGCCGTTTTCTGTCTGTCCGAAGACTCCATCTCGATCTGATGGAATCCTTTAGTCAGGTCAATGGTAGTGAAGTATAAACACTTACCCAACTTATCAAGAATGTCATCGATAACAGGAATAGGATATCTGTCATCGACGGTTACACTATTCAATTTCCTGTAGTCTACAACTATGCGCCATTTCTGTTCACCAGAGATGTCAATTTTCTTTGGCACCACCCAGATCGATGCCGAGTATGGCGATTTACTATGTCAAATTTTGTTTTGGTTCAGCACGCCCTGTATTTGCCTATCCACCTCTTTCTTATGGACTTGTGGGTATCGATAGGTTTTAGAATATATTGGATCCTCATGGATCGTATTAATTTTGTGCTTAATAGCATTGGTAAAGGTCAATTTATCTTCTTTCATATAAAATATATTTTTATATTTTCTGAGAAGATTTTCTAATCCTTGTCGCTCTTCCTTATTCAGGTGATCCAATTTAAATTTTGAATCATTTTCGGACCTATTCAAATGATTTAAATCATGAGCCTCTGGAAGCTCTTGATTTTTCCTCAAAATATCTCTTAGATTCTCTATTGATTCATATTGATGCAATTAAATTTTTTTTATTAAACTGTTGAACGTCCCACTGATTTTCGCTCAGAAAGAAGTGTTTATGTTTTCTATCTAAAGGTCTTATATTATTCTCAACCGAAACTTGGTTCCTGGTTAAAAAGCTGTACTCAATATTATTTAGATATATAGTTCCCGTTGGGATATTTATTTTGGCATTTCATTTTTTTAAGCTATCAAAGCCCAAAAGACCATCATACCTGTCACCAAATTCGCATGTGTAAAATATTAATATGATGTTTCTCATCGAACTAGAAAGTTCCTTAATCTCATCGAGAATTAAGGTTCCGGTGGCAGTTTTGATACAAATAGGCTTTACTTTAGTTACTGTAGTGGGAAATGTTTTTGGTCGGATCAAGCTAATTGACGATCCCGTGTCAATTAGTAACCTATAAGAGCTATTATTAATTTTCATTATGATTGCGGGGAGTTGTTTGAGGCCATGCAGTGAAAATTTTCCTGTTCCATTGGTGTCGCTGGCCCATACCGTCGAATACGAGATTGAAGGGAATCATTCTGCCTCGCACGTTTAGCTGGGCGGAAATTTGCGTTATTATTTTGGTTATTTAAAATTCTACCATTATCATTATGTGTTCGATAAATTCCACCATGATTGAGATTTTGGTTATTGTTTGGGATGCCCGTTGCAAAATTTGGGGGATTAAAGTCATTGAACGAATTGTTCCGAGAAAATTTACCCATTAAATTTCTGTTTGGGGTTATAATATTCCTATACCCATTACCAATTACTTGTGGACGTACGTAATTCCGGGAATAGTTCTGATGATTATTTGGTCTAAAATGGGTTTGGCCTATGTTTTCCTCCATTCCGTCAGCGTCCCTAATAACCTTCATAGCTCCACCAGGTTAGCGTTCAACAACGCCACCAAATGAATTGGCAACTCTTTTTTCAAAACTGTCAGGCTATTAAAATTTACTTCACCCTTAAAAAACGTTTTCCTCTCTATCGATTCATTGCTCAAACCTATCGCATCATTTATCCTACATACAATATTATTTACATCCTCACACAATCTCTTAACATTACCCTTAAATTTTATTTTATTCATGCTCAAAATTAATTGGGAAATTGAACAATGCTCACCAAACTCATTTATTAGAAGCTCCTTCAAGGAGGTCCAGTTTTTAGGCCGCTCCCTTCTCACGACATCCAGGGCTGCACCATCCAACGTCCTCAGGATACAATTGAAGAACAGTACTCTATGATCTGGGGCCATCCTGGCTATATTTGGCAATATGCTTTAGATACTGGTTACGTACAGACCAAGTCTATCGCTTCGTCCATTAAATGGGTGCACGAGCTTTAAATTTTGCATTATGAAACTTCTTTACTGCTCCATATTATTGTCGTCATTAACATTCATATTTAGATTCTCAAAGGCTTCCAGAATCTCTTCCATAAACTCGATGCTGATAGTTGCTAGTATTTTTCTTATTCGATTGTAGCAAATCAATTTAACAACACTCTCAATATTCTTTTATGTTCCCAACACAAAAATTTTGGTTTAAATTTTAAGTAAGTTCTGCGTAATTATTTATTTAATTGTGACAAGTTACACTTAAATTTTAATTTTCTGGTGAGTATATCATAACTCAATATTCTTTTATTTCCAACACAACAAAAATAAGTTCTGCACAATTTTTTATTTAATTGTGACAAGTTAGGCACAAATTTTAATTTTCTGGTAAGTCTTTATTTAATAATTTTATTTTATCGTTTTATTAACTTTTGGGAATTTGTTCGTGTTACAGGATTTCTTTCCGCAAAATCCTACCGACTGCGCCAGTGATAAAACCTGTGTTAGTTTTTGTGGTTTTCTATAAACTGAAACTTTATTCAAATCAAATATCTTATTCTACTTAAAGCTGCTTTAACATTTTGTTTATAAATTTACTTGTATTTATTGAAAATAAAACCCCTTCATTAATTCCATTGAGTCAGCAATGAAATCAATAAAAAAGAGCTAAAAATTAACTTGTGTTTATTTTACTTGAGTTAATTCCCAAAGAGTCAGCAATGAAGTTAATAAAAAGAACAATAAGTAAAATTGTGTTTGATTCGGTTTGTATAGAACATAAACAATTCGTCAATAAATTATGGGATGTTCATGTTAATTGGAGAAGTCTCATGTATGTCACTCCAGTGATAAAACTTGTGTTAGCTTTTGTGGTTTTCTATAAACTGAAACTTTATTCAAATCAAATATCTTATTCCACTTAAAACTACTTTAACATTTTGTTTATAAATTTATTTGTATTTAGTGAATATGAAACCCCTTCATATATTCCATTGAGTCAGCAATGAAATCAATAAAAAAGAGCTAAAAATACACTTGTGTTTATTTTACTTGAGCTAATTCCCAAAGAGTCAGCAATGAAGTTAATAAAAAGAACAATAAGTAAAATTGTGTTTGGTTCGGTTTGTATAGAACATAAACAATTCGTCAATAAATTATAGGATGTTTATGTTAGTTGAAGAAGTCTCATGTATGTCACTTGTATATATGTACAACACAAACATATTGATTCCATTAGATCAATCACCTTTCTTTATACCTTTCACTCAGTGAAAAAGGGTATATATAGGTTTGTCATTCCGTGTAAAATTTCTACAATTTTCATTTCCGATCCCAGAAAGTATATATTTTCTGAAAGCTTATGAATAGGGGAGTCGATTAAGCTTTGTCAGTCTGTCCGTGTGAATGTTGAAATCAACTTTTTGAAGCCTCCTCGACATCGCCTGGACACGCGTGAGGTATTAAAATATCAGAAATATTCGGTAGAAGATTGGTATTAATCAGAAACATCGGTAAATAAACAACTGAGATATTAGCAAAAAACCATGACCACCTCGTATTTTTTCACAACAACAACATACATACGAACGTGGTATACTAGTAAGAGTGAACGTGGAACCGAATCCCAGCTGAGCCCAAAAAGAAAATTTTTTACTTGTTATTTTATATATTTATATTTTTATTGTTTTTTTATTTATTTTCAACACATACTTACGTAAACTCAACTTATAATTTTACAATAGGATGTTTTTATATATATATTTCATATAAGATGAATGAAGATGATACAGGGTGGAGTGAAGGGTATATAAGATTCGGCACGGCCGAATATAGAACTCTGACTTGTTTATTAAAGGTTTTAAATAAAATAAACATGTAACTAGTGACCTAATTATTAATTAACAAACATCAAATTACCTAGTACGACACATTAAATGTTACACCACTCGTTGTTTAGTATGTAACGACACGTTTCCGCTGGCTGGTAGGGTAGACTCAGCCAGGGTCGCGTCTTTTTAAAGAAAACTAACACTTCCTTTTTCTTTAAACGTTATAAAACGTATGGTATTTATTCACAGATAAATAATAACAATAAAAAAATACTCTTCCACTAGTTGGCCTGGCATGTGTCAGACGCTTGGATGGGACGTCGGGTATTGATTCGTTCTTGGAGGGGTATCCCCACCTCCAATCGCAGCTTCAGATAACCCTTCGAGACGCACTATAGGTGGTGTATCCACGCTACCAATAGTGGGCCTCTTTTGCCTTCCAGGATTCTCTTTATTGGAGCGGAACTCCAGCCACAATAAACAAACTCTGGGTAAACTGGCGTCTGATAACAATGGCGTGGCGGTAGATATCGATTCGCTCTTGCAGTCCCCCACTCCTATTGCAGTCTCTGATAATCCTCCGAGATACACTATTGGTGATGTATCCACGCTGCCAATAATGGGTCTCGTTCGCTCCAAGGTGTTCTCTTGGTGGTGTATCCACGCTTCCAACAGAACCTCTTTTATATGCTCTTAGCACCAATACGGGGGCGGAAACCCCAGCCTCCAGTATCAGTACCTGCAGAAGATACACTATTGGTAGTGTATCCACGCTGCCAATATGTATCCATCTGCTTATTCCTATGGTCAGTACTTGTATTAGCTATGAATCCCACCGCTAATAGTTGTTCTTACCGTAGCGCGAGCTGCCAGCCAACTAACTAATTTAGTCATCAGACGCTCATTTTATACCTTTCTTGTCGTACACGCAAGAATACACATCCACACTAACTCATGTGTTTACATTGTTCAACCACACACACTATGTATGATCGGTTTATTTACCACACATTTCGTGGTAATTAGACGAGTTCACCTCGCATTGTTATTGCATGCTGTGTGGTGTGATTACAACAATGTTTCCTTCTCTCTTAAATTAAACAAGAATGATTAAATAAAGATTACGCCATCACGCAGCCATAAAAAAACATTTCTGCGCATGTAGGAATTGTGACGTCACTCAAGCTGCGTTCTGATTGGCTAAAAAAATTCAGCTGTATAACTAATAATGTTTGTATAAAAACATGACAGTGGGACAAATTGTTATTTTTCTAACTAAATGTTTTGAAAGCAAATAAATTCTTTATAAGAGCTATATACATACATATATAGGTATATTCATTATTTTTATTACAATATTTCACTATTATATTAGGTGTAGAATTCATTTCATTTTGTTATATTATCAAAAATATGGTGTAAGTTTGGAAGCGATCTTCTTCAAGATCAGTCGGCCTTGAAGCATTTTCCGCGACCAATTTTTCTTCAAAACTATTTGGAATATCATTTTGCTTTTCAGTTTCACGTAGTCCTTCATAAACATTTGCAACTTCAGTTTCATTAGCAGTTTTCGTTTTCATTCAATAGCACTAGTGTCTAAAGACGGAACTTCATGGGATTTTAAAATTTTTGCACGCCGTTTGCTAAATTCTATTCATAATGCCTTAGTAATGTACTGCAAGAATTAATTTTGTTTTTACTTACTCATTTCAAATATTAAGTTTCTTTCAAAATCTTCTTGCTTGAAATGTAAAGCACAAATTTTTTATTTATCCACATTTACCGCCTTCACTCGTTTGCAAAATATTACCCATAACTTCCTTCGAGATTCATCTTTTGGAAAATTGTAAAATGATACAGCTTTTTGAAAATACAAACGTTTTATTAAAAATGCGCAATTTATTAGGTTTTAATATAATTTCTCACTTGTTTTTTTTGCTGTTACTTTGCTTGCATTTGCCCACTGCACATTTCATATTTGCTCTCTTTCTTATCTTTTCACTTTATTTTGTTTTCTGTTTTTCAGCTGTTAAATAACCAAATTTAAACACTTTTTATATAATTTTAATAATTTTAATATTATTTATATGTATTTATTATAAAATATGACACGAAATTCGTTGTTTATTAAACACCAATGTAATACTTTTTTTTTAGAACTCTCTGAGTAAATTAATTACAGGGCTGCCAACTATCTCAAAATACATACATTTTTTGTAAGAAATTATAAATTTTACATATGATACAGACTTGGTAACCTTTGCGAGGGGATTACTACGTCATCTAACGGTAAATCATGCGCAAGGCGTAATCTTTATTTAATCATTCTTGTAAATTAAATATAAATTAAGAATAATAATTCATTAAATATTTTTATAACAAAAAAAATAACATACTTCATTAATTGTGGGGCCCAAAACGAATTGGTGACTTTGGCCGTCACAGTAATAAATAAGGATTATCTTGTAAAAATGATAATATAAAAAGAAATTATATAAAATAAATGAAGGGAGTTTATTAAGAACTTGTCTCTAAGTACGCTGTAAATTAAAAAGTACATCATTATAGCATGTATATACAATTATTGATCCGATTTCAGAATAAGGTTTTACTGTGGTATAATATATATTAATTGCAGTAATTAAAGCTAATTTGCTTATAATTCTTTTATGAAATCCTATTGTATTTCCATTTTTTATTGCATATAAATTTAATATGTTCTTTTAAATTTCAAATCTTTGTCTATTATAAAACTCAACTATTTTATATTGCTTACTTTCTCGATAGTTTTATCATTTATTTTTATTTCTTTTTTGTTGGTAATGCTTATTTCTAATAATGTTGTTTTATTTTCATTAAGTTTGAGTTTGTTTATTTGAAACCAGTTAATATCATTTCTTATGTCTTTTATCATATTGTTGTAGCATTCCTTTTTTCTGCATTTCATTTAACATATCTCAATTTCAGACTAACTCAGTTTGAACCATGGAAAGATACACAATCGAGCAACGCGTTACTCAGGCTTATTATGAAAATGGGCGTTCAAATCAAAATGCATTTCGTGCACTTTGTGATTCTTTTGGTCAACATAATCGTTCAAGTTCGTCCACAGTCAGGAAAATTGTGAAAAATATTTAAATTTCAGCAAAACAAGTCTGTATGAAATGTGAAAAAATCTGTAAATGCATTCTTAATTCGTTGAACGGAAAACATTGCTGTTTTTCGCGATAGTGCGGCAAAAGAGCAATCAACCTCGACTCATCATCGTACCCAACAATTGAACATCAACATTGCCATTTAAAATTTGGACCATCGAATGGAGGTGTGCCGCCAAAGTCGCGGCGGCCGTTTGGCCGATATTTTGTTCCATACATAATTAAACCATACCAATATTATCATAAAAAAAGAAATAATAATTTCTTAAATAATTTTTGTTTTATTTAAAATCAACATCGGCCCTTAAAATTTAACCACCCTTTAGTAAAACTTACATTTGTCAAGTATTTTCGGCAAATCTTTTATATTTTAGTTATAACACACACATGACACGGTCTTTATGACATACATATAAGAATTCATTGTTTGGTATTCATCGCCATAATTAAATGTAACTATGCTTTCAATATTACCACCCGAAAGTTGGATATGGAAAGCATAACAAAAATTAATTAAGATAATGAGAAAATAAAAACATTAAGATATTATGTGATATGAAGGAAAGAAAAATTTGGAAATAAAATGCAATGCTTCCCATTTTCTAATTTAATTAAATTGTAACATAAATAGTAATTTGAAACTAAATATACCAATAAAAAGTGATGATAATGAAATCTTAGCTGTTTTCAAAAAGCATTTCACTCAGCTAATAAAATATTTTTTTATATTATTAAATACAATTTTGTTTAATTTAAAAATGTTTAAGGAATTTGTATACCAGAAAAAGGAACTTAAGTAAAAAAAAATTATTTACAATAAATATAGTTTTTTATATAATATTAACGAAATTTTCCATTCGGTTTTTTGTGTGGCTTGTTTACTCAGTACTCTGGAATATTATAAGATGCTATATTATATTATGTTACTTATGGTGTCTTAAAAATTTTTTATTTTATTGCAATTACAATTTTGAAACCAATTAACGCACAATTCAGCTCTTAACTGACATTTCCACAGATTTGGATGCACGATATCGTCGAAAATATTTAAAATGTCAAACATCGATATTGTCAATTCAAAAGTACATACATATGTACATACATTTAAATCAAAAATATTTACCAAACTAATTTGTCAAATTAAATCTTAAATTTTATAATATTGCTCATAGTGGTTATGGTCTTTATTTAAAATTTAAGCGTAGAATTTTTAAGTAATACAGGCATATGTATTGTTTCTCTTCTTTTATAGGGTGCAATATGAAAATTGCCCAAATAGGTGGACATTTCACCCGGCTGCTCTGGTGAAAGTACTTTCGTTTCGGGTTGGAGATTTGGTAACAATAATTAATGATTTGGCAAAGGTCCAACAGTTACAAAAAGGACATGGAGAATGGATTGAATTAATGCATTATGTATGTATGAGTTTTTTGTGTAATGTTATTACAATTATATTAATTTTTATTTATTGTAATTTATTTAAGGCGCTTGGAAAACTATGTAAAGTAATAAAAGTTTATTCCGACGGAGACTTACGTATTGAACAATTGGATGATGGGTTTGAATGGACTCTTAATCCAAAATGCGTCAAGCTAGAAAGGTCACCACTTGCAACAGCTGCGGAACGGTCCAACAGCATGATGGACTTAAGTCATAGGAGAATAGACCATGTAATGACTCCATTGTCTGGGTTATCTGGTACTTCAATAGCAGATAAACTTGTTCGTGAGGCTGCACAAGGACACATAGATTTTGTCAAACAATATTTAGATGAACACCCAGATCAGGTTAATGTAATGAGTGGTGGAAAAACATGTATTCAAGTCGCAGCACATCAGGGTTTTGTAGATATTGTTAAATTACTTATAGATAAAGGAGCAGATATCAATGTTGTGGATAAAGAAGGAGATTCTACATTGCACTATGCAGCTTTTGGTAATCAGTCAAACACAATGCGAATTTTATTACAAAATAACGCGAATATTAATTTTCTAAACTCCAGTCATTGCTCTGCGTTGCATATTTGCGCCCATAAAAAAACTCCACACTGTGTTCGCGAACTACTAACGTTCGGCGCTGATGTAAATATTCAGGATTCATATGGTGACACAGCATTGCACGACGCTATTGGGAAGGAAAATACCGAAGTTGTTGAACTTTTATGCAATGCTCCAAATCTTGATTTTACAGTAAAAAATAACAGAGGATTTAATGTGCTTCATCATGCAGCACTCAAAGGAAATATGGTAGCGGCTAAATGCATTTTACTTTTGGCTCGGCAGCTTGTAAATGTAAAAAAGGATGATGGGTTTGCAGCTTTGCATTTAGCAGCATTAAATGGTCATTCTCAAGTTGTGGAAGCACTTATAAAAGATGGTCACGCTGAAATTGACATCCGTAATAATCGACGACAGACACCATTCTTATTAGCTGTTTCTCAAGGACATTCGTCTACAATTGAAAAACTTGTTAAGTTAGGCTGCGATGTAAGTGCTCGCGATGAAGACGGAGATAATGCAATGCATTTATGCGTCATTAAAAAAGCAAATCTGTTGCTAGCTGTAGAGCCAATTATGGAAGACTCTCCAGATATATTTGCAATTTATGAAAGTTTGACACACATACATGAAGACCGTTTGATGTATAGCATACTATGTTACTTATCAAGTTCTGGATGTCGAATAGAACAAAACAATAAGGGTGTCAATATTTTTGAGTGGATTACTGACACAAATTTAAAGAAATTAATTTTGGGAAATCAGAAATCCAAAACAATCATACATACCCAAATGTATACTTCTTCAGCTTCATCATGTCCTGCAGCCCCTAATGTTTCAACAGACAAATTAATTCAAAACATCCAAGAGTTGAATTTAGAGTCCGATGAACCAACTGGGGCAAATGCTGAAAATAGTTTTCCTGTCAATAGTGACGAAATTTCTCAATTAGATAAACCTTGCAGCTCCAACCATAATCAATTTTTCAGTACATCATCGAATATAGTCAATCGAAAACAATTATTAAAAAGGCAAATATTAAATATGAGTATGAATAATAATGGTGCAATTAAATCAGAGCAATTAGGCTTAAAACAATTGATTTCCAATACACCTGTAGTACTATCAGCAACACCGCAAGAATGTATAGTATGTAATGAAACTTTTCAGTTAATAAAATTTGAACCCTGTCAACATCAGATCTCATGTGAAGATTGTGGAAAACGCATGAAGAAATGCTTACGGTGTGGCACTCAAATTCAGCAAAGAATTGATTGTAACGGACGCCTTATTGCAAATAAGGATTTTAAAAATATGCCGTCAGTTGACAGGCTTCGTTATTTAGAAAATAAAATTCAGGAATATGAAGAATCACATTATTGCAGTATATGTATGGAAAGAAGTCGTGATGTAGCTTTTCTTTGCGGACATGGTGCATGTTCCCATTGCGCGGAAACGTTGCGAACCTGTCATATGTGTCGCAAGACAATTTTAAAGAAAATCAATTTATATTAAATTTATATTCAAAAAAGTTTATGTTAATCTTTAATAACAGCGCATTATTATTTGCAAAATTATTATCCATATACATATATACATACTGTTAGCGTATTTATTGGTGGCAACTGAGAAAAAATATAGAAAAAGTGTACATAAAGTTTTCTTTAAATAAAAGTTTATTTTTATTTTATTTGTAACATTAATTTCTATATATAAATAATAAATATCCATAGAATGGCAACACTTTTTTTTTAATTTAATTATACCCGCCACCAAAAAATGGTGGGTGTATATTCATTTTGTCATTTCGTTTGTAACACATCGAAATATCCATTTTAGACCCCATAAAGTATTTTTTTTTTCTGAATCGGGGTTTAATTTTATGACGATCTAGCTATGTCCGTTCGTCTGTGAAAGCAAGATTGAGGTCGGACCGAAAAAGCTAGGGGGCTCAAATTTTGCCAGAATATTTCCTATACACAAAGTTTGTTTGGTATTGAAAATGGGCTAAATCAGAATATTAGGAATAGAGTTATAGCTCGTAATGCAAGAGAAGGTCAAAAGACCATGTCCTTCCAACATCGAATAAAATACAATTGTGTCCAAACGCATTAACGTATAGCCATGAAATTTCGAATGTATTTTCCTAAATAAAAAAAACAAGCAAAAGTGCTATATTCGGCCGTGCCGAATCTTATATACCCTTCACAACGTGTAGTCATGCAATAACAATTGTTTGTATCACCATTCATCTCATATGAACTACGTACATACACAAACAAAACATCCCATTGCAGAATTATAAATTGAGTTTACGTATGTATGTTTCAAAAAAAAAAAAAAAGAATTACAAACAAACAAAAAAAAATATGTCTTTAAAACAAACAAAAAATTTAAAAAAATTAAAAAAATTTTTTTTTTGGCTCAGCTGGGATTCGATGCCACGTTTACTCTAACCAGTATATATGTATGTTGTTGTGGTAATTGTGAAAAAACGATTTGGTCGTGGTTTTTTGCTCATATCTCAGAAAGTTATTGGGCGATTGTGCTAAATTTCAATAGCGATTCTTTCCTGGATATTTTCAAAAGATTGATACAATACTCAGATCTCAGGAACATATAGTTGCTTCTAAAAGTCGATTTCAACTAACACACGGACAGACGGTCAGGACTTCATCGACTCCTCTATTCATAAGCTTTCAGAAAATATATACTTTATGGGGTCGGAAATGAAAATTGTAGAAATTACAAACGGAATGGCAAAGCTATATATACCCTTGTACACCACAGGTGAAGGGTATAATTATAACCTAAAAATTGCTTATATCTATGCATTAGGAAATGAGTTATATAGCAAAATGTTCGAAAATTTATGCCGCACAGTGTATTTTTCGGTATATTCAAAACGTAATAAAACTGACAAAATTATATGTATGTTTCTGAAGTTTTGCAAACATTGCTTTTTGGTCAAAAGCTTTATACTTACGGAAAATCAATGTGACACGCTTACTTGTACGCCCACCTCCCATATAACGCTTTTTCGCAAATTTATATAATTTCTCTATGAATAAAGATTTTTGAAAAATAAAGAATTCTATTATTACGTTTACATCTTTTATAAATGTTGGCTTATTTCCTTTAAATATACTTTGAGTTCTTTTATTGCAATCAAAAACAGTTGAAATTAGTTATAAAATTAAAAGCACTTTATTTACTTAAACACACTCAGATATTGTTTTATAGCACTTTACTTATTTCAGTTATTGTTATACACTTTTAATAAACACTGAAACACTGTTAGCTCACACTTAACAAGCTCTACTGTTATACTCATCATGTTAGCTGTGTTGTTCGGCTGTTTATAGTAACAAAGTGGTGTTCGGTAACATTCGACAAAGTTCTCGTATGTACACACTAGTTTATTAGAAAACCGTTACATTTAAATTAAGACGTGATGTTAATGTTAAGTAATATGCAGGAATAATAAAAGTGCCTAAGAGTATGCTGCACATAATTACTCACATCATGTTCGAACAACCAGCGAAATAAACTAATACAAACAAAACTACTGTAACTTAAACTACTACGACTAAAATAAAATTATAATGTTAATTAAACTATTTAAAAATAAATATGTAGCACTACCGCCCGCTTAAGCCTGTTCGTCCCGAATAGGCACAAATTCACTTTTTCCGTACTTAGCGAGGCGCTCGAGATGAACCACTTTCTTCTTTGATCTTGGGCTGTTGTTTTCAATTTAGGAGACAGTCCTTTTTTCCGTTGTGGGTTATATAGTAGAACTAGCTGACCCTCATTAAAACCTTCAGGATTTGCTGCTCGGTCATATCTGGCCTTCATCTTGTCGCTGGTAATTTTTATTCAGCCACGAACGAATTCATGAATTTCGTCGAGATCTTTTTGTCCCCTTGAAGAGTTTTCTTCGTCCTCATCCATTGTCGAGGGATTAATACCGATTTCTAGATCACCTGGTAGTTTCAGCTCGGTTCCAAACATAATTTTTGCAGGTGTTCGGGAGGTAGAATCATGAACGGCTGACCTGTATGCCAACAGAAATTTTGGTATGTGCTCATCCCAGTCCCTTTGGTGTGCGCTGACCACTTTTTTCAAGTGTTCCTCTAACTTGCGGTTAAATCTCTCGACCATGCCGTTAGATTGTGGATGCAGTGGCGTAGTCCTCGTTTTTGGATACCGTATAGTTCGCACATTTCCTGAAATATCGCAGATTCAAAATTTCTTCCCTGATCAGAATGTAGCTCAAGCGGAACTCCATAGCGGCACACCCAGTTGTTCACAAATGCGGTTACGACAGTTTTAGCTTCTTGGTTTGGTATTGCGTATATAGTCGATTACAACTAAAACGTATCGGTTCCCAGCCTCACTGACAGGAAAAGGGCCTGCTATATCCATCGCTATCCGCTCAAAGGGAGCACCTGAATTGTACTGCTGCAGCGCTCCTCTACTCCTTCTTACTGGGCCCTTGGCTGCGATACATTGTGCGCAATTTGCTATCCAATCAGCTACAGATTGTTGGCATTCAACCCAATAGAAACGTTGCTTTATCTTTTCTATGGTTTTTGTTACACCAAGATGACCACCACTTGAACCATTATGAAACTCCTTCAATACCTAATTGACTTTAGAGGATGACACCACAATCAGATTTGTTGTCGATTTAACATCAGTACTTTCCCATTTGCAATAAAGTCACCCGTTAATAACCTGCAGACTATTCCATAGCGCCCAGTATGATTTCATCAGTGGACCTTCCGCTGATATTTGGTTACGGGTTGGCCTTTTGTCTTCCTCCTTTGCTGACATAACTTTCCCCAGTATGGGATCGTCTCTTTGCGCCGCTGACCAGTCGTCACTTGTCTCTATATGTGTTAGTCGAACATTAACGACACATTCTTTTCCTTCAGCTTTTGCACAATGTTTGCACTCTAATCTGCACGGTCTTCGGGAGAGTGCATCTGCATTTCCATGTTTAGTGCCCTTTCTGTGCTCAATACTGAAATCGTAACTCTGGAGACGTTCAATTCCTTCAGTCCTTCAGGTTGCCTAAATTGTAGCAACCATCTGAGTGCAGAGTGATCTGTTCTTAGTTCAAAGTGTTGTCTATACAGATATTTGTGTTAATGCTTTACACACTTTACAACTGCTAGAAGCTCTCGACGTGTTACACAATAATTTCTTTAAGGCTTCAAGAGTATTCGACAGTAGTAGCCTATCACCTTTTCTGTTCCATTGACAACCTGCGAAAGAACACCACCTATCCCGTAGCCACTCGCATCGCTATCCAATACAAATTTCTCTCCAGCGATATACACATGTAGGGGGAATATCGAAGCAGACCACTACTATCACGGGTCCCTTTTCGACCCCCTTCGTTCCTCAGTGATTTCGTGTCTACCGATCAGTATATCTTCAATCACTGAGTCCCGCGCCACAACCGGCGTTTGCTCTGGACCAGAAAAAACGATTTCACACTGCCGACTGGTGATTGTCGACAATCCTCATCGCACAGTCCTTTGTAATCGCCAGCATCTCCTTAAGACCAAGGTCCCCCATCGCACTCACACCCAACGTGTGCTTGCCCGTGATCCTCAATCTTACGCTCGCCAACGCCGGACACTCGCATACCACATGCGCTGCCGTCTCGGCACCCTCCAGGCACATTCTACAAATATCATCATCCACGATCCGCATCCTCTTCAGATGATATTTGAAGTTACCATGTCCTGTAATCAACGCAGTGATCCAGCTCATCATACTCCGATTAAAACCGAGTATCTTCACTGCACCCCTGCCAAGTGGCTCCCTGAGCACCATACGAGCCTGTCTACACGTGGTTCCCTCCGTCCACCTTCGCAAGTTCACAGAGTTCACCCATTGAAAGATCCTCGCCCGCACTAACCCATTGCCCAGAGCAACTCTGGGTTCCGGTCCGCAGAATGCAGCCTCAGACCCCTTCCTCGCAAGTTCGTCAGCAGCCTCATTCCCAGCTATGCCCACGTGTCCCTTGACCCACATCAGCGTTACCTCATTTGTAGAGCACCAAGGAGGAGTTCACATCCATCCGCTGCATACGTTTTATAACCGACTGGTTGTCAAGTGCAATAAGAATTTTCCTCCCATACACACGACATTCCAACAGGTGGTCCAACGCATGCAGCAAACCAAGCATTTCTGCCTGATAGACCGACACGTACTCCCCCAGACTCAGGGTGCAGGATAAGTCCAACTCAGATGAGTACACACCAGCTCCTGCCCTACCGTCCATAAAGGACCCATCAGTAAAGATACTGATGTCATTCTCCATGCACTCATTGTGCATGAATCCATCCGCTATGAGCGTGTGATGTAGCCTTTCGACCACTTTCACTCGACTCATGCGCTCCATCGGCATCTGAGTCTCCCTAACCTCTTTATCCACGAGGTCCAGGATTCTCCTATGCCCCAAAACCGATCCAAAGCGATACCACATGCCATCGCTTCGCATCCGAATCGCCGATCTTGCCGCCGTCTCCCTTACAAATAACTTCGACGGCAGCAGTCCCAGCATTGCCTCCATCGCCTGCGTTGGTGTGGTACGTATCGCGCCACATATACCAATGCAAGCAATCCTTTGAACCCCGTCCAACTTCCGCCTAACCGTCGCCTGAGAGGCCTTCGGCCACCAGACAACAGATGCGTAAGTGTTCGTCGGTCTCACCACCACTGTGTAAATCCAGTGTGCAGCCTTAGGTGAGATTCCCCACTTCCGACCGCAAACCCATTTACACTGATGCAGAATCCTCTTTGCCTTCTGTACCCTTGTCTCAACATGATCATTCCACAGATGTTTCACAGCAGAGGTGATAATACCCCTCCTTGCGAACATACCCTGACCACCCTTCCCCGAATCCTGGTGCTTCCGCTCCTGAGATTCACTGCCCTACATCTGAGCATGGCGCCGATCCACTTCACCACAACAGAATCGACCCCTCGCTCATCCAGAGCATTTACCAGTCTATCAAAAGAGATCCTATCAAAAGCGCCCTCTGTGTCCATAAATACGGACAAAGCCAGATCACCATTGAAAACCTCCCTCTCAGCAACCCTCACCAGTTCGTGCAGGTAGGTTGTTATTTTTCTGCTGAATAACTGATATGGAGATTGTGGGGCCCTCGGTTATGGGAACTAGCTCTTGCCCGTAGTGCTAGCTCGTTTTAGTTAAACGGTGATTCATTTGATGATTTAGTGTTTGCCCGTTTACTGTTTCCAGGTGGCGAAACCGATCTATCCCGCTTTCTTGGTGCTCTACAATTTCGTTGAAAATGTTCACTCTTACCACAATTATAGCATTTGGCTCTGGCTTTGCCTTGGTTTTGCTCTACCACCTCTATACGAGCCTTTAAATTGCTTACTTCATCTCTTTCCATTTCTGTAGAAATTTCAAGATTTCGCACCTTGTATATCTGCGGCTTAGAAAGCAGTTTTGCAGTTTCCTGTGTTAGTGCATATGAAACTGTTTCTGCAAACGTCGATTTATGCGTGCCAAACACCGCGTGCTTTATTTCAGGATCACGTGTTCCATTCACAAACGTTTCAATTTTAAACTGTTCCAAAAATGGGTGATTTTCACCTGGATATGTCAGCTGCACCAAACGCTCGATCTCCGTTGCGAAATCTTGTAATGACTCGTTACCTTTCTGTATTCTGCCCCGTAATTCTATTCGGTATATAACTCGTTTGTGCTCGCCGCCATGTTTACGTTTTAGCGCCACCATTATGTCATTGTAGGTTTCTCTGCAGCCAATAGGTATACTTTCTAGAACTTGTGCTGCGTTGCCTTTTAATGCCAAAATCAGCTCTAAAGCCTTTTCTTCATTGTTCCACATATTTCTATTGGCAACTGTCTCAAACTGAAATTTAAAAACATTAAATGGTGCACTACCATCAAAAGTAGGGGCCTTTATTCTACTAGATAGGTTAGGTTAGGTTAGATCCGGCAGCCGCCCGAAGGCATAGCTCACTTGGGTCCTCCGAGGGTCCAGTTGTGATACCGCACCATCGCCCGTTTGTCTATGTCCTCTGGCCGTCGTTCCTCAGCCATCCTGTCCTGTTTACGAAGGTATGGATCTTTCCCAGTTCAACTGCGGAAAGACAAGTTTTACTTACAAGTATTCGTTGACCCAGAATCTGGCGTCTTAGGTCCCCGAATGCAGGACAGTTGCAGAGAAGATGTTCAGTCGTCTCCTCCTCTTCCTCGTTATCGCAACTTCTGCAGAAGTCGTTGTAAGGGATATTCAGCCTTTTCGCATGTGTACCTATAGGCCAGTGTCCGGTAATGACCGCTTTGAGGTTCTTAAAGTGGATTCGAGGCACATTCACCGCATATTGCGTCCTATGCACATCCATGTCAGGCCAGATCTTTCTGGTTTCCAAACAAGTGGGTTCTCTCACCCATCTTTCCTTGGCATCCAAATAGAATTGATGCGAGATTAGCTGCTTACCGTTCGATAAGGGAATACACAAAGCATAACTGGATTCAACCGAATCTAAGGTGGTACCGGCTTTTGCAAGTGCATCAGCTCTATTATTACCATCAATATCCCCATGTCCTGGAACCCACACAAGGGTAACCGTCGAATGTCTCGCTATCTCCTCAAGAGACACCCGGCATTCCCAGGCAATTTTCGATGTGCTGTACACACTCTCAAGGGACCTAATAGCCGCCATGCTGTCAGTAAATATATAAATATCCCTGCCAGATATTTCATTATACTGAATCTGTTCCGAGGCTGTCCTAATCGCCATTAGTTCGGCCTGTATCGCGCTACAGTAATCCGGTAGCCTAAGGGACAATTCCAAACCCAACTGGATCGAAAAGATACCACATCCAGCTCCAGCATGTGATTTCGATCCGTCAGTAAATATCTGGATGGCATTCTCCGGAGGTCGGAGGCCGTTGTCGTATTCAGATCTATCCAGTATATTCGTCACGAAACCCGGATCGAATGCTGGTTCAGGTACCTTGTAATCAATAGGAGAAGCAATATTGATCATACCCAAAATTATTGCATGCCCATAATTCACATACTTCCATGCCCTTGTGGCATTCAGCCTCAGTGCGGTGTCCGCAGCCATCTGCCTAGCCATGATGTCTGGTGGTAACCAGTTTAAAATAGTGAACAGTGCCTTAGATGGTGTGGTCCTAAGAGCACCTGTTATCATAATCGCAGCCATTCTCATAATACGTCCGAAACTGTCCTGGTGGATTCTCTTCTCCAGCGCCACCCACCAGACTGCCGCTCCGTAATAAAGAATTGGTCTGACGACAGAATCGTATAGCCAGTATAAGTTCCTGGGGTTAATACCCCAATTAAGGCCAATTGCCCTCTTGCAGCAGTATAATACAGTTGCCACCTTAGTGATCCTGGATTTTGTATTCAGGTTCCAGTTTAGTTTGCTGTCCAATACGAGACCCAAATATTTGGCATTATCGGATAGCGCTAGTGCCACTCCGTCTATCCTAGGCGTAGCAAAGGTCGGTATTTTGTACCTCCTTGTGAACAGTACCAGTTCCGTTTTGGCAGGATTGACTCCCAGCCCACATCCCTGGCACCACCTAAGTATTAACGTTAGCGCAGATTCCAAGAGCTCCGAGAGCAGTCCAGGATCTTTGCCCGTAGCTGCTATAGCCACATCATCCGCATAAGCAACAGTCATGCAGGATGTATTCTCCATGGCCCTAAGCAGGATATTAATGTTGATGTTCCATAGTAGTGGAGAAAGTACGCCACCTTGCGGTGTGCCATTTACAGCCACCTTGGAGATGCTAGAGGCGCCCATAGTTGATTCTTACCTTTCCTAGTAGTTTTCCTACAGGAGTTATCGGTTGCCTCAGCCATTACATTACTCAAGAACTCAGTTACGGAGTCCAGAGTGGACTTATCGTCAATGGAGTCTGGACATGAAGAGAGCTTTCTATTCAGCACCTCAGCATAAACAGACCAGTTTGTCTTTCTCCTATTTAAGAAATGACTCTCAGAATCCACTTCGATATACAAATCGAAATTAATATATAGGTGATCGGAAAAAGAGCAGTCCTTCGACACCCTCCAATTTCCTATCAAATTCACATACCTATCGGTAATAAGAGTAACATCCAAAACCTCCCTTCTGTTAGTAACTACAAAGGTTGGTTCATTACCCCTATTATCTACTGATAGTTTATTTTCAATTATAAATTCGAAGAGTGACTCAAACCTTTGGTTGGTATCCGAGCTATACCAGACGGTATGGTGCGCGTTGGCATCCGCGCAGATTATGAGAGGGATGTTCCTTTTGTTCGCGCAAGACATCGCCTTCCTAGTGATGGAGTTAGGTGGGTCCCCTACATGATCGTGCGCCATATAACAGCACATTAGCCAGACTATTCGCCTCTTGTTCTCGATGGCTATAGTACAGGTGTCCTTATCACTAAAGTCGGATAGAACAAAAGCTTTAAGATTGTTTTTGGCCATAATGCAAGATCTGGTCCGGCTGCATACAGAATGTAGTAGCCATCCTTGTTTAGTCCGCAAACCCTGTCTTTGTACAACAATGGTTCTTGGACACATATAAGATCCTCCGTGCCTGAAGACAGTCGGAGGAGTAGGGCAGCTGACGCCGCTTTTAAGTGATGAAGGTTAATTTGAGTAACCTTCAATGTAGCTGATCGCTGTGGACGACTGTGACATCGGCGTCCTCTGAACCGTCGTCAGATTCTAGAAGGGTGTCTACATCTTCTGCCACCTCCATCTTATCAAAGAATTCCCCCACTAGTCCTGAGACCGATTGGGTGTCATCAATGTCCGATGAAAGAGCAGATTCATCATCACAGCTCATGGAGAGATCCTTAGAAGAGTCCCTACTCTCCGGAGCTTGAGGCTTCTCCTTGTCGTCACCCTTATAGACCCGGAGAAAGATAGTACCAAAACCATAGTATATCTTTCCCTGAGTCTTTCGAAGTGGAGACAGGGAGTCACTATTTATAATAACAGTGGCTTTCCTCAAGCCTTCTACAGCTTCAGTAGCCTTGGCTATTTTCCAGTCCTTCGTGGGTAGCTGAGGATTACTGACCTGCATAATCTCCAGAATCTCTTTTGGGTCGGATGGTATAGCGGGAATCGTGGCAATAGATCTCGGCCTTTGTGGAACATCGGCGAGAGGTATTGCCTCGAGCTTCGCGCCAGACCATACTTCCCCGAGGGACTCTATGGCGGTCTTGTACAGCTGCGCTGAACGCTCGTCTGTACAGGCTATGAGTTTGATGTGGCCTTGGTACCAGCCAGCATCTTTGCACTGGGGTGGTGGTCCCGGGTTGTCCCGAACAACTTTCAAGAACACCCCATTGAGAGCCATGACAACCGATTTCCAGTTGCCGGAGGAAATGGTGCCATCGCTGGAGTTGCGGTCAATGATCGGCCAAATAAGGTGTTCCTTAGCCACCTCCTTGTAGGATCTTGGTTGTGGCCGTGGAGGCATGTGTTTGGAACGTTTTGTTCCTGGAAGAGTGTCCTCCAGAGGATGCCGTCCGTTTAGGACTGCCTACACCTGCATTAGGAGGATCACTTTTTAACCCTTCAATGAGGGTTTTCACCCACCGGAGAGAGTTTTTTCTCTTGCTCCGTGAGCTCGTCAGTAGGTTTTTCACCAAACCGACTTATTATTTTTAAGCGGAACCCTTAGTAGTGAAGGCCCTTTTGGATTGTTTTCTGTGCCTTGGAGAATCTATTTTGGGAGCCGTGGAGGTCGGATGGTGCTACAGGGATCATCGAATCATTCTTCGCATGATCCTTCTGCACAATGTTTGGCACAAGGGATCCAGGTTTAGTGGCAGACTGAGTCTTAGCCACCTCACCGGCACCTGAAGCTGGTGTTTTGACAGGAACTAGTCCCATCCGGACCTTAGGAGCCTTAGAGGTACCTGGTTTCGAAGAACCACGCTGTACCAAGTTCGGGTTTCGATCGCCTATCGGCTTGATCGGGCATGTTTTTAGCGCCATAGTAGCTAGTCGGCTAGTGGAGTCTGGCGCTTCCACTCCACTAGTCGAGGTTTCAGTAGCCAACAACTTACTGCAGCCTGATACCGACACTGCAGTAGTTGGGTCTCCGGAGATTATGAAGCCCTTTACCGGATACGCAGGGCATGATTTTTTCGACATTACGGACGATTGGTTGTTAGCATTTTATGCCTACTGCCAGGCTTGTTATAAACTGCCGCCCCACTGGAGACAGACGCAGACCAACAGCCGCTCACTCTGAGAACAGACGCTGGTGGATTTATGGTTGCGGACCGACGATTTAAAAAGGCGGACGCATTCTCAACAGCCTATGTGAAGAGGGGGTTGAGAAGTTGCCTGCCAGCCGCCCCAACTAGGAGAAACAGACGCTGGTAGGTAGGGGGTGGGTAGTTCTTAGTTAGTGTAATTTACACTTAAGCCCTCGCATCGCGACAAGATGACTACCCCTTCGCGAGGGATTCCACTAGATATTTCTGGAATTATTCGCACTGGAGCCTGTGCTCCGATGTCATTTTCAAGATCAGATAAAAAAACTATTTAACTGACATTCTTTTCAATGCACTATACTCTGTTATAATAATGGAATAATAAAAGTGTCTAAGAGTATGCTGCACATAATAACAACTCAACATCATGTTTGAACAACCAGCGAAATAAACTAATACAAACAAAACTACAGTAACTTAAACTACTACAACTAAACTAAATTATAATGTAAATTAAGCTATTTAAAAAATAAATGGAATAATAAAAGTGTCTAAGAGTATGCTGCACATAATAACAACTTAACATCATGTTTGAACAACCAGCGAAATAAACTAATACAAACAAAACTACAGTAACTTAAACTACTACAACTAAACTAAATTATAATGTAAATTAATCTATTTAAAAATAAATCTGTAACACTATATTGAAATATCTGAGTTGAGTTTATTGGCAGGAACTATTTCGACACAACTACTAAAACGTCAACTTTTTACGTAATCTACGGTTTGTAGTGTACCTCACAAGTGTCTACTGCACACACATTGCCCACTCTGAAATTCATACATACGACCCAAATTAGAGTAGGGTATGCAATAGATCAAATAACTGTATTTATTAATTACCTCATATTCACTAGAATGTAGGTCAAGTAATATAGGAATGCATGGAAATGAATACAATGAGAATGCATTCAAACCACATTGAGTGTTTTAATATAAATGAGTACATTTACAAATACCAACATTCTGATTGGCTAATACAATTACAGGGAGAGTGAATTTTGATATATTAATGGTACTGATAAAGACAGATAGAAATTTATCAATAAGTATAATAAGTTAGAAAGGCTAAGAATTAATTTTAAACTTAGTATATAAGAACCAATAAAATTAAATAAAAATAGACTTAAAGTTATAATACTAATTCGGCAACAACTTGCCTTGTGTTTTTAATTGAAGTCTCAACAATAATTCGGCAGTTCCTTTGAACGCCTTACAAATCAGCTGAAACCCTGACAGCTAGTAAAAATAACCAAGGGCTATAGGGAACTTACACTACACAACATAAGAAAAACCATTACATGGCGATCCTGCCAAATCTTCCAAATCTGCTAAATTTTCCAAATCCTGCCAAATCTTCTAAATCTGCCAAATTTTAAAAATCTGCCAAATCTGTCAAATCTGACAATTGGCAAACATTAAATTAGGATCCGTAATATCAAATGTCCGAAGAAATAGACGAAATCTTTGCACGTTGGTCGGCGTATCTTGAAAACATACAGAAAGAAGAGTACGAGCCTGAACCAACAGGTAATGCAGCACCTCCTTACGAACCGCTACCAATCTCAGCTGGTCCAAAGGCTATCACGCTAGAGGAATATAGGAAGCGACAGAAGAAACCAGTGGAGAGCGCCCCTATAAAGAAGCAAAAAAAGAAGAGAGCGGGTAAGCAGTACCAAAAGCGGAAAAAGCTGGCAATACTATACAAGGAACTAAACCTTGCAACAGATAAAAAACAGCAGATGCTAATAAGGAAGGAGATAAAGAAGGTACAATAACGGCCTATATATATATATATATATGTGTACAAATATATAAATATAAAAATTAAACATAAGATTAATAATGCTATAACAAATGTTTAGCAAATAAGATTAATGAAATACATTACTTTCCTAATGTAAAAATAAAAGGAAAATTTTTAAAATAAAATTATACAAAAGAAGAAAAGAAAATATGTCAAATAAATTTAATTTAATTTAAAAGAATAATTGTTCCCAATAAACGTAAAATACAGTAAAGAAAAACTATTACATTATAATAAAAACAAATATCTTCGCTGCACAATTAATTATAATTAATAATTATAATTATATATATAATAATTATCAATGTTGTCCAAAATAACAAAAATCTTTGTAATTATTACTTTAGTAACATTAATATTACATATCATGTATAAATTTATGAATAATTTTAGAAACAAAAACAATAGTATAAATAAAATAACAGAGGTATGAAATTTGAAGATGGAAGAAAGTTTAATAAAACTTAAGGAAATATTAAGGAACTTAAAGAAAAGTCCAGGAAGAACATATTCAGAAAAAACAATAAATCTTAAGTTAGAAGATATAAAAGTTATAACAAGGGAATTTGAGTTAGCACAACTAGAAGAAAAGGACGAGAATAAAATATCAGTGCTCAGATTAGAATTTAGCAATATAGTTAAGAGAATAAAAGAATACTTAATTAGTGACATTACAAAACCATTGGAAATAGGAAATACAATGGCGGCATTTAGTTTAGATACAGTTTCTAAAGCACTCCCACTTTTTGCTGGAAACTTTGACGAACTAGAAAGTTTCTTAATAACAGCAGAACTCATTGAGAAAACTCTTGCTGAAACAGCAAAACAAGATTTCCTACAATATGTCTACCATGCCAAGTTAACCTCAGGGGTAAGAACAGCGATAGGTAGTTATGCGAAACCAGAAAACTTTAATACGTTAAAGACACTATTACAACAAAGGTACAAAAATACAAAGACAATTCCAGAATTGCAATCCAGATTAAGCAATATTTACCAGGGGAAATCATCAGTAAGTGCATTCAGGGAAAGAATATTGACAGTAATAGACAACCTGAACAGGTTAGGAATAGAAGAACTTAGTAGTGACGGCACGGAAGCGGAGAAAAATGTCATTATCAGACTGAACTCAAAACTTGCTCTAGATTCATTTAAGAGAGGAATTAATGATAATTTAAAGACAGCCATTTTTGCAGCTCGTCCGAAAACTTTACAAGATGCGGTAGAACTCGCGCTAGAACTAGAGAATGAAAGTAAAATAACTACTAACTCAGTGCAGTATATACGAAAACAAAATCGTAATTATAATGATACCAGGTACAATAATGGCAATTTTAATAACACTAAGAATAACATTAATAATGGAAACAACCGAAATTTTAACAACTACACTAGGAATGACAATAACTTCCATAACAGTGGAAATAACAAATACAATTCAAACAATAACAGAAACAACACAAATTCGTCTGCAAACAACAATTACAACCGTAATTCACCTAGCAACGGTAATGGAACCTATAAGTATAACAACAATAGAAGTAACAATTACAATAGAAACAACAACAACAATAACAGACGTAATGTACATATAGTACAAGACGAGGGAAACGAGGAAGGCTCGGAATACAGGGATATTCCGGACAGCCAAAATTAAGAGTATTTAAAGTTTCCAATAATAACACAAATTACATAATCGCTAAATATAAAAATGAAAATTTAACATTTCTTGTCGACACTGGTGCCGATATATCATTATGTCGCACTAAAACAATTTTTGATGATGAACCACTAAATGTGGAAAATAGATGCAAACTAACAGGCATCACTAAAGAGGAAATACATTCGTTAGGAACAAGTGAACTTGAATTATCCCTAGCAGACCAAATATGCAAATTCAAATTTCATCTAGTAGATGACAATTTTCCAATAGAAACGGACGGAATAATAGGAAGAGACTTTTTAAGAGAATACTTGTGCAAAATAGACTACGAGACGTTTACAATTTCTTTGTTCACCAACAATGAGACCATAATTCTGCCAATGCAAACAAAAGCATTTAACACATTGAGAATTACGATACCCCCTCGGACAGAAATTATACAACCATTGAAACTAAACCTCACTGAAGATTGCGTAATACTTAATAATGAATTAAAAAGCGGTATTTTTTTAAGCAACTCAATAGCACCAAAAAACGGTATGACACATATTAAAATTTTAAACACAACGAATGAGACACAAATTTTACAGGGCATTAGAATACACACTGACCCACTAAGAAATTATAACGTATTAAATTACACAAACATAAACAGTGATGAACGTTGTGAACAAATTATAAATGAATTGCAATTAAATGAAACTGATGAGTATGTAAAATCAGAATTAATGAAAATATTCAGAAAATATCAAGATGTATTTCATTTAGAGAATGAAAAATTGACTGTAAACAATTTTTATAAACAAAACATTACAACTTCAGATGACACTCCGGTGTATATAAAAAACTACAGACTACCACACTCACAAACGGACATAATAAATGAACAGGTACAAAATATGCTAAACGACGATATAATAGAACCATCAGTTAGCCCCTACAATGCTCCACTTCTTTTGGTACCCAAGAAGAATGTGGAAGACAAACGGAAATGGAGACTTGTAGTAGACTTTAGAAAGTTAAATGACAAAATAGTTAATGACAAATTCCCACTGACTAGATTAGAAGATATTTTAGACAAACTAGGAAGAGCTAAATGGTTTTCGACTCTTGATATGACTAGTTCATTTCACCAAATTCAATTGGAAAAAGGTTCCAGACCACTTACAGCTTTCTCTACGCAACAGGGACACTACCAATTTAAAAGACTACCATTTGGACTTAAAATTTCATCAAACAGTTTTCAGAGAATGCTTACAATAGCACTTTCAGGACTTGATTCAGAAGCTTTTCTCTATGTAGATGACATAATTGTATACGGATGTAGTTTGAACCATCACAATCGGAATCTTGTCAAAGTTTTAGACAGACTTCAGCGATACAATTTAAAACTGAATCCAAGGAAATGTTGTTTTTTAAGACCAGAAGTAGTATACTTAGGACACTTAATAACAAAGGACGGTGTAAAGACAGATCCAGCTAAGTATGAGGTTATAAGAAATTACCCAATACCTAAAAACGCAGATGAAGTTAGACGTTTTGTTGCATTCTGCAACTATTATAGGAAATTCATACCAAATTTTGCGGACATTGCAAAGCACTTGAATATGCTATTGAGAAAGTCAGTAAAATTCTCATGGACAAATGAATGCCAAACTGCCTTTGATACCCTAAAGGAAAAGTTAATGAACCCACCAATTTTGCAGTACCCAAATTTTGACAAACCTTTTATTTTAACGACTGACGCCTCGAACTACGCACTAGGAGCAGTCCTGTCACAGGGTGAAATTGGCAAAGACTTACCAATTTCCTACGCAAGCAAATCTCTTCAAAAGCATGATGCGAATAAACCAATCATTGAAAAAGAATTGCTCGCAATTCACTGGGGAATAAATTTCTTCAAACCATATTTATACGGTCAAAAGTTCATAGTAGTGACAGACCATAGACCATTGATATCACTATTCTCACACAAAAATCCATCATCAAAAATGACAAGAATTAGACTAGATTTAAGCGATTATGACTTCACGATAATTTATAAGAAAGGAAAAATTAACACTAATGCGGATGCATTATCAAGAATAGAAATAAACTCAGACATACTAAAACAAATGATACCGTTCGAAAATGATGAAAATGAAAAGAAAATACTAATAACTACAAGGGCGATGACAAAGAAAAATGAAAATAAGAATAAAGAGGCAAATAAGATTGATGAAGGTAAAGAAATAAATATGAATACAGAGCTCGCGAATAGAAGTAATATGGGAAGATGTATCTCTCAGGAGTCTGATCAACTTCTAATATGGGAATGCACATCCATAAATGACGTAAAGAATATAAGGAAATTACAATTTAATAAGTTTGAAAATATAGAAGAAGTCGACATAAAAATTGAAGATAATATTGTGCACATAGGACGTGATGATAATTCATCGAAACAAGATTCGATTATGAAGAAATCACGTACCAAAAATGATAATTATATGAATGAAGGATGTAATGATAATTCATCGAAACAAGATTCGACTATGAAGAAGTTACATGCCAAAAACGTACAGGATATTAATAATATGTATGCAGGATTCAGCAATAACTCAGCGAAACTAGATTCGATTCTGAGGAAACTGATATCTAAAATGCGAAAAGAAAATATAAAGGAATTAGCGCTAGCAAAGAATGATAAAATATTTAAAATGTATACAATGAAAGATTTAAAAGAAGCATATGCAAAAATAAGAATAAACAACAAAAGTCCTCAACTTAAAATATTAATTTACAATGCCCCAACAAGAATAACAAATGATATTCTGAAATATAAACTCATCGATGAATTCCACAATGCCAAACACGCAGGCCACTTAGGAATAAGAAAGACGATAATTAAATTGAAACAACGGTACATATGGAAAAATATGAATAAAATGGTTAAACAATTTGTAAAATATTGTGACAAGTGTAACATGAATAAACAAACCAAGAACATTAGAGAACCACTTACGCTAACGAACACCCCAAACGACAGTTTTGAAGTAATATCAATTGACACAGTAGGACCACTTCGTATTTCAAACGAATATCGATACATATTGACTATGCAGTGCGAACTAACGAAATTCGTTATTGCTCACCCAATGTCAACGAAAGATGCACTTACAACTGCAAAGACATTAGTAGAACAATTGATTTTAAAATACGGTAAATTTAAGGTACTCAAATCAGACAACGGAACTGAATTTAAAAACGAACTGATGCGTAACATATGTTCATTACTTGATATTAGACAAACATTTTCAACACCTTACCACCATGAGACAATAGGTTCGGTAGAAAGAAATCACAGGGTTCTCAATGAATTTTTGCTAACTACAGCAAATGATTATGAATGGGATAAGTGGATAAATTACTTTACCTTTGCCTACAACACGGCACCCCACATAGACACTGGTTACACGCCATTTGAACTAGTATATGGTAAACTACCATATTTACCATCGGAAATTAGTAATTATGAAGAAACTAAAATATACAATTATGAAGATTACGCGAAAGAATTGAAACAAAGGCTACAGTATTCTTTAAATAGGGCTAAAGAGCTTACAACAAGAATAAAAGAAAAAAGAGTAATGGAAAACAGATATACCAATAAACTAAATTTGAATATAGGAGATTTAGTTTTAATAAAAGTAGAGAATAGAAAGAAAAACCAAAGCCCATACAAAGGCCCATACAAAATAATTAGGAATAACGGTGTAAATACAATAATAGTTTACAATGGAATAGAGAAAGAATTTCATAACAATCAATTAAAACCATACATAGCAATAACAAATAATGAATAAGTATACATAAGAACAAATTTTATAATTAAACCTTAGGCATTAATATATAAATCAAACAAAATAATATAAACTTTACATATAAAAATATATAGACATAAATAATCACTCTATAATAGTGTATAAATAAAATTGTAATAACCAATACTATGAATATATCAAGAAAAATTACTCCCCTAATTTTTCTCTTAGCGGTGAGGGTGTAGTGTACCTCACAAGTGTCTACTGCACACACATTGCCCACTCTGAAATTCATACATACGACCCAAATTAGAGTAGGGTATGCAATAGATCAAATAACTGTATTTATTAATTACCTCATATTCACTAGAATGTAGGTCAAGTAATATAGGAATGCATGGAAATGAATACAATGAGAATGCATTCAAACCACATTGAGTGTTTTAATATAAATGAGTACATTTACAAATACCAACATTCTGATTGGCTAATACAATTACAGGGAGAGTGAATTTTGATATATTAATGGTACTGATAAAGACAGATAGAAATTTATCAATAAGTATAATAAGTTAGAAAGGCTAAGAATTAATTTTAAACTTAGTATATAAGAACCAATAAAATTAAATAAAAATAGACTTAAAGTTATAATACTAATTCGGCAACAACTTGCCTTGTGTTTTTAATTGAAGTCTCAACAATAATTCGGCAGTTCCTTTGAACGCCTTACAAATCAGCTGAAACCCTGACAGCTAGTAAAAATAACCAAGGGCTATAGGGAACTTACACTACACAACATAAGAAAAACCATTACAGGTTAATTAAATTTAAAAGCTTATAAACCAACAAAATTAGAGGTATGATGGTGAAATTTCGTACATGTTGCTTTCAAGTTAATGTCATTGTTATGTCAGAAAATGAAGGTTACACTCCCACTTTAACGCCTACTTGCCATATAACGCTTTATCTTAAATTCATATAATTTCTCAACGGACAAAGTTTTTGGAAGAAAATAAGTCTATATTTAAACATCTAAGTTTTTAAATTATAGAATTTCCTCTTTTCTGTGTAAGGTGGGAATCAATTGAAAACTTTAAACGCATTTTCTTCAAAATCGATTTTTTTTTACTTATGCCGGTCTTGCAGCAAATGAGCGATACATGCGCCGTTCTACCGTTCTTCTTATCCTCTTTACGTGTTTCCGCTATAACAGGTGACACTTGCAAACTTTAGGGATAATTTTGCGTCAAGCTCACTTACTTTCGGGCTCCAATTTCGCCGACGTAAATTGTAGTAGCGGGCCTAATCTTTTAATGCTTACATTAATTTTGTCAAAATCGTCAAATGGTTTACTCAAATCGTCATAAAAACGTCAAAATAAAGAAACGCATTTTTCAGAACAAAACATTTTTTATTTAATGCATAACATAACAAAATTTTTAAATCTAGAAAGATCAATGGTTTTATTAGACCCTTTTAAATTAAGAACATGGCAATAAATATAATACAATTTAGAATTCATTTCAAATAATAAGTTGGCTGCATCTTTTTGGACTATTTGACAATTAATTTTAATCATTTCTTGCTAAAGTTTCTACCAATTAAGGTAGATTTAGACAAACGTAGACGAGCACAACGCCAAAATAAACTACATTGTTTCCTTTTTTAGCCATAAACTTATTTCTGGATCTGCAAATCAGTCTTCCTTAATTCTCCCCTTCTTGTTGGTTACCTTTTAAAAAACACCATTAAAATTTCATTTTAGCTACTACAAAGTTTTTTATAAAAAATTGTTGAAATTTCTACTTACAGAGAATGAGCTGCTACAATTTTCATCATCTTGGTTTTCTATTGAAAATATGTTTTAATAAGGTTTTAATGTACCTATAATTAAAAACAACTTACCATTTTTTTAAAGTATTTAAGCATATTAATTTGTCACTTATTTTAAAATAAATTTAATTAAAAAATTAAAATTGTTTTAAACGCGTTTCCAAATTTATATTTGTTCGTGTTGTAGGTATCAGTTCATAAAATGTCATCTGGCATCTCTGCCTCAAACCGTGAACATCGTGTTTATTTTTTACTCTAAATTGTGAAACCAATTTTATATATTAAAAAGTCAATTAAAATAAAATTTTAAGTGATTGTGTATTTCTGACAATGTTGTCGCAAAAAAGAAAGAAACTCTGGGGTAATAACCCAAAATTTAAAGTGCCAAAAATATCCGACGTACCTAGCAGCAGTGCAAATAGATTTCATCTACTTGCAAATGAAGAAGAAGAAGAACATGATACCCACAAGGAGAAAATACCACCAATTGTAGTGGACTCTGTCCATAGTTTTTCATCAGTTTTTGGACTAATTGGAGACAGGTATATGTTTAAAAGAATGTCCATTGGAACAAAAATAATATCAAGCTCAAGGATACTGTATAACGAGGCCTTAAATGTACTAAGAACTAAGAAGTACCAATTTTACACGCATGAAATAAAAGATGCAAAAACGTTTAAATTAGTGTTGTTTGGTCTTATTCAAATGGATACTAAGATAATTTGTGATGAATTTAACAACTCACGCAATATAAATCCGGTAAGTGCAAAGGAAATCACCACGAAAAGATCAACCGCAGATGATACGCTATATCTTATTGAATTCGATCGTCAACAAGTGTCGAAGAGGGATATACTTAAAATAAGATATTTTAGTAATATTGCCGTTTACTGGAGAAGACCACTCAAGGGTAGCAAAGGCCCTACTCAATGCACCAAATGCTCTATGTATGGTCACGGTGCTAGGAACTGTAACAGAGTAGTAGTGTGTGCAGCCTGTGCGGGTAATCACGAATTTGCAGATTGTCAATTACACAAAGCCGCTAATAGTGAGAACATTATCTACAAATGTTACAACTGTGCTAGGAGGAATTTTAAAAATGTAAAGCACAGAGCGGACGACCCGAAATGCCCGTGTCGTCAGGAATACCTGGAGATTCATCAACGCACCACATCCAGAAATAAAGTACCACAAAGAATTAATATGCTGAACTTTAACTCCGACGAAGTTAATTTTCCCCAACTGTCTGGTAAGGAACATCAAAATTATACACGTGACTCTGGTGCTAAAAGTAATGTACTGTACTCTGATGTAACAAGAAGTAAGACCCATGTTAACAGAAATGAAGATGATATTTCTAATGAGAAATTGATGCAAATATTTTTTGATGCTGTCGATGCACTTCAAAGGTGCCAAAACAAGTATGACAAGCTAAGAGTGCTGGGGATGATGCTTCAACATGCAATATAAATCAACAGTTAGTCGCAATGTTCATGTTATGCACTGGAATGCTCAAGGCATAACGACTGAGTCAGCAGCTTCACTGCTGGAAAAATTTTTATTTGACAAGGAAGTCGATATTCTCCTTGTCAATGAGACATTTTTGAAACCCCACCATAAATTTAAACTTGGAGGCTACAAAATTTATAGAGAGGATCGACCAACTCATGGTGGCGGTGTACTCATCGCAGTAAAATACAATGTTGAACATGAAATATTACCAACTATAAATACAAGTGTGGCTGAAAATATTTCGGTTCGAGTAATAATAAATAGGCGCCCTGTGATTTTTACATCTGCGTACAATCCGGTTAATACTATAAATTTTAAAACTGATATGGATGCTTTAACTAGACGGTCAAATGACTTCTTTTTATTTGGTGATTTAAACGCACAACATACGCACTGGAATTGTTTTTCAAACAATATTGCTGGTAATGAGGTTTATAGCCATAGCCTTCAATCAAACTACTACATTTATTACTCAAATGCATTTACTCGCTTTGGACAAAATATTAATCCAGTACAGCCGTCTACAGTAGACATCCTTTTAACTAACTCTTGTCTTCCTTTTTCAACTTTGGAAACACATCCAAATATGTTGCAGTCGGACCATGTACCACTATCTTGCGTCATTTATGGAGAGGTACAAAATAGCATTTTGATGCTACCCTTGTATAATCGAGCCGATTGGTCATCAATAAAAAACTTCGCTGAAAGTGAAATAATATTACAAGAGATTGATCAAAATATTACAAACACAGGTAATCTAGATTTAGCATTAAGTAAACTAATATCCATTGTAAAAGAAGCTACTATTAAAAAATAACCAGTTGGTCATAGAAACCCCTTCCAACGTGAAATTTCAGAAATTAGTAAAATGCTTATTTCACAGAGAAACAAATATAGACGTAAATTTCAAAGATGTAGGGATAGTAATTTTAAAATGCAATTAAACTGTATCTTAAGGCAGCTAAATAGGCTTATTGACTATCACCTAAATAAATACAGAAATGATTCTTGGTCGAAATTCATATCAAATCTGCCTACCGGCTCTAAAAAGTTTTGGAAATTAACAAAAACTTTTAAAGGAAAAAACTCCACATTGTCTAAACTTCATTTAAATGGAACAATTTTAAATTCTGACGTCGAAAAGGCAAATGCAATAGCTGACGTATTTGCCAGTTCACATACCATTACTTTTAACAATCCATCCCCCATGGAATCGGTTGTATCAAGATACATTAATGACCTTAATCAAACTCTTACCGATGATACAAGTATTGAACTTACAAATTTGTCTGAAGTCAAATCGTTTGTCCATTTGTTAAAAAATAATAAATCCCCTGGTTTAGATGGGATTAACAGCATAGTACTTAAAAATATGCCCGATTACTTTTTTGAAATTTTAAGTAAACTATTTAACTTTTGTTTAAGCAATGGGTACTTCCCACTCGTTTTTAAAATGGCTAAGGTAATTCCAATCCACAAATCTGGAAAGGATCCTAAATTACCCTCCAGCTATAGACCAATTAGTATTCTAAGCCCATTAGATAAGGTGTTCGAGAAAATTATTCACACCAGGATTTTAGATTTTTCAAATTACAATAATATTATAAATCAAGAACAATTTGGTTTTCGAAAAGAGCACTCCACTGTACATCAACTTAATAGAGTTGTAAACTTTATTGAATGTAATAAAAGTAATCGGAAAAGTACTGGAGTCGTTTTTCTTGATATCGAAAAAGCTTTTGACTCAATCTGGCATGATGGACTAGTGTATAAATTAAATACGTTGCATTTTCCAAATTATCTACAAAAACTTATCAAAAGCTTTTTAGATAAACGTACGTTTGTTGTATCTGTCAATAACAAATTTTCTAGTGAAAGGCAAATACCTGCGGGCTTGCCACAAGGATCAGTATTATCCCCTACACTATACTCGATATATACATCCGATGTTACTCTAAAAAGAGACCATGATGCGTCTTTTTACGCGGATGATAGCGCCTTTATTTGTTGCGGTAAAGTGTTGAATGCGATAATTAGGAGAATGGAAAATAATCTTAAATTAATTCGTAAATACTATGACAAATGGAAAATAAAAGTCAATGACGATAAAACTCAAGCAATTATATTTCCATTCAACAAATCGCGAAAACGCTTTCCTACTAGATATTTATCGTCTAGGGGAACAATAATTCCATTGAGGGACGAAATTAAATATTTAGTAGCTATCCTTGACAAAAAACTTTTATTTAAACAGCATGTTAATTACATTTGTGAGAAGGCAATTAAGTGTAGCCGTGCCTTATACCCTTTAATTAGCCGAAGATCTAAACTTAATATAAAGAACAAGGTACTTATTTACAAAATGTGTATTCGACCGATTATGACCTATGGTTGTCAAATCTGGTCACAAAAGGCTGCTAAAACGCATACAAAAAAATTGCAAATCATTCAAAATAAAAACTTGAAAATAATACAAAATCTACCTTTTAGATATCCAACTTATCTTCTACATAGAAACTTTAACTTTAAAATGTTTAATTCATTGACAAGGGAACTGACGCTGTCATTTAATGAAAAATGCAGAAGGTCAAATTTTGAAATAATAAGAAATTTGCTGAACAACCACTGAGGGTCTTTTGTTTAAAAGACACATTTCAGTGATTGTTCTAAAATCTCTTATGACTTCCAAGTTGATACTAGGTTTTTTATGAACAACTTTTTCTTTAAACTGTGATATTAGTAGTTTCCTTATTTAATTAATCAGATGTTAATTGTTGTAATACTATATGTAAATTCTCATAACTCTGTTAACGATATTGGTAAAATTAATAAGTTTTAATAAATAAATATAAATAAAAAAAAAAAAAAAAAGTTCATAAAATGTGGCATATACATTAGGGTGGAGCGAAAATGTAGCGTTTTGAATTTTTTTCAAAATTTGATAAGACTTGGGTGGTCAAAAGTTGTTACTCCGTATACTGATTGTGCCCTTAGAATTTGCAATAAGTCGAATTATATCTTCAGGTGCCACGGCGACTTAAAAATTGCAAAAAAAAATTTAAATTGTGCAAAAATCAATGCTTATGCAATTTGTGTTTCGTTCACAATATGATTGAACTTGAGACCAAAAATTAAATATTTATGCTATCAGTAACGCCCTGAAAAAATGTCATAATTTCAAACAGATTTCTTGAGGTGCCACAATATTACTGAATTTCGAAGATTTACCACCAAAATCACACATATTTTCCAGTTTTTCGTTTTCTAAATTATATAATTATATTTCCTTTGTTTCAGATTAATATAGTAATATACCAAATAAAATGGCAACTTTAACGCGTGCAAAAGATAGTAACTGTCCGTTATTTAAAGTTGGAGTACCATTCAATGAAAATGTTTTACCCACATATGGTGATATATTGAGGCAGTATATATTTACACGTAACTACTTGAAATTGGAAGGTCAGTTAAAGGAGCCTACGTTTTCAGAAGTAGTCAAAATTATCGTCCCTTTTTTTAAAACTCTTTGGAAGAAAGCGTCCATACCTATAATATCTACTGAACGCATTATTGAAAGAATGCGTGACTACCACTGTAAATACAGAAATCTTATGAAACCTTTCAAACAGCGATCCAATATTCACAGTTTTATAAAGAAAACCGAAGAATTTAAAGATAAATCGAAAGTTTTGTTCGACATTGCTTCATGCAAATGTGAAAATAGCGAAAAGTGCATTTGCGAAAAGAACAAGAAAGTTCCTGTGACGGAAAGATTGTTTCTACTAGACCAAAGAACTGCAAGAAAAATGATGATAGAAAATATTGATAACAAAACGACAAAACAGCTCCAAGAACGGGAAAAAAGAAAACTGAAACAAGAACAATCCCTACAAGAAGCCAACAGTTCTAAAATGCAGAAATTTGACAAACCTGATAAAGATACATCCGTGGAGTTAGGTGATAGTTTGTTAGATGATCTAACTATGAATTTAGACTTGCCTTTATTTGAAGATCTTACTACCCCCTCTACTTCATCTGGTATTTCCACGTATGGTCAAATGCGTAAAACTCTGCCAACATTAGCTCGTGAATGTGATCGATGGGGTCTTTCTGACCGTGGTGCTGCTGCTGTTTCTTCTGCGTTATTGCAAGATTTAGGCATTGTTCATGAAAACGATACAGCGTCTATTATCGATCGCAGTAAAATTAGACGTGAGAGACAGAAATGTCGGAGTAAATTCCAGTGTGATTCCGGGGAAAATGAGGTGCTAAGATCTATTTATTTCGATGGAAGGAAAGATCCATCCAGAAAAACTATTATAAAAGATGGAGTATATCATCCGGTAACAACTATTGAAGAACATATTGTCATTCTTCGGGAACCAAATTCCGAATACTTAGGACATGTTACTACTCCGTCTGGAAATGCTATTAATATTTCAAACGCCATTACCGATTACTGTTTACTTAAAAAATATGACACTCAAGAATTAATTGCTATAGGATGTGATAGGACAAATGTCAATACCGGTTATAAAAATGGTGTGATAAGAAATTTAGAGCTCCATTACAACAAATCTCTGCAACACAAATGGCGCAACACATGGTCCTAAATCATTTGGTGGTCCAATTGGTAAATCTTTAAAGGAATGCGCTCAGCCCGTTATAAAATTTAAACCAATTGAAGGACATGAAGGATATCCACTGCCGGAAATTAATTTAAAGGAATTAAGCAATGATCAGAAATATCTGTATAAGATGGTTCTTGCTGTTATATCGGGTGAATGTAAGAAAGATCTGGCCAATATTCAACCTGGACCAATATCACACTCCCGCTGGCTCACAACTGCCAGTCGAATACTTCGTTTATATGTCTCCTCCAACGAACCCTCACAAAATCTAATCATTTTAGCTACATATGTAGTAAAAGTGTATGCACCGGTCTGGTTTAGTATTAAAGTTAAATCAGCTTGCTGGGAAGGTCCAAGACATTTGTGGAAACTCATCTTTTTAACTAGATATCTTCCAAAACATTTAAAGGATGTAGTTGATCCAGTTATCCAAAGAAACGCCTATTTCGCGCACCCAGAGAACTTATTATTGGCTATGATTAAAGATAAAAGACCAAATATTCGGAAACTTGCCCTTTGTCGAATAATACGTACAAGAGAGCAACAGAGGCCTAATTCAATACGACAGTTTAAAGTTCCCGTGTTAAATTTTGATGCCCAAGAATACTACGAGATGATAGATCATGAGTCTTTTCAAAATATTGAACCTCCCTTAACAAGATCACTTACAACAGTCGAAATTAAAAATTACATAACTAACGGCGAAGAAATGATAACTTTTCCCAAACTTGTGTGTCACACTCAAGCCGTCGAACGCTGCGTCCGTTTAGTGACAGAAGCTGCAGCAGCTGTAGGAGACTTAGAAAGAGATGGCTACATTCGATCGAGGCTGATGTCTAGATCTATCATGCCACGATATAATAAGAAATCGGAATACAAACTTATGTAGTAGTCTAAACTTATTATTTTATATGTTGAATGATAAAAATGCGTTTTTTTAAATCTTTTGTTTCTCATTAATTACGTTTATATATTTAATGTATTATTATTCAGCTCCTTTTTTTTATACTAAGTGAACACAATTTGATTAAATTTACATATCTCTTAAAATAAAATCTTAACAAAAAACATATTTATAATCATGGTGTAATTACATAAGGTGATAGCGTAAAGGAGAGCAATTTTTGGCACTCTTTTTTTATGTATGGAGTTTGACAATTTCCGGAGTTGAAATAATTTTTTTAAATATGTAGTTTGACATTCTCCAGAAACCAAAAAAGTAGTCAGCTGGGCTGGCACCGCCACCTGTATAAGTGTACCCTGTTTATAATGACATTTTTTCATTTCTGTTTTTTTATTTTTTTCAACTGACAGAAATTTCTTTGTTTTTCGAAAAAAAATCATTTCAGTTAAAAACAAGTAAGAGCACTATATTCGGCTGTGCCGAATCTTTTATACCCACCACCAATTTTGTGTGCATTTAAAGCACATTATTTATTATTTTGTTAATCATTATGGAATAATCTCTTTATAATAAAATATGTATCACTTTCTTTGTAGAGGGTGGTTAAATTTTAAGGGCCCATGTTGAAGGTGAGCCACACAAACAACAAGTTTTTTTTTGCATTTCATTTGACCTTTCTCAATCTCAGACTAACTTAATTTTAACAGTGAAAAAGAACGCAAATGAGCAACGCGTTAAAGTTATTCAGGTTTTTTATAAAAATGGGCGTTTAAATCAAAATGCATTTTGTGCACTTCGTAATTCTTTTGATCAACATAATCGTTCAAATTCGTCCACAATCGGGAGAATTGTAAAATATATTTAAATTTCTGCAAAACAGGTCTGTATAAAATGTTAGAAAATCTGTGAATGCCTTCTTAGTTCGTTGAATGGGAACCATTGCTGTTTTTTGCGATAGTGTGGCAAAACAATTGAGCATCAACATTGTCATTGAAAATTTGGACAATCAGATAGAGGAAAGGCGCCAAGGATGGGGGGGGCCATTTGGCCGATATTTTGTTAAATACAGAATTGAACCATACAAATATTATCATTACAAAAAGAAATAATAATAATTTCCTCAATAATTTGTGTTTTATTTAAATTCAACATCGGCCCTTAAAATTTAACCACCCTTTATAACTTGGATATGCTGGTAAAATGTTTTCGTAAATTAAGTGTTTCAGTGAAAGTGGGCGTTAAAGTAGGCGTGTCAATAAAGTTTCTGCTATTAAATACAACTTAGATATTTCAATATAGTCCTTTATTTTCCCAAAAACTTTGTCAATAGAGAAATCAAATGAATTTAAGATAAACCGTTATATGGGAGGTAGGCGTTAAAATAGGCGTGTCACCTTATCTTTTTGGCACAACAATTACATTGATTAGAAGGATATACGTAGCAAATTTCATCATCATACCTCTAATTTTGGCGGTTTTATGAGCTTTTAAATTTCATTAACAGTAGATAACGTGAAAAGTGGGCGTTATAGTAGGCGTGTCAAAGTTGTTTTTGCGAATGAGTGCAACTTAGATGTTTCAATATAGCCCTTTATTATTCCAAAATCTTTGTTAATAGAGAAATTATATGAATTTTAGGTAAAACGTTATATGGGAGGTGGGCGTAAAAGTTGGCGTGGCACTTTAATTTTTTTACACAGTAAAGACATTGGCCAGAAGGATATACGTAGCAAATTTGATCATCATACCTCTAATTTTAGCGGTTTAATGAGCTTTTAAATTTCATTAACGGTATATAACGTGAAAAGTGGGCGTTATAGTAGGCGTGTCAAAGTTGTTTTTGCGAATGAGTACAACGTAGATGTTTCAATATAGCCCTTTATTATTCCAAAATCTTTGTTAATAGAGAAATTATATGAATTTTAGTTAAAACGTTATATGGGAGGTGGGCGTAAAAGTGGGCGTGGCACCCTAATTTTTTGACACAGTAATGATATTGCCTAGAGGGATATACCTAGCAAATTTTATCATCATACCTCTAATTTTGGCGGTTTTATGAGCATTTAAATTTCATTAACGGTAGATAACGTAAAAAGTGGGCGTTATAGTAGGCGTGTCAAAGTTATTTTTGCCAATGAGTACTACCTAGATGTTTCAATATAGTCCTTTTTTATTCCAAAATCTATATTAATAGAGAAATTATATGAATTTTGGGTAAAACGTTATATGGGAGGTGGGCGTAAAAGTGGGCGTGGCACATTGATTTTCGGTTAGAACAAAGCATTTGACCAAAAAGCCATGTGTGCAAAATTTCAGGGTCGTACATCCAATTTTGTTGCTTTTATGACGTTTTTGTTTTTAAATATACCGAAAAATACACTGTGCGGTATAAATTTTCGTACATTTTGATCGATAACTCCTTTCCTAATGCATAAATTTAGATAATTTTCGGGGACAGATATTGTTTTTACTAAGGAAATATATGTTCGAAGTTTCATGAGTCTACGTTAATGCGTTTGGACACAATTCCATTTTATTCGATGTTCGAAGGACAGGGTTTTTTCGACCTACTCTTGCTTTTCAAGCTATAACTCTCTTCCTAATATTCCGATTTAGCCCATTTTCAATACTAAACAAACCTTGTCTATAAGAAAGATTCTGGCAAAATTTGAGCCCCCTAGCTTTTTCGGTGCGACCTCTATCGTGCTTTCAACAGACGGACAGACGGACGGACATAGCTAGATCGTCATCAAATCAAACCCTGATTCAGAATATATATACTTTATGGGGTCTAAAATGGATATTTCGATGTGTTACAAACGGAATGACAAAATGAATATACCCCCACCATTTTTTTGGTGGCGGGTATAAAAATAATTAAATTAATTAAAAATATAATTCAAATTTTAAAGCAAATCAAAAAGTAAATTAATTAAACAGTTTCAAGGCGAATTCATACAGGTGAAATTATCAGCTCAGCTGATTGTGAAACATTTTGTCAAAATTGGTTGAATTCGCTTTGATTTCATTTATTAATGCAGGGATAGGAAATGTGATTTTGGTTTCGGTATTAAACAATTAACTTGAGTGTACTTTTTTGACAATAAATGTGCTTAATTTATGTATATTTTTTTCTTTTGCGTCATTAATAATGTGTTTAAAAAATTTATATTCTGTTTTTAATCAAATTTTATTATATTTAATGTGTAAAAACAACTTTTCCATCCCTGATATACGAATTGGCCTTGACATAAAACATCCCATGAAAAGTTGCTTTGTTGTATCAATTCGCCGTTGCATATACCTTATGGATATGCCTTGAACAGTTTTAAGCAATAATTTTTTCTGTGTTATATTCCATAAAAAAAATATAAACTTCATTTTAATTAAATGTGATTTTCCTTATTTTTACCAAATTTGGATCCCTTTGTGGCACCTCAAAAGACGACGACACTGTCCTAATTTTTTTCTTAGGTCCTTTTAATAGCTTTGAGTACTTATTTTTAGCTCAAGTTAAACTATATGTGATATCGACAAGTAATTAAAACAATTAATACAATATATCAATTAACCTCATTTTATGAAACAATCAAGGTCGTTGTGGCACCTTTAAAAATCGGCAAAATTTTAAATAAAATTAATTACAATCTACTGGTATACAGTAGCAACTTTTGCGCTCCCAAGCTTATTGATATCAAAAAAAAAAATTTTTCGCTCCACCCTAATATACATACTATGTTAAAAATGTACAAAGTGGAAAAATTATCCACACAAACACATTAAATAATGATAGATATATCTCTTTCACTCTGTTATATTATAAATAACGTAAAAAACCGTTACAAATTATTTTTATTTGGTTAAAGCAAGGTACATTTATAGCAGGTAACCGCGAGATTACAACAATTGAACAATAAAACAAACAACGGGCCTTTTTATTGTTGTAATGTGATAAGAACTGTCAAACAGCAAAGGGGTTGATAAGAGATAAAAGAAAAACAAACAAGAAAAAACGCCATTAAACGAAAAAAGATTCATTTTGTTTATCATTTAATAAACTTACTTTTAAAGTTTGTAAGAAAAATTTGTGATGTGTGTTAATTTTGTAACAAAATTTGTTTTGTATTTAATATTTATATGAACATCAAACAAAAAAAAAAACACCTTGTGGAACAGAGAAAAAAGTTCCATTTCCATTTTTTGGCATACACTACACTTTCTCATTTTTTTTTCTTTAAATTAGTCTTTTTTTCTAATTATATATTTAAGTCTATCCAAAATTGTTATTTATTATAAATCACTTTGATTTTCTTTTGAAATTTATCACTTTTTACTTTGATTAAAAAAACTTGTTTACTTTTAAGCTAGAAATTTAACACGTGTTGAATAAAACATAAACAACATTTGACAGTTCGTATCACAAAATAAACAAATAAAAAAATAATCAGCTGGCTTTCCGAGACTACCTGCTATAATTGTACCATGGGTTAAAGGTTAAATTAAAAGTAATGAAAAATGTTGCAAACTTGAATTCCTGAAAATCGTCAAAAACATTACACAAATCGTCAAATCGTCAACATGAAATTTTTAGCACGTAAAATCGTCAAATCTGGCTATGCGTACTAGGCGTTTGGAAGTATAGGCTCTCTTCCTCTCACCAGAAAAGCGGCGCTGTACTGTGTCGTCTCAGATTTTGCAGTTTGTATATATATACATATATACAATATATATATAGTATATTGAAAAAAAGCTGGCAACCCAGTGTTAATATAAACGTAAAATTTTTTGCTTAGAGCTAGTTTACACGAAGGGACATGTCCCTGCGACTCTGCTTGCGTTGGCTTGAATTTTCTTTTGGTGTCCCTTCTAAAATCTTCTTGCGTTTACATGAAGGGATTTTGTTGCAGGGACAAAGCGACTTTTTGACGTTAAATTAACCAATTCGTTTTATCCCTTCATTCGTAAGAAGGGCTGCCATACATATACAATTTATAATTGGTCAACAGTAGCAGAGGCAATACAAGTATTTAAAAAAGCAAAATTAAATAAATTTCAAGAAACATAATGGCTGATATTTCTAAAGAAGAAATTATTGAAGAAATTTGAAATTATTTTATTTATTATAAATATTAATATCTTTTCGTCTTGATTTTACACAAACTGACAAACATAGAAAAAATATTGAACATATAAAAAATAACTACTATGAATAAGAATTTATATTGAAACTATAAAAACGTTCAAGTAATTCTAACAAAATTGTTGACCTAACTGAACTGGCTGTTAAAGCGTTAGATCTAGATGATGCTGAAAATATATAAATAATTTTTAATGCTAAAAAAACGCAAATAGTTTACCGAATAGAAGAAGACGAAAGGAGTGGGTAAATCCATGGAGGTTAGAGCAAGAGATAAGCGGTTTATGTTATTTCTAATAAATGATCTTTCATTGGATATTTCATATTTTTTTTGGCAAATTCCATAAAATATCAGTCTGGCAACACCGGTCACACATAACATGACAAGAATACAAGAGAACGAAAGATGTAAAAGAGAAATGTCAAATTTGTCCCCTCAAATTCACAAAACGTGCGACAATTGCTACCCCGTACTCAACGCCGCACCCCTCACCTTCAAACTCGTGTCGCAGGGGACATGTCCCTGGGACATGTCCCTTCATGTAAACACGCTCTTAGTGAAGAAGCTTATAAATAAATTAAATTTTTTGTGTTAAAACAACAATATATATAAAACAAACTTTATTTTTTTTTAAGTACGCTTTATTGGGGGAATATAAAGAATGCCTCCAAAAGTGCGTAAAAGCATAAATATTAACAAAACAATTTGTGCAGTATGTAAAACTCCAGTATTGGAAAGTGATGAGGACTCTATAGAATGTGATGTTTGCAAAAAAACACTCCACTCAATTTGCACAAAATTAGATTAAAAAAGAGTATGATGCTCTAGTTAATGATCACTCTCTTGAGTACAAGTGTCATTTTTGTGCGCAAAAAAAAATTTTTCTGTGGGTAATGACTTGGCAGAAATTAAAATACAATTGAATCAGCTTACTGAATTAAATAAGTCGATTCAATTTATGGCATCTCAGTATGATACTTTACTAAAAGGTTTAACAAAGAATACGAAACAAATAAAAATATTAAAAAAGAGAATGATACCCTACATGTAGAAGTTAGCAACTTGAAATCCACTGTTAAATATCTGAATGATTGCAGAGTTCAAAAAGATATAATTATTAATGGTATTAATGTTGATAATAAAATGACTGCTGTGGAGGTGGTATTAGATGTAGCTGCAAAAACAGGAGCTGGCATATGCGAAGACGAAGTAGAAGAAGCTTATTTTTTGAATCGTCGCAAGCAAAATGATAAACAAGATGGTAAAGAAAAGGAAAAAACAAAATCACTTGTCGTTAAATTTACAAACAAAAAAAGTAAACAGAATTTTATGCATGGAAAGTCAAAAATGTAGGAAATAGAAGGGCTTAAAAAAGTTTTTATGGAGCTACGGAATTATGCCAAGTCCGTTGGATATAAATAAGTTTTTGCTAAAACTGGAAATGTTTTTGTTAAAAAGGATGATAAATCGCGACAAATCCGATTGAAATCTGTTGATGACGTTGATGACATGCTGCGTAAATCTGCAGGCGGTGCTCGTAGGCGAAATCTAATGGCTACTTTTGACAATGATGAAGATGATGACGTAGATGAAGACGTGCAATTTGAGTTCCCAAATTAAACCAACTTAGGTACTATACTTACAGTTTAATGTTTTTTTTTTTAACTTTTTATAATGCATAATAAATACTTTTCTAATATAAATTCTTTTAATGGATTTATTGAAAGCCAATCTATTTCAAATCTTTTTAATATTGTGTCAATTAATGTAAGGAGTATTTCCTCGCTAAATAAATTTAATAAATTTAAATCAGAAATATGTAGAATGTTAGTTATTCCCGAAATTATAGCAGTTCAGGAAACTTGGTTTGATAAAAGGTGTGTTGGTCTATACTCAATTGACGGTTATGATGGTGTACATTGTTGCAGAAGCGATTGTTACGGTGGAACTTCGGTATACATTAGCAAGCAAATCAAATACAATCTACTTTTTTCTTGGAGCAAAGATTTTCTGGATCTTATATGCATATCGTTGCCTGATGTTTTAATAGATAATAAACCAATGATAATTACGTCACTCTACAGATCACAAAAATTATCTCTCGAATCGTTTACTAGAATGTTAGATACTTTACTTTTGAATGTTCAAAACTCTCCATGTTTTTTTTATTGGCGATTTTAACATAAATTTGAGTTGTTTTGATAACGTTAGGAGTTGTTTGATGGACACATTCGCCGTGGTTAATTTCGTTTCATGTCATAATCTCGTAACAAGGCCGGAAAGTGAATCTTGTATTGACTGTGTATTTAGTAATTTTTTAAATTTTATATCACTAAACTCAGTCCAGAGTTCACTATCTGACCACAACTTTATATTTTGCCGTATTGAAATGAGCTTTTGTCACCGTGAGATTACACTGTGCATGAAATTGACACTTTTTTTTCGTGACAAGCTGGGCACCTAGCGTTTTAACATAATTCGGGTACGCTAAATCCAGTGGTGCTCTCGGTTTTTTAAGATTGGCTCTGGTTTTCGAGATATACCGTTATTTCGAAAATAGAGGAGGTTGCACCACATATGTTCGCGTAACTCAAAAACGCTTTAGCTTATTCCAAAAACTTAAAAAACCGAAATTCCGCAATAAAATTTCCTTTAAGAAAAGTACATCATACATTTTATCCTAGGGGGATAAAATGTATGACCGACCTTCATTGTTTTTTGTTCTTAACATTTTCTTAAATTATACTTTCCCTTTATCACCATCCCTTAGGGGGGCTCCCATACAAATATTGCGTTTTATGAAATTCTTAAATTAATTAAAATTTGTCGACTTTTGTGAATAAAATCAAAAGTTGCTAACAGATTTATTTCATTTATGGCTTGTTTTGGTAGCAGCTTTGTTTTTTATATGTTTGCAAAAAATTAGAAGCCTAGCTGCATTTTTTAATTTTTTTATGAATTTTTAAAGAACAAAAATTTCGAAATTTTGATAAAAAAATTAATTTTTTTTCAAAAAAAAAATTATTTTTCTAAAACGACTACGGATATTAGAAAGAAGTTTTACTTTTCTTAAATTCTTAAATTCTTTTTGGAATAAGCTAAAGCGTTTTTGAGTTACGCGAACATATGTGGTGCAACCTCCTCCATTTTCGATATAACGGTATATCTCCAAAACCAGAGCCAATCTTAAAAAACCGAGAGCACCACTGGATTTAGCGTACCCGAATTATGTTAAAACGCTAGGTGCCCGGCTTGTCTGTTTTTTCAACTAGCACAGTGTTATTATTGAAAATAAAAATTGGATAGATTTTACTAAATATGGGTCGTATATAGATGAAAACTTGACTCAAGCAAATTTTAATGGATCTGAACAACAATGTGAAAATCTTATTAATACTCTGTCGTTAGCGGCTTTACACTGAAATAAAAACCAAGCAAATCAATATAAGACAGAAGATAAACCCTTGGGTGTCTAAAGAATTAAGCTCGCTTATATCGTACAAAAATAAATTGTTAAAAGCAAGGAGGAAAAATAAGCAAAATAAATTTATTGCAAATAGCCTCAAACGAATAAGTAAAGTTATCAAATATTGCAACAAACAATTAATGAATAATTATTACTCTTATAATATAGAATTGTGCAAGGGTGATCCTAAGAAAACCTGGAAATTTTTAAATAAACAAATTGGAAAAAAATAGATTATTCTATGGAGTTATTGACCAATGATGATACCATGGTTACATTAGATAGCGAAAAAGCTTCTATTTTTAATACTTTTTTTATGATTCCGTTCGAGATATGCGTGTATGTATACCTCAAAATGATAATGATGACATCAATATGTTTCGCACAATGTCTCCTGTAAGTTCAAGATTTGTTCTAGAAGCCACAGATAGAGAAAAAATTTATCACTTCTTAGATTGCTAGGAAATAAATAAAAGTCCCGGTTGTGACAACATTACACCTAAAATGTTATTGGTACGAAAAGCAGCTGTGTCAGAAGGAATAACAAACATATTTAATAAAATGATAGAGGAAATGAGATATCCGAATGTACTAAAGGTGCACAAAATTATGCCAATACCTAAAGGTATTCGAAGTAATAAAGTGGAGAATTATCGTCCGATTTCAGTTCTTTCTGTCGTTGATAAGATATTAGAGAAAATTTTGTTTGAGCAATTATCAAGTTACCTTGAGATAAATAACATTTTGTTTGATCGACTTTTCGGTTTTAAAAAAGGCACTGGAACTGAAGAAGCTGTTGTTAATGTGATGGAGTATGTTTGTAGTGGACTTGATGCGGGTTTTAAAGGAGTTTCAGGTGTTTTTTTATCTATCGAAAGCGTTTGACTTGGTTGAACACGATATACTAGTAAAGAAACTAGATTTTATTGGTTTTTCACAAAATGCTGTTGAATTATTTAAAGATTATTTAAGGAACTGAAGACAATTTGTCCAAGTAGGTGAATCTAAAAGTGGTATGCTTGATGTGTTATGTGGTGTCCCACAGGGTAGCGTCCTGGGCCCACTGTTGTTTAAAATTTATATAAATGATATGAAAAATACAAAGTTTCATAGAAAACTATTTATGTTCGCTGATGATATCTGTCTTTTATACAATTATAAACATGAAAAAGTATTGCAAACACAGATCTATTTTTTCCGAATGTCAAAGGATTAACAAACTGATTTTAAATTCAGGGAAAACTAAATTTATAAAGTTTAAGCCATATAGTTCAAGGAACGATGAAGTTATGAGCGTACACATTGGTGATAATTCGATAAATAAGTCAGAGAGTGTTAAATATTTAGGAATTAATCTATGTCACAATCTTATATGGGATAACCACATTAATCAGCTGAAATCTAAAATATCATCTGGAATTGGTATTTTGTACAAATTTAGAAACAAATTGAATCCTGGAACGAAAATTTTACTCTACAATTCTTTAATTCACTCACACTTAACATCACTCCCAATGATCTATGCCTCAAAATCTAGCTCAGTAATAAAATCTCTTCAATCAGTACAGAATAAAGATTTGAAGATCATGTTTAATCTGCCGTTAAGATACAGAACAGTTAACTTATTTAAAAATTTTGCAAAAACTATACTTCCAATACGAGGGTTATATAAACAAAAAATTTTAATTTATGTTTTTGAATGTATTAAAGGATATGGATCTCACAATATACAGTTTTATCAAAACCTCATACACAGTCAGAGAATAACAAGACATGCGACGGATCTGAATGTAGCAAGATGTCGCCTTGAGTTGACTAAACAACGAGTTATTTTCGCTGGTGCTAATGAGTATAACCAATTACCTGACAACCTTAAAAAATATTTTTATACTGTCAACTTTTAAGGGAAGTATAAAACAGTACTTGCTTAATAACGTCGAAATACTTCTTACAAATTAACCTAAAAATGTAAATTTGTACATATTTTTTTTTTTCTTTTTTTTATATTCATATGTAATATATTGTTACAGATTTATTTTTAAATAGCTTAATTTACATTATAATTTATTTTAGTTGTAGTAGTTTAAGTTACTGTAGTTTTATTTGCATTAGTTTATTTCGCTGGTTGTTCGAAAATTATGTTTGTTATTATGTGTAGCATACTTTTAGGCACTTCTATTATTCGTGCATATTACTTAACGTCTTAATTTAAATGTAACGGTTTTCGAATGTACTGGAATGTACATACGAGAACTTTGTCGAATGTTACCGAACACCACTATATTACTATAAATAGCCGAACAACACAGCTAACATCATCAGTATAACAATAGAGCTTGTAAAGCGCGTATCAAAGTGAGTTTGATAATAAAAGTGTATAACCATAAGTGTAATAAGTTAAGTGATATAAAAACAATATCTGAGTGTATTTAATAAATGAAGTGCTCTTAATTTTATAACGAATTTCAAGTATTTTTAATTGCAATAAATTAACTCAAAGTATATTTAAAGGAAATAATCCAACGTTTATAAAAGGTATAAACGTAACAACTGGTGCCAGAAGTGAAATTGCATTAAAATAAAAATAAAAGCAGACATGAAATTTGAGGAGTTTAAAGTTGAACAACTCAAGAAAGAATTGAGTAAGCTGACATTGCCGACAACAGGTAATAAAGTAGAATTGCAGAAGAGACTTCTAGCGGCGTAATATTGACATTGATGGTTACGAGTTTGACGAAAAAGAAGAAATGGAAGTTTCCACTCGTGCAACTACAAACAACATGGATGTTTATTTACGAAAGGATTTAGTGGGATCAATTCAAACACATAAATTTGAATTGGCACTAAATTGCACAATATTCCTTACAAATGTTTATTTACGAAAGGATTTAGTGGGATGAATTCAAACACATAAATTTGAATTGGCACTAAATTGCACAATATTCCTTGCAAGTACTTGGGACTTGAAGGAAGCCGTCAGATTAAAACAAATTGTTTTGCTTAATATAAAGACGACTGATTGATCTTTATTTTTTACTTTCTTTTATATAAAATTAATTAATAATAAAATGCTTAGCTTAAGAATAATTACAAATGAATAATAAAATAATAAAATTGCTTATTTAACAGAAAACAAATGACCTAATTTTTAAGTGGTGTAAATGAACTTTATATATAAAAATAAACTATGGTTAATGAACTTAAAATGCTGTGTATGCAGTTGACAAAATAAAATTGAAACATAATATTGTGTAAGAAATTGGTTAATGCAAATAAAATAGAAATAATAAGTACATGTACGAATGTATGTTAGTAAACATTAAATAATAAATTAATAAATAAATGAGTGTGTGTGTATGTTCTTAACATTATCCACCGCGTTGAACACCGTTCAAGTAATAAATTTAGTGCGGCTAGAGTTGATTGATCGGCTGGTTTCCGGTTTCTGTCAATTTGCTAAGTCCTCTGATTTAAAAAACATATATTCCTCTCTGTGTTCATCTGTTGCTAGGTATGATGTATCTGGTTTGATAGATATTAAGCTATTATTTTTTATTGTTGGAACTGGTAATATTTTGAATAGCTCAAAAACCTGTTGATTGACTAGAGGTATTTTGATTTCGAATATGACTTCATATTTTGTTACAGCGCCCTTGACATTCATAAGCTTATATAGTTCAATTAAGTTATCACCTACTATTGGTAGGACCTGTGACGCTGGAAGATTAGCCTTGATAATAGTAATCTCCTCCTTTATTTGATGGGGCGACAATAAAAGAGGGCTTTTTTTTCATTATGAGTATCAGTAAGTACATTAATGATTTCGGCTTCTATTCTCTGTAGATTTATTGCTGTTAGTGTCAAGTGCGTTGACAGAATTCCAACAAGTTGAAGATTGCTCAGTTGAGAAGATTCCTTAGTTAATTCGTTTTTATTTTGCTCAATCATTTCTAAGATTTCTTTTTGTTTTTGTTGTGTATCATCCTGTTTGATGACGTTAATGGTTGAATCAATTATAGATGTTTGATTTTTTAAGCGACTAGTTATGTGGCTGTGTTCGATTTTTGCCTTGTTAATAATCCTTGACATTTCTTCTGCGTAGTCCGCATCAAGAACACCAAAAAGTGAACGCGCAATAGTGTCAACTATGTTGAATGGAGATCTTTTATAACGTCTGTTGGTAAATAAGTCTTTGTCTTGCAGTAATTCATTTTTTATTTGCTTTATGTTGTTCACCAATATGTTGCACAATGCGTATTGTTGTGTTACAGGGCAAAGTTGCTGCAAGATTTGCAAGCCTACTGACAAAGATTTTATTTCTGACAAAAAGGGCGTTAAGTCGTAACACACTAACATTTTCCATTCCGCTGTATTCAGTTTAACCGTTCCTATTCCTTCGAAATACAAACCTGGGTCTTTCTGAAATTGTGTAATTAGTAAGTTATTGCACAGGATCACAGGCATTAGGAACAGTGATAAGAATATAGTGAGCATTATCGGATTATTTGACATCTTGAATCTTTTTGTTGGGATGGTATCTTTTTTATCTTCCCTGGGTAAGGATCGTTCTAGTGTTGATTTTATTTCTGTTGAGACTGATTTTTCATTTTCGGAAAATAGTGGAGCCAGTCTGTGAATGGGTTGTTTAAATACCCCTGTTGATGTTTTTACTTCAGCCACTCTGACAGCACCGTCATCACCAGTGAACACATCTAGAATTCTCCCTAATGGCCACTTCATCGTGGGTATGTTATCTTCTTTGATGATAACCATATCTCCTTTTTTGAGATTTCTCATTTTTTGCTTCCATTTGTGACGTTGTTGAAGTTCATGTAGGTATTCTGTCGACCACCTTTTCCAGAATTGGTGTTTTATGTGCGAAATTAGTTTCCAATGAGATATGTTGGATGTCTTAAGAGTCTCTGCTCTGCTGTCTACTTGAGATGTAAGCGCTTCCCCGATGAGAAAATGACCCGGTGTCAATGCTTCAAAACTGTCTGGATCGTTTAATAGTGGCGTGAGTGGACGAGAATTCAAAATTGCTTCGATTTCTATGATAATTGTCTCTAATTCTTCATGGGTTAAGGTTTCAGTTGACACACTGCGTACTAAGAGATGTTTTGCGGATTTTACTGCAGCTTCCCATAAACCTCCGAAATGCGGTGCTCTTGGTGGGATAAAATGAAAATGTATTACAGCTGGAAGTTGAGATGATTGCTTCCTTTGCCTTGTCTGAATATATGTTTTCAGAAACTACTTTTTGCTCCTACGAAATTGGTAGCGTTATCACAATATATATTCTGGCAGTGACCACGTCGAGCAATAAACCGTTTGTGAGCCCCAATGAATGATTCAGTTGATAAGTCAGACACAAGTTCTAAGTGAACTGCCTTTGTTGCAAAACAGCAGAACACAGCTACGTAAGCTTTGGTTGGTCTTTTACCCCTGATCTTGTAGTGTACCCAGAATGGGCCACAATAATCTACACCGGAGTTTATAAATGATCGAGCAGGAACTACTCTTTGTTCTGGTAAATTTCCCATTACCTGTTGATATAGTTGTGGTCGAGCTCTAGTGCACCTTACGCATTTTTGAATAACTGATCGTGCTGTTGTCTTTCCTTTAATTGGCCGAAACCGTTGTCTTATTGTGTTTATCAGTGCTTGAGCTCGACAGTGCTTGCATTCTTCATGTGTCATTGTAAATAATAATTTTACTAAAGGGTCGTTATATGGCAATATTATTGGATGCTTTGCATCTGGTTGTAGATTGGAATGTTTTAATCTCCCTCCTACCCGAACAATACCGCTCTCATCCAAAAATGGTGATAGACTGCTTATAGAGCTATGACTGTTAATTTGCGTACCGCTTTTCAATTGTTTTATTTCGGCAGCAAAATCCGAAGCTTGTATGGCATGAATAATTAGAAGGAGGGAGTCGTCTAGGTGATATATTTTTTGGTCGATGTATATTTGGTCTTCGTGAATTCCTTATGAATCTAAGCACATATGCCAAAATTCTTTGCAATCTCCTAAATGAATTTTTGTGTTGAATTCCATATATGAGATCGATATCCGCCGTTACTTTTGCTGCAGTAACTACCTTTTTTAATTCTGTCTTATTTGTGTTAGACATTTGAGTAGAGAATTTCGCTGGCCACAGTTCTTCTTTTCCGTGGAGAAACATTGGACCATGAAACCATAGTCCAGATCTGTCCAGATCCGATGGCTGAAGCCCTCTGGATAGAATGTCAGCTGGGTTATCTTTCGATGGTACATGTCTCCATTGTTCTGGTAATGTTAATGTTTGGACAGTTGATACTCTATTAGCTACAAATGTTTTATATAAAGATGATTGTGAATTTATCCAGGACAGCACTATTTCAGAATCTGTCCACAAGAACATAGGTTGATTTTGAAGCTTCAAGTCGTTCTTGACTCTGTTGGCAAGTTGAGCTCCTACTACTGCGCCACATAGCTCTAGTCGAGGTAGTGTTTGTTGTTTCAAAGGAGCTACTCTAGATTTTGCACAAAGCAGGCGCACAGCTACTCGCCCATCCTTTGTAATAGAACGAATATATGCAGCAAAGGCCTTTTCTGATGCATCTACGAACACATGTAGCTGTGTCTTTATTGGTATCTCTTCATAGAATATATGCCGCGCTATTTTCAAATTATTGAGACTTTTTAAATTATTTCGAAATGTTTTCCAAGTAATACTTCTCGGGCAACGGATCATCCCAATCCAATGTGAGTTGCCACAATTGTTGAATAAATATCTTTGCTTTCACAACAATAGGAGCAAGGAGGCCAAGGGGATCGAATATTTTTGCAAGTTCGGACGTTACTGTAAGTTTCGATATTACTTGAAGTTGATTAATTTTTACTTTAACACAAAATTGATCGGTTTGAGGCATCCAGTATAATCCCAATGTTTTTATTGTTTTGCTAATATTGTCATTGAAATCTAAGTTGACTTCCCGATCACTATCTGGTATATCTTTCAGTAATCTTGAAGTATTAAAACACCATTTTCTTAGGTTGAAACCATGTTTTTTCAAAATAGTTATTAGTTCCTTTTGAGTCTGAACCGCTGTAGATTATCAGAACCACCAAGACCGTCATCCATATAGAAATTTTCTTTTAGCATTTGAGATCCAAGTGGATAACGCTCCATGTTTTCTTCTGCAATTCTCTGTAAGCATTTGGTAGCCAAATAAGGAGCTGATCGTGTACCGTATGTCACCATTAAATTGAGGAATTGTTACTTTTGGAAGTGGCAATGAACTGTGTAATCTCATGTCACTTCCCAGTTGTGGAGTACGAGCTACACCCTCATTGCATTTGTCTATTAGAACTGCAAGTTTAATTAGATTATGTTGCACCAAGTCTTCCAGGTCATCGTATTTATCTTGATGTAGTCCCACTTTTAAAGGTTCTTCCGTCTGTTGCCATATGTTGTCATATAAATCTTGAACTTGAGTCCATAAACCTTTTACGATATCTGATTTGAGTTGATAAAATTGTTTTGGCTGATCTGCTTCTATTGATTCCAAGCCGTGAAGCAGACGAGTAAGGGATGTCATACGAGCCATTATCTTTCTAGCTAGTCCGTGAATTGGTTCCTCTTTTGCGTCATCCTGGTTAATTGGCAATTCTTCTGGTATTTTTTCTCTTACGGTTGGCACTGGTTTGTTGGTTAAAGGCCTCAGTTTCTCTATTTGTAACTTAATGTATTCCATTGTAGAGCTGTATTTTTCACCAGTTACTTTGTATAGCTCCGTTGTAATATAAGGATCGTGTTCTGATAAGGTGGCATCACTACGAATTATATTCTCAGTTTTGTTAAATTCCTGCCATAGGTAACTGAGTTCATTCCGTTTGCTTTGATAAAATTCCTCAGTTTTTCTGTCAAGTGGAGCCTTTTTAATAATTGCAATGATTTTTTCAATATTACTGGCCCTTACTTCCTGCTGTGCTATAAGGTCTTGAATGTTTGCCATTGTGAGCTGATTGCGCTATTTGAAGTTTTTGTTGTTTTTTTTTGATTTGTCAAAGCCTTTACCACTCGTGAGGAGTTTACTTTATATTGTAGAAACACTGATGAGAAGAAACTTCACAACTTTAAGGTGTTGTGGTTTCAGTGAAGAGTTTTTTGGAAGGTTGTGTAATTCAAGGTGCGCTTTATAAACTTTAAGACTTCTTTACTGCTTACAAATTTATAAAAACGTCTGGAACTAGGGGTCACCAAATGTTTATTTACAAAAGGATTTAGTGGGATCAATTCAAACACATAAATTTGAATTGGCACTAAATTGCACAATATTCCTTACAAATGTTTATTTACGAAAGGATTTAGTGGGATCAATTCAAACACATAAATTTGAATTGACACTAAATTGCACAATATTCCTTGCAAGTACTTGGGACTTGAAGGAAGCCGTCAGATTAAAACAAATTGTTTTGCTTACTAAAAAGACGACTGATTGATCTTTATTTTTTACTTTCTTTTATATAAAATTAATTAATAATAAAATGCTTAGCTTAAGAATAATAATAATAATAAAATTGCTTATTTAACAGAAAACAAATGACCTAATTTTTAAGTGGTGTAAATGAACTTTATATATAAAAATAAAACTACTACACTTTTAATGAGCAATGGTTAATGAACTTAAAATGCTGTGTATGCAGTTGACAGTGTAAGAAATTGGTTAATGCAAATAAAATAAAAATAATAAGTACATGTACGAATGTATGTTAGTAAACATTAAATAATAAATTAATAAATAAATGAGTGTGTGTGTGTATGTTCTTAACAATGGATTTAAGTACGATGCTTGCTGCTATGATGGAAAAGATAGAAATTAAATTCCAGGAAGTTCAAGAAAATTCTAAAACTAATAATGAAAAATTATTAGCTCAAGTTAAAGCGGAAGTTCAAGAAGTTAAACTAGAAGTTCAAGAAACTTCTAGAGCTAATAATGAAAAATTATTAGCAGAAGTTCAAGAATCTTCTAGAGCTAATAATGAAAATTATTAGCTGAAGTTAAAGAAGAAGTGCAAGAAACAGCTAGAGCTACAAACGAGAAACTTCAAGAAATTTCTGAAGCTGTAAATAACCGAGTAGAGGACATTGAAAAGCAAGTTAATAAAATTGATAAAAAAAAAATATCTGACCTTGAAGATTGCATAGTTGCTCAAGCAAGTGACTTCAATAGCAAATTACAACTACAAGTCAAAGACGTTAACGAAAAATTGCAGTTACAAGTAAAAAATAACCATGAAAGATTTCGCAACAGAGATCGAGCGTTTGGTGCAGCTGACTTATCCAGGTGAAAATCACCCATTTTTGGATCAGTTTAAAATTGAAACGTTTGTAAATGGAATACGTGATCCTGAAATAAAGCAAGCGGTGTTTGGCACGCATAAATCGACGTTTGCAGAAACCGTTGCATACGCGCTGACACAGGAGACCGCAAAATTACTCTCTAAGCCGCAGATATATAAGGTGCGAAATCTCGAAATTTCTGAAGAAATGGAAAGAGATGAAATAAGTGATTTAAAGGCTCGTATACAGGCGTTAGAGGAGAAGCTAGGCAAAGTAAAAGCCAAATGCTATAACTGCGGTAAGAATGGACATTATCAGCGAAATTGTAGAGCACCAAGAAAGCGGGCTTGATTTGTATCGCCACCTGAATACAGCAAGCTGGAAAACACGCAGTTACCGTTAAAACAAGTTAACACTTATAGACATGAGCATGATCCCATTACAGAGGGCCCCACAATCTCCATATCAGTTATGCAGCAGGAAAATAGCAACCTTACTGCTTGTGGGTATATCAATGGTCAGAGGCATGTTCTTACAATAGATACAGGAGCATCACAATCAATTATCAGACCTGATATAGTCAAGGAGGAAATCGAACCACTATGTGGTGTAAGTCTACGAACAGCTACTGGGAAGTTTGCTAATGTTTATGGAAAAATAAAATTGAAATTAACTATTGCAAATATAAGTGTTTATCATGTATTTATTGTTGCTGAGATTGTGGATGAAGTAATCGTGGGCGCTAATTTTATGATAAGTCATAACATTAATCTGCACATGGGACGAAAAGTTATGATTTGGCGCAACATTGAGATTCCGTTTACTGGACTAAACGACTTCAGGGAAATAACTTTAGTATTGAGCACAGAAAAGGGGTCAAACATGGCAATGCGGATGCACGTTCCCGACAAATCTGCAGCTTGAAGAGCAAACATGGTACAAAACCTGATGAAGAAGAGTGCGTAATAGATGTTCGACTAACGCATATAGACAAAAGTGGTGAATGGTCAGTGGCGCAAAGAAAATATCCTATACTGGCAAAGATTATATCAGCAAAGGAAAAAGACAAAAGGCCCACTCAAAACCAAATATCAGCGGGAAGTCCACTGATGAAATCCTATTGGGCGCTGTGGAATAGCCTGAAGGTGGTTAATGGATGTCTATACCGAATATGGGAAAGTGCTAATGGAAAATCAGTAACAAATCTAATTGTCGTGCCGTCCTCTAAAATTGACGAAGTTTTAAGGGAGTTTCACGAAGGTCTCAGTGGAGGTTACTTTGGTATGACAGAAACCCTTAAAAAGTTAAAGTAACGGTTCTATTGGGTTGGCTGTCAACAATCGGTAGCTGCTTGGATAGAAAATTGTGCCCAATGCATCGCAGCGAAAGCCAAGCAAGAAAAAGTCGTGAGCCATTGCAGAAGTACAACTTGGGCGGCCCCTTTGAGCAAACAAACATGTCCAGCAACAAGATGAAAGCCAGATACGACCGTGCAGCAGAATCTGAAGGCTTTAATGAGGGTCAGCGAGTTCTACTATATAACCCACAATGCAATAAAGGATTGCAAAATCATTGGGATGGACCGTATAAGGTGATAAAAAGAATAAATGATGTCGTGTATAGAATACAAAAGTACAATACCCCAAGATCCAAGATGAAAGTGGTTCTCGAGCGCCTCGCTAAGTACGGAAAAAGTGAATTTGTGCCTATTCGGGACGAACTGGCTTAAGCGGGCGGTAGTGTTACAGATCTATTTTTAAATAGCTTAATTTACATTATAATTTATTTTAGTTGTAGTACTTTAAGTTACTGTAGTTTTATTTGTATTAGTTTATTTCGCTGGTTTTTCGAAAATTATGTTTGTTATTATGTGTAGCATACTTTTAGGTACTTCTCTTATTCGTGCATATTACTTAACGTCTAATTTAAATGTAACGGTTTTCGAATGTACTAGAATGTACATACGAGAACTTTGTCCAATGTTACCGAACACCACTATGTTACTATAAATAGCCGAACAACACAGCTAACATCATCAGTAAAACAATAGAGCTTGTAAAGCGCGTATCAAAGTGAGTTTGATAATAAAAGTGTATAACCATAAGTGTAATAAGTTAAGTGATATAAAAACAATATCTGAGTGTATTTAATAAATGAAGTGCTCTTAATTTTATAACGAATTTCAAGTGTTTTTAATTGCAATAAAAGAACTCAAAGTCTATTTAAAGGAAATAATCTAACGTTTATAAAAGGTATAAACGTAACAATATTGTTAATTTTTTAATTTAAATTATATAGTGTAATATATTTATTGTTGCCTACTTTTCTTTTAGCCTCTATAAAGCCATAATGGGCGCTGAGGCAAAATTTTAAATCTTGTTAAATGAAATTGAAATAAAGCCTTAAATTAAAAAAAAAAATCGCTAGTTGTATTTCGGGCAAAAATTCTCTCCAAGTTTTTTGATTCGAACCTGTGCAATCATTGTTTTTACCGTACAATTTACGCGTTCTGTAGGATTGTCGGTAATAAGCACTCTTGGCACTCCATTATTCGCAAAAATTCTCTCCCGAAATGCCTTTCTTAATGTTTTACCCGTCGCTCTGCGCAATTACACCAGTTCTGACCAGTTAGAAAATTTATCGGTGAAAACCAGTAGTATTATGCCCCTGTTTTATTCTGGGTAATGGGCCTACAAAATCTGCGCATAATATTGCCCATGGTTCTTCTGCAATGCAGGATAACATCTGTCAGGCAGAAAGCTGCTGATTTGGTTTGTATTGTTGACATATCTTAACAATATGGTTAATGGTATTGATTGGCTACGCGGGCCAATGTTTTTTATTCCCAGGTTTATGATTTTCTTTTAAAAACATAGCTTCCATGGCGCACAGTCCTCACCCTCATCTGCTGTTGGGATATGGCGATATATATTCGGCTATTCAGTATCGTAAAATCCGGGAATTTTTTTCGGCTGTTTTGTCACGTCTACAAGCTTTTGTCGTCTCTAGCTTTACTCTACCAGACTTGGTTATACGTATTATTGTTACTACAAAATTATGTTTCATCCGATAGCGGTCGTTGTGTTTGTTTTAATGTTGTTAGCTGCGTCGGCCTGTCTCTTTGTCTGTGCGTTACTTCAAAGTAATAATTGTTTCGTTTTCTTCTCTCACTAGCATTTCTCTTTGCCATCTGTACTTCTACTGACCTCTCTACTGCCCTTTGCTTCTCTGTATTGGTCGTAATGGTTTAGCCAGCATTGACCCACCACATTGCTCTTACTTTGACCTCCTGTAAAATCTGAAATGACACAATATAATATTTGCGGATGTAATCTGCCCCAATGTATGGATGTAATCCATTTTCTACCAATAAAACTATAATTTAAATTTATTTTATCTTCGTTTTTATGATTTAAGAAATTATGTAATTATTATTGTGTGTCTAGAAATTCGTAGAATTTTAGGTCCTTACAAATTACTGATAGTTCCATAATTATATGGCATAGGTCCAAATAGGTTTGAGTATAGTTTTCAGAAGTAAAATTTTGTTTTCGATAGAGGGTTAGAATATAGTTTAAATTTGTTGTCTAGTTGTTTCCTTTTAGCTGATATACATACATATATGATTTACACGCAAGGCGTCTGTCCAAGTGGAGTCCCAGATATTTTACAGTTTACTAATAGGCATTTCATAACCATTTAGAACTACAGGTGGATAATTTTTTGTTCTTGTTGTAAAAGTAATGTGGTGTGATTTTTAGGTATTAATTACAATATTCCAGTTTGTAAGCCAATTATTAACACTATCTAGTTGTAGCTGTAATGCCGCGTCATCCGCACATGTAGCCACAAAAACACAAAGGTTAAACTTTTTATACCCTTTACCTGTGGTGCACAAGGGTATATATAGCTTTGTCATTCCGTTTGTAATTTCTACGATTTTCATTTCCGATCCATGCTTACAAATTTTTATTTCATTAACGAGTTTACAATTTTTTTCTATACCGTAATATTTTTCAATACATATAAAAACTTTTTCGAATTTTATTTTTAAAATTTTCCCTTCATACAGTGAAAAAGGGTATATATGTATATATCGGGTGTCCCAACTAGAGCGCAATTTTTAAATTTTAAATAAAACACAGATATTTAAAAAAAAATCGTGAAACTTTATTATATCGTAAAGTAGACAGAATGAGGTTATGTATGGAACAATATATCATGCAGATGGCCGCCGCGGCTTTGCTGGCACACACGCGATCTTTTAATGAAATTTTCAATGACTTTATTGCATAAATGCTGCGGTATTTCATTAATGCAGCGTCCAATTTCCTCTTTTAAGGCTTGAGTCGTCGTCGGTTTATTCGCGTAAACCATCGACTTCAAAAAACCCCAAGGAAAAAAATCTAAAGGTGTTAAATCACACGATCTAGGCGGCCAATTCTGATCTCCAAAACGCGAAATAACACGACCGGGAAATAACTGATGCAGCAATTGAATTGTTTCTTTGGCTGTATGACATGTGGCGCCATCTTGTTGAAACCACATGCCCTCCACATTCATTTCTTCAATTCTAGGCAAGAAAAAACTGGTTATCATTTCACGATACCGAACACCATCGACTGTTTGCGCTTGACCTGCCTCATTTTCATAAAAAAAGGTGAGGTGAGGTGGATGGAGTTTGAGCTACATCATCACGTACAGCTGCGACATTTTCGGTCGATCGACCTGGTCAAAGGCGCGTTGTTGTCTTTACATCACTAACAGACCCAGTTTCGGCAAATTTATCCTTTAATCTCTTTACATTTGACTCTTTTGGAGCATTATTGTGACCCCAAATTGATCGCAATTTGCGAACTGTAGCCGCAAAACTTTCACCATTTTGGTAAAACAATTTCACAATGAGAATGCGTTGTTCATTCGTGTAGCACTCCATTTTTACTAACCTCGTACCTTCTACTAGCAAACAATAACAATTGTTCAAATGTCAAACAATGACACTTCGAATGGCGCCAAATTTAAAAATTGCTTTCTAGTTGGGACACCCGATATAAAGGTTTGTCATTCCGTGTGGAATTTCTACAATTTTCATTTTCGACCCCATAAAGTATATATTATCTGAAAGCTTATAAATAGAGGAGTCGATTAAGCTCTGTCAGTTTGTTCGTGTGTATGTTGAAATCAACTTTTTGAAGCCCCCCGACATCACCTGGACCCGGGTGAGGTATTAAAATATCAGAAGTATTCGGGAGTAGATCGGTATTGAAAATCAGAAGCATCGGTACATAAACAACTGAGATATGAGCAAAAACCACGGCCACCTCGTTTTTTTTAGCAAAAAAACAACATACTTACATATATACTGACGTGGTATACTGGTTAGAGTAAACGTGGCATCGAACCCCAGCTGAGCCCAAAAAAATTTTTTTGATTATTTTTTTGTTTTATTCTTTATTTTATAAATTATTTATATTTTTATTAATTTGTTAATTTTTTTAAATATTTTTTTTAATATTTTTTTTATTTTTTTTTTAATTTTTTTTCTAAATTTTTAAAATTTTTTTTTTTTAATTTTTTTTCTAAATTTTTAAAAATTTTTTTTTTTAATTTTTTTTTTGTTTTATATTTATTATTTGCATTTTTATTATTTTTTTAATTATTTTTTATATCTTTTTTTATTTTTTTTTTTTGTTTTATTTTTTAAAATTTTTTTTTATTTTTTATATTATTTTTTAACACACATACGTAAATTTATTATGGTATAGGGAAAATTTTGTGATGAAGTAGTGAATAATGAAATGGCATACTCTCCTCTATAAAAATATAATTTATCTTATGAGCCTATTGATGGGATATAAGGAATGTGTTAATAACAGGGACCGTAATAATTATTCCTTTTATCATAAAAGTCTGATGATAACAGTTATTTTTTGAGCAAAAATAAAAGTTATTTTTTGATTTTTATTTTTTCGAGCAAAAATAAAAGTTATTTTTTGATTTTTATTTTTTCGATCAAAAATAAAAGTTATTTTTTGATTTTTATTTTTTCGAGCAAAAATAAAAGTTATTTTTTGCTTTTTATTTTTTTGATCAAAAATAAAAGTTATTTTTTGCTTCTTATTTTTTCGAGCAAAAATAACAGTTATTTTTTGCTTTTTATTTTTTTTAGCACAAATAAAAGTTATTTTTTGATTTCTATTTTTTTGAGCAAAAATAAAAGTTATATTTTGATTTTTATTTTTTTGAGCAACAAAAAAAAATTTATTTTCGAACGAAATGTACGTGTTACAATAATTAAGTTAATATTAAATATTTATTTTAATGTTCATAAAAAATTCCCATGATGAACACATTTTTTGTGATTTCTCACATTTTTGTATACTATGTATTCTATATCAATGGTGGGTGCTGGTTTGCCTGAGTTACGAAGTTGTTCAGGTATTTAGTAAATCATCCTACATGATTGCTGAAAAGTTTTTAAAACAACCTGAAAAATAACATACATAAAAAATGAAAATCACATTATAATTAATAATTAAAGACAATAGTTGATAACAAAGTTTGAAAAAGAAATAGTTGATAATTTGTAAATACTAAGCAAAACGAATTGATAAAAATGAGAGGAGTTATTAGGAGCTTTTAGAGTAGTATGTAACGATATTAAACAATCACTGACAATAAATATGAGAAATCACAAATTCGAGTACAGTGTTATTATTATTTCTTTCATTGTTAAAAACTCGTCTTTACCGTTACATTTAAATAATATTTAATATCGAAAAAATAAAAATTAAAAAAAACAACTTTTATTTTTGCTCGAAAAAATCAAAATCAAAAAGTAACTTTTATTTTTGCTCGAAAAAATAAAAATCAAAAAGTAACTTTTATTTTTGCTCGAAAAAATAAAATTCAAAAAATAACTTTTATTTTTAATCGAAAAAATAAAAATAAAAAAATAACTTTTATTTTTGATCGAAAAAATAAAAATCAAAAAATAACTTATTTTTGATCGAAAAAATAAAAATCAAAAAATAACTTTTATTTTTGCTCAAAAAAATAAAAATCAAAAAATAACTTTTATTTTTGCTCGAAAAAATAAAAATCAAAAAAGAACTTTTATTTTTGCTCAAAAAAATAAAAATCTAATGATAAGGATCAATATGGTATACTTGAATCCGTTTTACGACATTTACTTCTGAATGCTTTTTTTGCTTTAAAATTCCAAAATAAGTGTTATTTTCGGTCCCTGGTTAATAATGTTAGCTTTTATAAGGTGAATTGCTTTTTCAATGTTATCTACTTCTTTTTTTATTAAATCGATTTTGAATTTATAAATCAGGTTCGAGGTACTCTGTTAGATTAATGACATATATGATTATGATTAATGATTCTATAAGTTTTAGTCTGAACTTTTCCGATGCCACCTTCAATGGTAAAAATCTCGGATCGAGAGAAGTCAATTACTTCGACCGAACCGTAGCAAAGAATAAATCTCAGTGAAATAAAAAATCTAAAATGAAGATGTGAATAGTGAATTGATTATTTTCTAATACGGCCCTTGTGAACCACTATGCCTGATTTCGTTACAACAGTAGTTTCTATTTTCCTTAACTATCTCCTCTTTGTATCTCTTTAAAAGCCTTGTCCCTAATCTTTTTTTTTTATATTTCATTTATTTATTAAAATTTATTAATTTTATTAATATCGTTAACAGAGTTATGAGAATTTACATATAGTATTACAACAATTAACATCTGATTAATTAAATAAAGAAACTATTAATATCACAGTTTAAAGGAAAAGTTGTTCATAAAAAACCTCGTATCAACTTAGAAGTCATAAGAGATTTTAAAACAATCACTGAAATGTGTCTTTTAAACAAAAAACCCTCAGTGGTTGTTCAGCAAATTTCTTATTATTTCAATATTTGACCTTCTGCATTTCTGCGTCAGTTCCTTGCCAATGAATTAAACATTTTAAAGTTAAAGTTTCTATGTAGAAGATAACTTGGATATCTAAAAGGCAGATTTTGTATTATTTTTAAGTTTTTATTTTGAACAATTTGCAATTTTTTTCTATGCGTTTTAGCAGCCTTTTTGGACCAGATTTGACAACCATAGGCCATCATCGGTCGAATACACATTTTGTAAATAAGTACCTTGTTCTTTATATTAAGTTTAGATCTTCGGCTAATTAAGGGGTATAAGGCACGGCTGCACTTAATTGCCTTCTCACAAATGTAATAAACAGGTTTTTGCCAAGGATAACTCCTAAATATTTAATTTCGTCCCTCAATGGAATAATTGTTCCCCTAGACGATAAATATCTAGTAGGAAAGCGTTTTCGCGATTTGTTGAATGGAAATATAATTGCTTGAGTTTTATCGTCATTGACTTTTATTTTCCATTTGTCATAGTATTTACGAATTAATTTAAGATTATGTATTTTCCATTCTCCTAATTATCGCATTCGACACTTTACCGCATCAAATAAAGGCGCTGTCATCCGCGTAAAAAGCTGCATCATGGTCTCTTCTTAGAGTAACATCAGATGTATATATCGAGTATAGTGTAGGGGATAACACTGATCCTTGCGGAAAGCCCTCAGGTATTTGCCTTTCACTAGAAAATTTGTTATTGACAGATACAACAAACGTACGTTAATCTAAAAAGCTTTTGATAAGTTTTTGTAGATAACTTGGAAAATGTCAAAAGCTTTTTCGATATCAAGAAAAACAACTCCAGTACTTTCTCGATTACTTTTATTACATTCAAGAAAGTTTACAACTCTTTTAAGTTGATGTACAGTGGAGTGCTCTTTTCGAAAACCTAATTGTTTTTGATTTATGATATTATTGCAATTTGAAAAATCTAAAATTCTCGAACACCTTATCCAATAGGCTTAGAATACTAATTGGTCTATAGCTGGAGGGTGATTTAGGATCCTTTCCAGATTTGTGGATTGAAATTACCTTAGCCATTTTAAAAACAAGCGGGAAGTACCCGTTGCTTAAACAAAAGTTAAATAGTTTACTTAAGTTTTCAAAAAAAATAATCAGGCATATTTTTAAGTAATATGCTGTTAATCCCATCTAAACCAGGGGATTTATTATTTTTTAACAATACTTGTATAATCGGTAAGAGTTTGATTGAGTTCATTAATGTATCTCGATACAACCGAGTCGATGGGTGATGGATTGTTAAAAGTAATGGTATATGAACTGGCAAATACGTCAGCTATTGCATTTGCCTTTTCGACGTCTGAATTTAAAATTGTTCTATTTAAACGAAGATTAGACAATGTGGAGTTTTTACCTTTTAAAGTTTTTGTTAATTTCCAAAAGTTTTTAGAGCCGGTAGGCAGATTTGATATGAATTTCGACCAAGATTCATTTCTGTCTTTATTTAGGTGAAAGTCAATTAGCCTATTTAGCTGCTTCAAGATACAGTTTAATTGCACTTTAAAATTTATATCCCTACATCTTTAAAATGTACGTCTATATTTGTTTCTCTGAGAAATTAGCATTTTACTAATTTCTGAAATTTCCCGTTGAAAGGGGTTTCATTGACCAACTGGTATTTTATTAATAGCTTCTTTTACAATGGATATTAGTTTACTCAATGCTAAATCTTGATTACCTGTGGTTGTAATATTTTGATCAATCTCTTGTAATATTATTTCGCTTTCCACGAAGTTTTTTATTGATGACCGATCGGCTCGATTAGACAAGGGTAGCATCAAAATGCTATTCTGTACCTCTCCATAAATGACGCAAGATAGTGGTACAAGGTCCGACTTCAACATATTTGGATGTGTTTCCAAGGTTGAAAAAGGAAGACAAGAGTTAGTTAAAAGGATGTCTACTGTAGACGGCTGTACTGGATTAAAATTTTGTCCAAAACGAGTAAATGCATTTGAGTAATAAATATAGTAGTTTGATTGAAGGCTATGGCTATAAAGCTCATTACCAGCACTATTGTTTGAAAAACAATTCCAGTGCGTATGTTGAGCGTTTTAAACACCAATTAAAAAGAAGTAATTTGAACGTCTAGTTAAAGCATACATACCACTTTTAAAATTTATAGTGTGAACCGGATTGTACGCAGATGTAAAAATCACAGGGCGCCTATTTATAATTACTCGTACCGAAATATTTTCAGACACACTCGTATTTATAATTGGTAATATTTCATGTTCAACATTGTATTTTACTGCGATGAGTACACCGCCACCATGAGTTAGTCGATCCTCTCTATAAATTTTGTAGACTCCAAGTTTAAATGTATCGTGGGGTTTCTAAAATGTCTCATTGAAAAGGAGAATATCAACTTCCTTGTCATGCACAAATGTTTTCAGCTGTGAAGCTGTTGACTCAGTCGTTATGCCTTGAGCATTTCCAGTGCATAACATGAACATTTTGACTAACTGTTGATTTATATGGCATGTTGAAGCATCATTCCGAGCGCTCGTAGCCTGTCGTACTTATTTTGGCACCTTTGAAGTGCATCGACAGCGTCAAATAATATTTGCATCAATTTCTCATTAGAAATATCATCTGTTAACAAGGGTTTTACTTCTTGTTACATAAAAGTACATTACATTACTTTTAGCACCAGAGTCACGTGCATAATTTTGGTGTCCCTTACCGGGCAGTTGGGGAAAATTAACTTCATCGGAGTTGATGTTCAGCATATTAGTCCTATATGGTACTTTATTTCTGGCTGTGATACGTTGACGAATCTCCAGGTACTTCTTTACGTTTTTTATAATTCTTCCTAGCACAGTTGTAACATTTGTAGATAATGTTCTCACTATTAGCGGCCTTGTTTAATTGACAATCTGCAAATTCGTGATTACCTGCACAGGCTGCACACACTACTACTCTGTTACAGTTACTAGCACCGTGACCATACATATAGGGCCTTTGCAGCCCTTGAGTGGTCTTCTCCAGTAAACGGCAATATTTCTTAAATATCTAATTTTCAGTATACATATCTCTCTTTGACTCTTGTTGACGATAAAATTCAATTAGAAAAAGCGTATCATCTACGGTTGATCTTTTCGTGGTGATTTCCTTTCATGCGTGTAAAATTGGTACTTCTTAGTACATTAAGGGCCTCGTTATACAGAATCCTTGAGCTTGATATTATTTTAGTTCCAATGGAAATTTTTTTGAACATGTACCTGTCTCCAATTAGTTCAAAAACTGATGAAAAACTATGGACAGAGTATCACGTTCTTCCTCTTATTCTTCAAGTATATTAAATCTATTTGCATTACTGCTTTGTACTTCTGATGTTTTAGGCACTTAAAATTTTGGGCAATTACCCCAATGCTTCTTTCTTTTTTTCGACAGCATTGCCAGAAATATTCACAAACACAAAATGGTATTTCTGTCGACTTTTTTATAAATAAAATTAATTTAATAATTTAGAGCAAAATATAACACGATGTTTACGTTTTTAGGCAGAGATGCCAGATTGTGTTGTCCCTAATCTTTTGTTCTGTCTAACGAAAATTTTGTCTCTCGCCTAATAGTTGTCCATTTCTTGTCTATTTCTGTTGATATTCTAAATATTTTTCCTGTTTTGCTTTTAGTTTCTCGAAATTTTTCTTTCTGATATCTTTTCTATTATCGGAATTAAATAAAGTTGGTCTACCAAAAAATAAGTCAACTGGTTTTTTTCCCTGTGACTGAATCGAAAAAAATGATTGTATTGATTTACGGACCACTCTAGCAATTCGTGAAAATTCTTCTGTGGATACTTATGTTTCAAGCATCTCACAATCTCCGACAATGTGGAATCTCTATCTCTATCTGTCTATCTGTCCGTTGACTTCGCTTTTATAAGGCGGTGCGGTAAAATTCGTAATATTCAACTCGCTTTCTAGCATAGACTTAATTGGTTGTGAACAAAATGTCTTTTTGTTATCAAAAACTATGGCCTTCGGAATTTCGAAGCAAAATATTGGTTATTTTATATTTTCTATACTTTTCGTTTCTACATTCCCAACTACTGGCAATTTAGAGAATTTGTTGATTGAGGTAAGTACCCTATATTTGTCCGTTGAAAAAATGTCGATGTGTATGGTATTTATGTCCTGGATATTAGGGTAATGGTGTAGCTCCAAATTTTGGATTATTTGAATGTCTTTCGTATATATTTTCCTTGCAAATTTTACATAGTTTTGCTATTCTCTTAATTTTGTTTGACATGCCTGGAAAATAAAATTTTTCTAGTATCTGTAGTTTATTCTCCCTTTCATTCCTATGTGCACGGTTATGTTCTTCAATTATGAATCTATCCTGTTCCTCTGCACCAATGATGTCTTCTACTACTTGTTGTGTAAAACGAATCTTATAATTAGCAAAATGAATTGGGTATACTGATTGAATTTTTAGCATTATTGGTTCTGTCGTTTTGATACCATTTATCACTAATGGATTTAGGTATTTTATAGAAGTGATTTAAGTAATTCCTCTGAACTTTATTCAGTTATTAGGTGTCTATGGTATGCAGGAAACAATACATGGAATTTGTATGAACTTTGTGAACCTTCCGATATAAATATCTGATTTTTGAAAACATTAACTGGTGTTTCGACGAATGGTGAAACATTTTCGGAAGAACTATCACTACTATGATCGGTAACGGGATTTATATTTGAAACTGATGACCTTGAGAGGAAGTCTGCAACAAACGCCGATTAATAAGATACTCGTATCCAATCAGCTGATTGTTATTTTTTTATTATCTTGCCTGCAGCTGGCACGGCCGAATATAGAACTCTTGTTTTTTTAATTTTTTGACATTTATTATTTGTTTTTGGTTTCTCATCAAAAATTTGCTTGTACTTGCCGAGAACAGGCAAGTGTGTACTCAAATATGAGCCATTTTCTTCCTCTTAACCTCTTACCCCTTTTATCTACACACGGAAGAGACTTGCCTAATCTGAAAGGAGTGATACGACGTTGGTTTAGCAAATTTAATTGTACATATTTTGCTTTTAAGTTCACAAACGCAAATAACAGCAGCAAGTTGCAAAATACAGTTTTAAATTGTCAAATTGAAGTCCGATGTTGATTACAATGCAGTCTATCTTAAATTGTCATTTTTTAAATTAAAAATATTACAATTATGTATGTATATTGGCCTTAAATATTACAAAAAAAAAGTTTGAAATTTTTTTATGACGTTTTTCGACAATCGCAGGCAAGAATACAAAAACGATATTCCTGTTGTTTTTGATGTCGTATTTTTGCAGCGATGCATATTTCTTATGGATGTTTTTTTTTTTTTTTTTTTTTGACGAAATGGGGAGTGAAATTGACATTTTAAAAGAATAAAATTTTTATTTTAGTTGACCTTATTATAGTTGTATTTTTCCTTTAATTACACTGCTTTACAAATTTTTAATTTGGAAAAATACCAAGAACGCCACATGCCTAGATAAGTTAATTGGGACCTCCTGAACACGAAAAACGCTGTAATTTTTTTTTTCTAAGTACCGTTTTTTAGATAACGGTACTTTTGTGTTTTTCGGTGTATGGTCCCACTCAAACCCTTATGGAACCCAACCGAAAAGTCCGTTCAAGTCGCTCGTCATTTTAATTTAATTTTTTTAATTTACACCGAATATAGTGTGTGAGCAATGAAGATGAAAATATTGTCGTTCCAAAAAATCCTTAATAAAAACTTTATTTTTCATCCGATTCCTTTCAAATTACGTTTAAAATGTTGGTAATTAAATAAGCTATATGGTAAGAAAATAAAACATTCCAGACCTTTACTATAACGTAGAAAAAAAACGAAGTAAAAATTAAAAATTTTGAAAAAAACGTAAAAAATAGGCAAATTTTGAACTTTGAGGTGTCATAACTCAGCCATTTCTTATCAGATAGAAATTTGCAGCATATCGACGGAAAAGGCATTCAATTCAATTCTTTTCAACGATATGCCATTTATCTCGATCGGACTTTGCGGTTGGGTTCCACAAGGGTTTGAGTGGGACCATACACCGAAAAACACAAAAGTACCGTTATCTAAAAAACGGTAATTAGAAAAAAAAAATTACAGCGTTTTTCGTGTTCAGGAGGTCCCAATTAACTTATCTAGGCATGTGGCGTTCTTGGTATTTTTTGGCTGTAAACCAGTGTTATTAATTCGGCTTGAGGTCATTTATTGAAATTTATTTATAAATAAATTATTTTTTTAATTTTTTTTTTTTGTTATTTATATTTATTTATTAAAACTTATTAATTTTATCAATATCGTTAACAGAGTTATGAGAATTTACATATAGTATTACAACAATTAACATCTGATTAATTAAATAAGGAAACTACTAATATCACAGTTTAAAGAAAAAGTTGTTCATAAAAAACCTAGTATCAACTTGGAAGTCATAAGAGATTTTAAAACAATTACTGAAATGTGTCTTTTAAATAAAAGACCCTCAGTGGTTGTTCAGCAAATTTCTTATTATTTCAAAATTTGACCTTCTGCATTTTTCATTAAATGACAGCGTCAGTTCCCTTGTCAATGAATTAAACATTTTAAAGTTAAAGTTTCTATGTAGAAGATATGTTGGATATCTAAAAGGTAGATTTTGTATTATTTTCAAGTTTTTATTTTGAATGACTTGCAATTTTTTTGTATGCGTTTTAGCAGCCTTTTGTGACCAGATTTGACAACCATAGGTCATAATCGGTCAAATACACATTTTGTAAATAAGTTCCTTGTTCTTTATATTAAGTTTAGATCTTCGGCTAATTAAGGGGTATAAGGCACGGCTACACTTAATTGCCTTCTCACAAATGTAATTAACATGATGTTTAAATAAAAGTTTTTTGTCAAGGATAACTCCTAAATATTTAATTTCGTCCCTCAATGGAATTATTGTTCCCCTAGACGATAAATATCTAGTAGGAAAGCGTTTTCGCGATTTGTTGAATGGAAATATAATTGCTTGAGTTTTATCGTCATTGACTTTTATTTTCCATTTGTCATAGTATTTACGAATTAATTTAAGATTATTTTCCATTCTCCTAATCAGTTTTGTTGCATAACGAGAAAAGGTTATTGAAATCGATTGTAAGTCGATAACTAGGAAAAGCCATTGAGAATGCGATATACTCGATATTATGCTTTAAATTGAGTTTTAACTGCGATATTAAGTATTTCTAAAAAATTGTTGAAATTTTGTTGAGATTTCTAGAAGTTGGGTTTAAGCGAGAAATTAACAAAAAAAAAACAATGTAAAAGTTTAATCAGAATTCCATAAAATTCGGCTATAGCATCTTAAGATTAGCAAAGATGTAAATGGGAAAAAAGCTACTAATACTCTTCGTAATTTGAATAAGTTTGAGTATAAATTGGCTTGAGCGGAAATTTACCAATATTTTTTATAATTTGGATAGGTAGTAACGTATTTGTATAAAAATTTACCAATATCCTTTTTAATTTGGATAGGTATTCAGTGGATGTGTATGTAACTTTACAAAAATCCTTTGTAATTTGGATAGGTATTAGCGTATTTGACGCAATAGATACTGACCTATATCCTTTGTAATTTAGATAGGTCAAAGTTAGGAAACTAATATTCCTAGAATCGCCGATTTATTTTATAATTTAATTTAGGAAAGTGTACTTAAAAATAAGTAGTGTATAATTTTAATTTATACAACACTAATGTTTTATTTTATTAATTTATTAGTTTAATGTAAATATAATCCAATTTTGTAGATTTTAGTAATTTAATTTCAGTTTATTAAAACATATGGATTATGTAGCAAACAGTATTTAAGATAAAATTAGTTCAAACAAGGTTTTAGATTTTCAGTTTACTGTTTAATTTATTTGTTGCATATTATATTTTCTGACCCACTGTGCCTGTATGTTTGTACTATGTTCTGCTAATTATTTCGATGACGAATGCATATTTTTTAAATTTATTTATTAAAACTTATTAATTTTATTAATATCGTTAACAGAGTTATGAGAATTTACATATAGTATTACAACAATTAACATCTGATTAATTAAATAAAGAAACTACTAATATCACAGTTTAAAGAAAAAGTTGTTCATAAAAAACCTAGTATCAACTTAAAAGTCATAAGAGATTTTAAAACAATCACTGAAATGTGTCTTAAACAAAAGACCCTCAGTGGTTGTTCAGCAAATTTCTTATTATTTCAAAATTTGACCTTCTGTATTTTTCATTAAATGACAGCGTCAGTTGCCTTGTCAATGAATTAAACATTTTAAAGTTAAAGTTTCTATGTAGAAGATATGTTGGATATCTAAAAGGTAGATTTTGTATTACACAGTACAACACATGATTTGCCAACTCAATTCTGTTAACTGTATGTGAAATTAGACCCAAAAAGAAGAATTTCTGCATCATTCGTTTTGTCTTCTTACCTGCGATTTGAAGTTAGTATCGATTTGAAGTTAGTACTATCGTATAGGGGAATTTATCACGTTTTAGGCCCTGTTGTTTGACATAGCTCGACAACCACTAGCCCAATTTAGTTGAAATAAATTTTAAAAAATTAAGAATTACAATTCCCTTAATCTGTTCATATATTGTTTTCCTATACAAGTAACACTTTCGAAGTTAAAAATGAATGTATGAAGGGAAAAAATTATTTTTTGCCTAAAAATTTAAATTTTTTTTTTTTTAAATACATAAAAAATCCAAAATGGAAAAAAGTTTCAAGTCTAATTATTTTTTCGCAAAGTCACATAACCTATGAGCAAAATGAGACAAATATCATAAAAATCGATGCACGCGTTTCGCTTTTATTCGCAATTGAGTACATGTATGAATTTCAAAAATCAGTTATAGCCACCACCCTTAAAATAAAAATAAAAATATAAATTAAAAAATTATCATGAAAAAAAAAACTTTATTTATAAAAACTTAATGAAAATAAAATAATATGCAATTAATACGCAATTATAATATGCATAAAAACAAAATTTAGAACATTTTTTCATTTATTGGCAATATCCATCCTTGTAGAAGTTGACGCTTGTGGTTCTGATGATCTTGTTTTCTTCGTAGATTGTTCATATTCATGGTCTGAGTCTGTATCGTCATCCGAGATACACATACTAATCAAGGGCGTGTTTCTTTCACTGTGTCCACCAATTTCAATGTCTTCATCTTCGGTGCTTTCTTCAAACTGCATAATTGTGGAACTCCACCAACAAACCTCCGCAAGCAATGCATCCAATTTTTTGCTTTTGAACCGCTTTTCAAATGGCATGGTCACCTGGTGGAACCTCTCTCCTTGTTCGTCTGATTCGTGAGGTGATTGTGCCAAAAAAGTATCGAGGTGGTGGTGCAAGAAATGCAATTTCAGCGTCATGGATGCACCGATTTTTTCGAAATAAAACAGCAACCTGTCCACTCGTTGCTGTATCTCTTCTCGCTGAACACGGTTCTTTCCTAGAACGCCTTCTATTACTCTGAAAGCAAATGTGTGAAAGAATCACTTTTGATCAATTTCCGAATATCAGGTCCATTGAGAATACCTGTTTTAAATACATAAGAAAAACGAAAAAATTATTGGTAATGCGAATGTATAGAAATTAACAAATTTAGATATGACAATATTGAAATATAGAGTACGATACGTACCGTTTTTAATTTTCTCATCACTGAGTTTCGGAAAGATGGATTTCAAACAGTCAAAGGCGCCGTTAACTTTTTTGACCACCACTTCAACGAATTTTCCAGCTATTCCCAGTTTCATGTGGAGCGGTGGCAACAAAATATCATCCAGGTCCTTTATCATAGGTTCATTGCGTAATTTTAATTGTTTGTTGAGCTCGGGAGTTCTTCCTTTCCAATCTTTACATTGATATTGATTTCCTTTGTATCGTGAATCCCAATTACAAAGGAAGCAGAAGTATTTTTGTTCATCGTATTTGATTTTCTTCAAAATTTCGCCCAATGCTTCATACGTTTCCTTCATAGTTGTGCTGAATCCCAATGGAATGCATGGTTTTTTATTTTTTTTGTGCAGCAGCACAGCCTTCAAACTAGTAACTAAACCATCGATGAATAAACGCCAGTCGCCAGCGATATAATCCATTCCCAATTTTTTCACTAAACCTGGGATATCATGGCCGTACGTGAACGTATTTGCTTCGTCAACGGAATAAAATTTCTGAAAATCAGCTTGGCGTTGTCGGTATGATGTTGCGCTGACATTTTGCTGTGTGAGTTTTCTTCTCTTCAAAAATGATGTCAGCCATTCGGAGTCGTGTTGTGATAGTCCCAGCTTGGCCACAATGTAATCCATTTCGATTCGTGGTAGCGGTTGTGGTGCACTATTTTCAATATCGGGTATCCAATCAGCATCATCTAAATTGGTCGGATTGGTGAAAACGGTTTCGGCTAGCAGGGACACAGTATCCGCACTCGGAGGTTTAGGTGCATCGGTATCAGCAGGGCGTTGCACTGGAAGTGTGGCAGTAAATGCAGCAGTGTATACTTTTGTTTTCAATTGTTGTCTGTTTAATCCAGGACGAAAATTTATGCATGCATAGCACCTGGATTCATCATGTCCAGTTGTGTCTTCCACCCAAATTACTGGCTTCATAAAAGATAACTTTCTACTTTTTCCGTGAATCCATTTTAGAAGGGTAGTATAACAACTGTTGCACACTGTGTTCGGCGTAAAATTTGCACCACTTAAATCTGCTTCAACGAAATAATTACAATACGCGGTTTTGAATTGCTCAGTAAACAAATTTTTTCGATCTTTTTTCTGTATTTTTCGGACGATGTGACCACAAACGTAACAATATTCATCCAAATATGGGCACTTGTTGTTTCCATATTGATATATTTTATGTTTTGTTGTTATTGACTTTTAAAAAACTGGAGAAAAATCACTTTTACTGTTCGCGTTCGTCGGCACTGGCTGAATGCCAAAAATCGATCAATGCACACCTATAAATACTACGTATTTTTGAATATTTTACTGCCAGGTACTTATAAATGGGCGCATATTTTAAGGGCGGCTGGCTATATACCTGATTCAGCACTTGTACGTTTCAAACTGTGCAAAACTTGCAAAATAATGACCACCCTTAAATGTGGGTGCAATTTCTGTAAAAAAATCATATAGGTAGCCACCGGAAAAACCAAAATAATAAAAAGGTCCACTTTCCGTTTAATTGTCCACGTACATTTATTACCGCAATCATAAAAATCAAATAACCTTTTGTTTATAGCTTTTTTTTTAATTCTCAGAATCATGAAAAAGGTGTCAATGTTTTCTCCAAATAATGTTGTGCATATCCCAAGCAAATTTTTGAAATTCATACATTTACTCAATTGCGAATAAAAGCGAAACGCGTGCATCGATTTTTATGATCTTTGTCTCATTTTGCTCAAAATAACGAAAAAATAACTAGACTTGAAACTTTTTTCCACTTTGGATTTTTTATGTATTAAAAAAAAAAAAATTTTAATTTTTAGGCAAAAAATAATTTTTTCCCTTCATACATTAATTTTTAACTTCGAAAGTGTTACTTGTATAGGAAAACAATATATGAACAGATTAAGGGAATTGTAATTCTTAATTTTTTAAAATTTATTTCAACTAAATTGGGCTAGTGGTTGTCGAGCTATGTCAAACAACAGGGCCTAAAACGTGAAAAAATCCCCTATACGATAGTACTAACTTCAAATCGATACTAACTTCAAATCGCAGGTAAGAAGACAAAACGAATGATGCAGAAATTCTTCTTTTTGGGTCTAATTTCACATACAGTTAACAGAATTGAGTTGGCAATCAATTAACTGAAAAATGTTGTACTGTGTTATTTTCAAGTTTTTATTTTGAATGACTTGCAATTTTTTGTATGCGTTTTAGCAGCCTTTTGTGACCAGATTTGACAACCATAGGTCATAAGCGGTCGAATACACATTTTGTAAATAAGTTCCTTGTTCTTTATATTAAGTTTAGATCTTCGGCTAATTAAGGGGTATAAGGCACGGCTGCACTTAATTGCCTTCTCACAAATGTAATTAACATGCTGTTTAAATAAAAGTTTTTTGTTTAGGATAACTCTAAATATTTAATTTCGTCCCTCAATGGAATTACTGTTCCCCTAGACGATAAATATCTAGTAGGAAAGCGTTTTCGCGATTTGTTGAATGGAAATATAATTGCTTGAGTTTTATCGTCATTGACTTTTATTTTCCATTTGTCATAGTATTTACGAATTAATTTAAGATTATTTTCCATTCTCCTAATTATCGCATTCGACACTTTACCGCAACAAATAAAGGCGCTATCATCCGCGTAAAAAGCCGCATCATGGTCTCTTCTTAGAGTAACATCGGATGTATATATCGAGTATAGTGTAGGGGATAATACTGATCCTTGTGGCAAGCCCGCAGGTATTTGCCTTTCACTAGAAAATTTGTTATTGACAGATACAACAAACGTACGTTTATCTAAAAAGCTTTTGATAAGTTTTTGTAGATAATTTGGAAAATGCAACGTATTTAATTTATACACTAGTCCATCATGCCAGATTGAGTCAAAAGCTTTTTCGATATCAAGAAAAACGACTCCAGTACTTTTCCGATTACTTTTATTACATTCAATAAAGTTTACAACTCTATTAAGTTGATGTACAGTGGAGTGCTCTTTTCGAAAACCAAATTGTTCTTGATTTATAATATTATTGCAATTTGAAAAATCTAAAATCCTGGTGTGAATAATTTTCTCGAACACCTTATCTAATAGGCTTAGAATTCTAATTGGCCTATAGCTGGAGGGTAATTTTGGATCCTTTTCAGATTTGTGGAATTGAATTACCTTAGCCATTTTAAAAATGAGTGGGAAGTACCCATTGCTTAAACAAAAGTTAAATAGTTTACTTAAAATTTCAAAAAAGTAATCGGGCATATTTTTAAGTACTTAATCCCATCTAAACAGGGGATTAATTATTTTTTAACAAATGGACAAACGATTTGACTTCAGACAAATTTGTAAGTTCAATACTTGTATCATCGGTAAGAGTTTGATTAAGGTCATTAATGTATCTTGATACAACCGATTCCATGGGGGATGGATTGTTAAAAGTAATGGTATGTGAACTGGCAAAGACGTCAGCTATTGCATTTGCCTTTTCGACGTCAGAATTTAAAATTGTTCCATTTAAATGAAGTTTAGACAATGTGGAGTTTTTTCCTTTAAAAGTTTTTGTTAATTTCCAAAACTTTTTAGAGCCGGTAGGCAGATTTGATATGAATTTCCACCAAGAATCATTTCTGTCTTTATTTAGGTGATAGTCAATAAGCCTATTTAGCTGCCTTAAGATACAGTTTAATTGCATTTTAAAATTACTATCCCTACATCTTTGAAATTTACGTCTATATTTGTTTCTCTGTGAAATAAGCATTTTACTAATTTCTGAAATTTCACGTTGGAAGGGGTTTCTATGACCAACTGGTATTTTATTAGTAGCTTCTTTTACAATGGATATTAGTTTACTTAATGCTAAATCTAGATTACCTGTGTTTGTAATATTTTGATCAATCTCTTGTAATATTATTTCACTTTCAACGAAGTTTTTTATTGATGACCAATCGGCTCGATTATACAATGGTAGCATCAAAATGCTATTCTGTACCTCTCCATAAATGACGCAAGATAGTGGTACATGGTCCGACTTCAACATATTTGAAAGTGTTTCCAAGGTTGAAAAAGGAAGACAAGAGTTAGTTAAAAGGATGTCTACTGTAGACGGCTGTACTGGATTAATATTTTGTCCAAAGCGAGTAAATGCATTTGAGTAATAAATGTAGTATTTTGATTGAAGGCTATGGCTATAAAGCTCATTACCAGCAATATTGTTTGAAAAACAATTCCAGTGCGTATGTTGTGCGTTTAAATCACCAAATAAAAAGAAGTCATTAAAAGCCTCCATATCAGTTTTAAAATTTATAGTATGAACCGGATTGTACGCAGATGTAAAAATCACAGGGCGCCTATTTATTATTACTCGAACCGAAATATTTTCAGCCACACTTGTATTTATAGTTGGTAATATTTCATGTTCAACATTGTATTTTACTGCGATGAGTACACCGCCACCATGAGTTGGTCGTTCCTCTCTATAAATTTTGTAGCCTCTAAGTTTAAATTTATGGTGGGGTTTCAAAAATGTCTCATTGGCAAGGAGAATACCGACTTCCTTGTCAAATAAAAATTTTTTCAGCTGTGAAGCTGCTGACTCAGTCGTTATGCCTTGAGCATTCCAGTGCATAACATGAACATTGCGACTAACTGTTGATTTATATTGCATGTTGAAGCATCATCCCCAGCACTCGTAGCTTGTCATACTTGTTTTGGCACCTTTGAAGTGCATCGACAGCATCAAAAAATATTTGCATCAATTTCTCATTAGAAATATCATCTTCATTTCTGTTAACAAGGGTCTTACTTCTTGTTACATCAGAGTACATTACATTACTATTAGCACCAGAGTCACGTGTATAATTTTGGTGTTCCTTACCAGGCAGTTGGGGAAAATTCTTCTTCTTCTTCATTTGCAAGTAGATGAAATCTATTTGCACTGCTGCTAGGTACGTCGGATATTTTTGGCACTTTGAATTTTGGGTTATTACCCCAGAGTTTCTTTCTTTTTTGCGACAACATTGTCAGAAATACACAATCACTTAAAATTTTATTTTAATTGGCTTTTTAATATATAAAATTGGTTTAACAATTTAGAGTAAAAAATAAACACGATGTTCACGGTTTTAGGCAGAGATGCCAGATGTTATAAATAAATTAAAAAATATATATATAATAATATTTTTGTTTTTATTTTCAATAATTGTTTTTTCCCAATATTTCGATCAAACTTCGTTGATCATCTTCAGGGGATCTGAAATATACAGTCATTATATAAGAACAGAAAAAAATATAAAAAGAAATTATAATTACAATTTTCTTGAAAATAAAATTTAATTTAACGTCAATTATTATCACAGAATACAATTATTATCAAAAGTTTTCTTATTGCTAAAAGCTTATGTTTTTTGTTTTGCTCTATGTTTGTTAATTGTATGTCGATCACGGATGGAAATCATGGTACAATTGTACTTTTTATGGTGTGTGTTTTATTTTATTCTCTTAGCTTCTCTGTTTTTGTTGCAATGCTGTCGTCAAAGCGAATTCATGTACCAGGTGGTGTCAAGTCTGCAACAACAAAATCTGCCTAGTACTTTATTGCAAACTTTTTACAAAAATCACCTGTTAGTTTGGCACCATCTGGTACATGAAATCGACTTGGCTGTTATTATATATATTTTATTTTACTTATGATTCGTAAGCATGTAAGGTGGACTTTAATAATGAAGTACTAAAATGGTTCAATAAGTTCACTCCAGAAAAAGTTATTATGGGAGAAACAAATTCAATAGTACCCCTTCTGGTGAAAATGTTTTCACACGAACAGACAAACTTTGAAGCAATAAATAATCAGTACAGAGCACAAGCCAATGTGATTGAACTTAGCACACGAAGATTCAAATATTTTCTATTTTTGGTCTAAAGTATCACAGATGAAAAATGAATTAAATGACTTCATGTTCCCAGATATTTTAAGAATTGTAAGAGGAATTCTGTCTATTCCACATTCATCGGCCAACGTCAAACGAGTTTTTTATTTTCAAAACCTAATTAAAACAAAGGAAACAAAAAGACTATATGTTTCTACTTTCTCAAATTTGATACAAACAAAAGATTTATTGAAGTAAACAAATTCTTGTTGCTTACACTTTAAAACAACAGAAAACTTATTATCTAAAAGTATTTAATAAATAAAATTCGTTAAATAACCGATCTCTACGTACATATGTACCTATGAATGTAATATTTAATATTTTTATACCCGCCAACAAAAAAAATGGTGGGGGTATATTCATTTTGTCATTCCGTTTGTAACACATCGAAATATTCATTTTAGACCCCATAAAGTATATATATTCTGAATCAGTGTTTGATTTGATGACGATCTAGCTATGTCCGTCCGTCTGTTGAAAGCACGATAGAGGTCGAACCGAAAAAGCTAGGGGGCTCAAATTTTGCCAGAATAGACAAGGTTTTTTGGTATTGAAAATGGGCTAGATCGGAATATTAGGAAGTGAGTTATAGCTCGAAAAGCAAGAGTAGGTCGAAAAAACCGTGTCCTTCGAACATCGAATAAAATGGAATTGTGTCCAAACGCATTAACGTAGACTCATGAAACTTCGAATATATATTTATCGAGTCAAAGCAATATACATTCCCAAAAATTGCTTATATCTATGCCATAGGAAAGGAGTTATCGATCAAAATGTACGAAAATTTATACCGCACAGTGTATTTTTCGGTATATTTAAAAACAAAAACGTCATAAAAGCAACAAGATTTGATGTATGACTCTGAAATTTTGCACATTTTGCTTTTTGGTGAGACGCTTTTTTTTGACGGAAAATCAATGTGCCACGCCCACTTTTACGCCCACCTCCCATATAACGTTTTACCTAAACTTCATATAATTTCTCTATTAATAAAGATTTTGGAATAACAAAGGGCTATATTGAAACACCTAAGTTGTACTCATTCGCAAAAACAACTTTGACACGCCTACTATAACGCCCACTTTTCACGTTATCTACCGTTAATGAAATTTAAAAGCTCATAAAACCGCCAAAATTAGAGGTATGATGATCAAATTTGCTACGTATATCATTCTAATCAATGTAATTGTTGTGCCAAAAAGTTTAACGCCTACCTCCCATATAACGGTTTATCTTAAATTCATGTAATTTCTCTATTGACAAAGTTTTTGGGAAAATAAAGGACTATTGAAATATCTAAGTTGTATTTATTAGCAGAAACTTTATTGACACGCCTACTTTAACGCCCACTTTCATTGAAAGACTACATTTACAAAATCATTTTAGTAACATATCGAAGTTATAAAGGGTGGTTAAATTTTAAGGACCGATGTTGAATTTAAATAAAACACAAATTATTTAGGATATTATTATTATTTCTTTTTGTAATTATTATTTAACAAAATATATATTTAACAAAATATCGACCAAATGGCGCCACTCCTCTATCGGTTGGTCCGAATTTTCAATGACAATGTTGATGATCAATTGTTGGGCATGATCATGAGGCGAGGTTGACTGCTCTTTTGCCACACTATCGCAAAAACCAGCAGTGGTTCCCATTCAACGAACTAAAAAGGCATTCACAGATTTTCTAACATTTTATACAGGCCTGTTTTGCAGAAATTTAAATATTTTTTACAATCCTCCCGATTGTGAACGAATTTTAGCGATTATGTTGATCAAAAGAATTACGAAGTGCACAAAATGCATTTTGATTTGAACGCTCATTTTTATAAAAAACCTGAATAACTTTAAAGCTTTGCTCATTTGCGTATTTTTCCACGGATCAAATTGAGTAAGTTTGAGATTGAGAAATGTCAAATGAAATGCAGAAAACAAATTTAGAGACTAGGTGTAGTTCACCTTCAACATGGGCATTTAAAATTTAACCACCCTCTGCAAAGAAAGTGATACATATTTTATTATAAAGAGATTATTCCATACCGATTAACAAAATAATAAATAATGTGCTTTAAATGTACACAAAATTGGTGGTGGGTATAAAAGATTCGGCATAGCCGAATATAGTGCTCTTACTTGTTTATTGTATACTGGATTTTTAATAACATTTTTGTTAAGTTTTGTTTTTATTAATAAATATTAAAAAAAATGGTACCGTCAAAGTACATTTTGTTTTCATACTTGGTACAAAATCATAGAAGCCATTTTTCTTCCCTGATGTCGATATATGTATGTGTGCACATCCCTCCGTATCACTCTTATAATTTATGCTATGTTCACACGGCAATATGAATCTCGTGATTCGCTCTCTGAATCTCGAATGCGAACCCTGCCGTTCAGACGATAGTTCTTGTTTCACTTTGACATTTTTATTTTTCAATTATTTAACGCGGCTTTTTGTTTTTTCTGAGGTTTATTGAAGTCATTATTCTACACTTTAATATAAGTTTCACTTTTTCTCTTTTTTCCATTTTAATTTAAATATACATATATGTATGTATGCTTAAACATATATTTTTTATTTCCACAAAGATTTTTTGCACACAATACTTTTTCTTTTTTCCTTTGTTTATTTTTGTTTTTGATAGCCAGTACAGATAAATTAGCGATTTTTTGTTATCAAAATTAGAGATAATAGCAAATTCTTTGAGATTCGCAGCAAGATTCAAAATGAACCAGGTAGATTCGCTTTCAAAATTTTGTATGGCGAATCTTGTAGATTTAATCAAGATTCGGTCGCGAACCTTGAATGAGAGAGCGAACCTCGATATTTGCTGTCCGTGTGAACATGCTATTAGTCTCTGATTGTTCGGTAAATCAATTATATGTAACATTTCAAGTAAGTATCTCTTCTTGTAATTCTCCTCTCTCGACAATATTTGTACATTATTAAAGTTTGGCTTATGTCCAGTTACCGCACAGTGGGATGCAAGTGCAGTTTTTTGTAAAAGCGGTTTTTGTGTCGATTTAAAGTCAGATTTTTGTGATGCCATCCTTGTCTTTAGTTTTGTTTTTGTAGTACCGACATATAATTTTTGGCATATATTGGACCCGTCTCCATCACAGTTTACTTTGTAAACGATATTAGATTTTTCTTCGTTCTCTAATTTTGATTTCAAATTGTTAAATAATCTATAATTTGTATTTCCAGTTTTAAAAGCCAATTGATTTTTTTCTCTGTCGTAAATGTTAGATCGTTTTAGTCTTTCCGAGAATTTTGGAATATAAATGGCGGATTTATATACTTTGTGTTCATTTTCCATTTTAATATTTTCGTTAAAAAGTTTTTGATTTACCCGTTTTAATAAGTCATCAACAGTTTTATTTGGAAAACCATTTTTTTTTAATATATTTTTGATTTTTTCTATATTCGTGATATGAAAACACTGATCACTGATCATCTGGTATCTCTGCCTCAAAATAAAAACATCGTGTTTGTTTGCGCTTAAAAAAAAATTAAAAATTTTTAATAAATAGAAGTGAAAAAAATATCAAATTTATAAAAACCACTTTCAATACAAAATCAGTCATGAAAAGGCGAAAACACTGGGGCAATAACCCCAAATTTAAGGTGCCCAAAACAATCAAACGGCCCAGGTACTAATGGCAATAGATTTCAACTATTATCTGACAGCGAAGAAGAAGAAGTTATGGCATTTAAAGAGAAAGTGCCACTAATAATAGTGGATCCAACTCACAGTTTTCAAATGTTTTGGGTTAAATTGGTGAAAAATACTGTTTTAAGCGGATGACGATTGGAACAAAAATAATAGCTGGTTCTCTAACGCTCTATCATGATGCAATAAAGTTGTTAAATGGGAAGAAATATCAATTTTATACCCATGAAATAAAAAATACCTGAAGTTTTAAACTGGTATTGTTTGGACTGCCACAAATTAACACCACAACCATCAACGACGAATTCGTTACCTCGCACAACATAAAACCAGTAAGCATTAAAGAAATAGCGACAAAAAGATCCACTATAGATGATACGCTTTACATAATCGAATTTGACCGTCAACATGTTTCAAAAAGAGAAATAATGAAAATTCGGTATTTTTTTAATATTGCTGTACATTGGCGAAAACCTCTTAAGGGCAATAAAGGTCCTACACAATGCACCAAATGCACAATGTATGGACATGGCGCCAAAAATTGCAACAGAACAACAGTATGTTCAGCTTGTGCTGGAAATCATGACCTTGAATCTTGTCCACTAAACAAAAGTCACAAAGATGATACTGTGATATATAAATGTTTTAATTGAATTAAAAGAAACCTTAAGCAGATAAATCATAGAGCTGATGACCCTATGTGCCCAAGCCGCCAAGAGTATTTAAACTTACGCCTCCGATTAGCATCAAAACTAAAACCTACCAATAGCAAAAATTATTTTTCTGAATTTCACGTTAATCCACAAGAGTTTCCTCAATTGTCCAGGGAAGATAAACCAAATAGTTTTCGTAAGTACCGTTCTAATGGTAACCTTTATTCCGAAATCACTAAATCTCAAAATCGTAATGGAAATATTGACGACATATCAAACGAAAGACTTATGGAAATATTTTTTTAAGCTGTAGATGCTTTACAAAAATGTAAAAACAAATACGACAAGTTACGTGTTTTAGGTATGATGCTTCAGCATGTCATATAATTCCAACGTTATATAAAATGTTCATGTTATGCATTGGAATGCCCAAGGCATAACAACAGTTTCAGCAGCTACTCAGCTCGAATACGTTTTAACCGAAATGAATATTGATATTCTATTTTTAAACGAGAGTTTTTTAAAACCACATCACAAATTTCAACTCAGTGGTTATAAAATTTATAGAGAGGATCGTCCCACACATGGCGGAGGCGTACTAATTGCAATAAACAACAACATAAAACACATTCTGTTACCAAAAATTTTCACAAATATTGCTGAAAACATTTCAGTTAAGATTGAGATCAATAAAAGACCAGTTATTTTTACCTCAGCGTATATCCCAGTTTACACTAACAATTTTAAAACTGATCTGCAGAAATTACCCTCGCATTCAAATGATTTCTTTATATTTGGTGATTTAAATGCACAAAATACACATTGGAATTGTACTTCGGACAACTTAGCCGGCAAGGAGCTTTATACCCACTGCCTCCAATCTAATTACTATATCTATTACCCAAATGAGTTTACGCGCTTTAGTCAAAATATTAACCCAGTCCAGCCGTCTACAGTGGACATTCTATTAACGAATTCGTGTCTCCAATTCTCTCACCTCATAACCCATCCTAATGTTCTACAATCAGACCACGTGCCAATATCCTGCGTTATATCCGGATATGTTGAAAATGTTACTTATTCAGTACCATTATACCATCTCACTGACTGATCCTCAATAGGTAACTGGGTTGAGAATAAAATGAAAGAGATGAGCACGGATCTACGAGATTTTAACTCAGGTAATCTTGATATATATTTTGAAAATTTAATATTCATACTAAAGGATGCCCTTGGAAAAATACCTATCGGCCATAAAAAATCATGGCAACGTGAAATTTCTGCTTTAAGTAAAATGTAAATTGGTCAAAGAAAAAAATACAACCGAAAATTTCAAAGATGTAGGAATATGAGTTCTAAACATCAAATTAAGAGTATTCTGAAATTACTAAATAAACTTATTGAATTCCACCTCAAAAGTGACCGAAATGAATCATGGTCCAAATTTATTAAAAATTTACCCCCTGAGTAATGTTTATTAAAATAATAGAAATAAAGTTTATTAAAAAAAAGTTTGTATTGCAATTATTAATTTTTTATTGATTTTTATTTCTTTTAGTTTATTAAAAATATATATTGAATAATAATTCAAAACTGATTTTTAGTTTTCTTTTTTATGAGTTTTAAACAAAATAAAATATAACAAAATAATAGTTAATATATGTATATAAACAACAATATTTAATATATCATAATTAAGATAATAGGCATAAGGAAATTAGGTATGTATTGTATAATGATAGATAGGCTGTTATAATATATAACTCCCCCACCCTTTGAACACACATTACTCCCGAAATGTGGAAGTATTTATATAAGATTTTTTATTATTGCATACATATATTACATTGTTTTCATTTAATAATAATGTTTTTTTTAACAAATATTTGAATTATATATAATTATTTATACATTTGTTTTTAATTTTGAGTAATTTCTTCCAGTAATTTTTTTATCAAATTTAATATCTGGTATCTCGTTTTGGTATTTAAAAATTCTTTTTACAATTTGCCTATCTCGTTTACAACCTCCTTTATCTACAAAATTTGTCTTATTTTTCTCATTGACTTGTTTTATTATATATTTAGGCTTTTGTTTTAAATTGTGAAATCCAAGATTTTTTACTAATTCTCTATCTTTGTATTCGTGACAATTTTCTCTATTTTCATTAAGTTTTCCAATTCTATCAATTTTATTTTCATGTATTTTATTATGTAACATTTGCCAAATCGATTTGTACACTTTGTTGTGAAGTAAATCATTTGGTTTATATCCTGTTGTCATATGGATTGTGTCATAATAAATTTGAACTGATTTATAGACCAACTCTTTATCATTAAAATCTTTACTTTGCTTATCTAATTTGAAAAGTCGTATATGTTCGTTAAGTGTTAGGTGAAACCTTTCAATATCAGCATTTTCTGTATGTGTGTTTGGGGATGTAAAGTGGAAATCAATTTCTTCAGAGTTAAGGAAATTTTTAATAAATGCTGTATTAAATTCATTGTCCGCTATAATTTTATTTAGTTTTCTTAAAATTGCAAGTCTTTCTCTTAACTTCTCAACAATTGTCACTGAATTCTTATCATTTAAGTAGTGTATTGATACATGTTTAGATAATTTGTCAATACATGTTAAAAAAGTAGTTTGCTTATTTAAAAACCATATATCGATATGAACTATTTTATTAGAATGAATGGGAGTCTCTGTAACACAAAATTTTGTCTTTATTGGGCTTCTGTCATATTTACACATATTACAAATAATGCAGTTATTTATAAATTTATGAATTTCCTTTTTCAAATTAGGATAATATATTTTATCTTTTAATTCTAAATGTGTTTCTTCTATTCCTCTATAGTTTTTATCATTGTGATATTTTTCAAAAATTTCTAAAAGATTTTCTTTTTCAAAAACATCCTTTATTAGTTTAGAGCATTTTATAAATTTTGTTCCCTTCGAATTGGAAAAGTAGTGTACTATTGTTCGTTGAAAATTTATAAATATTTGAAAATTTTCACAAAAAATTGCTACAGTTCCTTTTATGGGAAATTTTTTTTTTTTAAATTCGAATACTTTTTCCTCAAAATATTCTTTTAGTGTTATTATATGTCTGATTTTCTTATTATATAATGTATGGCTTTCATATTTAAAACGATTCCCTAATATTATAACAATCTGATTTTTTAATATATTCAGTGGTGAATCAGAAATAGAAATATGATCATTTCAACATTATCTAAGTGATTTACGTCTAAGCGACTAAGAAAGTCAGCAACTTACTCTGTCTTGCCTTTGATATAATCAATTTCAAAGTCAAATTCATTTAATTGTATTATCCATCTCTGCAATTTCATGTTAGGTTCCTTTAATGAATTTAGCCATACAAGTGGTCGATGATCTGTTTGTATTTTAAATTTTCTACCAAACAAATACGGTCTAAAATATTTGACTGGCCATACAATCGCCAACAATTCCTTTTCTATTTCACTATAATTGCGTTCATGTTGGTTTAAAGTTCTAGAGGAAAAAGCTATTGGATGCCATTTTTCGATAAAACTGTACCTAAAGCCTCATTGCTAGCATCTGTAGTCAACATAAATATCATATCAAAGTTTGGGTATGCTAAAACTGGGGTAGAACATAATATCTTTTTTAATTTGTTAAATGAATCAATGTATTTTGAATTATTCACATCTATAACTGAACCTTTCTTTAGATATGAAATCATAGGTAGTGCAACTTGGCTATAATCTTTTATAAATTTCCTGTAAAAACCAGTTAACCCTAAAAAAGATTTTATTTCTTTAACCGTTTTTGGTAACAAAATTTTTTGTATTATTGAAATTTTACTAGGATTAGGTTTTATTCCGTCGGGTGTTATGATGTGTCCTAAATATTCGGATTCGCGTTTAAAAAAATTGCATTTGTCAACTTGTACTTTTAATTTATATTCAGATAATCTTAGAAAAATTTTTGTTAATGATAATATATGTTCTTGAAGAGAAGTGGAAAAAACTAATATATCGTCTAAATAAACTACACATATATTATTAATATAATCCTGCAGCTTGGTTGGTTGGTTATCGTGGTAGTTCGCTGCACGCCAACAGTCAAGTAGAGTCTGTATGACTCCGTTTTGACAGGACCACATCACTCGTCAGCTTCTAGTGTATCTCAGAATAAAATCCAAGAGTAAGGGTACTAGATCCACCCCGTGGCCCTGAGATATCTCAGTAGATAATTCAGTCCAATATCAGATATCGCAGAGAGGCCATCTAGTATATGTTCGCCCAGAAATCTGTGTCTCTTAGCCGCCAGTGCAGGACATTCGCAGAGAAAGTGGAAAACCGATTCCTCCTTCTCTCTATCCAGACAACTGCGACAATGGTCGTTCGATGGGAGTCCGAGCCGACTTGCATGTTTGCCTAACATCCAGTGACCCGTCAATACCGCCAGCAACCTCGATATGTCCCTCCGACTTCGACTGGTAAGTTGCAATGTACGTCGTGCATCAAAAGAGGGCCACGTAAGCCGTGCCACCTTACACGTGCTTAGCCCACGCCACCTGTTGTCAGCCTTCCGGAGAAAGTGTCTGGAGATTCTGCTCTTAATAGTCCCCAACGGGATTGCAACTGCAATTGCATTAGAGATATCCAGAGCAGATCCTCCCCTAGCTAGCTCATCAGCACGCTCGTTACCATAGTGGCCCTTATGCGCAGGAATCCAAACTAGAGTAACGTCAGCCCGCTGACCAAGCCTTGACAGTTCCTTTCTACATTGGCCAACTAATTTAGACGTAATAATGTATGACCTGAGTGACAAGAGTGCCGCCTGACTGTCGACAAATATACCAATGCTCCCGTGGATATTCCCGTCATTCAGTATCCTACATGCTTCCCTGATAGCGAGTACTTCCGCCTGAAAAACGCTGCAATCATCCGGAAGACGGAAGGAGAGTTCAATCTCCGGTCCATCAGAGAAGACACCAGATCCAACACCACATTCCATCCTCGAACCGTCAGTATAGATCCTGGTGTCAAAGCTCCCCAAAAGGCGACCCCTATTCCACTCTCTCCTGGAGGGAATAAGAACCCTGAACGCCCCATCAAAATCCATGTAGGGCGTAATGTTGTCAGAGGGTTGATTCACGCTCGAAGGCAGCGTGGCCAATATACTCGCATGGCCATACGTCCTCGACCTCCAACATCCAGTCGCATTAAGCCTCACCCCACTACTTGCGGATGTGGCCAATATATGAATATCTATGGGAACGAGATGCAACATAGTGTTCAGCGCCTCCGAAGGACTAGTTCGCATCGCTCCCGTAATCCCAATGCATGCCGATCTCTGTACTCTATACAACTGGTCCACAACATACTTACGCCCTGTTGCAGTCCACCATACCAGAGATCCAAAAGTGAGAATCGGACGTACTACGGCCGTATACATCCATTTAATCATGTTGGGGGTAAGTCCCCATTTCCTACCAAAGATCCCACGACACGTGTAGTAGGCCACCGTAGAGTTCTTCACCCTGTGCTGGACGTTCAGCTTCCATGACAATTTAGAGTCCAGGATAATACCCAGATATTTCGCCCTATCCGATAGGGGAATTTCGCAGTTCCCCAACCTCGGTGGTCTGAAGCTCGGAATCTTGGTCTTTGTTGTGAACAGTACCAGTTCCGTTATGCTTGGGTTTACTACTAGACCGCTGTCCGTGGCCCAGTTTCTTAGTAATCTCAAGGCGTCGGACATGATATCACTAATCACGTCCGGAAACAGTCCCGATACTAGTATCACAACATCGTCCGCATAAGCCACGACCTTTATTAAGCTATTGTCCAGTTCAATAAGAATCTTGTTAACAACAATAGGCCAAAGCAGTGGAGAGATCACACCGCCCTGAGGTGTACCTCTCTCCACTAGCCTTGACATAGTGGTGTTACCAAGATTAGCAATAACCACCCTTGTGCTCAGCATGGACACTAGCCAGTTGCTGATGTACTCCTCAACATCTAGACCAGTGAGGGCATGCTGAATTGCAAGGGTGGTTACGTTATTGAAGGCCCCTTCTATATCCAAGAAGGCTGCCATAGTATACTGCCCGAATTCGAGAGACCTCTCTATAGTCCCCACGACCTCATGTAGAGCCGTCTCCGTAGAGCGTCCCTTAAGATAGGCATGCTGACTGCCCGACAAATGCGTCGTTCCCTCCAGTCGCTGCCTGATATGAGAGTCGATGAGTCGTTCCAGTGTTTTAAGCTGAAAAGATGAAAGGTTAATCGGACGAAAGTCTTTCGCACTATCATGACTTCTCCTTCCGATCTTCGAAATAAAAACGACCCTGACCCTTCTCCAATTCCCAGAAATATAATTTAGAGATAGGCAGAGCATGAAAATCCTCTGGAGCCAGGGAATAACATATCCCTTGGCACTCTGCAACATACGTGGCAGAATTCCATCAGGTCCAGGTGATTTATATGGGGAGAAACTATCAGTCGCCCACGAGATTCTCTCGTAAGAAAATATGTTCCCATCGACCACGGAATGGGTCCTATCCGCACTCCCCATTCCCGTATCAACCTCCCTGCATCCCGGAAAGTGAGTGTTCATAAGGATATCAAGGGATTCAGCCGAAGATTTAGACCAGGAGTCATCCTTCCTTTTTATATAGGTCGGAGTTAACTGATCCCTGGCTAGAATCTTACTAAGTCGCGCTGTGTCCCTAGTGCTGTCTATAGATCCGCAAAAGTCTCTCCATGAACTTCTTTTTGCGGCCGCTATAGCCTTTTTATAAGCTTTCAGTTTATCGCGGTACGGCTGCCACGATTAGCTTTCATAACATTTATTAAAGGCCCTACGTGCCTCCCTCCGAAGGCCAGAGAGCTCCGAGCTCCACCATGGAGGGAAGGTTTTCCTAACCTTCGTCATAGGGCAGGAAATTTCGAAGGCTTTCACCATAACGTTGCTGAAACACTTCTCTATTTCCTCAAGACCAGTTATCGAATCTTCGATAACTGGCAGTTTACCCAATTTACGCTTTACGACCCCATTGAACTTAAACCAATCAGTTCTTCTTGGGTTCCGAAAAAGCGGTGTCGTAATCTCGTCACGAAGTCTAATCTCGAAGAGAATCCAGTTATGATCGGAAAAAGACCTCTTACTGGATACCCTCCACCTATCAACTGATATCCTAGACTTACTATTCATGAGCGTAATGTCCAGTACCTCCTCCCATCCATTGTAATTAACTGAGCTCGGAAAAATAAATGTGTGTTACCAGAGTTACATATACTTAACTTGTTAGTATTAATGAAATCAAGGGTATACTCACCACGTTCATTAATCTCAGTGCTGCCCCAGATCGTGTGCCTTGCATTGGCATCACAGCCCAGGACTATATCGTCAGATACCCCGATTGAGGCTAGGAGATTACTCACTTCCACTGGCGGAGCAGGCTTCTCATGCGCCATGTAGCTCGAGGCAATTATGAAGCTTTCTCTGTTTGGCAGTTCGACCCTTGCAACTGTAAGGTCCGCTGAGCTAAGCTGCGTACAAAGAAAAATGTTAATATTCTTTTTGGCAATAAGACATGATCTAGGCTTACCACAATCTTTTGCGTAGAGTACTTTGTATAATGAGGACGGGAACCCTTTTACCACAGAGTTGACTATCCAGGGTTCCTGCAATAGTCCAATGTCCAGATCCTCCTCAGCTAAGAGCATCCGAAGATTATCTGTAGCGCATTTCGAGTGCTGCAGATTAATTTGGACTATTTTAAGTGCCATTCTGTTACTTATTGGATGGTTCCGAGAGGTTCATCCCAGACAGCAGAGCGTTGGCGGCTTCAACGACATCCGCTTCACCTGAACCTGTTGGTCGGAATACCTTCACTTTTGCTTTCCGCACACCGAAAAACAGTTTGAAGCCCGTCTTTTCGAGCTTCATTGTTGCCGATTCGGTGATGGCGAGGGTGAGGCAAGTGTGTTTATCACCCTGCTCGGTGCGGATGATCAACCAATCATCCATTGGGATACTAGGGTTCTGAATCTTCAGACACTCCAGCATCTTTTGAGCATCGGCCTTCATGTTTGGTAACCAAATCCTTGCCCGAGGTCTCATTGGAATAGCTTCAGCAGGGATGAGCTTAAGACTTAAGCCTTCCCAGTCACCGCTAATCTGAGCGATGCACTTGCTGAGAAAGTCCTTTGAGAACTCGTCCAAGCACTTGATTACCCTGTAGTCCCGGTGTATCTCACCGGAGTCAAAACAGGGAGCCTGTCCAGTCTTACTAGTGAGCACGTAATCCATAACGAGCTCTGCTAGTTTAGACTATGGCACCCCATTCTGTTACTACAGGACTGATGGCACCATCCTTTTCGTTTGCCAGGGCCAGAATGAGATTGTCTTTTACCACTTCATTAAAAGGGCGCCTGGCAGATGTCGACGTAGCGTTCGTGGCTAGTCCCGGAGTGGTCTTTTTATCGGCGACCTTTCTCCTTTTGGGCGATTTACCTCCCTCTGTCTGAGATCGGTTTCGCTTGGACCTCACCTCAGTAGTTGCCTCTTTAGATGTGCTGGGTAAGGAATCCTTAAACTTAAGGTACTCATCTACCACAGCCTGGTATTTGACGCGATCTTCCTCGTCGCGTTCATGGGGGATACCATTGGCGGTGTTCTTGGCTATCTTGTCAAGAATTAAAACCGCCTTATTGTATTTAGCTTTGAGGATGTCATTCTGACTCCTCTTTCTTTGTTTCCTCCTCTTCAATTTGTCGTCAACCTTGACGTCGAGTTGAAGGGTATTAGAAGGGGTATTAGAGGGCAGCAGGGTGCTATGACTGGCTCCCTCTCTGCCTAATAAGTCGACCAATCTCTTGGCTAGAGGCCAGAAGGTCGTCTTCAGATGAGATACCCAACTCATCCGATTTAATTTTTTCAAGTTTTTGTGTGTTTTTTCATTTTTAGTTTTTTCCATATTTTGGTCCCACGAGTGAGCACGTAAGGGGATGGACCATCCACGCAGTGACGGCGTACGTGGACTGGACGAATAATACAACCGGCCCATGTCATAGGCACCGGAGGGGAGCTGTTAACGACTAGTCCTCTTTATCCACTAACTAGCCATTCAGGTTCTCGGCACTGCTTCCTACCACCTTAACCTTACAAGTGGGGGAGAGGAAGGAGGAGTAAGAGGAGGTTAAGGAAAAGGGAGAATAGGATGGGATTGGATAACCTTTTGTTATGACCGCTTTTAGCACATGCCTCATTGACCGACTTTGAGTAGCGAGATACGAGTATCTCGTCTACTAAAAATCAGCCCCTGAGGTAGGTACCACAGCTGTCACTTAAGCCACCACATCGCGGCAAGATCGTTATCCAGGTGGTGGCAATAATCCTGCAGCACTTCATTCATCATTCTTTGAAATGAGGCTGGAGAATTTTTTAAGCCAAATGGCATTCTAGTGAATTCGTAGTGTCCACTCAAAGTAGAAAAAGCTATCTTATGCCTATCCTCAGGAAATATAGGAATTTTATGAAAACCTTTAGCTAAATCAATAGTACTAAAATATTGAGAATTTCCTAATTTCGTAAACAGGTCTTCCATATTAGGTATAGGAAACTTGTCTTCTATGGTCACGTCATTTAGTTTCCTATAATCCACTACTACTCTCCATTTCGCTTTTCCAGAATTGTCCATTTTTTAGGAACAACCCAAACTGGAGCATTATATGGACTAGATGATTTAGTTATTATTCCAGATTGCAAAATTTCGTTTACCTGTTTTTCTACTTCCTGTTTGTGAATTTCTGGAAATCGATAAGTTCTCGAAAATATTGGAATTTCATTAATTGTGGGTATTCTATGTCTATATTTTACTACTGCTGATAAATTCTCACCTTCTATATAAAAAATGTTTTTGAAATTTTTAATTAACTTTGTCAATTCTCTTATTTCCTCGTTATTTAAATTCTCTGTTTTTAATTTTTTAGTTAAATATTCAACTTTTGGTTCGTTAAAATTCATATCTGTAGTTATTGACTTAAAATATGATTTATCATTTTTGTTATATTCTATTGAAGAGTTTCCATATATTAGTGGAATTTTTGCAATCGTTGTAATTAAAAAAATTTTCCTTTAAGTCAACTTTTGCACCTAATGGTTTTAAAATATTACACCCCAAAATACCATCAAAGTCACTAAAAATCTCTGTTTCTAACATTTCCATTGTAGAGCCAGGAGAATTAAACTCTTTGAAAAGAGGTATAGTTATCTTCATTGATGCAACTGTTTAAGAAGAAATAGTATTTAGATCAATTGGATTTTCAAGTTCTGTTTTTAAAGAACTGTGAAATATTCCTTTTTTAATAAGTGTAGTGCCTGATCCTGTATCTACTAATAATTTCATTGGTATTGTTTTAGTTTGAATTACTATACAGGGTAATGTTCTCCGGTTTATAATTGAAAATTTGAAGTTTGAATATTATCTACTTCCATTCTATTCGAACTATTTATGTTAGATTGTTGAGAGTTATTTCTACAGCCATTATTAAAATTTCCTGAGATACCTTTCCTAAATATCCCGTATTATTTTGTCCGTTTCGAAAGTTTGGAAAATCATATCCAATTGTTTGATTATTTGGCATATTTGGTCGACAATTTAGAAAATTGTATCTATTACCGGTTTGTTCGTATTGATCAAAATTTCTGCTGTTATTATTATATTGATTAAAGTTACCTTCATTAGAATTATACACAGTATTGTTTTGTAAAGATTGGTTAGAATTAGAAAAACATGAATAAGATTGAGAATTAGGAAATATTTGGTTACGTTTTTTGTAATTATTTTCATTATTAAATGAAAAAGATTTTAAATTTTTCTTGTAAAAATATTCAGTTTCTACTAAAATTTCCTTTGCTTTCAATAGCGAATGAGGATTTCTTGAGTTTAATATGAATTTTGGTTCATTAGGCAATTTAGAAATAAAAATTTTTAATACCATTCTTTCATTATTTTTACAGCTATACCACTGCTCATTTTCCCTGTCAATGCTAGTTTTAAGATTTAGTTTGGTTAACAATTTTAACATATAATCATAAAAATCACTTATATTATCCCTATATTCCGCAGTTTTATCGATTCTATACTTTCAGCTATATTATAATTAATTCTTAGTATTACCTTAACTCAGCCCAATTCGTTGGATTGTTGTTGTTAATAAGAGTAATATTTGCCTTTGAAATGATTTTATTTCTTACTCTTAAATCAAATAATGTTATTAGAGATGTTTCTACATGCTTACGAATTTCCTCAATATGTTTCGTAAACATTTCCAACTCCTCAGCTTTTTCATCGAATTCTGGAACACCATCTAGAAGTGTAAATGCACTTAGACTCATAGTTGAGAGAACCCTTGTTGTATGCAAAATGACGTTGTTGTTTACTTTATTGATGATGTTGTCCAAACTTGATCTGCGTACTTACGTATGTTGTTGTAAACTTCGACTTGAATACTTTTGTTTTTGTTTTTATGTCTAACACTGATGAAAACGATTTAAAGATTTCTTCAGTTTCTTCTTTTTATTTTTGGTTTTGCGTTTTGATTTAAGCAAATTTGGTTTTCCTTTTAAAAAAAAAAAACTTGGTCCGTAAACCGACTGCGCCAGCAATGTTTATCAAAATAATAGTAATAAAGTTTATTAAAATAAAAGCTTGTATTGCAATTATTAATTTTTTATTGATTTTTATTTCTTTTAGTTTTCAAAAATATATATTGAATAATAATTCAAAACTGATTTTTAGTTTTCTTTTTTATGAGTTTTAAACAAAATAATAGTATATATTAATATATAAGTATTATATAAAATAAAATATAACAAAATAATAGTTAATATATGTAGATAAACAACAATATTTAATATATCATAATTAAGATAATAAGCATAAGGAAATTAGGTATGTATTGTATAATGATAGATAGGCTCTTATAATATATAACTCCTGGCTCTAAGAAATTTTGGAAATTAGCTAAAGCTATAAAAAGTAATAAATCGGCATTTACAGAAATACATCACAACAGCCAGGTTTTAAAATCTAGTGTTGATAAGGCTAATGCTATAGCAGACGTTTTTAGTAATTCGCACACCATTACTTTAAATAACCCTTCACCTATGGATGCAACAGTCTCTCAATTCATTCAAACTCTGGATGATAAGATAATTGACAGGTCAACCGTCGAACTTACCAGCTCAGCTGAAGTTAAAACTCTAGTAACTCTATTGAAAAATAATAAAGCACCTGGATTAGATAACATAAACAGCATCTTATTAAAAAAATTACTGATTACTTTTTTGAATTTGCGAGTAAACTTTTCAATAGTTGTTTAATTGAGGGACATTTCCCAACAATATTTAAGATAGCAAAAGTTATTCCAATTGTTAAGCCTGGAAAGGACCATAAATTGCCTACTAGCTATAGACCGATCAGCATTCTATGTATATTGGACAAAATATTCGAGAAAATTATAGAAAAAAGAATTTTAGAATTTTCTATTTGTAATAATATAATTAACCCTGAACAATTTGGTTTTCCTAAGGAACACTCCACCGTGCACCAACTAAAAAGAGTTGTAAATTTCCTTGAATTGAACAAAAGAAATCGGAGAAGTACAGGAGTGATTTTTCTAGACATAGAAAAAGCCTTTGATACAATTTGGCACAATGGCCTAATATTTAAACTAAATTCATTTGGATACCCATTGTACCTGCTCAAAATAATAAAAAGTTTTTTACAACTACGCTCATTTGTTGTTACTATTGACAATATGCTATCGAGTGTTAAACAAATACCAGCTGGTCTACCTCAAGGGTCGGTATTATCACCCACTCTTTATTAAATAACACTTCCGATATTCCTGTTCGAAGAAATAATGAAGCAGCGTTTTATGCAGATGATAGCGCTTTCATATGTTATGGTAAGGTATCAACGCAATCATTGAAAAGATGGAGGATAGTTTAAAATTCGCACACAAATACTTTGATAAATGGAAAATTAAAATTAACACCAACAAAACACAAGCTATTATATTCCCCTACAATAAATCTAGAAAAAGGGTTCCGACAAAAAGTTTGTTTTCTAATGGAACCGTAATTCCACTTCAAAACAGCATAAAATATTAAGGAATTATTCTAGATAAAAAAATTATCGTTTAAAGAAAACCTAAAATATATTGGCGATAAGGCGGTTAAATGTGGCCGTACTCTCTACCCCTTACTCAACAGAAGGTCTCAACTTGATTTAAAAAACAAAATCCTTCTTTACAAAATGTGTATTCGGCCAATCATGTCCTACGGATGCCAAGTCTGGTTTCATAAAGCTCCTAAAACGTACGCAAGGAAATTGCAGATTATTCAAAATAAAAATCTAAAAATAATTCACAACCTACATCCTAGATATAGTACTAACCTACTGCATAGTAATTTTAATCATACCATGTTTGATTCAGTTGCAAGAAAAATGCAGAACGTCTAACCATCTGATAATAAGAAATTTGCTTATAAATCACTAATAGACCCTTTTGTTTATAAAGGGTATTAATTGGTGATTGTTTTTAAAATTTCTTATGACACTGAATAATTACAAGGTTTTTTATTGTCAACTTTTCCTTATTTCTGTGATTTAGTAGTTTCTTTATTTAATTATTAGGATATCAATTGTTGTAATACTTTTTAGTAAAATCTCATAATACTGTAAAAAAAATCCAATAAATACTTGAATAAAGACATAATAATAATAACACTGATTGATAAAACTCTGTTTATAAAATTGATTGCAGTATTATTAATAATCGTTTTTGGGTGTTTAGAATAAAAGTTTATTAATCTTCCGGAGAACATTGGTTTTTGATACCAATCAAGTTTAAGTATATTTTCTTGTCTTATTACGATTGCGTCTAAGTATGGTAATTTGTTATCATTTTTTCGTTCCATTGTAAACTGAATTTGCTTGTCAAATGAGTTTAATATTTGTAAAGTTTCATCGACCTTATCCATCCTTACTATTGCGAAAGAAATAATTTTGAAAAACTTGACACGAGATTCTGTGTACAATATTAAGAACTCTAAGGATTTTAAGCAAAGAATTACGAACGCAAAAATAAATGACAATGAAGTTCTTATTTCATTTGATGTAGTTTAACTGTTTCCCAGCATCCCAATAAATTTAGATTTGAAAACTATTGAGAAAAAAATAAAAATAAACAAAATTACCTACATGGAATTATTGACATTTTGTACAAAAGAAAATAGATATTTTAGGTATCGTGAACAATTCTACGAACAAAAGAAAGGAATGCCAATGGGCTCACCTGCTTCCCCTATAATAGCCGACATCATAATGGAAGAATTATTGGATATGTCGCTTATATAAATGTACCCTAAACCACGATTACTAACCAAATATGTAGACGATCTCTTCGCATCCGCCATTTATATTCCAAAATTCTCGGAAAGACTAAAACGATCTTACATTTACGACAGAGAAAAAAATTAATTGGCTTTTAAAACTGGATATACAAATTATAGATTATTTAACAATTTGAAATCAAAATTAGAGAACGAAGAAAAATCTAATATCGTTTACAAAGTAAACTGTGATGGAGACGGGTCCAATATATGCCAAAAAGTATGTTGGTACTACAAAAACAAAACTAAAGACAAGGATGGCATCACATAAATCTGACGTTAAATCGACACAAAAACCGCTTTCACAAAAAACTGCACTTGCATCCTACTGTGCGGTAACTGGACATAAGCCAAACTTTAATACATAATGTACAAATATTGTCGAGAGAGGAGAATTACAAGAAGACATACTTACTTGAAATGTTACATAAAATTGATTTACCGAACAATAAGAGACTAAATTATAAGAGGACACGGAGGGATGTGCACACATATATCGACATACAATAAACAAACATAGAGCAAAACAAAAAACATAAATTTTTAGTAATAAGAAAACTTTTGATAATAATTGTATTCTGTGATAATAACACTGCTCAGCAGCAAAATCCTCCATTAAATAAAACTGTGTGGACTATATGGATTTTGATGCGCTGAACTCAAATCCGTTGTCGGGTTTTTCCATCAGATCGTGATTTTTTTTAATAGGCGTGGCAAATTTTTCCCCCTAAATTAGTCAGGTACGGACACATATTTAATCCTAACTCGAAAACCAGTCATCCGATTTTCAAAAATAAAACACCAAAAATTGTGTAACAAAATTGTATTTTTGTAGTGGAATACAATTTTTCTCTATCTCTTATCGTTTTGGAATTATTTAGAAATTAATGGAGAAAAAAATTTTTTCGTGCAAAACTCGTAATATTTTTGAATTTAAAAATGGAATTAAAAAAAATATAAGGCAAATATTTAACATTTTAAACTTTTTTCTGACAGCTACTTATCTTACTTAGAAATAAAAAAAGTCATAAACCATAAAAATCTGTTAAAAAATTTAGATTTTATTGTCAATTTACCGCAGGTACCCAATATTGTAATGCAACCAGCCTTACATATGATATATGTAACATTTGGTTAGGTGAGCAGGTAATGGAACTAAAGTACAACGGTATTTTACATAGTTCTTGGAAATAATATTTATAACAGTATTTTTCAATTACCTGTGATTTCAAATTAAGAACATGAGGGTAGATTCTGGTACTTATTGTATATATAGAAGCTAATGGGCAATAAGTAAGTCACTTTTAATTTGAATATCGTGCGGTTAAAATCGGCAACAGTAAATAGATTTTATAGTTTACTTTGATATTGTGTTAAGAAATAAAGCAATTAAAGAATCCACAAACGCTTTCATATTACAAAATGTCAAGGATTTGTAACAAACCTCCAAATTTATGTTGGTACATTTGTGGCAATCTAACTTTAAGTTCTCAACGGGAGACAATATCTTCCAAGGTTAAAGATGCTTATCGCCGTTATTTTGGGTTTCCTATCTATGATAGAGATAAAAATTGGCTGCCGAAAATATGTTGTAGTAGCTGTGGTAAGTCTTTAAGAGGTTGGTTAAAAGGAAGTCATAAGTCTTTATGAAGCCAGCGATTTGGAGTGAACCACAAAATCATCAAAATGATTGCTACTTTTGCCATACTGAAACACGTGGGCTTACGAAAAAAACAAAAAATAAAGTTTCATAACCAAATACTTCATGCGTCAAACGACCAGTTTACAAGTAAATTTTTACCTCCATTGCCTCCTACAGACGATGAAGAAGATGGGCTTTCTGCAGCAACTGAATCCACTTACGCCAGCATGGGCGTAAATTAGGGCTCTCAAAAAATTAGTCTGAGCTTCTTGCATTCCAATTAAAATAATGAAATTTGGTGCAAAATGACGCTAACGTCTCGTACTTTCGAAATAGAGAACAACCTTTTTTTTAATTATTTCAGCAGAGAGAAAGGTTTGGTATTTTGTGATAATGCTGATGGACTTTTGCGACAACTGTGTTTCAGTCATAAATCTGAGGATTGGCGGCTTTTTATTGATTCATCCAAGACAAGTTTGAAAGACATTTTACTTCGTAATGGCAACAAATTTCCATCGGTCCCACTCGAGTATGCAAGAAATATGAAAGAGAACTATTGTAGCATGAAGATGATACTACAAACAATTTTTATATTCCCATTACTCATGAAACGTAAGTGCAGATTTGAAAGTCGTAGCAATATTAAATGGATTGCAAAGTGGATATACCAAGTTTTCTTGCTTCTTATTCTTATTCAGCAGAAGAGCCTTTAAATCAAAAAGAACAAACTCTTCTGCCTTCTTTTCATATAAAGCTAGACCTAATGAAAATTTTGTCAAAGCAATGAACAAGGACGATGAAGGCTTTCTAAACATTAAGAGCAAATTTCCTAGAATTAGAGATGCTAAGGTAAAATATGGCATATTTGTAGGTCCACAAATACGACAGCTTATGAAGGACGAGGTCTTTAGAACGAAATTGAATGATGTGGAAGAAAGAGCATGAACAGCTTAAGTTATTTTTTTATTTTAACAATGTTTCCTAAATAAAAATTAATAATTATTGACAAAAGTTTTGTGTTATTTTAAATAAAATAGGCTGCAAATATTTTAATTTTTTATTGTAATTTGAAGTTATCTACGGGTGATGACAGGGTGGGTGCTTTATGCGAGGCGTTGCTACAAAATTACAATCTGGCAAATTTTTTTGCTTGTATTTGTTTTTTGTTGTACGAAAATAGATAGAAGTAAATAGTTGCCATTCATTGTTGCTACAAATCGCTTTAGTGCGCCCAGTCTGACGTTGTTTGCTGCATTACACAGATTTGGTCAATATTGGGTACCTGCGGTAAATTTACAATAAATTCCACATTCTTTAACCGATTTTTATGGTTTATGGCTTTTTTTATTTCCAAGATAAGTAGCTCTCAGAAAAAAGTTTAAAATGTTGAATATTTGCCTTATATTATTTTTAATTCCATTTTTAAATTGAAAAATATTACGAATTTTGCAGGAAAAAATTTTTTTTTCTCAATTAATTTCTAAATAACTCCAAAACATAAGGGATAGAGAACACTAAAATAAATACAATTTTGTTGCACATTTTTTGGTGTTTCATTTTTGAAAATCGGATGACTGGTTCTCGAGTTAGGATGAAATAAGTCTTCGTAGCTGACTAATTTAGGCGGAAAAATTTGCCGCTCCCATAAAAAAAATCCCGATCTGATGGAAAAAAACCGACAACGGATTTGAGTTCAGCGTGTCAAAATCCATATAGTCCACATAGTTTTATTAAATGGGAAGACAAAAAATTATTTTTTGCAGAGCAGTGTAATTGTCGTTAAATTAAATTTTATTTTCAAGAAAATTGTAATTATAATTTCTTTATGTATTTTTTGTGTTAAATATTTTATGTGTTCTTATATAATGAATTAATAAGTAAAGGAAAAATACAATTTTAAAAGAATTTTAGAATTCATCGAGTTTATGTACATATTTTGTACTACAAGGGCCTACAAAGAGCTGGAAAATAACACGAGCATCGATAAGCTTATCCTTCATTGCACTTGTTTTCTTTTAATAATAAAAAATCAGAAATGACACATATAGGGCCCATACACAATGATACACAACAACATAATAATTGTGCAATCAAATGACTGTGCCTGCTGATTGACCGTGTATGAGGTTGTAGTGAGATTGTATCAGCTGATGGTTCTTGATCAAAAATAGTTTGATATTTATTTGATTGTACCAGCATATTTTAGTCGTGTGTTGCAAAATTAGCTCATAAAAGTAAAATCGTCAAGGCATAAACATCAAAAAAATACATTTTAAATATAAATGCCAATTCATAGCCATTTCTTCATCCAAACACGTTTTTTTTGCTCCTTATTCGTTTTCGTTTTAGGATAATAGCAATAATAAGTGCAGCACAAATTTTTTCGTTATTCGTTACAAACTTTTCCACACAATTTTTCGGTAAAAAATGAATTTTGTACCACAATGCTGGTGTATTGTGTGCTTAAAGCTTAATTGCACAAACACATGCTTGCACGATTTTATGGTGTTGTGTATGTGCCATATTAGCACAGAACAGTTATCGATAAATACAATAAAAATTTTGGTAATGAAGAAATTGTGTTTAAAATTAGTTTTTATGTATTTTTTTCTTAAAAGTAATTGTAAACTTAATTTCGAATGCTTTTTCTTTTATAGAAAACCTTTTTAACAAAAAAAAAATGGAAAAAATAAATCCACCACACAGACACATTTATCGATATCATTGAAAAAAATATTTGACATCCATGGATACCAACAGCTGGCATTTTTTCATCTTTTATGTGATGCATACAAAAGTAGAAAGTAAACCTACTTTCATGGTAAAATTATCAGGTAGCCTCACTAAAACAGCTGATTATTTTTTTCTCTACTTTAAAGTTTAACTTAGATGTCAAATGTTGTGTATGTATGTGTATATTTTGTGTACGTATATATTCTACCGCCAAAAAAACACGCACACACATTTGCTTTTTGACATTTAAGTCGTCGTTTTCCAACAACAAAATACATTTAGGATTTTGTTGTTGCAGAACTGCGGCTACCTGATGATTGTACCATGCCTACTTTGCTGCGTTTATAAGTATATGCATTCTTTGCGTTTTGCGTGTAGCTGAAAATGCATAAAAAGGAATAACCAGTCGTGATTCAGCTCTGGCACAAACTAAACCAGACTGGTCAAATTTGACGTTTAAAAAATCGTCAAATCATATGTGCTTAACACTACTGTGGAAAGAGAGAAAAAAAAACCTGATATAAAATTTAGTACAAGAAAGTGAAATCAGGTATATACCACATAAAATAGAAACAAAACAATCATAACAAAGAAACATTTTTATTGCAAAAAGTTGTAAAAATTTTTATTTTTTAAGTTTATAAATTAAAAAGTGTTAAAAAAGTTAATATAAGAACAAATACAATACATTTATAAGTGCTAAAAATAAGTGTAACTAAAATAATTGTTTTAAATGTTATTTAAATGTGTATTTTGTGTGATATGAAAGTTACCCACAGAATCTGAAGTTGGCTACTGGCTGCTAGTGGAATAAATACGGGACTTGAACCAATTGGATGAAATCTTTTTGGAATCAATGGTAAGTGTCTTCAAGTGCCTGAAAATGTGAAAAAAGAAATATTAATTAGTATTTGAAAAATTTTATAATTTCGTTTAAGGGTGATTTTTTGCAATCAAATTTACAAAAATTGAAAAGGATACTGACCTGTGGGAACTGGACGAATTGGACGAAATCTTTTTGGAATCAGCGGTAAGTACCCTCAAGCATCTAAAAATGAAATAAAAGAAATATTAATCAATTTTTTTTAAATTTTATAATTTTGTTTTAGGGTGATGTTTTGCAAACAATTTTACGAAATTTGAAAAGGATACTGACCTGTGGGTGCTGGACCAATTGGATGAAATCTTTTTGGAATCAACGGTAAGTGTCTTCAAGCGCCTGAAAATGTGAAAAAAGAAACATTAGTTAGTATTTTTAAAATTTTGTGATTTCTTTTAAGGGTGCTGTTTTCTTAACATTTTTCGAAAATTGAAAAGGATACTGACCTGTGGGAACTGGACGAATTGGACGAAATCTTTCTGGAATCAGCGGTAAGTACCCTCAAGCATCTAAAAATGAAATAAAAGAAATATTAATCCATTTTTTTGCAATTTTATAATTTCGTTTAAGGGTGATGTTTTGCCAACAAATTTACAAAAATTGAAAAAGATACTGACCTGTGGGAACTGGACGAATTGGACGAAATCCTCCAGGAATCAACGTTGTATATTCCAAAGTAACTGAAAATTAAAAAAAGGAAATATTTATTGATTTGCCATAAATTATATTACTATTTTTAAGGGTGTCATATAACATGTATTAGTTTAATAATTTTATTTTAAATAAAGTTTTGAAATAATAGCCTAATAAAAACGAAAGTCCACTATATGTTACTAAACTAATTGTACGATTGAGATAAAAATTTGGCATGATCTTCCAAAGATGTACTCAATGTCGCAGACACAATTATTAGTAAGGTTGGTCTTGGCACTGTAACACGATTATACACTTTTACATACCACTAGTACAAAACACTTCACACAAAATCAACTGGATACCTTGTCCTAATTTCAATGTAACTAATGGGAACAATAGCCAGAAATTATAAATCACGTAATACATTATAAACAATGTTCATATTGCCAAAAATATACTTAAACATTTTCCGGCCACTAAAAGTTTTTCACTCACATTTATTTATTAGTTTTCACTACACTTATACTTGGCGATGTTGTGATAATGAAAAAATTGAAATAAATAAAGAAAATTGCACCAATATATATAATAATTTGTGCGCCAAAATTCTTTATTTAATTTTTCCATTTTTTCCTGCCACTGAAATTTGTCCACACCAACACATGAATTTACCTCTATAGATTACATTATCACTTGGCGATGTTCAGAAAATTAAAAAAAATGATATAAATAAAGAAAATTGCGCCAAAATGTATTATAATATGTGCGCCAAATTTCTTTATTTAATTTTTCAATTTTTCTGCGCCAATTTTTAACACAAAAATGAAAATAAAAAAATGCTTAACACCATGTAAAATAAGGGATAGCAATAGAAATATTTCAACTATTGCTATCTATTTTTCAACTTAGTGTTAACCAGTGATGCCATTCAAGCAGTTTTTTTTGAAAAAACACCTACGGCAACGCCCGCGTGTCATTTCTCAACTTCCTATACATAGGTCGACTTGCGGAGCCTTAATCAACATATGACTTACTAAATAACAAGTAATAAATCTTGTGAACAGTAAGTCGCACTACAAACACTTTTGGAGGGATAACCTGGCAATATGCTTATGCAGCCAACCAATTTTAATAATTAACAAGTAAGAGCACTATATTCGGTTGTGCCGAATCTCTTATACCCACCACCAATTGTGTGTACATTTAAAGCACAATATTTATTATTTTGTTAATCATTATGGAATAATCTCTTTATAATAAAATATGTATCACTTTCTTTGTAGAGGGTGGTTAAATTTTAAGGGCCCATGTTGAAGGTGAACTACACCTAGTCTCTAAATTTGTTTTCTGCATTTCATTTGACATTTCTCAATCTCAAACTTACTCAATTTGGTCCGTGGAAAAATACGCAAATGAGCAACGCTTTAAAGTTATTCAGGTTTTTTATAAAAATGGGCGTTCAAATCAAAATGCATTTTGTGCACTTCCTAATTCTTTTGATCAGCATAATCGTTCAAATTCGTCCACAATCGGGAGAATTATAAAAAATATTTAAATTTCTGCAAAACAGGTCTGTATAAAATGTTAGAAAATCTGTTTTTAGTGCGTTGAATTGGAACCACTGCTGGTTTTTGCGATAGTGTGGCAAAAGAGCAGTCAACCTCGACTCATCATCATGCCCAACAATTGAGCATTGTCATTGAAAATTTGGACCATCAGATAGAGGAGTGGCGCCAAGGATGGGGGGGCTATTTGGCCGATATTTTGTTAAATACATAATTGAACTATACAAATATTATCATTATTAAAATAAATAATAATATCCTAAATAATTTGTGTTTTATTTAAATTCAACATCGGTCCTTAAAATTTAACCACCCTTTATAACTTCGATATGCTACTAAAATGCTTTTGTAAATGTAGTCTTTCAATGAAAGTGTTAAAGTAGGCGTGTCAATAAAGTTTCTGCTAATAAATACAACTTAGATATTTCAATATAGTCCTTTATTTTCCCAAAAACTTTGTCAATAGAGAAATTACATGAATTTAAGATAAACCGTTACATAGGAGGTAGGCGTTAAAGTGGGCGTGTCACCTAAACTTTTTGGCACAACAATTACATTAATTAGAAGGATATACGTAGCAAATTTGATCATCATACCTCTAATTTTAGCGGTTTTATGAGCTTTTAAATTTCATTAACGGTAGATAACGTGAAAAGTGGACGATATAGTAGGGGTGTCAAAGTTGTTTTTGCGAATGAGTACAACTTAGGTGTTTCAATATAGCCCTTTATTATTCCAAAATCTTTATTAATAGAGAAATTATATGAATTGTAGGTAAAACGTTATATGGGAGGAGGGCGTAAAAATGGGCGTGGCACCTTAATTTTCTGGCACAGTAATGACACTGCCTAGGGGGATATACGTAGCAAATTTTATCATCATACCTCTAATTTTGGCGGTTTTATGAGCTTCTAAATTTCATTAACGGTAGATAACGTGAAAAGTGGGCGTTATAGAAGGCGTGTCAAAGTTATTTTCGCGAATGAGTACAACTTAGGTGTTTCAGTATAGCCCTTTATTATTCCAAAATCTTTATTAATAGAGAAATTATATGAATTTTAGTTAAAACGTTATATGGGAGGTGGGCGTAAAAGTGGGCGTGGCACCTTAATTTTTTGGCACAGTAATGATATTGCCTAGGGGGATGAACGTAGCAAATTTTATCATCATACCTCTAATTTTGGCGGTTTTATTAGCTTTTAAATTTCATTAACGGTAGATAACGTGAAAAGTGGGCGTTATAGTAGGCGTGTCAAAGTTGTTTTTGCGAATGAGTACAACTTAGGTGTTTCGATATAGCCCTTTTTTTATTCCAAAATCTTTATTTATAGAGAAATTATATGAATTTTAGGTAAAACGTTATATGGGAGGTGGGCGTAAAAGTGGGCGTGGCACATTGATTTTCCGTCACAAAAAAGCGTCTCACCAAAAAGCAAAGTGTGCAAAATTTCAGAGTCGTACATTCAATTTTGTTGCTATTATGACGTTTTTGTTTTTAAATATACCGAAAAATACACTGTGCGGTATAAATTTTCGTACATTTTGATCGATAACTCTTTTCCTAATTCATAGATTTAAGCGATTTTCAGGGAAAAATATTCTTTTGACTCGATAAATATATATTCGAAGTTTCATGACTCTACGTTTATGCGTCTGGACACAATTCCATTTTATTCGATGTGCGAAGGACACCGTTTTTTCGACCTACTCTTGCTTTCCGAGCTATAACTCTCTTCCTAATATTCCGACTTAGCCCATTTTCAATACCAAACAAACCTTGTCTATAAGATTCTGGCAAAATTTGAGCCCCCTAGCTTTTTCGGTGCAACCTCTATAGTGCTTTCAACAGACGGACGGACATAGCTAGATCGTCATCAAATCAAACCCTCATTCAGAATATATATACTTTATGGGGTCTAAAATGGATATTTCGATGTGTTACAAACGGAATCCACCATTTTTTGGTGGAGGGTATAAAAAAAAGGAATAACGTATAGAAAGCATTGTCGCTAAATTAAATTTATACATGGTATTATTCATATTTTTTAAAAAATATATTTCGGCACAGACACTTAAGGTTGAATATTACAAATTCTATTTTATTCAAAATAAGCAATGAAGACCATAAGAATAACACCAGTCAATAGCGCAGCTATTTCTTTCATCGATTGTCCTAGTTTTGTAGATTCTTCTAATAACTCAGGTAACACACTTACAGTAGCAATATAAATAAAACCTCCAGCGGTAAAAGGCAACACCCATGGCGCAGCGTCAGCATCCGTTCCGACACCCATTAATGCTAATGCATTTCCTGTTAAAGCACCAAGAGCCGTCACGAGCTGCAATAGCATTGCTTTACGACGTGAGCATCCTGATTTAATTAAGATAGCGAAGTCGCCAATTTCATGAGGTATTTCATGCAATAAGATAGTTATTGTCGTTACTAACCCGACGCTATTACCAGCCAAAAATGATGCTCCAATGGCAAGACCGTCCGTAAAATTATGAGCAAAGTCTGCTGCCAAGTTTAAATACCCAGATATTTCAACATTATCCATTTTTTCTTCAGATTGTTTTTTTTTATTATCTTTAAACTTTTGTGCTTTCTTTTTGACCCCATGACTATGTCCATCAGTAACATTCTCTCTTTTCTTTATCAAACGTACTAATTTTTCTACAGTAAGAAATACAATAATTCCACTTAGAACCCACAGTCCTGTGAAAGTATCTTGGCTATGATCATGTACACCAACATGAGAATGACCATGACTATTATGGAGGTTTGTTGCATGAGGAATTAAGTGTAGAAAAGCATCACCTAAGAGGCCTCCTGAGGCAAAAGCTAAAAGAACTTTTAGTAGTGGTCTCATCTCATCGCTGCTATCTAGTGGAATTATAAAAAGAAGCAAAAAGGGTACCGCACTAATAAACAATGTTGAACATAAAGAGTACAACCAAACCTGATTCATATCTGAAAGAAATTTTTTACGAAATGATTATTATGTTAAAAGCACAAAAACTTGGCCTTACCGGTTTTGTAAACATTTTCCTTTTTCTCGTGATTGTGGTTTGAATATTCATGTTCATCACGATGGTCAAAATTTGGGATTGCTTCAAATTTTTCGTTGGCATTACGTGAGTATTTAAAACTTGGAATTTCAACCTCATGACTATCACAAATTATTAGCAATGTAGAAAAAACAAACAGCAATAACGCTGCATATTTCCCATATTTTTGCATGATTTCTGTGCTATAAATGTTTTTACACGTCACACACCAGAGTAGGGATGGGCAAAAATATTCACTTAAGAAAAAATCGATATATATAGCCGATAAATCAAAAACCGATATATTGTACATCGAATCTTAAGCTGGATTCACCCATAAAATTTTAGTTCAGAAAAAATTTTTTTTTATATTGGGTTTGACGTTTTACTTTTGAGAGAGAGAGAGAGAGATTATTTTGTTGAGAAAGTTTTTTCTTGAATTGGTTTAATTTTAATTCATGGTACAATTATCAGCTAGCCTCAGTTCTGCAACAACAAAATTCTACATGTATTTTGTTGTTGGAAAACGACGACTTAAATGTCAAAAAGCATATGTGTGTGCGTGTTTTTTTGGCGGTAGAATATATACGTACACAATATATACAAATACATAAACAAAATTTGACATTTTAGTTAAACCTTAAGGTACAGACAAAAAAATCAGCTGTTTTAGTGAGGCTACCTGATAATTGTACCATGTTTTAATTCTTGTTCAAGGCGAATTTATTTATCAGGTGGTGGTAATTCTACAACAAATACAACATTGAAAAAACAACATGGTTTTTTATTGTTGCTTTTGACTGTCGATGTGTCAAAAACTACATGGTTTCTGTTTGTGTCAAGGTCTATTAAATAAGGTCTGTTCAACTAATCAGCTGATCGTTTTTTGCTCCCCTATGTTTACTACTCGAAGTTGTCAAAATTTGTTTACCTTTTTAGGGCGACATTTATGTTTTTCAATTTTTCAATTTTATCATTGATAATTTTTCAACTTATGAATATATTTCCGAGCCGGACATGCTGGTAAAAGGCGTTTCTGTACCCAAGGACTGAGCCACACCAACAGCTATAGCAGCCTTGCCATTACTTGGCTCATAGGCCAAGAAAATACAACGATTAGCTATTTTGCCTTCACGCACCATTTGTACAACACCAGCAGCGAAACGAGCATCTTTCTGGCCCAACATACCTTGTGAAACAGCATGCTTCTCCAAGACATCGTCTAGACTTCTATTTTATCTTTATCAGCCATATTTTTAGCAAATATTTACTATTAACACAATTTATTTTTGTTGTCTTGAAAAAATTGTTAAACAAAATGAAAACACAAAATTTAATAGGCGTTGGGCATATTCATACAGGTATATGCAACGGCGAATTTGCTGTGCAGCTCTCTGTCAAAAAGCTCATAAAAAATAATTTTTTATACATAGAGTTTGACAGTGACGTTTCCCATCAGATGGACTGATAATTTCACCTGGATGAATTTTTTGGTATTTTAGTCAGCTGTTTTTGACTACCTTAGAGTAATGTTACACTAACAAAATGCCCGTATATTTTTTTGCCTTTTGTTTTTGTAGAGTTGCACAGACCTTATTTAATAGACCTTGGTTTGTGTCTTTTTTGCGCGGGAAGGAGTAATCTATGTAAACATAAATAATATTTGACAATTCAATCATCATTTTTGCAAATAAAAAATTAGATGAGCTGCGTTTTCAACACCACCTGATAATGAATTCGCCTTGTTCTTGTTCAGAAGAAACTGAATTGGGATGCCACTTTTTTCAATATTTACATGAAAATTGAATTTGGTTGCCACATCACACAGTGTCAGTACATTTATTATACAAAAATTGTTTTTGCCGAAAATTAACAATTAAAATGGAATTTAATGAAAATATTGCTCAAAAATTAATGGAAGAGTTAAAAAAACCAGGAAGAGAATGTGTGTATGACATTAGCAATAGTGCATACAAAAATAATTATTTAAAACAGGGTTTTTCTCACTGCGACTCATTTTATTTTCGATTTTTTTTATAAATTTATTTTGCAAACAAGTTGACTTTATGCACTTCAATTAAAAATAATAATTTTAGTTTTCTTCTATCCGGCATTTTCTTCACATATATTTTAATGAAATAATTTACATATGTATTCTATTGTCAGCACAAGATATTAACGTGTGGACTGCATGAATATGTATTAGAATACATATTTAGCAATAAATGTTATAATACATTGCTGAGCAATAATCTTTTAACACAAGCTGTCAAATTCAATTGCAAACAAATAAAATGTAACAACAACATGAATGTATAAGAGAACGTAGCAGAAAAAAAAGAAAAGAAAATATTAAAATTAACAATGTTATTATAAAAAAATTTAAGTTTTTTAATTATATTTAAATATATAATGGCAAAAGAATCGTTTTCATCTAGTGTTTTTAGTGAAATTTATTTTTGTAAATCTTTTTGTAAAATTTTTAATTATAGATCAATTCCAGGAAAATTTTTAATTTTATGTTTTAAGATATTTACGTGTTCTCCACCTAGAGATATAAGCTTGAACATTGGCAATTTGATGACGTTATTCTGCCGGCTTTATTGCTTATATTAAGACATAATCAATCGCTCGTGTGGTCGGGGGTTAAATGGGTGAATCGATCTGCAGAAAACTCTCAGTAAAAAATGTTATTCTCCGGAAAAAATTTTGTTCAGAACAAATAAGTGAATTCACCTTTATTTACAAGTTTCGTTTTCAGTATCTTTTTCGATGTTTTTAGAGCTAAATAAATTTTAGACTTTTTTCAACAATACTGGCTGGTATCATCGCATGCAAAATGTTTTTTCATCATAATTTTTTTTTTAAATTCGTGATTCAGCTCTGGTCGGGTCAAGAGCTCACGCGTTTTTGCCATTATCGTTTAATGGCAATCAGGTTGTCCCTTTTCATCTGACTTCGAGAGTTTTGCGTCTCACTTTCGGTTAGTTATCTGTGTGGCGTCGCGTAACTGTGCTTTGGATACAGTTTCCAGACTATACTACAGTTAACCGCGTGCTTTCATTTTAATTGGAGGAGTACCAAATAAACTCAATGTAATTGTGACTGGAGGAGTACCATATGAATTTAATATACATGTGACTGGAGGAGTTCCATAAACCCAGCAGTAGTTATTGTTCAGATGTCTCCGACTTCCTCTACAATGGTATAGGTCGACCTGCGGTACCTGAACCAACGTTTTGTAACTGGAGGAGAAGTATTAAACTCAATTTTTATTTATTGTTCGAGTTTCTCCGACTTCCTATACAGAGGTATAGGTCGACTTGAGGTGCTGAATCAACGTTTGTAACTGAAGAACTATATAACTCAATTTTATTTGAAGAAAAATTAGAAAAAAATATTTTTCTTTGAATAGCCACCATATTGGACCCAAGGTTCAAGCGTTTTCTTTTTACTTCTATAACAGCTGCCTCAAATGCTGTATTAAATAAATCGATATTATTCGCTCAAAACATAGTAAAAGGGAACAAGTTTCTCTCGCTTTCAGGTGTGCTAAGAAAAACCGAATTGACAGGGGTTCACATAAAGCAACGAATACTTCTGATGTCCATATCCGAAGGGGTCTAGTTTGAATAATATGTAATAGCCTTTTTACACTTGCCTACACCTTAGCGAAATACGTAGATGTTGAACCTCAAAAAAAAAACTTTTTTTGTTAAATATTTATTTCCACAAACAATTTAATGAAAACAATAAAATTAAAAGAAAAAGATTAGAGATAAAAAAAATAAGCGACAAAATTTTTAATGGCATACAACAATATACAACGACTGGACTTGTAATAGGTCGTATAAAACAATATATCTTGACTGTTTTCATCTTCTAAAAAAATCTGTATACTGTGATAATAATTTCTCTCCATGGAAAACAATTAATACAATTACTAATGAATTTTTAAATTCCATTTTTTTATTTGCCAAAACATGTAACGTAAATATTATGGCAGGTGAAATATGAAGCAAATGTAAACAAGTTTTTATTTTTAAAATCTTCAACGCATTCCGCTAATAGCCTTTTTACACTAGATCACATCATGCATCGAATCAACAAGATGTTAACATCTTTCCAAGGTCTGAGCCACACCAACAGCTATAGCAGCCTTGCCATTACTTGGCTCACAGGCCAAGAAAATACAACGATTAGCTATTTTGCCTTCACGCACCATTTGTACAACACCAGCAGCGAAACGAGCATCTTTCTGGCCCAACATACCTTGTGAAACAGCACGCTTCTTCAAGACATCGTCTAGACTTCTATTTTATCTTTATCAGCCATATTTTTAGCAAATATTTACTATTAACACAATTTATTTTTGTTGTCTTGAAAAAATTGTTAAACAAAATGAAAACACAAAATTTAATAGGCGTTGGGCATATTCATACAGGTATATGCAACGGCGAATTTGCTGTGCTGCTCTCTGTCAAATATCTCATACAAAATAATTTTTTATACATAGAGTTTGACAGTAACGTTGCCCATCAGATGGACTGATAATTTCACCTGGATGAATTTTTTGGTATTTTAGTCAGCTGTTTTTGACTACCTTAGAGTAATTTTACACTAACAAAATGCCCGTATATTTTTTTGCTTTTTGTTTTTGTAGAGTTGCACAGACCTTATTTAATAGACCTGGGTGCTTGTATTTTTTTTCTAGTGATGACACTAAAATAATAGATGTTGAGGTGTTGAGTGGAATAATGCTATGTTCACACGGCAATATGAATCTCGTGGTTCGCTCTCTGAATCTCGAATGCGAACCCTGCCGTTCAGACGATAGTTCTTGTTTCACTTTGACATTTTTTTTTCAATTATTTAACGCGGCCTTTTGTTTTTTCTGAGGTTTATGAAAGTCATTCTTCTACACTACACCATTTGAATTTAAATATACATACATGTATGTATGTTTAAACATTTATTTTTTATTTCCACAATGATTTTTTGCACACAATATTTTTTCTGTTTTCCTTTGTTTATTTTTGTTTTTGATAGCCAGTACAGATAAATTAGCGATTTTTTGTTATCAAAATAAGAGATGATAGTAAATTCTTCGAGATTCGCAGCTAGATTCAAAATGAACCAGGTAGATTCGCTCTTAAAATTTTGTATAGCGAATCTTGTAGATTTAATGAAGATTCGGTCGCGAACCTCGATATTTGCTGTCCGAGTGAACATGCTCTTAGGAACATCTTTAAAAGATGTTGAAAAATGTTGACACACAGACACGTACAATTCACATGGGAAGATGTTAACATCTTGATTTGATGAATGATTTGAGCAAGTGTAAAGAGGCTATCAGATGTTAACAAGTGTAGAAAGTGTCGTGTGCACCTGGTGGTAAGGCAGTATTTTAGATTGTCAATTAAATAAAGTGGCAACTTCAAATTAAGAAGCGAAACAAACATATGTTCATTGTTTTCATTTGTATATGTTTACCTTTGATAAATATAATGAAAACAGACAAAATTGATAGATAAAATGGTGACAGTGGAAGACGTTGGAATTTGGTGGCGCGAAGTAAAGATGGCCTTAGATATAGAGAAAAAGGAGCCATGATGATGATTCTGTTTCTGGATATTGAAATGATAAGAGTGTTGTGTGCGGAGAGTTTTTTTAAGTTTTATTTGAATTTGTAAAAAGTAAAGTTATAGAACATTAAATAAAGTAAAAAAAAAACTTTAAATAAAATAAAATCGTTAAATAAAGTTGAAGTTAAATAAAGTTGAAAATTAAATAAAATAAAAACATGTTAAATTAAAGAACTCTTAAATATAATTAAAACAACACCACAAAATTATGTATAAAACCTTAAACTAAAAGACATTAAATTAAATTAAACAAAGCACACTTAAATAAAATTAAAACAACACACGTCTACATAAAGCCGCCATCTTCTGAAGCTGTCATCATATTTCAAGCCATTGTCCTCTGAAGCTGTCACCATATTGATTGCCTTTGTAAGCTGTACAGGGAGCCGAAATCCTCAGCCATCACCATCACCAGACACACCCAATCCGTTTCTCCAGTGGTTCCATATCTGCCTTGACTGGTACAGGTATTCTGATCATAGACTGTACGAACTTTTGGACTCATACATTTTTATGAAATAAATAAAAATATTTATAGTTTTCTTTAATAATTAATAAATTGTTAGGGAAAACTTACGTTTGTGTTTTTATAATCCCCTCTAGAGGATTTGGTAGAGGGTGCGCGTTAAGCCTAAAGGGTGTGACGAATAGCGATGTGTATTACACGATATTTATATATGGACAAAAGTTGCACGTATTTGATATTGCAGTGCGCAAATGAAAATTTTAAATTTGTCTGACAGAAATAACAAATGGATGAAAATTTTACTTCTTTTTTTTCGACTTATGTATCTCTGTTAATCCAAGGAGGAATGGTAGCAAACGATTCTGTCAATATTTAGGATAAATGAAACATGGTTGTAAGAAAGGGTAGTATTTGACATGAGGTATTTCGTTTTTAACATCCTGTAAAGGAGATAATTTTCTTCGGTCGACAATAGTGGGCATACGTATAAGCAAGCTAATTCGGAGAACACTTAGCGCAGAAAGATAGAAAAAAATTAAGGGAATTAATAATTTGTAGCTGTAATTGCGAAAAGAAAAAAAAGGAAAATTGATAGAGGAGATTTGCAAGCAAAATTGAAATAATAAAAAGCGAGCTGGTCGTTTTTGTTCATCTAATTTTAACGCGCAGATAAGATAACGGGGTGAGCTTTAATGAAACGCCACTTTAACATGGTCCACATAATTATAAAATTTCCCTATCTGATATAGGATATTTTGGTAAATGATATAGAAGTCCTGCGAAGGTGAACAGGAGAGGAGAACACGTGTGCAACCTAATATTAGGTTAGGACAAAAAAGAAGAGGCTGCTACCTTTGCCGGCAAGAATCGTATCTAAATATCCCCGGTGAGTAATAAAGAGTAGCAAATCCAATAACCACATATTTCATGAAACGCATAATTCCACCTAAATGTATTCCACAAAAGAAAAAAAGAGAAAAGGAAATATACCGTGGGCTCTTCGCATATCGCGTGTTGTTGAATAGGCACTGACAACGAGAAGACTTTATCTATTCTAACCTTCCTAACCTAACGTATTGTCGCAACTTAGCCTAATTCTTTTCGTATTGACCCACGTGCCAATAACCTAAAATTAATTAACCCTATTAGAATTGACATTATATACATTTATGTATATATATATATATATATATATATATATATATAGATATACATATATATATATATATATTCACAAATAAATCCCTAAAACTAGAGGGTGAAGAGTTTTTTTTTTTCATTTCAACCTAGTCAAATAAGATAATCATAAGAAAAATTCAAAAAAATGTAAATTTAGTGTCATGGTTTAAAAAGAAAGGAAAAAAGTATATGTGTGAGCCTATAGACATATAGAATAAATATGAGTTTGTACACCTTTAGTTATAAAGATAATATATAATATAGCAAGGAAATATGGATATATAGATCTGTATTTAGGTATATGTAAAATAAAATTTATTTCTGTCATATTTTTTTCTATTATTAGTGATATCAATAAGTTTAATAATTCGAATTAATAAAATAACTGAATTGTGTGAATAATTCGAAATAAGTTTAGACTGTAAACAAAAAAAAAAAAAAAAAAAAAAAATAATAATTAGACCTCAAATTAAAAAGAAAAACAAACAAGAAGAAATTGTAAGCGTATACATACATATATAATAATAAATAAACTTGTAACGTAGTGGAGTGCATCTAAGAGAAAAATGTGCTAATTAATTATCTTAGAGATTGAATGTAGCCGGTTAAAATGACCAGATGGTGAGTTTTAATTAGGGACATTATCCGAGAAGCATTAACATCTGTCAGGCAAAGATGATGTCAAGGATGGCTAAGATAGGTTATAAGGGGAGGGCTGCCTGTAGAGGACGAGACCATCAAGTCCTTTGAACTCGAATCCTAACGTTTAAGTATCGCCAAAAAGGGTTACATGATAAGCTATCATTATTTCCTGTAACATCTTATCATTGCCATTGTTTTGTTCTTTCTTTCTGGTTTTGGCACGAACTCTTAATTGTGAGAAACTTGCGGAAAAACAACCCCCCCAATTCCGGCGAGCTATAGCCGCGGCGGAGACCAGCGTGCCACTTCCGCAACCCTGTTGGGGCAGTTTAAAATCTCACAATTTGGCGCCCAACGTGGGGCAAAAAAAAAAAAAAGGAAAAATTTTGAGCTCGGTAGGAGGTTTCTTTCCAAGAAGCCGTATGTCCTGGAAGGTGCAGTTAGTACCATGCCTAAGTTGCGACGCCTCGCGGAAAGGATACTGAGGGAGCTGAGTGGCCTCGAATCGATTCAAATTCAATACAAAGTCATGACCCAAAAAGTCTCAGCAACTTAGAGTTCATATGTTTTGTATTGAGGGAGAAAAGACCGCAGGATACTAAGCTCAGGTATCAAAATTTTATCAGCAAATGTTATGTTAGCATACCCGTTAGTAAATGGCACAGCTTAACGAAACACATGTGCTCACATGCTTTAAATTTACTTGTTTTTTACGATGACGACAAAACAATTTTAAATTTACAGTTCATAATATCGGAGAAGACAGGGAAAAGCATCCAGTCTTCTACGTAAATTTAGAATGACAGTGGATGTGTATTCTCCAAGGTTATCGAACAACAGGATCGAGTAGTTTTGAGCACTACTGTTATTTTTTCTGGCTACAAATTTCAATCTTCATGTATCTATACTATTGTAACTATCTGAAACGAATTTAGGTAAACATATTTGTTTATACATAAGTATTTACTAAAAAAAAAAAAAAGAAAAAAAAAGAAAAAAAAAATTTTCTGTTTATAAATATTGTTTGTCTATAATTGAAAAATTTTTTTTATATTGTATATATTTGGTCTAACAAAATCGGACGCTTAAAACTTCAATTATAAATAACACGCACTTAAAACTTAAAAAGAAAGAAAAGAAAAATATATAGAAAAATTTTGCGTTTACAAACTCGTATGAAAAAGAAAAGGAAGGGAATAACCCAACACCTTTTAATTGCACAATTTTTACCTAATATTCCCATTAGGGGCACCTGTTAATAAAATTCTTCCAAGAAGACTCCTTAGACTTTAATTTCTAGTCCTCTTCTTTCTCTTTTGTGGAAACTCTACATATAATCGTAACTTTTTAATAAATATAACGTTTCTGCGAAAGTATTGTAAAGAGAAATAGGATTTTTTTTAAATACTACTTGAATATGAGTCCACGAAAACTTCGTTCATCAAGCAGGAGCACTGGTAACACCAACAACAACATATCAGAAGATCCAACGACAGCAACAAGAATTACGTCTACTACGATTGCTCAAAACATTGTTCCAACTGTATTCACAAACGCCGTAACGCCTTTAATGTCTATAAGGTTTCCAACAGGATTCGGTCCCCAAACCAGTTCTTCACCTTCAAGCGGAAACACTATCACTACACCTACCTATAGCAGCCTCACAGCCAGAGAGATTACTGGACAACATAGCGGCATCTCTCGAGAAAACACTAGAAATATGAATGCACGAAGCCTAAATTTGCCCACTGTAAATGAGGACCTTAATTCAAACGTGATTGTCACTGAGAATGGAATGACCCTCAGACAAATTGTAAGCGCATCAGTAGAAGCTGCCCAGAATTCTATTAGGAGAGAAATGCATAATGTGCAATTAATGTTGCCACAGTTAATTAGAGAATCGTTATGTTCAGCACGCGATGATTCGTTTGAAAACCAAAATAACCCCGAGCAAAGGTCATTTGTAACAAATCAATCTAATCAGCAAGCCATGGACGTGAATTATAGAAGACAGCAACAGCATTATGCTGAACAAAATAATCCGACCGTACACCAACAACAACACCAACATCCACCTAATATACCTCAACAATTATTTAATAATATCCCACAAAATTTTTATCAACCATTGCCAGGCGTTGAAATACCTCGACACAACACCCAAAATCATAAACCCATCACCCCAAATCAATTGGAGAAGTGGGGACTAAAATTTGACGGCACTGACAAGTCCTTCACGGTAGAAGACTTTGTATTTCGGGTCGAAGCCTTAAGAAATGATTACAATTGTCCTTGGGACGTGGTGATGAAAGGGTTTCACCATTTGGTAACGGGAGCCGCCAGTGCATGGTTTTGGTCGTTTCGTATGAAATATCCGGTAAGTGATTGGAACACCTTCAAATATCACATTATAAGAAAATTTCGAAATTTCGAATCGGATTTTGAAATACAGAGGAGAATTATGGAACGAAGACAGCTTCAAAATGAATCAGCAGATGTATACATAACGGAAATAGTGAAACTTAAAAACCAAATGAAAATACACGTCGTAGAAAGCGAATTAGTAAAAATCGTGAAGGACAACCTGAAGGACGGCTTAGCCCAATTAATATTTCCGATAAAAATAGATAGTCTAGACCAACTATTGGAGGAATGCAAAAGAGCGGAGAGAAACATTGCTAAAAGATCAACCAACCGAATGCCATACTTAAACTCACGAAAAATTTACGAAATGGATTTAACTAGTTACCCCGACGAAAATGAGTCAACACATCTAATAGAGGCTTTACAACAACAAAAGCTACCGGCAAAACAACTTACCTGTTGGAACTGTAAGACACCCGGTCACTCGTTTATCGAATGTCCTGCAGTTCAACGAAATGTGTTTTGTTATAAATGTGGGTTCGAGGAGGTAACAAGCCCGACCTGCCCGAAATGCACGGGAAACGGGAAACGGGAAACAGAACACGCGGAAAACGGGGCCAGCGTGTTCAAGTCCAAATATCCCCCAGTAAAAGATAATTTCCTACAATATATGCTCTATGAAACACCTTGTACGCACAATAAAATAAATAATTTGCAAGAACCGGATGAGATCAATAAAAATGAAACAACTATAGTATGGAGTAACGAGACAGATGAACAAAACAACAGCTCATATGCGAGGGGCCAACGACATTTTCAACCAGGTTTACAACATAATCTTTCTTTTGAACAACGTCTTGAAAGGTATAATAAAATACGTTCCGAAATCTTCGCCGATTATATACCCACCACAGGCAAGAACATTCTGAAAACTAGAGAAAGGTATAAGGCAAGAAAAGAGCAAAGAAAAAGTATAGCGTCTACAATGATAGGCGGTTAAAAGGATATTAGACCCTATTTGACCGTTCAGATACAAGGGGTAGCATATCAAGGCCTTCTGGATAGCGGGGCCTCGGTGAGTTGTTTAGGAAAGAACTGTTTACAAAATGTTAGAAAAATGGACTTAAAAATAAGTGATTTTAAATCATCAGTGAGGACGGCTGACGGGAAGCAACATCTAATCGTGGGTAAAATTACAGCAAAAATTAAATGTGGAGAGAAAACGGCAGAAAGTATTTTATACTTGGTACCAAATTTAAGTCAGGAGCTAATTCTAGGTTATGACTTTTGGAGAAAGCTAGGCCTTACAATTAGAATTGAAGATAAGACTGTAAGTGAAATTGCCTTATCTGAGCCTGAAGAGTTGAGGATACATCAGTTAACTTCACATCAGGACAGAACCTTAGAAGATGCGAAGCTTTCATTTAAATGTTACTCTAAATATGGTCTGGGAAAAACCCATTTAGAATCTCACACCATTGACACTGGGAATGCCCCAGCCAGAAAAATGAGACACTATCCCGTAAGCCCAGCAGTCCAAAAACTAATTTTCGCTGAAATTAACAGAATGATTGAACTCGATGTGATAGAAGTGGCTACAGGAGCCGAGTGGAACAACCGAGTGACTCTAGTTATAAAGCCGAACAAAAATAGACTTTGCCTCGACGCTAGAGAGCTCAATAAAGTCACTAGAAAGGATGCCTACCCGCTCCCAAATATCGATGGCCTACTAGCGAGATTAGGTGACACCTATTTCATTTCAGCCATTGATCTAAAGGACGCCTTCTGGCAAATACCTCTGCAGGACGACAGCAAACACAAGACAGCGTTCACAGTCCCCGGGAGGCCGCAATATCAATTTAGAGTGATGCCATTCGGACTGTGTAATGCTGCTCAGAGGCTTTGCCGGTTAATGGACAAAGTCGTACCATCCAATTTAAGAGACCGTGTGTTTGTATACCTTGACGACTTGTTGATCGTATCATCAAATTTTGACGAACATATGGAAATGCTCAGAACCGTGGGTCAAAAACTAACCGCCGCCGGACTTACAATAAACATGCAAAAGTCTAAATTTTGCTATAAAGAGCTAAAGTACTTAGGATACATCGTCGGTGGAGGTAAACTCAAGCCAGACGAGAGTAAAGTGAAAGCGATTTTGAATATTAAGCCACCTAAAATCAAAAGGATGTTCGAAAATTCCTAGGCACTGTAGGCTGGTATCGTCGCTTCATTCTAGACTTCTCTACACTAACCGCACCTCTTACTGACTGCCTAAAAAAATCTCCGAAATTCCACCTGACACCTGAAGCACTACAGTCTTTTGAAGAATTAAAACATCGCTTAGTCTCTAGTCCAATTTTGTCCAGCCCCAATTTCGAGAGGCCATTCTTCGTACAATGCGACGCATCAAACGTTGGAGTGGGAGCTGTCCTGTTCCAAAGGGATGATAACGGAGGAGAACACCCCATTGAATATTTTTCAAAAAAACTGAACAGTGCGCAAAAAAATTATTCGACGACCGAAAAAGAATGTCTTGCCGTAGTACTGGCAATAGAAAAATTTCGTCAATACATAGAGTTAATGGACTTTACGGTTATTACTGACCATTCCAGTCTTAAGTGGCTCATGCGTCAACAGGATTTGAACGGACGGCTGGCTCGATGGAGCTTAAAACTACAAAGTTTTAGATTTAAAATCGAGCACCGAAAAGGAACTAAAAATGTTGTTCCAGATATGTTGTCCAGACTGGATATGGAGGAAATAGCAGCTGAAAACAATAAAATTATCGACTTCGATTCCGACGCGTTTAAAAATGAAGACTACACACTTCTAATCGACAATATACAACAAAATAAAGACCGACTGCCAGATGTAAAGGTCGATGAAGGGGTAATATATAAGAGGGTTAAATTTAATAGAAACGACCCAGCGAGCGAAGATAACTGTTGGAAAATATGGCTACCAGCCAAACTAACAGATGACGTAATAAAAAGATCGCATATTAATAACACCTCGCACGGCGGAACCGCCAAGACCCTTTATAATGTAAGGGAATATTTTTACTGGCCTTGCATGATCAAGCAGATTTGGGATTTCGTTGGAAATTGCACCACCTGCAAAGAAATCAAGCATCCAAAACAAATTTTACGTCCACCAATGGGAAAAGAAGTCCAAACACAAAGACCTTTTCAAAAAATATATATTGACTTTTTGGGCCCATACACTAGGACAAAGTCTGGTAACACCTTTATTTTTATTGTGCTGGACCACACCACTAAATTTGTTTTATTGAGAGCTCTGTCTAAAGCTACTACTAAGGAGACTATAAAATTTTTAAGAGACGAAGTATTCTACAAGTTTGGAGTACCTGAATTGGTACACTCCGATAACGGTAAGCAATTCATTTCTGAAGCATTCAAAGATTTCTTGGCACTATATGGCGTTAAACATCTTCGTACACCCTTTCACTCCCCTCAATCAAATGCTAGTGAAAGAGTCAATCAAACCATTTTGAGTTCCATTAGAAGTTATTTAGAAACAGATCAGTCCAAATGGGATGAAGACCTTTCAAGAATTGAATGTTCCCTCAGGTCCACAGTCCATGCATCTACGGGCATAACACCTTATTTCGCGCTAACCGGCTACAATATGATTACACATGCAGATGCCTATGAAATACTTAGAAAATTGAAAGCGGTCGAAGAAGGTGAAATGTCGGTCCTACCAAAGCCAGAACGAATGCAGATGATCCACCAAAAGATGAAAGTGAAAATGCACGAAGCGTATCAAAGGAATGTTAAATCATACAATAAACGATCTAGGGCTATCGATTTTAAGGAAGGACAAGAAGTCTACCGAAAAAACTTTGTGCAAAGTAACTTTTCGAAAGCTATAAACGCAAAACTCTGCAAGCCGTGGTTAAAATGCCGAATCAAAAGAAAAATTGGACTTAACTCGTACGAAGTGGAAACTCTAAATGGTCGCCTTATAGGTATCATACACGCTCAACATTTAAAACAATAAACTTGACAATATCGCATACGAATTATCACGGTGTAACTTACCAAAAAGTTGGAAGTCAGAAAATTCCCTTTTCATTATTTAGCCACCCTCTGCTGTTGAACGTAAGAAAAGAAAGATTTTTTTTGCCTTTATATTATGACATTCCGTGTTAAGATAACGTAGACGGAACTCTTGACGAACATGGACGTCGGTTTCATAGGCAGATCTTTGATTCTCTAGTACTCTCGTTGCCACACTATAATTAAGGACAAGGGCTGTTGGATACGATATACGATAATCAGTAATTTCAATCATTTTTTTTATAGATATACTATAATGTGTAAGTTTATCTTACTTTTTTTGTCATTCAGTTCCCATGGTATATACGGATACTAATCACTATGTTTCGAGTGATTATGGACAAGTGTACATATGTAGGTCCACCTGTTACGTTGCTAGTGGTCGTATATGCCACCCTCAGTCATAGGAATAACATTCGCGACTTATCTTATGGGCGGGCACTTTAAGACCAGTAAACGGAAACAAATCTGCTTGACTACTAACACAGGGATTAGTTCACCATCATAATACTCAAATATTAGGTGACACCACAACCGTAGGCTGTGGCAGTAACACATCGATTAAATGGAAAAACAGTATAGAGTGAGTTTCCCAACTCATTGTCCTCCACGGGCTGCAAACAATGAACTGGCTTTGTGACGAATAGCGATGTGTATTACACGATATTTATATATGGACAAAAGTTGCACGTATTTGATATTGCAGTGCGCAAATGAAAATTTTAAATTTGTCTGACAGAAATAACAAATGGATGAAAATTTTACTTCTTTTTTTTTCGACTTATGTATCTCTGTTAATCCAAGGAGGAATGGTAGCAAACGATTCTGTCAATATTTAGGATAAATGAAACATGGTTGTAAGAAAGGGTAGTATTTGACATGAGGTATTTCGTTTTTAACATCCTGTAAAGGAGATAATTTTCTTCGGTCGACAATAGTGGGCATACGTATAAGCAAGCTAATTCGGAGAACACTTAGCGCAGAAAGATAGAAAAAAATTAAGGGAATTAATAATTTGTAGCTGTAATTGCGAAAAGAAAAAAAAGGAAAATTGATAGAGGAGATTTGCAAGCAAAATTGAAATAATAAAAAGCGAGCTGGTCGTTTTTGTTCATCTAATTTTAACGCGCAGATAAGATCACGGGGTGAGCTTTAATGAAACGCCACTTTAACATGGTCCACATAATTATAAAATTTCCCTATCTGATATAGGATATTTTGGTAAATGATATAGAAGTCCTGCGAAGGTGAACAGGAGAGGAGAACACGTGTGCAACCTAATATTAGGTTAGGACAAAAAAGAAGAGGCTGCCACCTTTGCCGGCAAGAATCGTATCTAAATATCCCCGGTGAGTAATAAAGAGTAGCAAATCCAATAACCACATATTTCATGAAACGCATAATTCCACCTAAATGTATTCCACAAAAGAAAAAAAGAGAAAAGGAAATATACCGTGGGCTCTTCGCATATCGCGTGTTGTTGAATAGGCACTGACAACGAGAAGACTTTATCTATTCTAACCTTCCTAACCTAACGTATTGTCGCAACTTAGCCTAATTCTTTTCGTATTGACCCACGTGCCAATAACCTAAAATTAATTAACCCTATTAGAATTGACATTATATACATTTATGTATATATATATATATATATATATATATATAGATATACATATATATATATATATATATTCACAAATAAATCCCTAAAACTAGAGGGTGAAGAGTTTTTTTTTCATTTCAACCTAGTCAAATAAGATAATCATAAGAAAAATTCAAAAAAATGTAAATTTAGTGTCATGGTTTAAAAAGAAAGGAAAAAAGTATATGTGTGAGCCTATAGACATATAGAATAAATATCAGTTTATACACCTTTAGTTATAAAGATAATATATAATATAGCAAGGAAATATGGATATATAGATATATAGATCTGTATTTAGGTATATGTAAAATAAAATTTATTTCTGTCATATTTTTTTCTATTATTAGTGATATCAATAAGTTTAATAATTCGAATTAATAAAATAACTGAATTGTGTGAATAATTCGAAATAAGTTTAGACTGTAAACAAAAAAAAAAAAAAAAAAAAAAAAATAATAATTAGACCTCAAATTAAAAAGAAAAACAAACAAGAAGAAATTGTAAGCGTATACATACATATATAATAATAAATAAACTTGTAACGTAGTGGAGTGCATCTAAGAGAAAAATGTGCTAATTAATTATCTTAGAGATTGAATGTAGCCGGTTAAAATGACCAGATGGTGAGTTTTAATTAGGGACATTATCCGAGAAGCATTAACATCTGTCAGGCAAAGATGATGTCAAGGATGGCTAAGATAGGTTATAAGGGGAGGGCTGCCTGTAGAGGACGAGACCATCAAGTCCTTTGAACTCGAATCCTAACGTTTAAGTATCGCCAAAAAGGGTTACATGATAAGCTATCATTATTTCCTGTAACATCTTATCATTGCCATTGTTTTGTTCTTTCTTTCTGGTTTTGGCACGAACTCTTAATTGTGAGAAACTTGCGGAAAAACAACCCCCCCAATTCCGGCGAGCTATAGCCGCGGCGGAGACCAGCGTGCCACTTCCGCAACCCTGTAGGGGCAGTTTAAAATCTCACAAGGGTGAGCTCACAACTAGGGTTATTTCGATATAGGGTATTTGCCTACAAATCAAGTTCAGTTTTCCTTAAAATAAAAAAAAATAGTAATTAAACAATAAGAAAATTATCAATATTTTAAAGTTTTGTTAAAACATAAAGAGAATAAATTAGACTAGGACAAAACGCTAGGCAGTTTAAAAAGGGAGAGTAAAATTTAAGTTTATGTTGTAAATCATTTATTTGTTGAAATTTTAGTTTTGAAAGTTATTACCTAAGTTCTATTATAACTTAACGTGCTGTAATTTTCATTTATTTCATTGAATTCAATTATAGAAATTTTTGTATTTTGTTTAAAAATTTATACATTCATTTGTTTTTTATATATAAATACATTTGTTTATTTTTCTTTTTAAATATAATTAATGAATAAACAATTTTATAATGAATTTTAAATAGAAAATTTTAAGTTATTTTAATGGCGAAATAAAGAAAAAAAGGGTAAGCATAATGGGATGATGATGGAGTATTGACGGAAGTGAAGTCAGGGGTCCCCAACATTTAGCTACAGGGGATCATGGTGAAATCCCCATGGATTTCAGTGGGTGGGTAAAAGCTGTTGGCGTAACATCTGCCAACCACCCAAAAGATGTGTAGAAAAGGACACCACAGCAAGTGTATGGTGTCATCAGGTATGGTAGTTTTGAAATAGTTCGCGTTAAGTCCATATTCGCGTCCCTTTTTCTCTACTTTTATTTTTTTACTATAGCTGGTATGATTTTTTTTGTATGCTGCGTGCCAATAGCCAGAACGCCGGCAAGAACCACCCCAAGACGGCGAGCTCTAGCCGGAGCAAAACGCCAGCATGCCAGCGCCGCCGACAATCTGGCCAAACTATTGATTTAAGGTTGTGTTACCAACCAAACCGCACGTCTCCACGCTACGCTACAAAAATGGCGCCCAACATGGGGCCCGAATATGGATTAGTTTACCAGTTTTTTTTTCGTTTTTATTTTATCAAATTTTTATAAAATTCACTCAACCCACTTTTTGGCCAATTGGGTTGAAACAAAGAGATGTGCCAAAAATTGGAAAACGGGGCGTGATGGAGGAAGGCATGGGCTAGATTCCCTCATATCCAGTTTTCGCTGGTCATGTTTTGTTTCGAACAACTTTTTTTAAAATATATTTTTATAAAATTCACTTAACACACTTTTTGGCCAATTGGGTTAAAACAAAGAGATGCGCCAAAAATTTGAAAACGGGGCGTGATGGAGGAAGGCATGGGCTACATTCCCTCATATCCAGTTTTCCCTCGTCATGTTTTGTTTCGAACAACTTTTTTGAAAAACTATTTTTATAAAATTCACTCAACCCACTTTTTGGCCAATTGGGTTGAAACAAAGAGATGTGCCAAAAATTTGAAAACGGGGCGTGATGGAGGAAGGCATGGGCTACATTCCCTCATATCCAGTTTTCCCTGGTCATGTTTTGTTTCGAACAACTTTTTTTAAAATATATTTTTATAAAATACACTCAACCCACTTTTTGGCCAATTCGGTTGAAACAAAGAGATGTGCCAAAAATTTGAAAACGGGGCGTGATGGAAGAAGGCATGGGCTAGATTCCCTCATATCCAGTTTTCGCTGGTCCTGTTTTGTTTTGAACAACTTTTTTGAAAAACTATTTTTATAAAATTCACTCAATCCACTTTTTGGCCAATAAAACATGACCAGCGAAAACTGGATATGAGGGAATGTAGCCCACGCCTTCCTCTATCAATTTCCGTTTTCGGGTTTTTGGCACATCTCTTTGTTTCAACCCAATTGGCCAAAAAGTGGGTTGAGTGAATTTTATAAAAATAGTTTTTCAAAAAAGTTGTTCGAAATAAAACATGACCAGGGAAAACTGGATATGAGGGAATGTAGCCCATGCCTTCGCCCATCATGGCCTGTTTTCAAATTTTTGGCACATCTCTTTGTTTCAACCCAATTGGCCAAAAAGTTGGTTGAGTGAATTTTATAAAAATAGTTTTTCAAAAAAGTTGTTCGAAACAAAACATGACCAGGGAAAACTGGATATGAGGGAATATAGCCCATGCCTTCGCCCATCATGGCCTGTTTTCAAATTTTTGGCACATCTCTTTGTTTCAACCCAATTGGCCAAAAAGTGGGTTGAGTGAATTTTATAAAAATAGTTTTTCAAAAAAGTTGTTCGAAATAAAACATGACCAGGAAAAACTGGATATAAGGGAATGTAGCCCATGCCTTCCTCCTTCACGCCCCGTTTTCAAATTTTTGGCACATCTCTTTGTTTCAACCCAATTGGCCAAAAAGTGGGTTGAGTGAATTTTATAAAAATAGTTTTTCAAAAAAGTTGTTCGAAACAAAACATGACCCGGGAAAACTGGATATGAGGGAATGTAGCCCATGCCTTCCTTCATCACACCCCGTTTTCAAATTTTTGGCACATCTCTTTGTTTCAACCCAATTGGCCAAAAAGTGGGTTGAGTGAATTTTATAAAAATATATTTTAAAAAAAGTTGTTCGAAACAAAACATGACCAGCGAAAACTGGATATGAGGGAATGTAGCCCACGCCTTCCTCTATCAATTCCCGTGTTCGGATTTTTGGCACATCTCTTTGTTTAAACCCAATTGGCCAAAAAGTGGGTTGAGTGAATTTAAAAAAATAGTTTTTCAAAAAAGTTGTTCGAAACAAAACATGACCAGGGAAAACTGGATATGAGGAAATGTAGCCCATGCCTTCCTCCATCACGCCCCGTTTTCAAATTTTTGGCACATCTCTTTGTTTCAACCCAATTGGCCAAAAAGTGGGTTGAGTTACATTTGTGTATTAGCTACTTTTTTTTTAAATTTATTTTTATAGTAATAAAAAAAACTATATTTGTATCTATAATTTATTTGTGTTTTACGGCATTTCGAAATAAAGTTTAAAAAGAATTTTTTTAAATTTCATTTAGTAGACCAAAAAGTTTGTTGAAATACATGTAAAAGTTTGTTGAAGACCGAAAATCCTCTCCCATGCAAATATTCAGCATTGCCTTTAAAATATACTTTACTTATGTATATCTATCAGGGATGCCACTACAATAATAATTTTCCTGTAAAATTTTTCGAAAAATCGGGCAAATATGTGCAAAAAATAAATACCTTTTAACCCATTACCGCCCAAGAAGAAACTGCCGGTAAAAAACTTTTTTTACTTTTATTTATCGATTTAGTAGAGAAAAAATAAAAGGAATTCATTACAAACAATTAAATTTTTTTTTTAGTTTTTTAGAAAAATGGGTGTCCTCATATGGGGACAACGGGCGTTTTAGCTACGGAATTGCCTAAAAAAATTTCGCTCCACACAAAGTATTTTTGTGCATATTACACATCTCCATCGGAACATAGAATGGCAAATAACACATCGCAGTTGATTTTTTATTTTTTTAGGATTATGGCCATTATTTCTTCAATCAGCAACAACTGCGACGGAAGTAGAAGGACGTTTTTTTTATTTTAGGAGTTAAATACGCCCTGGTAATATTTCTACTAAACGACAATTGGTCCATTGAAGTTCTCTACATAACAAAACATATAACCGATAAGCGTGACTTGCCGCCAAATCTAGAATATAGGTAAAAATACACCTATATTATATATATTTCTAATAGATTTTGGTCCATTTCGTCGACGCCTTCCATTCACTGGTCAAAATTTGCAATTAATTTACTAAATTCAGCATTTTCTTACTTTTCTTTGTGGATGTATAAAATTTATTGCCATGATCATGACGTTATTATCCTTCCAATGTTCTATTGTAAATTTTTTATTTTTATCAAAACGTAAAATATATTGGTAACAAAAATATGTTGGTAAAAAAAGTTATCAAAGTTTACGATATGATCAGTAGGTACTATGGAAACTTTTGCAAGAAGAGACTTAACAACTCTTTGAACTTCTGGCAAGACTGTTATCCGCAAAATGCAAGTTTTTCTTAATTTCCAATTGGCGTCTCATTGGATTTATAACCAAAGGAACTCCTACGTCTTCATACAAAATAAAATAATTGCGCTCTGAAGGTAGGTGAACATATCCGCCTAACAGTAAAGTCCTTAAAAATGTTTCAGGTCATCGCGATCTACGCTAAAGTTGTGTCGGCTATTTTGGATAGCATATAAAATACTGTTCTCAACTAATTCAATCAATTAATTACTTTTTCAAACAAATGCGCGTAGTAAAATTGTATTAAACGTTGCACTATAAGATGATAAAATATGTCTCCACTTAGGATCTCCAAAATTACGTTGAACTTCTTGCATTGTAACTTTTTTCTTTAACAAACTAGAGAGTGGTTCATCACCACTTTCATTCCCATATAAATCAGAAAATTCCTCTTCCTTTCTACATACAAGCTCAATTTTTCTTGGCATGTCGTTTGGCATATTTATACACAATAGGTCTTCATCATTTTCTTCGTCTTCATCACTAGATAAATCGGCATCACCTGACACGAACTAGAATATTATATTCATCATCAACGTCATCGTTTTCCATAATATCCTTAACGGCCTCCTGAAGTCGCAAATAATCAATTTGTCCTCTAAAAGTATTGCAATGCGCTATTTTGTATATATTGAAAAATCTAAAAAAAAAAATAAAATATATATCTGTAACGCCCATTGTCCCCAACTGGGGACAGCTTAACAAAATCTTACTTTATAAAAAACCGTTAAATTTTTTCTTTTTGTAAACGATCTTAAAATCATTCACACACTCTATGGAGAAATATTTATTGTTATTTTTTTATTTTATGCAACTTTACATAAAAATATAACAGTTCTTAAATTAACAAAATAAATCGAATTCAAATGCGCAATTACAAGAACTTAAATTAACACTTAAACTTTTTGTAGCAACTTGCAAGTTTTGTTATAATTTTTTTGAACCTTTTAGAAACGATATTTGTTTTAACATTGAGAGACTAACGGTTACTTTTGTAAATGCCATCAGTTAAACAACTGTCCTCACATGGGGACAGTGAGCGGTAATGGGTTAAAGTAAAAATTTAATTATTAATATAGTATAAGAAATACTTTATCTATTATTAATATTTTTATATAAATTTATGTTGAGTATTTTAATAGTGTTTATTGTAATTCATTTATTCTGGCCTAAGTTTTTTTAATATTCTTAAAATTATTACAATTTAATTTAATTTAAAAAAATGTTTTAGGATGATTAATAAGAGAAAATAAACTTAGGCCAGAATAAATGTTTTGCAATACATTTTGGGAAAAATTTTCGAATAAAAATTTATTTATAATTGCATTTCTTTATGTTAATATAAAAAAAATTGTGCTTATAAAATTAAGAGATAATGATAAAATTTATATCATTTTTACATCCTCCTTTACAGCATTTGTTTTCTGTATTATGATTTTTAAATGTTATTTATATAAAAGAAGCTTTTAAATATTTAATTTAAATACGTTAGTTTTTAACAGTTATAAAAAAAATTTACATTTTTTCAATCAAATTTTCTGCTATCAATTTCCTATTACTTCTAAAACAAAAAAACCTGATATTTTACCAAAAACTTAAAAAAATTAAAATAAGCCTTGTGTATAAGGCTTATACGCACAAATTATAAAAATCTACTCAATTTTCCTTATCGGAGCAAATTGGCATCACTGAATAAGAAAATCATATATGTAAACTTGGTAACACTTTAAACACATTCTCTGAGTATTATCGCATATTAAAAGAGAATAATTTTATATTGCACTCATTAAATTGAGTGTAATATAAAAAGTTTGCCAGTGAGTTTGTTATCTTCTCGGACGTAAAACTCTTTGTTCTGCACAAGGCATATCCATAAGCAGCGTTACCTTTCAAATGCTTGGATACTATTGTGCCACTTTGTCAAAATGCCTCCAAATGTGATACTTTTTATAAATCGTGCCACTTTTTAGATACTTTTTACGAAATGGAAATATACTTTCGTTTTGTTAAAACACCTAACTTTAATACATATTCATTACACTGTTTTAATATATATGTAAGCAATTTCATATGAAATCTTTTGCTTATCATGCGTGTTTAGTAGGGAGTTCGATTATTCGACATTTTTAAGAAACCGGTTTTCAAATAGTTTGAAATTCAGAATTAAAGAAAAAACCGGTTAACCGGTCGAATACATAAAATATAATTCTTTCTTATACCCATGACAGAGATACATATATAGGTATCAACTAGTTTGTTTTATGGTTTAATTGCATTTTAAGTTAACACAAATTCAATGGCATTATTATAAAATACCGTTAACTTTGTAACAAGGAGGTTGTAATAATGAAAAATATTAAAAAGTCACTTCACTGCTCACTGTAGTCACATTTATCTTTTACTAACATTAACTTTGTAGGCGAGCTGTAATAATGACCCTTTGTGTGCCAAACTATTTTAGTATACAAGTCAAATGTTATCAGAGATATAAGTAAAGCTATGGGTAGTCTTTAGTACAAGTCGCTAGATTTCGTAGAAGCAAAATATTATGAAATTCGAAAATGAGATCAAAAAGTATTGCAAAGTACAATAAGTACTGAACTCCTGATAATCACACCAAATTATAAGCTCAACAACGTATTAAATACCTGATCTCCATTTAAAACAAATAATATTTAACCTAATTATTCTTATTTTGAAACAACAACAAAAATTCTTACAATATTATGGAAGAGTATTTAATAAAGTTTTTGATTTTGGGAAATTTTTTAAGTAATAAAAATTGTATGTCACGTTTGGTTACAAAAATAAATGAACATACAACTAAAAATGAAAAAAACCGGCTTCTGTGAGTAAAAAAACCGGTGTATTCGAAACTTGAAAAAATAACATTTGGAAAAAACCGCCAGCTGAAACAGTAAAAAACCGAGTTTTCCACCGGTTTTAAAACCGAGTCGATCACCCTAGTGTTTAGCTTATGTATGTATATGTTTCTTGCGATTGCGTATACTTATGTCCAAAATACATTAAATAAGGTGTATGCTGTGCCGAATTCAATCAATCAATGTTTTAGCCTAATAATTGATGAAACTACAGATATTTCTATGGAAAAATGTTTGGTGCAGGTGGTTAGGCAGTTTGATAGTTGCAAAGGAAACACTGTTGATAGCTTCTTTCGGTTAGTGCAGCAAAGCGATGGTTCTGGAGAAGGAATTTGTAACTCCATATTGTCATCACTAAAAGAAAATCAAATTCCACTAAAAATTTAATAGGTCTTGCTACAGACAACGCATCTACAATGGTGGGGAAAATAAATGGTGTAGCAACAATATTCAAGAAAAAGATTCCGCATTAATTTCATATCGGCTGTGTGTGCCATTCTATAAATCTAGTGAACAATGCATCATTATCTTGCATTCCAAATGACGTTGAACAGTTACTTAGAAAGGTTTTAAAGTATTTTAAGAGTGCAAAAAGACAACACGATTCGAAGGAGCTGCAAGGTATTTTTGATGTACCTGAACATAAAATACTAAGGCTAAGTGATACTAGATGGCTATCATTTAAATCTGTTGCAACAAGAATTCTGGAGCAGTGGTCGGTTCTGCAGCACTATTTTATCCGGGCACAATTTGAAAAAAAATGTGCTTCTAATTTAAAAAAAATTCGTGTTATTCTAGACTCTTTGTCGCCTGCAAACAAAACATATTTAAAATTTCTAACTTATATTTTGAAAACTATGAACAAATTTTCAAAGTGAGTCCTCTCAAATAATATATCTTGTTTCTTCAACCAAAGACATTTTATTAGAGCTTTACAAAAATTTTTTAAGAAAAGAATATACAGTAGTATCTCGATATAACGATCTATATATTGTCAGCCCTTATCGTTAAATCGAAAATATCGTTATATCGAATGAATTTTTTTTATTATTGAAACTGCAGAGTAAAGCTATTTTTTTTAGTTTTATTATATGTATGTATTTATTATTATAAATATTTTATAAAAATAAATATAATAGAAAACATTAAAAATATGACATTCAGTAATTTATTGGCAAGCAATTATTTATAAAAACTAAGAGAATCCATTTTATGAAATAGAAAAGAGTCTATGAAGATTTGAAGAATTGATTAATTGTTGTTTGCTTTTGAGGAACTATTAGGCTAATACGAATGGCTTCTTCTTGAAGTTCTATCGATTTCGAAGAATCAATATTATTCTGTTCGCTCCCGTTGGGCTAGGAACCAGGAAAACAGTTTTGTTTCCATTCTTTCGAATTCCCCCGAATTCATCGATTCTCTGTTTTTACAACCAAAATTTGTTTTTTCCATATTGTGCAAAAGCTTTTTACCCTGAAGATGCTTCCCATTGTTTTTTAGCGAAATATTGGTTTCTAATAAAAAAATTTTTATAAAAAAACAAAAAAGTTGATCTCAAGCTTAAATAAAAATCAAATATTATCATTAAATAATATTTTTGTTATGTTTTTATATTATTTTTAATATGTTATTTTAAATAAATTTAACAAAATACTTAAAAAAAGTTTTGGTGTACATTTTTTGATTTTTAAAGAAGTGCCCCTTAAAACAAAAAAATCCCCTTTTTGTTGCCACTTTTGTTGCATAAATCCCCTTTTTTTGATACTTTTTGAAAATATCCAACGGTAACGCTGTCCATAAGGCAAGGCATATTCATACAGGTATATGCAACGGCGAATTCGCTGTGATGTTCTCTGTCAAATACCACTTATAAAAAACAAGCAATAATTTTTTATACATGGAGTTCGACAGTAGTGCTCCCTGTCAGCTGGGCTGATAATTTCACCTGTATAAATTCGCCTTGCCATAAGGTATATGCAACGGCGAATTGATACAACAAAGCAACTTTTCATGGGATGTTTTATGTCAAGGCCAATTCGTATATCAGGGATGGAAAAGTTGTTTTTACATATTAAATATAATAAAATTTGATTAAAAACAGACTATAAATTTTTTAAACACATTATTAATGACACAAAAGCAAAAAATATACATAAATTAAGCACATTTATTGTCAAAAAAGTACACTCAAGTTAATTGTTTAATACCGTAACCAAAATCACATTTCCTATCCCTGCATTAATAAATAAAATCAAAGCGAATTCAACCAATTTTGACAAAATGTTTCACAATCAGCTGGGCTGATAATTTCACCTGTATGAATTCGCCTTGGTTCTGCACAAAAAAGAGAAAACTCTCATTATTCTGCACAAAAGAGTAACATTTTCTCTTTGCAGATTGAGTGTAAAATTTAGTTTGCCAACTTTACTTTGTTATTTTCTCGCCGGCTGAAAAAAAAGTATGTTTTGTTCACATCGATACCACAGACCAAGGTCTATTAAATAAGGTCTGTTCAACTAATCAGCTGATCGTTTTTTGCTCCCCTATGTTTACTACTCGCAGTTGTCAAAATTTGTTTACCTTTTTAGGGCGACATTTATGTTTTTCAATTTTTCAATCTTATGATTGATAATTTTTCAACTTATAAATATATTTCCGAGCCGGACATGTTGGTAAAAGGCGTTTCTGTACCCAAGGACTGAGCCACACCAACAGCTATAGCAGCCTTGCCATTGGCTCACAGGCCAAGAATATACAACGATTAGCTATTTTGCCTTCACGCACCATTTGTACAACACCAGCAGCGAAACGAGCATCTTTTTGTCCCAACATACCTTGTGAAACAGCACGCTTCTTCAAGACATCGTCTAGACTTCTATTTTATCTTTATCAGCCATATCATTAGCAAATATTTACTATTAACACAATTTATTTTTGTTGTCTTGAAAAAATTGTTAAACAAAATGAAAACACAAAATTTAATAGGCGTTGGGCATATTCATACAGGTATATGCAACGGCGAATTTGCTGTGCTGCTCTCTGTCAAATACCTCATAAAAAATATTTTTTTATACATAGAGTTTGACAGTAACATTTCCCATCAGATAGACTGATAATTTCACCTGGATGAATTTTTTGGTATTTTAGTCAGCTGTTTTTGACTACCTTAGAGTAATTTTACACTAACAAAATGCCCGTATATTTTTTTTGCTTTTTGTTTTTGTAGAGTTGCACAGACCTTATTTAATAGACCTTGCCACAGACCATATTCTGTGATCGATGTGAACAAAACATACTTTTTTTTCATATTTTTACCATAGTTGTAAAAAATAGTACTCTGTACGTAATTTTCAAAATACGTTTTTAAAGGTATTTTTCTGTAAAAAAGTATGATTTTTTTTATTTTCCTAACGTTCCTAAGCCAATTTTAAAATTACACTTAAAAAAATGTATATAATTTACTAAATTATTTAGGATATGCTCCCATAATTTTTCAATTATATTTATTTGGTTGTTGGGTTTAGAAAAATAAAATAAATTAAAATTGAAAAATTGTTGGTTGGGTTTTTGAAAAAGTTTTTTATGGTTTTTTTGTTTTATTTTTGAATTCTCATTTTGTTAATGAGAATTTAAAAATATAACTTATAAAAATTTTAAACTTTTTCAAGAATTTGGGTAAAGGTTTACTGATGATCTGGCATAAGCACCAGTGAAATGCATATAAACCAGCTTAAACCCAACAACCAAATAAATATAATTAAAAATGTATATAGTTAAAAAATTAGTTAATTACGTGTTAAAGAGAAATTGGTGTAAAAACGTATATATAATTCCAATGTTATGTAAAAGTGTATTAAGGTCATTTTTAACGTAACATGAAAAACAGAATGTAAATATATTAAGGTTTATTTTGATATTACATAGAAAATATCACTATAATTAAATTATATCATATTTGAACAGCTTAATCTTGTATTATTAAAAATGTTATGAGTTCATAAAATTGCATCGCAAAAGAGTTAAATACAATTAAATTAAAAATTTATACTAATAAAAGAAAAAAAATCTTCTTATATCAATTTATTGAAATAAAAATAATAAAACATATTTACTTTTTTGATATTTTAAAATCGTTCACATTAATTATTAATAATGTACTTAAATATGAAGCAAAAATAATGAAAAATAAAACTTGTTTAATACCTTCCTTAAAGATATCGTCAACATTTTTGTTATAGTTTTCTGTTACTCAAAAAATTTTTTGCTAAAAAAATATGTAAAAAATTGGATTTTGTAAAATTATTGCGGTTATAAGTTAAATTTATTAGAAAATAAAATGGTAAAGTATTTTTTATAGAGGTATAGATTTTTAAGTTAGCAATACTTTTTTAACTGGCGACTATTTGGTCAGCTGTCAAATTTATGTTTAGCTTGGTTTGACATTTCAACATAAATAGACTGACGCCTGAATAGCAAGGCTAAATAGGCTCAAAACAAGATTGATATTACATAAAATACAACTTACTTTACATATATTACAAATAAATTTAATAATATGTAATAGTTATAATAATATATATAGTTATATATGATGTTATTTTCAATTTTGTTAATCAAACTATAAATTTATTTAAAAATAACAAATATCAAGACACTAATCCAACAAAAAACAAATATATAATAAAAAACTCGTATCCTGATGATGCTACACAAAGAAGTAGCGAAATATTGATCAAATAATATTAAATAAAACAAAAAGATTTTTTATTATTGAAAGGACTTTAAGCTTATAAAACTATTATATATTATTATAAAAGGTCAAATAAACTAATAATTATTAATAAATTTAATAAACGAAATCAAATATTTGGAAAATGTATTACATCTATTGCATAAATAAACATTTGAGATAATTAAAAAATAATAAATAAATAAATAAAATTAAAATTAAAATTAGACCATCAAATCAAATCAAATAAATTAATAATTTATTGCCATTATAAACTCGCTCATAGATATATGGATAATATGTTTAAAGAAACTATTACCACATTCAATCTGTACAAAATTTACACTAATTTTGTTGAGTGCATTAACAGTGTGGCATTTTACAATAAAAGAGAAAAGTCTGGCAACAAAAGGTAACACTTGGAACATTGAAAATGAAACAACTGTATACACTATATTCAAATGCAGTGTTGTCAGCATTGAAATTTCAAAAAGCACCAATACCAAGAAAACGGAGTATTTAAAAAAAAAATCATTGTTATAAAAATTGTTTACTTTTGATTCTATTTGTTTTATAATATTATAAATTTCCATAAAAAAACATAATAAGCAACCATCGCTAATATTAAAAGCATAAGGAGCAAATAAATTTAAAAGTAATTTTATTTTTAATAATAAATTGTCTTTGTTTTGCAACTGGCAACAAAACTGTATTTGTATTCCTAACGATATTTGACCTATAAGTCTAAAGATATTTTACTATTAATATCATCTGGTGCTCAATCCTCATTCATTCTGTGAAATGAAAAGTTTTTGTACAGCATGAGGTATAGTGGCACCATATGATATAACACACAAAAACTATTCATTTCACAGATTCACAGAACGTTAATTGAACCCCTGCCCAAATATCATGGTGCTATAAATATAAAAATTTCTATCAAGGTAATAATAGGGTGTCAATTGTTGCTCTGTAAAATTTTAAACAGAAAAGTTTTAGAATATCAATTTCTTTTTTATGCATCTCCATACAAAGTGAAAAGTTTTTTAATATTCAAATGTAATTTTTTATTTATTTATTTATTTCATAAGTTCGATCGATTTGAAACATTACTTACATAATAAGTTCTCGTAAAAATATAATTTTATAAAAAGTTGGTGCATTATGCCTCATAAACCATACAAGATATCAAAAAACGGGTATCGAAATTTAATTACAATAAATAATGTAACATATATAATATACTCAAAACAATTTTTTTTTTAAATGGTTGCTAGTTTAAAACAATAACAAAAATATTCTGTACCATCTATCCTTATCATTTTTCTAAATAATAGTATAAATAAATTTTCTATACTTTAAATTTAACTAGAAAGAGTAAATATTTTTTTATTTTGTATTAATATACCCTTACAAAAAAATTTTTCTACTAAAAAAATTAATTTGAAATTTTGTATTTGGTATCACCATAGAAAACCACTAAAAATTAAAAAAAATCTAACTTAAAAATTTTTTGCGTCAATAATTTTAAAAAGCACTAAAATAGTGCTCAATTGTTCAAAGGTGGTATTTATAAGGTTGCATTACTATAGTAGTTGATTAATAATTGGGTGGCTTAAATTGTCAACCGCAATATCAAACAAGTAAGAGCACTATATTCGGCTGTGCCGATAATTTCTCGGGATCCCGCAGCAAAACAAATAAAAAGTAAATTTTTTTTAATTAATAAAAAGCTTTTTATTAAAAAGCATAAAATAGTTTATAATGTAAAAGAAACACTTCAAAACTATAAAACTTAATAAAGAAACTTGAATTGAAAATATAAATTGAGTAAAAATATTTTTTATTGAAAAAAATATTATTCTCTAGATACGAGATCAAATATGAGCACAAAAATTAAAAATACAGGTACTTCAGCTATGAGATCAAAAATAAAATCAGTTTCAATATAAACATTTGCTTTCGAATCGTAGCCACCTTTTTTATTTCCCGGGATCCCGAAAAATAATCCCGGGAAATTGGGATGATTAAATAACTCAAATTTCCGGAAATAACCCAATTTATAGCACAAAATATATTTGTTTGTTATTAACAGTAATCGCTATGCAATAATCTCTTTATACTTAAATATTTATCACTTTCTTTGTATAACTTCGATATGATAGTAAAATGTTTTCGTAAATTTAGTCTTCAATGGAAGTGGGCGTTATAGTAGGCGTGTCGAAGTTGTTTCTGATAATGAGTACAACTTAGATATTTCAATATAGTGCTTTATTATTCCAAAATCTTTATTCATAGAGAAATTATATGAATTTGAGATAAAACGTTATATGGGAGGTGGGCGTAAAAGTGGGCGTGTCACATTTATTTTCTATTACAACAAAGCGTTTGAGAAAAAAGCAATTCCTGCAAAATTTCAGATCGTACATCTAATTTTGTCAGTTTTATTAGGTTTTAAATTTTAAATATACCGAAAAATACACCGTGCGGTATAAATTTTCGTATATTTTGATCTATAACTCATTTCCAAATGTATAGATTTAAGCAATTTTCGGGGAAGAATATTGTTTTTACTTAGGAAATATATGTACATTTGAAATTTCATGGCTCTACATTATTGCGTTTGGACACAATTGCATTTTATTCGATGTTGGAAGGACATGGTTTTGTTGACCTACTCTTGCATTATGAGCTATAACTCTTTTTCTAATGTTCCGATTTAGCCCTTTTCTGGCAAAATTTTAGCCCCCTAGCTTTTTCCGTCGACCTCTATCGTGCTTTCAATAGACGGACAGACATATGGACATAGCTAGATAGTCATAAAATGAAACCACGATTCAGAATATATATACTTTTTGGGGTCAAAAATGTATATTTTGATGTGTTACAAACCGAATGACAAAATAAATATACCCCTACCATTTTTTTGGTGGCGGTTATAAAAATTAAAGTCGTAAAATGTACAATATAAAAGGTAATATAGTGTTTCTGTAGTATTGGCTTCAGATAATTTTTTCAATTGTACACTTAATCACAATTGAGTTTAATAAAAAGCAAACTCACGCTTGATATAATATAAAAATATATTTAGTTTACCAACACACCTCCAATTACAAAAAAATTTGGATAAAGTAATAGAAAATTTAAAAATAGGATAAAAATTTAAGTTGTAATTAAATAAATCTAGATTCATAAACGTAGAAAACAAAAAAGTATTATAAAAAAGTGAAAAAGAACCTTTCCTCTCGTGCAATATTTTTTCAATCTCAATTTGGATCAATAGTTAATAATTAATAATATTAATAAACATGATTAAAATTGGATTTAGTATTTACATCCAGTCTTTTTTGCATAAAAACTAGTTTTAAATATGTTCTAAATTTATCGAACTTTTTCTTGAATTTTTTTTTGTACCAAGATATGGATGATAAATCGCCGATCACAAATATTTTAAAACAAAATAGCAACTTTTTACTAGCGATTTTGAAGCCACATTTAGCGGGTTTTTTTTTAAAAAAGTACCCATTACTCAATGAAACAAAATATTTTCGTAGTTGCCAGATCAAACCGATTTTCCTTGATAAAATTTCTTAAATGTAGTTTTGAATTTTTTCGGTGTATCGTGTCATATTATTTATTCTTAATATGCAAAAATTCGTTTAACTGATATGTTTGACATCATTTATAAAAATTATTTAATTACATTTATAAAATTTTTATAAATTTGTAAGTATATTAATTAAAATATATTATATACAAAAGTTTATAACTGAGAGAGTATTATTTCAAATATTATCACCCAAATTCTTAATAAATTTTATTAATTAAAAAAATTTTGTTATTTATATTAAGAATATTTTCATGCAAAATGTCTTTAAAAACTGGTTATGACTATTGCGGTATATTTCGTACGATAAATACCGTTTTAAAAAAACACTTACTAAAAACAAGTGTTGTTTTGTTAGTAAGTTTGTTTGTTTTAAAATTAATATTTTGATTAAAATATAAAATAAAAGTCGTAAAAGAAAGTAAATTTAAGATATATGTGAAATTATATTTTAAATTATTTAAAGTTTAAATAAGACATTTTTGTAAACAAATATATAAAGTAAATTAAATATTATATACAAAATTAAAAAAAAACTTTTTTCGGATATACCCTGTAAACGGCTAAATTCTCGAAAGTGACAACCCTATAGCGCGATTTAGATGGTATTTGACTATCGAAATACATTTTCCAATTTTTGAGAAAGCGAAAGTTATCGATTTTATCGATTAGCATACTTTATATAGATGGTTTTACCTATATAACACTATTTTGGGTATACCCTATAAACGGCTAATTTTTCGAAAGTGACAACCCTATAGCGCGATTAAGATGGTATTTGACTATCGAAATACACTTTCCTTTTTTTGGCACAACGAAAGTTATCGATTTTTTCGAGCGACATACTTTGTAAACATAGTTTCACCTATATAACACTTTTTCCGATATACCCTGTAAACGGCTAATTTCTCGAAAGTGACAACCCTATAGCGCGATTTAGATGGTATTTTACTATCGAAATAAATTTTCCTTTTTTTGGCACAACGAAAGTTATCGATCTTATCGAGCGACATACTTTGTAAACATAGTTTCACCTATATAACACTTTTTCCGATATACCCTGTAAACGGCTAATTTCTCGAAAGTGACAACCCTATTGCGCGATTTAGATGGTATTTTACTATCGAAATACATTTTCCTTTTTTTGGCACAACGAAAGTTATCGATTTTATAGATAAAAAAATCTATATTTATATACTAATTTCTTATTAAAGTATGTTAGGAACGAAATGAAATTGAAATAACATACTTTACAAACTACAAAAAATGTGTTGTAATGGTTGCAAAAATATGTACTTTGGTACTTTTTTCCACTTGTACGGTACTTTTTTTCACTTGTACGGTTTTTTACAACTGTTCAAAAAAGTATGTTAAAAACCGTGTTTTCCCGGTATGTTTTGTTCACGCACGCTATTCTGTGCTTGTAACCATAGCTGCCAGATAAAATAGGTGCAAAATCGTCTAATTTGGGGAAAAAAATCGTCAAATAGTTTACTCAAATCGTCATAAAAACGTCAAAATAAAAAAACGCATTTTTTAAAACAAAACATTTTTTATTTAATGCATAGCATAACAAACTTTTTAAATCCAGAGAGATCAATGGTTTTATTAGACCCTTTTAAGTTAAGAACATGACAATAAATACAATTTAGAATTAATTTCGAAAAATAAATATTAATATGTATATAAATACAAAAAATAATAAATAATGAATTGGCTGCATCTAATTCAGACTAATTGACAAATAATTATAATCATTTCTTTCTAAAACTTCTACCGATTAAGGTAGCTTTAGGCAAGCGTTAGACGAGCACAACGCCAAAATAAACTACATCGTTTCGCTTTTTAGCCCATAAATTTATTTCTGGATCTGCAAACCAGTCTTCCTTAATTTTCTTCTTCTTGTTGGTTACCTGTGAAAAACACCATTAAAATTTCATTTTAGCTACTACAAAGTTTTGTATAAAAAATGGATGAAATTTCTACTTACAGAGGAAGAGCTGCTAGAATTTTCATCATCTTGGTTTTCTATTGAAAATATAATTTTTGATTTTTAAGGTTTTAATGTTTAATTAAAAAGAACTTACCATTTTTTTGAAGTATTTAAGCATATTAATTTGTCACTTAAATAATTTAAATAAATTTACTTAAAAAACTAAAATTGTTTAAAACGCATTTCCAAATTTATATTTGTTCGTGTTGTAGGTATCAGTTGATAATATGTCGTATATACTATGTTAAAAATGTACAAAGTGGAAAAATTACCCACACAAACACATTAAATAATGATCGATATATCTCTTTCACTCTGTTCTATTATTAATAACATAAAAAACCGTTACAAATTATTTTTATTTAGTTTAAGGTATATAAAAGTAATGAAAAATGTTGCAAACTTGAATTCTTGAAAATCGTCAAAAACATAGCATAAATCGTCAAATCGTCAACACTTAATTTTAGCACGTAAAATCGTCAAAATGACGATAAATCGTCAAATCTGGCAGCTATGCTTGTAACACAGAATTTCCTGTATTATGTGCAGAGACCTGCGCCATGGCGGCTGAAGCCGGCTAAGCCGAGCCGCCGATAGTTTTTTGCGGCCGCCGCCGCCGAAAATAAATTGGCTTACGTCGGCTTGATTTTAGCCGCCGATTACAACAAGTTATTGCCATGTTTTCTCCTTTCTATCATCTATCATAATTTATAAGTGGGCAGCAAAATTTTTTTTGTACGAGTGTGGTATCTTTTTGTTTGGATATTTTTTTTAACGTATTTTTTCGGGAAAAAACCAACACAAACTATAGAAAATTCTAAGAGAACAAAATTTTTTGAAATATTAAATAATTCTCGTGATTCAGATTCGGAATCTGATGAGGAAATTTTAGAGTTAAGTGAATGAGAAAATGATATATTGAAATACGAAAAACTGTTGAATAATAAAACAAGTAGAGTGCTATATTCGGTCGTGCCGAATCTGATAATACCCTTCACCATCATGTACATAGATATATTATCACATCGTAGCTTAACCTATATTTCATGTTATATGCACTTTTTTCTTATTATTTCCGACGCCCTCCTTGATTTTAAGTTTTTACGTAGTTAACTGTATTCTACTAGTCAAGCCCATTAATTTGATACCAATATTGATGGGATTAAAAGAATTGAATCAGCCATTTTGTTTTAGACGCCATCTTTGATTTAAAATGTTTTAATAACTAACTGTATTCTACTGGTCAAGCCCTTTCATTTGATACCAATATTGAGGGGGTTCAAGAAGATATATTTTAAAATACCAGATTTGACCCATATATAAATTTATTGTCCGCCATTTTGTAGTGGCGGCCAAGACGAATTTCAATTTTTTTGTAGTGCTTATATTGCGCTAGTCCGTTCAGATGATACTAATATTGACTCGCTCGGTTGTCTAGAAGCCTAACAAAATTTATTTTCGTTTGTAAATTTTTGCAATATATATTTAAAACAAATGTTAGCCTATAACTTTACCGATTATAGCCCACTTTATCCAAAAATTTTCACGAATATCTTTAGAGGCAGTTTATATCTACAAATAGTAGCAAAGGTACCTATAAATTATTCTCTGGCTGAAAAATTTTAATTTTGGTGGCATAAATATGCGGCGATTGTGCTGAATTTTAATAGCGATTCATTCCCGGATATTTCCAAACGATTGATACCATACACAGATCTGAGGAACATATAAAGGGTCCGTCATCTAACGTTTTTTTCAACTAGTGCTTATTTCGTGAATGGTGACACTTAGCTCATGACTGATTTGACAGATAATTAGTTTTATCCTTCCGCTGAACGAATATGGTTGTGTGTATGCTTGAAAAACGCTGGGAAAATGGGCCTGCGATCGACTTACAGAAGATGCCGATTTTGCCAAAAAAAATCATCTTTTCAGATGAAGCTCATTTTGATCTTGGCGGGTATGTAAACAAGCAAAATTGTCGCATTTGGGGCACAGAAAATCCGCACGCATACATTAAAAAGCCGATACACCCAAAACGAGTCACTGTTTGGTGCGGATTTTGGTCCCGAGGCATAATTGAGCCATTTTTCTTCGAAAATGAGCAAGGAGTGGCCGTTACAGTCAATGTAGATCGTTATCGGGCCATGTTGAACGAATTTTTGTTCACAAAAAATGAAGAGGAGGATATTGGCAACATTTGGTTTCAACAGGACGGCGCTACCTACCACACAGCCGAAACTACACTCGATGTTTTGCGCCCTGTTTTTGAAGATTTTTTTTTTTATTTTAGATTATCCAATGTAGGTTCTAGTGTACTAGCACTATACATTTATTTGGCTTGTCAAAAGACAATACTGCCATCACCAATTATTTTTCTAGAGCCTCCTCCAGCAACTACCAAACGACCTATACCTTCGTATAGGAAGCTGGAATTTCCGAATTCGACTCCTTATCTAAAAATCTGCACGTGGTTAATTGATAGTCCGAGTAACTGTACCTTTGTACACCGACGCCACGCAATTAACCAATGCGAGAGTGAGACGTGAAACTCTCGAAGCCAGATAAAAAGGACGGCCTGATTGCCCTTAAGAGATAATGACAATGACGCGCGAGCTCTTGACCCGACCAGAGCTGAATCACCACTGGTTTTTGAAGATTGCATTATCAGCCGCAGAGCTGATGTCGTTTGGCCACCTCGAAGCTGCAATTTAATACCGTTGGACTATTACTTCTGGGGTGCCGTCAAAGATAAGTGTTACGCCAACAAGCCAGAGACAGTTGACGCTTTAAAGGATAATATTCGTGAAGCCATTGGTGAAATACATCTGCACACAATCGATAATGTGCTTACCGATCGTGTAGGCTACTACATGGCCAGCTGAGGCAGCCATTGGAATGAAATTATTTTCTATTATTAACCGGAAGGATTGTACTTTCAAATAAAAAAAGAAAATTGAGAAAATATTCAGTAGTTTTTTTTATAGCATTTTCAAAAAAAAAAAAAAGTTATTTGGCGGACCCCTTAATTGCTTCTAAAAGTTGATTTCAACCAACACACGGGCAGACGGTCAGGGCTTAATCTCCTCTATTCATAAGCTTTCAGAAAATTTATACTTTATGGGGTCGAAAATGAAAATTGTAGGAATTACAAACGGAATGACAAAGCCATATATACCCTTATGCACCACAGGTGAAGGGTATAAAAAATTTAAATAATTTAAAGTAATGAACAAAAATTCATGGATCTAACAAATAATTTAAAGGTTTTGCAGTGAAGTATTTATTTTAGAATCACGTAAGTTATGGATACAAACATTAAAAAAAGTATAAACCAAGGCCCATTAATTGGTATAAACAAACTCATATAAAAATATTCATATTGACCTCAGTTCAGCCGGCTTAAGCCGATTTTGAGCTGCCGCCGACAATATTTTTACAAGCCGCCGCCGCCGACAAAACTAGTCGGCGCAGGTCTCTGGTTATGTGCTACGTAATGTCTGATGTTGATAAGCAATAAGGAATGCCGATAAATGAGCTAATTAGCAGTTTATCAACGAACCCTTATTTTGGAGCTGGCTTTGGTTTATTTGGAATTGGTGCTGGAGCAGCTCTTTTACGAAAAGGTATACAAGGTGGTTTAATACTTTTTCGCCGCCATTTTATAATAACTTTAGAAGTACCATGTCGCGATAAATCTTATCAATGGCTTCTACAATGGATAACTACTAGAGGTGCTCGTAAAACGCAACATTTAAGCGTTGAAACATCATTTGTTCAAAAAGAAACTGGGAAAATACAAACAAAGTATGATTTTATTCCTAGTATAGGAAAACATGTAATGAATTATCGTGGTGTGTGGATTCAAGTAGAAAGAACCAGGGAACAGCAGACTCTAGATCTTCAAATGGGTGTACCGTGGGAGTCTGTAACTCTAACTGCATTTGGCCGTAATAAACAACTCTATTTTGATATATTAGAAGATGCCCGAAAACTGGCATTGCAAGCTACTGAAGGAAAAACGGTTATGTACACTGCAATGGGAGCCGAATGGAGAAAATTCGGTCATCCGCGCAAACGTCGACCAGTATCATCCGTTGTTTTAGATAAAGGTATAAGCGACTTAATTATTACGGATTGTAAGGAATTTATAAGTAACTCACAGTGGTATGTTGAAAGAGGCATTCCGTATCGTAGGGGTTATTTGCTTTATGGACCTCCTGGTTGTGGTAAATCCAGTTTTATTACAGCATTGGCAGGTGAATTAGAGTATGGTATATGTCTTCTTAATTTATCAGAGCGAGGTCTAACAGACGATCGACTTAATCATCTTTTAAATGCGGCACCAGAACAATCGATTATATTGTTAGAAGACGTTGATGCTGCTTTCGCTTCTCGGGAAAATGTTACTAAACAATCTACTGCATATGACGGCTTAAATAGAGTGACATTTAGTGGTATGCTTAATTGCCTGGATGGTGTTGCTTCTACAGAAGCGCGCATAATATTCATGACCACCAATTTTATTGATAGATTAGATCCAGCACTGATTAGACCCGGACGTATAGATTTACAAACTTATATAGGTTGCTGTTCAAATTATCAACTAGTAGAAATGTTCAAAAGATTCTACAAGCATGATGTTTCATCTTTTGTATATGCTCCTCGTTTTGCGAAGGCGGTATTAGATCTTGGGAAACAAATAAGTCCTGCTCAGATTCAAGGTTATTTTATGAAGCATAAGACATCCTCACCTGAGTTCGTTTTACATAATGTATCACAAATATGAAATAAACAATTCTTGTAAAAAAGTATTCATATCGGTTATTTTCATAAGCCTTTGTCGTATATAATTGATGTTTTCATGATAGTCAGCTTAATAATATTATTTTAAGGCCAGAATTTAAGCATGAAATTTTTCGTTTACGGAAAAATGGTCGCATAGACAATTTTGTTTTATTTAAACCATCGATGCGTTTTGCTATTATAGACGTAATTTGCAGTCTTACTGCCGTATTCATAAAAAATATGTTTGGTTTATGGAAGCCTTATTTGACAAATTTCTGTACAACATCTGTCAAATAAGCCCTTAATAAACCTAAAATATTTTTTATGAATACGGCAGTTACTCTCAATCAAGGCCCAATCATTAGGTCATTACACTCTCCAACAAAATGATATAAACCAAGGCATATCGCCTTGATATAAAATGCATGCAGGTATTTTGATAGTTTTTGCTATCGTATAGATGTCAAAAAAATCGACAAAAACTGTTTGGGTCAATTCAAAGTGGTTGTATGTATATGTCATATTTGTACTATTTCATATTATTTTATGCATGCATAAAATTTTGTCAGTAATTTCCATACAATAAAATAATGTGACTACACATTTGTTTTCTATGTATAACAAATTGTTTATGTTATATTTTTAACCATACTGTCTCTCAGAGAATTTTTTCGCTTCCCACCTCAGAAAATATTTTTTATTTTTTTCATTCCTGTATACATACAATTTTTAACAGCGTCATCGCTTTGTCTTCTTTATTGTATTAAATACTACTAATAGTCTGTGTTAAATACATACTGCCTGTTCAACGATGTCGAAATAAAACCCAAGCGAAATTTCATTCGTACAAATACGTTGAAAACAAATTTTTAGTTTTTGTTGTAGTAAAAGTAAAAGTAGGTTGAGTGAATTTTATAAAAATATATTTAAAAAAATGTTCGAAACAAAACATGACCAGCGAAAGCTGGATATGAGGAAATGTAGCCCATGCCTTCCCCCATCATGCCCCGTTTTCATATTTTTGGCACATCTCTTTGTTTCAACCCAATTGCCCAAAAAGTGGGTTGAGTGAATTTTATAAAAATAGTTTTTCAAAAAAGTTGTTCGAAACAAAACATGACCAGGGAAAACTGGATATGAGGGAATGTAGATCATGCCTTCCTCCATCACGCCCCGTTTTCAAATTTTTGCCACATCTCTTTGTTTCAACCCAATTGGCCAAAAAGTGGGTTGAGTGAATTTTATAAAAATAGTTTTTCAAAAAGTTGTTCGAAACAAAACATGACCAGGGAAAACTGGATATGAGGGAATGTAGCCCATGCCTTTCTCCATCACGCCCCGTTTTCAAATTTTTGGCACATCTCTTTGTTTCAACCCAATTGGCCAAAAAGTGGGTTGAGTGAATTTTATAAAAATATATTTTAAAAAAAGTTGTTCGAAACACAACATGACCAGGGAAAACTGGATATGAGGGAATGTAGCCCATGCCTTGACCCATCATGCCCCGTTCTCATATTTTTGGCACATCTCTTTGTTTCAACCCAATTGGCCAAAAAGTGTGTAGAGTGAATTTTGTAAAAATAGTTTTTCAAAAAAGTTGTTCGAAACAAAACATGACCAGGCGAAACTGGATATGAGGGAATGTAGCCCATGCCTTCCCCCATCATGCCCCGTTTTCCAATTTTTGGCACATCTCTTTGTTTCAACCCAATTGGCCAAAAAGTGGGTTGAGTGAATTTTATAAAAAAATATTTTAAAAAAAGTTGTTCGAAACAAAACATGACCATCGAAAGCTGGATATGAGGAAATATAGCCCATGCCTTCCTCCATCATGCCCCGTTTTCAAATTTTTGGCACATCTCTTTGTTTCAACCCAATTGGCCAAAAAGTGGGTTGAGTGAATTTTATGAAAATATATTTAAAAAAAAGTTGTTCGAAACACAACATGACCAGGGAAAACTGGATATGAGGGAATCTAGCCCATGCCTTCCTCCATCACGCCCCGTTTTCCAATTTTTGGCACATCTCTTTGTTTCAACCCAATTGGCCAAAAAGTGGATTAAGTGAATTTTATAAAAATAGTTTTTCAAAAAAGTTGTTCGAAACAAAACATGACCAGGGAAAACTGGATATGAGGGAATGTAGCTCATGCCTTCCTCCATCACGCCCCGTTTTCAAATTTTTGGCACATCTCTTTGTTTCAACCCAATTGGCCAAAAAGTGGGTTGAGTTACATTTGTGTATTCGCTACTTTTTTTTATATATATTTATTTTTTATAGTAGTAATAAAAAAAAATTATATATGTATCTATAATTTATTTGTGTTTTACGGCACTTCGAAATAAAGTTAACAAATAATTTTTTTAAATTTCATTTAGTAGACCAAAAAGTTTGTTGAAATACATGTAAAAGTTTGTTGAAGACCGAAAATCCTCTCCCATGCAAATATTCGTCATTGCCATTCAAATATACTTTACATATGTATATCTATCAGGGATGCCACTACAAAAATATTTTTCCTGTAAAATTTTTCGAAAAATCGGGCAAATATGTGCAAAAAATAAATACCTTTTAAAGTAAAATTTTAATTATTAAAATAGTATAAAAAATACCTTATCTATTTTTAATATTTTTTAGATAAATTTGTGTTAAGTATTTTAATAGTGTTTATTGTAATTCATTTATTCTGGCCTAAGTTTTTTTTAATATTCTTAAAATTGTTACAATTTTTAATTTAAAAAAATGTTTTAGGATGACTAATAAGAGAAAATAAACTTAGGCAATACATTTTGGGAAAAAAATTTCGAATAAAAATTTATTTATAATTGCATTTCTTTATGTTAATATAAAAAAAAAAATGTGCTTTAAAAATTAAGAGATAATGATAAAATTTATATCATTTTTACATCCTCCATTACAGCATTTGTTTTCTGTATTATGATTTTTAAATATTATTTATATAAAAGTTAAAAGCTTCTTTTAACTTTTACCTTTTTTCTTTTTTTCTTTAATTTAAATACATTAGTTTTTAACAGTTATAAAAAAAATTTAAATTTTTTCAATCAAATTTTCTACTATCAATTTCCTATTACTTCTAAAACAAAAAAACCTGATATTTTACCAAAATCTTAAAAAAATTAAAAATGCCACATACACCCAAGGCACAAACTAATGTGCCCAAGGTACGCACAAATTATAAAAATCTACTCAATTTTCCTTATCGGAGCAATTTGGCATCACTGAATAAGAAAATCACATATTTAAACTTGGTAACACTTTAAACACATTCTCTGAATATTCTCTCATATTAAAAGAGAATAATTTTCAATTGCACTCATTAAATTGAGTGTAAATTTAAAAGTTTGCCAGAGAGTTTGTTATCTTCTCAGACGTAGTAGTTGCTATCATTTTATTAAGGGCAATGTGAAAAAACTGATGTAAACATTAATGTACGTGTGATTTTTTTTCTCTTTCCAACTTGTGAACTTCGTGCACTATTCAAACATATATCTGAACTCCTCATTCTATAGTGTTTTTACTAATCAGGAGTGATGTGTACAAGTGTCACTGCTGACTAATCAGGAATGATGAGTGCTGGTATCACTGCTGACTAATCATTCCTGATGAGAATATCGTCAGGACTGACTAACCATTACTGATAAATATATACATCATGACTGACTAAGCATTCATGATGCATATATTAATCATACCTGACAATTCCATTAGATCTCACCCATCATCCATGATGTATAAACCAGTTAAAGCTGACTGGTACATCATTTATTAAATAAATTGGTTTTTAATTTATAATATTAAATAATTTTTAATTATTTATTTAAAATAATGTAATATAAAATATATTTTTATGAATAATCAGCTTCTTGGAATATGTAGATGTTTTCTTCGTTCGATTTCTCCACTGCCTTTAAATAATTCCTATAAAATTAATAAGATGTTTGCTGTTCAAAAAAATCTAAAATTATAAAGGTAAAATTTAAAAGGTATCTATATGCAATAAATCTATAATTAAAGAATGTTAATATTCAAATACCTTTTAAAATTTGATTAAACATCATGAGTTCCCCCAGCGACTCGAATGTCCTTTGTGTCTTGAAAGACAGTTTAAAGAAAAGAAAGTTTAAAGATTCCTTTTTTTCATGCTTTCTTTTTTAGTTTTTTTTTCTAATTCTTTTAAACTTTTTTTATTTGTTTAAGTTACTTTTAATTTAGTTTTTTTCCCTGTTTTTTTATTTAAACACTGTTTTTTTAGTATAACTTTTTGTCCTGTATTTAATTAATAAAACACTATTTTTTCCAATTTAATTTGTTTTTGGTCCACTTTTATTCTACTTTATTTTGATATATTTTCTACTTTTATTTTACGCTAATTTGTTTTTATATAATATCAAGTTTTTCACAAAAATGTTACGTATTTATTTCCGAACTTTAATTTCAGTTGAAATGACTTTTTTTGGCTTATTGCGGGGGATTCACAAAGCTTAAAGTGAATAAAATCCTTACATTGTAAAATATAGTTGTCTTTCTCTTACATATTAGTTTTTCGCCTATATAAATCAGCGCTGCCATTGCCCAAAATTGTCCATTAACAAATTCTTGCTTAAAAAAACTTCCAAAATACAATACAGTTTTATAAACTTAATTATTATAAAACAACTAAAACATTTGTATAAAATTGTAATAAAATTTAGTTTTTGACATTATAAAAATAAATTATGTCAAGACTTCTACAGTACCATATTTTCAAGAATAGGGTAAAAATTAGCGTATGAAAAACATATATGTATATATAATTCCTAATTTCAAAACCGAAATAATTAAAGAAAATAAAATTGCAAGGCTGCCATCAATTATTTCATATAAAATTGTTATACATGTGTTAGTAAATAAATTGTTCATGTGTTAGTTTACATCAGTCATTTCTTGTAGGGAAGAAGATGAAGAAAAAAGAAAACTAAATGGCGGGATTTTCTTGATTCGAGAAGTTTCAAGCAGAGGATATAAAAAGCCGGCCTGAACAAAACGCGAGTTCCTTTTTTCTTCAGAGCCTCTTGCCGAACAAGTACAGAAAAAATTTTAGTGGTGCACAAAAACAAAGGAAATAACATTTAAATAAAAAAAAAGTGACAGAAATAGGAAGCCCAAATTTCACACTCAGTTGGCAGAAAAGAAAAAAACAAGAACAAGTGTTGAAAAAGTTCGATAAAAAGGGGTTAATAAGAAAGCGCTTGGTATATAATAACGTGCCCGGTACACGTTACATAAGGTAAAGTACGCCGAGCATGGACATGCAACACAGCCATCGACACCAACCAACCTAAGTCAACAGCGTAACTACTATCACCGAACCAACCCGATACCCACCAAAAAAAGTATGCGACAAGTCACACCAGCTACAAGAAACAAAATTTCCAACAATTCGTTAAAGAGCACACCCCACTGTACTACACCAGATCTATATACATATATAAAACATATACATATATATATATATATATATATAAATGGAGCAACAACAAAAAAATAAAAAAATAAGTAATTTCAGCTCCTAAAGTGCAATAGTTTCCGTTGTTATTATCCCGTCAGTGTAGAATCTAAAAACAATAAAAGAGAATCGCAGTATAAAACTAAGCAATTAAATAAAAAGGTCACCAATTAACGTAATATGCGTACGAGGTAATCATACGTGATATTAACTTGTGATCAGTGTTGCCGCGACCAAAAAAAATTTACAACCAAAATTACTTCAAAAAGTAACCAAATAAAAAAAAAAGTAACCAAAATTAATATATATTTTATTTAACGTTTTTTAAAACAGTCATGTAGTTTTTCGTACTCCAGAGTTGATCATTTGCTAAAAGAAATAGCGTTTCAAGTACTAACAATGTTGTCTACACATTGTCACTTAAATGAGAACATTGCAATGTTTGCAATGATGAATTATAAATAAAACATATTAAATACTACTGAATTTTGGGCTTTAAAAAAGTAACCAAAAAGGAAAAAAAATACACATCTACACATTGGCAAAAAAAAAAAACCAATTTTGGTTATAAATAACCAAAAACGGCAACGCTGCTTGTGATCGTAGTTCGATTGTCGTACAAGAGTGTTCAAAATCGTGATAAACGTTTTATATGATTATGGTTGCGTAGCGTAGTTGAAAATGGTGATGAAATGACGAAGGCCAGCCCAGTGTAAAAAAAAAATTGTTAAAAGAAAATTTTTTTTATATTTACATGTAAAAGAAAAAAAAATGTGAAAAAGAGAAATTAAAAATATAGAAAAGTTAGAGAATAAGTAAAGAAAAAAAATTTGTATTAAAATAGTAATAGTCAACGTAATTGGCACGTTTTGAAGACAATCACCTATAAACAAATTTCATTTATAGAATAAGCCCTTTTACGTTGGCCACGTTATTTGCGTAAAGTGATTGTTTTCGACAACGTGTAATTTTTACATACATATATCAACATAAGCGCCTTGTAAGTTATAACAATTCACCTAGCTGTACGATCATTACCATGTAAAAGATAATAAAACGAAATTATCTGAATCGTAACATATTGTTCAAAAAAATACTTTATACATTAGTTAGCAAAAACTCAACTTTGTGAAATATATATAAGATAAAAAAGAAAAAAGGAAATATATATGTGTATTAACAGTAAACCTAATGTTAAATGTTTTAGCGTTTCTAATAGGTAAAATACCATGCATTAATTAATTAACTATGGTTGAAAGGTAGCAAAGAGCTAAACGAAAGAAAAATTAGAGGTTAGTCCGTTTGTTTAGGGACATTAGTTAACATTATTTACAGGTCAGACTAATGTCATGGATGGTGATATTACGCCATGAGGGAAGGGCCACCTGTACGGCACTATACCATCTTGTCCTGGAATTCAGTTCACGTCGAATGTTACCTCTAGTTACGATCGTCTTTTGTCCAGCCGTGTGGTACGCAGCGCGTTACTTTTTTTTACATAGTTTATTTCTATTTCCTTTCGCAGTTTGTCTGCCCCTTTACTTCAAGTTTTTTTTATTGGGAAAACACTAATTTTATGACACGAACTTTTTATTGTGAAAAAAAATGGCAACCGCAGCTACTATCAACGTGCCATTTCCGTTTCTTTCTCAGCGAGCCTTAGTTCTTTTTTTTCAATGGAAGAGTGACAGCTCACAGTTTGAGAATAATTCTGATAAATGAGCAACCGAAAATGGATAGACCACATCACCGTCTTTTTTTGTTTATCACAAACAAAATGTGGAACAAATAGTTTTTCGTTTGGTTGCGGAATGATAACATCATACGAACATCTTTTTTTTTTAACGTTTTATCAGCAATTAAAGAATATCTTCACAAAGTTTTAAAAAAACTGTTTTTCTAAGCAATTTACTCATTTTACCAAAAGTGCTATGGGTAAAAATTGGGAAATTCTGACTAAGTTTGGGAAACGGTGTTTTATAGCGGGACTCTTAGGTTACATTTTGGTATATATTTTTACTTTCGCTATAGTTTTTTGTTGAACAAAGTTTTCAAAAAACTAATTTTCTTAGAAATTCCCCCATTTTACTTAAAGGGCTATCGTACAAATTTGGGAAATTCTGACTTAGTTTAGTAAACGGTGTTTTATAGCAGGATTCTTAGGCTACATTTTGGTATATATTTGATCTTTCCCTATAGTTTTTTGTTCGCAGATTAATACAGTTTAAACTTTTTTCCTAGCTTTATGTGTTTGGAATTTACAAAGGGTATCAAAAAATTACCAAAATATTAGTTTTTACCCATTTTCCCCATTAGTGGTTGAAAATTCAAATAAAGGCCAGACACCTGTCAGCTTATTTTTGTGCAAATTACAATACTTTTTCAATTTAATTTGTATAATTTTTAGTTTGGCAGATAAAAGATTACCGATTTTACCCGTTTTTATCCCCTTAAAGTACGAATTTCTTAGGGGAGCTGTACATCGAAAGAGGAACCAATTGTCCAAATTTCATGTCTCTAGCTCTTTGCGATGTGCGATGATGAGTCAGTCAGTCACGTTACTCTTTTATACATATAGTATGTATATAGCGTCCTTTTTTCTTCCAAAATCTTTATTCATAGAGAAATTATATGAATTTGAGATAAAGCATTATATTGTGAGGTTGGCGTAAGTGGTCATGTCACATTTATTTTCCGTTAGTACAAAGCCTTTGACTAAAAAGCTATGTTTGCAAAATTTCAAAATCATACATCTAAATTTCTCAGTTTTATTACGTTTTCAATTTTGAATATACCGAAAAATATACTGTGCGGTATAAGTTTTCGTACATATTGACCTATAACTCCTTTCGTAATGCATAGATCAAATCAATTTTCATGGCTCTACGTTAATGCGTTTGGGCAAAATTGCATTTTATTCGATGTTTGAAGGACATGGTTTTTTTTACTTACTCTTACATTACGAGCTATAACTCTCTTCCTAATATTCCGATTTAGCCTATTTTTAATACCAAACAAATAAGAAATATTCTGACAAAATTTGAGCTCCCTAGCTTTTTCGGTTCGAGCTCTATCGTGCTTCCTTTAGCTAGAGCTTCATAAAATGAAACCAGGATTCAGAAGATATATACTTTATGAGATCTTAAATGGATATTGTGTTTGTGCTACAAACGGAATGACAAAAATAATACACCCACACCATTTTTTGGTGGCGGGAATAATAATCAGCTGACGAACCAAGACTACTTGATGAATAAATTTGGCTTGATTTGTTTAAGAGAAAATATGGATTACCAGATGGATTACTTATTTATTTTCTTGATAACAAAGTAATCAATCGATCCTATAAGGCCATATACAATTGATAGATTAGCAAATATAATATCATCTGCATATATACATGTGTAAACAACAATCAAAAAGTATAAACAAGTAACAATAACAAGTAAAAATTTTAATTTTGGTGGTAAAAATATGAGAAAAAACAGAGGCAATCACGTTTATTTGCTCATATCTCAGAAAGTTATGGGGCGATTTTGCTGAGTTTCAATAGTGATTCATTCCCGGATATTTCCAAGAGATTGATACCATACACAGGTCTGAGGAACATGTGGTTGCTTCTAAAAGTTGATTTCAACCAACACACGGACAGACGGTCAGGGCTTAATCGACTCCTCTATTTATAAGCTTTCAGAAAATATATACTTTATGGGGTCGGAAATGAAAATTGTAGAAATTGCAAACGGAATGATAAAGCTATGTATATATACCCTTGTGCACCACACGTGATGGGTATCAAAATAAGTTTTTATGCCATAACTTGCTTAAAGTGTCAAATTCAATTCAAAATTTGCGTGGGGGTAGTTTAAAATTGCGAAATTATACCGGTGTTATTACCTAAATTTTAGCTTATGTCGACTTATGTAGTAATTACTTTTAATCACAGAATTCTAATGTTAATAGGTAAGTCGATTTCTTGTTACGTGGTTTACGCTCACATTATGTAACAAATTTTAATAGGAAAAAAATATACCATTGAAAGGAATTTTTTTCCGATGTGCGCAATATAGATAAAATCGGCTTAGTATTTTACGAGTTATATGCGTCTAAATTTGCTACTTATATATAAGCAAATTACACGCATGTAGCAAAAAAAAAAATAAAGTAATGCATGCATGTATGGTATCAAAAACACAGCAACAATACTATGTTTTTTGTTTAAGATTTGGTATTCACATCTAATTGTATTTACTTTAGGAAAGAAATTAAAGTCGAAATAAATAAGTTGGTAACAAAATAAATTGTTAGATAAAAGATATATTTTAAGCTTAAACAATCATTTACAACAAGATTACGGTCGGATGGGCCAACAGCAATATAAACTAGTAATTTTTGTTTTTTTTTCTTGTTTTCTCATAAAATTATTTGTATCGAATGGCAGTTTATGCTTTAACAGAAAAGGGATTTTGTTATAAAAAATAATATTAAATTGAAATTCAGTTAATACAGCAGAAATTTTAATAAACCGAATTGGTAGCACAAATAATTGTACTAAATGGCAAAAAATACATGCGATTGTCTGGCAACACGATCTGCAAATAAAAATTAAAAAACTCTTTGTTCTGCACAAAAATGCGAAAACTCTCATTTTTCTGCACAAAAGAGTAATTTTTCTCTTTGCAGATTGAGTGTAAATTTTGGTTTGTCACATTTAATTTGTTATTTTCGCGCCGGCAGACAAAAGAGTATTTTTTTTCTAATTGATTGTTTTATTCACGTATATGTTCACATCGGGACAGACTATATGTATTCTGTGACATTGGGCGTGCGTGAACAAAACATACCGGGAATACACTGAATTTAACATACTATTTTGAACAGTTGTAAAAAACCGTACTTACGGAAAAAAGTACAGAAAAAGGGGAAAAAAGTACAAAAGTACTTATTTTTGCAACCATTACAACTTTTTTTTTAATTTTATTTCAATTTCATTTCGTTCCTAACATACTTTGATAATAAATTATTATATAAATTTAGTTTTTTGATCCACAAAATCGAAAACTTTCGCTCTCTCAAAAATTGGAAAGTGTATTTCGATAGTCAAATACCATCTAAATCGCGCTATAGGGTTGTCACTTTCGCAAAATTAGCCGTTTATAGGGTATACACAAAATAGTGTTATATAGGTAAAACTATCTATATAAAGTATGCTAATCGATAAAATCGATAACTTTCGCTCTCTCAAAAATTGGAAAGTGTATTTCGATAGTAAAATACCATCTAAATCACGCTATAGGGTTGTCACTTTCGAAAAATTAGCCGTTTATAGGGTATACCCAAATTAGTGTTATATAGGTAAAACCATCTATATAAAGTATGCTAATCGATAAAATCGATAACTTTCGCTCTCTCAAAAATTGGAAAGTGTATTTCGATAGTCAAATACCATTAAAATCGCGCTATAGGGTTGTCACTTTCGAAAAGTTAGCCGTTTATAGGGTATACCCAAAATAGTGTTATATAGGTAAAACCATCTATAGAAGGTATGCTAATCGATAAAATCGATAACTTTCGCTCTCTCAAAAATTGGAAAGTGTATTTCGATAGTCAAATACCATCTAAATCGCGCTATAGGGTTGTCACTTTCGAAAAATTAGCCGTTTATAGGGTATACCCAAAATAGTGTTATATAGGTAAAACTATCTATATAAAGTATGCTAATCGATAAAATCGATAACTTTCGCTCTCTCAAAAATTGGAAAGTGTATTTCGATAGTAAAATACCATCTAAATCACGCTATAGGGTTGTCACTTTCGAAAAATTTGCCGTTTATAGGGTATACCCAAAATAGTGTTATATAGGTAAAACCATCTATATAAAGTATGCTAATCGATAAAATCGATAACTTTCGCTCTCTCAAAAATTGGAAAGTGTATTTCGATAGTAAAATACCATCTAAATCACGCTATAGGGTTGTCACTTTCGAAAAATTAGCCGTTTATAGGGTATACCCAAAATAGTGTTATATAGGTAAAACCATCTATATAAAGTATGCTAATCGATAAAATCGATAACTTTCGCTCTCTCAAAAATTGGAAAATGTATTTCGATAGTAAAATACCATCTAAATCACGCTATAGGGTTGTCACTTTCGAAAAATTAGCCGTTTATAGGGTATACCCAAAATAGTGTTATATAGGTAAAACCATCTATATAAAGTATGCTAATCGATAAAATCGATAACTTTCGCTCTCTCAAAAATTGGAAAGTGTATTTCGATAGTCAAATACCATCAAAATCGCGCTATATGGTTGTCATTTTCGAAAAGTTAGCCGTTTATAGGGTATACCCAAAATAGTGTTATATAGGTAAAACCATCTATATAAGGTATGCTATTCGATAAAATCGATAACTTTCGCTCTCTCAAAAATTGGAAAGTGTATTTCGATAGTCAAATACCATCTAAATCGCGCTATAGGATTGTCACTTTCGAAAAATTAGCCGTTTATAGGGTATACCCAAAATAGTGTTATATAGGTAAAACTATCTATATAAAGTATGCTAATCGATAAAATCGATAACTTTCGCTCTCTCAAAAATTGGAAAGTGTATTTCGATAGTAAAATACCATCTAAATCACGCTATAGGGTTGTCACTTTCGAAAAATTAGCCGTTTATAGGGTATACCCAAAATAGTGTTATATAGGTAAAACCATCTATATAAAGTATGCTAATCGATAAAATCGATAACTTTCGCTCTCTCAAAAACTGGAAAGTGTATTTCGATAGTAAAATACCATCTAAATCACGCTATAGGGTTGTCACTTTCGAAAAATTAGCCGTTTATAGGGTATACCCAAAATAGTGTTATATAGGTAAAACCATCTATATAAAGTATGCTAATCGATAAAATCGATAACTTTCGCTCTCTCAAAAATTGGAAAGTGTATTTCGATAGTAAAATACCATCTCAATCACGCTATAGGGTTGTCACTTTCGAAAAATTAGCCGTTTATAGGGTATACCCAAAATAGTGTTATATAGGTAAAACCATCTATATAAAGTATGCTAATCGATAAAATCGATAACTTTCGCTCTCTCAAAAATTGGAAAGTGTATTTCGATAGTAAAATACCATCTAAATCACGCTATAGATTTGTCACTTTCGAAAAATTAGCCGTTTATAGGGTATACCCAAAATAGTGTTATATAGGTAAAATCATCTATATAAAGTATGCTAATCGATAAAATCGATAACTTTCGCTCTCTCAAAAATTGGAAAGTGTATTTCGATAGTCAAATACCATCTAAATCGCGCTATAGGGTTGTCACTTTCGAAAAATTAGCCGTTTATAGGGTATACACAAAATAGTGTTATATAGGTAAAACCATCTATATAAAGTATGCTAATCGATAAAATCGATAACTTTCGCTCTCTCAAAAATTGGAAAAATGTCTTATTAAACTTTAAATAACTTAAAATTTAATTTCATATAAATCTTAAATTTACTTTCTTTTACGACTTATATTTTATATTTAAATCAAAATATTAATTTTAAAACAAACAAACTTACTAATAAAACAACACTTGTTTTTTTAGTAAGTGTTTTTTTAAAACGGTATTTATCGTAAGAAATATACCGCAATAGTCATAACCAGTTTTTAAAAATAGATTTTAAAAAGACATTTTGCATGAAAATATTCTTAATATAAATAATAACATATTTTTAATTTATAAAATTTATTGAGAATTTGGGTGATAATAGCTGAAATAATATTCTCTCAGTTATAAACGTTTGTATATAATATATTCTAATTAATATATTTACAAATTTATAAAAATTTTATAAATGTAATTAAATAATTTTCATAAATGATGTCAAACATATCAGTTAAAACGAATTTTTGCCAATTAAGAATATATAATATGAAATGATACACCGAAAAAATTCAAAACTATCTTACACTTAAAAAATTTTATAAAGGAAAATCGGTTCGATCTGGCAACTACGAAAATATTTTGTTTCATTCAGTAATGGGTACTTTTTGAAACAAATCCCGCTAAATGTGGCTTTAAAATTGCTAGTAAAAAGTTGCTATTTTATTTTAAAATTTTAGTGATCGGCGAGTCGGCGATTTATCATCCATATCGTGGTACAAAATAAAAATTCAAGAAAAGTTCGGTACATTTTAGAACATATTTAAAACGAGTTTTTATGCAAAAAAGACTGGATGTAAATACTAAATCCAATTTTAATCATGTTTATTAATTATTAACTCTACGTCTTGACGAGCCATCGATTTGTTTAGACTAGAACAAAACGTCGGCAGAGCAACTGTCAAAAAATTGTTCATGTTCTTTGATATGGAGAAAACGTATAAAGAGTATTTTGTTGGTATTTTTATGTTTCGTCTCTTTCTTTCATATTCAAAATGCCTTTTAATATTAGACATCGTTGTTCGAACAAATGTTCTGACAACGCTGTTTGAACAAGAACAAAACATCGACAACAGCGGTCCACACCAGGCAAATTCATGCGCGCACAAAAAATTGTTCGTTGTTCAAACAAATCGATGGCTGGTAAAGACCGTAGGTAACTATTGACCCAATTTGAGATTGAAAAAATATTGTACGTAAGGAAAGGTTATTTTTCACTTTTTTATATTACTTTTTTGTTTTCTACGTTTATGAATCTGGATTTATTTAATTACAACTTAAATTGTTATCCTATTTTTAAATTTTCTATTACTTTATCCAAAGTTTTTTGTAATTGGAGGTGTGTTGGTAAATTAAATATGTTTTTATATTATATCAAGCGTGGGTTTGATTTTTATTAAATTCAATTGTGATAAAGTGTATAATTGAAAAAATTATCTGAAGCCAATACTACAGAAACACTATATTACCTTTTATATTGTACATTTCACTACTTTAATTTTTATAACCGCCACCAAAAAAATGGTAGGGTATATTAATTTTGATATTCGGTTTGTAATACATCGAAATATTAATTTTTTACCCCAAAAAGTATATATATTCTGAATCGTGGTTTCATTTTATGACGATCTAGCTATGTCCATATGTCTGTCCGTCTATTTAAAGCACGATAGACGTCGACGGAAAAAGCTAAGGGGCTCAAATTTTTCCAGAAAAGGGCTAAATCGGAATATTAGAAAAAGAGTTATAGCTCATAATGCAAGAGTAGGTCAACAAAACCATGTACTTCCAACATCGAATAAAATGTAATTGTATCCAAACGCAATAATGTAGAGCCATGAAATTTCAAATGTACATATATTTCCTGAGTAAAAACAATATTTTTCTCCGAAAATTGCTTAAATCTATGCATTTGGAAATGAGTTATAGAACAAAATATACGAAAATTTATACCGCACAGTGTATTTTTCGGTATATTTAAAACCTAATAAAACTGACAAAATTAGATGTACGATTCTGAAATTTTGCAGGAATTGCTTTTTGGTCAAACGCTTTGTTGTAATAGAAAATAAATGTGACACGCTTACTTTTACGCCCTCCTCCCACATAACGTTTTATCTCAAATTCATATAATTTCTCTATGAATAAAGATTTTGGAATAATAAAGGACTATATAGAAATATCTAAGTTGTACTCATTAGCAGAAACAACTTACACACGCCTACTATAACGCCCACTTTCATTGAAAGACTAAATTTACGATAACATTTTACTAGCATATCGAAGTTATACAAAGAAAGTGGTAAATATATTAGTATAAAGAGATTATTGCATAGCGATTACTGTTAATAACAAACAAATACATTTTGTGCTATAAATTGGGTTATTTCCCGGGAATTTGAGTTATTTAATCATCCCGATTTCCCGGAATTATTTTTCGGGATCCCGGGAAATAAAAAAGGTGGCTACGATTCGAAAGCAACTGTTTATATTGAAATTGAAACCTTATGATTTTTGATCTCATAGCTGAAGTACCTATATTTTTTATTTTTGTGCTCATTTTTGATCTTGTATCTAGAGAATAATATTTTTTTAATAAAAAATATTTTTACTCAATTTATATTTTAAATTCAAGTTTCTTTATAAAGTTTTATAGTTTTGAAGTGTTTCTTTTACATTATTAACTATTTTATGCTTTTTAATAAAAAGTTTTTTATTAATTAAAAAAAAATACTTTTTATTTGTTTTGCTGCGGGATCCCGAGAAATTAAAAAATAAATCTTGCATTCCCAGGAAACAAAAAATTGAGGGAAAAAACCCTAGGTATAAAAGTACACAAAATTGGTGGTGGGTATAAAAGATTCGGCACAGCCGAATATATTGCTCTTGTTTGATATTGCGGTTGACAACTTAAGCCACACAATTATTAATCAACTACTATAGTAATACAACCTTATAAATACCACCTTTGAACAATTGAGCACTATTTTAGTGCTTTTTAAAATTATTGACCCAAAAAATTTTTAAGTCAGATTTTTTTTTAATTTTTAGTGCTTTTCTTTTTTCTATGGGTGTACCAAATACAAGATTTTATATTAATTTTTAAATAGAAAAATTTTTTTGTAATGGTATATTAATACAAAAAAAAAAAAATTACTCATTCTAGTTAAATTTAAAGTATAGAAAATTTATTTATACTATTATTTAGAAAAATGATAAGGATTGATGGTACAGAATATTTTTGTTATTATTGTTTCAAACTAGCAACCATTTAAAAAAAATTGTTATGAGTACATTATATATGTTACATTATTTATTGTAATTAAATTGTGATACTCGTTGTTTGATATCTTGTATGGTTTATGAGGCATAAAGCACCAACTTTTTATAAAATTATACTTTCACGAGAACTTATTATGTAAGTAATGTTTCAAATCGATCGAACTTATTAAATAAATAAATAAAAAATTACATTTGAATATTAAAAAACTTTTCACTTTGTATGGAGATGCATAAAAAAGAAATTGATATTCAAAAACTTTTCTGTTTAAAATTTTACAGAGCAACAATTGACACCCTATTATTACCTTGATAGAAATTTTCATATTTATAGCACCATGATATTTGGGCAATTAACGTTCTTTGAATCTGTGAAATGAAAAGTTTTTGCGTGTTATATCATATGGTGCCACTATACCTCTTGCTGTACAAAAACTTTTCATTTCACAGAATGAATGAGGATTGAGCACCAGATGATATTTATAGTAGAATATCTTTAGACTTATAAGTCAAACATCGTTAGGAATACAAATTCAGTTTTGTTGCCAGTTGCAAAACAAAGACAATTTATTATTAAAAATAAAATTACTTTTAAATTTATTTGCTCCTTATGCTTTTAATAGGAGCGATGTTGCTTATTATGTTTTTTTATGGAAATTTATAATATTATGAAACAAATAGAATCAAAAGTAAACAATTTTTAAAACAATGATTTTTTTTAAAAAACTCTGTTTTCTTGGTATTGGTGCTTTTTGAAATTTCAATGCTGACAACACGCATTTGAATATAGTGTATACCGTTGTACTTTTTCATGCGTAAGGTTTTTTACAACTGTTCAAAAAAGTATGTTAAATCAGTGTTTTCCCGGTATGTTTTGTTCACGCACGCTAATTTTCAATGTTCCAAGTGTTACCTTTTGCTGCCAGACTTTTCTCTTTTATTGTAAAATGCCACACTGTTAATGCACTCAACAAAATTAGTGTAAATTTTGTACAGCTTGACTGTGGTAATAGTTTCTTTAAACATATTATCCATTTATCTATGAGCGAGTTTATAATGGCAATAAATTATTAATTTATTTGATTTGATGGTCTGTTTTTAAATAACCTTATTTTTTAATTATCTGAAATGTTTATTTGTGCTATAGATGTAAAACATTTTCCAAATATTTGATTTCGTTTATTAAATTTATTTGTAATATATGTAAAGTAAGTTGTATTTTATGTAATATCAATCTTGTTTTGAGCCTATTTACCGAATCTACCCCTTGCTATTCAGGCGTCAGTCTATTCATGTTGAAATGTCAAACCAAGCTAAACATAAATTTGACAGCTGACAAAATAGCCGCCAGATAAAAAAGTATTGCTAACTTAAAAATCTATTTCCTATAAAAAATACTTTATCATTTAATTTTTTAATAAATTTAACTTATAACCGCAATAATTTTACAAAATCCAATTTTGTACATATTTTTTAGCAAAAAATTTCTTTGAGTAACAGTAAACTATAACAAAAATGTTGACGATATCTTTAAGGAAGGTATTAAAAAAAGTTTTATATTTCATTATTTTTGCTTCATATTTACGTACATTATTAATCATTAATGTGAACGATTTTAAAATATCAAAAAAGTAAATATGTTTTATTATTTTTAGTTCAATAAATTGATCTAAGGAGATTTTATTTCTTTTATTAGTATACATTTTTAATTTAATTGTATTTAACTCTTTTGAGGTGCAATTTTATGAACTCATAACATTTTTAATCATACAAGATTAAGCTGTTAAAATTTTTCTCATGACAATTTGACTGAGTTAAACTCCAAAAAGTTTGTCCTTATAAAAAAGCGGTATTAAAAAAGTTTTCAACCAGAAAAAATTGTTGTCGAAAGTGCTACTACAATAACAGCTGCGCTAATAATTTAACTTGCATAAATATGGCTTGATATAATTTAATTATAGTGCTATTTTCAATATCATAATAAACCTTAATATATTTACATTCTGTTTTTCCTGTAACGTTAAAAATAACCTTAATATATTTTTACATAACATTGGAATTATATATAAGTTTATACAGCAATTTTCTCTTTACTACGTAATTTACTAATTTTTTAACTATATACATTTTTTTAAGTGTAATTTTAAAATTGGCTTAGGAACGTTAGGAAATTAAAAAAAACATACATTTTTACAGAAAAATACTTTTAAAAACGTACTTTGAAAAGTACGTACAGAGTACTATTTTTTACAACTATGGTAAAAGTATGAAAAAAAGTATGTTTTGTTCACATCGATGTGACATTGGTGTTTTTGACTATTTAAAATTAATTATTATTGTTTGGATTTTGATTAACAAAGTTTTAATCGCAGACTATCACAGAATACGCGGGGGCGTTGCCGTAGGTCTTTTTTACAAAAAAACTGCTTAAATGGCATCACTGCTTAACACTAAGTTGAAAAATAGATAGCAATAATTGAAATATTTCTATTGCTGTCCCTTATTTCACATGGTGTTAAGCATTTTTTTATTTTCATTTTTGTGTTAAAAATTGGCGCAGAAAAATTTAAAAATACAATAAAGAAATTTGGCGCACATATTATAATACATTTGGCGCAATTTTCTTTATTTATATAATTTTTTTCATTTTTTGAACATCGCCAAGTGATAGTGCAATCTATAGAGGTAAATTCATGTGTGGACAAATTTCAGTGGCAGGAAAAAATTAAATAAAGAATTTTGGTGCACAAATAATTATATATTTTGGTGCAATTTTCTTTATTTATTTCAATTTTTTCATTATCACAACATCGCCAAGTATAAGTGTAGTGAAAACTAATAAATTAATGTGAGTGAAAAACTTTTAGTAGCCGGAAATTGTTTAAGTATATTGTTGGCAATATGAACATTGTTTATAATGTATTACGTGATTTCTAATTTCTGGCTATTGCTCCCATTAGTTACATTGCATTAGGACAATGTATCCAGTTGATTTTGTGAAGTGTTTTGTACTAGTGGTATGCAAAAGATTATAATCGTGTTGCAGTGCCAGAACCATCCTTACTAATAATTCTGTCTGCGACTTTGCGTACATCTTTGGAAGATCATGCCAAATTTTTATCACAATCGTACAATTAGTTTCTTAACATATAGTGGACTTTAGTTTTTATATAAATATAAATAAAAAATACATTTTTGATCATTTAGGCTATTATTTCAAAACTTTATTTAAAATAAAATTATTAAACTAATACATGTTATATGACACCCTTAAAAATAGTAATATAATTTATGGCAAATCAATAAATATTTCCTTTTTTAAGTTTTCAGGTACTTCGTTCAGTTCCCACAGGTCAGTATCCTTTTCAATTTTTGTAAATTGGTTTGCAAAACATCACCCTTAAACGAATTTATAAAATTTAAAAAAAGAGGATTAATATTTCTTTTATTTCATTTTTAGATGCATGAGGGTACTTACCGCTGATTCCAGAAAGATTTCGTCCAATTCGTCCAGTTTCTACAGGTCAGTATCCTTTGCAATTTTTGTAAATTGGTTTGCAAAACATCACCCTTAAACGAAATTATAAAATTTTAAAAATACTAATTAATATTTCTTTTTTCACATTTTCAGGCACTTGAAGACACTTACCATTGATTCCAAAAAGATTTCATCCAATTGGTTCAAGTCCCGTATTTATTTCACTAGCAGCCAGTGGCCAAGTTCAGATTCTGTGGGTAACTTAACAAATCACACAAAATACACATTTAAATAACATTTAACACAATTATTTGAGTTACACTTATTTTTAACACTTATAAATTTATTATATTTGTTCTTATATTAACTTTTTTAACACTTTTTCATTTATAAACTAAAAAAATAAAAAATTTTATAACTTTTTGCAATAAAAATTTTTCTTTGTTTTGATTGTTTTGTTTTTATTTTATGTGGTATATACCTGATTTTACTTTCTTGAACTAAATTTTATATCAGGTTTTTTTTCTCTCTTTCCACAGTAGTGTTAAGCACATATGATTTGACGATTTTTTAAACGTCAAATTTGACCAGTCTGGTTAATAGTCTGATCATATTCTGTGGTTTTAATAGTATTTGGTGAAGTCGACGGGGGAGTCAGCATGTCCTCTTATAAGATTTTAAGTGTTTCCATATTTGTAAAAAATTTTATTTTAACGAGGATAACCAGGCTTAAAGTTATACATAATACATATATATTGTTTGGAAACCCTTTTTTTAAATTTGACAAAGCTTTATTTATAACTTCTTTTAGTTTGTTTGGTTTGTTTAAAAATAATGAAACACTTGATGACAAGTTAATTATTACTATTAAAAGATCAATTTTGTGCATTAAACGAGAACAATACGACAGAGCTGAACAAATGCTACATTTGGCATTAAGAATGGCTCAAGATTTACAAAGTAATGAGGGCATTATTTATGTTTATGATATAATGGCAAATTTGGCAATGGATAGAGAAGAATTTCAAAAGGCGGAAAAATTATTTGCTGATGTAATGCGTAGACTATTAAATAATGGTCTACCTTATGAAAATCTTAAGGTAATAAATGTCTAATAAAAAAACACATACATACATACATATTTGCATAAAACAAATTTCATACAAGAATTTTCCAAATGTTTTTCTGAAATTGGTTTGTACTTCAGAACATTTTAACAGAAATATGTACATATGTATTTACGTAGTTCATATCACTACATATTGAAATTTATATTTGTTTTATGGATTAATTGCAAACATTACTTAATCAAAATTACAAATAATCCAAACAAGAGGAATATGTATTGCAAAATGGAAAAAAAGAGTAGGTACCATATTGTATTAATAAAACTTTTTTTCCAATAGTAAAATTTTAGGTTTATGAAATTTAACTTAATATTCATATGTAGGTAAATAAATAATTTTTTTCGAATTTTTTATTTATATAAATAGTTATTTTTTATATTGAGCTTGAGATCACTTTTTTTATAAAATATAATTTTAATTTTATTTTCCAATATTTTACATTGGGTAGCTTCATCAGGGAAAGTATAATTGGAATTGTTTATACTTTCCTTGAATAACCTTGGTCCAATAGTTAGTGATAGAGTATATTTATATAATATATACAAACATACATGAGACAAATTAAAATTGCTCATTTAAATTGCCGTAGTGATCGCCTAACTATGGTTCTATTAAGCTTGATGAACTTATATCGATTTTTAGCTTTAAATTATTTATCATTTTTGCTTTTACTGGAAATTTTGCTTTCAATGGATCTGTCTAAGACCTTTAATTCTATTAATTTTTCGACTTTGATACTAAAGCTTAAGGATACGTTTCGGGTTTCTAAGCTTATTTTTCCCGATTTACTGGATAGGTTTCAATTTGTTGCTGGTAATAGAGTTAGTTCTAGTTTCTAGTGTACTCCCTTATACTTTAGGGTTCTACAGGGTTCCATTTTGGGTTCACTATTTGTTACCGACAATTTGACACTACTACCTTTAGTTACAACCTTATTTATTTATTATCGTTTTTCAACACTGTATTTAAATATCAAAACAATTATTGTTATACATACTAATGGGGGATTCACAGTACTGTCATAAAGTCCTATGTCCTATAAAAATAGCATGAAAAATTAAGACTATTGTGAACAACCCCTCATGCGAGGTTTTTTATGAACAACCTTTCCTTAAATCTGTGATATTAATAGTTTCTTTATTTTATTAATAAGATGTTAATTGTTGTAATACTATATGTAAATTCTCATAACTCTGTTAATGATATTGATAAAATGAATAAGTTTTTAATAAAGGATAATAATAATAATAATAATAATAATAATAATAATAATAATAAAAAAAAGTAAAAAAACAAAATAATAGCCAGTTTGTGCGAAAAGTACATTTTAAATGTTGTAATGGCAGACTCAAGTAAATAAATTACAAATAAATTAAATTTTGTTTGATAAACAAAAACAGCAGAGTCCTTAGCCGATCTTATTTGACACCACCAGTGATTTGTTATCAAAAATTAGCAACTGCGCTCAAGTTTGGATGTCGGCCCGATAAAATTATACAATGAACGGCGACGGCTTACAAAAACTGTTGCGGCTTGGCTTAGACGGCTTAGCCGTTTAGCATAGGTCTCTGCTTATTAAATACGACAGCACAATAAACATAGCGTACAAAGTTCTATTACACGGCTTTCAGACTAGGCAAGTCACTTGCGCAAGTGTTGTGTTTATTGGCAAAAGGGGTAAGGTCGGGTTAAGAGGAAGAAACTTGCTCATTTTTGAGTACACACTTGCCTGTACTCGGCAAGTACGAGCAAGTTTTTGTTGAGAAACCAAAAACAAAAGAGTAATAAAAACAAACAAAAGTGCTATATTCGGCCATGCCGAATCTTATATACCCTTCACAACGTGTTGTCATGCAACAACAATTGTTTATGTCACCATTTATCTCATATGAAATACGTACATACAAAACATACATATATAAAAACATCCCATTGTAATATTATACATTAAGTTTACTTATGTGCTTAAAAAAAATAAATTAAAAGAAAAATTAAAAATAAAACAATAAAAATTTTAATAAAATATAATAAAATATATATATAATGCTGAGTCTGAACATGAAAGCAAGTTCAAAGAAAAATAAAAAACTAACTTGAGCAAGTGACTTGCCCAATGAGAAAGGGGTATTATTATAAGACACTTTTTGTTTGAAAAGCAACAACAACATTTTTAAACCATTGCAAAATTTTAGGACAATAGGACAATATGACATGATAAGACACCTTGTGAATCACCCATAAATAACTTGCCACTACGAAGAAGTAACACCCCTTTCTCACTAGGCAAGTCACTTGCGCAAGTTAGTTTTTTATTTTCTTTTAGTTTCCTTTGAACTTGCTTTCACGTTCAGACTCAGCAATTGACTTGCCCAAGTTTCGTTCTCTTTTACTTATTATACTCTTCACACAGTGAAAAAGGGTATATATAGGTTTGTCATTCCGTTTGAAATTTCTACAATTATCAATTATCTACACATACATACAAACGTGTTATACTTGTTAGTGTGAGCCAAAACTTTTTTTTATATTATATATTATTCAAATTTTTATTGTTTTATATTTAATTTTTCTTTTAATTTATTTGTTTTAGACACATAAGTAAACTAAATTTATAATATTACAATTTAATGTTTTTAAATATGTTTGTTTTTTATATGTATGTACGTATTTCATATGAGATAAATGGTGATATAAACAATTGTTGTTGCATGACTACACGTTGTGAAGGGTACATAAGATTCGGCATGGCCGAATATAGCACTCTTGTTTGTTTTTAGTTCTTTTTTGTTTTTGGTTTCTCAACAAAAACTTGCTCGTACTTGCCGAGTACAGGCAAGTGTGTACTCAAATATGAGCAAGTTTCTTCCTCTTAACCCGACCTTACCCCTTTTGTCTATAAACACAAGACTTGAGCAAGTCACTTGCGCAAGTGACTTGCCTAGTGAGAAAGGGGTGTAAGAGGAAATTAAACCTAAAAACTAAGGTAAAATATTTAAAATATATTGTAAAAAATAAATAATAAAAAAATTCTCGCTTCAGAATTTTAAAGCGACAAACTGCTGGATAAAAATTAGTTTGTTTTATTTTCAACAAATCTTTATAATTCTTAATAAGTAATGGCTAAGAACATGAAGGAAGAAAATCTCACCCTTGCTGCCAACTGCATCTTATGCAACGACCCGGATGATGGAAACATGATAACCTGTTCCAGTTGCCTTCATTGTTTCCATAATAGCTGTTGTGATATTGAAGACGATAGTGATTTTTTTACGTGGAGATGTCAAAATTGTCTTGCTACCACAATACAACAAAAAGACCAACATAACCTCAAAACACAAGGCGTTATAAACGATTCCCCTGTTAAGGTTAATGAGTCATCAACCAGTCGATCTTCAAATAACACACAAGCCGTTCGGGCAGCTATTAGTGCTAAAAAGCAGCTAGAACTGCAGCAGCTAGAGGAGGAAATGTTGCTAAAACAGGAGTGTTTACGACGTAAGTACCAATTACTACGCCAAGAGGCTGATGAATGCCAAGAAATTGACTCTGTGCGGCCAGTGGGTAATAGAAACAAAATTGCTACAATTGATGACCCACCGTGCGTACAAAATTGTCAACAAAATGGAAACATCAGACCCGAGATAAATACTTCCTTAAATATAAACATCACCGTCATGCGGCGAGTAGCGAACAATGATCACAATCAAGGTCTATTAAATAAGGTCTGTTCAACTAATCAGCTGATCGTTTTTTGCTCCCCTATGTTTACTACTCGAAGTTGTCAAAATTTGTTTACCTTTTTGTTTATTTTTTAATTTTATGATTTATAATTTTTATTTTTTCTAACGAATATATTTCCGAGCCGGACATGCTGGTAAAAGGCGTTTCTGTACCCAAGGACTGAGCCACACCAACAGCTATAGCAGCCTTGCCAGTATTTGGTTCACCGGCCAAGAAAATACAAAGATTAGCTATTTTGCCTTCACGCAACATTTGTACAACACCAGCAGCGAAACGAGCATCTTTCTGGCCCAACATACCTTGTGAAACAGCACGCTTCTTCAAGACATCGTCTAGACTTCTATTTTATCTTCATCAGCCATATTTTTTTTAGCAAATATTTACTTTTTAATAATTAACACAATTTATTTTTGTTGTCTTGAAAACTGAAAAATTGTTAAACAAAATGAAAACAAAATTTAATAGGGGTTGGGCATATTCATACAGGTATATGCAACGGCGAATTTGCTGTGCTGCTCTCTGTCAAATACCTCATAAAAAATAATTTTTTATACATAGAGTTTGACAGTAACGATTCCCATCAGATGGACTGATAATTTCCCCTGGATGAATTTTTTGGTATTTTAGTCAGCTGTTTTTGACTATCTTATAGTAATTTTACACTAACAAAATGCCCGTATATTTTTTTTGCTTTTTGTTTTTGTAGAGTTGCACAGACCTTATTTAATAGACCTTGGATCACAATGTAGCACAGCCACAAACCATATTATCATACAGCAGAATTGTTGCCAGCTCAACAACAAATTATAAAAATATAAATGACATCACTCAAAACAGAGATGTTACAGGCTGTCAACATATGTTTAACTCAAACGTAAACAACACACAAAACAACCCTCACAATGCAGTCGTGATTCAGCTCTGGTTGGGTCAAGAGCTCGTGCGTCATTGTCATTATCTCTTAAGGGCAATCAGGCCGTCCTTTTTATCAGGCTTAAAAAGTTTCACGTCTCACTCTCGCATTGGTTAATTGCGTGGCGTCGGTTAACTGTACAAAGGTATAGTTACTCGGACTATCAATTAACCACGTGCAGATTTTTAGATAAGGAGTCGAATTCGGAAATTCCAGCTTCCTATACGAAGGTATAGCTCGTTTGGTAGTTGCTGGAGGAGGCTCTGGAAAAATAATTGGTGATGGCAGTATTGTCTTTTGACAAGCCAAATAATTGTCTAGTGCTAGTACACTAGAACCTCCATTGGAGTAATCTAAAGTTTAAAAAAAAAAACCCTCACAATGAAAATAATTCAAGTAATAGAAATAATTGTGAAGCTAATTTTTTTAATACAACGGCGACCCAATTAATGGCAAGGCAATATATTTGCAAAGATTTGCCATCCTTTAATGGAGACCCAAAAGAGTGGCCAATATTTATAAGCGCCTATGAACACAGCACTCAAGCTGCCGGCTATACAAATGAAGAGAACCTCATCAGACTACAAAACAGCTTACGTGGTAAAGCCCGGGATGCGGTAAGAAATTGTTTGATGCTACTGGATATGGTTCCGGACATTATTAGAACCTTAAAAATGTACTACGGCAGACCCGAGTGCATAATAAAAAACTTGGTTGAGGAAGTGCGTATGTATACAATACAGCGGGGCAAACTAGAGACCCTAATAGAATTTTCGTTTGCAGTGAAAAATCTTTGTGCCACTATTCGTGTATCTCATTTAATATTTAATTAATCCTACTCTTTTGCAGGAACTTGTAGACAAGTTGCCGGTGGACACAGTATTGCAATGGGCTTTACATTCTAAATATATTCACCGTCCAAATTTATTGCATTTTTCAGACTGGTTGTATATGATTGCAGAGGCAACTTGCAAAGTCATTGCTCCTGTATTCGGCACCAATAATAACAAAAAGCCAGTAAAAAAAGAGACACGTTTAAACACACATAAGCCACAAAGTGTACGGCTGCAGTGTATAATTTGTAAAGACCCACATAAATTGGCAGAGTGCGAAAAATTTAAGGAGCTATCTGTTAGTGAACGGTGGGACATTGTCAAGGCAAACAATTTATGCCGTGTTTGCTTTGGAAAACACAGGCGTAGATGTTGGTTTCAAAAACAATGTGGGGTTGATGGGTGTTCTGTATTTCACAACCGATTATTGCATAATGAAGAGCAACCATCAGGTGGCAATGTAAATAATCATAGTTCTTCAATTGAAGATGAGCCCTTTTATCACTCTTTATGGTGGTGACAAATCCGTTCAAATATATGCTCTTATGGACGATGGTTCGACGTTAACGCTTTTAGAAGAAGAGGTAGCTAATTTATTAGGTGTTAAAGGCATTAACGACCCTATTTGCATCCGATGGACTGGTGACGTCACCCGATATGAAAATAATTCTAAAAAACTGAATTAAAAATATCTTCAGCCAAATCCAACTCTAATATTTTTCCAATCAACAACGTGTACACCGTTAAAAAATTAAACTTGTCAAAAGAAACAATGAACGTTGAAGATATCAAAGCCAAATACACTTACCTAAAAGATATACCCCTTGACGGTTATATGAACGTAGTGCCATCAATGATAATTGGTGTAAATAATCCCAATTTAATTGCATCTATTAAAGTGCGTGAAGACGGATGGTATCAACCTGTGGCATCAAAAACAAGATTGGGATGGACTCTTTTTGGTGGTGGCTCTAAACCTGTTGGAAAACTTAATTTTCAAATGCAACTGCGATGAAGTTCATGAACTTGTAAAGCAATTTTTTGCTGATGAAAGTGTTGGTATAACAGATGTGAAGTCAGTGCCTATGTCGAAGGACGATGAGCAGGCTATACAAATTTTAAATGACACCTGTGAACTTAAAGCAGGCAGATACGAGGTTGGACTTTTATGGAAAAACAACCCGCCAGAGTTGCCAGATAGTTTGCCAACTGCCATGAGACGCTTAAAGTGTATTAAACACAAAGCTGAGAGGGACCCTTATCTAGCCGAAATTTTAAAACAACAAATTGCTAATTTAGAAGAAAAAGGTTATGCTGAAAGATTACCACTAGAAGAATTACAGCATAACAAAACTAAAGCATGGTATTTACCCACCTTTATAGTAAAAAACCCACACAAACCAAATAAAATACGACTCGTATGGGATGCTGCAGCTAAATCTGAGGGTTTTGCTCTCAATGACTTTTTATTGAAGGGCCCTGACTTGCTAATGCCCCTTATTTATATTTTATTTAAGTTTAGAATGGGAGCTATAGCTGTGTGCGGAGATATAGCCGAAATGTTTCATCACATATGTGTTCGAAAAGAAGATGCAAGTGCGCAGCGTTTTTTGTGGTGGGATGAAAACAATTCCCTTCTAGTTTATCAACTTAATGTACTTACCTTTGGAGTATAATATTCACCTTTCATTGCACATTTTGTTCGCGACAAAAACGCTAGACAATTTGGTAAAGTTAGGGCAATTGAGGCAATTACAAAACAACATTACGTTAATGATTTTATTGACTCTACAACAACCATCGAAGACGCAATTAAGCTGGCAATAAATGTACGAGACGTCCATGCTAAAGGAGGTTTTATTATGCGTAATTGGAAAATAGCGAAAAAATGATTCAATATGAAAAAATTCTTGGACTTTACTGGGACCCTAAAAATTATGTTTGTAAAATGAATTTAAAATTTGTACGGCTTCGACGACCAATTCTATCTGAGGACTTAGTACCTACAAAGCGAGAGGTTTTACAAGTCTTGATGTCCGTTTTCGCCCTTTAGGGTTTGTGGCGTGTTTTATGCCATATTTAAAATCAATTCTGCAAGAAATTTGGCGAAGCGGTATAGACTGGGACCAGCCTCTTAATGATGACGTTTTTAATAAGTGGAAAAATTGGCTCACATTTTTGCCAACAATAACCAAAATATCCATACCACGCTGTTATTCACTCGCACTACAACAAAATGAATATTCTGATGAATTACAAACATTTGTCGATGCAAGTGAGGACGCTTATGCAGCCGTTTCATATTTTCGATTTTCAATTGGTTAAAAGGTGGAATAAGACTCATTGCGGCAAAATCAAAGGTAGCCCCACTTCGACCCCTTTCAATACCACGGCTTGAATTACAAGCCGCAACTATTGGTGCCAGGCTTATGAAAACAATTACTTGGCACGATATAAAATTGCAGCGAAAGATAATGTGGACCGATTTAAAAACTGTTTTGAAATGGCTAACTGGAGACCCTAAAAAATACAAGCAGTTTGTAATGTTTCGGGTTGCTGAAATTTTAAAGCTTACAAATGTTTCCGAATGGCGATGGGTTCCAAGTACAATGAATGTAGCAGATCTTGCAACAAAGTTCAGACCAGCTTCTGATAACTACAAAGAGTGGTTCGAAGGTCCATCTTGGCTGAAATTGCCTGAAAGTTTTTGGCCAAACAATCCCGCTACTATTGGACCTAATGTCGATATGACTGAAATCCGCCCTCGTTATCTGAATATATACCTTTGGAAGTCAATAATGATTTAAATTAATTATATATACTTTTCTAGCTGGTACCGACTTAAACGAACTGTGGCAAATTGGGTATTGTACATTAAGAGAAAATTTAAGCAACAAGAATTAGTTGAAAGACCACATTCACTGGATGTGATTAAGACAAAAAAGGATATATTAAAGATGACACAGACGACAAGTTTTGCGGATGAATATTCTGAAATAAAAAGGGATAGACCCAATATTAAAGATGTTGCCTTTGATAAACTTAATGGTTGTCAATATGTTTTGTCGACGTTTTTTAAAGAAGATGTTACCAATATTGTAGGAGGCGATATTGTGCTTGTAGCCGAAAATGGCGATAGAAACACCTGGCAACGAGGAAAAGTTGTAAAAGTAACAAAGGCAAAGGACGGTTAAGTGCGAAGAGCTAAATTAAAAACAATGAGTGGGGTTATGGAGCGACCCGTAGCCAAGCTGGCAGGTTTTGGCGTCGGCAATAGACTGGAGTAAGACTTACCAAAGACTCATCTTACTGGGGGCAGAATTGTTACCGACAATTTGACCCTACTACCTTTAGTTACGACCTTATTTATTTATTATCGTTTTTCAACACTGTATTTAAATATTATAAAACAATTATTGTTATACATACTAAATAACTTGCCACTACGAAGAAGTAAGAGGAAAATAAACTTTAAAACTAAGGTAAAATATTTAAAATATATTGTAAAAAAAATTAATAAAAAATTCCCGCTTCAGAATTTTAAAGCGACAAACTGCTGGATAAAAATTAGTTTGTTTTATTTTCAACACTATTATTCATGCTTTATGTTAATGATCTTCCTTGTTTAATAAATTCCAGCTAACCCCCAAATTGGGTAGTGTACGAGAAAGATTTTTGACAGAAGGTGATGTTTCTCTTAAAAGGGCAGTCGCAATTGCTAAAAATATGGTGATGGAAAAACACATTTCGACAATATTGCAGCAAGATGGTAAAGATGAAGTGGTTAGTAATGTATAGGGTGTTTTTTTAAGCCCGATAGAACTTGAAATTGTAAAAAATAACACAAAAAATTAAATTGTAATCAAAATTTTTTTTTTATTCGAAAGATCAATACGTGACATTAACATTTGAAAATGATTTCGGGCATATGGGCACCGCGGCTTTTCTTGACGAAGCGCATTCTGGACGTCCAATTTTGGGCCACTTTTTCGAGCACTGCTGGCCGTATGTCACGAATAACACGAATAATGCTGGCCTCCAAGGCGTCAATTGTTGCTGGTTTATCAGCATAAACCAGTGACTTCACGTAGCCCCACAGGAAATAATCGAGAGGTGTCAAATCGCACGACCTTGGAGGCCAATTGACAGGTTCATTTCTCGAAATCAACTTATCGCCAAATTTTGATTTCAATAAGTCGATGGTTGCGTTCGCCGTATGGCACGTAGCCCCATCCTGTTGAAACCACATCTCCTCCGGATCAATGTCATCCATATTTTCAAACAAAAAATCATTGATCATGGTGCGGTAACGATCTCCATTGACCGTAACGCGAGCTCCGGCCTCATTTTTGAAAAATAAGGTCCGATGATGCCACCAGCGTGAAAACCGCACCAAACGGTGCATTTTTCTGGATGTAATGGAGTCTGTAGGGTCTCTTGTGGATTGGTCTCGCTTCATATGCGGCAATTTTGCTTATTAACAAACCCGTTAAGCCAAAAATGCGCCTCATCGCTGAACACAATTTTGCGATAAAACAACGGACGTCCAGAATGCGCTTCGTCAAGAACAGCCGCGGTGCCCATATGCCCGAAATCATTTTCAAATGTTAATGTCACGTATTGATCTTTCGAATAAAAAAAAAATTTTGATTACAATTTAATTTTTTGTGTTATTTTTTACAATTTCAAGTTCTATCGGGCTTAAAAAAACACCCTTTAGTTACCAAGAATAATCCTAAAATTCAGTATTAGCACAATCAAAGCAGAAACAATAAATAAACTGGAAATTGTTTGTCAAATAGATACAGACGCACAGGCCAATAGAAGTCGAAGAAAACGGCAGATTTGTTGAAACTGAAAAATAACTTAGAAAAATCTAAAAATAGAAATTTGTTTATTTAGCGGGGGAAAAATTCCAGTATTAGAAACTGCAAATGTAGAAGTTAACCATTATAAAATTTTTCAGTGTCAATATACACTGTAAAAATATTATATGTATCGAAGGTAGGTAGGTAGGTAGGTAAGGCCGGTGTGAAGCAACCTTCACACCCTCACCCAGAGACCAATGCGGTCCATTGTGATGCCTTAAAGTAATAAAGAGATAGAAATCAGAACACGAGAAGAAGAGGAGGGAGAAGAAAGAAAGAAAGAAGACAGAAAAGGTGAGAAGTGGACAACAAACTAAGCCAAAAAAGAGCCAAGACCCTACAAACGACCCATTCCCGGTCCCAAGTCACGAAACCAGGTCATTCCCATTACGAATCCTATCAGATTCTCGAGTCCACAGCTCGAGACATCACCCAATTCGCCGAGAAATCTACTACCTAGCTATCTCAATCTGCTAATTTGCAGTCTGGGACATTGGCACAGAATGTGCTCAACTGACTCCTCCGGAGCCTCACACAGTCTACACATATCCGAGAGGCTCCGCCCCATTCTTACCGCCACCCTGCCCAACATGCAGTGGCCCGTAATAATCCCTATCATGGTCCTCACGCAGACCCTATCCCTGGCCAGAAGCAAATCCGAATCAGATTTGCTGAGTATCGGCCACAGCGTCCGTGATACTCTGCAGTCCGTTCGGTTACTCCAGTCCCGATTAGTCTCGCTTAGAACCCATTCCATTGTCCTACCGAAATAGAAGCCTAATGGAGGCCTAACCGCCTCCACCCTATCAGGATCCACTATTACCAAGCCCAGTCTCGCCAACTCATCAGCCATCTCATTCCCGCTAATGTTTGAGTGACCTGTCACCCAGAATAGTCTCAACCTGTATTCCATTAAGATCTCCCGTAGAGCTCTCCTACAGTCATCGACCAGCCCGGAATTCACATGATAGCCCCTCATGGCACTTAGAGCCGCCTGGCTATCCACATATATAGTGACCTCCGAGCCTGCGTCGATGTTACGAAACTACTGTAATAATAAATTTGATTAAGCCAGTTAATAATATTTCAATAAATGGAATTATTGAAAAGTATTCGGATGTGTTAAATGGTCTTGGTCGTTTACCGAATAAATGTGATTTTATGGTGTATAATGATGTTGTTCCGGTTATAGAACCGGCCCGTAAGATACCTTTTAAATTGCTTGATAAGTACAAAAAGAGATAGAACGAATTCTTGTCACTAAACCTAATAGTAATTTAAGAATTTGCTTGGGTCCTAGAAACTTAAATAGTGGCCTCATTATCCATTTCCTAATATTGAAGAATGCAAGGCAAAACTAAATGGGTAAAATTGCTTTTTGTCATTGGATACTAATAGTGGCTTTTGGATGATACTGTCGAGTAAAAGGCATCCAAGCTTTATACGTTCAATAAGCCATTTGGTCGATTTCGTTTTTTCAGACTTCCTTACGGTATTAATGCGGCTCCTGAAATTATTCATGCGGAAGTGGTTAAATTATTTGGTGATATCCCTGGATTAATAAATTATATTGATGATTTTTTCTTCTAGTATAGAGGAACATGTAAAGATTCTGGAAAGGGTATTTCGTAGGGCAAAAGATGTAGGGCTGAGGTTTAATAAGGCCAAATGTCATTTTTTCAAATCGGAGGTTAAGTTTTTAGGGCACAGATTTGATAAATCAGGGGTAAGGGCTGATGAAGAAAAGGTAAAGTGAATACTTCAAATGCCGAGACCATAAAATGTTAGGGACTTACAGCGTTTTTTGGGTATGGTTAACTACTTAGGTTCATTCATAAATAATTTGTCTTTAAAAAATAAGAAATTGAGAGAATTTCTGAAGAATGAAGTTCAATGGCACTGGACGTCGGTACATAATGGAGAATTTACTAATTTAGAAAAGGAGATTACCATGAAAAGGTTCTTACTTATTTTGACACTAGGAAGGAGATCATTTTATGGGGTGATGCTTCAAAATTTGCGCAGTATATACATACAAGGTGGCGCAAAAATAACCTTCCGATGTTTTTTGGCTGTAATTTAAAAAAAATGAAAAACTTTGATTCTTCTTGTGGAGTATTTTTATTTGGTCTTTTAATTTTTTTTTACATCAAGTCGAGAATATGATGTCATGTAAATGGCCGCCGCCACAGTTGATTGTCATTTGAGCCCTTTTTATGGCATTTTCCATCACTTTGGCCAAAACTTCCGGCGATAGGTCCTCACATTCTTGACGGATATTTTCTTGAGAGAATTTCTGAAGAATGAAGTTCAATGGCACTGGACGTCGGTACATGATGAAGAATTTACTAATTTAGAAAAGGAGATTACCATGAAAAGGTTCTTACTTATTTTGACACTAGGAAGGAGATCATTTTATGGGGTGATGCTTCAAAATTTGCGCAGTATATACATACAAGGTGGCGCAAAAATAACCTTCCGATGTTTTTTGGCTGTAATTTAAAAAAAAAATGAAAAACTTTGATTCTTCTTGTGGAGTATTTTTATTTGGTCTTTTAATTTTTTTTACATCAAGTCGAGAATATGATGTCATGTAAATGGCCGCCGCCACAGTTGATTGTCATTTGAGCCCTTTTTATGGCATTTTCCATCACTTTGGCCAAAACTTCCGGCGATAGGTCCTCACATTCTTGACGGATATTTTCTTTAAGAGCTGCAAGAGTCTGAGGCTTGTTGACATAAACTCGCGACTCCAAAAAGCCCCACAAAAAGAAGTCTGGAGCGGTCAAATCAAGCGATCTTGCTGGCCAGTTCAAATCGCCAAAACGGGAGATTAGGCGCCCGGGAAATGCATCCTTCAGCATATCGGTTGTGGCACGTGCAGTGTGTGCTGTTGCACCGTCTGGACTTTGTACGGAAACATCTTCAAATCTTGTACCAAAATTCGCTGTAAAGACCGTCGACTGATAGTCATTTGCGTGGCACGTCGTCTGGTCGATGTCGACGGCGCTTCCATGACATCCTCGGCTTCAGCAGCAATATTCTCTGCAGAACGGCTACTCCGGGGTCTGCCACTCCTGGCAGCATCTCGTGTTGTGCCAGTCTCTTCGAGGCGAGCGGCTAAACGTCGCAGTGTTTCACCAGTAGGCGTTGGACGGCTAGGAAATCTGCGACAAAATTCACGTTGTGCCAAAGTCACCGACCGATTATTGGTCAAATAAATAGTCACCAATATTCCGCGTTCTGGAGCAGTGTAGCGTAACATTGTTTATTAACGTGTATTTTGCATGTGTTTACTACACAAATGTCAAAACAGAACTGACATTAGGGGCCAATTGCAAAATTTGTAGCATTTTCTGATAGGAGGATTTCTTTTGCGCCACCTTGTATATGGGTCTAAGGTGATAGTTGAGACGGATCATAAGCAATTGGTTAATCTTTCTTATAGACCTCTTCGTAAGATTCCACCTAGAGTGCAACGTTTTATATTGTGCTTGCAATGCTACGATATTTATTTGATATACAAACCGGGAAGGGAGTTGAAGATTGCAGACACGCTTTCAAGAGTACCGTTGAACATTATGACAATATCAGAGATAGATAGAGAATTAACTTTACATTGCAATATAATCGCTTCTAATATAAAGGTTCCATTTCTAGATATTGATATCGTAAGGGAACATAGTTTGAAAGATGAAACGTTTTTAAAAATTATGGCTTACGTAAAGGAGGGCTGGCCAAAGAATAAAAAAAATATTGAAGACGATGTCGTACCTTATTTAAAAAAAAAGGATGAAATATGTGTGTCTTGTGTGTGCCACTACAAAATGGCGGACAATAAATTTATATATGAGCCAAATCTGGTATTTTAAAATGTAACTTCTTGAACCCCCTCAATATTTGTATCAAATTAAACGGCTTGACCAGTAGAATACAGTAAATTATTCTAAAATGTAAAATCCAAGATGGAGTCTAAAACAAAATGGTGGATAAAATTTTTTTAACTTCATCAATATGTGTATCAAATTAAAGGCCTTGTCTAGTTGAATACACTTAACTACGTAAAAATTCAAAATTGAGGATGGCGTCGGAAATAATAAAGAAAAAAGGGGTATAACATGAAATATAGGTTAAGCTACGATGTGAGATTATACGTACGTACATGATGGTGAAGGGTATTATCAGATTCGGCACGGCCGAATATAACACTCTTACTTGTTATATCTGTGGTTTTCATGGGCATGGTATGTCTTATAATCAAATTTTTCAGAAGAGTCATAAAACCGTTTTATATAAAACAACGGGCTAGGTATTGAACTTTTAAAACTTTTTTTTTATAATTCATGCCAATAAAGACCTTAAAATTTTCCTATAAAAATTTCAGACAAATATCCTTTTAAAATTATATCATAGCAAATACGAAAATAAACAAAGTGGTACGAAAACTAAAAGTGTGTGCAGATAATTTTTTATAATTCATGCCAATAAAGACCTTAAAATTTTCCTATAAAAATTTCAGACAAATATCCTTTTAAAATTATATCATAGCAAATACGAAAATAAACAAAGTGGTACGAAAACTAAAAGTGTGTGCAGATAAACGTAGGTAGGTAGTACACACTTCTAATAAACTGAAAAATGATCAGAAAATTACTTTTAAATGTGCTCAGAAATAACAGCGTATGTGGTTGTGTGTTTTTCTAAAAAATTAAATAATTTGCCATCCAGCACACGTAAGTCATCATACTGCGTTAGTGCTGAACGCTTTTTGAATATATATAGAAGTTACGTTGTTATGCAATTAAAAAAATCGGAATGGGTCCATCTTATTTCAGAAATTTTTAGAATCAAGTAAAGGGCGTTCAAAACCAAACAATATGGCATTATAAACTCAAAATCATAAAAAATCAACATACGCGGTTGCTCAAGAAAACCACAGATATTACCTTTTTATAAAAAATTTTATTACAGATTTTTTTCCATTTGGAGTTTTTTCTAAAAAATTTAGTTAAATACTTGTGGCAACTTGTTTTTTAGTTTTTTGCGACATACCTAAATGCATACACAATTTTATTATGAATATTTGGTGCCGGCAGAAACAATGTTTCATATGTAGGTTTTGTTTTGGTGTTTCTTGCATTTATAAACACAATATTTTTTATTGTGAGTTGGTTTTTTAAACTGCTAAAGGCCATGACTGACTATCCTACAAAGTCGTGCGATTATGTCAAATAAAAATCTGATGGTTTTCTGTCCTACATGAAAAATCGCAACAAAATGTGTTATTGGATGCCACACTGTCATACTTGCTTAGAAAAAGCAACTCTGATCGCACAGACTCTATTATTTTATGAAAATTTTCAAAAGTTTATCAAATCGGACACACATGTCAAAAAATCTGTCACACATGTGCACTTTGTGTCCACACTATCACACTTTCTGAACACACATACAATTTTTGACATATCGAACGACTAAATCTGATAGTCAGTCATGGCCTTAAGCGGTACACAAACATCATACTTACAAACATTACACGTATACAGTCGGATTCGGGTAAGGGAAATTGATAATTGAAGGATTTATTTTTTTGGCTTATGCAAGATTTTCATTAATAAAAAACTTTGGATGAATTGAAACCATTTTGGTTAAATAGATTGTATACTTTTTATATTGTTTTAAAATAAAATAACAGAAAATGTTGCACTACGGTGCAACAAATAAGCTGTAGCATTGTATTTCGTCGTATATTAATGAGAAATTTTTTCTACTAAGCAGTGTTTGCTTTATTGAAGTTTGTAGCTTTAAAAACAAAAAAGCTGTAAAACTGATTTTCCCTTAAGCGAACTCATTTTCTTTAAAATAATAGTAATATATTATTGAAAAATTATAGGAGAATATCTCGAATAATTTAGTAAATTATCTAATAAAAGATTTTATTTTTCGGTTGCCCTTATAAGCATTTAGTGTTAACTAACGGTTAGCCAAATGCTAAAGGGATTAGAAAAATAAAATAAATTAAAATTGAAAAATTGTTGGTTGGGTTTTTGAAGAAGTTTTTTATAGTTTTTTGTTTTATTTTTGAATTCTCATTTTGTTAATGAGAATTTAAAAAAAAATATAACTTATAACATTTTAAACTTTTTCAAGAATTTGGGTAAAGGTTTACTGATGATCTGGCATAAGCACCAGTGAAATGCATATAAACCAGCTTAAACCCAACAATCAAATAAATATATTACTGAAAAATTATGGGAGAAAATCTCGAATAATTTAGTAAATTATCTAATAAAAGATTTTATTTTTCGGTTGCCCTTATAAGCATTTAGTGTTAACCAACGCACAGAGGAGTATTTGACCTGAAAAGCTGGTCAAAAAGGCAAAACTGAATTTTAAGAAATCTTCAAAACGAAGTACGCAGCATTATATTGTAAATTTTGAAGACTTTTAGTTGCGATTTGTAGCAAAGCCCAAACTACGAAATGCAATTTTAAAATATGTTGATGATGTTGCTTTTAAAGCTATACATGAAATACTTTTTCATGTAATTAAAAAAATCATAAAATAAACAAAACAGTTTTTGAACAATTTAAACCATATACAAATACGATAAGAAAAGTTTGTTCACCACAAACCTCTATGAAACAAAAGAGGAAACATCTTATTCAAAAGGGAGGATTCTTACCTATCATTATTTCTTCAGTATTAAGTGGAGTTATTGGAAAAATTTTGGAAAATGTCAAATAATTTATCTAAACTAATAGTTATACAACCATCAGTTTATGAGAAATTTATAAACAAAAATTCTGATTCCACCTTTCTGCATCGAAAGCTTTTACCGCTATATGCTTCACACACGTTAAAAGATATTAACAGATGGTATTATATTAAGCAAGAATTAGCGAAATATTTAATTGAAAAACAAAACTCATTAAATCATATCATAAGTTCTTAATATAACAACTTACGTGATAATGAAACTCAGACAAGAAAAACATACAAAAAGCATATTGAAACTCAAACAACGCAATCAAAGCAAAGTAGTGTTGAAACACAATCTAATATAAACTTGCCAGAGGATCTTTATACCTACGATCACGATGATCAAATTGATATTGATGCAACAGTACAAAAAATAAATCCTTGTTCTGCATCTTCAGTAGCCAAACGACTAAAAAAATTTTCAAATAGTGGAACACCAAAAATTAGAACATTATCAAAGGAAGAAAAACATACAAAATTGAAGCAATCAACTTTACCGTATCAGTATTCCCCACGAGTAACTAGAAATCGTAAAAAGTTAGATTATGAAACTGAAAATGTACAATGGCAAAATATTTAGAAAATAAAACACATTTAATAATTGAAAATATAAAATTTGTTTATTATTGATAAAAAAGAAACTATAATTTATAAAAATAAATAATTACAATAGTTATATTTTGTTTACATAAAAGTTTAATGTGTTTCAAATTAATATACAACAATTATTATGGAAATTTGTATATTTTAATATTCTATTTCCATTAGAAATTTATCTAAACTATCATCATTATTAAAGCTCTCTATAATATAATTTTGATCTACAAATTCTACTTCTACTTTATTTTACAGTTACCTTTATCATTATTATATTCTATATCCATTAAATAATAATCATCACTATCATTGTTAATAAATTTTTCTTTATAGTGACCCCAAGCTAGGGTATTAATGTTATTTACACATATAAATCTAAATAGCTTAAATATATCTGGTTAATAAGGGATGTATATACAGTGTGCAGTTTTGATTTAAAAATATACATATTTCTATAGTAAATTTTTTTATTATATAAACAATTTTTGTAGTTAGAAAGACTTAGTTTTTTTGTTACGTTAACTTTGACACCCTTAGCTTTTTTAACTTCTTCCATATTTTCTGTTTTAAACGAATACATTTTCGCTCTCAATCCAACAAACTCTTTCATTATCTTCCCAAAATTTTCATCTTTCATCATACCTAAAACTTTTTTGTTTTTTTGTGGAATATCAAATTGATTATTAACCTCATATTCAGATGTGTCAAACCTATCTTCAATATCTTTTTTAATGTCTTCATAAAAGTCATCCGTTTCTATTGTATATATAAATGAATCTATATCCATATAATTAAGTTCAACTTTAGTTTTATATTTAGGTATCATATATTCATAATGGAAATCATACATCTTCCATTTTTAAAGTCCTAAAATTGTAAAACCTAAATAAATTGGCTTATTATAGTATGAGTAAGTTCTATTTAATTCAACTGCGATCATATTTTCTTCAAATATATTACAAGAATTAAATTCTGGCTTAGCAATTAGGGCACGTGCTCCAAGTTTTTTACCTATACTTTCCCATTTATTCACAATTTTAATATCTTTACGTTTGTTAACGTTTTCCATTGTTTTACCGTAAACAGCATTGTTTAATAATTTAAAAAAATTTTTTTCAAATGAGTTTTTCGCATTAATTCTATGAAAGTTATTCAAGGAAATATATTTCTTTAACCAATTGGATTGTCGAAACTTTAATATTCTATGAATTTTGGCTAACTTTAAACCATGTTTTAAACATTGCTGCAAATTTTTATAATGAATTATTTTATAATTATTTATTATGTCGATCAACAATCAATTTTGTTTCTTTTGACTCGGGAGGTTTTTTATTTTCACAACAGAATGGTAGATTATTATGAATGTCATGGATTTCAACTAGATATATCAGATCCACTTCTAATATATATCTAACACTTGAATCAATGGGAATTGAGTTCAAAGAAAAATTATCAATATCTTGTATCCACTCAAAATTACCCTCAGGCAAAGCTTCTGACATTGCCCAACCATATAAATTGTTTGCATCTAAATACATTATGTATTTAGAAGGTAATTCATTATTAAATAAAAGTAAAATTAACAATTACACATGGCACGGTGTAGATCATATAGACAAATACAAGAACATGTATGATCTAAATAAAAAGTTGTGAGTATAACAACCAACAAAAAAAGAGCTTTCATTGCCATCAGACTGATGGTTTAAAGCTACGATTAAAATGTGGTAATTGAAAAGAATAACAAAGAAAAAGGGGAAAAGCTTTAGTGTTGAAGAAATTTCGTTCTCACTCACCATGGCAAATATATGAGTTTATAGGTAAAAGAATTAATTTACAAAAATCAATTTTCATATAAACTTGTGAGTTAAATAGATGATATTTACTATCAACACTAAGACATCCCGATCAAAAGAGTGCTGATGATGAAACCGTAGCTGGTTTCGAAAATGCATTCCACTCGGCTGGTGTCGGGATAATAAGATACTTTTCCAGTATATTCTTTCATTACCACAAATAAAAACTGATTTCTTCATATGTATATGAAAAATAAAATATATGAGAAATTTAGTATAAAAATGAACTTGAGCCAGAATAAAAAATAATATAATCTTTAAGATATTAAATAGTTCGACAATTAAATAAAAGAAAATTAACAATTACACATGGCACGGTGTAGATCATATAGACAAATACAAGAACATGTATGATCTAAAATAAAAAGTTGTGAGTATAACAACCAACAAAAAAAGAGCTTTCATTGCCATCAGACTGATGGTTTAAAGCTACGATTAAAATGTGGTAATTGAAAAGAATAACAAAGAAAAAGGGGAAAAGCTTTAGTGTTGAAGAAATTTCGTTCTCACTCACCATGGCAAATATATGAGTTTATAGGTAAAAGAATTAATTTACAAAATCAATTTTCATATAAACTTGTGAGTTAAATAGATGATATTTACTACCAACACTAAGACATCCCGATCAAAAGAGTGCTGATGATGAAACCGTAGCTGGTTTCGAAAATGCATTCCACTCGGCTGGTGTCGGGATAATAAGATACTTTTCCAGTATATTCTTTCATTACCACAAATAAAAACTGATTTCTTCATATGTATATGAAAAATAAAATATATGAGAAATTTAGTATAAAAATGAACTTGAGCCAGAATAAAAAATAATATAATCTTTAAGATATTGTTACAGATTTATTTTTAAGTAGTAGTAATTTACATTTTAATTTATTTTATTTGTAGCAGTTAAAGTTACTGTAGTTGTATTTGTATTAGTTTATTTTGCTGGTTGTTCGAAAATGTTGTTTGTTATTTTGTGTAGCATACTTTTAGGCACTTCTATTATTCGTGCATATTACTTAACGTCTTAATTTAAATTTAACGGTTTTCGAATGTACTAGAATGTACATACGAGAACTTTGTCGAATGTTACCGAACACCACTATGTTACTATAAATAGCCGAACAACACAGCTAACGTGATCAGTATTACAATAGAGCTTGTAAAGTGCGTATCAAAGTGAGTTTGATAATAAAAGTGTATAACTACAGTGTAATAAGTAAAGTGATATAAGAACAATATTTGAGTGTATTTAAATAAATAAAGTGCTCTTAATTTTATAACGAATTTAAAGTGTTTTTAATTGCAATAAAAGAACTCAAAAGATTTATTTAAAGGAAATAATCCAACGTTTATAAAAGGTATAAACGTAACAACTGGTGTCAGAAGTGAAATTGCATTATAATAAAAAACATGAAATTTGAGGAGCTTAAAGTTGAACAACTCAAGAAAGAATTGAGTATGCTGGCATTGTTGACAACAGGTAATAAAGTGGAATTGCAAAAGAGACTTCTAGATGAATTTAAGCGGCGTAATATTGACATTGATGGTTACGAGTTTGACGAAAAAGAAGAAATGGAAGTTTCTACTCGTGCAACCACAAACAGCATGGATTTAAGTACGATGCTTGCAGCAATGATGGAAAAAATTGAACTCAACAGTCAAAAATTATTAGCTGAAGTTAAAGTTGAAGTTCAAGAAGTTAAAGTTGAAGTTCAAGAAACTTCTAGAGCTAATAATGAGAAATTATTAGCCGAAGTTCAAGAAAATTCTAGAGCTAATAATGAAAAATTATTAGCTGAAGTAAAAGAAGAAAGTAAAAAAATGGAGTTGAGATTTCAAGAATGTTCTAGAGTTACGAACGAGAAACTTCAGGAAATTTCTGAAGCTGTGAACAGCAGAGTAGATGGCATTGAAAAACAAGTTAATAAAATTGATAAAAAACTGTCTGATCTCGAAAATGACATCGGAGCACAGGCTAGAGATGTTGACGAAAAATTGCAGATGACAGTTAAAAATGTTGACGAAAAATTTAAAAATCTAGAAACAAAAATTATTGATCTTCAATGTCATGAGGGACCAGTGCGGATAATTCCAGAAACATCGAGTAGAATAAAGACCCCAACTTTTGACGGTAGTGCACCATTTAATGTTTATAAATTTCAATTTGAGACAGTTGCCAATAGAAATATGTGGAGCAATGAAGAAAAGGCTATAGAGTTGATTTTGTCGTTAAAAGGCAACGCAGCGCAAGTCTTGGAAAGCATACCTATTGGCTGCAGAGAAAACTATGATGACATAATGGTTGCACTACAACGTAAGTATGGCGGCGAGCACAAACGAGATATATACCGAATGGAACTACGAGGCAGAACACAGAAAGCTAACGAGTCATTACAAGATTTCGCAACGGAGATCGAGCGTCTGGTGCAGCTGACATATCCAGGTGAAAATCACCCATTTTTGGATCAATTTAAAATTGAAACGTTTGTAAATGGAATACGTGATCCAGAAATAAAGCACGCGGTGTTTGGCACGCATAAATCAACGTTTGCAGAAACAGTTTCGTATGCACTAACACAGGAAACTGCCAAATTGCTTTCTAAGCCGCAGATGTACAAGGTGCGAAATCTTGAAATTTCTACAGAAATGGATAGAGATGAAGTAAGCGATTTAAAGGCTCGTATGCAGGCGTTAGAGGAAAAACAAGGCAAAACCAGAGTCAAATGTTATAATTGTGGTAAGAGTGGACATTTTCAACGAAATTGCAAAGCACCAAGGAAGCGGGCTAGATCTGTGTCGCCACCTGGAAACAGCAAACGGGCAAACACGAAATCTTCAAATGAGTCACCGTTAAACTAAAACGAGCTAGCACTACGGGGCAAGAGCTAGCTCCCATAACCGAGGGCCCCACAATCTCCATATCAGTTATGCAGCAGAAAAATAGCAACCTTACTGCTTGTGGGTATATCAATGGTCGAAGGCATATTTTTACCATAGACACAGGAGCATCGCAGTCTATTATCAGGCCCGATTTAGTAAAGAAAACAATCGAACCGTTATGTGGCGTAAGTCTGCGAACAGCTACTGGGGAGCCTGCTACTGTCTATGGTAAAATAATCGTAAAAGTAACTATTGCCGACATAACTGTCAATCATGTATTCATCGTTGCCGACATTGTGGACGAAGTAATCATCGGTGCAGATTTTCTGATTACTCATAGCATTAATCTGCACATGGGGCAGAAGGTAATGATTTGGAGAAATGTTGAAATACCCCTTGATGTTGGTTATGAAAATAAGGTGCATGTAAGGAAACTAGTTGCTACAGAATATGAGAAAATACCACCACAGTCAGAAAGTGTAGTATGGGCGCGTATAGAGGGAGATTGTGTGGACAACCGGTTGTGGGTGGTAGAACAAACAGATATAAAAAGTGACTTAATAACAGCAAAAGCCCTTGTCAAAACCAGCAATGACGGAAGAGTCCCTGTAAGAGTGCTTAACCTTTCCGCCTGTGAACAAGTCGTCAAGCCAAAATCCGAACTAGGTCAATGTGCTAAAGCTGAGGCAATAATTAATTGCGAAATGAAATCAGTCAGTATGTCAGTATGTCGAACAAAGAGCAGGAGATGCTAGCAGAATACGTAGAGAGGTGGGTTAAAGGATTATCGCCGTCCGATAGGAATAAAGCAAAACAGCTACTCAGAAAACATGCATCCATCTTTGCTTTGAAAGGTCAACATCAAGGTAGAACATCACTTGTGAAACATCAGATAAATACCGGCGATGCAAGGCCTATTAAACAAGCTCCTAGAAGTATTCCTCTAGCGAAACGTAATGAAGTCAAAGAGGTTGTCAACGAAATGGAGCAGAATGGAGTAATAGAACCTTCTTCAAGTCCTTGGAGCTCACCGGTAGTTTTGGTTAAAAAGAAAGATGGCAGCACAAGATTTTGCGTCGATTATAGAAAACTGAATGACGTCACGAAGAAGGACAGTTATCCACTACCAAGGATAGATGACACTCTGGACACGCTAGCAGGAACAAAATGGTTCTCTACATTAGACCTGCAAAGTGGTTATTGGCAAGTAGAAATATCTGATAGAGATAGGGAGAAAACAGCTTTTAGTGCAAGTGACGGGCTATGGCAATTTAACGTGATGCCATTTGGACTATGCAACGCTCCAGCCACATTCGAGCGATTAATGGAACGCGTATTAAGGGGACTTCATTGGAAGACATGCCTGGTGTATCTTGATGATATAATTGTCATGGGTAAAAGTTTTGACGATCACCTGAAAAATCTAGAAGAAGTTCTTAAACGAATATCAGTGGCTGGACTTAAATTAAGCGCAAAGAAATGTGCATTGTTCCAAAAAGAGGTTAAATACTTGGGGCATCGAGTCGCAGAGAATGGTATATCAACTGACGAAGATAAAATTCAAGCTGTGAAGGACTGGCCTCGCCCGAAAAATCTTCATGAGTTACGTAGTTTTCTAGGCCTCTGTACCTACTACAGGCGATTTGTGCCGAATTTTGCCAGTGTCGCTGCCAGTCTACATGAGCTCACCAAGAAGTCACGACCATTCCTGTGGGCTAAAGCCCAAGAACAAGCATTTCAGAAGATCAAGGAGTTGTTATGCGTAGCACCAGTTTTGGCATATCCCATCGCTGGGGAGAAATTTGTATTGGATAGCGATGCGAGTGGCTACGGGATAGGTGGTGTTCTTTCGCAGGTTGTTAACGGAACAGAAAAGGTGATAGGCTACTACAGTCGAACACTTTCGAAGCCTGAAAGAAATTATTGTGTAACACGTCGAGAGCTTCTGGCAGTTGTAGAATGTGTAAAGCATTACCACAAATACCTGCATGGACAACACTTTGAACTAAGAACCGATCACTCTGCACTCAGATGGTTACTACAATTTAAACAACCGGAAGGACAGCTAGCCCGTTGGATTGAACGTCTCCAGAGCTACGATTTCAGTATTGAGCACAGAAAGGGCACTAAACATGGAAATGCAGATGCACTCTCCCGAAGACCGTGCAGATTGGAGTGCAAACATTGTGCAAAAGCTGAAGGAAAAGAATGTGTCGTTGACGTTCGACTAACACATATAGAGGCAAGTGACGACTGGTCAGCGGCGCAAAGAGACGATCCCATACTGGCAAAAATTATGTCAGCAAAGGAGGAAGACAAAAGGCCAACCCGTAACCAAATATCAGCGGAAAGTCCACTGATGAAATCATACTGGGCGCTATGGAATAGTCTGCAGGTTATTAACGGGTGCCTTTATCGCAAATGGGAAAGTATTGATGGTAAATCGACAACAAATCTGATTGTGGTGCCATCCTCTAAAGTCAAAGAGGTATTGAAGGAGTTTCATAATGGTTCAAGTGGTGGTCATCTTGGTGTAACAAAAACCATAGAGAAGATAAAGCAACGTTTCTATTGGGTTGGATGCCAACAATCTGTAGCTGATTGGATAGCAAATTGCGCACAATGTATCGCAGCCAAGGGCCCAGTAAGACGGAGTCGAGGAGCGCTGCAGCAGTACAATTCAGGTGCTCCGTTTGAGCGAATAGCGATGGATATAGCAGGCCCTTTTCCTGTTAGTGAGGCTGGAAACCGTTACGTTCTAGTTGTAATCGACTATTTTAGCAAATGGCCAGAGGTATACGCAATACCAAACCAAGAAGCTAAAACTGTCGTAAACGCATTTGTGAACAACTGGGTGTGCCGCTATGGAGTTCCGCTTGAGCTACATTCTGATCAGGGAAGAAATTTTGAATCTGCGATATTCCAGGAGATGTGCGAACTATACGGTATCCGAAAAACGAGGACTACGCCACTGCATCCACAATCTGACGGCATGGTCGAGAGATTTAACCGCACGTTGGAGGAACACTTGAGAAAAGTGGTCAGTGCACACCAAAGGGACTGAGATGAGCACATACCAAAATTTCTATTGGCATACAGGTCAGCCGTTCATGACTCTACCTCCCGAACACCTGCAAAAGTTATGTTTGGAACCGAGCTGAAACTGCCAGGCGATCTAGAATTCGGTATTAATCCCTCGACAATAAATGAGCACGAAGAAGATAATTCAAGGGGACAAAAAGATTTAGACGAAATTCATGAATTCGTTCGTGGCCGAATAAAAATGACCAGCGACAAGATGAAGGCCAGATATGACAGAGCAGCAAATTCTGAGGGCTTTAATGAGGGTCAGCTAGTTCTACTATATAACCCACACGGCCGTATAAGGTGATAAAAAGAATAAATGATGTCGTGTATAGAATACAAAAGTACAATAGCCCAAGATCAAAGATGAAAGTGGTTCATCTCGAGCGCCTCGTTAAGTACGGAAAAAGTGAATTTGTGCCTATTCGGGACGAACAGGCTTAAGCGGGCGGTAGTGTTACAGATTTATTTTTAAGTAGCTTAATTTACATTTTAATTTATTTTATTTGTAGCAGTTAAAGTTACTGTAGTTGTATTTGTATTAGTTTATTTTGCTGGTTGTTCGAAAATGTTGTTTGTTATTTTGTGTAGCATACTTTTAGGCACTTCTATTATTCGTGCATATTACTTAACGTCTTAATTTAAATTTAACGGTTTTCGAATGTACTAGAATGTACATACGAGAACTTTGTCGAATGTTACCGAACACCACTATGTTACTATAAATAGCCGAACAACACAGCTAACGTGATCAGTATTACAATAGAGCTTGTAAAGTGCGTATCAAAGTGAGTTTGATAATAAAAGTGTATAACTACAGTGTAATAAGTAAAGTGATATAAGAACAATATTTGAGTGTATTTAAATAAATAAAGTGCTCTTAATTTTATAACGAATTTAAAGTGTTTTTAATTGCAATAAAAGAACTCAAAAGATTTATTTAAAGGAAATAATCCAACGTTTATAAAAGGTATAAACGTAACAATATTAAATAGTTCGACAATTAAATAAAAGAAAATTAACAATTACACATGGCACGGTGTAGATCATATAGACAAATACAAGAACATGTATGATCTAAAATAAAAAGTTGTGAGTATAACAACCAACAAAAAAAGAGCTTTCATTGCCATCAGACTGATGGTTTAAAGCTACGATTAAAATGTGGTAATTGAAAAGAATAACAAAGAAAAAGGGGAAAAGCTTTAGTGTTGAAGAAATTTCGTTCTCACTCACCATGGCAAATATATGAGTTTATAGGTAAAAGAATTAATTTACAAAATCAATTTTCATATAAACTTGTGAGTTAAATAGATGATATTTACTATCAACACTAAGACATCCCGATCAAAAGAGTGCTGATGATGAAACCGTAGCTGGTTTCGAAAATGCATTCCACTCGGCTGGTGTCGGGATAATAAGATACTTTTCCAGTATATTCTTTCATTACCACAAATAAAAACTGATTTCTTCATATGTATATGAAAAATAAAATATATGAGAAATTTAGTATAAAAATGAACTTGAGCCAGAATAAAAAATAATATAATCTTTAACTTATAACATTTTAAACTTTTTCAAGAATTTGGGTAAAGGTTTACTGATGATCTGACATAAGCACCAGTGAAATGCATATAAACCAGCTTAAACCCAACAACCAAATAAATATATTATTGAAAAATTATGGGAGAATATCTCGAATAATTTAGTAAATTATCTAATAAAAGATTTTATTTTTCGGTTGCCCTTATAAGCATTTAGTGTTAACCAACGGTTAGCCAAATGCTAAAGGGATTAGAAAAATAAAATAAATTAAAATTGAAAAATTGTTGGTTGGGTTTTTGAAGAAGTTTTTTATAGTTTTTTGTTTTATTTTTGAATTCTCATTTTATTAATGAGAATTTAAAAATATAACTTATAACATTTTAAACTTTTTCAAGAATTTTGGTAAAGGTTTACTGATGATCTGGCATAAGCACCAGTGAAATGCATATAAACCGGCTTAAACCCAACAACCAAATAAATATATTATTGAAAAATTATGGGAGAATATCTCGAATAATTTAGTAAATTATCTAATAAAAAATTTTATTTTTGGTTGCCCTTATAAGCATTTAGTGTTAACCAACGGTTAGCCAAATGCTAAAGGGATGAGAAAAATAAAATAAATTAAAATTGAAAAATTGTTGGTTGGGTTTTTGAAGAAGTTTTTTATAGTTTTTTGTTTTATTTTTGAATTCCCATTTTGTTAATGAGAATTTAAAAATATAACTTATAACATTTGAAACTTTTTCAAGAATTTGGGTACAGGTTTACTGATGATCTGGCATAAGCACCAGTGAAATGCATATAAACCCAACAACCAAATAAATATATTATTGAAAAATATTTAATTTAAGGTCAGTGATTCCTTCAATTAAACGGCGGCAGCTTAACCGAATCCGACTGTATTACATATTTTTTTATACAGACATTTTTTTAAGTGGCGCTAAAATAATTTTTGTGTTGTATTCCTTGCAGGGGATGATTTTCACATATACGTTTTTGTTGATGCATTTAGTTTTTAGGTATTGTTGTTGTTAAAAGAGTTGTGTGACACACAACTTTTTACCTATAGTCGCTTGACATATGCTTATATATAAAGTAGCTTGTATACCGAGTTTCAATTTAAGAAAAACACGGATTTTTACTTTACTGAGTAAAAACAATTAGGAATATAATGAATTTTCTGTTTACATTTTCGGGTATACTATAGGTTTATATATGTATTTTGCTAATACGCATATCCTTTTAAGACTTTGTTGAATGCTCTTATAACAAGAAAAGGATGTACGAACGTCACCATGAATGGTTGTCAAAGAAACTTGTTTTCGAAATTTTTTCTACAAATGACATTGAAAGTGAAAAACAGGGTCGACCAGAAAAACCAATTGATGAATGTTGTGAAAGAACTCGAAGACGCAAAGACTCATTTTTGCATCAAATACAACCAACACAAAATAAAAAAACAAAAATTGAGATAATTAAAACAGTAATAGAAGCATGTCCAAGGCGCACAAAGAGAATTTTAAAAAATATTCCTACACCTAATGAAGGCAAGAAATTTACTCCGGAAGAAGCGTTAGCGCTATTTTTGGACTTAAAGTTAACTAAAAACCAGTATAAGGAATTGCGGAAGCGAACCAATGAAAAAAATTTTGGGATTTTTCCAGAGTATAGAGATTTAGTCGCTGTCAAAAAAAAATAATTGCCTCCTCAAACTGTCACTTCGACTTCAGCAGAAATAAAATTGCCAGATCTTCTTGAACACACTGCCGAGGGGTTGTTCAATATGCTTGATGCTCAATGTTTGAAAAAAATTTGGAAATAATTGCATTACTTTAACTTCTAAATGGGGATGTGATGGGTCCTCTGGTCAGAGACAATACAAGCAATGTAATGCCGAAAATTCATCAGATGCTAATTTATTTATAGTATCTTTCGTTCTATTGCGCTTAAAAAAAGTTATACCGACTTAGAGCCGTCAACTAGTAGAGCAACAAAAATTGATCTGTGCAAAAATAAAATACCTTCGTCAACAAAGTATTGCAGACCAATAAAATTTACATTCCAAAAAGAAACAAAAACTGTCACAAAAACTGATACAAAAGCATCGTCAAGTTGCATTATATTCCAAAAGACATCAAGCCAACTTAGCCATACCATTTCAGAAGACGACAGTTTTAAGGCAGCATATGAATTTGGATTGTTCCCTCTTCATGCTAGAATAAGTTTTATGGAGCATACTCTTAAATTAGGTTATGATTTGGATTTTGGTCCATTTGGACAAACAGTGAGTATAAATAAAGAAAATTAAGAAATAAGAAAAAAATAAAAAACAAATTCAAGAAAAATATTTAGAACTAGGCCTAAGGAAACACAAATGATGGCAATACTGCAAGGAGGTTTTCAGATCCAGAAACTGCAGCATCTATTACAGGTGAAGATTTGGAACTAATAAAGCGCTTCAACATTATATTACAAGTTCTAGCATGCAGCAGAAAGATAAATGCAAAAAAATTTAAAGAGTATGCCAAAAAAAAAAAACAGCTATACTTATAACGACAAAAACTCTTGGAGATATATGCCATCCAAAGCTCATAAAATTTTGTACCATGGGGAAGAAATAATTAGGCACAATATGCTACCAATAGAGGATCTATCTGAAGAAGCGCAAGAAAAAAGAAATAAGTACTACAGATTCTTTCGCGAGCACAACACCAGAAAAATTTCCAGAAGTTGTACTAACAAAGACCAGATTACTATTTTATTATGCACGTCAGATCCCTATATGTATGTCCAATATCCGGCAAAAATGGAAAACTTACTATATTGAATTAAACGTAGAAGCTAAACTACTTCTAAAAGATGAAAACCAAGGCTATTTAGAAGAAATATTTACTAAAATTGTTTAATTAATAGTATTTTTTTAAAACTTAAGATGTTCGTTATTTTAAAATTTTATGTACATTAATCAATTTTAAATTTACAACTTTATAATAGAATAAAATATGTATTATTTATAATGTCTATTTTGGACTTAATAAACCAATTTTAAACTCAAACTACTTAAAAAAACCAACCTTTGGCCTCTCGTACTAAAAATTTCAAGGGGGATAAAGATTGGCACTTTCTCACAAAATTTAAGGTTTTAATAAATATAACTTGCAAATTTGACTCAAAATATTGGACTTTGTACAAAACGAACGTTTTTAACAAACTTCACCTTTTTACCATAAATCAGCTAAAACTTAAAATGTATTTTAAACCAATCATTACTATTTTTCTAACCGGTCGATTTTTAAGTTTTTTGTCTTAAACCTAAAGCTAATAAACGAAAAGAAATGCGTTTAAAAATTCCAATCCACTCAAAAGTTATAGATTTTAGACCGCCTTCTCGCGAAATGGTCCACTTTGCGACGACTTTTTTATATGAGACTTCGAATGATATAGCATAGATCCGCGCTGAATCGCCAGCCTTTGCTAATGTCGCTGTGGTTTACGCACAATTACCAGATGGCCAGTGAAAATTTTGAGTCGTAGTTTACAACCATCTCTCGTCAGTTTCAATGTATCTTAGAATAAATCCAAGAGTAAAGGTACTAGATTCACCCCGTGGCCGTGAGGTATCTCAGTAGATAATTCAGTCCAACTTTAGATATCGCAGAGAGGCCATCGGGTACATGTTCGCCCAGAAATCTGTATCTCTTAGCCGCTAGTGCAGGACATTCGCAGAAAAGGTGGAAAACCGATTCCTCCTTCTCTCTATCCAGACAGCTGCGACAATGGTCGTTCGATGGAATTCCGAGTCGACTTGCATGTTTGCCTAACATCCAGTGAGCCGTTAATACCGCCAGCAACCTCGATATGTCCCTCCGACTTCGACTAGTAAGTTGCAATGTACGCCTTATATCAAAAGAGGGACACGTAAGCCGTGCCACCTTACATGTATCCAGCCCACGCCACCTGTCCTCGGACGTCTGAAGAAAGTGGAGATTCTGCTTTTAATAGTCCCTAACGGGATTGCAACTGCACTTGCATTAGCAATATCCCAAGAAGATCCTCGTATAGATCCTGGTGTCAAAGATCCCCTCAAGGTCACCCCCATTTCATTCACTCCTGGAGGGAATTAGAATCTTATACTCCCCATCAAAATTCGTGTAGGGTGTAACGTAGTCAGAGGGTTAGTTCAAGCTCGAAGGCAGCGTGGCCAATTTCCTGGAATTGCCATACGTTTGCGATCTCCAACAACCAGATGCATTAAGCCTCACTTCACTACTTCTAGATGTGGTCAATGTATGAATGTCGATCGGAACGAGATGCAACATAGTGTTCAGTGCCTTCGAAGGACTAGTTCACATCGCACCCGTTATCCCAATGCATGCCGATCTCTGTACTCTATGGTCCACAACATATTTACGCCCGTTGCAGTCCACCATACCAGTGATCTGTAAGTGAGAATTGAACGTACTACGGCCGTATACATCCACTTAATCATGTTAGGGATAAGTCCCCATTTCCTACTAAACATCCCACGACACGTTTAGTAGGCTACCGTAGCCTTCTTCACCCTTTGCTGAACGTTCAGTTTCCACGACAATTTCGAGTCCAGGATAATACCCAAATTTTTACCGCCACTACTTTTTATCATTAAATATAATAAATGATTGTTAACTTCACGTTGTATGCTACTTAAACCTAAGCGATGTAAATGTCAAAATCTTGTATGTATTTACTGAGTGATATTTTGAGCAATTTATAATTTTGGTTGCCATTAAAATGATCAGTCTTTTTTACAGACCTGTTCTTGGCAGCCATATTAAAAAGAATTTTAACACAAGAGTTAAAAATTATTAGAGTTAAATACTAGAGTTAAAAAGTTAAATTGTTATTGAAATAAATTGAAAATTAATGAACTGTATATACCCAAAAACTCTGTGTTTGTAATCTATATTGGATGCCAGGAGCCTGAGCCAAATTGCTCGTTAACAACTTTAAAATTCTTTTTATTGTCGTGTTACGTGTGACTTGTTCCCAATAAAAGTTTGGATAACAGTGAAGAATTACTCCCGGCTGATACACCGTAAGTCCTAACATAATGAATCCTTCACCTTCCTTACAGGGTCAACCACTTAGCACCAAAACCACTGCACCTCAAACCGACAATATAACCTCACAAATTTTAACCACCTGTGAAATCTGTCACAAATTATCTGACGAAACCAACGTCATAGTCTGCGATATATGTAAGTTGGGTTTTCATTTAATATGCGCTTACGTCGACAACAACGAACAAACGTGGGTTTGTCAGAAATGTTCTTCACAAACAGAACCACCAAATTCACCGTGTTCCGTTCGTAGCTGCCTGTCAAAGACATCACATGTGTCTAAGTCAAAAAAACAGTTCTTAGAACTTCGACGATTAGAAGAAGAAACCAAACTAGAAAGACAATTTATCCGCAAAAAATATCAAATATTGGAACTGGCAAACGAAGATGAGAGTGATACAAATTCAGGAATTACTTCCGTACATGAGTGGCTTAATAGTCAACCCGATTTAGCTAAACAACCTACTGACAAAGATCAAACTAACCCTGCCAAAACTCATAATAATTACTCAACTTTATCAAATCATACAGCATTTCATACACAACCTAAAAATAATTCAGCACCAACGTTCCCTACCTTAACTACTTTGCCATCCACATATGTAAGTACTAATAAAAATTGCACAACAGTTACAGCACAATCAAATTCTGTAAATAATGCATCAAAAAACAATAGAAATTCAAATATGTCAGCATTTGTTAGTAACGTGCCACAAAATTATTCACAGTTAATATCACAAAACGTAAGTAACATGTTAAATTGTAATGAAAATACTGACATTCACAAAAAATACGAGATTCACAACTGCCACATATACCACATACCGATCCAACGCTTCCCCAGCAACCACCATTTACATTCCAACCGAGATTTATTCCACACCCCTACGCCGAATTTAATCAGCCAACACTTGCAGCACCACCGCCTAATTTTTCACAAAATTAACCAAGATCTTTTTTCAACGTTCGCATCAAATATAGGCAGCTACAATAATCTGACGCACCAACAAATAAACGCTCGCCAAACTGTGCTTAAAGACTTACCAACGTTTACAGGCATGCCCGAGGACTGGCCACTTTTTAGTTCGACATACGAATGGTCAACAACGATATGCGGCTTAAGTGATGCGGAAAATTTAGTCCGGCTACGGAAAGCATTACGTGGAGAAGCTTTACGATCCGTACAACACATATTAATTCACCCTTCTTGTGTTTCAGCTGCTATGTCGACACTAAAACTGCTTTACGGCCAACCAGAACGAATATTAAATTCACTGAAAAACAGAATAAAATTACTGCCTTTAATAAATACCAGAAAATTACACACAATTACTGCCTTTGCAGTCGAAGTAAAAGGCCTGGAAACCACAATCAAAGCTTGTGGTTTAACAGACGAACTTAATAATTCCTCTTTACTCCAGGAATTAGTTGTGAAAATGCCATCATACTTTCAACTGAATTGGGGCTCGCACAAAATTGAATTAATAAAGCAAAATAAAAAAGTTAATTTGACAGGATTCTCAAATTGGATTTTTAATGTACATAGGTATGTCAGCAAATTGCATAAACGCTGAGAGTAACAGCAGTACATCAGCGTCAGCAGATCTGCTCTCTCACAAAACAAGAAATGTTCATGTCAATACGCATGAAGTACATAATAAACAATTCTGTGCAGTCTGTTATGAAAACTGCGACAGTGTTGCAAAATGTAAAAAATTCTTAGCAGCCAATAGAAACGAGAGATGGAATCTAGTTAGAAATCATAAATTCTGTAAACTTTGTCTACGTCGCACAGTAGCGCCTTTTCTTAAGACCCGTGGCAAAAATACAAAATTTTATGACAAAATTTTGTGAAATGCATGAAAGCATCGTATAAATAACTATTTACGGATCACAATTCAAAAACGGTTTCCTTAATTGGATAAAAATTATAGTTTGTGGAGCTGCTCAAAGTCGACAATTTTTAAGAAAGCAAAAAAGGGTGATCTTGTAAAAATAAATGCACTTTAGAATTAAAGTGTCAGAAACATTGCCGTTTGAATACTACTTTTTTGGTATTTTCTTAAAGGTATGTTTGTTTTTTTATTAAAAGAAGAAGTAAGATGTTTAGCAGATGCCCTACTTTTTCGGCAGTAGCCCCATTTTAGATACCCTACATTTAGGTAATTTTTGCAAATAAAATAGAGCATATCTAAAAATGGTCAAAAATGGTCTTGCCCATATTTTCTGAACATATTTTCTACATAATACTTGAAATTATTTAACTAAGTTTGGCTGCCGTAGGTTGCCGCTGTAGGTTAAATAAGAAGAAAACTGTTACAACCTCAGCGAAAACGAGAATAATTTTTTTTTTCATTTTTAGTGTATGTAACAAAGATGTGTGCAAAATATGAAAATAAATAAAAAAGGGTTTCCAAATTTTTTTTCACTGCAGCAATTTTAGTGTAAAATAAAGTTACTTGTTGCATATTTTTATTGCTTCTCGTTAAATAATAAACAATATTTTGCTCTGCCAATCAGGTAGGCGTAACTGTTGCAATTTTTTTATTTATTTCAATTTATAAACACCTGTTATAAAAGTAGGCAGGTAGTTTTAAAACTTGTTTATACTGAACAGTATATAAACTGCAGGTACATATACATACATATATTCCAGTTAATTTTTTTTTTGCTCAAATTAGGTAGTTGAAACCCTTTTTTTATTTTTGGGTATAAATTAAACCGCAATTGTATAATGCAGCCAGTTAAGTTTGTACTTTCTAAAAATAGTGATCAGTAACAGAACTTATACAATTTTATTTTAAAGTGCGATAATGTCATTTACCAATTTAGAATTGTTGGAGTTATTCAGAAAAACTACACGAATGTGGAAAAACTACACGATTTACCAGGATACCACGAAATGGATGTTCATAGCAAAATTCACTTCGTTTTCCTAACAACTAAAAAAAATGCATTGTCTCACACCGTACAAAAAAAAATCATTTATGAAAAACAACCCAGAAAAAGAAAAAGAGGAGGACTTGCAAAACCTATAACGAGTGTTCTGAGTACAAAAGAAAACGTAAATTTGAAAATGCCACAAAATATATATCTTAATTGCATCTTTTAGAAGATTTATTTCTTAAGTTTGTAAAAGATAAAGAGAAATCAAGGTCCGACATTACAAAAGCAATGTCAACCAGTTCGACTACAAAGAATCAAAGGGAGTATTCCTACTCCACTAAATGTTTTATTCACAAAGTATAATATAGAAGAAGCCTTAGCGTTATTTATGGAATTGGGATTGTCAAAGGAAAAATATTCTATTTTACGAAGCTCTATAAAGAGTCATAATGTGAATATTCTTCCTGGATACAAAAAGATTACATCTGCCAAAAAAGAAGCAGTGCCACCTAATGTAAAGGCTTCTGAAGTATCGGTAGAGGTAAAACTGCAAGACCTAATGGATCACTCAGCAAAACGCCTTATTCAAAATTTACCTGAAGAGGAAGCAGTATCACTTCCAGATAGGCTTACATTGATAAATAAGTGGGGATGTAATGGATCAACCGGTCAAAGTGCTTACAAACAATATCGACAAATGACACAACTATTACAGATACAAATATGTTTATGGCTTCTGTAGTTCCTTTACAACTGAGAAGTGAAATCGCTGAGCATTGGAAAAATCCTCGCCCATCATCAGTTCATTTTTGCCGTCCGATATTTTTTCAATATGCAAAGGAGTCTTCAGAAATAATTAAATCTACAGTGAACGATATAAAAAAGCAAATTTCGGAACTAAAGCCTTCTGTTATTAAAATAAAGAATGAAAAAAGTGATTCGATTGAATATTTTTTCTTACAATGATTGATGACAAAGTCTTACGTATAATAACAGATACCTCGTCAACTTAAATGTGTGCAATTTGCAAAAAGTCACAGAAAGACTTTCAAAATTTTTTTGACGTGATGAGCAATATTATGAATATGGAATTTCTCCATTACATGCCAGAATTAGGTGCATGGAGTTTATTTTAAAACTGGCGTATACAATTTCGCGTGAAAGTGAATGTTTTGATATGAACGCAAAACAAAAAGAAAAACTATCTGCTCGAAAAAAAATTATACAAAATGAATTTCTTAAGAAGCTTGGGCTGAAAATAGACTGCCCAAAGCCGGGGTATTGAAATACTAGCGATGGTAATATGTCCAGAGCATTTTTTGAAAATGAGGTACAGCCCGAATTACTGGGGTCGACAATAATATTACAAAAAGGTTGGCAGTTATCCTAAATGTTATTAACTCTAGAGAAATAGTAAATGGCCCAAAGTTTGATAATTATGCATCAAAAACTGCCCAACTTTAAGCTCGAATGTGCCCTGAGAAGAAACTTACTCCTACGGTTCATACGATTTTCGCTCATGGTAAAAGTTTAATTGAATATCAATGCTTACCGATTGGAGAGTTGCCAGACTCTCTACAAAAAATTTAGATACACGAATACTTGCAAAATTTTACGGATTAGACAAAATGCGGGTCATTGCAATATGTTGGAGGCCTTTTCAGACCCACTAATTTTATCACGAAGACATGTAAGATCTCGAACGGATTTGGAAGAACATAATTATAGCTCCGATATGTTAAGTCTATTAGATAACGCTCCCAATTTTAATGACTATTTCAAAAAGAACTAACTAATAAAAGCCAATTATTCTAGCTAAATAAAAAATATACTAAAGAACATTATATCTATATCATAAATAAATTAAATTTATCTTCTAAATTTCTTGATCTTTTATTGATAATATTTGATTTTTATTTAAGCCTGAGATAATTTTTTTTGTTTTTGTATAAAAAAAAATTTTTTATTAATTCAATTTGAATTGAATTTGTATACATATTTACCCTGAAAAAGCTACCTATTTTTTGGTAGCGAAATATTGGTCATTAATAAAAAATTTTTTATAAAAAAAAAAAACAAAAAACGTGGTCTCAAGCTTAAATAAAAATCAAATATTTTAAATAAATTAATATTAAAAATAATTTAAAAATGTGTTTCTGTAATAGAAATAAAAAAATTTAATATTTGTTTTACATGTTATATTAGAGTGTTTTTTTTCTAAACTTTCGGATTTGAACAATGTGCATTGCAAAGCGCACCGGGTTAAAATAGTTACTTAATATAAATTTACTTAGATTGAAATATTAAAAGTATATAAAAATCTGTATTTGCGATACAAATAAAAAACTTATATTTAAAAAAACATGTTTATATATAACTGGAAAAATTATCCTATTTTAATCGCATTTTTTGGAGCATCCTGTACCTCTAGCAGTATTTTTTAAGCCTAAAGTGTCCTCTGTCAATATCTTTTTAAATCTTTATAATATCTTAATTATTTCAAAAGTTATGATTTTTGCAACGAAAAAAGTCAAAAGACGCCACTGTGCGTCGTCACTATGGCATCTGTAATAGTAACATTGTATGTGGGCATAAAGACTGTAAAAACAAACACAATACACTTTTACATAAATGAGCAGACGATTTAAAAGTAAATACGTATAAAGATAAAAATCAAAACAAAACAACGTCAATACTCACGCTGCGCACACTGGTAACGAAACGACAAAATACTGTTTAAAATTATACCAATAGTTATTTACGGTGCGAAAAATAAATGTATAAAAACGTTTGCCGTTATTGATGAAGGTTTATCAATACGCCTTATAAATGAAAATATAGTTAAAGATTTAAACTTGACGGGTGAACGTGAGCCCTTATGTTTTAAATGGACTGGAAATATGGGACGAAACGAAGAAAGTTCTCAAAAAGTATTTTTACAAATTTCAGGCCCAAACAAAATAAAACACTATTAAGAAGTTCGTACCGTTAATCAGCTTTCTTTCCCAAGTCAAAGAATGAATTATTAAAACATGTGCAGTATACATATCTTAAAGGATTACCTATAGATGATTATGAAGATGCAGTTCCAAGTGTACTAATAGGCATTGATAATATTAAGTTTTGTGTACCAACACGTATTAAAGTAGGTAAAAGTAGTAATTCAACAGATAAACAATCAAATAAATTTAATTTAAATTTTCACACTTGTGAATGCAATCGCACAAATTATGACGATCTTAAAGATTTAATAAAAAATTATTATTCTCGAAATAGCCGGTATAAGTTGTAAAGGCCCTTTAATAGGAACTGATGACCAGAGAGCATTTCATTATTTAGAAAAATATACTAAGCAGCTAAGCAAGGTCATTATGAAACAGCTTTACTGTGGCGTTATGATAATTTTAAATTGCCATCAAGTTACGATATGGCCATGAAGAGACTAAAATGTCTTGAAAAATACGTGAAATCAAATACAGAGTTGCGCAACGCATTTGTAAAAGATATATAACCAAAAAAAAAAAATTAAAGTGAAGAAGAGTGCTCTCAAAATGTATGGTATTTACCAATTTTTCCTGTTTTTAATAAAAACAAACCCAACAAAACAAGAATTGTCTGGGATGCTGCTGCAAAATCTAATGGTGTTTCGTTAAACAGTCTACTGTTAAAAGGCCCCGACATGTGACGTCGTTACCATCTATTCTTTTTCAATTTCGTGAAAGAGCAGTCGCCGTATGTGGCGACATAGTACAAATGTTCCATCAAATACCTATCTGCCAAGAAGATCGTAACGCACAGCGTTTTTTGTGGCGAGGTTGTGATGAAAACAAGCAGGTTGACGTCTATGTTATGAACGTATTAAATTTTGGAGCATCTTGTGCACCCTGTATATCTCAATACGTAAAAAATTTAAACGCTTCGAAATTTGAAAAGGAGTATCCTAAAGCTGCAGCAGCAATTAAAAAAATCATTATTAGTTTCAACAGACAGCTGGCAAGAAGCAAGTAAATTAGCCCAAAAAGTCAGACATATTCATAGTCAAGCCGGCTTTAATATTATAACTTGGTGTTCCAATAGTAGCGCTGTCCTACAAGGTTTAAATTCTAATAAGTCACCAAGCGATATGTGCCTTAATATAAGCGACGGGCTGGAAACGGAAAAAGTGCTTGGAGTATTTTGGATACCGGTAGAAGACGTCATTACTTTTAAACTGTCGCCCTCAATTTTTAACAATGAAATATTTATTGAAAAGAAGCCTCCTACAAAACGCGAAATTTTAAAAATTTTAATGAGCATCTACGATCCTTTAGGACTAATTGGAAATTTTCTTATGTACTTGAAAATAGTTTTGCAGGAGATTTGGAGGAGCGGTTTAGGCTGGGACTCCCCTATTTTCGAAGAACAACTCGTGAAGTGGAAAAACTGGCTGTCGTTTTTACCGCATTTAAAAGAAATTAAAATACCTCGTTGCTATTTACAAGTATTTCAAAATTATACGAACACTGATGTACAATTGCACACGTTCGTTGACGCAAGTGAAAATGGATATGCAGCCGTTTCGTATTTTAGAATTTGTGACGGAAAAGAAATCGTCGTATCTTTAATAGGATCTAAAACAAGAGTGGCACCCCTGAAACTAATCTCTATTCCAAGATTAGAGCTAATGGCTGCCCTGATAGCAGCACGTTTTGCCAAAACAATTTTACACACTCCTTCCATCAGCATAAATCGTAAGATATTTTGGTCTGATTCACAAACAGTCTGAAGCTGGGTTCTCTTAGACCACCGCAAATATTGTCAGTTTGTTGCCGTACGAATAAGCGAGATTTTGGACGTTTTTGAGATGAACGAATGGTTACGAATGGATAGCTGGAAAAAATAATGTAGCTGACGAAGCAACTAAATGGGCGAAAAAGAAAGATTTATAAAACTCAAGCCGTTGGCTTAACGGACCAGAATTTTTTAAGTTACTTGAAAAAGATTGGCAAATCAAAACTTTAAATAAATATCAAACAGAAATAGAGCTAAAACAACACAATTTAGTTATTCAAAATGTTGAAACATTTATAAACGTTGAGCGTTTTTCTCGCTAATGTGGACTGTTAAGGGCAACAGCATATGTTATACGTTTTTGTAGTCTTGTCAAAGACAAAACGCTTTTTCAAAAAAAAATAAAAAACAACAACTTGACACAAGAGGAATTATTTAAGGTTGAAATAATTCTATTAAAGAAAGCTCAACAACTAACATTCAATAAGTAAATAAGCGGTAATCAAGCAAATAAAAGATAACCAAAAAGCAGTGCTTTGTGCAAATTGTCCCCTTTTATTGATAATGACGGTTTGCTCCGTGTAGCTGGACGGATTAAAAATGCAAATATCATAGATGTGTATAAACATCCTGCAATTCTACCTAAATATTGTCGAATTACGAGACTAATTACTTTGCATTACCACAACTTATACCAACATATGAACCATGAGACTGTAGTAAACGAAATACGCCAAAGATACTACGTTCCAAAACTAAGAGTTGTGTGTAAATATTTTACAAATCAATATCAATTATGTAAGATTAAAAAAGTTATGCCCGTTTATCCACAAATGGCCAAACTACCTCGATTCGCCCTTCACACTTAAAGGCCTTGATTTTTTTTGGTCCACTTTTTGTCACAGTAAACCGGCACAAGGAAAAAAGAAATGGTGCCCTATTTACTTGCCTCACTGTCAGAGCTGTCCATATCGAAATAGTTAACAGCCTCAACACTAGCTCCTGTATTATGACGATTCGCAATTTTACAGCTCGACGAGGGCAGCCAAGAGAATTTTTGTTGGCGTCTGTCATGCATGTGGCCCAATGTGTAAACCGCACCATTCAATATGCTCAGTGTAAACGTACACTTACGTAGTGCGGTGAGTCGGCGCTGAGTGAACGCCGTCAAAAGAGCCAACCGACACCGTTCTCACAGTTTTTTTCTCACTCTTCGTAAAATTTTGCACATCATAGACGCCAACAACCCTCAGTGTTAGTTAAAAATTAAAATTTATATTATAAATTAAAACTAAAATAAAGAAATTGAAAGAAACTAATAAAAAGAAAAGTGGAAAGTAAAGAGTTTTTATTAAGCAGAAGAAAAAAAGTGAAAAGGTAAAAGAAAAAAAAAGGTGGAAACCAAAGCAGAAAAGAAGACAGCACAAATCCGTCCACAAAACCTACGGGCCTCAGCTATTTGATCACCTGGTAGTAGCTCCAGCATTCCCCCGCCCTCAGGAAATCCCACTTGCATCTCCAGGTAATCATTTGGTCCTTCTCCCGGCAATTTTGGAAAGAAAAGGTGCGTAAATCGAATATTTTTTTGGAATTTAAATAGTGGCTCAAGTGGAAAAGTTAATTTGTGGCTCGATTAAGTGTTGTTGCATCATTAATAAAGGGCAACGACATACTTGACTGTAAGGGCCGCTATTCCTGCTTTTTTGTTGTTTCACAATATTTGCACATACATAGTTTGTCGCCATTTAAATTTTTGCTGTTCAGAAAGAAAAAATTCTAACGGGAAATACAGTGGAATTTTTAGAATTTTTTTGGCGCTTTTTTACCGTTTTTGTACTTTGTTGTTCTTTCTTTCATCTTTGCGATAAGTGTTTTCCAAACCTTTTTTGTCGCGACCCCCTTTAATTATTATTGGATAAAATAAAAATGTCAACATTTGATAAATATATCCGTGCGGCAGATGAAGTAGTTAGTTTTGAGGCTAATTTAAAGGACCAAGACCTCTCAGGCTATACTAAAGAGGCCTTTGATTTTGAGAAAGAGGAACTTGGCAAAATTTGGGAAAAATATAAGAAAATTTTTAATGAGTGCTCCGATGAGACGGTAGAAAGGAAAAAGGAAATGGTAGTTGTGCAAACGAACCATCCACATGTTCGTAAAACATATATTCGATGTATCAATATAATTTCTAAGGCCGAACAGAATATAAAAGAAGTTATTAAAGAAAATGTATGTGCAGCAGTTCCCAATATTTGTAGCTCCATATCTGTCCCTCCGTGTGATACTAGTGTTTTTCATAGGGATTACGTGTCGTGGCCTACATTTAGGGATATGTTTACTGCAATTTACATAAAAAATACTAAACTCAGCCCTGTAGAGAAATTGTTTTATTTATTTCAAAAAACTGATGGTGAGGCTCGAGACATTAATAGAAATATTGCGTTAACGGGAGAGAATTTTGACATTGCTTGGAACAATTTAAAATCCCAGTACGAGAACAAAAGAGTTTTAATAAATAGTCAACTTAAGTCTCTTTTTAATTTAGCCCCTTGTCTACAAGAGACTGCTGCTGAAATTAAAAGACTTCAAAGGGAAGTGAATAATTGTATTTCAGTATTTAAGTTATATAAAGTTGATATTCTCTCATGGGATCCAATTTTTGTATTTCTATGTTCCTCACGTCTCTCAGAATGCACATTGAATCTTTGGGAACAATCAGTGAAAAATAAAACAGAGGTCCCCAAATGGGAGGAATTAAATAATTTTCTCACTGATAGATATCATGCCCTTGAAAGTGTTTCGGACATCATTGCAACACATAGTGTGCCGTTATGTGGTTCCCAATCCGTGAATAATTTCAACAATCAGCCAAATAAAGTAAAACAATTTAAAGCTCATCATACAAAAGTCGACTCAGTACAGTGTAAATTATGCAAAGAAAATCATAGAATAAGTGTGTGTTCTAAATTTTTGCACATGGACTACAGAAATCGTGTTGCTACTTTAAAAAAGTTTAAATTTTGTTTCAATTGCCTTACTATTGGCCATATGTATGGTGATTGTACTAGTCCAAATGGTTGCTCGAAATGTAAAAGAAAGCACCACACATTAATGCATAAGGATTTTATACGAAAAGAAAACAGTAGTCAATCAAATTTTGTGTCTCAGGGTGAAAATCGAAATAGTTCGGTAACAAGAATACAGTCCGCTAATATTCCTGGGCCGTCAGGAGTTGTTCAATCACATCACACGTCTGTTTCGAAGAAGGTTATGTTGGCGACAGCTTGGGTTCATATTGTTAGTTTTGGATCTTATTACAAGGTGCGAGCTCTAATTGATCCATGTTCTGATGAGAGTTTTATTTCTGAAAGAATACAAGACTTCTGAGGTTGCCCACTAGTCCAGTATCAGCTGAAGTTACGGGTCTAGGAGGAGATATAATAAGCAGATCTTCTAAGTTGGCAACGTTTGTTATTGTATCACTTTTCAATCAGGATGTGTCTCTTAATGTTCAAGCTCTAGTCGTGCCTCGTGTAACTGGTAGTGTCCCAACACATTCATTTAGCCCATTAACTAACGATAAACTGCCAGATTTGAATTATGCTGATCCGAAGTTTTACGAAAGCAGTGAAGTAGATTTATTATTAGGGGGTGATCTGTATCCCTTTATTCTTCGTGATGGAGTCCAACACGGTATTTTTGAATCCCTAGTGGCTCAAGAAACGATTTTTGGTTGGATTGTGACTGGCCCAACACCCAGTAATGTTTCCACACGATGTGTCAGAATGTCTCATATGACAAGAGTTTCAATAGATGACCAATTGACAAAGTTTTGGGAGTTAGAAGAAGTTTCTCGTAAAAAGGTTCTATCAGATGATGATAAGAAATGTGAGGAGATCTATCGTTCTACTACCACAAGAGATTCCGAAGGGAGATATGTAGTGAGTCTGCCCTTTAAGAATAACATTGCTTCACTTGGTCCAAATAGGCATATTGCTCTTAGTCAATATTTAAGAAATGAGAAATCTTTAATGCGTAAACCAGAATTTAAGACTCAATACGATGAGGTCCTCAAAGAATATTTAACTTTAGGACATATGGAGAAACTCAGAGGTTCTGAAAGTGGCCCAAGTTATTATTTACCTCATCACGGAGTGTTTAAGCCCGAAAGTACAACAACAAAATTAAGAATAGTTTTCAATGCCTCTAGTGCGTCTTCTAGTGGTAAAAGCCTCAACGACATGTTGTACGTAGGCCCCATTTTGCAAGCTGATTTAGTATCTCTGATTTTGAAATGGCGATTTTGTCAGTTTGTATTTAATGCGGATATTGCGAAAATGTATCGCCAGATTTTGGTTAATCCTGAACACAGACCTTTTCAAAAAGTTGTGTTTCGTAGTTCGGCAGATAGTGAGATTGAAGATTTTCAACTAAAAACGGTCACTTTTGGCGTTAATTGTGCTCCTTATTTGGCCCTAAGAACGATACTTCAATTGGCTGATGACGAAGAACTACGTTTTCCACTCGGCGCTCGAATATTGCGAGAGTGTATGTATGTTGATGACGCTCTTGTAAGGGCTCATTGTATTTCTGATGCTTTGGTGGCACGAGACCAATTAATTGGAATATTAGAGACTGCAGGGTTTGAATTACGAAAATGGACCGCAAACTCAAAACAAATTTTAAAAAATTTGCCCCAAGAGCATTTATTAAATTCGAATTTTTTGTCGCTCGATGATAAGAGCACAACGAAAACGCTTGGCGTACGCTGGAATGCAGCAGAAGACGTTTTTTATTTTACAACTGGGCAAATTAAACTCAAGCAATCGTACACAAAACGGGAAGTTCTTTCAATTATTGCTCGACTTTTTGATCCAGCAGGCTGGTTAGGCCCAGTAGTTATAAAAGCCAAAATTTTAATGCAGCAAATGTGGCTTGATAAAATAGATTGGGATGACCCGATAAAACCTCTGGCTCTTACTAAATGGCAATATTTTGTTATGAAATATAATGATATCGACTCAATTAAACTTCCCCGATGGATTAAGTATACCCCAGACTGTCATATTGAGTTTCATGGTTTTTGCGACGCATCTGAGTTAGCTTATGCAGCCACAATATATGTTAGAGTTAGTTTTGGTGATAAAGTTTACACAAATTTGTTCACTTGTAAAACGAAAGTGGCTCCAGTGAAAAAAACATCATTGCCACGCTTGGAATTATGTGGAGCAGTACTTTTGGAAAATTTATTAAATAATGTAGTTCCCAACTTAAATCTTAATTCATATATTTTATATTTGTGGTCCGATTCTACAATTGTGTTAGCTTGGCTTCGAAAACCACCTTGTAGTTGGAAAACGTTTGTGGCAAATAGAATCGCTACTATTTTAGAAAAAGTTGGTAACAAAAATTGGTTCCATGTACCTACAAATTACAATCCTGCCGATCTAGCAACCCGGGGGCTGACTCCTTCTGAACTACGAGTGAACAAACTTTGGTGGCAAGGACCTGATTGGCTTAGGTTAGATAAATCCTTGTGGCCCCAAACTCCGTTAGAATTTCAAACTTCTGAAGATTCAAAAAGAGTCCAAGTTAATGTTGCTCGATCATCCGAAATAGAAGATGTACTTAACCGGTTTTCGAGTTTGCCCAGAGCTCTTCATGTGATCTCATACTTGTTTCGGTTTTATCATCTCACCCGTAAAAACCTTTTTAAGGATGCTAAGTATGATACAACGAGAATTACGGCGACAGAATTAGCCTTTGTGCGTAACCGATTGTTTTTCTTTTCCCAACAACAACACTTTCTAAAAGAATTTAACTGTTTGTCGTCGAAGAAGAAACTTGATTCTCGTAGTCCTTTATTAACCCTTACTCCGTTTCTAGACAAAAATAAAATCATTAGAGCTAACGGTCGCCTTGGTTCAACCTCTTGTCTGTCCTACAATGAAAGACACCCTATAATACTGGCGTATGGCAGTAGGTTATCACGTCTTTATGTAGAATTCGTTCACAAATTAGTTCATCATGGTGGTACTCGTTTGGTATTGAATGTTGTTCGTCAGGAGTGCTGGATAATAAAGATTAAAAATTTGATCAAAACAATCGCTCACAATTGTAAAATCTGTGTTTTGCATCGTAAAAAACTTCAAACTCAGATAATGGCAGCGTTATCACAAGAAAGAACTACGTTGCGTCGCCCCTTTTCAAATACAGGTGTCGATTTTGCTGGCCCATTCGAAATAAAGAGTTTTACTGGCAGATATTGCCGTATTACTAAAGGCTACGTGTGTCTCTTCGTTTGTTTCTCTACAAAAGCGATACATCTTGAAGCTGTTAGCGATTTATCCACCCCTGCGTTTCTTGCCGCTTTAGATCGCTTTATTGCTCGTCGTGGTTGCCCAAACAAAATTTTCTTCGATAATGGTAGAAACTTCGTTGGCGCCGCGAGACAACTTGAAATTAACTTTGAAAAACTTGTGAAAGAGCTTCAAGATACTGCAAAAATACGGTCATAGTCGGTTAGAGTGGCACTTCATTCCTGCAGCAGCACCTCATATGGGAGGTTTGTGGGAAGCGGGTGTAAAAAGTTTTAAGACGTTATTTAAAAGGTCTGCTGTCCAGCTAAAATATTCTTTTGAGGAGTTTACTACTCTTCTAGCAAAAATAGAGGCGTGTCTCAATTCTCGTCCTCTTGGTCCTATGTCCGAAGATGCCTCTGATCTGTCAGCTCTCACTCCAGGGCACTTTCTGATAGGTTCTGCGTTGCTCACTCCTGCCGAACCTGAAGAACTTGATTCGCCCTTAAGTATAATTAATCGTTGGCGCAAAGTTAAGGCAATGCAACAGGATATCTGCCGCCGGTGGAGGAAAGAATATTTGGTCGAGTTGCATAAACGAAACAAATGGAAGTTTCCGCAAAATAATTTAAAAGAAAATGATCTCGTAGTTTTGAAAAATGAGCCCTGTAGCCCTGTCGAATGGCGTTTAGGGCGTGTAACAAAAGTTTGCCCAGGTTCCGACGGGAAAGTTCGTGTAGCTGAACTAAGAACGCAAAGTGGTATAATAACTCGACCGATACACAAATTACTGTTATTACCGAATCATTCCAATTAGACATTTACTTAGCTCTCAAATTGAAGCCTTTCCCGTCAGTTAATTTATTTATTTACGCATTCACTCAATATATTTTTAGCTCAATATGTGCGACGGTTTTTTCAACCCGAACTTCCCTTGCCCACTCTGTAACCGATTCCATGCAGTACGTCAGTGCACTCGCTTTATTGTCATGGACATGGAACGAAAATTACGAGTCGTGGCCCAGCATTCACTATGCTACAACTGCTTGGCTCAATCCCATAGTCGCGCGGATTGCCCAAGTATTGACCGTTGTCGTCGATGTCTCCAGGACCACAACACTTGGCTCCACCCTGTACCTGAAGGCTCTATTTGGTTCCCCATGACAGCCATTGCGAAAATCGCCGCCCGTAATGAGACTGGTTGCCTCGTCAGAGTACGACTAGATCCAATAGCAGCAAGATCATCTATTTCGAAGAGAATTGTTAAATAGTTGAAACTGGTAGTTTGCGGAGGCCGTTTGTGTATCACTCTCTACCCTTGCCACGATGACAAACAACGCATAGCAGTTGACTGCGTGGTGGAGGACAAGGAATATGGCCGAGCTCCCCAAGTTGACATTGAGCCACCCATCACACTGTCTCGCCATTCTGTAGACTTGAACCTTGCTGACTATCAATGGTTCTTAAGCCGCCGATATACGATGGTGCTGGGGGCCGACGTTATAGGCCGCATTTTAGTGGGCCCTGCTAAATATCGTCATTCTCATATTTATGCTCAGGAGACTGTTTTTGGGATGACCTATTTTGGTGAAGGCGTTAAGAAGAAGTAAAGTGACAGGAACTTTACCTTTATTTGTTGGCTCTTATATACTACCTGTTTATCACTAAAGACTGAATTTTTTTATTGTTTTTCTTATATATATATATTATTGTTAATATGTACCTTTTCATTGCTCCTTTTATATTGTTTATATAATATTGAACTAAAATTAAAACCAAAATTACCTGAATTACTTATAAAAAAAAATGTTTTATTAATAATATTTTATTATTGCATTATTGTACTTTAACCACCTTTATACTAAATTTTTTGAAGATCTGTCTTATGTTGCACCATCGTTGCAAGGGAGGCGATATGTTGGCGTCTGTCATGCATGTGGCCCAATGTGTAAACCGCACCATTCAATATGCTCAGTGTAAACGTACACTTACGTAGTGCGGTGAGTCGGCGCTGAGTGAACGCCGTCAAAAGAGCCAACCGACACCGTTCTCACAGTTTTTTTCTCACTCTTCGTAAAATTTTGCACATCATAGACGCCAACAACCCTCAGTGTTAGTTAAAAATTAAAATTTATATTATAAATTAAAACTAAAATAAAGAAATTGAAATTGAAAGAAACTAATAAAAAGAAAAGTGGAAAGTAAAGAGTTTTTATTAAGCAGAAGAAAAAGAGTGAAAAGGTAAAAGAAAAAAAAAGGTGGAAACCAAAGCAGAAAAGAAGACAGCACAAATCCGTCCACAAAACCTACAGGCCTCAGCTATTTGTTCATCTGGTAGTAGCTCCAGCATTCCCCCGCCCTCAGGAAATCCCACTTGCATCTCGAGGTAATCAATTTTTTAGTGATAATGGTGATCGTGAGTTGCGTGAATCAGTTAATGAGGTAGACAAAAACGAGTTAGTCCGCAATTTTACAAATTCGACCACAAAGTGAAATTTCAAACCACCAACTGCGCGTTCTGTGAAAACAATTCTTTATAAAATAAAACAAGAAAGATATCCAGATGATGAAATGCTAAAAAGTATGTTGTCGGAAGTCGAAAATATTATAAACTCTAGGCCGCTTACTTATGTTCCAGTGGAGAGCGAAAATGAAGAAGCAATAACACCTAATCATTTTCTTCTTGGCAGCTCAAACCTCTTTCCTTGTACAATGATGACGGTGTTGTACTAAGGAATTGTTGGCTACAAAGTCAGCAGTATGCAGATTAATTTTGGAAACGATGGGTGGCAGAGTACTTACCAACTCTAACGTGCAGAACAAAGTAGTTTGAGAAAGCTAAACCTTTATCCATTGGAGACATAGTGGTAGTGGTTGACCCAACAAATCCAAGGAATGTGTGGCCCAAAGGCAGGATCATTGAGGTTCAGGCGTCTGAAGATGGTCAGGTTCGTTAAGCAAAGGTAATGACGAATTATTGTATTTTGGAGAGGCCTGCAGCAAAATTAGCAGTGGTAAACGTGGCTCAACATGACGAGTAAGACTCCAAACAACTTCTCGCCTTACTGGGGAGGGGTGTTACCGTCACTACTTTTTATCATTATAATAAATTATTGTTAACTTCACGTTGTATGCTACTTAAACCTAAGCGATGTAAATGTCAAAATCTTGTATGTATTTACTGAGTAATATTATGAGCATTTTATAATTTTGGGCGCCATTAAAATGATCAGTCTTTTTCGCAGACCTGTTCTTGGCAGCCATATTAAAAAGAATTTTAACACAAGTGTTAAAAGTTATAAGAGTTAAATTTACAAGAGTTAAAAAGTTAAATTGTTATTGAAATAAACTGAAAATTAATGAACTTCATATACCCAAAAACTCTGTGTTTATAATCTATATTGAATGCCAGGAGCCTGAGCCAAATTGCTCGTTAACACCCAAATATTTCGTCCTATCCGATAGGTGAATTTCACAGTTAACCAGCCTCGGTAGTCTGAAGCTCGAAATCTTGGTCTTTGTTGTGAACAGTACCAGTTCCGTTTTGCTTGGGCTTACTGCTAGACCGCTGTCCGTGATCCAGTTTCTTAGTAATCCCAAGGCATCGGACATGATATCACTTATCACGTCCGGAAACAGTTCCCATACTAGTATCACAACATCGTCCGCATAAGCCACGACTTTTATCAAACTATTGTCCAGTTCAATAAAAATCGAGCTTACAACAATAAGCCAAAGCAGTGGAGAGAGGTGTACCTCTTTTAACTAGCCTTGACATAGTGCTGTTACTAAGATTAGCAATAACCACTCCTGTGTTCAACATGGACACTAGCCAGTTGCTGATGTACTGTACTAGTGCGGGCATGTTGAATTGCAAAGGTAGTTACGTTACTGAAGGCTCCTTCATTATCCAAAAAGGCTGCCATGGTATACTGCCTGAAACCGAGAGACCTCTTTTTTTCCCATGCTGACTACCCGACAATCGCGTTGTTCCCTCCAGTCGATGAGTACTTCCAGCAAATTGTGCATACTCTCGTAATCCGACACGCATCCGCGCTCGATATGGCTCGCCACAAAGTTCAACTGGCAATGGCAACTGCCCTCAATGAGCGATGGTACCACTGAAAATACGGCAGTAACGCTCAAAAGTGTAAATCTCCAAGCCAATATAAACGTGTCAGCACTGTAACGTCCAAAGCTGCACAAAAATCAGCCTGAAGCCATGTGGCAAACGACAGCGTATACTACTATCAGCACGCTATTCTACCTACAGGTAAAAGACCAAATAACTAAGCAAACGCTTCTACCCTACAAGAAATGACTGATGTAAACTAACACATTAATAATTTATTTACTAACACATGTATAACAATTTTATATGAAATAATTGATGCCAGCCTTGCCATTATTTTTCTTTAATTATTTCGTTTATGTAATTAGGAATTATATACACATATATGTTTTTCGTACGCTAATTTGTACCCTATTCTTGAAAAGATGCTACTGTAGAAGTCTTGACATTATAATTTATTTGTATAATGTCAAAAACTGCTTTTTATTAACATTTTTTACAAATGTTTGATAATAATTAAGTTTATAAGATTTTATTGTATTTTGAAAGTTTTCTTAAGCAAGATTTTGTTAATGGAAAATTTTGGGCAATGGCAGCGCTGATTTATATAGGCGAAAAATTAATATGTAAGAGAAAGACAACCATAGATAACAATGTAAGGATTGTATTCACCATAAGCTTTGTGAATCCCCGGCAATTAACCAAAAAAAGTTAATTCAATTGAAATCGTAAAGCAAAGTTTTAAAATACATATGTAAGCTTTTTGTGAAAAACTTAATATTATATAAAAAACAAATTAAAGTAAAATAAAAGTAGAAAAAAAAAATAAAGTAAAGTGGACAAAAAACGTATTGTTACGTTTATACCTTTTATAAATGTTGGCTTATTTCCTTTAAATATACTTTGAGTTCATATAAATTGAATTTTTATTTTGTCGAACTTTTCTGTTTAAACTATTATTTAAATTTTTAATCAGGCTTGAGTTCATATTAATATTCTTTATTTTTACAAAGAATTTTTTTTAATTGTGATAAATGAAAGAATAAATCTTGAAAAATTATATTTTTACCGACACTAGCCGAGTGGAATGCATTTTCGAAACCAGCTACGATTTCATCATCAGCACTCTCTGATCGGTGGTTACATGTTACAAAAAAAAAAAAAAAAATTAAATAATAGTTTAAACAGAAAAGTTCGACAAAATAAAAATTCAATTTATATAAACACAGGGCACGGTGCAAAAAATCATTCATTCACTGTTAAACTCTAAACACATAGACGACAGCAGACAGCAAGCAGCAATATGTCAAAAATAAAATCCATGTGTTTAAATGAAAACGATTATTTTGACGGCAGCACAGCAGCACGACTGCACAACAGCATTTGCTGCTGCTGCCAACTTAGGCTATTTTCTATTTTGACGGGCAGCAAGAACAAATATAGTGTTGCCATTACATATATTAAATTGGAAAAAAATAACAAAAACTTATTTTTGATATTAAACATAAAAGAACATTACAAAAATACAATAAAGAAACAAATGTATGTGTTTTTATAGTTTTTCGTGATATAATTACATTTTTTTTTATCAATAACTTTAATTTTATTCATTATATAATATATATGCGGCATCCCTGAAATTTGTATTGCTAAAATGCACATCAGCTGATTATTATGTTGTTGCTGTCTTCAAAATAATTATGAAGCTGACTTCAGAGCAGCATTTGAAGTTGGCAGCACTTGAAGCCATGAAGTTGTGAAGTCTGCTGGCGTCTATGTGTTTAGAGCTTAAGTCAGTCAACATTTCGTTGTATACTGACCTCACAGAAAATAAAACAAATGATTATAAACATTGATTGTTAAAAACAATTATCTGTTCTTATCGCTACCTAACTGGTGGCTACAGCAGGACAAAAATAGTGATAAATGAAAGATAATAACAAACAAAAGTAAAAAGGGTTGGTGTTTGGTTAAAATTTCAATCTAACTCATTGTGGTAAAAAATATATGAAATAGGAAACAGTAAAAATTAGTTACCGAATTCAATTAACATAAGTCCCGTGAGTTAAATAGATGATATTTACAACCAACATGTAACCACCGATCAGAGAGTGCTGATGATGAAATCGTAGCTGGTTTCGAAAATGCATTCCACTCGGCTAGTGTCGGTAAAAATATAATTTTTCAAGATTTATTCTTTCATTTATCACAATTAAAAAAAAATTCTTTGTAAAAATAAAGAATATTAATATGAACTCAAGCCTGATTAAAAATTTAAATAATAGTTTAAACAGAAAAGTTCGACAAAATAAAAATTCAATTTATATAAACACAGGGCACGGTGCAAAAAATCATTCATTCACTGTTAGTCAGTCAACATTTCGTTGTATACTGACCTCACAGAAAATAAAACAAATGATTATAAACATTGATTGTTAAAAACAATTATCTGTTCTTATCGCTACCTAACTGGTGGCTAGAGCAGGACAAAAATAGTGATAAATGAAAGATAATAACAAACAAAAGTAAAAAGGGTTGCTGTTTGGTTAAAATTTCAATCTAACTCATTGTGGTAAAAAATATATGAAATAGGAAAAACTAAAAATTAGTTACCGAATTCAATTAACATGAGTCCCGTGAGTTAAATAGATGATATTTACAACCAACATGTAACCACCGATCAGAGAGTGCTGATGATGAAATCGTAGCTGGTTTCGAAAATGCATTCCACTCGGCTAGTGTCGGTAAAAATATAATTTTTCAAGATTTATTCCTTCATTTATCACAATAAAAAAAAAATTCTTTGTAAAAATAAAGAACATTAATATGAACTCAAGCCTGATTAAAAATTTAAATAATACTTTGAGTTCTTTCATTGCAATCAAAAACAGTTGAAATTAGTTATAAAATTAAGAGCACTTTATTTATTTAAATACACTCAGATATTGTTTTATAGCACTTAACTTATTGTTATACACTTTTATTGTGCGCAATTTCCTATCCAATCAGCTGCAGATTGTTGGCATCCAACCCAATAGAAACGTTGCTTTATCTTTTCCATGGATTTTGTTACACCAAGATGACCACCGCTTGAACCATTCTGAAACTCCTTCAATACTCTTTGACTTTAGAGGATGGCACCACAATCAGGTTTGTTGTCGATTTACCATCAGTACTTTCCCATTTGCGATAAAGGCATCCGTTAATTACCTGCAGACTATTCCATAGCGCCCAGTATGATTTCATGAGTGGATATTTGGTTACGGGTTGGCCTTTTTTCTTCCTCCTTTGCTGATATAATTTTTGCCAGTATGGGATCGTCTCTTTGCGCCGCTGACCAGTCGTCACTTGTCTCTATATGTGTTAGTCGAACGTCAACGACACATTCTTTTCCTTCAGCTTTTGCACAATGTTGCACTCCAGTCTGCACGGTCTTCGGGAGAGTGCATCTGCATTTCCATGTTTATTGCCCTTTCTGTGCTCAATACTGAAATCGTAGCTCTGGAGAAGTTCAATCCAACGGGCTAGCTGTCCTTCAGGTTGTTTGAATTGTAGTAACCATCTGAGTGCAGAGTGATCGGTTCTTAGTTTAAAGTGTTGTCCATACAGATATTTGTGGTAATGCTTTACACACTCTACAACTGCCAGAAGCTCTCGACGTGTTACACAATAATTTCTTTCAGGCTTCGAGAGTGTTCGACTGTAGTAGCCTATCACCTTTTCTGTTCCATTAACAACCTGCGAAAGAACTCCATCTATCCCGTAGCCACTCGCAACGCTATCCAATACAAATTTCTCCAGCGATAGGATATGCCAAAACTGGTGCTACGCATAACAACTCCTTGAGCTTATGGAATGCTTGTTCTTGTGCTTCAGCCCACAGGAATGGTCGTGACTTCTTAGTGAGCTCATGTAGACTTGCAGCGACACTGGCAAAATTCGGCATAAATCGCCTGTAGTAGGTACAGAGGCCTAGAAAACTACGTAACTCATGCAGATTTTTCGTCCGAGGCCAGTCCTTCACAGCTTGAACTTTATCTTCGTCAGTTGATATACCATCCTCTGCGACTCAATGCCCCAAGTATTTAACCTCTTTCTGGAACAATGCACACTTCTTTGCGCTTAGTTTAAGTCTAGCCACTGATATTCTTTTAAGAACTTCTTCTAGATTTTTCAGGTGATAGGCAAAAGTCTTACCCATGACAATTTTGTCATCAAAATACACCAGGTATGTCTTCCAATGAAGTCCCCTTATTCCGCGTTCCATTAATCGCTCGAATGTAGCTGGAGCGTTGCATAGTCCAAATGGCATCACGTTAAACTGCTATAGCCCGTCACTTGCACTAAAAGCTGTTTTATCCTTATCTGTATCAGATATTTCTACTTGCTAATAACCACTTTGTAGGTCTAATGTAGAGAACCATTTTGTTTCAGCTAGCGTGTCCACAGTGTCATCTATCCTTGATAGCGGATAACTGTCCTTCTTAGTGACGTCATTCAGTTTTCTTTAATCGACGCAAAATCTTGTGCTGCCATCTTTCTTTTTAACCAAAACTACCGGTGATCTTCAAGGACTTGAAGAAGGTTCTATTACTTCATTCCGCTCCATTTCATTGACAAGTTCTTTGACTTCATTACGTTTCGCTAGAGGAATACTTCTAGGAGCTTGTTTTATAGGCCTTGCATCGCAGGTATTTATCTGATGTTCCACAAGTGATGTTCTACCTGGGTGTTGACTTTTCAGAGCGAAGATGGATGCATGTTTTCTGAGTAGCTGTTTTGCTTTATTTCTATCGGGCGGCGATAATCCTTTAACCCACTTCTCTGCGTATTCTGCTAGCATCTCCTGCTCTTTGTTTGACATACTGACAGGACCCGATTTCATTTCGCAATTAATTATTGCCTCAGATTTAGCACATTGACCTAATTCGGATTTTGGCTTGACGACTTTTTCACAGGCGGAAAGGTTAGGCACTCTTACAGGGACTCTTCCGTCTTTACTGGTTTTGACAAGGGCTTTTGCTGTTAGTAAGTCACTTTTTATATCGGTTTGTTCTACCACCCACAACCGGTTGTCAACACAATATCCCTCTATATGCGCCCATACTACACTTTCTGACTGTGGTGGTATTTTCTCATATTCTGTAGCAATTAGTTTTCTTACAGGCATCTTATTTTCATAACCAACATCTAGGGGTATTTCAACATTTCGCCAAATCATAACTTTCTGGCCCATGTGCAGATTAATGCCATGACTAATTATAAAATCTACACCGATGATTACTTCGTCCACAATATCGGCAACTATGAATACATGATTAACACTTATGTTAGCAATAGTTACTTTTACGTTTATTTTACTATAGACAGTAGCAGGCTCCCCAGTAGCTGTTCGCAGACTTACGCCACATAACGGTTCGATTGTTTTCTTTACTAAATCGGGCCTGATAATAGACTGCGATGATCCTATGTCTATGGTAAAAATATGCCTTCGACCATTGATATACCCACAAGCAGAAAGGTTGCTATTTTTCTGCTGCATATCTGATATGGAGATTGTGGAGACCTCGGTTATGGGAGCTAGCTCTTGCCCCGTAGTGCTAGCTTGTTTTAGTTTAACGGTGACTCATTTGATGATTTAGTGTTTGCCCGTTTGCTGTTTCCAGGTGGCGAAACAGATCCAGCCCGTTTCCTTGGTGCTTTGCAATTTCGTTGAAAATGTCCAATTTTACCACAATTATAGCATTTGGCGCTGGCTTTACCGTGCTTCTCCTCTAACGCCTGTATAACTGCATTTTTAATTTCGGTGACTATATCTCCGTCTTTTTCTGCGGTAATTGCGAGATTTCTAACCTTACATATTTGGGGCTTAGAGAGTAATTTTGCGGTCTCCTGTGTCAGAGCATATGATAGGGTTTCTGCTTTGCCATTTCGTTGAAAATGTCCACTTTTACCACAATTATAGCATTTGGCTCTGGCTTTACCTTGCTTCTCCTCTAACGACTGTATAACTGCATTTTTAATTTTGGTGACTATATCTCCGTCTTTTTCTGCGGTAATTTCGAGATTTTTCACCGTACATATTTGCGGCTTAGAGAGAGATTTTTTTTAGAGAGCAATTTTTCGTCAACATCTCTAGCCTGTGCACCGATGTCATTTTCAAGATCAGACAGTTTTTTTTATCTGTTTTACTGACATGCTTTTCAATGCCCTCTACTCTGTTATTGACATCTTCAGAAATTTATTGAAGTTTTTCGCTCGTAGCTCTAGCTGTTTCTTGCACTTCTCTAACTTCAGCTATTAATTTTTCATTATTAGCTCTAGAAGATTCCTGAACTTCGGCTAAAAATTTTTTGAACTTCAACTTTAACTTTAGCTAATATTTTCCATTATTAGCTCTAGAAGATTCTTGAACTTCGGCTAACAATTTTTTATTATTAGCTCTAGAAGATTCTTGAGCGTCCTGGAATTAAATTTCCATCTTTTCCACCAAAGCAGCAAGCATCGTACTTAAATCGATATTGTTTGTGGTTGCACGAGTGGAAACTTCCATTTCTTCTTTTTCGTCAAACTCGTAACCATCAATGTCAATATTACGCCGCTTAAATTCATCTAGAAGTCTCTTCTGCAATTTTACTTTATTACGTGTTGTCGGAAATGCCAGCTTACTCAATTCTTTCTTGAGTTGTTCTACTTTGAGCTCCTCAAATTTCATCTCTTTTATTATAATGCAATTTCACTTTTGACACCAGTTGTTACGTTTATACCTTTTATAAACGTTGAATTATTTCCTTTAAATAAACTTTGAGTTCTTTTATTGCAATCAAAAACAGTTGAAATTAGTTATAAAATTAAGAGCACTTTATTTATTTAAATACACTCAGATATTGTTTTATAGCATTTTACTTATTGTTATACACCTTTATTGTGAAACTCACTTTGACACACACTTAAGCAGCTCTACTGTTATACTGATTATGTTAGCTGTGTTGTTCCGCTATTTATAGTAACATAGTGGTGTTCGGTAACATCCGACAAAGTTCTCGTATGTACACACTAGTTCATTCGAAAGCCGTTACATTTGAATTAAAACGTAATGTTAAGAAATATGCAGGAATAATAAAAGTGCCTAAGAGTATGCTGCACATAATAACTCACATCATGTTCGAATAACCAGCGAAATAAACTAATACAAACAAAACTACTGTAATTTAAACTACTACAACTAAAATAAAATTATAATGTAAATTAAGCTATTTAAAAATAAAACTGTAACAGTATTAAATTGGAACAGTTTTTTATTAGTACAAAACAGGATAAGAAATTATATGAGAAAAATAAAAAAACAGGAAAAAACTACATTAAAAGTGTTTGAAAAGAATTGAAAAAAAAACAAAACAATAAAAAGGAGATTATTAAAACAAAAAAAAAACTAAAAAAATAAATCATGAAGAACAAGTAAGAGTGCTATATTCGGCCGTGCCGAATCTGGTAATACCCTTCACCATCATGTACATAGGAATAATCATAGCTTAACCTATATTTCATGTTATACGCCATTTTTCTTTATTATTTTCGACGCCGTCCTCGATTTTAAGTTTTTACGTAGTTAACTGTATTCTACTAGTAAAGCCCTTTCATTTGATAGCCATTTTGTTTTAGACGCCATCTTGTATTTTACATTTTTTAATAATTTACTTTATTCTTCTTCTCATTTGATACCATGATTGTGTGGGTTGAAGGAGTTGCATTTTAAAATACCAGAATTGGCTCATATATAAATTTATTGTCCGCCATTTTGTAGTGGCGGCCATCATGAATTTAAATTTTTTTATAGTGCCTTATATTGCACTAATCAAGTCCTTTCAAATGATACCAATATTAACTCTCTCGGTTATCCAAAAGCTGAAAAAATTGGTTTTCGTTTGAAAATTTTTGGAATGTATATTTTTGAAAAAAAATTGTGCCTATAACTTTACCGATTAGAGCCCGATTAATCAAAAATTTTTCACGAATATCTCTAGAGGCATATATCTACAAATAGTAGGAAAGGTACCTATAAATTATTCTATGGCTGAAAAATTTTAATTTTGATGGTCAAAATATGGGGAAAAACAGGCAGTCGTGTTTATTTGCTCATATCTCAGAAAGTTATAGGGCGATTGTGCTGAATTTCAATAGCGATTCATTCCCGAATATTTCCAAAAAATTGATACCATACACAGGTCTGAGAAATATGTGGTTGCTTCTAAAATTTCAACCAACACACGGACAGACGGACTTAATCGACTCCTCTATTCATAAGCTTTCAGAAAATATATACTTTATGGGGTCGGAAATGAAAATTGTAGAAATTACAAACGGAATGACAAAGCTATATATACCCTTGTGCACCACAGGTGAAGGGTATAAAAAGAATCTTCAAACTGTCTTTCAAGACACAAAAAGACATTCGAGTCGCTGGGGGAATTCATATTTCATCAAATTTTAAAAGGTATTTAAATATTAACATTCTTTAATTATAGATTTATTACGTATAGATACTTTTAAAATTTTACTTTTACAATTTTAGATGGCTTTGAACAGCAAATATCTTATCAATTTGATAGGAATTATTAAAAGGCCGTGGAGTAATCGAACGATGAAAATATTTACATGTTCCAAGAAGCTTATTATTCATAAAAATATATTTTATATTACACATTATTTTAAATAAATAATAAAAAAATGTATTTACTATTATTAATTAAAAACCAATTTATTTAATAAATGGTGTACAAGTCAACTTTAACTGGTTTGTACATCATGGATGATAGGTCATATGCATCATGAATGATTAGTCAGTCATGATGGATATATTTATCAGTAATGATTAGTCAGTCCTGACGATATTCTTATCAGGAATGATTAGTCAGCAGTGACACTTGTACACATCACTCCTGATTATTAAAAACACTGTAGAATGAGTAGTTCAGATATATGTTTGAATAGTGCACGAAGTTCACAAGTTGGAAAGAAAAACAAAACAACACGTACATTAATGTTTACATCAGTTTTTTCACATTGCCCTTAATAAAATTGTAGCAACTAATGATGTATAAACCCATCAGCAGTGCACATCATTTGATGCAGCATGTGTAGTGTTCTTGCTGGGTAGTTGATCTGCGGCCGATGTGTCTGTCTTACCTCTAACGTCAAAGTTTGTCAATGTAAAGCCAACAAAAACGAAATTATACAGCGAAATATTTGTCAATTAAAATCATTGGAAAAAAGTTAATTGTTCTAAATGTTGGGTTCCATCGCAAATTTTAGTGAATATTTTAGTAACAGAATAATAATCGATTAATGACACAATCGCCTAATCGATTCTACGGCCAGCAACAATCTATCGGTAATCATTTTCTCCCAGGTGAGAGCCGCAAAAATTATAACAGATAACCCGTTTTAAGTCGCGCAAGGTGACTTCGTCGACATTACAAAACTAACTCCATTCGGCATGACTATGATTTCTACAATTTCACATCGAATTTAAACTACAGGCCAGCCAGTACGCTCCCGCGCGCAGCGTTTATCGAAAATTTAGCTGCACCAGGAGCTGAGTTCGACGTTTTAACGAAAGCCGGTATTTGCAGACCATCCAGGAGTAATTGATCGATCCCACCTTTTAGAAGCAACCATATGTTTCATAGATCTGTGTATGGTATCAATCTTTTGGAAGTATCCGGGAATGAATTGCTGTTGAAACTCAGCACAATAGCCCCATAATTTTTTAAGATATCAGCAAATAAACACAGCTGCCTCTGTTTTTATACCCTTCACCTGTGGTGCACAAGGGTATATATAGCTTTGTCATTCCGTTTGTAATTTCTACAATTTTCATTTCCGACCCCATATATTTTCTGAAAGCTTATGAATAGAGGAGTCGATTAAGCCCTGACCGTCTGTCCGTGTGTTGGTTGAAATCAACTTTTAGAAGCAACTATATGTTCCTCAGATCTGTATATGGTATCAATCTCTTGGAAATATCCAGGAATGAATCGCTATTGAAATTCAGCACAATCGCCCCATAACTTTCTGAGATATGAGCAAAAAACCACGACCACCTCGTTTTTTTTCACAATTACAACAACAACGTACATACATACATACATGTAAAAAACATACCAAACAAAAAAATTACAAAAAAAAATATTAAAAATAAGAAAAAAAATAGTAAAAAAAAACTACAGAAAAAAAATTTAAAAAAAAAATTTAAAAAAAATATTAAAAAAAATAATAAAATATAAATAATATATTAAATAAAATAAAATTTTTTTGGCTCAGCTGGGATTCGATGCCACATTTATTCTAACGTGTACGTATGCACGTATTTTATATGGGATGAATGGTGATACAAACAATTGTTATTGCATGACTACACGTTGTGAAGGGTATATAAGATTCGGCACGGCAGAATATAGCACTGTTACTTGTTTCCCATATTTTTACCACCAAAATTAAAATTTTTTAGCCATAGAATAATTTATAGGTTCTTTTGCTACTATTTGTAGATTTAATATGCCTCTAGAGATATTCATGAAAAATTTTTTATATAGCGTGCTCTAATCGGTAAAGTTATAGCAAAAACTTTTTTTGAAAAATATATATTCCAAAAGTTTACAAACTAAAATCATTGTTTTTCAGCTTCAAGACAACAGAGAGAGACAATATTAATATCATCTAAAAGGACTTGACTAGCGCAATATAAGTACCATAAAAAAATTAATATTCATGTTGGTCGCCACTACAAAATGGCGGAAAATAAATTTATATATGGTATTTTAAAATGTAACTTCTTGAACCCTCTCAATATTGGTATAAAATGAAAAGGCTTGACCAGTAGAATACAGATAACTACGTAAAAATTCAAAATCGAAGATGTTGTCGGAAATAATTAGAAAAATGTTGTATAAAATGAAATATCGGTTAAGCTACGATGTGGGATTATACCTATGTACATGATGGTGAAGGGTATTATCAGAATATGGCACTATTACTTGTTTAAATTAAATTTTATGACCTTTTGCTGTGCAAAGCAGTTTTCATTTTCGCATATATCGATTACATTTGTATAGCTCGACATCAGCCGAACAACATCGACAGGACTTTATCTGAGTTTTTAGAAGACTGCGGGACAAGAAATTAGCTATCAATGTAAATAAGTTCGAATTTGGTAAAACAATTAAAATTTTTAGAATATTTTGTTTACGAAGATGGTATTTTTCCTTTATTCGAGCTCGTCGAACAATTAAAGAATTTCCGAAGCCTTCACTGGCTAAAGAATTAATGCAACACTTAATTTTTATAAAAGATTTTTACCAGATGTAACTGTAAATTAATAGAAACTTTAAAGAATTATAAAACTCAATGTCAAAAATTATTGTACTATACTAGAGTCACCTGAAGCAGAATATGCTTTTATTAATGGTCAAAAAGAACTAAGTGATGCAGCATTGTTGGCACATCAAAAAAATTCTCACAGTGAGCACTAAACGTCGACTCATCCGACATTCCGGTAAATGCTGCGCTTCATCAGTTCGTCCATGGTGAACTACAGCGCCTAGGATTTTATTCCAAGAAATTGTCAAATCCAAAAACAAAAGTATGACCGATATATCAAGGTATTTGCCATTTTCGATTCGTAAAGTCTGAAAAGGTATCGCCACGCAGGGTACGACAGTTAGACTACATGGGACAATTCACTACTAATATTCGCTATAAACCAGGTGATCAAAATACCACGACGGATCTTCTCTCCCATATCCAGTCAGTAAATTAACCCGTCAATTACGCTAATATCGCAACAGCTAAAGAACAAGACAAAGAGCTTTAAAATTTTAAATCAGGTAATTCATTAACGACTTTTGCATTTTCAGACTCTCTATTTGATTTGAATTGCGACTGCTCAACAAAAAACTTTCGGCCTTATATTCCGAATTAGTTGACCCTGGCGTTTAGAAAACGACAAAATTGTTACAGCTTGTTTTGTCTAATTGTCTGATCATTCTGAGTAAAATGGTTTAACAGAAACGTGGCACCGCGTGTTTAAAGCCTCACTACTCTTCAATAGTAAAAAATTGGGTTCACCGACTACTATCTATTTCATTTAGACTACGCACTGTTTTCAAGAACAACTTTGATGCCTCCCTATTGAATAAATTAAAATACGAAAAATAAATCAGTTAAATATTATATAACAAGAGAAAAAACAAATAACAGTGCAATATTTGGCCGTGCCGAATCTTATATACCCTTCACAACGTGTAGTCATGCAACAACAATTGTTTGTATCACCATTCATCTCATAGACCCCAATTCTGAATATTCCCAGGGAAATGAATTCCCCGGGAATTAATTTTTCCCGCGAATAAAATTCCCCTATTCTAAAGAGTCGGGGAAGGGAATAACAAGGGAGAGAGAATTTTACATTTTCGAAGTCAGCTGTTTGCTTTTGCTGTTTTGTTTTGACAAAATATTTGCTAATAATTTTTAGCGTAAAAAGTGAATATTCGTTAATAATAAAAAAAAATTGTTAAAAGTGAACAAAAATGTTTAGTGTAGCGTTGATAATAATAATAGCTGAAGCAGAAAACTTTGAAGCACAAGAATAAGCAAAGGGTAGAAAGGAAAATGCTAAGTGACGCCAGCAACCCACTTGAGTTGCCGCACGCTTTGTAAATTTTACTTTTGGAAGGTTAGAAAAATATTACAGATTGAATAAACCGGCGTTCAAATATCTGTTGGACGTGTTAAGGTATTCAGCCCAAACGTAAGTCCTTTGGAATTTCTCCAATCGTGAAATTAAGTGCGACTTTCCGCTTCTTTGCTGAAGGTTTGTACCAAACGGGTATTGGTAAAGATTACGGTGTGTCTGTGGCTCAGTGTAGTGTTAGCAAAGTTCTGGCAGAAGTTATTAATATATAAGGAACATTTACGCCCAATGTAGATAACTTTCTGCAGAACAGAAGTGCAAAAACGGAAAGTTGCGTTAGTTCTTTATGTGAAGTATGGCATTCCAAACGTTATTGGATGTGTTGACGGAACTCAAAAAATTAAAGGTCTGTGATCATGAGCTGAGGATTCAGTACGTTGATGCCTCACATCCCGGAGCGTGTCACGATTCATTTATTTGGAATTCTGGCGAATTGCATGCTCATCTTGAGCAAGAATACCTTAGAGGTGGCAGCAATTATTGGCTTCTTGGTAAAGTTTTGAATGATAACAGACAATTCATATATTAAACACGAATTTTTTCTAGGAGGCTTATAGATGCCCACAGGATGAGTTTGTTGAAATAAAATTCACTCCAAGTGTTGAAATGTGGTTTTAAAAAATAGATCGAGGTGCATTCTTGGTGCTAGACAGCTGCACTCTGCTCCAAAAAAGGCTGCTAAAATAACAAAATTCTGATGTGCGTTGCATAACATCTGCATTTATTTTAAATGCAATTCTGAAGTAAACGATGTAGGAAATTAAGATTGTTTGAGCGTTCAGGATAATGATGTGGTATCCTTAGCCTCACCACAATATTTATCCATTGCCCAAAATATTAGAAAAAATATTGCGAACAATCTGTAATAAATTTCTGTAATAAAGCCATTTCTTATATTTATACATTTTTTTAATAAATATAACATTTTATTAAAAAAATTTAAACAAAAAAAAAAAAAATAAAAAAAAAACAATAAATAAAAATTATAATTATTTTAAAACTAAAAACAATTCATTATTCTGTTTCCTGTTTGTTGTGTTTGTCCTAAAAGTAACAATAAATTACAATATTTATCACATTTTTTTATAAAAAAATATTAAATGCTTACATTTTTGTCACAACTCCCTTTGAATTTGTTGGCGGATTTTTCCCCAAAATTTGTTATTACATTCTCCCTTTAATTACCTTTCGAAATACCTGCTTTTTTTTCCCAGGGAACAGTTTCCCAATTTCGAAGTTCATTTAGAATAAGGGAAAGGGAACAAATTTCCCCGGGAGAAATTATTTAGAATAGGGGAACAGGGAATAGGGAAACAATTCCCAGGGAATTGTTATTTAGAATTGGGTTGATATAAACTACGTACATACATGTAAAAAACATACATATAAAAAACATACATATAAAAAACATACCATTGTAAAATTATAAATTGAGTTTACGTATGTATGTTTCTAAAAAAAATTACAAAAAAATATATTAAAAACAAAAAAAAAAAACAACAAAAAAAAATTACAAAAAAAATTTTTAACAAATATTAAAAAAAAAATTAAAATTAATATATAAAAAAATATAAATAATTTATAAAATAAAAAAAATTTTTTTTGGCTCAGCTGGGATTCGAAGCCACGTTTACTCTAACCAGTATATGTATGTTGTTGTTGTAATTGTGAAAAGAAACGATGTGATCGTGTTTTTACTCAGGAAATATATATTTGAAGTTTCATGACTCTACGTTAATGCGTTTGGACACAATTCCATTTTATTCAATGTTGGATGGACACGGTTTTTTCGACCTACTCTTGCATTACGAGCTATAACTCCTTTCCTAATATTCCGATTTAGCCCATTTTTTAGCCCCCTAGAAAAAGTGTAACGTCCGTAACAGACAAAAATTAATTTTTTGTATATGGACTTTTTTTGTTTATTATGCAAAATTAGCTAAAAAATGTGCAAATGCACATAAGCCTCAAAATCGACTTCCATTTTTTGTAACGTCCGTAACGAAACTTTAAGCTAGCATAACCTTTTTTCAAAAACAGTTAACCTTTAAGTTTAAAACAAGTCTTAAAGTACTCTGAAAGAACCTCATTTTGCAAAAAATTTCATGAAAATATTCCAAAGTGAACGCCAGCTGTGTCAATCTTAACAAGCAAATTTGCTAATACTATATTTTTATACCCTTTAGGGGTATATATGTATAGCTTCGTCATTCCGTTTGTAATTTCTACAATTTTCATTTCCGACCCCATAAAGTATATATTTTCTGAGAGCTTATGAATAGAGGAGTCGATTAAGCCCTGACCGTCTGTCCGTGTGTTGGTTGAAATCATCTTTTAGAAGCAACTCAGATCTGTATATGGTATCAATCTCTTGGAAATATCCGGGAATGAATCGCCCTATAACTTTCTGAGATATGAGCAAAAAACCACGAGCACTTCGTTTTTTTCACAATTACAACAACAACATACTGGTTAAAGTAAACGTGGCATCGAGCCCCAGCTGAGCCAAAAAAGTTTTTTTTTATTTTATATATTATTTATATTTTTACTATTTTTTTATAAATTTTTTTTTAAATTTTTCTTTCTTATTTTTAAAATATATTTTCTTATTTTTTTTTGTAATTTTTTTTTTGTTTAGAAACACATACGTAAACTCTATTTATAATTTTACAATGGTTATATTATACGTTAGTTTTTTACATGTATGTACGTATTTTATATGAGATAAATGGTGATACAAACAATTGTTATTGCATGACTACACGTTGTGAAGGGTTTATAAGATTCGGCACGGCCGAATATAGCAATGCTACTTGTTTTAATTATACATTGTATTTACATGTTTTTGAAATTGAATTGTAATGATTTTATTTTTGTTCTCATTGCTGAAGTACCTGTATTTTTGCTTGTTGTTCTCATATTTGATCTCGTATCTAGAAAATAATAGTTTTTTCAATATTAAATATTTTTACTCAATTTATATTTTAAATTCAAGTTTCTTTATTAATTTTTATAGTTTTGAAGTGTTTCTTTAACATTATAAACTATTTAATGCTCTTTAATAAAAAGTTTTTTTTATTAGTTAAAAAACAAATTTAATTTTGATTTGTTTTGCTGCGGAATCCCGGGAAATTAAAAAATAAATCTCGCATTCCCGCGAAACAAAAAATTGCGGAAAAAACCCTAGCTATAATAGTACGGAAAGTTGGTGGTGGGTATAAAAGATTCGGCACAGCCGAATATAGTGCTCTTACTTGTTAACCTTGTAATTATTAATTTATTAGTTAAAAAAAAAATTATAGAATATTTCATTAAGGTGAATTCACCCATTTGTTCTGAACAAAATTTTTTCCGGAGAATAACATTTTTTACTGAGAGTTTTCTGCAGAACGATTCACTCATTTAAGAAAATTTGTCCGAAAAAATAAAGCTGCCATATAATATAAAAATGCAAACGTAAATTATTTCATTAAAATATATGTGAAGAAAATGTCGGATAGAAGAAAACTAAAATTATTATTTTTAATTGAAGTGCATAAAGTCAATTATTTGCAAAAGATATTTATAAAAAAAAAATCGAAAATAAAATGAGTCGCAGTGAGAAAAACCCTGTTTTAAATAATTAGTTTTGTATGCACTATTGCTCATGTCATACAAACATTCTCTTCCTGGTTTTTTTTAATTCTTATATTAATTTTGGAGCAATATTTTCATTAAATTCCATTTTAATTGTTAATTTTCGGCAAAAACAATTTTTGTATAATAAATGTACTGCCACTGTATGATGTGGCAACCAAATTCAATTTTCATGTAAATATTGAAAAAAGTGGCATCCCAATTCAGTTTCTTCTTAACAAGAATTAAAATTAAACCAATTCAAGAAAAATCTTTCTGAACAAAATAATCTCTCTCTCTCTCTCTCAAAAGTAAAACGTCAAACTCAATATAAAAAAAAATTGTTCTGAACTAAAATTTTATGGGTGAATCCAGCTTTACTCTTATATTAGCTTATGTTTATCTATTTGTTTGTTTACTTAACTGTTTAACGTTTTATCTTATGCTTAATAGACCCAGCTGTTCGAGCTACTTTTATAGTATTGTCATTGGAAAAAGCCGAAAAATAATAATATGATTTAAGAGCTGGAATATTTTTTACATTTGTCCATGTTTTTGATATTTCGTCAGATATAGTTTTGACATAATTTTTACCAACGTAAATTAGGAAAACGCCATTTATATATTTTTTTTTTTTGCTAATTTGTGAAAATCTCGAGCGTTTTTTAATATGAGATTTTGGGCATTTACTAGTTGCCAAGCTTTTCGCTTAACAACAGCGCCATCACCGCCAACCGCTCCTTTTTCATGCGAAGTAGCAAAAAAATTCCTAATTTCTAACGGTAAGTCCAGTACGTATAATATATTTACTTTACCAGCATTACATTCAAACTATAGTATCACTTCCTGTTGTAGTAAAGATGCTTATTCTTAAGAGGAGCAATAATGCGGACATGCGTTCCGTAAACACATCCTATAACGTTTGGAATGCCATACTTCAAATAAAGAGCTAACGCAATTTTCCGTTTTTGCTCTTCAGTTCTGCAGAAAGCTATCTACATTGGGCGTAAATGTTTCTCAAATATATTAATAACTTATACCAGAACTTTGCTAAGACTACACTGAGCCACAGAAATACCGCAATCTTTACCTACACCTGTTTGGTACCAACCTTCAGCAAAGAAGCCTAAAGTCGCATTTAATTTCACGATTGAAGAAATTGCAAACGACTTACGTTTGAGCTGAACACATTAACACGTCCAACAGATATTTGAGCGCCGGTTTATTTACTCTGTTATTTTTTTGCAAACCTTACAAAAGTAAAATTTACTTACAAAGTGTGCGGCAACTCAAGTGGGCTGCAGGCGTCACGTAGCATTCTCCTTTCTACCCTTTGCTTATTCTTGTCAGGTTGGTATGCTTCAGAGTTTTTTGCTTCAGCTATTATCAATAAAACATTTTCACTTTTAACAAGTTTATTTTTTAACAAGTATTTTGTCAAAACAAAACACCAAACAGCTGACTTCGAAAATGTAAAATTCTCGCTCCCTTGTTTTTCCCTTCCCCTACTATTTAGAATAGGGGAATTTTATTCGCGGAAAAATGAATTCCCTGGGAATATTTAGAATTGGGGTGTAAATCTTTTATATTATTACTAGTTTTGTCCTGCTCTAGCCATCAGCAAGATAGCGAAAGCAACAGATGACTGTTTTACAATTAATGTTTAGATTGGTGGCAACTTTGAAATTTCGAAAGCATCAAAACATTTACAAAACGCGTCATTTTAAAAAATTTTAACTTTTTATTCTATTTATTTCCTAAAATTCGAAATTTCCCATATAAAAATATAATAAGGAACATTAAGCAAAAAATAAAGTTCTATATCTATCCCTTTAAATCATAATGTTATCAATATGAACATATGATTACTCATGAAAATACTAACTACATTATGGTGTCAATTGTTATTTTGTGTAATTGTAAATTACAAAGTTTTTGCATATTAATTTCCTTTTTAGTTTTAATTCTCTAATAAACCATACAAGATATCAAGAAATAAGTATGGGAATTAAATAACAATAAATAATATAAAATATAAGTTAACAACCTCGACGACGTTGCCAGCAAGTTGCATTCGGTGGTGTCAGCATAAAATAACTTTATAACGTTCACACGCCTATCCAGCAGATACCTGTATGCAGGGTGTCAGGTAGCATGAGAACACACTTCTGCTGCGTCAGCGTCAGGGTACTCGTTTATACGTACACACATGTTGGTGCAACGTGACTACAAAATTGCCTGGTCAACAAGTGTGATGGAAAAAGGCAGTCTTGGTTGCGCGTCGAAACTCATCAGTTCGTGGTTCTTTAACTGTTGTTGTGTATTATTTTATTGCAAAGAAATTGACACTTTTTTTCGTGACAAGCTGGGCACCTGGCGTTTTAACATAATTCGGGAACGCTGAATCCAGTGGTGCCCGCGGTTTTTTAAGACTGGCTCTGGTTTTCGAGATATACCGTTATTTCGAAAATAGAGGAGGTTGCACAACATATGTTCGCGTAACTCAAAAATGCTTTAGCTTATTGAAAAACGTCTTTCTAATATCCGCAGTCGTTTTAGAAACATATTTTTTTTTTAAATTAATTTTTTTATCAAAATTTCGAAATTTTTGTTTTTCAAAAATTCATAAAAAATTAAAAAATGCAGCTAGGCTTCTAATTTTTTGCAGACATATAAAAAACAAAGCTGCAAATAAAACAAGCCATAAATAACACTGCTCGACAAAAAATAATTTTTTGTCTTCCCGTTAAATAAAACTATGTGGTCTATATGGATTTTGATGCGCTGAACTCGAATCCGTAGTAGGTTTTTTCCATCAGATCGGTATTTTTTTTATGGGCATGCCAATTTTTTTCGCCTAAATTAGCCAGGTACGGAGACATATTTCATCCTAACTCGATAACCAGTCATCCGGTTTTCAAAAGTAAAACCCCAGAAGATGTGTGAATTATTTTTGGAATTATTTAGAAATTAATGGAGAGAAAAAAATTTTTTCGTGCAAAATACGTAAAATTTTTCAATTTAAAAATAGAATTTAAAAAAATATAAAGCAAATATTCAACATTTTGTACTTTTTTCTGAGAACTACTTATCTTAAAAATAAAAAAAGCCTTAAACCATAAAAATCGGTTAAAAAATGTAGATTTTATTGTCAATATACCGCAGGTACCCAATAATTTGAAATCACAGGTAATTCAAAAATACTATGTTTTAATTCCAATAACCATGCAAAATACCGTTGTACTTCTGTTCCATTACCTGCTTACCTAACGAAATGCTATATCATATATAAGGCTGGTTGCATTACAATATTGGGAAATAAAAAAATATGCCAAGTCTCCGTAAAATCACTACTGAAACAAGTACCTTGTATGAATCATATTTTTCTTTAAGTGTTATATATGGTAAGAGTTGGACACCATCAATAGTGTGTACACACTGCATTAACCATTTAAATAAGTGGGGAAAAAATGGAGACGCCATGCCATTTGGTGTTCCAATGATTTGGAGAGATCCCATAGTTCATGTTGAAGATGAGTGTTATGCGTGCAAAAATTATACAGCGAGTATGAACAGAAGAAAAATGACTTATATATCTTATACTGAAACAGCATATGCTTGATTTCCGCTGCCACATTCTGCTGAAATTCCTGTTCCGGATAGCCATATACCAACAGAACATATTCCCTCAATAATTGATTCTGTTGAAGCAGGTGGACCAGCTACTTCAATGTATCAACCGTCATGCATCACGGTTCCATGCAGTCACAATGAAATCACGTAAGATCGTCTGGATATAATGGTACGGCGTCTAAAATTATCTCAAAGACAGAGCATCTTCTTGTCAAAAGAGTTAAAATGAGCTAATATTTTAGCACTAGGTGTACAAATATACGGGGCTTTCAATCGCCATAGACGATTTACGATTTTTTTTAAATCTATTGAGAATAATTCTATCGCGTATTGTACTGACATCCGCGGCTTGGTTTTAACAATGCAAAATGAATATTATCCTGGAGATTGGCGCTTATTCATTGATTCTTCCTAAAGTAGCTTAAAAGCAGTTTTGCTACATGTCACTAATTTAAAAAGTCCTATTCCGATAGCACTAAGCACAAATACTAAAGAGACAAACGCATCAATGAAAAAAATAATACAGTTAATTAAAAATGAAGACCACAAGTGGAAAATATGCGCAGATTCAAAAGTGATAGCTCTTTTAAGAGGCATGTTATTGGGCTACACTAAAAATATGTGCTTATGGAATACACGTTTGGATGGCGACCAATACAATACAAGGGATTGGGCTTTACGTGAGGAAAGCAGATTGCATAGAAACAATGTTATTGAACTACCACATGTGCCGGTGGAAAAGATTTTGCTTTCTCCACTCCAAATCAAACTGAGTATTGTTAAAAATTTTTTTAAAAACATTGAGCCCAGATGGTGTTGCTTTAACCGAATTGCACCGAATTTTTCCACGATTAAACGGCATGAAAATAAAAGAAGGTATGAACTCTTAACTACTTTATTTAATTAGATTTATATTTCATATCATAATGTTTTTATTTTACAGGAATTCTTAATGGACCGGAATTTGAGGTTGCATTGAATGATATTGAGCTATTGCCCTGGAATTGTGTAAAATCAGTAATAGAAAATGTATTAGGAAATCATCGGTCTAAAAACAGGCGAATTTTAATGAAAAATATGCTAACCGCATTTAAAAACTTAAACGTTAGAATGTCATTGAAAATACATTTTTTGCATTACCATGCCGAAAAATTTAGTGAACAATCACCAGACGAGTCTGATGAACATGGCGAGAGATTTCACCAAGTAACAGCGAGGCTCGAACACTGGTATAGCGGCAAACAACTTGATTCGCTATTAGGGGATATTTGTTGGAATCTGTAGGAGGAAGAAAAATAAATTTCTAAATAAAAACTTTTACTTTAACTACTTAACAAAAATTTTTTAGTTTGGTTTGTATAAAAAATTAAAAAATCTCATCCTTTCTGAAAAAAATCAAAAGTTGTAGACAGACTTTAACTACTAATAGCTTATTTGGTTTGGAACTTTGTTTTTTATGCGCGTAGAACCCTAGCGTTAAATTTTGCACCTGCAGCGCCTGAGATACCCCTAGACGGGCCAAATGTATGATCAGCGCAACTTTATTTTTCATTCCCATCCTTTGTTTCTAAGGCCTAGGATTCACTCCCATGGGGATAAAATGTATGACCGACCTCCAATGTTTTTTGTTTTTAACATTTTCTCAAATTATACTTTCCCGTTATCTCCATCCCTTAGGGGGGTGGCGTTTTATGAAATTCTTAAATTAATTAAAATTTGTCGACTTTTGTGAATAAAATCAAAAATTGCTAACAGATTTTAAACATTTATGGCTTGTTTTGTTTGCAGCTTTGTTTTTTATATGCCTGCAAAAAATTAGAAGCCTAGCAGCATTTTTTAATTTTTTATGAATTTTTAGAAAACAAAAATTTCGAAATTTTGATAAAACAATTAATTTTTTTTTTAAATTATGTTTCTAAAACGACTGCGGATATTAGAAAGACGTTTCACTTTTCTTAAATGAAATTTTATTGCGGAATTTGTATGTTGTGGAACCTCCTTCATTTTCAAAATAACGGTATATCTCAAAAACCAGAGCCAATCTTAAAAAACCGCGGGCACCAACCAATCCAACTAGGATTCCTTTAACTGGCGCCCGAGCAGGGACCCTTCCAATAAGGAACGGATTCCTTAAGTGAAGTGTAAATAAATAAGGTTCTGCGATTTCTACGGGACCCTTCAGACGTATATCACTAAAATAAAGTAATCTCAATAATAAAAATCACAGGTTACCAGAGTGAAAGTGGAGACTCCCGTACCTTAAGAGGAGTCCAGGATCTTCCGCGAGGAATACTAAAAACATGACAAAAAAAGTTTTCCTAGTTGGTCGCGCCGCGTCGCGCTAACCAAGGCTTCAACTAAAACAAAAGGATAAAAATTTAATATGAGAATTTGAAAAAAAAAGAAAGAAGTAAACATACAAATAAATATAGTAAAAAGATTGTAGATATACAAAAAATTTAAAAATTTAGTAAAAAAAAAGGAAGATATATCTGATTGAAAACCAATAAAATTCGATAAAGAAGAAAAGAAAAACAAATTAAAATTTTTTTTTTTAATTAAAAAAGTTGGAATAAAGTTAACACAGGCCAACACTCAATTTGCTTCTTTGAATTTATCAACTGATTCTAGTTTATTTGGGTGCGCTGAATTCAAATCAGTTTGTCTCTATCAGCTCTAGTTTTCATGATATAGCTTTTTTATACCATCCACTGTTAGTGAGGAGGGTATATATCAGGCACTTCAATTGCATATCGGAAGTTAGTTGCTTGTAAGAAGTGGTTAATTGAAGTTGGCAAAGTTTATTCAAAAAGTGTTGATCTAAATAGAAATAACTTCCAATAGAAGATGTAAAAATAACGCTGACACATTTTATATATGTGGAAAATACACCTTAAAAGAAAACATAAGACTTTTTATATTTAATTATCCGAGCCTAAGGTCATACAACAGTTTTTATTCTTTTTTTTATATAAAAAAGCAACACAAATTAAACAATATTTTATTTCTCAATATTTCGCTACTCCTTCGTGTAGCATCTTCAGGAAAATTAATTAACAAATTAACAAAAATTACAAAATTTTTCTTTTTTTATACTAATAATAAAAATTTTTGAAACAAATTTCGGAAAATTGTCATACAAAAAATTATACACTAAAAAACAAAACTTAATTACTTATAATCTATTACATTATAAAAATATTCCATTTCCGCTTTCTAAAAATTTTGAACTAAATATTTATAACTCTGAGCTATTCCCTCTGTATCTGATTTGTAGTTAATCCTATGTGTTATTGGTGTGTTTATTATCTGTAACATTTCTAATAAATAACGACGTTTGTAACTATCTTCCGTATTCAAAACTATTGTATTTCTAAAATCCGGATCATGATTAACATTAACACAATGTGATGTTAATGCAGTGAAACATTATTCCTGTATTTTTGGTCCGATTTATGTCCTGCAATTCTAGTCTTGAGTTTATTCTTAGTTGTACCTATATATACCTTATTGCATGTTTCACTACTACTACCCTTACATAGAATTTTACATACTACATTAAATCTTTCAAAATGGTAAATTTTGTCCTTTGTCTTACTAAATAATTTACCTAATGTATTGTACGTTTTATGAGTCATTTTATATTTATCATTTTCAAAAATTCTTGATCTTTCTAATCGTTCTGACACTATAGGTACGTATATTAACGATTTATAAATCTTTGGTTAACTAGTGTTGGTCATCTCAAGTCCTTTCTGACCTTTATATTGTCCAATTAAACTATAAATTATTTTCCTAGGAAAATTATTATCATACAATATATCTATGATCTTCCTTCTATTATTCTTATGAAATTCGAAATCACTTATAGTTAGTATCCTCCCTATAAGGTTTTTGGCTGCATTAATAATAATTCTTTTGGGATGTTTCAAATAATAATTAATGATCCTTCCTGAGGAAGTAGGTTTCTGGTACAAATCCATTAATAACTTATTTCTCCTTCTTATTATTAATGTGTCCAAATAGGAAAGTTTTGAATCACATTCCTTTTCAATAGTAAATTTTATATCTTTATGAAAAGAATTAAAAGTTACCAAAATATGGTCTATTGTATCCTCTGAAACAACACAAAATAGGTCATCAACATATTTTGTAATAATTTTTGGTTTTTTAGTCAGTTTTTTGATACATGTATCTAAATTTTCAGAATACGTAAAAATAGATTTTTCTCAATTTTTGTATGTTCTCTTATCATATCCCATTTTTCATCGATAATACAAATGGCTAAGTCTATGGAAATACTAGGAAAAAGTGATACAACATCTAATGAAATTAATTTTTCATTATTATTTATTCCTATGTGACTTAATTTATCTTTGAAATGTAATGAATCCCTTACATTATAAATAGAATTTTTATTAATGTTTCTAAGAATGTTTGTAATATATTTACATAATCCGTAAGAAGGGGAATTAATAAAAGAACAAATTGGTCTCAAAGGAAAATTCTCTTTATGGATTTTTGGTACTCCATATAACCTAGGAGCAATAGCAACATTTGTCTTAAGATTATTCTTTTCCAAAGATGTGATCACCCTATGTTTGAAAAGTTCTTCAACTATGTCATTATTATTTTTCTGTAATTTTCCAGTAGGATCTTTCACTAAAGTCTTATATGTGGTAATATCACCCACAATATCATTCATTCTAGAAACATAATCACATTTATCCATAGCTACTGTCGTATTGCCCTTATCAGCATTTAAAATAATTATGTCCTTATTATTTCTTAAAAATTTTTGTGTATACTTTACTTTGTCCAATAAAAACCTATCTCTATTTGTCAACCTCATTTTATTTATATGGTCATCTATAATTGTCGTAAATTTAGACCTAGATATTTCCTGTTCTTCCTTCTCTTCTACATCACATTCATTTTTAATAGTAAATTTGATATCTTTATGAAAAGAATTAAAAGTTACCAATATATGGTCTATTGTATCCTCTGAAACAATACAAAATAGGTCATCAACATATTTTGTAATAATTTTTGGTTTTTTAGCCAGTTTTTCGATACATGTATCTAATAATTTCTCCATTACGATATCCGCTATAACTGGAGATGCTGGCGAACCCATAGGAAGTCCTTTCTGTTGTACATATATTCTATTATCATATCTAAAATATCTATTGTCCGTAATACAAAATTTCAGAATACGTAAAAAAGAAACCAATTGGGTATTGTAATACGTAATTTAAGTTTTTATTTGACTAGTGATGAAATGAATAGGTTTTTATTATATGAAGATAGAATAGCAATTAAGATTAATGAAAAAATTAAAAATGTTCATAGGAAAAAGTTTGATAATCTTAGTAATTTGTAAACAAATCAAATGTAGATATTCCTTTAGATACACAGTGGGTTCTTTCATTAGGACCAAAATACTCATTACCAGTTAGAAAAGAAAAGTTTCCAATATTGAAAATGATAGCTGATGGAGAGGATTTTTTACAAACAATGGAAGAGAAACACGTCGGAGTCACGTCGGGGTCACCAAATGTTTTAGATCAACTGTTTTGTTGATCAAATGAAAATTGTGTAGTCGCAAGGCTTAGGTGCCAAGCAACTATTTTTATTCTTTGTCAAGTCAGTAACACCAGGACAAATATTATTCTGTAACACAAGCACTTGAACTTGGTTACTACGGAGCAGAGAAAACAATTAAACACTTCAATAGGTTTATTATATCTCTCTCGTGAGCTGGTGATATTGTGGTAATCCTTAAGCCGCCAATCAGCCAAAGGAAATCACGTCGGGGTCACCAAATGTTTTAGATCAACTGTTTTGTTGATCAAATGAAAATTGTGTAGTCGCAAGGCTTAGGTGCCAAGCAACTATTTTTATTCTTTGTCAAGGCAGTAACACCAGGACAAATATTATTCTGTAACACAAGCACTTGAACTTGGTTACTACGGAGCAGAGAAAACAATTAAACACTTCAATAGGTTTATTATATCTCTCTCGTGAGCTGGTGATATTGTGGTAATCCTTAAGCCGCCAATCAGCCAAAGGAAATCACGTCGGGGTCACCAAATGTTTTAGATCAACTGTTTTGTTGATCAAATGAAAATTGTGCAGTCGCAAGGCTTAGGTGCCAAGCAACTATTTTTGTTCTTTGTCAAGGCAGTAACACCAGGACAAATATTATTCTGTAACACAAGCACTTGAACTTGGTTACTACGGAGCAGAGAAAACAATTAAACACTTCAATAGGTTTATATTATCTCTCTCATTTATTAACATAATTTGATTTCTTATATACTAATTTATTGCTGTATATGCATTAAAATAACTTAAAATAAGTGTTACAAAACATACATTCAAAATTACTGACCTAGCACAATGTACTGTTGTCTTATTAATTAGTTTACTTTAGTTCATTGCACCTCATATTCAAATTTGTTTACTTTGCAAAAGTTGTGCAATGAACTCTACAGAATTATTACTAAATATAAAATACAAGTCAGAAACGTAAAATATAACTATATACAGCAATTAAATGTGTCAATAATTTTAAATAATAATACTCAAATTCTGCACATGCAGCAAAATGGATCACAATTAAATATTAAACGTAACAGTGCTTTAAATGTATGCATATATTGTGTAAATTAACTGTGAAAGTATGAACAGACACATTAATAATAAGAAGGGGAAATAAGTTATTAATGGATTGGTACCAGAAACCTACTTCCTCAGGAAGGATCATTAATTATTATTCGATACATCCCAAAAGAATTATTATTAATACAGCCAAAAACCTTATAGGGAGGATACTAACTATAAGTGATTTTGAATTTCATAAGAATAATAGAAGGAAGATCATAGATATATTGTATGATAATAATTTTCCTAGGAAAATAATTTATAGTTTAATTGGACAATATAAAGGTCAGAGAGGACTTGAGATGACCAACACTAGTCAACCAAAGATTTATAAATCGTTAATATACGAACCTATAGTGTCAGAACGATTAGAAAGATCGAGCATTTTTGAAAATGATAGATATAAAATGATTCATAAAACGTACAATACATTAGGTAAATTATTTAGTAAGACAAAGGACAAAATTGACCATTTTGAAAGATCTAATGTAGTATATAAAATTCCATGTAAGGGTAATAGTAGTAAAACATGCAATAAGGTATATATAGGTACAACTAAGAATAAACTCAAGACTAGAATTGCAGTATATAAATCGGACCAAAAATACAGGAATAATGTTTCACAGAAAACTGCATTAACATCACATTGTGTTAATATTAATCATGATCCGGATTTTAGAAATACAATAGTTTTGAATACGGAAGAACTTTTCTCAAATACGAATATGTAAAAGAAAAACAAACATCATCGGTCGAAAATATTTCACGCCAAAGTTAACGACTTTCTGGAATTATTTTTAATAAGTGCTTATAAATTTCAAGTGAGTTAATTATATGCATACATAATTAAATTTTTCTTGTATATAAATGATTTTATAACAACCGTAAAACCAGCAGTAGTTTCCATGGTTCATTTTTATAAATATAATCGTATGTACAAATTGTTTTTAAAAGTGGTCACAGAATTTGTAAGTATAATTTTTTTCATTTATGATTGAATTTTTCTAGTAATACTTTTTTATAAAATTCACTTTGTGTAGAAGCAAAATGTCTGAAGTTTGGAAATATTTTCAAAAAGTAGACAACGCAGCACAATGTAATATTTTCCCGAAAAAGTTAATATTCAAAGGCGGTAGTACTAGTGGTCTCATACGGCACCTTCTTTTGGTCCATAAAATAAAATTTGAAAATCATTCTTCAACACTTGCACCAAATAAAAAAAATAATTCCACCATTGAAAGTTTTTTAGACACCCAATCATTACCAGAAATTGTTTCAAAATTGGCAGCAGCCGATGGAATATCTATTCGAACAATTACACAAAGTTCTTTTATTTGTCAAAGTTTTTTCAGTAAAAATATGACGTTACCAACGCCGTTAAAAATACGATGGTGAAAACAATATCGAGTCAAATTTGCGACAATTTGAGGTTTGCTCTTGTATTAGACGAGTGGAGTAGTGTTGCCCAAAAAAGATATCTCTTTACATGGCATATAATTATTTTTAGAATTTGGGTTAAGTTTATATTTTCGGAAGATGTAATGCTGACACAGTAAGGACTCTAATGGAAAATAAACTACTACCAAAACAATGAATTATTAACCAAATCGTGATGTTAAAGTTCACAAACATTATTTATTTTAAAAGAAATAATATTTTCGGGAATTCCCGGGAAGACGATTTTTTAATTCCCGTTTCCCGGGAATATAAAAAGACCGGGAAATCCCAAACCCTAAATGTAATAGACTATAAGTAATTAATTTTTGTTTTTTGGTGTATAATTTCTTGTATGACAATTTTCTGAAATTTGTTTCAAAAATTTTTATTATTAGTATAAAAAAAGAAAAATTTTGTAATTTTTGTTAATTTGTTAATTAATTTTCCTGAAGATGCTACACGAAGGAGTAGCGAAATATTGAGAAATAAAATATTGTTTAATTTGTGTGGCTTTTTTATATAAAAAAAGAATAAAAACTGTTGTATGACCTTAGGCTCGGATAATTAAATATAAAAATTTAAAAAAAGAAGTCAAATAAAATAAATAATTATTGTGAAAACATAAGACCTATTTCGGAATGTGTTAAAAATCGTATTTAGATTACTTTGGAGTTGATCTTGGTGACCAAGACAAAAGCTGGGCTCCACACATTGTGGATTCAAAGAAGCAAAAATCTTTTTTAATTTTGTCGGGCTGTACTATCAATCGCAATTAATCTTGTCCCGCAGCATCCAGTTAATCGTTATTCCAACCAGTTTACAAGGAATGCACACGTCTATGATTAATTTATTAGCCGATACCTATCATGGTCGGATCAGCCCCATTCTGCTAACCCCACAACAATTTTCTACTGAAGTTGATAACATAAAGGCAAACCTTCCAGCAGATCTAGCACTACCAGTAGTGGATAACATTCACCTATACAGCATCGTGACAACTAATGCATCAGTTTTAAACCACCACGTTATTTGCACATGGTTTATCCCATTGGTGCATCAAGTTGAATATGATGTGTTTTACCTTACCCTACATTTACACCTGAAAGTAACTTCATGAAATTTCTGTATACGCATTATAAATAAAAATGTCTATGAAATAGAACATTTTCATGTAAATTTCTTGTGCGTATACACAGGAAAGTGAAATTTCATTTGAAAAATGTCGTCGAAGCGTAGAGTCGTAATAATTGCTATACATTGTACATTGATTAGCGTAATTTGTCTTCCTTTTTTTACTACCTTTAGAGTTTTTTATTTATTTATTTATTTAATTTATAGTCTATAGATTATAAATTCTTACAGACTAAAGTATGTAAAATAACAAAATAAAATAAAGGTTATATATAAAATAATATTCTATACAATTCAACGATTTAAATATAAAATAATATTTCTTTTCACAATTTCTTTACTTTCATTAAGGCTAATATTAAAGGTGATAATAATTATTAAAGTTTTCACATATACGACGAAGAGGATTATAATTAGCATAGTTGGATCTATAGTATTTTAAGTTAATAAGACGGAAGTTTCGAGTTGGTCTGGTTGGAACATTAAAAGATATTTTACTTAGCAGGAATTCAGAGTCGACATCGCCTTGAATTAGGCCCAGCACAAAAGAAAAACTCAGCATTGAACGACGACTTCTTAAAGTTGATAATTTTATAAGACAAAGTCTGCTTTCGTATGAAGGTAGTAAAAACGAATTCCATCCAAGGCCACGTAGACAAAATACCAAAAACTTTTTTTGTACAGACTCGATACTATCAATGTGAATATTATAGTAAATATATTATAGTAAATAATTGATTCGTATCCTAGAATAGGTCGAACTAATGACGAATATAATTGTTTCGTAATATAATTTTATATATATAATTCCTTGCACCACCTCTTCATAACCATTTGTACACCATTTGCTTTGTTAAAAATTAGAGAAATATGGTCACGAAAATTTAATTGGTGATCAAGCAAAATACCAAGATCAAGAAAGTTTACACTCATTAATGCAATAAAGGTTAGGTTAGGTTAGATCCGGCAGCCGCCCGAAGGCATAGCTCACTTGGGTCCTCCGAGGGTCCCGTTGTGATACCGTAGGCACCATCGCCCGTTTGTCTATGTCCTCTGGCCGTCGTTCCTCAGCCATCCTGTCCTGTTTACGAAGGTATGGATCTTTCCTAGTTCAACTGCGGAAAGACAAGTTTTACTTATAAGTATTCGTTGACCCAGAATCTGGCGTCTCAGGTCCCCGAATGCAGGACAATTGCAGAGAAGATGTTCAGTCGTCTCCTCCTCTTCCTCGTTATCGTAACTTCTGCAGAAGTCGTTGTAAGGGATATTCAGCCTTTTCGCATGTGTACCTATAGGCCAGTGTCCGGTAATGACCGCTATGAGGTTCCTAAGGTGGATTCGGGGCATATTCACTGCATATTGCGTCCTATGCACATCCATGTCAGGCCAGATCTTTCTGGTTTCCAAACAAGTGGGTTCTCTCACCCATCTTTCCCTGGCATCCAAATAGAATTGATGCGAGATTAGCTGCTTACCCTTCGATAAGGGAATACCCAAAGCATAACTGGATTCAACCGAATCTAAGGTGATACCGGCTTTTGCAAGTGCATCAGCTCTATTATTACCATCAATATCCCCATGTCCTGGAACCCACACAAGGGTAACCGTCGAATGTCTCGCTATCTCCTCAAGAGACACCCGGCATTCCTCGGCAATTTTCGATGTGCTGTACACACTCTCAAGGGACCTAATAGCCGCCTTGCTGTCAGTAAATATATAAATATCCCTGCCAGATATTTCATTATTTCTGTTCCGCGGCCATTAGTTCGGCCTGTATCGCGCTACAGTAATCCGGTAGCCTAAGGGACAATTCCAAACCCAACTGGATCGAAAAGATACCACATCCAGCTCCAGCATGTGATTTTGATCCGTCAGTAAATATCTGGATGGCATTCTCCGGAGGTCGGAGGCCGTTGTCGTATTCAGATCTATCCGGTATATTCGTCACGAAACCCGGATCGAATGCTGGTTCAGGTACCTTGTAATCAATAGGAGAAGCAATATTGATCATACCCAAAATTCTTGCATGTCCATAATTCACATACTTCCATGCCCTTGTGGCATTCAGCCTCAGTGCGGTGTCCGCAGCCATCTGCCTAGCCATGATGTCTGGCGGTAACCAGTTTAAAATAGTGAACAGTGCCTTAGATGGTGTGGTCCTAAGAGCACCTGTTATCATAATCGCAGCCATTCTCATAATACGTCCGAAACTGTCCTGGTGGATTCTCTTCTCCAGCGCCACCCACCAGACTGCCGTTCCGTAATAAAGAATTGGTCTGACGACAGAATCGTATAGCCAGTATAAGTTCCTGGGGTTAATACCCCAATTACGGCCAATTGCCCTCTTGCAGCAGTATAACACAGTTGCCGCCTTAGTGATCCTGGATTTTGTGTTCAGGTTCCAGTATAGTTTGCTGTCCAATACGAGACCCAAATATTTGGCATTATCGGATAACGCTAGTGCCACTCCGTCTATCTTTGGCGTAGCAAAGGTCGGTATTTTGTACCTCCTTGTGAACCGTACCAGTTCCGTTTTGGTAGGATCGACTCCCAGCCCACATCCCTGGCAACATCTAAGTATTAACGTTAGCACAGATTCCAAGAGCTCCGAGAGCAGTCCAGGATCTTTGCCCGTAGCTGCTATAGCCACATCATCCGCATAAGCAACAGTCATGCAGGATGTATTCTCCATGGTCCTAAGCAGGATATTAATGTTGATGTTCCATAGTAGTGGAGAAAGTACGCCACCTTGCAGTGTGCCATTTACAGCCACCTTGGAGATGCTAGAGGCGCCCAGAGTTGATTCTATGCGCCTATATTTCAGTAGTTTTCCTAAAAAACCGGTGACCGCAGGATCTATGTCCAGTCTCAAGGCGTTCAGAACCGAATCCGGTTTGACATTGTTGAAGGCGCCCTCAATATCAAGGAAGGCTACCAAGGTGTAGTCCCTGTAGTTCAGAGATTTTTCCGTAGATTTGCCCTTCGTATAGGCATGCTGTGCCTGTGAAAAAGGACATATGCTTACATTTTTATATTCAGTTCCATTAAGTTGATTTCACACCAATTAACCAATTTGTCAATATCCGATTGAAGGAAAACTTGATCTTCGGGATTTTTAGAAGAACGAAAAATTTTGACATCATCGGCATACATCAAAACTTTAGAGTGCTGAATAACTGAAGGTAGATCGTTTATAAATAAGGTAAATAAAATAGGACCAAGGTGGCTACCTTGCGGAACACCAGAAGAATATTTTATACACAAATTTAAAAGGCGATAATTGAAAAAAATAATTTTTAATAAAATTATTGTTTTAAAATAACATCAATATTATTCTTTATGCTTATTAGAAGAATAAATATTATAAATCTTTTCATATATACAAAAATAAGTTATATTTGCAATTATTATTTCACCACAATCCTGTAAATTTGTATAAATTTTATTAGTAGGCAACAGTGTTGCCGCCGACCAACTTTTTTTTCGCAGTGAAATCGACAAAAAAAAAAAACGCAGTGAAGCGCAGTGACGAAAAATAAAAAAATGTCGTTTTCGTTTGGACAAAAAAAAAACATTTTTTCACTTTTTTAACACATTTTTTTACCCTTTTTTTAAGAATTATTTGTTTTTTATTTTTTTTAGTTAATTTTATCTCAACCACTCAACTGAAATAGAAAAAAATTATTATTTTTGATTGTCAACAACAGAGCACTACAATATAAAAATTAATTAAATGGACTGAAAAGCAAATATTTTTTCACGAAATAGTTTGTTTATGTTTTTCTAACAGGATTTTTGACATTTTAGTTCAAGACCTAATCAGTCAACTGCAACGTAACGTAACAGCAGAAAATGTTGCCATCTAGCTGCTATATTTTTAACAGGGTGACAATTTTATCTCGTTGTGTTATATCCTTTACAGACTTACGTGTTAAATACGTTTGAGGTAAATTATGTTAAGGCGCTGTTGATCAAAAAAAGAGGAAAACCACCAAAAACTGAAAAACGCAGTGATATTAAAAAAAAAACGCAGTTACGCAGTGACGACCGGCAATTCGCAGTGAAAACGGCAACACTGGTAGACAACAGTGTTTACCATTTGCCACTTTACTTTTTTGGAAAATGGCAAAATTTACTTTCTTGAAAAAATCGTTTAAATCTGAGTGGAAAGTAAAATAAATGTGAGTGTGTTAGTGAAGAAGTGTGAGTGTATTGCGAATTTAATAAAATTACTTTCATGTGTAAATGCTGGGTTACTCCAGTTCCACAGCTAGTAAATAATACTTCAGTTGCCATTATAATAAGGCAATTTAGTTTTTCTAGGTTCGTGCAGCCTATCGACCGTTTATTATATTTTCCGATTCGCGGTGAATGAGGCGAACACGTAATTTTCGCCAGCCATTGCACATTAGGTCAAATGACTACTTTTTCTGTGCAAAATTAATTACGACTACATTATAAGAGTAATCGAAACAGTTATTATATGAATTATATAATTATGGATGGTTCCAATAAAAAAATGGAATTTAACCCATGAGTGACCAAAAATTAACCCTCTAGCACCCATTAATTTAAACACAGTGTATAGAATTAATTAATTTGTTTTTTAATACTAAAATATTTATTAATTGTTTATATCCAATTCACTTTGTAAAATTAATTCAAAGGAGGCTTCTTCACTTTCATTATTTTCGTCGTCTTGTTCGTTATGGTGAAGTTCTTATGTTGGTTCGTAGCAACATAATAGTTCAATTACTTCAGGTGGTAACGTGGAACGTGTTCATTTTTGAATGCGTCTGTTTAAAAATGTTGTGGAAATTAATGGATCTGAAGTATCCATGGCCCTATTAAATACATCTAGTAGGTTATTGGTGCGGGTGTTTCTACGCGCGTGATGTAGGCGATCGGCTTTGTATATTTTATGACGAGATTTAGCAGCACATTCTCCAAAAAATCCAATTGGAAGTGGAGCATTTTCTATTATTTGCTTTGAGTGAATTAACATTTTGTGAACCGTAGAAGCCATTGGCAACAGGGATATCGCTCCTGAAAAAGTTTTGCTGTTTCAAAACAATATAATTCAAATTTCTCTAAATTTATTTCGAACTGGCGTATTGCATTATACTGCTTTTTAGGCAAATTATGTTCAAGGAGGAAGGCTAAAGCCTCATCCGCAGTAAATGGAATTGGCTTCTTAGGATGTTAATAACAAATTTTACGCATTTTTGATGGTCTTGTTGGACTTTGAATACTTTCCTTTAGTATTGCAGCCAAATCGGTTTCACCTTGTTTACGTGCTGATGTTGCAGCTCCACGAACGAGAAGACTTGTATAAGCTTTCGCATTTGAAAGCTCTGCAGTTTCTTTTCTTTTTCCAAATTCAGATTTTTCGCTAAATGGTACACGAGGACGTCCAACAGCGCCACTTGTTGCCTTTTCTAAAATGCCATCTACCTTAATATTTAATTCAGCATTTATCCATGCCTGGTTTTGGTTTTTGAATACATTTGTCTTTCTATGACAATTTTTCCACTTTTGTTCTAGGTTCACGCAAAACTTAAATTAATTTTTTTGGTAATTTGTTTCACCATTTCATCAGAAATTGACGAGGTTTCAAGTTTGTCATACACGTGTTTCAAAACGGCATCAACTTTTTGTTTTTTTGTCCTTTCCTTTCGCCATACTTCAAAAAGATCAATCTTTTTTATACAGAGGTTACCTACCAAAAAGAGGCATTACTCGCAAAACGCAAAAAATCGCAATTTTTGATAAATACCAAATAACTCACTAGATAATATTCTATTTATTTTGTGCAATTTGGGAGTGGAGAAATGGGGTATATTTTTTTAAAAGCTTTCAGAAAATAAAAATTTTATAAAAATTTAACTATTTATAGATGTTTACGCTAATGAGTTATTTATTTAGTATAGCGACACATATATAAAACATTTAAAATTAAAAATATATCTACTTACTTGGCTCTTTCCATTCCATTTTACTCTAATAAATTATCAAAAACACAGTCCGAGATATACGCACTTAAAGTTGACCACGCACTACTTAACTTAGGAACACAATTATAGAAAAAATTTAATCAGTTGACTTCGACACGCTGCTGTATAGGGGTTATTAATATTTAGTCAAAACAAAAATCACTTTTTTTATTCTGAAATCTTTAGAAGTGAAAAACAACAACAACAATAGTAAAACTGCAAGTTGATTTTTGGACTTTCGCACAGAAAAATGTGTCGCTTGACCTAAATTGCATTGGTATTTAAAGACAACTCTGCGTGGAGCCTGAACTGCGAGCACTTAGAGATATCTCTACTCCACCCGTACTTAGTACTACTAAAGAGCCGAATTTACTACTGTGTGTTTCCGGCGTAGCCAATTCAGAAATAACCGATGTGACGTCTGCCTTGATTGCCACTCGAAGACAACTCTGCGTAGAGTAATGCCACTTGCCGCGGTATTACTAAAGAGTAACATTTACACGCAATTTAACATCAGCTCAACCACGAAGACTTAACTTATTTAACAAATAAGGTCTTACCCGTTGTTCTGCCGTACGCTGACTGAGTCTTTTCTATAAACAAGACTTCTATTTATAGTCTTGTGTATACATAGCATTTAATACACAATTACTCACACAAGTATTTATTGATGCTGATGACAACAACCGAGGTATTTTTAACCTACATACACGCGCATACGAATGTATCTTATTTCGTGATTAGTGGTGTATGTAAGCCACACTCACCACTACGTTGTTTAGTTTATTTCTATTTCATAATAGTGTTCGGTTTTTAACGGGAAACTAGATTTAAAGCTGTTTTAAATACTATGAATGCAGAAGGGAGGTAATATGTCGTTTGATATGTAAATACAATTGAGACGTCTAGTAGCGAGGACCCAAAACAAGGCCACGACTTTTGGACGTCACAGACTTAATGGACTTGCTTCCGGACAATTTGTCTTTATATATTTCCCAACCTGAGTAGTCTTTGAAATAGGACTGTGTATATGCATATAACGTTTTGATGTTTACTGGATTGTTTAACAGGATTGTTCTATGATGATGTAAGTTGCAATTGCGAATTTATGGATATTTGAATGAACAAAATAACAGAAAAATTGTCCGCGTGTTCTCTACGTGTCTACGCCTACCTGTCGATTATAGGACTATAAGAGTAACGTTAAACAGTATTAACAATTATAAATCAGTATACCGCATTTGAATTATTACCTTAAAAATTTGGGTTTTCTAAAAATTGTTTAATTCTTTCAATATAGTAAAAGTTAGTGCAAAATTTAAAGAGAATTTTTGCATTTTAAGGTTAACTTCTTTTATTTTAGTTGAGAGAATAAGTTAATATGACACGTCTGAATAGTACAAGATTTAATTCGCAAAAGAACGATAATAAGACACAAAGTAATGTTAACTTTTCAACAGCGTGGTCAATCATTCCGTTTTTCAATGATATTACCTTATCAACTCGTTTGTTAACCCTTAAGCTAGTATAGAGACTATGCAAGATTACCTCAGCTATTTGTCTGAGTAAATTATAAGGATAAAAAGGTACATTAACGTAGTCAACTAAATTTGATTTAATCAGGGGTCTAATCGCGACTCGATATCGAATCAATTCGATCGAAAATTTTTGTTTTGGGATTATGGCATTCGATATGGTGCAAGAAATATACAAGTTTGATATGATAGCTTTCGATAGTGAGTCATCGATCGAATAATATCTTTGCAAAGCTTTTTGCTTCAGCTATTATTATCAATTTACGAATATTCACTTTTTACGCTTAATATTTCTAAAAATTATTAAAAAATATTTTGTCAAAACAAAACAGCAAAAGCAACCAGCTGTTAAACTCTCTCTCCCTTGTTATTCCCTTCCCCGACTAATTAGAATAGGGGAATTTTATTCGCGGGAAAACTGAATTCCCAGGGAATTCGTTTAACCCATGAAGTATTTGGCTTTTGGTTTTTTTCGTAAACCCACGTGTTTTAGTATAGCAAAAGTAGCAATCATTTTGATGACTTATGACTTCCTTTTAAACAACCTCTTAAAGACCTTGCACAGCTACTACAACATATTTTCGGTAGCCAATATTTATCTCTATCATCGATAGGAAACCCAAAATAACGGCGATAGGCATCTTTTATCTTGGAAGATATTGTCTCCCGTTGAGAACTTAAAGTTAAATTGCCACATACGTAACAAAAATAAATTTGAAGATTTGTTACAAATTACATTTTGTAATATGAAAGCGTTTGTGGATTCTTTAATTGCTTTATTTCTTTACACAACAACAAAGTACAATATAAGATCTATTTATTGTTGCCGATTTTAACCGCACGATATTCAAATTAAAAGTGACTCACTTATGGTCCATCAGCGTCTATACATACAATAAATACTAGAATCTACCCTAATGTTCTTAATTTGAAATCACAGGTAATTGAAAAATACTATGTTATAATTTCTAATTCCAAAAACCATATATATGTGCCATATAAAACCTATACATATAGAACACAATAACACTGCTCTGCAAAAAATCATTTTTTGTTTTCCCATTTAATAAAACTATATGGACTCAAATCCGTTGTCGGTTTTTTTCCATCAGATCGGGATTTTTTTTATGGGCGCGGCAAATTTTCCCCCCTAAATTAGTCAGGTACGGACACATATTTAATCCTAACTTGAGAACCAGTCATCCCATTTTCAAAAATAAAATATTTACAGCCTATATTATTTAAAATAACACAAAACTTTTGTTAATAATTATAAATTTTTATTAAGGAAACATTGTTAAAATAAAAAAGTAGCTTAAGCTGTCCATGCCCTTTCGTCCACATCATTCAATTTCGTTCTGAAGACATCGTTCTTCATAAGCTGTCGTATTTGTGTACCTACGAATATGCCTTCTTTTACTTTAGCATCTCTGATTCTATGAAATTCGCTCTTAATGTATAGAAAGGCTTCACCATCCTTGTTCATTGCTTTGACAAAATTTTTCATTAGGCCTAGCTTTATATGAAGAGAAGAGTTTGTTCCTTTTGATTTAAAGGCTCTTCTGCTACATTTTTCTTTTTCCTGGAATAAAATTTTTTATTTTGGGTCAAATTTGAACATTGTAGTCTTTTTCTTTTGCGCGGCTATACCATTTACATAAGAAGCAATAAAACTTAGTATATCCACTTTACAATCTTTAACATTGCTGCCACTTTAAAATCTGCAGATTCCATGAGTAATGTGAATATTTAATTTTTTGTAGTATCATCTTCCTGCTACAATAGTTTTCTTTCATATTTCTTGCATACGCGAGTGAGACCGATGGAAATTTGTTGCCATTGTGAAGTAAAGCGGCTTTCAAACTTGTCTTGGATCAATCAATAACAAGCCGCCAATCCTCAGATTTATGACTGAAACACAGTTGTCGCAAAAGTCCATCAGCATTATCGCAAAATATCAAACCTTTCTCTTTGCTGAAATAACTCAAAAAAGGTTGTTCTTTATTTCGAAAGTACGAGACGTTAACGTCCTTTTGCACCGAACTCCATTCTTTCCATTGGGATGTAAGAAACTCAGACTTGTTTTTTTTAAAGCCCTAAAAAAAAAAAATAAAAAATAAAAATCTACTTGTAAACTGGAAAAATGGTAGTTTGATTTTGGATATGTAACTTTATTTTTTTGTTTTTTTCGTAACCCACGTGTTTTGGTATGGCAAAAGTAGCAATCATTTTGATGAGTTTGTGGTTCACTCCAAATCGCTGGCTTCATAAACGGCTTCATAAAGACTTACCACAGCTATGACAACATATTTTCGGCAGCCAATTTTTGTATCTATCATCGATAGGAAACTCAAAATAACGGCGATAAGCATCTTTAACCTTGGAAGATATTGTCTCCCGTTGAGAACTTAAAGTTAGATTGCCATAAACGTAACAAAATATAATTGGAGATTTGTTACAAATCCTTGACATTATGTAATATGAAAGCGTTTGTGGATTCTTTTATTTCTTTACACAATAACGAAGAACACTATAAGATCTATTTACTGTTGCCGATTTTAACCGCACGATATTCAAATTTAAAGTGACTTACTTATTGCCCATTAGCTTCTATATATACAATAAATACCAGAATCTACCCTAATGTTCTTAATTTAAAATCACAGATAATTAAAAAATACTGTTATAAATTTGAATTACAAGGCCTATGCAAAATACCATTGTACTTTAGTTACATATATCATATGTAAGGCTGTTGCATTACAATATTGGGTACCTGCGGTAAATGGACAATAAAATCCACATTTTTAACCGATTTTTATGGTTTATGGCTTTTTTTATTTCCAAGATAAGTAGCTCTCAGAAAAAAGTTTAAAATGTTGAATATTTGCCTTATATTTTTTTAATTGCATTTTTAAATTGAAAAATATTACGAATCTTGCACGAAAAATTTTTTTTGTCCATTAATTTCTAAATAACTCCAAAACGATAAGAGATAGAGAAAAATTCCACTGAAATAAATACAATTTTGTTACACATCTTTTGGTGTTTTATTTTTTGAAAATCGGATGACTGGTTCTCGAGTTAGGATTAAATATGTGTCCGTACCTGACTAATTTAGGCGGGAAAATTTGCCACGCCCATAAAAAAAATTCCGATCTGATGGAAAAAAACCGACAACGGATTTGAGTTCAGCGCATCGAAATCCATATAGTCCACATAGTTTTATTTAATGGAGGATTTTGCTGCTGAGCAGTGTAATTTACAAACGACGAAACGTCAACAAATAATGTTTTAACATATGAGTTAGCATACAATTTCTGTGTATACACAATATGTTGAATTTCGTTTAATTATTGTATGCTGAGTTTGTTTATATATATTGATAAACAAATTTGACAATACCTTTTTATATTTTCGACCAAGGCATATTTATTCATCAGGTACTCTTGATTCGTCAGCTGATTATTTTTTTCTTCACTTATTTTAAGTTTCAGCTGTCAAAATGCATAAATAAAAAACAATTTTCTCTCTTTTCTAATTTATTTCAAATGTCAAACTTAATATAAACAAAAAAATTCTCTCCGAACTGCAATTACCTGATGAATAAGTATGCCTTGATTTTCGACAATTATATTTATAAATATCCCAGCAAAAAAATTAGAAGTAGTGCATAGCGAATTACATTTTCAAGACTTCTAAATCAATTGTGTAAAAGCATTCATTTGTCATAAATGATGTGCTTAAAAATGAATGCAACATCATGCAAAATATCTCAAACAATTTATGTCAACACATGAAACATCCGATGCTTTTCATCAAATATGTATGAGTTCTATTATTATTGTTATTATTAGAATGGAGTGCAGTTCATTAATATATTCATGTAAACACATGATCTCCAATGACACGCTAATGTTAAAATTATCAGTGTTTTCACCTGTATGTAATAACTTCGTCACCAGTTGAACCACTACAACCAGATATAAGTTTTGCAATCAGCCTTGTTAGGGTTTTAGAAAAGCCTTTAACTGCTCATGTCAATACTGTGAAGGAAGTGTTCAAATATCAAAAAGGCACCAAGGGATATGGTTTAAAGTTTGCACCTAACAATGCATCTATTTAAAATTGTTTTGGCGATGCTGATTACGATGACAAGTGGTTTTGTAATAATGTAAGGTCGTCGTGTATTTCATGGTCTTCTCAAAGCCAAATTTGGATAAAAAACTTGTTTCCAAATTGACACCAAATCATATCAGAATCTGTTTATATATCGATAATCAAAGTTCTATCCGTTTATGTTTCCACAAATCAACAGATTGCTGATATTTTTACTAAACCAATAAAAATCACTTTAAATCGCCGTTACATTTATAAAAGCGATTGGTGTAAAAAAGGATATGAATTTAAAAACTGTGCACACTCTACGAGGTGTCGTTTACTTAAAACAAAATTCAAATGATGAACCAATTAATATAATTTTTCCGGAGCAACTAAACCAGTTTTTTCGCACTTCTGAATAAATGTAATATTGTGATTTATATAATTGTTTTTAGCTTTTTTTGTTTTTACTTATTTGCTATTGTTTTAATTTGTCTGATATAAAGTGTGGTTAAATTTTAAAGGCCGATGTTGATTTTGAATAAAACACAAAAATATTAAGGAAATTATTTTCATTACTTTTTATTACGATAACATTGTTATGGTTAAATTCTGTATGAAACAAAATATCGGCCAAATGGCTGCCGCACAGTGGCGCCTTTCCTAAAACCCGTGGCAAAACTACAAAATTTCATGACAAAATTTTGTGAAATGAATGAAAACATCTTATAAGGAACTACTTACTGATCACAATTCAAAAACGTTTTCGTTAATTGCATTAAAATTATAGTTTGTGGAGCTGCTCAAAGTCGACAATTTTTTAATTTTTTAATGATCTTGAAAAAATAAATGCACTTTAGAATTATAGTGTCAGAAACATTGCCGTTTGATTACCACTTTTTTGGTATTTTTTTTAAGGTATGTTTGTTTTTAATTAAAATAAGTAGTTAAATGTTCAGCAGATGCCCTACTATTTCGGTAGTAGCCGCTTTTCAGACACCCTATATTTAGGTAATTTTTTACAAATAAAATAGAGCATATCTAAAAATGGTCAAAAATGGTCTCGCTCATATTTTCTGAGCATATTTGCTACATAATACTTGAATTAATTTAACTAAGTTTGGCTGCCGTAGGTTGCCGCTGTAGGTGAAATAAGAAGAAAACTGTTACAACCTCATAGCGAAAACGAGAATTTTTTTTTCTCATTTTTAAAGAATGTAACAAAGATGTGTGCAAAATGTGAAAAGAATTAAAAAAGGGTTTCCAAAGTTACTTGTTGCATATTTTTATTGCTTCTCCTTAAATAGTAAACAATATTATGCTCTGGCAATCAGGTAGGCATAACTGTTGCATTTTTTTTATTTATTTCAATTTAAAAATACCTGTTATAAAAGTAGGCAGGTAGTTTCAAAACTTTTTTATACAGAATAAAATATAAACTGCAGGTATATATTCCTGCAGGTATATAAAAGTAGGCATGTAGTTTTAAAACTTTTTTATACTGAATAAAATATAAACTGCAGGTATACATATATTCCAGTTAATTTTTTTTGCTCAAATTAGGTATGTAGTTGAAACCCTTTTTTTTTTTTTTTTGTGTACAAATTTAACCACAATTGTATAATGCAGCCAGTAAGGTTTTTACTTTCTAAAACTAGTGATCAGTAACAGAACTTGTGCAATTTTATTTTAAAGTGCGATAATGTCATTTACCAATTTAGAATTGTTGGAGTTATTCACAAACTCAGATAATGAAAATGGCTATTGTGGAAAAACTACACGATTTATCAGGATACCACGAAATGGATGTTCATAGCAAAATTCACTTCGTTTTTCTAACAATTAAAAAAAATAGCTTACCTCACACCGTACGAAAAAAGCATTTATGAAAAACAACCCAGACTGGCTAAATGGAGTTACAACTTTTGAAAACATCGAAGAACCACATACATCCTCTGACAGCAGAAGAGGAAGACCAGCAAAAACTATAAACGAGTGTTTTGAGTTCACAAGAAAACGTAAACTTCAAAATGCCACAGAAGATATAACTAAATCGCATCTTTCAGAATCATTATGTCTTAAGTTTGTAAAAGATAAAGATAAATCAAGGTCCGACATTACAAAAGCTGTGGTACTTGCAAGCCCAGATCGACTGCAGAGAATCAAAGGGAGTATTCTTCATGGATACAAAAAGATTACATCTGCCAAAAAAGAAGCAGTGCCACCTAATGTAAAGGTTACTGAAGTATCGGTAGAGGTAAAACTGCAAGACTTAATGGATCATACAGCCAAACGCCTTATTCAAAGTTTGCCTGAAGAGGAAGCAGTATCACTTCCAGATAGGCTTACATTGATAAATAAGTGGGGATGTGATGGATCATCCGGTCCGTGTAACAGCCCGAATTACTGGGGTCAACAATAATATTATAAAAAGGTTGGCAGTTATCCTAAATGTTATAAACACTAGAGAAATGGTAAATGGCCAAAAGTTTCATGATTATGCATCAAAAACTGTCCAACTCTTAGCTCAAATGTACCCTGAGAACAAAACTTACTCCTACGGTTCATAAGATTGTGACTCGTGGTAAAAGTTTAATTGAATATCAATGCTTACCGATTGGAGAGTTGTCAGAAGAAGCCCAGGAATGAAAAAATAAAGACTACAAAAAATTTAGATACACTAATACTTGCAAAATTTCACAGAAAATTTAGACAGAATGCGGACCTTTTCAATATGTTGGCGGCCTCTTCAGACCCACTAATTTCATCACGAAGACATAAGATAAGATCTCGAAAGGATTTGGAAGAATATAATTATAGCCCCGATATGTTAAATCTATTAGATAACGCTCCCAATGTTGATGACTATTTCAAAGAGAACTAACTAACAAGTAACAGTGCTATATTCGGCCTTGCCGAATCTTATATACCCTTCACAACGTGTAGTCATGCAATAACAATTGTTGTATCACCATTTATCTCATATAAAATACGTACATACATGTAAAAAACATACCAAAAAAAAAAAAAAAAAAAAAAAATATAAAAAAAAATAATAAATTATAAATAATATATAAAAAAAAATTTTGGCTCAGCTGAAATTCGATGCCACGTTTACTTTATGTATGTAGGTTGTTGTTGTAATTGTGAAAAAAAACGAGGTGGTCGTGGTTTTTTCCTCATATCTCAGAAAGTTATAGGGCGATTGTGCTGAATTTCAATAGCGATTCATTCCCGGATATTTCCAAGAGATTGATACCATACACAGATCTAAGGAACATATAGTTGCTTCTGAAAGTTGATTTCAACCAACTCACGGACAGACGGTCAGGGCTAAATCGACTCCTCTATTCATAAGCTTTCAGATAATATATACTTTATGGGGTCGGAAATGAAAATTGTAGAAATTACAAGCGGAATGACAAAGCTATATATACCCATGTGCACCACAGGTGAAGGGTATAATGAAAACCAATTATTCTAGCTAAATAAAATATATACTAAATAACATTATGTCTATAGCATAAATATTTTAATATTAAAAATAATTTAAAAATGTGTTTCTGTAATAGAAATAAAAAAATTTAATATTGGTTTAACATGTTATATTAGATTGCTTTTTTATAAACTTTCGGATTTGAACAATGTGCATTGCAAAGCGCACCGGGTTAAACTAGTTACTTAATATAAATTTACTTACATTTTAATATTACAAATATATAAAAATGTGTATTTGCGATACAAATAAAAAACTTACATTTAAAAAAACATGTTAATATTTAACTGACAAAATTATCCTATTTTAACCGAAATTTCTGGAGCACCCTATACCTCTAGCAGTATTTTGTAAACATTAGTTTGAAGCCTAAAGTGTCCTCTTTTTAAATCTTTAAAATAACTTAATCATTTAAAAAGTTATGATTTTTGCAACGAAAAAAGTCAAAAGGCGCCACTGTGCGCCGCAACCTCGACGACACACCTCCATCCGATGGTCCAAATTTTCAATCACAATGTTGATGTTCAATTGTTGTGCACGATGAGTCGAAGTTGACTGCTCTTTTGCCACTCTATTGCGAAAGACAGCAATGTTTTCCGTTCAACGAGCTAAGAAGGCATTCACAGATGTTTTGACATTATTAATAAATTAAAGCTGGATTCACCCATAAAATTTTAGTTCAGAGCAATTTTTTTATACCCTTCACCTGTGGTGCACAAGGGTATATATAGCTTTGTCATTCCGTTTGTAATTTCTAAAATTTTCATTTCCGACCCCATAAAGTATATATTTTCTGAAAGCTTATGAATAGAGGAGTCGATTAAGCCCTGACCGTCTGTCCGTCTGCCCATCTGTCCGTGTGTTGGTTGAAATCAACTTTTAGAAGCAACTGTATGTTCCTCAGATCTGTGTATGGTATCAATCTCTTGGAAATATCCAGGAATGAATCGCTATTGAAATTCAGCACAATCGCCTCATAACTTTCTGAGATATGAGCAAAAAACCACGACCACCTCGTTTTTTTTACAATTACAACAACAACATACATACATACATACGTAAAAAACATGCCAAACAAAAAAAATTACAAAAAAAAAAATATTAAAAATAAGAAAAAAATAATAAAAAAAACTAAAAAAAAAAAATGTTAAAAAAATGTTAAAAAATTTTTCTAAAAAAATTTTTTAAAAAAATTTTAAAAAAATATAAAAAAAAATAATAAAATATAAATAATATATTAAATAAAATAAAATAAAATTTTTTTGGCTCAGCTGGGATTCGATGCCACATTTATTCTAACGTGTACGTATGCACGTACTTTATATAGGATGAATGGTGATACAAACAATTGTTATTGCATGACTACACGTTGTGAAGGGTATATAAGATTCGGCACGGCCGAATATAGCACTGTTACTTGTTTTATATTGAGTTTGGCGTTTTACTTTTAAGAGAGAGAGAGATTATTTTGTTCAGAAAGTTTTTTCTTGAATTGGTTTAATTTTAATTCTTGTTCAGAAGAAACTAAATTGGGATGCCACTTTTTTTCAATATTTAAATGAAAATTGAATTTGGTTGCCACATCACACAGTGTCAGTACATTTATTATACAAAAATTGTTTTCGCCGAAAATTAACAATTAAAATGGAATTTAATGCAAATATTGCTCAAAAATTAATAGAAGAATTAAAAAAATAATGAAATAAACCGCGTGTTCTTTCTTTTAAGATTTTTCTCACTGCGACTCTTTTTATTTTCGATTTTTTTATAAATTTCTTTTGCAAACAAATTGAGTTTATGCACTTCAATTAAAAATAATAATTTTAGTTTTCTTCTATCCGAAATTTTCTTCACATATATTTTAATGAAATAATTTACGTTTGTATTTACATAGTTTGCTAGCGGTGCTGCCACTTTGTACAACTGTTTGCATTTTTATATTATATGGCAGCTTTGTTTTTTCGGACAAATTTTCTGAAATGGGTGAATAGTTCTGCAGAAAACTTTCAGTAAAAAATGTTATTCTCCCGAAAAAATTTTGTTCAGAACAAATGTGTGAATTCACCTTAAGGCGTTGCTCGATTGTGTATCTTTCCACGGTTTAAACTGAGATAGTCTGAAATTAGGAAATGTCAAATGAAATGCAGAAAAAAAACTTAACGTATTTATTATTGGCCCTTAAAATTTAAACATTCATTAATTAATGACTACTTGATCTCGTTTTTTTTTTGACGTTAATTTTTAATATGTTTGATTATTTTTTTTATTTTCCGTAATTAACCTTATTCTTAACTTTTTATATAATGTTTTTTTCTATTAGCGTTGAACATTTCAATATACTTCGTTTTCATAAATTTTAAAAGTGAAGAACTTGGAAAATCCAAAGGTATAACAATGAATAAGGTCAGGATTTTTGGTAAATATTTATAAGAAAGGGTTTAAAACTGTTCACATAAATAAATACACAAAGCCTAAATAACAATATCGATGAATTAAAATAAGTTTTTGAGAACTCCGATGTTGATGTAGTATGTGTTTTAGTAACATGGTTGCAGGATCAAACCTTGATAGTCTTGTATGCCCGTATGGATACAAGGTTTTTAGATCCGGCAGAGCCATGGCGGCAGTGTCGCCATATTTGTAAAGAATGTCATTTCTTGTAAAGTATGCCGCGATTTATCTTTTTTAAATGGTTCGATTCAACTAGAACTTGAGTTTATTTTTATTGAAATTTTGTCGTTTGGTAAAAAGTTGTTGTTGAGTTGTGTTAATAGGTAGAACAAGAGAATATCATTTACTGTCCTGTTTTCTACACTTTAATCACAATATAGTCATTGCTGGTAATTTTAATTCAAATATCTTACGTGAGATAACATAACCAGATAATATGTTGTCACTTGCCGTTTTTTCCGTTAACATGATAAATCAAACGCACTATACATCCACAACGAGCACGCTAATTTACCTTTTCTTTGTATCTAACGCTTTAAGCATAGTATTGTATGATCAAATATCTGCGCCATGTTTTTCCAAACATGACCTAATCTTTTTAAACTATAACTTTTGCGTTCAACAAGTGGAAAAATGTTAAATTTACCGTGATTTTAAACATATTGATTATAATCAGATATATGAGTATTCATTTCTCATTGCCTGAAGTGATATATATTTTATGCCTTCTGTTAATGAACAATCTTCTTTTTTGAAATTCAACATTCAAGATCTTTTTGATGCCACTGTAGCACTGAAACAAACAAAAATAGCACATAAATAAAAACCGTGGTTTTCGAACATTATTTATTAAGAATGCTTTACAACAAAGCGATTTAGCATACGACAGGTGGAAAAGATTTAAAACATCTGAGCATAGATTACAACTTTCCACTGCTATGAAAAGTGTTTTTTGTTGGGTGTTTGTGGGTCTGGTTCCTTTTCTTTGGGATTAATAAAACCAATTTTTATTTATTTAATTTCAGGTTTATTATTTCACTTTCGAATTTTGTTAATATTTTTTGTTTTTGTTACTGTCTATTGTACACTTGTTTTTTGTTAAACGTTCAATACTACAATGAGAATGCTTAGCGGTTTATAAATTATAAGTAGAGAAAGAAGTATAAATAAGGAACATACAGTGATGCGCAAAACTTAACCATATCCGTGAACATTCCGGCCCCATAAATCAGTGTAATTTAATACGACTTTGAGGTTGGTCCAAAAAATGTGTAGCCTACTGCAGTTTGTTGAGCTATGACATGATCCATTTCCAACTCATTGGCTCCGTCTCTGCGTAAAAAGGGATACATGTCAGCACCCAGCTCCAATTCAAGTAGGGTATTGGAAGGATGGTCCATGTCTGCAAGCGTGTTTTCGAAAAACTTCGTAGGAGTTGTCCTTAATGGGAGCACTATATGGTCGACGAGGTAGTTCTTCGGCGATTTGAGCCATTATTTGCCTTCGGAAAGTGTAATGATTGTTGCGAGCGCGAAGATTTAGTATAGAAAACTGTTGTCCTTTTAGCGTGGTTTTTAAAAGTCCGAGCCTTTTTACTGAAGACGAGGCAATTTTGGTGTTTATAACGTTTTGACTTATGATTGCTCGTATAAAGGACCATTCATCTGTTTTTACTTTTGAAGCTATACGTAATGTAGCTGTTGGTATGAAAACGTTTGGCCAAGTAGGTGGGTCATTTTGGGTCGGTTGGGTCATCTGGGATTTGGTTTGTTTAATCGATTTGGTATCTAACTTCTTTGGCTTAGGGTCATGCGGTTTTTTTAATTGTGGAACATCATGTAAGAGAGTGTTGTGACATTTTGTACATACTCGACAGCCGTATTAATTTTTGCTATCTTTGGCGAAATGTAATCGAGCCAGACAATTGATGCAGTAACGTTTAAGTATTGCGACATCATAACGTTCGTCAGCGCTGGCGTTAAGAAACCTTTGACATGTTTTGAGCACATGGTCCTTCTTACATAACCCACATGACCATTGCCAATCAGCTGGACGTTGTTGATGAACTTTGGATGCCATTCTATAAGTATAAGATATGTGAGGATGAATTTTAAGATATAATTGAGATTGTTAGTTTTGTGGTAATAAGACAATTTTTGTAATTGGTCGGGTATAACTTCCGTTAGCAGTACGGACATCGACAACTCTAACGTTTTGGTCAGACCCTAGATATGTTATTTCAATACGGCTCATTTGCCATTCATTGGGTGGTATCATTCTTTATTACTACCAGATCATTGATTTTTATGTTATCTTTAGAAGTCTTCCATTTATATCTACCTATGGCAAATATATAATCTATATCTATATCAAATAAATATCTATATCTATGGCAAAATAAGTGGTGAATGACCTTTAAACGTTTCCAGCGGTTGATGAGAGTTAGAATTTCACTGCTTGCATCAGGTTCGGCTGGGGTCAACAATGGAGTACCAATATGAAAATATCAAGGGGTCAATGGGTTAAGATCGTTTGGGTCATCGCTAGCAGGACTTAAGGGTCTAGAGTTTAGGCATAATTCTATACGAATTAAAATTGTAGACAGCTCTTCAAAAGTGAATTTAAAATTCGGCATTATTTTTGTCAAGTGAGTTTTGAATGACTTCACACCGGCTTCCCAAAGTCCGCCCATGTGTGGGGCTCCAGGAGGGATGAATTTCCACTCAATATTTTGATGGCTAAAAAGTTTAATTACTTTGTTTTGAAGAGTTTTTATAAATTCCAGACAATCTTTTTTGATTAGTTCTGCTGCTCCGACGAAATTTTTCCCATTGTCTGAGTAAATGAGAGCTGGACATCCACGCCTTCCAATGAAACGTGAGAAGGCTGCTAAGACTGATTGGGTCGACAATTCACTTGCTGCTTCCAAATGTATGGCTTTGGTAGCGAAGCATACAAAAATGCAGACGTATCCTTTAGTGATAAGACAGGCTCTTCCGGTGAAGTTTCTTATGTCAAAAAGTCCTGCGTAATCTATGTCAGTAGTAGCAAATGGTCTAGATAGATTTGTACGTTCGGGTGGTAATGAGATATATATACAATAGCATAAATATTTTAATATTAAAAATAATTTAAAAATGTGTTTCAGTAATAGAAATAAAAAAATTTAATATTGGTTTAACATGTTATATTAGATTGCTTTTTTATAAACTTTCGGATTTGAACAATGTGCATTGCAAAGCGCACCGGGTTAAACTAGTTACTTAATATAAATTTACTTACATTTTAATATTACAAATATATAAAAATGTGTATTTGCGATACAAATAAAAAACTTATATTTAAAAAAACATGTTAATATTTAACTGAAAAAATTATCCTATTTTAACCGAAATTTCTGGAGCACCCTATACCTCTAGCAGTATTTCGTAAACATTAGTTTGAAGCCTAAAGTGTCTTCTTTTTAAATCTTTAAAATAACTTAATCATTTCAAAAGTTATGATTTTTGCAACGAAAAAAGTCAAAAGGCGCCACTGTGCGCCGCAACCTCGACGACACACCTCCATCCGATGGTCCAAATTTTCAATCACAATGTTGATGTTCAATTGTTGTGCACGATGAGTCGAAGTTGACTGCTCTTTTGCCACTCTATTGCGAAAGACAGCAATGTTTTCCGTTCAACGAGCTAAGAAGGCATTCGCAGATGTTTTGACATTATTAATAAATTAAAGCTGGATTCACCCATAAAGTTCAGAGCAATTTTTTTTATATTGAGTTTGGCGTTTTACTTTTAAGAGAGAGAGAGAGATTATTTTGTTCAGAAAGTTTTTTCTTGAATTGGTTTAATTTTAATTCTTGTTCAGAAGAAACTGAATTGGGATGCTACTTTTTTTCAATATTTAAATGAAAATTGAATTTGGTTGCCACATCACACAGTGTCAGTACATTTATTATACAAAAATTGTTTTCGCCGAAAATTAACAATTAAAATGGAATTTAATGCAAATATTGCTCAAAAATTAATGGAAGAATTAAAAAAATAATGAAATAAACCGCGTGTTCTTTCTTTTAAGATTTTTCTCACTGCGACTCTTTTTATTTTCGATTTTTTTATAAATTTCTTTTGCAAACAAATTGACTTTATGCACTTTAATAATTTTAGTTTTCTTCTATCCGAAATTTTCTTCACATATATTTTAATGAAATAATTTACGTTTGTATTTACATAGTTTGCTAGCGGTGCTGCCACTTTGTACAACTGTTTGCATTTTTATATTATATGGCAGCTTTGTTTTTTCGGACAAATTTTCTGAAATGGGTGAATTGTTCTGCAGAAAACTTTCAGTAAAAAATATTATTCTCCAGAAAAAATTTTGTTCAGAACAAATGGGTGAATTCACCTTAAGGCGTTGCTCGATTGTGTATCTTTCCATGGTTTAAACTGAGATAGTCTGAAATTAGGAAATGTCAAATGAAATGCAGAAAAAAAACTTAACGTATTTAACATTGGCCCTTAAAATTTAAACATTCAATAATTAATGACTACTTGATCTCGTTTTTTTGACGTTAATTTTTAATATGTTTGATTATTTTTTTTATTTTCCGGAATTAACCTTATTCTTAACTTTTTATATAAATGTTTGTTTCTATTAGCGTTGAACATTTCAATATACTTCGTTTTCATAAATTTTAAAAGTGAAGAACTTGGAAAATCCAAAGGTATAACAATGAATAAGGTCAGGATTTTTGGTAAATATTTATAAGAAAGGGTTTAAAACTGTTCACATAAATGCACAAAGCCTAAATAATAATATCGATGAATTAAAATAAGTTTTTGAGAACTCCGATGTTGATGAAGTATGTGTTTTGGTAACATGGTTGCAGGATCAAACCTTGATAGTCTTATATGCCCGTATGGATACAAGGTTTTTAGATCCGACAGAGCCATGGTGGCAGTGTCGCCATATTTGTAAAGAATGTCATTTCTTGTAAAGTATGCCGCGATTTATCTTTTTAAATGGTTCGATTCAACTAGAACTTGAGTTTATTTTTATTGAAATTTTGTCGTTTGGTAAAAAGTTGTTGTTGAGTTGTGTTCATAGGTAGAACAAGAGAATATCATTTACTGTCCTGTTTTCTACACTTTAATCACGATATAGTCATTGCTGGTAATTTTAATTCAAATATCTTACGTGAGATAACATTACCAGATAATATGTTGTCACTTGCCGTTTTTTCCGTTAACATGATAAGTCAAACGCACTATACATCCACAACGAGCACGCTAATTTACCTTTTCTTTGTATCTAACGCTTTAAGCATAGTATTGTATGATCATATATCTGCACTATGTTTTTCCAAACATGACCTAATCTTTTTAAACTATAACTCTAACTCTAACGTTTTGGTCAGACCCTAGATATGTTTTTTCAATACGGCTCATTTGCCATTCATTGGGTGGTAAATTATCATTCTTTATTACTACCAGATCATTGATTTTTATGTTATCTTTAGAAGTCTTCCATTTATATCTACCTATGGCAAATATATAATCTATATCTATATCAAATAAATATCTATATCTATGGCAAAATAAGTGGTGAATGACCTTTAAACGTTTCCAGCGGTTGATGAGAGTTAGAATTTCACTGCTTGCATCAGGTTCGGCTGGGGTCAACAATGGAGTACCAATATGAAAATATCAAGGGGTCAATGGGTTAAGATCGTTTGGGTCATCGCTAGCAGGACTTAAGGGTCTAGAGTTTAGGAATTCTATACGAATTAAAATTGTAGACAGCTCTTCAAAAGTGAATTTAAAATTCGGCATTATTTTTTTCAAGTGAGTTTTGAATGACTTCACACCGACTTCCCAAAGTCCGCCCATGTGTGGGGCTCCAGGAGGGATGAATTTCCACTCAATATTTTGATGGCTATAAAGTTTAATTACTTTGTTTTGAAGAGTTTTTATAAATTCCAGACAATCTTTTTTGATTAGTTCTGCTGCTCCGACGAAATTTTTCCCATTGTCTGAGTAAATGAGAGCTGGACATCCACGCCTTCCAATGAAACGTGAGAAGGCTGCTAAGACTGATTGGGTCGACAAGTCACTTGCTGCTTCCAAATGTATGGCTTTGGTAGCGAAGCATACAAAAATGCAGACGTATCCTTTAGTGATAAGACAGGCTCTTCCGGTGAAGTTTCTTATGTCAAAAGGTCCTGCGTAATCTATTTCAGTAGTAGCAAATGGTCTAGATAGATTTGTACGTTCGGGTGGTAATGACGCCATAATTTGGTTTTGTGCATGTTTTTTGTATATGACACAAGATTTGCAATGATGAATTATGCTTTTTACCAAATGTTTTAGTATAAATATCCAATATTCTGTGCGAATGATCCGAGTCATAAGTTGATTACCGCTGTGTATGGTAATTTTATGTGTAAATTCAACTATTAAACGTGACAGTTTAGAACTATGAGGCAGCAATATTGGGTGACGTTCATTGTAAGTCAATGCTGGTGATTAAACTAGTCGACCATTAGCTCGAATAATACCATTTTGATCTATGGAGGGGTTTAACGACAAGATATTGCTTTTAGAGTTTATGTTTTTAAAAGACTATGCTCTTCGGGAAAGTAAGTTCGTTGAGTTAAGACAATAAGATTCCATTTTGTGTTTTGTTATTTCTAGCGACAATATTCGAAGATGAATTCTATTACGGCCTGTATTTCTCCAAAATCGCAACGCATACGCGAGCACCCTGTAAGCGCGTGATAGGTTTGAGAAACGATTTAAAGGATCTTCGTATGTTGTGGTTGTAAACGTTTTCACTGATTTTGCTTCTATTTTTGTTTCTTCGGGTTTAATCGGTGATGGCCATTGATTTTTTGGTAATTTTAGCCAAGATGGTCCAGACCACCATAAATTGTGAGTTCCCAACTCTTGTGGAGTGCAACCTCGGCTGGCGATATCTGCTGGGTTTTCTTTGGAGTCGATATGTTGACCATTTTGGTTTCCAATTTTATCTACTATTTCAGAAACACGGTTTCCGACAAAGGTGTTCCAAGTGCAAGGGGGTTTCTTTAGCCAGGCAAGTACAATGGTTGAGTCAGTCCAATAATATGTGTTGATTTTTCTATATGGAAGATTTGATAAGGTTGCTGATGCAAGATTTGCCAGCAAGACGGATCCACAAAGCTCTAAACGGGGTAATGAAATCCGTTTTATGGGAACTACGCGTGTTTTTGAAGCCAGTAGAAATGTATATATGGTTGAGTCTTCAGATTGTATTCTGACGTAAAGAGTCGCAGAATATGCTTTTTCTGACGCGTCACTGAACCCGTGATTTTCTACTTGACAATATGGGGTGTATTGAATCCAACGAGGAATTTTTAAGGTATTGATGGCAGAACAATTCTTTAAAAATTGTTTCCATTTGAGACAAACTATGGGCTTTACTAATCATCCCAGTTGATTTTATCTAACCAAATCTGTTGCATGATTAATTTCGCGTCTACAATAACTGGTGCTATCCATCCACAAGGGTCAAAGAATTTTGCAATTGTAGATAAAACTTCTCTTTTGGTGTAGATTTCTGCTGCAGTGAATGTAAAGGAGTGTGACGAACATTTCCATTTTATCCCAAGAGCCTTTGTTCCGGCGTTTTCTGACAAATTTAGCCAATCGAGCGGTAAGGGGTTTTCAATTGGTAAATCCTGAATTACTCGTGGATCATTTGACGTGCATTTCATCAGCTCAAATCCTGCAGATTTTAAAACAGTTATCAGATCATTTTTAGATTTTATGGTATCGCTCAAAGTGTGTCCTCCAGCTAAAACATCATCCACATACATATTTTGTTGTAAAATGGTTGATGCGAGAGGGTGTCTTGTTTTGACATCTTCTGCTAATTGAAGCAGTATCCTTATGGCCAAAAATGGTGCACAGTTAGGAGTTCATAATCCTCAATAGGATCATTTGAAGATTTACGAAACAATATTCGTTGGTAGCGGGTTTGAGTTGAGTCAATAAGTATTTGACGATACATTCTTGTTACATCGGCGTTGTAAACAAAACGATAGAATCTCCACTTTAATATCAGAAGAACAAGATCTTGCTGAAGAATGGGTCCTGGGTATAAAATGTCATTAAGACTATTTTTATTTGACGTCGGGCAGGAGGCGTTGAAGACTACTCTAAGCTTTCATGTCAGCGTTTCTGGTTTTATTATTGCGTGATGCGACAGATAATAATTGGGTGCCTTATTTATATCCGAGGGGGAAATCTTTTTCATGTGTCCCAACTCTAAATATTCTAAGATAACCTCATCATACTGTTCCTTGAGATCGGGTTTCCGTGTGAGTATGCGCTCCATTCTCATAAACCGTGCCATGGCAATATTTCTAGAGAAAGACTCTATTGCGAAAGACAGCAATGTTTTCCGTTCAACGAGCTAAGAAGGCATTCGCAGATGTTTTGACATTATTAATAAATTAAAGCTGGATTCACCCATAAAGTTCAGAGCAATTTTTTTTATATTGAGTTTGGCGTTTTACTTTTAAGAGAGAGAGAGAGATTATTTTGTTCAGAAAGTTTTTTCTTGAATTGGTTTAATTTTAATTCTTGTTCAGAAGAAACTGAATTAGGATGCTACTTTTTTTCAATATTTAAATGAAAATTGAATTTGGTTGCCACATCACACAGTGTCAGTACATTTATTATACAAAAATTGTTTTCGCCGAAAATTAACAATTAAAATGGAATTTAATGCAAATATTGCTCAAAAATTAATGGAAGAATTAAAAAAATAATGAAATAAACCGCGTGTTCTTTCTTTTAAAATTTTTTTTCACTGCGACTCTTTTTATTTTCGATTTTTTTATAAATTTCTTTTGCAAACAAATTGACTTTATGCACTTTAATAATTTTAGTTTTCTTCTATCCGAAATTTTCTTCACATATATTTTAATGAAATAATTTACGTTTGTATTTACATAGTTTGCTAGCGGTGCTGCCACTTTGTACAACTGTTTGCATTTTTATATTATATGGCAGCTTTGTTTTTTCGGACAAATTTTCTGAAATGGGTGAATTGTTCTGCAGAAAACTTTCAGTAAAAAATATTATTCTCCAGAAAAAATTTTGTTCAGAACAAATGGGTGAATTCACCTTAAGGCGTTGCTCGATTGTGTATCTTTCCATGGTTTAAACTGAGATAGTCTGAAATTAGGAAATGTCAAATGAAATGCAGAAAAAAAACTTAACGTATTTAACATTGGCCCTTAAAATTTAAACATTCAATAATTAATGACTACTTGATCTCGTTTTTTTGACGTTAATTTTTAATATGTTTGATTATTTTTTTTATTTTCCGGAATTAACCTTATTCTTAACTTTTTATATAAATGTTTGTTTCTATTAGCGTTGAACATTTCAATATACTTCGTTTTCATAAATTTTAAAAGTGAAGAACTTGGAAAATCCAAAGGTATAACAATGAATAAGGTCAGGATTTTTGGTAAATATTTATAAGAAAGGGTTTAAAACTGTTCACATAAATGCACAAAGCCTAAATAATAATATCGATGAATTAAAATAAGTTTTTGAGAACTCCGATGTTGATGAAGTATGTGTTTTGGTAACATGGTTGCAGGATCAAACCTTGATAGTCTTATATGCCCGTATGGATACAAGGTTTTTAGATCCGACAGAGCCATGGTGGCAGTGTCGCCATATTTGTAAAGAATGTCATTTCTTGTAAAGTATGCCGCGATTTATCTTTTTAAATGGTTCGATTCAACTAGAACTTGAGTTTATTTTTATTGAAATTTTGTCGTTTGGTAAAAAGTTGTTGTTGAGTTGTGTTCATAGGTAGAACAAGAGAATATCATTTACTGTCCTGTTTTCTACACTTTAATCACGATATAGTCATTGCTGGTAATTTTAATTCAAATATCTTACGTGAGATAACATTACCAGATAATATGTTGTCACTTGCCGTTTTTTCCGTTAACATGATAAGTCAAACGCACTATACATCCACAACGAGCACGCTAATTTACCTTTTCTTTGTATCTAACGCTTTAAGCATAGTATTGTATGATCATATATCTGCACTATGTTTTTCCAAACATGACCTAATCTTTTTAAACTATAACTCTAACTCTAACGTTTTGGTCAGACCCTAGATATGTTTTTTCAATACGGCTCATTTGCCATTCATTGGGTGGTAAATTATCATTCTTTATTACTACCAGATCATTGATTTTTATGTTATCTTTAGAAGTCTTCCATTTATATCTACCTATGGCAAATATATAATCTATATCTATATCAAATAAATATCTATATCTATGGCAAAATAAGTGGTGAATGACCTTTAAACGTTTCCAGCGGTTGATGAGAGTTAGAATTTCACTGCTTGCATCAGGTTCGGCTGGGGTCAACAATGGAGTACCAATATGAAAATATCAAGGGGTCAATGGGTTAAGATCGTTTGGGTCATCGCTAGCAGGACTTAAGGGTCTAGAGTTTAGGAATTCTATACGAATTAAAATTGTAGACAGCTCTTCAAAAGTGAATTTAAAATTCGGCATTATTTTTTTCAAGTGAGTTTTGAATGACTTCACACCGACTTCCCAAAGTCCGCCCATGTGTGGGGCTCCAGGAGGGATGAATTTCCACTCAATATTTTGATGGCTATAAAGTTTAATTACTTTGTTTTGAAGAGTTTTTATAAATTCCAGACAATCTTTTTTGATTAGTTCTGCTGCTCCGACGAAATTTTTCCCATTGTCTGAGTAAATGAGAGCTGGACATCCACGCCTTCCAATGAAACGTGAGAAGGCTGCTAAGACTGATTGGGTCGACAAGTCACTTGCTGCTTCCAAATGTATGGCTTTGGTAGCGAAGCATACAAAAATGCAGACGTATCCTTTAGTGATAAGACAGGCTCTTCCGGTGAAGTTTCTTATGTCAAAAGGTCCTGCGTAATCTATTTCAGTAGTAGCAAATGGTCTAGATAGATTTGTACGTTCGGGTGGTAATGACGCCATAATTTGGTTTTGTGCATGTTTTTTGTATATGACACAAGATTTGCAATGATGAATTATGCTTTTTACCAAATGTTTTAGTATAAATATCCAATATTCTGTGCGAATGATCCGAGTCATAAGTTGATTACCGCTGTGTATGGTAATTTTATGTGTAAATTCAACTATTAAACGTGACAGTTTAGAACTATGAGGCAGCAATATTGGGTGACGTTCATTGTAAGTCAATGCTGGTGATTAAACTAGTCGACCATTAGCTCGAATAATACCATTTTGATCTATGGAGGGGTTTAACGACAAGATATTGCTTTTAGAGTTTATGTTTTTAAAAGACTATGCTCTTCGGGAAAGTAAGTTCGTTGAGTTAAGACAATAAGATTCCATTTTGTGTTTTGTTATTTCTAGCGACAATATTCGAAGATGAATTCTATTACGGCCTGTATTTCTCCAAAATCGCAACGCATACGCGAGCACCCTGTAAGCGCGTGATAGGTTTGAGAAACGATTTAAAGGATCTTCGTATGTTGTGGTTGTAAACGTTTTCACTGATTTTGCTTCTATTTTTGTTTCTTCGGGTTTAATCGGTGATGGCCATTGATTTTTTGGTAATTTTAGCCAAGATGGTCCAGACCACCATAAATTGTGAGTTCCCAACTCTTGTGGAGTGCAACCTCGGCTGGCGATATCTGCTGGGTTTTCTTTGGAGTCGATATGTTGACCATTTTGGTTTCCAATTTTATCTACTATTTCAGAAACACGGTTTCCGACAAAGGTGTTCCAAGTGCAAGGGGGTTTCTTTAGCCAGGCAAGTACAATGGTTGAGTCAGTCCAATAATATGTGTTGATTTTTCTATATGGAAGATTTGATAAGGTTGCTGATGCAAGATTTGCCAGCAAGACGGATCCACAAAGCTCTAAACGGGGTAATGAAATCCGTTTTATGGGAACTACGCGTGTTTTTGAAGCCAGTAGAAATGTATATATGGTTGAGTCTTCAGATTGTATTCTGACGTAAAGAGTCGCAGAATATGCTTTTTCTGACGCGTCACTGAACCCGTGATTTTCTACTTGACAATATGGGGTGTATTGAATCCAACGAGGAATTTTTAAGGTATTGATGGCAGAACAATTCTTTAAAAATTGTTTCCATTTGAGACAAACTATGGGCTTTACTAATCATCCCAGTTGATTTTATCTAACCAAATCTGTTGCATGATTAATTTCGCGTCTACAATAACTGGTGCTATCCATCCACAAGGGTCAAAGAATTTTGCAATTGTAGATAAAACTTCTCTTTTGGTGTAGATTTCTGCTGCAGTGAATGTAAAGGAGTGTGACGAACATTTCCATTTTATCCCAAGAGCCTTTGTTCCGGCGTTTTCTGACAAATTTAGCCAATCGAGCGGTAAGGGGTTTTCAATTGGTAAATCCTGAATTACTCGTGGATCATTTGACGTGCATTTCATCAGCTCAAATCCTGCAGATTTTAAAACAGTTATCAGATCATTTTTAGATTTTATGGTATCGCTCAAAGTGTGTCCTCCAGCTAAAACATCATCCACATACATATTTTGTTGTAAAATGGTTGATGCGAGAGGGTGTCTTGTTTTGACATCTTCTGCTAATTGAAGCAGTATCCTTATGGCCAAAAATGGTGCACAGTTAGGAGTTCATAATCCTCAATAGGATCATTTGAAGATTTACGAAACAATATTCGTTGGTAGCGGGTTTGAGTTGAGTCAATAAGTATTTGACGATACATTCTTGTTACATCGGCGTTGTAAACAAAACGATAGAATCTCCACTTTAATATCAGAAGAACAAGATCTTGCTGAAGAATGGGTCCTGGGTATAAAATGTCATTAAGACTATTTTTATTTGACGTCGGGCAGGAGGCGTTGAAGACTACTCTAAGCTTTCATGTCAGCGTTTCTGGTTTTATTATTGCGTGATGCGACAGATAATAATTGGGTGCCTTATTTATATCCGAGGGGGAAATCTTTTTCATGTGTCCCAACTCTAAATATTCTAAGATAACCTCATCATACTGTTCCTTGAGATCGGGTTTCCGTGTGAGTATGCGCTCCATTCTCATAAACCGTGCCATGGCAATATTTCTAGAGATACCTATCTCTTTGCCGTTTTTAAAAGGTAGTGTTGTCGATTTGAAATTGTTTTCGCAAAATGTGTCCTCGTCTGATTTCAAAATTTGTTTTGGGGTTCCCTTCACCTCCCAAAAGCGTGTGAGGATGTGGTCAAGGGACGATGTGTTAAGTAATGAAATCATTGATTTCGTATTTGATGGTGTAGAAATTGGTCCCCCACAATCCAGCCAAATACTGTTTTTTGTGCCAAAAGGGAGCCAATAGACCGCATCGGTGTTTCCATGCAATATATTAAGGGGCCTAAATCGAGGCCTATAAGCAGGTCGATGGGTCTACTTTTATTGAATTGAGGATCTGCAAGTTATAATTTAGCAGTCTCATTGAAATGTTGCAAGTATAAGGTTTGTGGTGGTAAATTAGATGGTAGGGTCTTTAGTACGGGAGCCCATACTTCTAATTTTAAGTTTTTATCTACCCTTGAGCAAAGGTTAAATAAACAAGCTTTAATCAGTTTTTCAATTTGTCCAATATGAACGTTGACTGAGATCCAGGGTCGATGATTGCTCTTGCCTGAAATCTTTCGCCTCTTATTTCTATGTGCACAATAGCAGTGAATAACAATGTTTTTCGCTCGGTGGAAGATTGACTAAGTTGTTCATTCTCCTGTAGGGTCAAGGATGTAATATTTGGGATAGAATTATTGAAAGTTGATAAAGGTGTGGACTGTATATTCGTTCGTGCTGCGGAGCTTGTACTGGGACGAGGTGCAACACTATTTTGATTTGTGAATTGGGCTTCTGAACCCTTATGTAATAAAGTATTGTGTCTTCAGAGAGACAATTATAACATGAATTAGTGACTCTTACAATGTGAATTCTATCACTCACATTTTGTTATAAAAATTTTGGGCATGATCGCAGATGGTGACACTTTACAATGTTGGCATTTTTGATTTGTGTCATTTTGCTGTACCCTAGCTGATGAAAATTGTCTTTTATCTTTTGACCCATTTTCTATATGAGTCGTATGAGTATGAAAAGTGTTTATACGATTTTGTTAAACTAATGATTTGGTATTTTCCTTCTTTTGTGAGTAAGGCTTGCCAGTTGAATCTGTAGAATTGTGTGTTAGAAATGTGTTGAATTGTTCCCATGTTGGAACTTTTGTAATTTCCTGAAGAGAATTTTCAAATTCTTTTAAAAGAGTTCGGGGGAGCTTTTTTGAGCAAATATATACTAGAATGGGGTCCCAAGTGTCAGTTCCTACACCTAGGGCATTTAACGCCTGAATACATCCATTAACTGTCCGTTGTAATAGTTTAATAGATTGGCCTGATTCTTCGCTAACGTTCGAAAGATCAAACAAAATCTTTAATTGTTCATTGACTTGAACCCGATTGTTCTCGTATTGATCGACGAGATTTTTCCAGGCTATGTCGAAACCTTCATTGGTTAATGGGGCATTTGAAACAATTTTTCTAGCATCTCCTCCTGTCTTTTGTATTAAATGAAACAATTTCTCAATTTTGCTATGACGAGTATTTTTTTATATATAGCGCCGAAAAAAGATCACCGAAGGTTGGCCATGTTACAAAATCTCCAAAAAATATATCTGTGTCACTGGTGGTAGTCGAACAAACGAAACATCATTATTTTCTACTGACTGAGAACTAGCCGTTGAAATTCGCTCTTGTTTATTTTGATCATTATTTAGGGTCGATAATATTTGAATATTCGAATTAATTAATCCTAAACAATGTTTGTATGCTTTAAGAGCTGTGTGATAGCGTTCACGAAGTTTAATTTTATCTATTGGTTTTTCAGCGCATCTTGTTTTTTGTCCCTACACTCTTCATAGGATCTTTTGACTGGTGCCCATATTGAATCGAGTTCAACACGCAGTACTTCTAGACCATTAACATTGTCTTCGGATGCGTTTTTGATGTAAACGCTTTCAAACTCCAGAAGATCATTTGTAGAATTTACAAATTTTTCGCATGCCATTTTTGGGTAAAAAAATCAAAATAATAGGGTCAAAATTTTTCAAAAAGTCCCTGCTAGCGATTTTACAACAATAAGTGTCGAAAATTATAATTAATTTATTAATTAATTGTATTTTGAGGGTATTTTATTTTTCCCCGGTTTTAAAAATTTAAAAATATGTGTTCGATGGTAGCCCTTTTTTATTTTCTGCAATTCTGTCTTGTTGTTTGTGGCAGAATTTTTTGTTGTATATTAAATTATAATTTTGTACCTACTGTTGTTGTTGGGTCTTTTTTATTTTGTGTCTTTGAATATTGTAGTTGGGCTAAGGAATTTATATGCCGTTACCGTCAATGATTTCGATGTTAATAAGTCGAAGGTCACACACGACGATTTTAATTGCCCAACTTTTTCCCTATTTTCTTTTGAACTTGCTTTTATGTTCACACACGACGATTCCTTTAGCGATTTTTCTGTTTTGTTTAGCTTTTATTTTCTTACAATTTGTCATTTGTGCCCAGCGTTGCCATAGTCATGATTTTGTCATATTTTTAAGGATTTTCTTTGCTAATATATGATTTATGATTTTTTTCCCCAAAATAATGATTTTTATTTTTAGAAATTATATATGTTGTAGATACGAAACATAATTTTTCTACAATTCTTATCAACAATCAATTTTTAAACCAATAAAGTTTTATATCAGCTTGTCACAGGTCTATTAAAAACAGGTCGAACTCTATCTGTGTTTTTAAAGTATATTCTTAACATAATAAAAAAAGTCTCAAATACAAAGAATTTATGATGAATTTTAAATAATTTTTTAAAACCAAATTACGTTAACATCAATTTGATTAATGAACTTAATTTTTGAATTGCTTCGTTTACAAAACGAAGATATTTATTTGGTCGTGTTTATAAAACAAAAAAATTTCCAATCTTAAACTTGGAGAAAATGAAAAAAAATTGTTGAAAATTGTACTTCATTTTACGATTTGATTTTAACCATAATTATTTAAAAAAACTTTTTTTTTCATTTTCAAATTTATTCAATTGATAAGAATGATGTTCAAACCTTAGAAAACGAGTTTAGAAAACTACGTCTTCTCCACTTTGACGAACACTTTACAACTTTAGATGATCTAAGTTGTGAAGAATTTTGGTCAGAAGTCTCAAAAATAACTCGAGATGACAAAATCTTAGCTTTTCCGACTCTGTCAAAATTTGTCCTATTTCTTCTGCAAATGTTGAACGAATATTTTAAGTTTTAAATAGAAATAGATTAGATAACAGCACTCTTAAGGGGTATTCAAAAGTATACTTAAAGTTAAACGATTGTTCATGCTATAACTAAAAATATATTAAGGTATAAATACAAATATGAAACCTATTCTGTATAACAATAATGATGATTCCTAAAATACTTTAATTCATATGTGTTGTTAAATGTATGATCGTTTTTTTATATTAAAACATTCAAGTTTTTTATGTTTCTACATTTCGAATGATAGATATGCAATTTTAATATTTTAACATACTACAGAGTATCTGTCAATTTGATTTTATTCACAAGTCGCTATACGAATATGTATATTTATTTTAATATCAATTTAATATATTTTTTGTTTTAAATAACTCATCTAATAAGAAATCAGTTTTCTAAATAAATTTTTATTGTTTTTTTTGCGATTGTAATAAAATGTTTGATTTGATGATTTTCTTTTTCAAAATATGATTATTTTGCCATAAGTGATGATTTTCTCTCCGAAGCTTCTGGCAACGCTGCTTTTGCCGTAAATAGCAAAAAGAAAAATAAAAACATACATAAAATAATATAATTGATTTTTTTAACGCTTTTAATTAAAATGTTTTCACTAAAATATTTTGTTTGTGTTTTTTTATTTTTAAATATTTTAAACGTTTAATTTGTGAAATTTTTAATCCAAGTTTTAAATTACTACACACCAAGAAGCGAAACACCGAATGAAAAGGAATGTCAAATATAAAAAAAAAAGAAAAATTGCTTCAAATAGCCGAGTACCGGCGATTATTTTTCCCTTCGTTTTCTCCTCACCTAAAACGGTAAAAACATCTATAAACTCAAGAATTGCCCAACTATAATCGTCGTGTGTGACCATCGACTAATGATGATGATGTTGATAATGATGATGATTTTGTAACACTTATTTTGACCATTGTAATTTTTTTTGTAAATTTTTATACTCGCCACCAAAAAAAAAAAAAAAAATCTATAAAAGGAGTTATAGATACAAATGTACGAAAATTTATACCGCGCAGTGTATTTTTCAGTATATTTGAAATTTAAAACCTAATAAAACGGACAAAATTAAATGTACGATTCTGAAATTTTGCACACTTTGCTTTTTGGTGAGAGGCTTTTCTGTAACGGAAAATCAATGTGCCACGCCCACTATTACGCCCACCTCTCATATAACGTTTTACCTAAAATTTATATAATTTCTCTATTAATAAAGATTTTGGAATAATAAAGGACTGTATTGAAATATCTAAGTTGTACTCATTAGCAAAAACAACTTTGACACGCTTACTATAACGCCCACTTTTCACGTCATCTACCGTTAATGAAATTTAAAAGCTCATAAAACCGACGAAATTAGAGGTATGATGATGAAATTTGCTACATATATCCTTGTAATCAATGCTTTTTATTATGCCAAAAAATTAAGGTGACACGCCTACTTTTACGCCCACCTCCCATATAACGTTTTAACTAAAATTCATATAATTTTTCTATTAATAAAGATTTTGGAATAATAAAGGACTGTATTGAAATATCTAAGTTGTACTCATTAGCAAAAATAACTTTGGCACGCCTACTATAACGCCCACTTTTCACGTTATCTACCGTAAATGAAATTTAAAAACTCATAAAACCGACGAAAGTAGAGGTATGATGATGAAATTTGCTACATATATCCTTGTAATCAATGTTTTTATTATGCCAAAAAATTAAGGTGACACGCCTACTTTAACGCCTACCTCCCATATAATGGTTTATTTTAAATTCATGTAATTTCTTTATTGACAAAGTTTTTTGGAAAATAAATGACTATATTGAAATATCTAAGTTTTATTTATTAGCAAAAACTTTATTGACATGCCTACTTTAACGCCCACTTTCACTCCTCTATCTGATGGTCCAAATTTTCAATGACAACATTTATGCTCAATTGTTGGGCACGGTGATAAGTCTAGTTTGACTGCTCTTTTGCCACACTTTCGCAATTAATAGCAATGGTTCCCATTCAACGAACTAAGAAGGCATTCACAGATTTTCCAACATTTTATACAGACCTGTTTTGCATAAATTTAAATAGTTTTTACAATTCTCCCGATTGTGGACGAATTTGAACGATTATGTTGACCAAAAGAATTACGAAGTGCACAAAATGCATTTTGATTTAAACGCCCACTTTCATAAAAAACCTGAATAACTTTCCACGGATCAAATTGAGAAAGTTTGAGATTGAGAAATGTCAAATGAAATGCAGAAAACAAATTTAAGGTCTAGGTGTAGTTCACCTTCAACATTGACCCTCTACAAAGAAAGTGATACATATTTTATTATAAAAAGATTATTCCATAGCGATTAACAAAATAATAAATATTGTGCTTTAAATGTACACAAAATTGGTGGTGGGTATAAAAGATTCGGCACAGTCGAATATAGTGCTCTTACTTGTTATATATTAATATTATCACTATTGTAATTTATATTTAATTGTTTTATAATGTATTTATATATGTAGGTATTTATGTATATTGTTTTTTAGCACTATTGTTTTGTACAATTATTTTTTTTAATTTTCACTTTATCTGGTTCGAAGTGACCAAATGTTTTTTGTTGGGTGATTGTGGGTCTGGTTCCTTTTCTTTTGGATTAATAAAACCACTTTTTATTTACATATTTAATTTCAGGTTTTTTTTTTAATTTTTTGTTTTTGTTACTCTCTATTGTACACTTGTTTTTTGTTAAACGTTCAATACTACAATGAGAATGCTTAGCGGTTTATAAATTATGAGTAGAGAAAAAAGTTTAATGGTGTTTTCTTTTCTAACAAACAATGTTGCCCTTTTATAGTTAAACACTTTTCAAAGGTCACCTGCACCCCAACAAAATGCTACCTTTATAATCAGCAGAATAGAACAGAAATTTTCACCTTTTTTACATGATAACTATATTTTTATGTAAATCTGCATTGCTTGCTTCCATTTTAATAATTTGGGACCATAAATTATTTTTAACCACTACAAAAACTTAATTCTCCTTTTTAATATCAACTGTTAAAAAGTGCAATATTCTAACCCTTTGATTTAATTCAGGGTACGACATGTAACATTTTTTGTTATTTTTATGGCAACATTATTACAAAAGAACTTGTCACCCGCTTATAATATTGCATATTTTTAAGAAAAGAACATAAAAGAAGGCATAAGGCAGAATTAATGCAACATTAACGTCAGAAAAGAAAACACCATAAATAAGGAACATACAGTGATGCGCAAAACTTTACCATATCCGTGAACAAAAAGTGTTAATAAACATATCAAATATGCAAAAATTTAATATTACTCTAAAAAGTTTAGTGCTGCTCTAAATTCTTAAAACTTGGAATACTTTTCGTGAAATATGATTTGGAAATGTCAACGGCAATATTGATTGTCAAATCGATTCAAATGTGCTCAATAGAACGTTTACTAACTTCCCTATAATTAATGTCAATCCCACATTTTACAATTTTTCATCGGAAACAATAAATACCAATGACGGTGATCTTTTTAAATTTTCTTATGTTACACAATACGACGTTTTGTCAATGCGTTCTTTGATAAAATCAAATACAGTGGGAAGTGATAATATGCACATGAAATTTATAAGGTTACTTTTGTCCTTAATTATGTTATAAGTTACCCATCTGTTTGATACTACTATGATGTCATGTGTGTATCCGTCCTAATGAAAACATGCAAAAATTATGCCACTACCTAAATCAACTGGTGAATATACCCCATATACATCCTGTGTTTTCTATTCAAAATTTTTGAAAACTTTTGTCTGAACAAATAAGTACATTTTCCAAACGCAATCTGGTTTTCGTCGGGGTCATAGTTGTACTACAGCTCTCGTGGAAGTTATTGAGCATATACGGAAAGGACTTAATTGTGATAATAAAAAGAATAATCTGAAAAAGTATATCTTTTATTATTTTAATTAAATTTTGTATAAAGAAGAAAATTCTAATTAAACTTAAACCTGAGTAAAATTTAAAAATAAAAATAATAATTTAGAACAAGAAGTTTAACAGTTGAAAATTAGGAATTACAAAAACTATATAGACTCTTATATTGTACTATGTCATATAATCATATAAATGTTGGCTTACTTCCTTTAAATAATTCTTGAGTTCTTTTCGTATTGCAAATAAAAACAGTTGAAATTAATTATAAAATTAAGAGCACTTTATTTATTTAAACACACTTAGATATTGCTTTTATGTCGCTTTACTTATTTCACTTATTGTTATACGCTTTTATTATCAAACTCACTTTACAAGCTCTACTGTAATACTGATAATGTGAGCTGTGTTGTTCGGCTATTTATAGTAACATAGTGGTGTTCTGTAATTTTCGACCAAGTTCTCGTATGTACACACTAGTTCATTCTGTAAATTACTCGAAAGCCGTTACATTTAAATTAAGACGTAATGTTAAGTAATGCAGGAAAAATAAAAGTGCCTAAGAGTATCCTGCACATAATAACTCACCTCGGCTGCATACAACTTAACATTATGTTCGAACAACCAGCGAACCAAACGAAGTGTTACATGTACATAAACTGTACTCATTAAAGCCTTCAGATTCTGCTGCTCGGTCATATCTGGCTTTCATTTTGTTGCTGTTCATGTTCGTTTGCTCAGACTTTTGCAATGGCTCACGACTTTTTCTTTCTGGGCTTTTTGCTGCGATGCATTGGGCGCAATTTCCTATCCAACCAGCTACCGATTGTTGACCGCCAACCCAATAGAACCGTTGCTTTAACTTTTTTAGGGTTTCCGTCATGCCTAAGTGACCTCCACTGGAACCTTCGTGAAACTCCCTTAAAACTTCCTCGATTTTAGAGGACGGCACCACACGTGACTGATTTTCCATTAGCACTTTCTCATATTCGATATAGACATCCATTATCCACCTTCAGGCTATTCCACAGCGCCCAATAGGATTTCATCAGTGGACTTCCCTCTGATATTTGGTTTCCGGTGGGCCTTTTGTATTTTTCCTTTGCTGATAGAATCCTTGCCAGCATAGGTTATTTTCTTTGTGACACTGACCATTTACCGCTTGTGTCTATATGCGTTAGTCGAACATCTATTACGCACTCTTCTTCTTCAGGTTTTGTACAATATTTGCTCTTTAAGCTGCAGAATTTTCGGGAACGTTCATCCGCATTGCCATGTTATTTCCCTAAAGTCGTTTAGTCCAGTAATCCAACGGAATCTCAATGTTGCGCCAAATCTTAACTTTTCGTCCCATATGCAGATTAATGTTATGACTTATCATAAAATCAACGCCCACGATTACTTCATCCACAATGTCAGCAACAATAAATACATGATTAACACTTATATTTGCAATAGTTAATTTCACCTTTATTTTTCCATAAACATTAGCAAACTCCCCAGTAGCTGTTCGTAGACTTACACCACATAGTGGTGCGATTTCTTCTTGACTATATCAGGTCTAATAATTGATTGTGATGCTCCTGTATCTATTGTAAAAACATGCCTTCGACCATTGATATACCCACAAGCAGTAACGTTGCTATTTTTCTGCTGCATAACTAATATGGAGATTGTGGGCCCTCGGTAATGGGATCTTGCTCATGCCTATAAATCTAGCCCGCTTTCTCGGTGCTTTGCAATTTTGTTGAAAATGTCCACTCTTGCCACAATTATAGCATTTGGCTCTGGCTTTACCTTCTCCTCTAACGCCTGTGTAACTGCATTTTTAATTTCGTTTACTATATCTGCGTCTTTTCCTGCGGTAATTTCGAGATTTCTCACCTTACATATTTGCAGGTTAAAAAGTAATTTTACGGTCTCCTGTGTCAGAACATATGATACGGTTTCTGCAAACGTTGATTTATATATGCCAGACACCGCGTGCTTTATTGCTGCATCACGCATTCCATTTAAAAACGTTTCAATTTTAAACTAATCCAAAAATGGGTGATTTTCACCTGGATATGCATCAAACCGCCGATCTTCGTTGCGAAATCTTGTAATGACTCATTAACTTTCTGGATTCTGCCGCGCGATTCCATTCGGTATATATCCCGTTTGTGCTCGCCGCCATACTTACATTGTAGCGCAACCATTATGTCCTTGTAGTTTTCTCTGCAGCCAATAGGTATGCTTTCTAGAACTTGGGCCGCGTTGCCTTTTAATGCAACTGTCTCAAACTAAATTTTAAAAACATTAAATGGTGCACTGCCGTCAAAAGAAGGGGCCTTTATTCTACTCGAGATTTCTGGAATTATTCGCACTGGTCCCTCACCACATTGAAGATCAATAATTTTTGTTTCTAGATTTTTAAATTTTTCATCTTGTAATTGCAAGTTGCTATTAAAGTTGCTTGTGCAACTATGCTATCTTCCAGGTTAGCTAGTTTTTTCATACATTTTATTAACTTCTTTTTCAATACCATCTACTCTGCTGTTCATAGCTTCAGACATTTCCTGAAGTTTCTCGTTCGTAACTTTAGAACATTCTTGAAATCTCAACTCGTTTATTTTACTTTCTTCTTTTACTCTAGCTAACAATTTTTCATTATTAGCTCTACAAGATTCTTGAACTTCGATTAATAATTTTTCATTATTAGCTCTAGAAGTTTCTTGAACTTGAACTTCTACTTTAACTTGAGATAATAATTTTTCATTATTAGCTCTAAAATTTTCTTGAACTTTCTGGAATTTAATTTCCATCTTTTCCATCATAGCAGCAACCATCGTACTTAAGTCCATGTTTTTTTGCTGTTGCACGGGTACAGACTTCAATTTCTTCTTTTTTGTCAAACTCGTAACCATCAATGTCAATATTACGCCGCTTGAATTCATCTAGGAGCCTCTTCTGCAATTCTACTTTATTACCTGTTGTCGGCTATGCCAGCTTACTCAAATCTTTCTTGAGTTGTTCCACTTTAAGCTCCTCAAATTTCATATCTGCTTTTTAAAATGCAATTTCACTTTTGACACCAGTTGTTACGTTTATACTTTTTATAAACGTTGGCTTATTTCCTTTAAATAATTCTAGAGTTCTTTTTAAGAGCACTTTATTTATTTAAATACACTCAGATATTTTTTTTATATCACTTTACTTATTGTTGTACACCTTTATTGTCAAACTCACTTTGACACACACTTAACAAGCTCTGCTGTTATACTGATCATGTTAGCTGTGTTGTTCGGGTATTTATAGTAACATAGAGCAGGACAAAAATAGTGATAAAATGAAAGATAATAACAAACAAAAGTAAAAGGGTTGCTGTTTGGTTAAAATTTCAATCTAACTCGTTGTAGTAAAAATTCAATTAACTTAAGTCCCGGGAGTTAAATAGATGATATTTACAACCAAAATGTAACCACCGATCAGAGAGTGCTGATGATGAAATCGTAGCTGGTTTCGAAAATGCATTCCACTCGGCTAGTGTCGGTAAAAATATAATTTTTCAGATTTATTCTTTCATTTATCACAATTAAAAAATTCTTTGTAAAAAATAAAGAATATTAAATATGAACTCAAGCCTGATTAAAAATTTAAATATAAGTTTAAACAAAAAAGTTCGATAAAATAAAAATTCAATTTGCATAGTGGTGTTCTGTAACATTCGACAAAGTTCTCGTATGCATACACTAGTTCATTCGAAAACCGTTACATTAAAATTAAGACGTAATGTTAATGTTAAGTAATATGCAGGAATAATAAAAGTTCCTAAGAGTATGCTGCACATAATAACTCACCTCGGCTGCATACAACTTAACATCATGTTCGAACAACCAGCGAGTCAAACGAAGTGTTACATGTACATAAACTAATACAAACAGAACTACTGTAACTTAAGCTACTGTAAATATAACTAAAATAAAATTATAATGTAAATTAAGCTATTTAAAATAAATCTGTAACAATATTTATGGTTTCTATTTAAATAATAACACTGTGTAACAAATGGCAATTTTTTTTTTACTAAGTAACCACTATATTTTTTTGATCAGATATAATCACCTAACTGCTAGAATCATCATATGCCCCTATTGCGGTTCTCCACTTTTGTAATAGTTTGGTTGTCTTCGGCAAATTGACATTGCCATTCTCAACACAAGTAAACGCCAAAAACGTAATATTTGAAGTTGATAGTTTGATATTTTAAATTGGAAACTTTATAGCAAACTCAACTATAAACAGTTGAGTATCACAATACCTAAAATGAGTTTGGCTGTGCATAAGTTGGGTTGACTCTGACACAACCAAACTGAGTTGAGTGGTGAACCGCAATATGGGTAATAATTTCAAATTCAATGGTAAGGTTTTTTTTTAAAACTTACTTGTCGTAACTTTGGAACGACGTACTCGATTTTGTTACGCAATCCGTTAACAAACTTTTTATTATGCCAGATTTAAGTTTTTTTTATCGTTTTTTGATTAAGCCATTAGTTTTGGAGCTATCGAGGAAAAAACGGAAATTTTTTTGTAAAATTATAAATTTTTGAAATTAAAAAATTTATAAAAAATAGAAGCCAACCAATAATAACCAGTTTTGCTACTTAAAACTGCATTTATCTGTATAAATATATAAAAGTTAAACTCTGTCTGTGTGTTTGCTATAGACTCCGAAACTGTAAAACCGATCGGACTCAAACTTTGGCAAGTTGTTGTACACATTCCGGGGGGTGTTTATGGGTGGTAAAAAGTGGGCGGGGCTACCCCTTGAAAATTAGTTGTCATTTTTAGCTACTTGCACTTGACCGATTTATCTGAAACTTTGCACACAGATTGAACTCTCATGACTGAATAATTTCGTGATAAAAAAGTGGGCGGGGCCACGCCCATAAAAAAGTTATGATTTTGAGGTACTTGCACTGGAACAATTTTTCTGAAACTTTGCACACATATTGAGCTGTCATGGCTATATAATTTCGTGATTAGAAAAGTGGGCAGGGCCACGCCCATAAAAAAAGTTATAATCATGAGGTACTTGCACTGGACCAACTTTTCTGAAACTTTGCACACATATTGAGCTGTCAGGACTTTACGTTTTCGAGATTATAAAAGTGGGCATTGCCACGCCCATAAAAAAAGTTATAATTTTCAGCTATTTGAACTTCACTGATTTTTCAAAAACTTTGCACACACATATTGAGCTCTCATGATTATATAATTTCATGATTAGAAAAGTGTGCAGTGCCACGCCCACAAGAAATAAGTTATCACTTTTAGCTACTTGCTCTTGACCGATTTTTGTCAAACTTTGCACACATTTTGAGTTATCATGAATTTATATTTTCTTGATTAGAAAAGTGGGCAGTGCCACGCCCATTAAAAAAGTAATAATTTTTAGCTTTTTGCACTTGATATTCAATTTTAATTTAGAATGGATTTTTATTCATTGAGGGGCGTAGCAACGAGTGCCGGGCTTTTCTAGTCAGAAATAAAATACATGTTTTTACATAAAAATCCATGGATAGTATGTATTATTTTATAAAAGAATACCAAGGTACGTATTTTGAGTAGGCTATCGAAACTGACTCCATGAAGGTTTTTAGAAGCAGAGGAAATATGATCAGATCTTCTCAATCCGTACACATATCGTATAATGTTGCAAAATAAAACATTTAGTTTTCTTCGTTTAATAGAGTCACAGTTAGCAAATAATTCACACCCATACAATAAGGAAGGAACCAAGTATGTCTTTGCAAGCAAGATTCTAATTCTGATGGATGTAAAGTATTGTGTAGACCAGAGCGATCGTAATTTAAACTACGACTGACCAACCAATGAATTTACATGATCTGTCCAAGTTAAATGGTTATTACAAATTATACCTAGATTCTTCGCTCTATTAACAATTTAAATTTTTTCACCATTTAAAACGATATCCCCAGAAATAAACGGACCTATACGTTTTTTGCAAATTACAATACATTAAGATTTTTTAGGGTTCAAACAAAGGCCAGAGATAAGTTTTAATTTAATTTGTGATTTAACTGTGAGATACCAATGGCAATGAGGTCAGCTAGAATACTTAAAGTAAGTTGTATGTCATCTGCATAAAGATGGATGTTACACTTTGAAAGTATTTTTGGCAGTCAGTTGCATATACAGAAAATAAAAGCGGACTTAAGATGGAGCCCTGAGGCATTCTCCTTTTAAGTGTCATCTTATCAGACCAAACATTGTTTACAAGAACCGATTGTGTTCGATTTGAAAGGTTTGATGAAATGAGGTTATTTATTAATTAATGTGGTATGGTCTACAGTGTCAAATGCCTTTGAGTGGTCCAGAAGTACTAAAAAATGTATATACCCATCCTCCAATCCATGCTATGACTCGCGGAAACCAAATTGTTTACTAGAAAGCATGTTGTTAATATTTATATATGAAATCATTTGCTTATATAAAATTCTTTCAAGTATTTTCGAAAAAAAAACACAAGATGGCTATTAATCTATAGTCATCATTTTCTTTTGGTAATGGAATAATTTTTGCATGTTTCCAATTTGAAGGAAGCTTAGAAGACATAATAATATACTTAGTTTAAATTGTAAGTGACGTACGGGAGAATTAGTGGCATAAGTATTCTAAAAAATTTGGGATTTAAGTTATCAGTTCTTACTGCGTTTGAGTTTATTTGTAAACACGTAGACATAACATCAAATTTTGTTATACATGAAAATCGAAAATAATTACCGTACATATCAGTTTGGATCACAGGAGCACTAGTGAACGTTTTATTAAGTATGTTCGCATCAACATTAATGTCTATGTGCCAATACCTATTTTTTCCACCTGGCATATGTAAGTCCCTTTGATGTATACCCTGCCTTATAATGGTGTATGCTCATGTTTTATCTTATCTTTGTTTGATTGGTACTGCTAAATCAAAAAGATATTGAATGTTGTGTTTAAGGAAATAAGACTACTCATCAATAGTTGGCATAAAGTATATATTACTCCAGGAAATGTGTGATGAATATTCACATAAATTACACTGCTCAGCAGCAAAATCCTCCATTAAATAAAACTATGTTGACTATATGGATTTTGATACGCTGGACTCAAATCCGCTATCAGATAAGATAAGAAAAAACCCGACAACGGATTTGAGTTCAGCGCATCAATAGTCCACATAGTTTTAATTAACGGGAAGACAAAAAGTGATTTGTTGTAGAGCAGTGTTATTAAAAGATAGTTTGTTTAAGTCTCGGTAGCTGAAACTCTGCTCAACATCATGAATGACAAAATTGTAATTTAAAAAAATGTAAGGTCATGTTTGGATAAACATGATGCAGATATCTGATCGTATTAATTTATGTACTCAATATTAGACACGAAGTAAACATCAATGAGTGTACTAGCTGTGGATGCATGATATGTCGTTCTTGCAATATTAACAAGAAAAAGTGCAAATGACAACATATCAACAAGATTCGTCTCCATTAATATATCAGAATTGAAGTCGGCAGTAATGATGATATCATCATATTGTGAGGCAAGAGTTTCAAGTGTAGAATATGATGGTAAAAATTGCAGTCTTTTATTACGGCGGTATACACATCCCACTAAAATTTTCCTGCCAAATGGTAAAAGTTTAATAAAGATAAACTCAATTCCCAGTTCATATGAATTAGCTCCAAGAGATGATTTGCAGCATATTTTGCACGAATACGATAAATTTATTTCATAAATAAATAATAAACTTAATACATTATACGTAAGGAATGGTCAAAAAACAAAATGGTTGCTCATGAATTCAAGATGGAGAAAATATACGTTGTATGTATAACTGCTACCAGTTGGTTACACTTTGTTATTATGTACCTCCTCACTGCATGGCAGAAGTAGAACCAACAACCTATTACTTTTGATATAGGGAAAACAATCATTAATGCCGTCCGTATACTAATTTCGTAGTCCGTCACGAAGGTCGCACCATCCAAATCCAGAACGTTATCATTTATGTATTTGAAAAGATATTGTAATATATTCACAGGCTAAAAATGTTCTTGTAAAAGGCCTATTTTTATATAATTTATTTACAAGCTTTAAAAATGAAATAACCCCCGAATACAAAATGAAATAACACCCAAATTATACACGCTATGAAACAAGCCCCGAATTTTAAAAATTTGTTGGGTTTTATTTCATTGGAGATTATTTCATAATTTGAAAACCCCAAATGAGAAATGAAATAATTTCCAAAAAAAAAATGAAAAACGGCCCAAGAAATTGGGAGTTATTTCATATGAAATAACACCCAAAAATGTATGAAAAAAATTTGAAGAATATTTCAATTCTCGTTTGGGAGTTATTTCATTGGGTGGCTTTTCGTGGAGCCTTAGTTTCGATTGCTCTCTTTTATGTTCTCTTATAAGTTCATCATGTTTTACAATATTAGCATCTAGCCAGTTCCACAAGCGACTGCGAGAACAAGATTCATTAATATTAGAGAAAATGAGACTAGCTTCATCTACTGATCTTATATTTATATCAACGCTGTCCAAATCTTCATTTTCTGTGCACAATTGTGCTACAAAAACAATAGAAAAACTCACACCGACACTTGTTCTCTTCTGTTTCAGTTTGATTTCAGTCGTTAATTGAGTGTTAACGAGTGCACATGTGTGGATGCTTACGTTTTTTTTCAGCTTTTTATGTTTTTTCAGCTTTGATTTAATTTCAAAATAAACCAGCAAACAAAATAGTATAATGGAAGACAAAAATTTTTGTTTTGTCATTAAAAATGCTTTTGGTAACATGCAATGCATTTTATGTTACCAAACATTTAAAACAAAGAAAACATTTTCAATTAAAAGGCATTTTGACCTTTTTCACAAAGAAATAAATAAATTAAAAGAGGAAAAAAGGAAAATGTTTTTTCTTGAGCACAAAAACCTTTATATGCAAAAAATTAAAGAATGGGTTTTGCAAGAAGAACAAAATAAGGAAATTTTTCAAAATAAAAAAATTAAAAATGGAGATTTCAAGTCAAAGTAAAAAAGCAATGCTTTGAAATTGTTATCACTTTTTCCTTCTACATATTGCTGCGAACAAATTTTTTCCGACTTAAAATTTATTTGTTCCAAGCAGAGAAATAAATTAAGTTCTTCAAATTTAAAACATATTTTGTTAATAAGGAATTGTTACGAAACCTTAAATTTGGAAAACTTAATTTATAATGCGTAAATACACTTAATTTTTTAAGTTTTAATTGTGAATTAAAAATTGTATTTAATTTTATTAACTTTTTTTACACATCATTTCTATGTTGCTTTTAAAAGTAAAATTCATTACATTTGTAATGCTTAGTTTTGTGTTTGCTGGGCAATATTATCATATCCAATACAGACGCATTTTATTTATTGAGAGTTTTGGACAACATTGATTTATATTTAGCATACGTTTGCAGGTGTTATTGCATAGGTATTTTGGTTTGCTCTTTTATTTTGCAAACAGTTAATTTTGTTGTTTTAATATTTTATTGTTTAGTACTGATTGTAATGTTTTGTAAATTTGTTGTTGATGTTTTGATTTAAGAGTTTTTATACCCTTCACACAGTGAAAAAGGGTATATATAGGTTTGTCATTCCGTGTGAAATTTCTACAATTTTCATTTCCGACCCCATAAAGTATATATTTTCTGAAAGCTTATGAATAGGGGAGTCACTTAAGCTCTGTCAGTCTGTCCGTCTGTTCGTGTGTATGTTGAAATTAACTTTTTGAAGCCCCCCGACATAGGTTGGACCCGGGTAAGGTATTAGAATATCAGAAATATTCGGGAGAAGATCGGTATTGAAAATCAGAAACATCGGTACATAAACAACTGAGATATGAGCAAAAACCCACGACCACCTCGATTTTTTTCACAAAAACAACATTACAACAACAACATACATACATACAAACGTGTATACTGATTAGAGAAAACGTGGCTCGAATCCCAGCTGAGCCAAAAAAAATTTTTTTTTAATTTCTTTAAAAATTTTTTTTAATTTTTTTTATTTTTTGTTTTATTTTTTATTTAATATATTATTTATATTTTTATTATTTTTTAAAAAATTTTTTTTTTTTAATTTTTTTTAATTTTTTTTTGTTTTATATATATTATATACATATATAATAATTTTTTTTTTTAATTTCTTTTTATTTTTTTGTTTTTTTAACATACATACGTGAATTTATAATTTTACAATGGGATGTTTTTATATATGTATATTTTTATATGTATGTACGTATTTCATATGGGATGAATGGTGACACAAACTACTGTTATTGCATGACTACACGTTGTGAAGGGTATGTAAGATTCGGCACGGCCGAATATAGCACTCTTACTTGTTTTTATATTTAAAGGGAGCACAAAAACTTTATTTATTATTGTTGTTGTTGAAATTTGAAGTATGTTTATGGATTTTAATTTGTTTTCATTTAAGAATAATGTTTATTTTACTTTTAGCTTTCAATTACAGAATAATATCACTTATATTTAAGGCAAAAAAGTTGCGGAATTTTAATTTCTATTTATGTAAACATAACTTTAGATTTGAAATCTATTTTTAAGTGATGTTTTTATTTAGATTTTGTGAACCACCGAATAAAACACTATTTTTGGTATACATACCGTTAAATTTTTAAGGCCGATGTTGATTTTGAATTAAACACAAATTATTTCGGAAATGACTGTCATTTGTTTTTATTATGATAAAATTTGTACGGTTTAATTATGTATGGAGACCTCGGCGGCACAACTCCATCCGATGGTCCAAATTTTCGTTGTAGCTGAGGCATAATTGAGTTTCTATGCCGTTAATGTGCCGAATTATCTCATCCATTAGCTCTTGAATTGTTGCTGGCTTACACCTTTTCTTTCAAATAACCCCAAAGAAATAAGTCCAACGGTGTCAAATTACATGATTTTGGCGACCAGTTGACATCGCCACCACGTGAGATAACACAGCCATTGAATTTGTCGCGCAAAAGAGCCATTGTTTTGTTAGCTGTGTGGCAAGTGGCAACGTTATGTTAAAACCACATGTCGTCCACATCTATTTCTTCCAATTCGGGCCATAAAAAATTCGTTATCATTTCACGATAGCGAAGATCAGTCACAGTAACTACCTTATTGGCCTCATTTTGGAAAAAATACGGTCCGATGATGCCGCCAGTCTATAAACCGCAACAAAAAGTCACTCTTTGTAGGTACATTGGTTTTTCGACAATCACTCTTGGATTATGAATAGCCCAAATGTGGCAATTCTGCTTATTGACGAATCGACTGAGGTGAAAATATGCATCATCACTGAAGATGATTTTCTTCGAAAATTGATCATCCACCATTTTGACCATTGATGACGTTTAGAGTGGTCAAGAGGCTTTAGTTCATCAGGGACGAGCGTAAGAGGTGCAAGTGTTGGGCACGACGACGAGTTGAGGTGGACGGCTCTTCAGCCACAATATTGCGAACAGTAACAATATTTTCTGTAGTACGAGCACGAACAGATCCGGTTGTTTTCCGATTGTACGACGATTAAATTGACCGAAAAAATCAAGAAGTGCACGATATGCATTTTGATTTGAACGCCCATTTTCATAATAAGCCTGAATAACTTTAACGCGTTGCTCGATTGTGTACCTTTTCATGGTTCAAATTAAGTTATTCTGAAATTAAGAAATGTCAAACGAAAAACTTGACGTTTAGTAGTTCACATTCAGCATCGGCCCTTAAAATTTAGCCACCCTTTACAATATTTATTTATAAACATGAGACATATATATACATATATATATATATATATATATATATATATATATATATATACACTTTTTGTGTTATAACCCGTGAATAAAAAAACAGATTTATAAATGTTTAATAGAACTAAAATAAGTATTAAGCATTTTTATTAGTTTGGTAGTTTTTTGGAAATATATGTGTTTTAATACAATATATGTTTTTATACCCTTCACACAGTGAAAAAGGGTATTTATAGGTTTGTCATTCCGTGTGAAATTTCTACAATTATCATTTCCGACCCCATAAAGTATATATTTTCTGAAAGCTTATGAATAGGGAGTCGATTAAGCTCTGTCCGTGTGTATGTTGAAATCAACTTTTTGAAGCCCCCCGACATCGCTTGGACCCGGGTGAGGTACTAAAATATCTGAAATATTCGGGAGTAGATCGGTATTGAAAATCACAACTGAGATATGAGCAAAAACCCACGACCACATCGGTTTTTTTTTCACAAAAACAATATTACAACAACAACATATATACATACAAACGTGTATACTGGTTAGAGAAAACGTGGCATCGAATCCCAGCTGAGCCAAAAAAAAATTTTTTATATTTTTTTTTATATTTTTGTAGTTTTAAATGTTCCTTGTTTTAAAAGAAAAACACCTTTATTTAAATTTTTACAAACTTATGTAAACATTTATTTAATTTAAATTTATAAACTTATTTCGTCCGTGTTGTCGATCGTTTATCTGCTCTGTTCATCTACCACTCTACCACTGCCTATTTTCGTACGTCATTCTCCCCACACTAATTGAGTAAAACTCAATTACCCTACATTCGGCCCTCCTGACGCGACATTCGACCCGAATGTAGAACTCCAAGGCTTCATATATTCAGCTACAGTGGTGCATCTCCTGGAACCTTCACATTCCCCGATTTTCTCGACTTCATAGCGGCTGTGACCCAATTTTTCAACGATTTTATAGGGGCCTAAAAACTTTGGTCTGAGCTTCATGCCAGTACCATACGGGGTACGTTTGATGGCTACCAAATCACCTACGCTATAGTCTCTTGCAGGTACACGCTTCCGGTCAAAACATCGCTTGCTTTCCTGTTGTATTTTGAGAATGTTCTCACGTGCTTCGTCTCTTAGGGCATCGCGTTCTTGACATAACTCCTGCATGACCTCGACCTCTATCAGCTCTCGTATATTATCATCATCCCTGGTCCTCATCTTAAGACCAATTAGCAACTCGAATGGCGTCTTTCCCGTACTTCTTGTGGGCGTGTCATTGATAGTCCTCTGCACTCTATCAATATGTCGATACCAATTTTGGGGATTTTCAAGGCACAACTTTGTCAGCATGGGGATGACAATTCTATGCATTCTCTCCACCTGTCCATTCCCCCTCGGTACCCCTGTCGCTATGAGTAAGTGTTGGATACCTTCTTTCTGGCAGTAACCACTGAATTCATTTGACGTAAATGCAGTACCCCTATCGGTAATGACCCTCACTGGGTTCCCGAATATTGCACCATGTTTGCGCCATCGGTCAACCACTTCACCGGAACCTGTACTCTTTGTAGGATAGAGCCATACAAATTTCGAGAACGCATCTACAATGACCAAAATGTGATTGAATTGTTTTTTAGTCGTCTCCATAGGGCCTACATGGTCCAAATGATAAGTCATCAATGGTTTGTCTGCCTTATCAATTGGATGCAATAATCCCTCCTTCTTACCAGCCTTTGCCTCTGCCATGATGCATTCCATACAGCCTTTTACGATGTTTTCAGCCTTTAAGTTTAATTTAGGGATATAAAAGTTTTTCTCCACTAAATCTGCAGTCTTCTTCGCAGCGAAATGTCCTTGCCGATGAGCCATCTCTATAACTTCACGCTCCATGCAAGACGGGATCACAATCAGTTCCTTAGTTGGATCTTTATGCAGAATTCCGTATTTCATATAATAATCTTCGTATTCCTGCATTTCAAGGATTTTGGTGATTGCTCTAATCCAATCAGCTTTTAGCTGAGCCTCTTTAATCCTATACCGCATAGAGTCTTCCATCAGTAAACACGAGACTCGACTCAATGCATCCACATGCCGCATTTTTGAACCGGATCGGTGCTCAATTACGTACTCAAAATCCTGAAGGAAAAGGCTCCATCTGGCAACTCTTAGTGGCACATCTTGCTTTCTCATCGTCATTGCAAATGCATTGCAGTCGGTGACGATTTTCACTGCTAGACCCATTACGTAAATCCGCCATTTCTTCAAAGCCTCTATAATGGCCAACACTTCCAACTCATAGGAATGGTATTTTTCTTCGGCCGGGGTGGTCTTACGACTCATAAATTGCACAGGGTGTAGTTGGAGGTCTTCTGAGTCTCTTTGTAGAAGTACAGCACCATATCCATACTTGCTGGTATCTGCGTGTATCTCCGTTTCGGCACTAGGATTAAAAAGCCTAAGCACACTGGCTCCAATCAACGCGGCTTTTAATTGTTGGAACGCTAAAATCTCATCATCATGCATCTTAAAATTCGAATTCTTCTTCAATAGGTCTGACAGCGGTTTGGCCACCAAGGCGTAATTTTTTTTTAATTTAATTTAATTTAATTTAAGTAGTATTTTAAATACTTTATAAAAAACATTATACAATAATTTTTGCTAATTCAAATAAAGGCTCTGATAGATATTGTTTTTAACATAATATATGCATTTTCTTTTAAAATAATTAATATTCCCCTCATTTTTTACATCATTTGGTAGCTGGTTGAATACTTGTAGACCTTTGTAGAGTAAACATCTTTTCATTGCGTTGCTAGTGGCTCTATGTATTCTAAAATCATTTGCGTTTCTAAGATCGTATGGCTGGATTTCGTTGACATAATTTAGCTGTTGTGTTAAATATGCTGGAGCATTTCCTGTCTTCATTTTGTAGATAAACATGCACGTATTTAATTGCAGCCTTTGTCTAATATTAAGCCATTGTAGCATATCAAGCATAAATTGTATTGGCGTATATCTATTGCATTTAATTATTAATCTCATAGCTTTATTCTGAAGTTTTTGTAGTCTTTCTATTTGTGCGTTTGTGCAACATGTATACAGAATTGTTGACCCGAACTCAAAGTGTGGTTTAATAATTGAGTTATAAATATTTACTGCGGTTAAGATTGATATTTTATTTCTTATTCTTCTAAAAAACCCGATTTTTTTACCAATTTTTTTACATATATAATCTATATGGTCTTTAAAATTCATTTTTTTGTCTATTATAAAACCAAGATATTTAATTTTATCCACTTTTTCTATACTTTTATTATTAATTTTAAAGTCTACGTTGCTATCCATATTTATTTCCATAATTTTTGTTTTATCTTCATTAAGTTTTAGTTTGTTAATTTTAAACCATTTGTTTAAATTTTCTATATCATAGTTTAAGTTCATTTGGCATTCTTCCTCCATTTCCGATATACTGTATACGAGAGTATCATCCGCGTATAACACTATTTCACATTTTTGTAGGGTATTAGGCATATCGTTGATATATATTATAAATAGCAGAGCCCCTAAAATCGAGCCCTACGGGACACCATATTCATTTGTTATTGAACTTGATTTTACATTATTAACCCTTGTTATTTGCTTTCTGTTTTCCAGGTATGACCTAAACCAATTTATTTCAATATCTTGTATTCCATAGTTATATAATTTTTGTAGCAGAACGTTTCTATCTATTGTTTCAAAAGCTCTTCTAAAATCAAGAAATATTGCCATTATTTTCTCATTTCTGTTAATGTTTTTCCATCTACTAATAACATAGTTTACCGCGGTTTCACAAGAAAATTTTCTTCTAAATCCAGATTGGTATTTGGATAAAATATTATTTTCCTCTAAGTATTGTTCGAGTTGGTTTTTCACTATTTTTTCAAGAATTTTCTCACATAATTTTAATGAATTTATTGGCCGGAACTCTTCACATTTTTTTGTTTTCGAAACTTTTCCAATGGGTGTTACCAATGATGTTTTCCAACTCTCTGGAAAAATACCCGTTTTCAGTGATTTATTTACAATTTTAAGTAATACATCACCAATTATATTCCAGTTATCTAAAATTATCTTTATATTTACATTGTTATAATCTGGTTTCTTTCTTATATCTTTGAAAATCTTTCTTAGTTCACAATTTGATATTGTATGGAATTTAAATCTAGAATTTATCACATTTAGTTGATTAATATATTGCACATTTTCAATTTTATCTCTAATTTCCTTAATACTAGTCACAAAATATTCATTAAAACGGTTTGCTATTTCGATATTCGTTTTGTACTCAACATTATTAAATTTCACAGATTTTATCACATTTCGATTATTTTTTAAAACTAAATCTTTAATGTTTTTCCACATCTGTTTCTGATCTCCAGAATTGCATATTTTTTTATTAATATAGTTATTTTTTTCATGCTCTAGTTTTGTTTTATATAAATTTCTTGCTTTTCTATATTCATTCCATGTTGCATGTGTATTATCATTTTTAGCAATATTGTATTTTATTATTTTTCCTTTTTTTAGGATTTGTAACTGCCTATTGAACCATTTATTTTCTATACTCTTCTCATATGTTGTTTTGTTTACCGAAAGTTTTTCTATAGTATTTTCAATAGCCTCATCAAATAAATGTACATTACAATCTAGATCCCGCATTTCTTCATATTTAATGGAATGAATCGTCTAAAATAGGATGTAAGTCCTAGAAATCGCTGTACTGCCTTCTTGTCTTTTGGAGTTGGGAATTTTTCAATAGCTGTCGTTTTCTTCTTTGATGGTAATATCGTGGAATTCTCTAATACATAGCCTAGGAAAGTAATCTTCCTTTTCAAGAACTGGCACTTACTCCACTTTATTTTAAGTCCGTTTAGTGACGCGACCTTCAAAACTTTCTTCAACTTTTCGATGCCGTCTTTCTCGTCAGCTGAGGGTATGACCATATCGTCCATATACACTACAATCGTTCCATCTTTTATCAATTCGTGAAATATGGCCGAAATATATCGACAAAATACGGCTGGAGAATTTGATATACCAAAGGGTACATATAAAAATTCATATTGCCCGCTGTGTGTTACGAATGACGTATAACGTTGGCTGCCTTCTTCAATCGGGACATGAAAGAAACCGTTTCTCAAGTCCAATGTTGTATAAACTTTTGCCTCCTGTAAGCGCTGTAGAACGTCATCAATTACCGCCATTGGGAAATGATCTCGTATGATCTTTTCATTCAATCGCCGGTAATCACAGCACAACCTTTTCGTACCGTCCTTCTTGGAAACTAAAACAACTGGCGATGAAAATTCCGAAAAACTTGGCCTAACTATGCCCTCTTTGAGCCATTCTGCAACTTGTTGGTCGACAATTTGCTGGTCTGCGTACGATATTCTTCTCGGATTATGATATACTGGAGTTTCGTCTTTGAGCAAAATTTTCATCTTTACTGGGAAAGTTTTAGGTTTAACTGGATTATAAGCGTCTATAATTTCAACTATGTCATTTCCCATATTTCAAGTGGTCTAAATCGAATGTATCCGATTGTGACGTAATGCATATTTCACCAAATTCTCGTAGAACATCATTATAGGCTGATACACTAGAATCCTTCATCTTAGCTTCATTCGATGTATCTTCAGATTTTAAAGACTTCGGTGAGAACTTCACTCTATCAGTACTTATTGAAATATCGACGTACTCCAAGATGTCATTGCCTAAAACTGCTGAATATAATATATCGCGTTCACGGACGACGTGAAATTTTACTGGTACCATCACCTTATCCAATTCAATTTCAGCTTCAAAAGCACCAATGGTCTCTATTTCCTTCTCACCTATGCCTAACATTCTTTTTCTTTCAGGGCTTACATTTACATCTGGCATCAACATGAGGGAATCATATCTTACGCAGCTTATGTCACTTCCGGTATCTATTATAGCTGACACTTCACATCCCGCTATGGTAACATCTTTGAAAATTCTGTTTGAATTCGATGGCAACACTTTGCGTCGTTTCAAAATCTGGGCTGTTGATAACGTATGTACGACTCCATTTGGCTTGCCGCCTCTATTTTGTGTATTTGGGCCTTTCTTGCATTCGTAGGATTTATGACCTCTCTCGTGGCACTTGAAACATTTCGGTTGTTTTTCGGTACAATCTTTGACAATATGAGCTCTTTCACCACAGTTAAAACAACGAATATTTTTTCCATCTGGTTTTTCGGCTTCGATTAGAAGTTCTCGTTTTGGACGTAATCTATTAAAGTGTGATATCTGAGCGGGTTTGGTTACCTTTTCATACACCTTCAACTTTGATTTCAAGTCTTCTATATTATGCGCTTGGTAAAGAACGGTCTTATTTGTCTTATTATCGGGTATACCCTCTATAAAATATTCAATAATACTATCCTCATCCAAAGCCACAGGAGATCCAATTTCAAAGACAGTAAAGGTATTCTCTTAAACTTTCATTCGAACGCTTTTTTCTATTTCTTAACATACGGTGGACCTCAAGCGAAGATAATCTTATGCCAAACTCTTTTCCTAACTTACTTTTCAATGATGCCCAATCTCGAATACCTGGCTGACTTCGACAAAAGATTTTAGCCGCACCTGATAATAATTGTCTCGCGTAAATATATTTTTGTAACTCGTTCCACCCTACTGTAAAAGCACAATCCCCAAAATCGCTGAGCCATTGCCCTATTTCGGGTTGCCCCTCACCTGAAAACTTGGATAGCGTTTCCTCAATATCCTTTAATGTGAATGTTGAAGACCCACGATGTTCTGCACTCACCGGTCGCCGAATAATAGATGCCGCTTCATCGTATTTAGAATTGTCACCATCCGTTCTTTGTCCGAAATTATAATACCTTATCAACCTTTCCTGCAAAATCGTCTTCGACCCGTTCACGTCCAATTCTAATTCACTACACTTTCCCTTTGTTTTGACTCAGCTGATTTGCTGGTCGGTGTTGCTTTGTCCGGGCGGAAACACCGGGACAATTATGGTGTTTAACACAAGCACTTAAACTTGGTTATTTTTAATGTGTGTATAGGTATAACACAAGCACATCAACTTGGTTATTTTTTTTTTTTTTTATGTATAACACATGCACTTAAACTTGGTTATTGTGGAGGATTGGAGAATATAATAAAACAACTGTTTAGTTTGATTGAATAATTATTTCTCAGTTTGTTTTAATTAAACCATGGCCTTAAATACTATTTTATTGCCAAATTGCAATAAGTTATTCTTAATGTACTTAAATTCTATTTTATTGCTAAATAGCAATAACTTATTTTTAATGTATTTATTAATAATATAATTCTGCCTTGTGCTTATGCATTTTCCCACGAGTGTTAGAAATTCCAGGAAACCTGACACCCTCAGACAAATGCAATGCAAATAAACTTAAAGGTAGTTCAAGGTTGTTATTAAATTTTTAAAGTAAAAGAATTTAAAGTAAACAAAAAAACTATAGCAAAACTTGAAATTTAATCAGACGTTCAAGGTTTTTCTTTTCTCATAATTTGAATTAACTGTTGAATTAAATAAAGGGAAAATGCATAAATCCAGCAAAAGATAAAAATAATAAAATTACATGAAATCAGCAATTTAAGGTTATTCAACTAATTTCGTGCAGGCATATGTACGTAAGTATGTTTGTACATTTATACAAACGTACTTATACACATATGAAAGAAATTCATTGTGAAGGTCTGAACATGTACCCCGCCGTTGAGTCATGCTCAACAAAATTATAAATGTGACAACCTTATATTGCCCTTCATATGTCTTAGAATTAAATATTTAAACTACTGATACTTCAAATTCTGGTGTTGGAATATGTTGACGTACAGCTGGACGTGGAGTTTGTTGATTTGGTTTAATTCCTTTGTAGCATGCCCTTCTCCATGCGATCCTTAGGCATATTATGATTCCGAGAACGAGAGCAACATAGGCAATGGTCCCATGGTGATATTTGATATGTTTAATTTGTGACGGAAGTTCAGCAGATACCGTTTGGTGTAATTTACTTTGAACTTCGGAGATATTTTTAATTTGGTCGGAATAGATCTTGTGATGAATTCCTGCAATTTGACCCTCGTCTGGATAACTGATGTCACTTATATTGCTTATTGCTGTGTATGATGTTTGAAGAGATGTGGAGATAGTTTGATGACCTTTGATGATGATTGCGTTGAGCTTAATTGTACAATCTGGTGAGATTTTTAAGAGGCCAGATCCTTTTAAGGTTAGCTGTGATTTTTCTTGCCCACATACGGAATTTATTCGGGACGGCTGCTGCATAGTGTAAAGCCATTGATTGTTGTATTCTAACTGTGTAAGTGACGTGCTATCAGCAATAGGAACAATGTTACAACTTGTTGGAGTGTTAAAATTAAGAAGTGATAGCTCGCATAGGCATTTGTCAGCGTTTGCAGTAAATTTTGTTTGCATTTGTGGATATAGAAATTCATTCTCTCTTGTTGTTACACATGTGGTTCACTGTTTCTCCGCCAACACGAAATACTGATCTTTATGAGCATTTATGGCCAGAAAGTCGCTGCAAGGTCTTATAGCAAGCATTTTGCCATTTATTTGAACAGGAATTGGGTGTGGTTTCAGAAGTTCGAATATTTCAGGATCAGATAACGGAATAGATATGTGAAAGATGACGTGGTCTTTTGTAACACCTCCCTTTACATTCATAATTTTGTACAGTTGTAGAATGTTATCTTTGCTTACTGGTAGTTCTAGGGATGTTGGAAGATGATTTCTTACTTGTACTAGCTCGGCTTGAAGTTGGGACGGTGACAAAAGCATTGGGCTAATTTTTCCATGGTGTGAATCCGTTAGTGCTGCTATGATTTCTGCTTGAATTCGGTGTAACCTTGCTGATGTTAATGAAAGTTGAACTGATCGTAACATGAATATTCGAAACAGCCTTGCTTGATATTGTTCTTTTTCATTTTCTTGTAATCTAGATGCAATTTCTGATAATTGATTATCTACACTGTTAAACTTTTGCTTCACATTTTCTTCATCTTGTTTAAGGACGTTTAGAGTTGCATCAACAATTGATGTTTGATTTATGAGGAGTTGTTTGAGATGGTTTTCATTGTCGTTTACTGCGTTGATGGTGTTTGACATTTGTTCAGCATAATCCGAATCCAGAATACCAAACAGTGAACTAGCGATATTGCCAACAATGTTAATAGCACCACGCTTAGCTCTCCTCTTTAGTAAGAGGTTTTTATCCTTTAATCCTGCTAGGCTGAAGTCAACTGCCTGGAGAACGCTCGAACAAGTCGCCCTTTGAGTTAGACGGCTGCATAAGTGGTGCAATGCCGTTGTTTCGTTCATGAAGGTACTTATTTCTTGCCAATATGGTTTTAAGTTATAGTAGGAGATGATGTTCCATTCTGACCGCGATACTCGTGTATTGCCAATACCCTCAAAGTGCAAGCCGATATTGGGTTCAAACTGTGTGACTTCGATTTTATCTGTTGACACGAGTGGAAGCAATAGTAATATTGTGAGAAGGGTGGTCGTAATTATGCTTGCCAAAGTCCGCTGTCTTTTAGCGAGTGGCCTTCCATCCACTGACTGTTTTGATGATTGGTTTTCTGCTAACATCTCATGATTATCCTTAGGTTCTCTGATTTGAGGACATGATTGTTCTTCTTCTTCGGGTTCTTCATTGAGCTTAGGGAGTGGAGCTAAATATTGAATTGCTCGTTTAAAGATGCCTGAAGCTGTCTGGACATCCGCTACTCTTACCACGTCGTCTTGTCCTTTATATGTTTTTATTACGCGCCCCAGAGGCCATTTCATGACTGGAACGTTATCTTCTTTTATAATAACTATCGCCCCTGGTTTCAGATTCTTTGATTGTTCTCGCCATTTGTTTCGGTATTGTAGTTCATTTAGGTAGTCTCGTGACCACCTCTTCCAAAATTCGTGCTTGAGATAAGACACTAATTTCCATCGTGTTTCCAATTTTAGGTTTGTAGACTTTGCTTGAGCATCAATTTGGGCTGTTAGTGGTTCACCTATTAGAAAATGTCCCGGAGTCAATGCGCCTATATCGTTTGCATCATTTGACATGGGTGAAATGGGTCTAGAATTCAGTATTGCTTCAATTTCAACAACTATGGTTTCGAGATCTTCGTAAGTTAGAGATGCATTCCCCAATGTTCTTATCAAAAGATATTTTGCTGACTTAACAGCTGCCTCCCATAGACCACCAAAATGTGGTGCTCTTGGCGGAATGAAGTTAAATTGTATACCCTTTTTGCTGCAAACATTCGTAATGGCTTCTTTTGCATCTGATGCATGTATAATTGTGGAAAGTTCAGGTAATTTATTCTTCGCTCCGACGAAGTTTGTTGCATTGTCGCAATATAAATTTTGGCAATGTCCACGCCGGGCTATGAAACGTTTAAGCGTACCTATAAAAGCTTCAGTTGTGAGATCACTCACTAGTTCCATGTGTACCGCTTTTGTGGCAAAGCAACAAAATACAGCAATATAGGCCTTGTGTGGTCGTTTTCCCCTAAGTTTATAATGCACAGTAATTGGGCCACAGTAATCGACTCCGGTATTGATGAATGCACGGGCTGGTGTGACACGTGTCGAGGGTAGGTTTCCCATTATTTGGTGGAATAATTCTGGCTTAGCTCTGCTGCATGTCGTGCATCGATGAACTGTGGCTCTTGCCATAATTTTTCCCTTTATTGGCCAGAAACGTTGACGAACATTTCCTAATAATGTATGCGACCCACAATGCTTGTGTTCTTCATGAATCATTTGAAATATCAATTTGGAAATGGGATCGTTGTATGGAATAAGAAGTTGATGTTTTGAGTCATATGCCAACAAAGAAGCGTCAAGCCGACCACCGACCCGTATTAGTCCGTTTTGATCCAAAAAGGGGGTAAGATTCCGGATGGTGCTTGTTCCTTGTACTTGTTTGTATTTTCTTAGTTGTGTTATTTCTTCCTTAAACTCTGAGAGTTGCATTTGTAAAATAATAGGAATTAGTGCTTGGCTAAGTTCCGTTGTTGTCATTAATTTTGATGGTTTTCTAATCTGCTTCTGACATCTGGTGTGGGCAATGAAGCGTAGAACATATCCAACAATTTGCTGCAGACGATGGAATGAATTTTTATGGTTGATTTGGTAAACAAAGGTCGGTTCCGTTGTTGTCATTGCTCGTGATTCAAGCAGCTTTGCTTTTCGTTCGAGATTTGTTGAGATGTTGGAACTTGAATTAAACTTAGTTGGCCACACCTTCTCTACGCCATGGAGAAACATTGGCCCATAAAACCAAAGAGTGCATTCTTTAAGAGCCGCTGGGGACATCCCACGAGATAGTATATCTGCAGGGTTGCACTTTGAGCCACGTGACGCCATTGTTCTGCGTGGGTTTCTTCTTGAATTGGTGAAATTCGATTTGCTACAAATGTGTTGAATGAAGCCGATGATGAATTTATTCATGATAGCACAATTTCTGAATCAGTCCATAGCCATACTGGGCCTTTAAATCGAAGGTCAGACCTGATTCTTGTAGATAGTTGGGCTCCAAGCGTGGCTGCACATAGTTCCCATCGTGGTATTGTTTGCCGTTTAAGTGGAGCTATGCGGGATTTAGCACAGAGTAAGTGTACCATGATGGTGCCATCTTTGAAAACTGACCGGATGTAAGCCGCAGCCCCATAAGCCTTTTCGGATGCGTCTGTAAAAATATGTAGTTGTTGGGATTCTGGAACTCTTCCTTTGAAAATATGTCTTGATATTTGAAGATTTTTTAACACATTCAGGTCTGCGCGAAATGTGATCCATTTAGTGTGCAGCGATTCAGGCAAAGACGTATCTCAATCAAGTTTTAACTCCCACAATTCTTGAATAAAGATTTTTGCCGTGACTATAATGGGAGATAGAATCCCCAATGGGATTGCACGAGTTGCTCTTGTAATTGCATTGCTGTTGATAAGCTATTTGACCCGCCCAAGCCATCATCTACATAGAAATTTTCTTTAATAAATTGTGAAGCAAGAGGATGACGTATATTATTTTCTTCCGATAGTTGATCAAGACATTTCGTTGCTAAGTATGGAGCAGCTCTTGTGCCATATGTGACCGTGTTGAGTTGGTAGTATGCTATGGGCTTTGTGGAATCCTTTCTCCAAATTATGAGCTGAAATTGACGATCTTCAGGAGCAACCAATACCTGCCTATACATTTTTTCAATGTCAGTGGTGAAAACGACCTCGGCATTCGAAATCTCAATAGTATGGAGAATAGTTCGCTTTGTAGTGTTGGTCCCGTGAACATCAGGTCATTTAACGAGTAGCCAGAGGAGGTTTTGGCTGAGGCATCGAATACTACTCTGAGCTTAGTGGTTGAACTTTCTGGCCTCAATACGCAATGATGTGGGATGTAGTAGGTTGGAGGTATTATGGAGTCTGTTTCCAATTTTTTCATGTGTCCCATTGATTCATATTCATCCATAAATTCAATGTATTTAGCATTCAATTCCGGGTTCTTTTGCAAGCGCCGTTCGAGAGCGAGAAATCGGTTGAGAGCCATTGCGTGTGAGTCGCCTAGGGTGTTAGGGGTTTGATGAAATGGTATTCTGACTATGAAGCGGTCTTGATGGTTTTTTAGTTGTATTTTGTACAAAGTGTTCTTCACATTGTCTTTCAACTATTGATAGTGGTTTTTTAGTTGTTTTAACTTCATCTAGCTCCCAAAGTCGAGCGATGGAAGCTTCAAGCCCTTCATCTTCAGTACATATTCCACAGGATGCGTCTGTAATGTGTTCTCTATTTATTTTTCCTGCTACAATCCAGCCAAGAACCGTGTTCTGCAAATTGGGATGTTGTGGAGATAATTTTATTTGCCCAATTGCGAGCAGTTGGTGATAATGCTCGGCACCCAGCAATATATCGATTTTATTAGATCGATTGAATGTTGGGTCAGCTAACATAAGATTTTTTGGTAGTGGCCACTCATCTATGTTGATAAATTGTGATGGTTGTGGTGCGATAATTCGAGGCAGGACAAGTGCCTCCAGGCGTGTTGAAAATCCATTAATTCGAGAATGCAAAGCTACATTGACTCGGTGTTGTGTTCTTGTGTTGGAGTCCCCGATTCCATTGATGTTTACTGATGATATCTGTCTTGCAATATTAAGTCGTTTTGCCAAACGCTCCGTAATCAAATTGACTTGTGAGCCAGAGTCAAGTAAAACGCGGCATTCAACCTCCATTATATCAGTTTTGATTGTTACTAGAGCTGTGCTGAGAAGAACGTATGAGTTGGACACCTCACCATTTGCTGCCGCTAGTGAGGATGCTTCTGGAGGATAAGGTATCGCTTCATTGAAAGCCGGACCAGTTTCTTCGGGTTGATTAGTAGCGATTGATGATGTTTTCTGGGATACTCTTTCACTTGTTGATCTTTGGTTTGATGACTGAATGTAGTTCTCTAGATGAAGTAGCGAGTTGTGTTTTTTCTTGCATGTCAAACATGATCCTGATTTGCAAGTTTTAGCTGTGTCCCGTTTTAAGACAGTTTACACACAGGTTTTGCTTCCGAATGAAACTCAGACGGTCTGCTGGCGATTGTTATTGAAATTTCTGACACCGATACAGTTGGTGAACGTTGTTTTTGCAAAGTGAACACATGACTTCTGTTTGTTTAGCTGAGGTAGTGGAAACATAGACCTTTGGTGATCTTTCTTTCTGGTTTATGGCCTCCAGGGATTGGAAACGATTTTCAAGAAATGTTAATAGGTCTTTGATTCTTTGTAGCTCTTTTGGATTGCTAATGGTCCTCTCATATAGAACAAGAGTGCCCCGATCCAATTTTTTGACAAGTATGTGAAACAGCATGGGATCCCATGAGACGGTATCGATCCCGATGTTGTTTAGCGCATGTAAACATTCTTGTGTAGTATCATGTAATTGTTTGATAGCAGCAGCTGATGGCCCGGCGCTTGGTTGATCCAAAAGCTGTTGCATTAGCGTTGTTACAAGAATGCGTTGATTATTGTATCGTTCCTGCAATAGGCTCCATGCGGTTGCGTAGTTTTCGGCTGTGGCTGAAAGATGACTTATTAGTTTTTCAGCTTCGCCCCCCAAATTTGATTTTAGGTACCACATCTTTTGTACCGCAGGAATATGCTGGTTGTCTACTAGTTGAGTAAACAAGTCGTGAAATGATCTCCATTTTAAATAGTTTCCATTAAATTTTTGGATCGTGACTTTAGGCAGAGGTAGTACGTTGTTTTGCATTAGTTGGAAATATTGCTGTTGTGTGCGGGAAACCAGCTTGAAATTTTCAATGACTCGATTCTCCAAGTTTTCGTATGACTTCATGTCATATCCGTCCTTCAATGGGTCATCGCTTGTATCCCATATTTTGAAATGCAGCTCTTGGATTTCGCCCCACAGTTTTTCCTTTAGCTTCATATTGGTTGCCGTAGGGTCCGTGTCGAGCAGCCTTTTTAATGATGACATCATGACATTGTGCCTTTTTATTGTCGCATTTGTTGAATTACATGTCAAAGATGTTCTTGCAGATGCTGCAGGTGCCTTATTGGTGTTTTGTTGAAAAGTGTCCAGCGTTGACGTTTTTGATGTCTCATTTATGCCTGCTTCAAATATTTCCCTGTATTTTGTGACGAGGTCCTCAATGTTGTGATAGTAGTTTTCTGCGAAATATTTGTGGTCTAACTGGAGCTTCTCAAGGCATAGTATTTCATTATCGGAGTGTTCGAATTCTGCCCAAGCGGAGTCCAATCTTTTGATTCTTTCCTCGTAGTAGTGGACAGTCTTTCTGGATGGTGGATCCTTTTTAAAATTCCGAATGATGGACTCTATCCGTTCTCCTGTTGCTCGCTGGATAGTTGTAAGTTGTTCCATTGGGGAGGTTGTTTCACCAGTAGCCATGATGTTGCCTATTCGAGCTGGTTGTGCCTTTAGGAATTTGTTCCTGGGAAGAGGAGCTGACGATTTTTTTGAAGTTGAATCACGTCGGGGTCACCAGAATGTTTTGACTCAGCTGATTTGCTGGTCGGTGTTGCTTTGTCCGGGCGGAAACACCGGGACAATTATGGTGTTTAACACAAGCACTTAAACTTTGTTATTTTTAATGTGTGTATAGGTATAACACAAGCACATAAACTTGGTTATTTTTTTTTTGATGTATAACACAAGCACTTAAACTTGGTTATTGTGGAGGATTGGAGAATATAATAAAACAACTGTTTAGTTTGATTGAATAATTATTTCTCAGTTTGTTTTAATTAAACCATGGCCTTAAATACTATTTTATTGCCAAATTGCAATAAGTTATTGTTAATGTACTTAAATTCTATTTTATTGCTAAATAGCAATAACTTATTTTTAATGTATTTATTAATAATATAATTCTGCCTTGTGCTTATGCATTTTCCCACGCGTGTTAGAAATTCCAGGAAACCTGACACCCTCAGACAAATGCAATGCAAATAAACTTAAAGGTAGTTCAAGGTTGTTATTAAATTTTTAAAGTAAAAGAATTTAAAGTAAACAAAAAAACTATAGCAAAACTTGAAATTTAATCAGACGTTCAAGGTTTTTCTTTTCTCATAATTTGAATTAACTGTTGAATTAAATTAAGGGAAAATGCATAAATCCAGCAAAAGATAAAAATAATAAAATTACATGAAATCAGCAATTTAAGGTTGTTCAACTAATTTCGTGCGTAAGTATGTTTGTACATTTATACAAACGTACTTATACACATATGAAAGAAATTCATTGTGAAGGTCTGAACACCCTTCAACTCCTCTACAGTCAGTTCTAAAATCTCTACTAAATCCATGTCGTCTCTAAAGTCAAATGTCCGATTAAAATACAAAAATTCAATAGTACAAAATCAAATCAAGTTAATTAATATAAAATGTAATAATAATGATAATATAAAATAAAGTATTAAAAAATATTAAGTAAAATTCAAAATCAATTAATAAAATTAGTTCAAAATTATTTTTTAAAAGTATTCAATTAAACAAAAAATAATCCAAAAGGTTTCCTTATTAAGAGTAAATATATTAAAATTAATTACAAAAATCAAAATATTAGATATTTTCCAAAAAGTTAATTTAAAATATTCTTATATTAAACAAAAGTATGCATTGATTTGCATAAAACTATGTATATTAATGTTATTCCAAAACGATAGTTCCTCCTTTTATCTTTTTCAAAACAAATATAAAATTTAGGATTACCCTAATACTATTATACGTACATCAATTACATAATATACCGTGCTTGCATTGATTTGCAGGCCAAAAATATGCGTGTTTATTTATATTCAACAATATAAATATGAGTGTCTCTTAAAACCACAAAAAAACTTCGTCTACGTTAATTCGCGTACGTTAAATTCAAACTCAGATGGACTCATACATAGATCTCATCTCTTCACAAAATAATATTTCCTCTTAAATATTTCGCAAAAATCTCTACTTGTGTACTCTATTTTAAACTCAACACAAAATAAATACTCTCTACATTGATAAATAGTTTAGCTCACGACAATCGATACAGCATCTTCATAACAACAGCCTCAGCCACCTGCGTTTCTCTTCATGAACGGCTCCACACATATGTAAACATCTCTAATACATAATAGGTTTGTTCGATGTACGTTACCGCGGGAACCCGCGGGCTCCCAATTTTACCGAAAAGCGTTTCTTGTGTTGAAAATTGGGTAAATTGGATAAATGAGAACGTTCATGAGAGAGTAATTTGTGTTTCTCTTTTTACCAGACTTTACCCGTACTTTTTTTGCGTGTAAAATCTGAAAACTGTTAGATCACTAAATCAGCTGTTTTCAAATTATAAAAATATAAAAGGTTGAAAAGATTTCTTATTTTTGTAAATAATGAAATATACTTTGTCTGAGAATATATATAGAGTTTTTGTAATTTGAATAATTTTAATAACTAATAAAACATATGCATTTCACTCTAGTGTTTGTTTGGACATACTTTAACAAACATTAAACTTATATACACATGTAGGGGGAATATCGAAGCAGACCACTACTATCACGGGTCCCTTTTCGACCCCCTTCGCTCCTCAGTGATTTCGTGTCTACCGATCAGTATACCTTCAATCACTGAGTCCCGCGCCACAACCGGCGTTTGCTCTGGACCAGAAAAACGATTTCACACTGCCGACTGGTGATTGTCGACAATCCTCATCGCACAGTCCTTTGTAATCGCCAGCATCTCCTTAAGACCAAGGTCCCCCATCGCACTCACACCCAACGTGTGCTTGCCTGTGATCCTCAATCTTACGCTCGCCAACGCCGGACACTCGCATACCACATGCGCTGCCGTCTCGGCACCCTCCAGGCACATTCTACAAATATCATCATCCACGATCCGCATCCTCTTCAGATGATATTTGAAGTTACCATGTCCTGTAATCAACGCAGTGATCCAGCTCATCATACTCCGATTAAAACCGAGTATCTTCACTGCACCCCTGCCAAGTGGCTCCCTGAGCACCATACGAGCCTGTCTACACGTGGTTCCCTCCGTCCACCTTCGCAAGTTCACAGAGTTCACCCATTGAAAGATCCTCGCCCGCACTAACCCATTGCCCAGAGCAATTCTGGGTTCCGGTCCGCAGAATGCAGCCTCAGACCCCTTCCTCGCAAGTTCGTCAGCAGCCTCATTCCCAGCTATGCCCACGTGTCCCTTGACCCACATCAGCGTTACCTCATTTGTAGAGGCACACCTATTGAGCTTCAGAACACACTCAAGCACCAAGGAGGAGTTCACATCCATCCGCTGCATACGTTTTATAACCGACTGGTTGTCAAGTGCAATAAGAATTTTCCTCCCATACACTCGACATTCCAACAGGTGGTCCAACGCATGCAGCAAACCAAGCATTTCTGCCTGATAGACCGACACGTACTCCCCCAGACTCAGGGTGCAGGATAAGTCCAACTCAGATGAGTACACACCAGCACCTGCCCTACCGTCCATAAAGGACCCATCAGTAAAGATACTGATGTCATTCTCCATTCACTCATTGTGCATGAATCCATCCGCTATGAGCGTGTGATGTAGCCTTTCAACCACTTTTACCCGACTCATGCGCTCCATCGGCATCTGAGTCTCCCTAACCTCTTTATCCACGAGGTCCAGGATTCTCCTATGCCCCAAAACCGATCCAAAGCGATACCACATGCCATCGCTTCGCATCCGAATCGCCGATCTTGCCGCCGTCTCCCTTACAAATAAGTCCAACGGCAGCAGTCCCAGCATTGCCTCCATCGCCTGCGTTGGTGTGGTACGTATCGCGCCACATATACCAATGCAAGTAATCCTTTGAACCCAGTCCAACTTCCGCCTAACCGTCGCCTGAGAGGCCTTCGGCCACCAGACAACAGATGCGTAAGTGATCGTCGGTCTCACCACCACTGTGTAAATCCAGTGTGCAGCCTTGGTGAGATTCCCCACTTCCGACCGCAAACCCGTTTACACTGATGCAGAATCCTCTTTGCCTTCTGTACCCTTGTCTCAACATGATCATTCCAGGTTAGTTTCATATCCAGTGTTACCCCCAGATATTTCACCTTCCTGGACACATTGATCTCAGTCCCAAAAAGCATTAAGGATTCAATCTCTATGCCCTTCCTTCTCCGCGTGAAGAGCATAGCATCCGACTTGCCAGCATTTATGGTTAGTCCCTGTTCACAACACCATTCTTCGGTTACTCTGAGCGCCCGTCTCATGCAACCTAAAATGGTCTCCATGAACTTACCACCAACCATAATTGCCACATCATCCGCATACCCTACCGTATGTATGCCCATTACCTCCAGTCTTCTGAGAAGGCTGTCCACAGTTATGTTCCACAGCAGAGGTGATAAGACCCCTCCTTGCGGACATCCCCTGACCACCCTTCCCCGAATCCTGGTGCTCCCGCTCCTGAGATTCACTGCCCTACATCTGAGCATGGCGCCGATCCACTTCACCACAACAGAATCAACCCCTCGCTCATCGAGAGCATTTCCCAGTCCATCAAAAGAGATCCTATCAAAAGCACCTTCTATGTCCATAAATACGGACAAAGCCAGATCACCATTGAAAATCTCCCTCTCAGCAACCCTCACCAGTTCGTGCAGGGCTGTCTCAGTAGACCTCCCAGCTCTGTAAGCGTGCTGACTCCCACTCAATGGCCTATTCATCAGCGTGTTCTCCTCCAGGTAGTCAACCAACACCCTTTCCATTGCCTTCAATAGAAAGGATGTAAGATTGATCGGCCTGAACGACTTAGCTTCCGTATAGTCCCTCTTCCCCGGTTTGGGGAGAAAAACCACCCTGGTCTCCCTCCACGCCACCGGAATATACCCTGTCGAAAGACAGGCAACAAATATTTCCCTAATCACCACAAGTAGAGTGTTCATACCCCACTGTAGTAATGCAGGAAATATCCCATCCATCCCAGCCGCCTTAAATGGGGCAAAAGACAAAATTGCACTTCTAACCCCATTAAGAGTTATTATCCTTTCAGCGTCCCTTCGTCTTACCTCACTGGCTCCCCTGTTAACGGGAACCCATGAGTCATTCGAAATGAAGCTTCCAGGAAAATGTACCTCCATCAGCGACCGTAATGTCCCCTCCATCGTCTCCGTCATGCCCCCATCGCTCCCGCGAATAAGCCCCATTCTGGAGACAGGGTCTCTAGACACCATCCTCTGCAGTCTCCCCACTTCAGATGTATCCATCACGCCGGAGCAGAATTCCCTCCACGTACTTCGTTTCCGAAGACGTATAGTCCTCTTCAGCTCCTTCTTCCTCGCCTTATACTCGTCCCATAAGTCAGGATTCCTCCCCCTCATGTAACGATTAAAGGCCCTCCTCGTGTCCCTCTTCATGGATTCCAATTCACTACTCCACCATGGAGTAGAATCCTTCTCATCCACTACCGTGAGAGCACACGCATTCTCGAAGGCAAGTCCGACAGTAGAGTTTACCCCCTCCACCGTCCGCTCAATATCCTCCGTATTCCGAAGTGCCCGGTGTGGAACACTCCCCGAAAGTCCCGAGAGGCACTCCTCGTACTTAGTGCGAACCGTATCCCTCGGTACCCTGATACGCCTACGCTCCTTCCTCCGCCTCCTACCATACAGAATCTCAAACTGGATAGCCCTGTGGTCAGACATGGTCAATCTGTCCACCACTCTCCAATTCCCAACTCTATCCAGCATTCCAACAGAGCATAAGGTGATGTCGATTACCTCCGCCCTACGTGCATCCACGAAGGTGGGCTCGACACCCCTGTTCAGGACCAGCAGGTCATGACACTCCACAAACTCCAGCAATTGCTGTCCCCTGTGGTTATCGTCCGTACTGCCCCATACAGTACTGTGTGAATTAGCATCACAGCCCAAAACAAGAGACATACCCCTCAACCTACAGAACTCCACCAGATTCCTAACCTCCCCCGAAGGATGGGAGTCCGGTGTGTCATAGGGTAGGTAAGCCGACGACACCAGAAACGATCCCGAACCCGCGCCTATCATCACAACCGTAAGATCCGGCGAACAGAGATGCGTCATCGGCACAGCACACACACCGTGACGCACCAGGATACATGTCCTCAACCTCCCCCCCGTCTGTGAGTGAAACAGACTGGCGGTCCGACGAGACAGGCCCATGATGTTATCCCTAACAATCCATGGTTCCTGTAGTAAAGCTATATCCAACCCATCCTCCACAAAACATCGCATCATCACCGCCGAAGCCGCTCTGCTATGATGCAGATTAAGCTGGTATACACTCAGAGTTTCCCGGTATGGGCCCACCACCTTCTCTGATAGACTCCTAGAGGCGTCTACCCCCGCACCAGGTAGGACGTCCTGCTCACAATCCATCTCCTTTGAATTTTACAATAGCCTGATCAAGACCGCAGTTGAGTCGCCTCCCTGCTTTCTTGATGGCCATCGCATCCTCATTCGGACACCAGATGGTAAGCACTACGCCCACTTTCTCTGCACCTGCAAATTTTTCAACGTGAGTGACCCTCCATTTAGAAGTGTCCTTCACGCATCCATTTTGCCTCTGCAGTCTTCTCAAAATGATGTCCTTGCCCTCGGTGGCACCATGAGCAATGACAACCATTTTGCTCTCATTCCGAAGCACCCCTAGACTATCGATTCTCAGCCTCGCCCCTTCCCATAAATTGGTCAGGGATTTTGCTGATTCGATCGTCCAGCTCCTCGTCGACTGATTCTTGCACGTAAGTACAATGAATCCATCAATGAGTTTGGCGTTTCCTACGAAACCTATATCACCCCCATCCTCCGAGAGGTTGTCTAGAGCACACAGCAGAGATGTTTTAAACACCCTCAGATGTGATTCATCCAGAGGTCCCTCTAGTGATAGGTCGGTGATACCTAACGTGAGTCCACCTTCCGCCACTTGGGCGTAGGTTTTTCTCGCCTTATTGCCAGCCTTCGGCTTTGCATTAGTCCTAGAACTACTACTCGGCTTCTGGTCAGCATCTTTCACGGCCACTTTCCGTAGTTGGTTCGAGTCCAAGTTCCTGGGTTTATCACCCTTAAACTTTTTCCCTGCACCCTCTACTTCAGGTGTCGTCTCCTCATCCATAAGGCTATCGATCCGATTTGATATCTTTTCAATAGCCTTCCTACTCCTCCGACGTTTCCTCTTTAGTCTTTGCCTCTCGGTTTTATCCAAGGGCATAGACTCAGAGTTCGCGTCGCGGTCCGAGGTTTCCGTGATCTGGACAGATGCCTCCACTCCTGCTGGGGCGGATACATCAATGTCCTTCACCGTCAACTCTCTACCCACTGGAGTATCTTCAGAGATTAACCTCTCCGCCTCTTGCGAAGCTTCAATGTCCATCTCAATCCGATCCCTCCATTGGCCACGTCTAATCGGAGTATCCTCAGAGACTAACCTCTCCACCTTTTGCAAGGCTTCCTTGTCCATCCCTTTCGAATTTCCCCGATTATCACAATTTTCATCAGAAATATTTTTAGTTGAATCTATTTTGTTCCCACGGGTATTGGGGAAAGAAAAGTCGACCCACACAGAGACCCACATGCACAGGCAAGTCTGAATTGAAACTGGAGGTCAACTGGTATCCAGAGTTCACATACTAGCGACCAGGCTCCCTCCTGGCCACGCATCCCTTGGCGTATGTAGTCCCACCGTGGATTAGGGTAGATTTTCACGAGTCTACAACTCCCTGGCGGGGTCGTGAAGACCAGCCGTGGTCCATAGGGCCAATTACAGCAACACTGGGTGGTCCAATCTCAATGAGAGAGGGAAAACCACCCAGTGGCCGAGTCCATCAGCCGCCCCAACATAGGAGGAAACAGACGCTGACAGACAGGGAAAGGTAGTTCTTAGTTGTGCAACACTGCACGTAAGCCCCCGCATCGCTTCAAGATGACTACCCATCGCGAGGGAACATTAAACTTAAAAACTAAAAATTTGCTGAACAATTTTTTTTAGCAATAGCAGAGGTCCAAGCTGTTGGTAGAAAAACGGCGTGGTGGCGACTAAGTGCAAAAATTACCGGCGGTAGATTGGAGCTGGTTTAAGAAATTATTAAAATAAAAAAACCGAAAATAAGTGTTTTAACGAAATAAGTAGGTTTTTCGTTAATCATATTGTGCAGTCATATCTTTACGATTACAAAAACTTAGCATTCCACTATTTTTTATAACAAGAGTATTGATCCAGGTATATTTTAGTAAAACTCAATATAATTTCCTATATCAAACCTAATAATGATTAAACTATTTTAACGTTATCATACAGAAACTTCTGTTTTTTTTATAATAGAAAATTAAATTGATTTCGTATTACCATATATGCACGAATGAAAGCGAGTTGAAAAAACAACGATATATGTTAATATGTTTTTCTTGTAATTTTTAGTGTAGCCGTATTATACATATATTCAATTGTTTGATTGCGGACATAACAGAGTTATTTTAAGTCTTTTTCATTAAAACTTAGTGCTAAGTCCCCTTTTACAATAGAAAAACTGAAAAGCAGACAGTCGAAATTTGGTAGCAACGGGTGGAAGTGCATAGTACACATTTATTTCTCTTTAATTTATTTTTTTATTTTTTCATATTTCATATTTTTTTATCTCATCATCTCTTTAGCAGTTCGTTATACGATCTAAACACCATACGACAGCGAAAAAAATTAGAAAAATAAATTTCTTAATTGTAAAAATTTTAGGAAGTTTTAAAAGAGAATGAGAAAAATATATGCCTCTCATTTCTAGTTTGTAAAAAGCATTTAACGCCATCAGTCGAGATAGCCTGATGCGGTTATCCAAACAAAATAATTCGGCGACGGCGGTAAGCCGGCTGGGGCCATATCAACCTGGATCTCTAAACAACAGCCGTACAATTTTGACGTTTTTTTTCGGGCTTGAAATGTGGTTTTTTGCGTTCCAGCAAATTTTGGTAAATTTATCGTTTTCTGAGAGAATTTTTTGTTTACTCTCATTTTACCGGACTTTACCCGGATTTACGTCGAACAAATATAATATCTTCACGGCAACATCAATAAAGCATCTTCACGGCAACTAGATTAGTTTATGTACATACTCCTCTGTACGGCAACACACCAAGCCTTTAAAACATCTCACAATATTTTTGCAGCGACTGCGTAAGCTGCTCATTTATATACACACTTCTTGTATAGATAGCGACGACAACTTTTTCTTGTCAAACTGGTTTTCGTTTTTTTTTTTCAAGTTCACTTTTGCCTTTAAAGGTTTGTGTGTGTTCTTATTTTTTCTCTTAAATAATTTTATTTATTATTCACCACTTACAAATGTTGTTGCATTTGTGGTTTCGTCACAGTTAGTTTTAAACAGTTTTTTGTCTGTTTTTTTATTATTATTTTTTATTTAATTTATGTATATGTTCACATATATTTTACTGAAATTTGCAGTCTAAATTTTCATCGCAAGTAGTTATAAAATTAGTAAAATTGGTTTTTTACATTTTATTTATTATAACATATTTTGTTACAATTTTCAATTTCTCTGAGCAGAAATAAAACTTCACTTAAAACACACTTTTTATTCTTAAAAAACACCAACTTATTGTTTCACAAAATTTTCTTTCACTTGGTTCGTTTTGTCCAATTCCGGACGAGTCCCCAATTGTAGTTTTAAATGTTCCTTGTTTTAAAAGAAAAACACCTTTATTTAAATTTTTACAAACTTATGTAAACATTTATTTAATATAAATTTTTAAACTTATTTCGTCCGTGTTGTCGATCGTTTATCTGCTCTGTTCATCTACCACTCTACCACTGCCTATTTTCGTACGTCATTCTCCCCACACTAATTGAGTAAAACTCAATTACCCTAAATTTTTTTTTATTTTTTTATTTTTTTTTTATTTTTTATTTAATATATTATTTATATTTTAATAATTTTTTTTTAATTTTTTTTTATTTTTTGTTTGTTTTATATTTATTATATATATTTTATATGTACGTATTTCATATGGAATGAATGGTGATACAAACTACTGTTTTTGCATGACTACACGTTGTGAAGGGTATATAAGATTCGGCACGGCCGAATATAGCGCTCTTACTTGTTTTGCACTTAATTATATAAATATTATTGCTGTTGTTGCGTCGGTCACAGATTACGGCTTAAGAATCAAATATGAGATCTTAACAGCAGCAACAATAGCAAAGGTGTTGTTACACTAAAAGCGGAAAAATACGTCAACACATAGGCATGACGCACAGTGTTGTGAGCGTGGCCATATATAGAAAAATCCAATTATGAAAATTTAAAAAAATGGCTAATGGCATTTAATAAAAGACACTTTTACTAATAAGCTTAAAAAAGAATTAGATTAAAATATTATTTTTTTTCTAAAGATATGGCTCTTCAAAAAGGAATAAAAATGAGCATGTACTTCATAGGGTTAAATAATTGAATTTAGTTGGCAAATAAACAAAATTTTTACTAGATTAGTTGTTGCATTATGTTTTAAGTATATAAACGGTAATTTTAATTACGTATGTAGACAACAGTGTATGCATCATTATAAGAATGATATACATAAATAAAACAAAACAAAACTTGTTGTGATAAGTAAACACAAGAATGATTAAATAAAGATTACGCCATCACGCAGCCATAAAAAAAAATTTCTGCGCATGTAGGAATTCTGACGTCACTCAAGCTGTGTTCTGATTGGCTAATAAAATTCAGCTGTATAACTAATAATGTTTGTGTAAAAACATGACAGTGGGACAAATTGTTATACCCGCCACCAAAAAAATGGTGGGGGTATATTCATTTTGTCATTCCGTTTGTAACACATCGAAATATCCATTTTAGACCCCATAAAGTATATATATTCTGAGTCAGGGTTTGATTTGATGACGATCTAGCGATGTCCGTCCGTCTGTTGAAAGCACGATAGAGGTCGCACCGAAAAAGCTAGGGGGCTAAAATTTTGCCAGAAAATGGGCTAAATCGGAATATTAGGAAGAGAGTTATAGCTCGAAAAGCAAGAGTAGGTCGAAAAAACCGTGTCCTTCAAACATCGAATAAAATGGAATTGTGTCCAAACGCATTAACGTAGACTCATGAAACTTAGAATATATATTTCCTGCGTAAAAACAAAAAAATTATCTAAATCTATGCATTAGGAAAGGAGTTATCGATCAAAATGTACGAAAATTTATACCGCACAGTGTATTTTTCAGTATATTTAAAAACTAAAACGTCATAAAAGCAACAAAATTGGATGTACGACTCTGAAATTTTGCACACGTGACTTTTTGGTCAAATGCTTTTTTCTAACGGAAAATCAATGTGCCACGCCCACTTTTACGCCCACCTCCCATATAACGCTTTACCCAAAATTCATATAATTTCTCTATTAATATAGATTTTGGAATAATAAAGGACTATATTGAAACATCTAGGTTGAACTCATTAGCCAAAACAACTTTGACACGCCTACTATAACGCCCACTTTTCACGTTATCTACCGTTAATGAAATTTAAGAGCTCATAAAACCGCTAAAATTAGAGGTATGATGATAAAATTTGCTACATATATCCTTCTAGGCAATCTTATTACTGTGTCAGAAAATTAGGGTGCCACGTCCACTTTTACGCCCAACTCCCATATAACGTTTTAACTGAAACTCATATAATTTCTCTATTAAAAAAAATTTTGGAATAATAAAGGATTTTATTGAAATATCTAAGCTGTACTCATTAGCAAAATAAAGACTATATTGAAATATCTAAGTTGTATTTATTAGCAGAAACTTTATTGACATGCCTACTTTAACGCCCACTTTCACTAATAGACTAAATTTACGAAAACATTTTACTATCATATCGAAGTTATTAACGGTGGTTAAATTTTAAGGGCCGATGTTGGTTTTAAATAAAACACAAATTATTTAAGAAATTATTATCATTTCTTTTTAAAATGATAATATTTGTATGGTTCACTTATGTATTTAACAAAATATCGGCCAAATGGCCCCCCCATCCTTGGCGCCACTCACCTAACATATGGTCCAAATTTTCAATGACAATGTTGATGCTCAATTGGGCATGATGATGACTCTCTTTTGCCACACTATCGCAAAAAACAGCATTGTCTCCCATTCAACAAACTAAGAAGGCATTCACAGATTTTCTAACATTTTATACAGACCTGTTTTGCAGAAATTTAAATATTTTTTACAATTCTCCCGACTGTGGACGAATTTGAACGATTATGTTGACCAAAAGAATCACGAAGTACACAAAATGCATTTTGCTTTGAACGCCCATTTTTATAAAAAACCTGAATAACTTTAAAGCGTTTGCTCATTTGCGTATCTTTCCGCGGATCAAATTGAGTAAGTTTGAGATTGAGAAATGTAAAATTAAATGCAGAAAACAAACTTAAAGTCTAGGTGTAATTCACCTTCAACATGGTCCCTTAAAATTTAACCACCCTCTACAAAGAAAGTGACACATACTTTATTATAAAGAGATTATTCCATAGCGATTAACAAAATAATAAATATTGTGCTTTAAATCTACACAAAATTGGTGGTGGGTATAAAAGATTCGGCACAGCCGAATATACTGCTCTTACTTATTATTTTTCTAACTAAATGTTTTGAAAGCAAATAAATTCTTTATATATATACATATATATTTTCATTATTTTTATTACAATATTTCACTATTATATTAGGTGTAGAATTTATTTCATTTTGTTATTTTATGAAATTTTCTTTTTCGCTTATAAGTATTTTCAGCGATTTCGACATTTAGTTTCCTAATTCTAAAATACACTCGACACCTAAAAAAAGTTTTTTCACGTATTCACTGGCTTCAATTTCTTTGGCTTCCAACAAATGCTTTTGTAAATATTAGCTTGAAAGTAATAATTAGTTACCATTTAATTTGAAAAATATGGTGTAAGTTTGAAAGCGATCTTTTTCAAGATCAGTGGCCTTGGAGCATTTTCCGCGACCAATTTTTCTCCAAAACTATTTGGAATATAATTTTGCTTTTCAGTTTCACCTAGTCCTTCATATACATTTGCAACTTCAGTTTTATTAGCAGTTTTCGTTTCACATTCAACAGCACTAGTGTCTAAAGACGGAACTGCATGGGATTTTAAAATTTTTGCACGCCGTTTGCTAAATTCTATTCATAATGCCTTAGTAATGTACTCCAAGAATTAATTTTGTTTTAACTTACCCATTTCAAATATCAAGATTCTTTCAAAATCTTCTTGCTTGAAATGTAAAGCACACATTTTTTCTTTATCCACATTTACAGCCTTCACTCGTTTGCAAAATATTACCCATAACTTCCTTCGAGATTCATTTTTTGGAAAATTGTAAAATGATACAGCTTTTTGAAAATACAAACGTTTTATTAAAAATGCGCAATTTATTAGGTTTTAATATAATTTCTCACTTGTTTTTTTGCTGTTACTTTGCTTGCATTTGCCCACTGCACATTTCATATTTGCTCTCTTTTTTATCTTTTCACTTTATTTTGTTTTCTGTTTTGCAGCTTTTAAATAACCAAATTTAAACACTTTTTATATAATTTTAATATTATTTATATGTATGTATTTATTATAAAATATGACACGAAATTCGTTGTTTATTAAACACCGATGTAATATTTTTTTTTTAGAACTCTCTGAGTAAATTAATTACAGGGCTGCCAACTATCTCAAAGCACATACATTTTTTGTAAGAAATTATAAATTTTCCATATGATACAGACTTGGTAACCTTTGCGAGGGGATTACTACGTCATCTAACGGTAAATCATGCGCAAGGCGTAATCTTTATTTAATCATTCTTGAGTAAACATATAATAGTGAAGAAAAAAAATTTGTCAAGTATTAACGGGATATTTTTTCTTTAATTTTATAAAAAAAAGTATGTTAATTTATAAAAATAGAAATTTAACTGCGCTTAAGTGCGCCAATTTAAATAATTGTTATTTTTTTTGTGACGACTTAAATGAAAATGTGAGACTTTTTTAATTCTTGGATTGAGTTAAAGGAAAACAAAGATGTAGTTAAAAAATTATCAGGAATTGTGGGAGCTCGAAAAGGGAGATCTTTGGAAGCGAAAGACGTCCAAAAAATATATAATTTAAATTCAAAATTAAAGCGGATGTGGTCCGATTGCAACCGAAAAAGGGAACGGTTCGAGTGTAAGTTCTGTGACTGGCTTATTACCGATTTGTCAATACACGTAGTTAATTTGAGTGATGTTTGTATTTTTTAAATTAGTTACTGTATTTTGAGTGCTTTTAATGGTTTTTATTATTTTTTGCTTTGTAGAACCCTAGTAATAGCCATGTTCGTGGTAGACCTTCTGTAGCCTTTGGAGAAAGTTCGAGTAGGTAAACAAGAAGAAAGGTGCAAAAATTAATTTCAGCAAACTCTGCGGAGGCAATTAAGAAAGCAGCAACGAAGATTGATCCCTGTATAGAAAAAACAATTTCTGTAGAAAAAGCTTTGGCTTTATACATTGATATGAACCTTTCATATCGACAATATAATCTGATGAGGTCTGTTGTAAATTCCGTTCATAAAAATTGTTTTCCTTCATATTATTGTATTGCTAATGCAAAGAAAAATTTTATACCTGATGATATTGTCGCTACAGAAAAATCCGCAGAAGTTCCTCTCCAAAGCATTTTAAACATAACTGCAAAAAGTATTTTCGATTTACATAATTTTAATTTCAAAAATTATATACTATTAGAGTGAAAATGGGGATTTGACGGTAGTTCAGGTCACAGTATATACAAACAAAAAAGTAGTGACGCAAATCTAATGGATGAATTTTTATTTGTTGTATCATTTGTTCCAATAGCATTTTTAGATTGGGAAAATGAAGAACTTCTATGGGAAAACAATAGACATTCATTCACAAGATTTTGCAGGCCGATAAAATTCATATTTGAAAAAGAAAATGGAGAAGTTATTACAAATACACAGAAAAGTATTGAAACGGAAATACAGAAACTGACAGCTTATTGTTATGAGTCGAAAGGAAACAAAATTAAGGTTCATTTCAGAATGAAATTGACAATGATAGATGGTGCAGTATTAAATGTTTTAACGGGAAATAAGAGTTCTGCATCCTGTTTTTTGTGTAAAGCTAAACCGTCAGATATGAATTTTGAGAAAGTTTATGAAAGGTCAGTAAATGAAGAATTTTACAGGTATGGTTTGTCCACCCTTCATGCATGGATAAAAACTTTTGAGTGTTTACTTTACAACGGGTATAAGCTCCCATTAAAGATGTATAGAGTTTTTGGAGAAGAGAAGAAGCAAATTGTTTTGGAATGCAAAACTCGTATTCAGAATGAGTTTAAAAAAGAACTTGGTTTAATTATTGATAGAGTCAAAACTAGATATGGTACTACAAATGATGGCAATACTGCTCGTCGCTTTTTTCAGAGGCTAATATATCATCGAAAATAACAGGAGTAGATGTAAATTTAATCAAAAACTTTTCGATTATATTAAGAACCTTATCTAGTGGAAAGAATATAAATGGAATAAATTTTGAAAAATTGTTAAGAGAAACATTTTCATTATACATATCACTATATCCTTGGTACTGTATGCCACCAACAGTACACAAGATATTAGTTCATGGTATAGAATTTATTAAATATTCCACTTTACCAATAGGGATGTTATCTGAAGAGGCTTTAGAATGTACCCATAAAGTCATTAGAAAATGAATGTTAGACCATACACGAAAAAATAGCAGACAAAATACAAATATGGATTTATTTGTGTATTTGATTCTGCAATCAGAACCGGCAATTTCATTACATAGCCAAGTAAAGAAAACCGATCAAAATTGGTTAAAGAACATAGAAAATTATATTACTTTAGGAAAACATGAGTCCCAAAATGTGGAAGATGATATTATAGAAGATATATCTTTTGAAACTGTATCACTACATGGTGAAGATATGTATAGTTTAAGCGAATCGTAAAGTTATAATAAATCTATTAACTATTTTTAGATATTTATGAAATAAAAACTTATGATTTTTTTTACAAAATTAAAATTTATTGTTTCCCTATAGTATTTTACTTCAAATTTAATATCATGAAAAATATTACTTAATAAGTGAGTTATATTTACATATTTCGTAATTTAAGGCAAGTTCCTAAAATCTCGAATATATTCTACATAGATACATATATATGTATGTATATACTTAAGCTTAAGGATATATTGAAGGTGAGGGTGTCCATTCATCTAATTGAAAAAAAATTAGTGTCTTGTCTTCGGAAATCATTTAAAAAAATTTATTTAACTTTTAACTTTTTTTTAAATTTTTAAAAAATATATTTTCTAGCCTAACGTGGGCCTCATAAAAACAAACTTAAAAATATAAGTCTTTAAAAAAAACACAACCACTTTCACTTTCTTGAAATCAAAATCCAACTCACTTTATTTTTCTTCTGATACTTCTTTTTATACTTAGTTTTACAATTTTTTCTTATAATTAAAATATCGATTATAATAATATTAATTGTTGAAAAACAATTCCGAGAAATTAATAAAGAAAAGTTAATGAATGTTTTAATGCAAAACAATTCCTAATAAATTTGTCTGTTTTTGGAGTTGCATTTATTTAGTGTGGATGAACTAAATAAATGCATAAACAGTTCTTGGAATTGTTTTTAGGTAAATTAAAATGTGAATGAACTAAATAAATTTATTAATAATATTAATTGTTAAAAAATAATTCCTGCTTTATTGCAAAACAATTCCTAATAAATTTGTCTGTGTTTGGAGTTGCATTTAGTGTGGATGAACTAAATAAATGCATAAACAATTCTTGGAATTGGTTTAAAATAAAGTAGGTAAATGTGTATATTTATTTAAGTATATATATATATTTATATTACATTAACTCGTGTTGAGGGAATAATGGGAGACATTATAACACCCCCACCGTTTGTTTGAGGCTCCGACGAAACATGAAAAATCTGTTTTGATCTTATACTATACACAATTCCAAAAATTATTACGCATAAAATAATTACAATATTGATACTAATGATAATAGTTTTTGTTCCTTTATCGTGGTATAATATGTTATTTAAGTTTTCTTCATATTTTATTTGTTTAAGGTATAAAGTTTCTAGTTTTAGATCGCTTAGACTAATATTTTCATTGCTTTTGATTTTTGTTACAATATTTGGTAGTATTATTTTGTCTTTAATTTTTAAATTAACATTTGTAAAATTTCTGTTTTTTGTCATAATTTTACAATTTTCAAATTTTATAAGAAAAGTTCCTTTAATATTAATTTCCGCTTTATTGCAGTTGTGTTTAAAATTTTGGTAATAATTTTTTAATATGAGTAATCCAGGAAATATTTCTACTATTTCTTCTGTTTCTGAATTTTTCATAGGGCAATTTGCATCTTTATATTCTAAAATATTTTGCATACAATCACTTTTAATTTCAATTAGGTTCTTCTCTAAATTGTCTTGGAGAAATGGTTCATACATTTTCCCGTTGTGATCGGTGAGTATTGTGTGTGAGTTTAATGCTAATGTCATGTTCTTAATATCTGAGATTGGTTCGAAGGTGATTTTGCTAAGAGTGTCTTTGGAATACGAGGGTATCTTGAATATTAATAGTATAGTTTCGTCATGCAATGCTACAGAGGTTTTTATGTTCATGTAACTGTTAAAGTCTGTTATTAGATCCATTTCCTTTGAAGTTAAAATATCTGTTGGAATGATTCCTAATTTACTGGAGAAGATTACTTGTCCTATGTCGTCAATGTGGTTACGTAAGAGACTTCGTCTTCTAATGTCGCTATTTTATTCTGGAAAGTATTTTTGAACTGATTTAAATATCTTTCTACTCGTTTCTGTTGTGTGTTAATATGTTTAGTTATGTTATTTATCTGTATTGTCAAGAGAGTGTTGACCTGGGTAAGGTTATGTACTGTATTTGTCAACAGTCCGTTGTTTTCATAGAGTGATTTTAAAGAATTATTAATGTGTTCTGCGTCCTCACTGTCCATTGTCCCTGCTACGATTTTCAATCCTTTGCCTAATATATCAATTAATCCTCGTTTCCGCCTGAATTGTGGGTATAAATTATCCACTTTTGCCTTGAGTATCGCAAAATTCTTTCCAACTGTGTCTAATAGTGTCGTTGTGTCGCTAGTGGTTTGTTTTAATGTTGCTACATTGTCTGAAATTATATCGAGGGTTTCCTTGTACATGGTCGTATTAACAATGTGTATTATCTTGGAGTAATTTTCTATAGGCCTGATTTCGTCCAGTTTTATTGGAATATATCCATTATTGTTCGTTAGATCCTGGATATCTATGTATTGTGCACTAGTAGCCATAATGAGAGTATATACCAAAGTCAAAATCGTCATCTGAAAAGATATTATTTTGTAGATACTACAGTTGGGTTGTCTCTGTCTTGGTATTTCCTTTTAGGTTTCACATGTGTCTTATAATATTTGTGTCCAGTCCTAACTGTCTGCAAATGGTCGTCGTCTATTTTAACTGCATTAATTTTCCTATATTTATTGTGGTTTTTACCACCTCTTATTTCCTTAATAAAATTTGTCCCATTTTCCAGTTCTATATCTTTTCTATTTTCGTTTAATTTCCGTATATATTTTCCCTTTTTTAATTCTATTAAGTCATGAATTTCCTTGTATCTGTCTTCGTGTACTTTGCCGTTTACAAAGTCAATTGGTTTAATACCTGTAGTGCTATGTACCGTATTATTATAAAAGCCTATTATTCTCATCATCTTGTCTTCAATAGTTTCGCCCTGGTTTTCCTTATCATGTCTTAGTAGCCTTATGTGTTCGTTAATAGTATTATGTAGTCTTTCAATGTCCGCATTAGACTTATGGTTACTATTCGAAGTATAATGAATGTCAATATTTTCCTTTTTTAAGAACTCTTGCATCGGTATGGCTTTGAATCCCAGTTCGTTGTCTACAATGATTTTATTTATTTTTCCATACGTATTAATTATCTGTAATAGTTTTGTCTTGAACTCTGTCCAACTTCTTCCATTTATATGAAATGCTAAAGCGAATTTTGAAAATTTATCAATTGCTGTCATAAACAAGTTTCTATTAAGAGTATAAAAGACGTCTATGTGTAGTACTTCGAGTGGTTTATTTGGAGTCTCTGTGATTTTATAAGGTATCTTTGGAGGTTTTCTGTCGTACTTCTCAAGGTTGCAAACTTCGCAGTTGTTTATAAATTGCGTTATCCTAAGTTTGAGCTTTGGATTGTATATGCGTGTGACTAACTCTCTATATACTGCGTCTATTCCGCGATGGTTTTTATCAAGGTGTTCGCTTTTTATAATTTCGGCTAACCGGTTTTCATCCTCTACATCTACTGTTTGGAGTGTACATCTTATTATCCTAAATTTTTCGTTGTCAGCAAACAATTCTTCATAAGTATTACTAAAAGTTGTATAAAATTCTTCTTCCATTAAAATAGCGTTTAGCTGTGTGGGGTTAAAGTGATTTTTAAGTCCATTTCTTTCATGTAAACAATTTTTCTTTTATTACCAAAAATACACTTATTTTTTATCTTTAGCGATCCGGAGGTGGTTTTTATTATGATGACCTGGTTTTTGAACATATTTATTGGTGATTTTGTCTTTATTATTCTACTGTCGGATTCTAATATATTTACAGTAACAGGTTCGGTCTCGATCCTGGACAAGGCGTCAGCATTAGTGTTCTTAGTTCCCTTCTTGTACTTTATTTCGTAATCAAACTCCGATAGTTTTAGCCTCCACCTTACAAGTTTTGAGTTAGGTTCTTTAATAGAGAAAAACCATGTTAAAGGCTTGTGATCAGTTTCTATTGTGAACTTACGACCAAAAAGATAAGGCCTAAAATATTTTGTGGCCCATATTATTGCCAATAACTCTTTTTCTATTGTGCTGTAGTTTATTTCATGTGAGTTGAGGGTACGACTGGCATAACATATTGGGTGATTATTTTGGGAAAGTACTGCTCCCAAGGCATAGTTGCTGGCGTCAGTTGTTAGTGTAAATGTCTTCGTAAAATCTGGATATGTTAATATTGGATCGTGTGTTAATAATGTCTTAAGAGTATTAAAGCTTTTTTGGTATTCTGGGTCATCTATGTTCAGCTTGCAATCCTTCTTTAAGTATTTAGTCATGGGTTTAGCTATCAATGAATAGTCCTTAATAAATTTCCTATAATAGCCGGTTAATCCTAGGAATTGTTTAATTTGTTTGTAGTTTTGGGTATTGGAAAATTAACGACGCATTCTATCTTTTTAGGATTAGGCTTAACTCCCTCCGTAGTAACTATGTGTCCAAGAAATTCAGTTTCTTTTTTTAAAAATTCTGATTTGTCTAATTGAATCTTTAGGTTTGCTTCTCGCAGTCTTTCAAATATGAGTGTAAGTGAATTTATGTGCTCCTGTAAGGATGTCGAAAATATAATTATGTCGTCTAAGTACACTAAGCAAATCTTGTTAATGAAATCATGTAGTATATTATTCATAAGTCTCTGAAATGTTGCCGGGGCTGTCTTCAGTCCGAATGGCATACGCAAAAACTCATAGTGTCCTCCTTCGACACTGAATGCAGTTTTGTGAATATCCTCTTTTTCTATTTCGATTTGGTGGAAACCCTTCGCTAGATCAAGAGTAGTAAAATATTGGCTCCTTCCCAATTTTTCCAGTATCTCGTCTATATTGGGAATAGGAAATTTGTCGTCGATCGTAGCTTCATTTAGCTTACGATAGTCAACAACTAGTCTCCATTTTCGTTTTCCGCTAGCGTCTGCCTTCTTTGGCACTATCCAAATCGGGGCTGAATATGGTGAACTACTATTTCTAATTATTTTATTTTCCAACATGTCTCTAATTTGGTCTTCTACTTCTTTTTTATGAACGTATGGGTATCTATACGATTTTGAGAATATAGGTGCATTATTGGTTGTTCGTATTCTATGCTTTATAGCAGAGGTGAATGAAAGTTTTTCATTTTCGTGGTAAAAGATGTCACGGTATTTGTTTATTACGCGTAATAATTGTGATCTTTCTTCAGAATTCAAATGTTCTGTTCTAATCTGATCATTTATTGGTTTAGAATTTGATACAAAGTTAAACTCCATACTATTAATTTCTGTGTTCATTATTCCATTCTTGTGTAATTCTTTAATATAGTTATTTTCGTCGTCTAGTTTTTCTTCATCACTTTTAATATAAAGGGGAATTTTATTTTCTCCTAATCTAATTGTATTGGTTTCGAAGCAGATTTTTGCCTTCATTGCCCTAAGTAAATCATTACCGATAAGACCGTCATAAAATTCATGAAATTTTATTATGTAAAATTCTATTCTTTCTAGGTTTGTGCCGAATTCTTCAAATGTAGGGATTATGGCTTTTTCGTAAAGGGTTATCCTGTGTTGTAAAGTTTTAATGGTAATTGGTTCGATTTTCTGTATCCATCTAGGATGACATATATTTGGGTTCAAAATGGAATTAGTTGCGCCCGTATCTATGATTAACTTTAGGTGTCCTAATTTTGTTTTAACTTTCATATATGGAAGTTCCCTGAGGCTGAACAATGAAAATTTTCGTCCTCAGTTGGTTTAGTCTGTCTTTCGAACTTATTAACGTCCATAGGTTCTGGTCTTGGAAAATTATTTGTATGTGGTATTTCCCGTTGTCGGAATGGATTCCAATTGTTCTGTCTTTGGAACGGTTGACCATTGTGGCCAGAATTTTCGTGATTTCCCCGCCAATTATGGGGGTTATTTGGATTATTCCGATGGTGGTTATGGAAATTAGGTTGTTGGTACGAGAGGTTCTTTTGTGTATCGCGATTATTTGTTCTTGCTAAATTTTGGTTATTATAAGATCTGTTGTTATGCTTCTTAGTCCGTAGATTTTTGTATTCTTGGTTTGGCGGTCGTCTATGATTGGAAAATGTCGTGTTTGGTGAAGTCACATATGCATAGCCGGACTGGAATAGGATTTCCATTGCTGTTTCTAGGCTGTCAGGATTTCTGCATATTAGAATAGTTCGCATGGGTTCCGGTACTTTTTCTTTAAATATATTTAGGGCCGTCTTCATATTGTTCTTGGCACATTCGTTGGCTGCTGGGCCAGAACCAATTGACACAATGGTTTTGTTGTTGAGATTTCTGAGTTTCTGTTTAATTTCATTATAAAATTCTACACTATTCGTTTTGAAAGTTGTACTTTTAAGCCTGTCAAAAAGTTCCTCTAAACTGCATCTATCACCGAAATTATTATTTAATACGTTCTTTATGTCTGTCCATGATCGAGCCTGGCAGTTAATTTCCATAACCTCTCTTGCCTTCCCAGTAAGTCTACCCTTAATAATGTCAGAAAATAATAGTTGTGATGGTAGGTCGTACGCTGTTAATAGAGGGTGAACCCTATCTATTAAATTGACGAAAGTCTGTAGATCGCGGTAACCGCCGTTAAATTCTGGGAGTTGATTTAAATATTTTAAAGGGTTAATACTAATAGAGAGTGGTTGGGCTTGTTCGGTCATCTTGTCAACTATGTTGTATCCTTCTAATATTCCTCTGTAAATATATCTTAGTCTTTTTCTGAAATGGCGTGTATTTCTAGTAACTCTTCTATTCCTATCTTGCTCTATGTTAATGTCCGTTAGATACCCGTCGTTCGATTCGATCCCTGAGTCCAAATTATAGTCTGGGTAAGTATCTATATTGTCTTCGATAAAATCTATATCTGAAGGATAATCAGACAATGAATCAGTATCACTCATTAAACAAACTTTGATCACTTTGAGAAGGGAAAATATGAAGCTTCTTTTTTTTCTTGAAATTCACTTTTTTAGATAATAAAAAACTAACTTATACTTTAAATATTACTTAAATTACCTTAGGGAATTCGTTGATGGGTTTATTGTTGATTCTGGATTCTTCGCTTGGTTGGTTGTTGGTTCAATGTTGTTTGATGGGTTTGTTGATCCAGTTTTTGTTGATGGGGTTGGTTCTGGTTGTTGATTTAGTTTTGGTTTCTTCGTTTGGTTGGTTGTTGGTTCAATGTTGTTTGATGGGTTTGTTGGTTCAGTTTTTGTTGATGGGGTTGGTTCTGGTTGTTGGTTTAGTTTTGGTTTCTTCGTTTGGTTGGTTGTTGGTTCAATGTTGTTTGATGGGTTTGTTGATTCAGTTTTTGTTGATGGGGTTGGTTCTGGTTGTTGATTTAGTTTTGGTTTCTTCGTTTGGTTGGTTGTTGGTTCAATGTTGTTTGATGGGTTTGTTGATTCAGTTTTTGTTGATGGGGTTGGTTCTGTTTCTTCGTTTGGTTGGTTGTTGAAAAAAGGGTCTCTTTTCCTTTTTTTATTTTAAAATTTTTATAAAAAAATTTCGAAAAAAGTTTTTATATCCTTTAATCTTATAAAGGAGTGTTTTAAAATTTTTATATAAAAAAAATTTCGAAAAAAAGTTTTTATATCCTTTAATCTTATAAAGGAGTGTTTTAAAATTTTTATAAAAAATTTCGAAAAAAGTTTTTATATCCTTTAATCTTATAAAGGAGTGTTTTAAAATTTTTATAAAAAATTTCGAAAAAAAGTTTTTATATCCTTTAATCTTATAAAGGATTTAAAAATTTTTATAAAAAAAAATTTCGAAAAAAAAGTTTTTATCCTTTAATCTTTTAAAGGAGTGTTTAAGGATGTTATTTTATCCTTTTGTTTGTTTTTTGAAAGGACCGCACTAAGAATAAAAATTCACGTTCTACTACTTCTATGTTGGGTAGGACTTGCGGTATCCTACCGACTGCGCCAAAAACAAACTTAAAAATATAAGTCTTTAAAAAAAACACAACCACTTTCACTTTCTTGACTTCAAAATCCAACTCACTTTATTTTTCTTCTGATACTTCTTTTTATACTTAGTTTTACAATTTTTTCTTATAATTAAAATATCGATTATAATAATATTAATTGTTGAAAAACAATTCCGAGAAATTAATAAAGAAAAGTTAATGAATGTTTTAATGCAAAACAATTCCTAATAAATTTGTCTGTTTTTGGAGTTGCATTTATTTAGTGTGGATGAACTAAATAAATGCATAAACAGTTCTTGGAATTGTTTTTAGGTAAATTAAAATGTGAATGAACTAAATAAATTTATTAATAATATTAATTGTTAAAAAATAATTCCTGCTTTATTGCAAAACAATTCCTAATAAATTTGTCTGTGTTTGGAGTTGCATTTAGTGTGGATGAACTAAATAAATGCATAAACAATTCTTGGAATTGGTTTAAAATAAAGTAGGTAAATGTGTATATTTATTTAAGTATATATATATATTTATATTACATTAACTCGTGTTGAGGGAATAATGGGAGACATTATAACACCTCATCTGAATTGAATCAAATTTGTTCAAATCATTAAAAATATCACAACCAATAACTATAAAAAAAAATTTCATAAAGTTAGCGTTTTTTCTAACTTTTATGACACTTAAATTTCAGGAAATACGGGAAGGACACGAATCCTTGCTCCGAATTTTTTTAAATTTTAAATTTTCTTACGTTTTGCCGACCTAAATATATGTGCCAAATTTCAGCTCTTTACAATAACTTTTTCTATTTATGGCCACTCGTTATATGAAGTCACGACTCTGTGTGACGTCACCAAAGTCGGCACCAAACCATTATACCAATCACCAAATCACATCTCCCAACTGAAGGTGTGTTCACAGTGATAATGCGTTATGAAACTTTAAATGCATTTTTTTCAAAACTTCATTTTCACACACTAGGTCCCTTTTCTCCGAGAAAGTTACATATTATTTACTAGCCTACCAAATATAAATTAAATTTATTACATTACTTTTTAAGAAAACTTTCTTTACAATTTAATTTAAAAAATATCATCGTTTTTTTGTAAAGACGTTTTTCTTTAAGAAATTTTAATATATTACAGGTGGGTAAAGGCTACAATAAACTTAAATTATTAAGGGTCCATAACAGCTTAATAGTGCCATTGAACTTTTATAAATAATGTTTTAAGACTTTTGCTAATAAACTCATAATTAAGCTGTTTTAAGTTTTTATAAAAAATAAATATATATATTTTTCAGATTCTTCATATAAGTTCAAAGCTTTCTCGTATAGCTCAATTAAAAGGTGACATTGAAAGGGCAAAAATTGGATTTTCGTGGAGCTTATTAAAAATTAAAGAATATAAGAAAAAATATCCTGATGATATCTATGTAAATGAACTATTGGCTTTAACGACAAATTGGTAAGCTTAAAAATATTACTATATTTTTAAACCCTTCACCTGTGGTGCACAATTTTCATTTCTGACCCCATAAATATATTGTTACAGATTTATTTGAAATAACTTAATTTACATTATAATTTTATTTTAGTTTTATTTACAGTAGTTTTGTTTGTATTTGGATGAGCCAGGAGCTTATTCCTAACACAAAACAAAAACAAGTAACAGTGCTATATTCGGCCATGCCGAATCTTATATACCCTTCACAACGTGTAGTCATGCAATAACAATTGTTGTTCATCCCATATAAAATACGTGCATACGTACCCGTTAGAATAAATGTGGCATCGAATCCCAGCTGAGCCAAAAAAATTTTATTTTATTTAATATATTATTTATATTTTATTATTTTTTTTTATATTTTTTTAAATTTTTTTAGAAAAATTTTTAAAAAATTTTTTTAATATTTTTTTTAAATTTTTTTAAATTTTTTTTTTTTTGTAGTTTTTTTTATTATTTTTTTCTTATTTTTAATATTTTTTTTTTTGTAATTTTTTTTGTTTGGTATGTTTTTTACATGTATGTATGTATGTATGTATGTTGTTGTTGTAATTGTGAAAAAAAGCGAGGTGGTCGTGGTTTTTTGCTCATATCTCAGAAAGTTATGGGGCGATTGTGCTGAATTTCAATAGCGATTCATTCCTGGATATTTCCAAGAGATTGATACCATATACAGATCTGAGGAACATATAGTTGCTTCTAAAAGTTGATTTCAACCAACACACGGACAGACGGGCAGACGGACAGACGGTCAGGGCTAAATCGACTCCTCTATTCATAAGCTTTCAGAAAATATATACTTTATGGGGTCGGAAATGAAAATTGTAGAAATTACAAACGGAATGACAAAGCTATATATACCCTTGTGCACCACAGGTGAAGGGTATAAATTAGCCTTTTTAAAGACGAATGTGTTCTTAATTAGTAATTTACTTAGGGTTGCCATTCGTACTGTTTTAAACAGTACATGTACTGTTTTTTTAATATGTACTGTTATATTCACAATACCTAAAACAGTACAAAAAAGTACTGTTTTTTTAAATTTGTACTGTTTTTGGATATACATGTATTGAGTTTTGTAATTTTTTGAAGAATGAAACAGGAAAAAATTGTATTGTTAAATGTGTACAAAAAAGGGATAAATATTTAAATTTTATTTTTGAATTAACTTTTTTGTAAGCATAAATTATTTTCTTTTCTATAACAATACCACCTCTATTTGTGTTGTATAATTATTTATTGAATTTTAAAAATTATCAAATGTATTCATTTTAAAAATTCAATTGCATTTTTTAGAATTTTTTTTAAAACAATATTTAATTAATGCTTTTGGATTACTATATATAACTTAAAAAATATCAATTGTAATTGACAAATTATCAATTTTTAAGTAGATTTTACTTTATTGTTCATAAAAACTTAAAATAAACTTCAAAAAAATTATTAAAAATAATATTATAGTCGACTTTAACAAGAAAGGTTTTTTTTTTTTTTTTTTTTAAAAAGTCTTTGTTAAAAAAAAGTTCAACAATAAAATAAGAAAAATTAACATATACACATGGCACGGTGTAATGATCATATAGACCGGTCAGTACCAACTTTCCGTTGAATAACTGACTTAACAAACAAACATGTATGACTGAAAATGTTGTGAGGATCACAACCAACAAAAAGCTTTGATTACCATCAGACTGATGGTTTAAAGCAAGAATAAAAAATGTGATAATTGAATAGAATAACAAAAAGGGGAAAAGCTTAAGTTTGGTAAATTTCGTTCTCACTCACTACAGCAAAAGATATGAATATGTATGTGAGGTTTAATTCACAAAATCAAATTTCGTAGAAACTTGTGAGTTAAATAGATGATATTTACATCCAACACTAAGACATTCCGATCAAAGAGTGCTGATGATGAAACCGTAGCTGGTTTCGAAAATGCATTCCACTCGGCTGGTGTCGGGATTAAAACTTACTTTTCCAATATATTCTTTCATTATCACAAATAAAAATTGATTTCTTCATGTAATGATTAGAAATTTAATAATAAAATGAACTAGAGCCAAACTAAAAAAATTAATAAAAAAAAAAAAAAATAAAAAAAATTAATAAAGAAATGTTTTCTTTTTGTTGAGCCTAAATATTATTTTCTTAAATTAAGTTAAATATTGATTTTAAGTACAATAACAATTTCTATGCATGATAGATTAAGTGCCATTATTACAACTTGCCTTTAGTAAAAGGTAGGATTTTTTTTGCTCGATAAATAACTTTGCATTATTATAACTTCCATTTTTTTATTGTTATTATAAATTTTAATAATATTTAATGAATAAAAAAATAATAAACTAAGGGTTTATAATGCAAAGCCATTTATCTGCCAAACAAAATCCTGCCTTTAGCTAACGGCAATTTGTAATAATGGCCCTAAGTCTACTTAAAAATTGATAATTTGTCAATTACAATTGATATTTTTAAGTAATAAATAGTATTCCAAAAGTATTAATGGAATATTATTGTAATTTGAAGAAACAAATCAATTGAATTTACATATTATAGATAATTTCAAAATTCAACTCGTAGTTTTTGAAATTCAATTACCAATTTCGAAATTCTATTTACTATTTTTGAAATTTAATTAATAACTTTTGAAATACTTTAGATCATTTTCAAAATTAACTTTGAAAATATAGTGCATAGTTCTGAAATACAGTCAAAAATGTTAAAGCATTGGTAATTCGTTTATTCAAACTAATATCAATATTAATATTCAAAAACGACGCTTAATTTGTGTTTTTGACCACGTTAGTAACTTAATATACTATTTGTAGTTCGACTCGATCTATATATGTATTGCGTTTTGAAACAAATGCAATATTTTTTGTAACGTTCTCATAGTTTTGTATATGTGTTTTATTTTTAAAACATATGTGATGTATTGAATTAAAAGTCACCGTTATGTTCTCATAGTTTTTACATGTTTTTATGTTTCTTATTAACTTTTTTAAATAAAAATGTGATGTATTGAAGTAAAAGTTATGTTATCAATAAAGAAAAAAATTTACTGTTTTTTTTTTTAAAAGTACTGTTTTTTCCCCCTCAATGTACTTTTTTTTCACTTTTCAAATATGGCAACCCTAAATTTACTCTTCACTCAACTAAAAACGAATATATCACCGCCTGACCGGCTTTTTTAACATCTTTTACATTGATCATAAAATTACAGAACAACAATTTTATTGACTTAAGCTACATTTTTTTTCATTGATCTTAAATCTGTGTTGTAATAAATAGTACTTATTTAGTAATAAATTTTATATGTTTTGTTTGTTGTTTTTAGCCGTTTAAGTATGCAAGGAAACCCCTGTAGGAAATTTGGCATAGACTGCAACATACTCCCCGCCTTGAATGGCAGCTTTCAATATATATTTCAATAGTTTAGAGGATGTTTTCACAGTTTAGTGATAGCTCTCTTGAATATTCCATCTGCTGTTTTTACGGTTACCACACGAACAATTCCATCATCGTCTGGAAAACATTCCGAAACTCGTGCTAATGGCCACTTTAGCGTAGGAATATTTTCTTCTTTAAGCAACTCTAGATCGTTGACCTTCAGATTTTACTTTGTTGTTGTCCATTTGGTTTTTATTTGTAAATGCTTTAAATATTCATTTCGCCATCTGTCCCAAAATTTTTGCTGAATCCACTGTACCAATTGATACCTTTTTAATGATATTGGGTTGTCAGTGAGTATTGTGGGTTCTGGTATGGTGGTTAAAAGACGGCCAATTAAGAAGTGTGCGCGTGTAAGTGGTCGAAGGTCGTTGTGATCTGACGAAAGTGGAGTAAAGTCATTATAAGTCAAAACGAGATTTCCAACTGCCTGTCGAATATAATGCTTTGATTGCTTAACCGCGCTCTCCCAGAATCTACCAAAGTGTGGGGAACGTGGAGGTATAAGTTTCCACATTATCCCTTCTTGACAACACGCTTTTCGAACTATTTCATTGTGGCCTTCAGATATGAAACATTCAAGTAACTTTCGAAGTTCTCTATTTGCACCGATGAAATTTGTGGCGTTATCTGAATATATAACGGAACAACGGCCTCTTCTTGATACAAATCTTTTTAAGGCACTAATAAATGCTGAAGTGGTTAAGTCGGGGACCAACTCTAAGTGCACGGCTTTTATTGCGAAGGAAATAAGAACTTTGTGGGACTGCGACCGCGTACTTGTGATGAGACCAGAAATGGGCCACAATAATCTTTTCCTGAAATATTAAACGGGTATGATTGCTCTATGCGATGTGCGGGAAACGAGGACATTACTTGAGTTTCAGTTCTTGGACGACAGTGATAGCATAAATGCAACTATGCACAACTTTTTTGATAACATTCCTTCCATTAATTGTCCAAAAATTGTCCCGTATAATATTGTGAAATGTCAAGGGTCCCGCATGTAAATTCTTACGATGAATATAGGTTATTATTGTGTTAACGTATGGATGACTGCTAGGTAAAAGAATGAGGTGTTTTGTTGAAAAGGGTAATGACGAATTTTTCAATCGGCCGCCAACACGCAATACCCCATTTTGGAGAAATGGAGATAGTTGTAGCAATCTAGACTTGTGGGTTAATGGCCTTTTATTATTTAAACAATTAAATTCATCCGCAAAGGCAATTTTTTGAAAAAGTTGACATATTAAGAGTAGAGATGCCTTTAACTCATCCACCCCTATTGGTCCGAAAAACATTTCCCTTTTTTTACAAGCCTTGATAAATCGACTTACATACGAAAAAATTCTTAGTAATTTCTCGTAGTTGTTTACATACTTGTTGTTGCTTATTATATCTTCAATCTCTAAGGCAGCTAAGGTTGTTATTGCCTCTTCGCATTCATGGTGAGAAAACAACTGCTGCTTCTTTGGCCAATCCTTATCATCACGTAGTAAGAACTCTGGTCTATTTAACCAAAATGCCTTGGAAAGGGTACTTATAGTAGTTCCTCGAGATAATAAGTCCGCTGGATTTAATTCAGATGGTACATGATGCCAGGTGCAGACTTTGGTAAGATGTTTCATTTTTGTTACTCTGTTTGATACAAATGTTGGCCACCGACACGACTCGCCTACAATCCACGATAAAGCTATCATTGAGTCTAACCAGCAATCAATTTTGCTTGGAATTGGTGGAAATTGGTGTCTAACAGATTGTAGCAATGGACTCCCTAGTAAGGCTGCACATAATTCCAACCGTGGAAGACTTACTTCTTTAATGGGTGCTACCCTTGACTTGGCACATATCAAGTTGGAAATTTTACCATTGATACCTCTGTTAACTACATAAACACAGGCACCATAGGCCCTTTTGCTGGCATCTACAAATAGATGTACATTAGTACTGGAATTAAACCTTACGTACCTGGGTATTTGAATTTCCCGATTAAATTTAGTTCATCGCAAATCTGTTTCCATTTATAAAAAACATCATATGGAACGCTTTCATCCAAATGTAACTTCAATTTCCACAGATCTTGCATCACAATCTTGCACCTTACAATAAGTGGATTTAAAGGCCTAATGGATCGAAAAAACTTGCCATATGAGACAAAATTTACCTTTTAGATGTGAATTGTTTTTGTTGTTGTGGTGGATATGAGAAATGAAAAACGTCGTCATTTGGATACCATTGTACACCCAAAGTCTTTATGTAGTACATATCGTCTACTGTTTGATGCAAACTTTCTTAGTGGAAAACCTGCACTCTTTTTTAAGAATTTTGTCACCTGTCGTTTTATCTCTTTTTCTTCGTCTTCTGTATTGCCACCGGCCATTAGATTATCGACATAAAAGTCTGGAAGAGTAAACTTTGCTGCCACTGGATACTTGGTGGCTTCTTCCTTTGCCAATTGTTGTAGACATTTAATGGCTAGATATGGGGCACAACTAGTGCCGTATGTGACAGTTTGAAGTTCGTATGTATGTATCGGATCATTAAAATTGTTTCTCTTCATCGTTTACCAAAATTTGTCTATACATTTTGGCAATATCTGCTACTAAAACAAATTTATGATAGCGAAAACGACTTAAAATTGTGAACACATCATCTTGAAGAGTTGGGCCAACGTGAAGCAAGTCGTTTAATGATTTTCCATTTGTTGTAATAAATGATGCGTCAAATACGACACGCAGACGCATGGTACTGCTTTCTGGTTTGATCACACAGTGATGAGGAATATAACAACGTGCACTACTTGGAGCTATAGGACTCATATGATCTTATGACTGATACTCATCTAAGAATTGAACATATTCTTCTTGTATGCTTTTGTCACGGGCAAACCTTGCCACTAAATGGGTTAATATTCGATGTGCAATTTGCCGAGATTCACCTAAGGCAGGAGGTATAACTTTGAAGGGTAGTCGAACAATAAATTTGTTTGTTATTTGACATCTTTTAGTTGCTTCCTTAAATTGTTCACATGCGATTTCATCCGTAGATAATGCCTGTTTTTCAGATATATCACAACTTTCAATTTTCCAAAATGACTGTAGCAGATTTTTTAATAGAGGTTCATTAGATGACATCGCCTGTTGATTATATTTTAATATTGTTTGATCTGTTGTATTATTTGTCAAAACGAAACTACAATTAGTCTCTGGTATGAAATCAGCTGGCTTTTGTTTATTACATTTTTGAGGTGAAAATGATTGAAATATAGTGACAGGTGTTTCGGATGATCCAGACACTATCCAGCCTAATTTAGTTTTTACGAAATTTGGTTGGTTTTTTATTTTTTTTTCCCAACCATAAGTAAATCCCAAAATAAATCTGCTTCAATGAGTAAATCAACTGAGCTTGGTACATTAAAATTTTTATCTGCTAATTTTTTATTAGCAGGTACGTTCCATCCTAAAAACCTTATATGGCGTTGAGGCTGACACGATGATATTGATGATATAATGACTGCATATAATGTAGGGGCATACCCAGATGTTAATGACTTTACTGTAAATGTACATGAGTATTTCGCGCATACATTATTTTTACCACCTATGCCGCAAGACGTATGTGGAAGACGTAAACATTGAGCAATTCGTTCTGTTATTAAGTTGGATTGAGAACATGAGTCCAATAATGCTCTTACCATCATATGTGTGCCACTTGGAGAGCACAATTCCACAATTGCTGTGGCTAAGATTACAAGACCTTTTTTTCCGACGATTGAAGACAAGAGGTATGGCTGGAAATGTCAATTGAAGCAGCAGTTTGTGTCGCGATTGCCGACGATGGGCTTTCTTTGTGTAGTAACGTGTGATGTGTAGAACTACATTTTTGACATGTGTTTACTGAAGGACAGGCGGTTGCAATATGATTTATTCCAAGACAGTTTAAGTATAATTTTAATCGCTTTACCACCTTGAAATGATCAGAGACAGTCATATTGACAAATCTCGTACAACGAAATATGTTATGGCTTGTTTGCAAATAGCACACTTTTATTGATGGTTAGACGATACGAATGACGTTGATTTAAGTTTTAATGGTACTGTGCGATTAGCTAAATGTTGTTGATGACGACTGCTATGGTTTTGTTCTCTCTGCAAATTCATATGATTATTTGCATGAATTTCTAATGATTGACACCGTCTTTCTAAAAAACTTCCTAATTCGCCCCAAGTAGGCAGATAGAATGATGCTAAAGACATAGTTGTAGATAACATCATAGATTGGTGATCCTCCCATTTAGCTTGTAGATCAATGTCTGCGATTTGCGCCCCTGTTGCAATTGATTCTAGCGTGCGCATGCTAGCATTTATACTGTCGATGAACAAACGAATCGCTGTCACACTGGGTTTGTTTACCTTTTGAACGTTAAATAATTCAATCAAGTGCGACTAAAATAATTGTCTTTTACTGTTGCATCTATTTTTCAATAGATGCAACAATGCTATTTCGTAATTTGCATCTGTAACTTCCAGTGATTGAATAAGACGAGCTACACTGCCTGCCAAACAGGATTATAAATACTGAAATTTAAATATTGGATAAAGCTCTTGATTATCGTGAACAAGCTGGCAAAATACATTGTAAAATTCCATCCAGTCTTTATAATCACCACTTAAGTTGGTCAATTGCAGTGTTGGTCGAACAGGACAGTTTGACTTCTAATTAATATACTGACATCTCAAAAAATTTAGTAAGGTTGCTGTTTGTCGTATATAAATTGGAAATAATCTTTTTGCGCTGCAATGATTTAGTGCGAATATTACCAGTGCTACTATAGGTGCCCGATGACATATTATGAGAATTCGATTCCTCGTTATCTCCTGCCATAACTACGAAAATTTAACAATAGATCCGATTCGAAGGACCTTGGATGAGCCAGGAGCATTTTCCTAACACAAAGCAAAAATATTAGCCTTTTTAAAGACGAATGTGTTCTTTATTAGTAATTTACTCTTCACTCAACTAAAAACGAATAAATCACCGCCTGACCGGCTTTTTTAACATCTTTTACAGTGATCATTAAAGTACAGAACAACAATTATATGTGACTTAAGCTACATTTTTTTTACATTGATTTTAAATCTGTGTATTAATAAACAGTACTTAGTAATAAATTTTATATGTTTTGTTTGTTGTTTTAAGCCGTTTAAGTATGCAAGAAAACCCCTGTAGGAAATTTGACATAGATTTCAACAGTATTAGCTTATGAACATTTAAAATTTCGTTTGGTTCGCTTGTTGTTCAAACATAATGTTAAGTTATATGCAGCAGAGGTGAGTTATAATGTGCAACATACTCTTAGGCACTTTTATTATTCCTGCGTATTACTTAACATTAACATTAATTTAACGTATTACTTAACATAAACATTAATATAACGGCTTTCGATTAATTTACAGAATGAACTAGTGTGTACATACGATAACTTTGTCGAATGTTACAGAACACCACTATGTTACTATAAATAGCCGAACAGCACAGCTAACATGATTAGTATTATAGTAGATCTTTTAAAGTGCGTATCAAAGTGAATTTGATAATAAAAGTGTATAACCATAAGTGAAATAAGTAAAGCGACATAAAAGCAATATCTGAGTGTGTTTAAATAAACAAAGTGCTCTTAATTTTATAACTAATTTCAACTGTTTTTATTTGCAATACGAAAAGAACTCATTGGTTATTTGACCCATTATATGCCACCGGTCGATTTTTCGACTAGTAACTTTATAAGCGCATATCTCCAAAGTTTATTTTAATTTTTTTATTCTGTTTTAACGAAAGTATAACCTAATGTGTAAATAATATACGCGAGATATCTTTTTCATTAAAAATACTTGAAAATATATTTTGAAAAGGGGATTAAAAAAATTCCTTTTTTAGCACTTTTTAAAATTATACAAAAAGGCAAAATAAAATAAAAAATAAATTTGTTATTTTTTTTTTTGAAAACACAAAAGAACTAATTAAATTAATCGAAGGAAATCAATTTAAAAATTAAAAGTTTTCTTGCCTATAAATGATGGTCAAAAATCGACCACTGGCCAGAAGCCTTACAGTATGCTTTGGTTAATTTTAAGTAATATTTTCTTTCATTTAGTTATTTTTTCATATAAGAACATTTTTGTTTTTAAACTTTAAATCTGCTACTCATCCCGACAAGGAAGTATTAATGGTCAAACAGGCGATGAGCCGCAATGGCTTTAGAACAATTAAAAGTTATTTGCATCATGCAGATAATAATAGCTTAGATATATCAGATCGTTTTGAAAAAGTTCGTCCACTTTTGATTGCTTTAAATAAAAAGTATATGCAGCTTGGAGTTTTCAGCCACATCATTAATTTAATTGATAAACAGATGATTCCATACTTTGGGCGACACTCCTGTAAGATGTTTATAAAGGGAAAACCAATCCGTTTTGGATTTAAGTCATGGTGCTTGTGTTCGGAAAGTGGGTACTTATTTTACTGTTTTAGATTTGCTAGCTAATGTTTCTGAAGGCTGGGGCACAATGAATCCGTCGTCCGTCAAACTTCAACTTTTTCAACTGACAACTAAGTTAAAATACATGTTTTCTTATGAATGTTGTCACATTCAGTACGTCTCCGTCAACGCAAAGTACAAAAGTTGACCAACTTTTAACTTTTGACGTACGTCGAGTACTTTGACAACTACCATATGGTTGTGCGCAAAAAGCGAAGTCAACCGGCTTTACAGCAGCCGCCGCACTTTTTTGTGATGCATAAGCCGCCATAGAAGCATACAGTTGTTTTCGGTTAAAAACTTTTATTTTATATATAGATTGTATGAATTTGAAGCAAAATTGACATTTTCTTAAAAAAATATTATTTTGTTTTATTAATTTTTTGTTATTGTGAAGATAAGTAAAAAAAAATTATATAAATATTATCGGCCTTCAGCCGCCGCTGTTTGTTTTTGATTTGTCGCAGCAGTCAACAATTTAACTTGACTTATGATCCGTCAACACAAAGTACTGATTGTGCCAACCCCTCTCCGTCAATGCGTTGATGTCAGTTGAAAAAGTTGAAGTTTGACGGACGACGGATTCATTGTGCCCCAGCCTTGATCCCGATTCCCATATCGTATTTTTTTGATAACTTTTTTTCCTCTTATCATTTTATGTGTCTGTTAAATGAGCGCAAATTTTATGCAACTGGTACTGTACGAGAAAATAGAATGCAAGCATCCCGTTTAAGGTTCTAAAAAAACAAGCGCGGAGAATTTGACCAGTTGTTCGATAGTTAACAGGAAATATTGTTAGCCAATTCAGTTGTCAATGTGTTTACTAATAACTCCACAGCTAACCCAATGATCAATATTAAAAGATATTGTCGAAAGCAAAAAAAAATTATTACTATTTGGCAACCAAAAGTGATTCAGGAGTATAATCATGGTATGGGTTGCGTCGACCTTCATCATAATGCCGTGGCCAATTATCGCATATGTATTAAAGGAAAGAAATGGTGGTGGTCCATATGAACTAATGCTTTTGGTAACGCAATGTTCAATGCGTGGAAAATGCTCTGTTTTTTAGAAAAAATCCAAAAGACAAATCCTTTGTCACAAATTGATTTCCGTTCTGAAGTCACAATAAAGTTATTTAGATACGATAATGAGGAGGGTGACGATGTAAATAAGGATTTAGATAGCCTCCCAAATCGCTCTCACACCAACGCAAAAGTACACTATTACTAAAAGTGGTGAAAGCAAATATCGGCGCTGCAAGTTATGCAAAAACACACTATTTTTACTTGTATAAAATGTAATGTTTATTTACATACAAAATGTTTTTATGAATACCATAAAGAATTATAAAATTGAGATATATTTATTTAAATACAATTGTTTGTTTTAATAAAGCAGCATAAATGAAGCTAAAAACAAAATTTTTTTTTATCAAATATATAAAAAAAATTTACCGTTTTTGACCAATGGTCGATTTTTCGACCAGTCCATATAAAGAAAACGATAGGTCGGGGTGAAAAAATTTTTTAAACTTTTTCTTAATTAGAGTCTCAAAAACATTTGTTTCAAAAGGATTCACAAATTTCCTGCGATTTCTGGTAGTGGCCAATAATGGGTTAAAGGAAGCAAGCCAGCTCGATTTTTTTTCACAAAAACAACATTACAACAACAACATACATACATACAAACGTGTATACTGGTTAAACGTAACAATATATATATATAATATTATATATATATATATATATATTGTTACGTTTATATATAATAATATATATATCTTTATATATATATATATATATATATATATATATATATATATATATATATATATATATATATATATATATATATATATATATATATATATATATATATATATATATATAAAGATATATATATTATTATATATAAACGTAACAATATATATATATATATATAATATTATATATATATATTGTTACGTTTAACCAGTATACACGTTTGTATGTATGTATGTTGTTGTTGTAATGTTGTTTTTGTGAAAAAAAATCGAGCTGGTCGGGAGTTTTTGCTTATATCTCAGTTGTTTATGTACCAATGTTTCTGATTTTCAATAACGATCTACTCCCGAATAGTTCTGATATTTTAATACCTCACCCGGGTCCGAGCGATGTCGGGGGGCTTCAAAAGTTGATTTCAACATACACACGGACAGTCTAGTATCTGAAAATTGTTTAGCGCATTTTAACGCAAGTTTTAAAACAAAACTGACTGTAGATGCCAGTCCTGTCGAAGTAGGTGCGGTTTTGTCACAGATTAATGAAAAGGGTGAAGAAAGGCCAGTTGAGTTCGCGTCAAGAACGTTGACCGATACAGAAAAGCGGTATTCGCAATTAGATCGTGAAGCAGTTTCTATTTTGTTTGTCGTTAAGAAATTTCACCAGTATTTGTACGGTCGTCAGTTCACCTTAGTTACTGACAACAAGCCTTTTCATCACATTTTAGACCCTAAAAAGGGAATTCCGGTCATGGCATCAAACAGATTGCAGCGTATAGCATTAACGCTGTCAGGTTATCAATTTGATATTGCCCATATTAAATCAAAAAGTAATGTAGCTGACTATTTTTCGAGATATCAAAAAGAATCTAATTTAAAATTAGATGATTTTCCAAGCGAAGTATATGTAAATTACGTAAAGTAGATTCAAAATGATGGGAACTGTTTAAATTTTGAAACCATTAGCTTAGAAACTGAAAATGATGAATCAGGCTGGTCTGCTAAGTGTTCAGAAAAAGAATTACTTCCATATTTTTTAAAACGAAACGAATTGTTAGAATCAAATAATTTGTTTTGGGGTTAAAGGGTAATTATACCTCAGGCATTAAGAAGTGAGGTTGTAAATTTATTACATGAATCACATATGGGCATAGTAAAAATGAAAGCTATGGCTCGTGAATGTTGTTGGTGGCCAAATCAAAGCAACGATTTAGAAAAAATTGTTAAGGGGTGTGATTCATGTTTAATGACACGACCTAATCCACCTCGACAAGAGTTAATTCCTTGGCCAACATCAGGGGAAGTGTGGTCAAGATTACATGTAGACTTTTTTGGACCATTTTTAAAACGATGGTGTCTAGTTGTAGTGGACAGAAACAGTAAATGGATTGAATGCATAGATATGGGTACAAATACAAATAGTCGTGCAGTGATTCAAGTTTTAAGAAAATTGTTTGCTCGATTTGGTTTGCCAAATGCATTGTTTCGGATAACGGTACTTCTTTTGTGTCCAATGAATTTAATTTTTTTTTAAAAACAATGGTATTGAACACATTACATTGGATATGTTAAACAATTCTTTGTCCATACTTCCTCACATCTCCATTACAGAAAATTACTGCCTTCTTTACAACATTGAACCTATATTATTATTGTTATTTCTTATTTTTTGGTTTTATTTCATTGGGCGTTGTTTCCTGCGCGGTATTTCATTGGGTGGCTTTTCGTGGAGCCGAAAATCCATCTACTAATGGACAAGCTGAGAATTTAGTAAAAACTCTTAAAAATGCTCTTAAGAGAAGTTTAAATAATCTACCAATATCCCAATTCCATAGAGTACTATGTAGATTTTTATTTGATTACAGAAACACAGTACATTTTACTACTGGTGTTTCACAAGTTTAGCTAATGTTTAATCAGCCTCAATTGAGAACAAGGCTTGATTTAATTAATCCACATCGAAGGGTTATCGAAATAAGTAAAGACGAAGTTACTTTAAATGCAAAGAACAAACAAATTGTCAAATTAAATTTTATAAAGGAAAAAGAAAAAAAGTTTTAATGAAAACGATAATGTTGTTTGCAAAGATTTTTCAATTCCTGGAAAAGTTTCTTGGACTAGAGGCTCAGTGCTTAAAAAAATTGGTAAGCAAACCTATTTAGTAAAAACAAAAAATGATATAATATGGAAAAGGCATGCAAACCAAATTGTCTTGTGTACTGAACCACTAAATCTGAAATTCCAACAACTATTTTAGATCCGTTACAGACCTTTTCTTCAAGTATCCAACAAAATAATGAATATCAAGTTAAACCAAGTAATTTTAAAAATAAAGAAAAAAATATAACTTCTAAAGAAATAACAAATGAAAATAAAATATCAAAAGACAATGTAAAATATAACTTAAGAGAAAGGAAACCTAGAAAAGTGTAAATTTTATTTTAAATGTATATTGCATGTATAATGTATATATAAAAAATCTATTGTAATACATATTTTTTCTCTTCTCGTTCTCTTTAAAAGTTTATTGTTAATATATATTTGTCATCGATAGTTATTGTTCAATGTATATAGGTTTGCCATCCGTCCTCTTTTTCCCGGATACCGTCCTCTTTTTTAGGGCATCCGGGACTGTCCTACTTCTTTTTGAGCAAATGTCCGGGGTTGTCCGGCTTTTTGCCGGATTAAATGAAATTATTAAGATTAAATTAAATCAACATGAAAATAAAAGATAATAGAAAAAATAAAAGATAATAGAAACAATAAAAACTAAACTAAACCAATAATGTAAAAAATTACCCGTTAATCGAACTTTTTTTGTTCTCCTTACACTTTTCTCTTCTTAATTGATTGTAATATAGAAATTTTGAAGGAAAATTGCAAGCATAATACATTTTTTTCATGTAAGATAATTAAAAATAAAAATGTTTTTAGAAGTAGCTTAAAAAGAAAATATAAAATTGTTCAGTTTCTAGCCCATTTTCCTCAAGTATAACAGCTAAGATAAGCTATGACACCATTCTATTACAAAAACATAAGAGTTTTTTATAATAATAAAAAGTAAAACACGTTGATAATCAAAATTTTATTTTTCAGTCCTGGTTGACCATTCGGAGGAAATGCCCATATTCAAGCTTCAAAATATATAAGTAATAAGTGTAAACACCACTCCCAAAATCTCCACAATTTAAATTTGATCTGGCAATTTTTAATTAATTTATTGTGAATTTTTAATACCTTGTAAGCTTTCTTTTTTTGACATGGTAATTTGTAGCTTTAACGAAACTTTATAATTGTCAAATGGCGTCCCTAAGTCGTGGCCATTTTATAATTGATCATTGTGAAATTGGCTGGACGGCAGAATACAATTCCTTACAAGAAAAGTGAACGAATTTTCTAGTGGTTTCCACACCAAAAAGTATGCCTTAATTGCTAATTTTATTGTATAATTTAAAAATATTTTTTTGTTAATAATATAGGAATTTTAATATAAATACACTCTGCGAATAAATGAAGTAATATTGAACGCTGGTGTGTTTTATTCAAGATCCTGTGGAAATTGCTCTATGGCCAATTGCCTTATCAACAATATTAAAATTCTTTTTGATATATCTAATCCGAAGTTGTCTAGGCCATCAGCACCATCGCCAAAAACGCAGTAAGTACTCATGGACAAAGACATTGAAAAGGGTCAACAACAAAATAATAACCGTGGCCTAATATGCCCAAATAATTATAATAACAGTATGGCAACTTGCATCAATTGCACTAAACTATTCCCAAAAAGTTGCCTCCAAGTTGTTAACGATACAGATTTTCAGTGTCCACAATGTTCGGCCAAGAAGCCACCCTCACTTGCTCATAGTGTTACAAGCTGTCGCTCAATTCGATCGCAACAGTCCCAATCGCGTAGTATTAAATTACAACTACAGCGCCTCGAAGAAGAGCGGGCTCTTAATTTAAAACAAGCTAGTCAAGAGCGCGAATATCTAAATAAGAAATATCAACTTTTAGAAGAAGCCGACAGCATAAGTGATGTTTCATCTAATAAGTCACAATCCGTCCAAAACTGGGTAAATGAACTACCCTCAAATAATCAAATACTAGAATCCTGCCCCGAAAATACTCGGCAAATAGGTATAAATGATGCGACTATTTCTACAAATCAGCAAGCACCTTTTATGCGGGATGAAACGTCGTATCGTGAAATGCCTAACACTATTGATGTTCACAATCATACAAATATTGTAAACACTAATTCAGCTCAAATGCCACATCATTCAAATCACAGTCACTTTAATCCGGTCTCCAATGTTTTAAATACGTCCGTTGCAACCGCTGTCCCTATTTGCGCTACAACTGCTACCACCAATAGTGGTTATATTAAACAAACTTTGCCCTCTGCTATGCACCAGCCTGCTACTGTGACATTTTCAAACTTACCTTTTAATGGTTGTAGTAACGTCTCAATACCACCCCCACATATTATTTCAAACACCAAACTACCAAAGTATTTTCCAAATCAACCAACGTTTATTAATAATGCACCACTTTCCTCCACAATGCGCACAAACACAAATCCATTACACTCAGTACCATGTTATGATAACTACCAGTTACAACAGCAAAGCAGCATTAACGCTAGACAATCTGTTCCAAAAGAGTTGCCTACTTTCACTGGCCACCCCGAAGAATGGCCCTTATTTATTTCCACATTCGAATGGTCCACCGCAACATGCTTTTTTTCTGACGCCGAAAACCTTATTCGTTTGCAAAAGTCCCTTAAAGGAGAAGCTCTTCAAAGTGTCCAACATATGCTTATCCACCCTTCCAACGTATCTGGAGTCATCGATGTCCTCCGCATACTTTACGGCCAACCAGAAAAAATCTTAAACACTATAAAAAATAGAATTTATTCATCACCAAATGTTGATGAAAACAATTTACAAACACTCACCTCCTTTGCCATAAACGTTCGTAGTTTGATTGCAACTATTAAAGCTGGTAATTTACCAGATGAAATAAATAACTCATTTCTACTCCACCAACTGTTGCAAAAACTCCCACCATCATACCAAATGCAGTGGGCAACGCTTAAAATTCAACTTATTAGTCAAAACAAAAGACCAAATTTGTCAGCCTTTGACAATTGGCTATTCACACTTGGATTAACAGCCAGTTCGATAGAAGTCGATAACACTAAATCAAAACAAAGCAGCGATAGTCGCAGCAGCACTAACAGCGCCAGACGCAGCGGCTCGTTTAACAAAAAACCATCAACAAGCAACAGAGCTTATGTTCACTTACACAATAATGACAGAAAGTGCATCGTGTGCAATAACAACAATTGCAAATCAGTAAGCGAGTGTCCAAAATACCAATATTTAGCTCGTGGAGAGAAATGGAAAATCGTAAGAACACACAAGTTGTGCAAATATTGTTTATGTCTCCATAGTGGTGAGTGTAGAAACAAGAAGAGGTGCGGTGAAGAGGATTGCGAGTATTATCATCATCCCTCATTACATCGCTATTCATCAATATCAACTAGTAAAAACAAAGAAATGTCAAACGCAAGCAAAACAAACATAAAAAACAATTATGCTGCAAATGAAGAAAAAAAAAAGGTGATACATAATTCTCACAGTGATAAAGTGCAAAATATTTTATTTAAAATAATACCAATAAAAATATATGGTAATAATAAATTTATTAATACTTTTGCTTTTATTGATGAAGGATCGTCCATCAGTTTAATGGACGAATCAATTGCCAATGAATTGAAAATAAATGGTGTAACAAATCCGCTATGTTTGAAGTGGACTGGTGGTGTGGAAAGGAGCGAAAATAATTCGAAGAAGTTAACAATTGAAATTTCAGGGTACAATAAAGAGCGTGTGACCTTAAATGTAAGTACAGTAAAATCGCTTAATTTACCATCGCAATCTATGGACTACAATATGTTGTCCCAGCGTTATAGCCACCTTCGAGACTTGCCGATTAACAGTTATGTAAATGCTACATCAAAACTCTTAATTGGCCTTAATCATTTTAGTTTGGGGATTTCAAGTAAAACCCGTGAAGGGGCTCAACATGAACCGGTTGCTGTATATACAAAATTAGGATGGATTATCTATGGTGCAATGGGAGAACCTGAAATTACAAGTAAGCATTTAAATTTTCATATGTGTGATTGTTCTGCAGTTGACGAAAGACTAGATGATTTAGTTAGTAATTTTTATAAGCTTGAAAGTATTGGTATATGTACAAAAGATCCTGTTATAAGTAAAGATGAGGAACGTGCAATAAATTTGCTTAGTAAATTTACAAAACTTAAAGAAGATGGGCATTATGAGGTTCCATTATTATGGAAATTTGATAACTTAATGTTACCAGATAGTTTTGATATGGCCTTAAAACGGTTAAATTGCCTTGAAAACAAATTAAATCAAAACCCTGATCTTTACAGAGTATTTAAAGAAACAATTTCAAAATACCTATCGAAAGGTTATATACGTAAATTAGATAAGTGTGAAAATAAACGAGTAGATGGGAAAATTTGGTATCTTCCGATATTTGCGGTTTTTAATAAAAACAAACCAGGCAAATCACGTATCGGCTGGGATGCTGCCGCTAAAGCTAAAGGGGTATCTTTAAATTCTTTTTTATTAAAAGGCCCTGATTTGTTGGCCTCACTACCAGCAATACTCTTTAAATTTCGTCAAAATGCTATAGCTATTAGTGGAGATATCGAAGAGATGTTTCATCAGGTGCATATACGACCAGAAGACCGCGATGTTCAGCGTTTTCTTTGGCGTGACTGTGACCAAAGCAGATCACCCGATGTATACGTAATGGACGTTATGATATTTGGGGCTACATGTGCACCCAGTATATCTCAATATATAAAAAACACAAACGCTGATAAATTTCAAAATAAATATCCCCTTGCAGTAAAATCAATAAAGCAAAATCACTACGTTGATGACTTATTGGATTCAGTTGAGACGCCACAAGAGGCGATAAAGCTCGTCTCGGACGTATCATATGTACATCGTCAAGCAGGTTTCAATATAAGAAATTGGATATCTAATAGCATAGCAGTAAGAAATGCCTTTCCAGCAACAATTTCAAGTGACATTAAATGTATAAATTTTAAAGATGATACAAAGATTGAAAAGGTTTTAGGAGTTTTCTGGGATCATCAGGAAGATATCATAACTTTTAAAATTGCACCATGGCTTTTAGAAAATGACTTATTATCTTCTAACAAAACTCCTACAAAACGAAGTCTGCTTAGACTAGTGATGTCAATATATGACCCTCTTGGTCTAATTGGACATATTATAATGCATGTAAAAATATTAATGCAAGAAGTGTGGCGTTCTAAGACAGATTGGGACGTACCTATTCGGCCGGAAATATTAACAAAATCACTGGATCAAAATTTTACCTAATATCCAAAAAATTAAAATACCTAGATGTTATTTGCGAACATTCAACAATTACGATGGGGTTGAAATACAGTTACATACGTTTGTGGATGCAAGTAAGGATGGGTATGCAGCAGTGTCGTACTTAAGGTTAAAGAAAAATGACAGTATTATTGTATCGTTAGTTGGTTCTAAAGCTAGGGTCGCACCAATAAAAATCACGTCTGTTCCCAGACTAGAGTTAATGGCTGCCTTAATTGGTGCTCGTTTTACTAAGTTTATAGTTGAAAACCATGACATAAAAATTTCTAAAAAATATTTTTGGTCCGATTCAAAAACTGTGCTGAGCTGGATAAGCTCCGACCACCGTAGATACTCTCAATTTGTGGCTTTTAGAATTACCGAAATTTTGGAATTGACAGCGATAAAAAAATGGAATTGGATACCAAGCAAACAAAATGTAGCTGATGATGCAACAAAATGGTCCAAAATTCCACAAATTTCGAATTCGATGCGGTGGTTTAGTGGACCTGAATTTATTTTTCAGCCTGAAGAGCAGTGGCCGCAAACGGAGCTTCATCCTAACGAAACGGACGAAGAACGTATACACCATGTTTACAAAATCACAAAACATGAAGTGCTTTTCAACACGCTGCGATTTTCAAAATGGACTCGGCTACTAAGAACGGCAGCATATGTCCTGCGTTTCATATATAATTGTCGTAGCAATAAAAAGCTTTGTGGAGAATTAACTAATGATGAGTTATTAAAATCAGAGAGTTTGTTATATAGGCAAGCACAATCAGAAGAATATTACTCAGAGATTTCATTTCTAGAAGCAAACGTCCCTATAGCAAAGTCAAGTGAAATTTACTCTAAATCGCCATATTTAGACAACGGAGTTTTACGCGTATATGGTAGAATCGACATGGCAGATGTTTCTTTAGAACAAAAAAGGCCAGTTATTTTGCCCAGAAAAAGTTATATTACTGTACTAATTTTTTTACACTATCATGAAAAATTTTATCATATCAATCATGAAACAGCCATAAATGAATTGAGGCAAAAATATTGTATATCGAGACTTCGCGCCACATACAAGTCAATAATTCGTTTCTGTCAGATGTGTCGAATAAAAAAGGCTGTTCCTGCACATCCACAAATGGCAAAGCTGCCACGATGTCGTGTTGCATCTTATTCGGCTCCATTTTCGTATACAGGGGTTGACTTCTTTGGGCCTTTTTTCGTAACCGTTAACCGTTATAAAGAAAAACGTTATGGATGTTTATTTACGTGTCTAACTATAAGGGCAGTACATATAGAAATCGCACATTCTTTAACTACAAGTTCCTGTGTTGTGGCAATACGCAATTTTATGGCGCGTAGAGGAATTCCCATTGAGTTTTTTAGTGATAATGGGACGAATTTTGTCGGAGCTGAAAGAGAGTTACGTGAGGCATTACATGAGGTTGATCGAAATGAATTAGTAAGAACTTTCACTACAGCTACTACAAAATGGAATTTTAATCCACCGGCTTCACCACATATGGGAGGGGCATGGGAACGTCTAGTTCGTTCCGTTAAAACTATTTTATATAAAATCATGCCTTCTAGACACCCTACTGATGAAATTCTTTTAAATATGTTGATTGAAGTAGAAAACGTAATTAATTCAAGACCACTAGCGTATGTCCCAATTGAAGATAATACAGCTGAAGCATTAACACCGAACCATTTCTTGATTGGAAGTTCAAGTGGGCTAAAACCGATGACTACAATAGATGATAGTGGTACTGTATTAAGACAAAATTGGCTAGTTTCTCAGCAATTTGGCAACATATTTTGGAAAAGGTGGCTGACGGAATACTTACCATCCCTAACTTGTAGGTCGAAGTGGCACGAAAAATCGAAACCATTATATCCAGGGGACTTGGTTATTATTGTTGATCCTTCTCTCCCTAGAAATGTCTGGATGCGTGGCAAAGTACTAAAGACTAGCTTGGCACGTGATGGTCAGGTCCGCAGTGCAAAAGTAATAACACAACGTGGGATAATAGAAAGACCTGCCACCAAACTAGCAATTTTGGATGTGGCGACACAGAAGGAGTCTGCCAACGAAGAAACTTCTTGTCATACTGCGGGGGGAATGTAAACACCACTCCCAAAATCTCCACAATTTAAATTTGATCTGGCAATTTTTAATTAATTTATTGTGAATTTTTAATACCTTGTAAGCTTTCTTTTTTTGACATGGTAATTTGTAGCTTTAACGAAACTTTATAATTGTCAAATGGCGTCCCTAAGTCGTGGCCATTTTATAATTGATCATTGTGAAATTGGCTGGACGGCAGAATACAATTCCTTACAAGAAAAGTGAACGAATTTTCTAGTGGTTTCCACACCAAAAAGTATGCCTTAATTGCTAATTTTATTGTATAATTTAAAAATATTTTTTTGTTAATAATATAGGAATTTTAATATAAATACACTCTGCGAATAAATGAAGTAATATTGAACGCTGGTGTGTTTTATTCAAGATCCTGTGGAAATTGCTCTATGGCCAATTGCTTTATCAACAATAAGGTTTTACTGTAGTTTGGTTGTCCTTGGCAGAGGCTAATCTAAACGTACCACTTGCTTTCATTTATTTTTGTAAAAAAGGGTATTTTTCGTGGTCAAAAAAGTAGCCAAAACAGTCGTTTCAGTATTTAGCGTTTAGCAAAACTTTAACTTGTTTAATTTTCTTTTATCTATATATATAAAAGTGAAACTCTGTGTGTGTGTGTGTGTTAGCTATAGACTCCGAAACTGTAAAACCGATCGGGCTTAAACTTTGGTAAGTTGTTGTACACATACCAGGGAGTGTTTATGGGTGGAAAAAAGTGGGCGGGGCCACGCCCATAAAAAATTAGTTATCATTATAAGCTACTTGCACATGACTGATTTTTCAGAAACTTTGCACACATATCGAGCTCTAATGACTAAATAATTTCGTGACTAGAAAAGTGGTCGGGGCCACGCCCATAAAAAAGTTTTAATATTGAGCTACTTGCACTGGACCGATTTTTCTGAAACTTTGCACACATATTGAGCTGTCATGACCTTACAATTTCGTGATTATAAAAGTGGGCAGTGCCACGCCCATAAAAAAAAGTTATAATTTTCAGCTACTTGAACTTGACTGATTTTTCTGAAGCTTTGCACACATATTGAGCTCTCATGATTATTCAATTTCGTGATTATAAAAGTGGGCAGTGCCACGCCCATAAAAAAAGTAATAATTTTGAGGTACTTGCACTGGACAGACTTTTCTGAAACTTTGCACACATATTGAGCTGTCATGACTTTATAATTTCGTGATTATAAAAGTTATAATTTTGAGGTACTTGCTCTGGACTGATATTCGTGAAACTTTGCACACATATTGGGGTCTCATGATTATACAATTTCGTGATTACAAAAGTGGGCAGTGCCACACACATTAAAAAAAATTTTAAATTTTTAGCTTTTTGCACTTCATATTCAATTCATATTCAGAATGCATTTTTATTCATTAGGGGCATAGCAACGCGCCGGGCTTTTCTAGTTTAAGATAAAAATCATATTTGTAAGTTATATATTAACAATTGGAACTCAAAATGGGTACACTGTGTGTAACGTCCGTAACGGAAAATAGGGTTTTTTTAACTTTAACAGAATGAATTTTAATAATTTTGTTTTCCAAAATAGCTTTCTAAACAGAGTTTTTCATGCACTTTATTCTGATGAAAAAAAAATAAATACCTTTATTACACATTTTTTTTTAAATATAAATGACAAAGTGTGTAACGTCCGTAACGTACCCAAAAATTGTATTTTAATATTATGAGGTGGAAGTAAGTGTTTATAATGGATTTTCATCTGCTGAATCTGAATATGGGCTTAAAATTGCCCTAGGTTGCCGAGAATCCGAAAAACTTCACCTCAAAGTAACAAAAAGTGTGTTAATTAACATGCGATCCCCCAATCTCTAACTTAAATTGAGATGAATTTCAAATTCTGCTGAAACCTAAAATAATTCCTAAAAATCAATACTTAGTTATTAATAACCATGTTGTAAACCGCAACCCCCATGTCCCTCTTCAAATATTTGGCGGTACGCCCATGCATGCAATGTTTACGTACTGGATTTTCCGTTAGAAATTAGAAATTTTTTGCTACATCGCATGGAAAAGGAGCGGTGGACGGTGTTGGCGATGTTGTTAAGCGAAAAGTTTCAATCAAAATCTCATTTTAAAAAACGCTCCAGATTTCCACAATTTATCAAAAAAATATAAATGGCGTTTTCCTTATTTACGTTGGTAAAAATTATGTCAAAACTATATCTGACGAAATATCAAAAACATGGATAAAAAATATTCCAGCACTTAAAACATATCATTATTTTTTGGACTTTTCCAACGACAATAGTATAAAGGTAGCTCGAACAGCTGGGTCTATTAAGCATAAGATACAATGTTAAACAGTTAAATAAACAAATAAATAAATGGATATAAGCTAATATAAGTGTAATGAAGTATTCTATATTTTTTTGTAACTAATAAATTAAAAAGATTTTTAAATACATAAATGTTTTTATATACACAATTTGGTTTAATGGAAAAAGTGTAACGTCCGTAACGTAACGTCCCACAGAGGAGTATTTGACCTGAAAAGCTGGCCAAAAAGGCAAAACGGAATTTTAAGAAATCTTAAGAACTAAGTACGCAGCTCGACAGACAACAATATTTCACATTATATTGTAAATTTCTAACACTTTTAGTTGCGATTTGTAGCTCTGAGACCCTGCTAAAGTCAGGAAAGTGAAGAAAATTATATGAAATTTAAATGTTTTTTTCGATTTCTGGATGTTTTTATGATATTTTTTTACTGCTAAACGAATAAAGGTTTAACAATAATTTTTTTTTTTCGCTAAAAGGTTTGATCAAAAGTTACTTAAAAAAGAAAAAAAATTTAAATATGTTGAATATTCATGCTGAAACAATTCGTTCAAAAGCTAAAAAAAAATATACACTTTTTTTTGCAAAAAAAAAAGAAAAAGAAGAGGTTTTTGAAAGTGAGGTTAGCATCTCTACGAATTATGTTTGATATCACAATAAAATTTTAAATCTCTAATTTTAGAAACAAAAAAAAAAAAAAAAGTTTACGCAAGATACGCCATTACTTTTGACGATTTTTTTAAATTTTCACATTTCTTCTATTTTTGCTCATCAGGTACTTTTTCTTATACATTTATATCGTCATAAACTTTTATATATTTTGAATTATTAATTTCAACTGTTATTCACATCACTTTTAACACTTTACAATGTCAATATCTGTCTATAATTATAAATTTGAAAAATTCTTTATTATCGATAATAGTTATAAGGGAATGTCCCACGCATCCCCGTAAAGGATATTTTTATATACCTGCTCTACAAAACATTATATGTTAAAAATATATACCGTACCTAATGAGAATAATTATTAAAAGCTTTTATCACAAAAATAAGTTTACAAAAAATAAATATCAAGGTATCAAGCACTTACGATTTTATCGTACGAATTATTTGAGGAAATTCAGCAGAAGCAATACAAATCGAGATGTCTTGAATAGGTTATTTCTGAGCAGTGACCCTTTTATAAGCAGCAGTACGTAAAGAGAACGGGTAATTAAAAAAATCTTTTTCATCAGAAACCATCACACTTCTATTTCCTGACACCGATGATGCAGCTAATAAGGATATACATACGACATAATAATTATTAAGGAATTTTTATTAGTTTAACTTTTCCGTATATTAAGTATTAAATAATATAAAATAAATATAATTAAGACTTTTTTCATAAAAGAAATACTGTTCTATAAGAGCCTTACAATTTTCAAAAAAAAAATTTTTTTAATTAGACCGTAAATCATGATATGTATGCATGTACATACAGTCTGTTAAGAATGAGTTTAAACCTTTAAAATCAACATTTGTTAATTGAGTTTTACTATTTATACCGATTTTTATTCCTTAGGAATGTGGCTTTTAGAAAAATCTTAAAAATTAAAATTTTTGGTTCTTAAATTTTTTTTATGGCATTTTGAAAACAGAAAATTTGACGAATTTTGCAGGAAAAATTGTTTTCGCCATTACATTTTTAATAACTCCGAAATAGTAATAGATGGTTTGGTTAGTTTAAGCAGAATTTTCCGGTGCATCTTCTAATCCCCCTGCTATTAATATCAGAGAATTCGTTTTCAAGTTATGACAAAATATATTAGGCAACCCAACGATTTAGAGGGTGAAATAATAATGCCACGCCTTTAACAGAAAATCCTTAAGTACTAGAGAAAAACGGAAAACAGATTTGAATTAAGGGCATCAAAATCAATATAGTCCACATACTTTTATTTCTAGAAGAGACAGTGTACTTTTGTTGCGCAGTGTAATTTTTTCAAAATCTGCCACTAGATTTCTTATATCATAATAAACCTAAAACTATCAAAAAACTAGAACTTTTAATTCAAGAAACACGTTTAATAATTTTGGCCAGCTTTTCAGGCCAAATACTCCTCTGTGCGTCCGTAACAGACAAAAATTAAGATTTTTGTTTAACCGGACTACTTAGCCTTCTTTTCTAAGGTGGATTGATATCGTCATATATTCCACTTAATTTTTTGTTTATGGACTTTTTTTGTTTATTATGCAAAATTAGCTAAAAAATTTGCAAATGCACGTAAGCCATTTTTTGTAACGTCCGTAACGGAACTTTAAGCTAGCATAACTTTTTTTTTAAAACTGTTAAGTTTAAAACAAGTTTTAAACTCCCAAAGAAATGCATTTTGCAAAAAATTGCATGAAAATATTCCAATGTGAACGCCAGCTGTGTCAATCTTAACAAGCAAATTTGCGTGCGAATGTAACGTCCGTAACGCAGGATTAGCCCATATGTAAAATTTATAAAAGTGTACATTCCCGATAATGAATGCAATGAATTTTTGTTGTTTATTTTTGTTTTTTTGTTTTTATTTTCAACCATTAAATCAGAATGATATGTTAAGTTTATATTTTTGTAAATAAAGTTTTTTCGTAAAAAAAAAATTTCGGTTTTGTATTTTAAATGACGTCGTAAATTTTATTAAATTTAATTTTTTTTAAAGTGTCCTCGTCTTTTGGGCAAATGTCCTACATTTTTTATGCTTTCGTCCTCTTTTTTTAATAGAAATGGCAACCCTAAATGTATACATATATTTTGTTTTACTTATCCAATATATTTTTGAGCGGAATAACATGAAATATTATATTGTATGTGTAACAAATTTATGAAGGGGGTAGTTGTAAGCAAGAATGATTAAATAAAGATTACGCCATCACGCAGCCATAAAAAAACATTTCTGCGCATGTAGGAATTCTGACGTCACTCAAGCTGTGTTCTGATTGGCTAATAAAATTCAGCTGTATAACTAATTATGTTTGTGTAAAAACATGACAGTGGGACAAATTGTTATTTTTCTAACTAAATGTTTTGAAAGCAAATAAATTCTTTATATATACATATAAGTATATTTTCATTATTTTTATTAAAATATTTCACTATTCTATTAGGTGTAGAATTCATTTAATTTTGTTATTTTATAAAATTTTCTTTTCCGCTTATAAGTATTTCCAGCGATTTCGACATTTAGTTTCCTAATTCTAAAATACATTCGACACCTACAAAAAAGTTTTTTTCACGTATTCACTGACTTCAATTTCTTTCGCTTCCAACAAATGCTTTTGTAAATATCCGCTTGAAAGTAATAATTTGTTACCATTTAATTTGAAAAATATGGTGAAAATTTGGAAGCGATCTTCTTCAAGATCAGTCGGCCTTGGAGCATTTTCCGCGACCAATTTTTCTTTAAAACTATTTGGAATATCATTTTGCTTTTCAGTTTCACGTAGTCCTTCATATACATTTGCAACTTCAGTTTCATTAGCAGTTTTCGTTTCACATTCAATAACACTAGTGTCTAAAGACGGAACTGCATGGGACTTTAAAATTTTTGCACGCCGTTTGCTAAATTCTATTCATAATGCCTTTGTAATGTACTGCAAGAATTAATTTTGTTTTAACTTACCCATTTCAAATATTAAGTTTATTTCAAAATCTTCTTGCTTGAAATGTAAAGCACAAATTTTTTCTTTATCCACATTTACATGCTTCACTCGTTTGCAAAATATTACCCATAACTTCCTTCGAGATTCATCTTTTGGAAAATTGTAAAATGATACAGCTTTTTGAAAATACAAACGTTTTATTAAAAATGCGCAATTTATTAGGTTTTAATATAATTTTTCACTTGTTTTTTTGCTGTTACTTTGCATGCATTTGCCCACTGCACATATCATATTGGCTCTCTTTCTTATCTTTTCACTTTATTTTGTTTTCTGTTTTGCAGCTTTTAAATAACCAAATTTTAACACTTTTTATATAATTTTCATCAGTGAACGAAAAGAAACGAAACGTAACACAGTACAAATCATCTAAGTCAGAAACTTTTAAATTTTCATGAATCGTTTTGTTTGTGAGCAAAACAAAACCACAAACTTTTCAATGCAAAAGAGCATAAACAAAACAATTCGGGTTTTGTACTTGGCTTTGCTTTAACGGTATGTTTCGTTTGAGTACGAAACAAGAATAAAACGTTTGCAAACGTTTGCAGAACAAAAAGATTATAACAATCATAATAACAATGCACCATTACCAATTCGCAAACTATAGTCAGTGACTTCACATCGTTATTAGGATCGTAAAATTAATGTAGGTAGGTAAAATGTTAAAAAATTCCCAACAACAAGCAGCAATAAACATGTAGATTTTTTCACGTAAAGTGCAAATCAATCAGCAAACGTTTTGAAACGTTTGCAGAAAGTATTGTACTGTATTGTTTTGCGTGTTACATATTGAAGCTGAGAACTTTTCGATTCTGGTTTTGTTTGCACTCATAGTACAAAACAATACAAAACAAAATGCATGTACCGTTATCCTGGGTTTTGTTTCGTTTTGTTTTCCCTCTCTGAAATGATCGAAACAAAACTATTGGAAACGTTTCCTTTTGTTTGTGTTATTAATTATAAAATATGACACGAAATTCGTTGTTTATTAAACACCAATGTAATACTTTTTTTTTAGAACTCTCTGAGTAAATTATGTAATTATATGTAAATTATAAATTTTACATATGATACAGACTTGGTAACCTTTGCGAGGGGATTACTACGTCATCTAACGGTAAATCATGCGCAAGGCGTAATCTTTATTTAATCATTCTTGGTTGTAAGGTGTTTACTTATAATAAAGATCATTATAATGAGACCTTTCTTAATATGAGTAATGATATATAAAAGCTTTTGTTAAGAGATAAAGACCTGCAATAAAATATTGTATGTATCTATTTCTTGACAACAACAACAGCAAAGCGATTCTAAAAAACCGTTTGCTGTCTGCATTATTACTACATTTGATATTGTAAGAGAATTATTCACTTTTTGTACAGCAAAGGAATTGCATGTCATACGGAAAGAAAGTCATCAAATAAATAAATTTAATTATAATAAACTTTGTTTTATTTTATAAAGGCTGAGTTTATTACAAAATACATTTAACATATAATTTAATTTTATAAGTATAAATATAAATAAACAATAGAATTCAATATTATTGATTATAATAATACATTACTTACAAATTAATTCAAGGTAAGAAAATAAACAATGTAAGAAAATAATATAATAACTACCAATTGATACGGTAATAAGTTGAATAAATAAATCACCAAGGCCATTCCAGCATTGTAAGGTGTTGGCAAAAACGAAGGCACTGACTTTTGCCGTTACAAAGGTTACTGTTTTTTGTATAATGAAGCCGAAGAATTTGCATGTACATAGGTTTACTTTGTGGAAAAAAAAATTCTCAGTGAAAATAACACTGCTCAGCAGCAAAATCCTCCATTAAATAAAACTATTTTGACTATATGAATTTTGATGCGCTGAACTTAAATCCGTTGTTGGTTTTTTTCTATCAGATCGGGATTTTTTTATGGGCGTGGCAAATTTTCCCCCTAAATTAGTCAGGTAGGGAGACATATTTCATTCTAACTCGAGAACCAGTCATCCCATTTTTTAAAAATAAAAAACCAGAAAATGTTTAAAAATTTTTTTTTATTTTAATGGAATAGAATTTTTCTCCATCTCTTATCGTTTTGGAATTATTCAGAAACTAATGGAGAAACAATTTTTTTTTCGTACAAAATTCGTAATATTAATATTCAATTTAAAAATGGAATTAAAAAAATATAAAGCAAATATTAAACATTTTGCACTTTTTTCTGAGAGCCACTTATCTTAAAAATAAAAAAAGCCGTAAACCATAAAAATCGGTTAAAAAATGTAGATTTTGTTGGCAATTTACCACAAGTACACAATATTGACCAAATATGTGTAATGCAGCAAACAACGTCAGAGTGGGCGCACTAAAGCGCCATGTAGCAACAATGAATTGCAACTATTTACTTCTATATATTTTCGTACAACAAAAACAAACACAAGCAAATCAAGTAAGAGTGCTATATTCGGCCATGCCGAATCTTATATACCCTTCACAACGTGTAGTCATGCAATAACAGTATTTTGTATCACCATTCATCTCATATGAATTACGTACATACATATAAAAAAATATACATATATAAAAAACATCCCATTGTAAAATTATAAATTTACGTATGTATGTTAAAAAAAAAAATAAAAAAAAAAATTTAAAAAAAAAATTAAAAAAAAAATTTTAAAAAAAAATTAAAAAAAAAAAAATTTAAAAAAGAAAATTATTATATATATAATTAATATAAAACAAAAAAAATAAAAAAAAATTAAAAAAAAAATAATAAATATATAAATAATATATTAAATAAAAAATAAAAAAAAAAATTAAAAAAAAAAAAAAACAATTTTTTTTTGCCTCAGCTTGGATTTGATGCCACATTTTCTCTAACCAGTATACGTTTGTATGTATGTATGTATGTTGTTGTAATGTTGTTTTTGTGGAAAAAAAATCGAGGTGGTCGTGGGTTTTTGCTCATATCTCAGTTGTTTATGTACCGATGTTTCTGATTTTCAATACCGATCTACTCCCCAATATTTCTGATATTTTAATACCTCACCCGAGTCCAAGCGATGTCGGGGGGATTCAAAAAGTTGATTTCAACATACACACGGACAGACTGACAGGGCTTAATCGACTCCCCTATTCATAAGCTTTCAGAAAATATATACTTTATGGGGTCGGAAATCAAAATTGTAGAAATTTCACACGAAATGACAAACCTATATATACCCTTTTTCACTGTGTGAAGGGTATAAAAAGTTGCCAGACTGTAATTTTGTAGCAACGCCTCGCTTTAAGCACCTACCCTGTCGTCACCCGTAGATAACTCCAAATTATAATAAAAAATTAAAATATTTACAGCCTATATATTTTTATACCCTTCACACAGTGTAAAAGGGTATATATAGGTTTGTCATTCCGTGTGAAATTTCTACAATTTTCATTTCCGACCCCATAAAGTATATATTTCCTGAAAGCTTATGAATAGGGAAGTCGATTAAGCCCTGTCGGTCTGTCCGTGTGTATGTTGAAATCAACTTTTTGAAGCCCCCCGACATCGCCCGGACCCGCATGAGGTATTAAAATGTTGGAAATATTCGGGAGTAGATCGCTATTGAAATTCAAAAAAATCGGTACATAAATAACTGAGATATGAGCAAAAAACCACGACCACCTCGGTTTTTTTTTAACAATAGACACTAGATGAGCTTATGTTCGAATCCCAGTTGAGACAAAAAAATTTTTTTTTTTTTTATTTTTTTCATTTTTTTTTGTGTTATTTTATTTTTTATCCGTACTTACATTCAAAAACTCAATTTATAATTTTACAATGGTACGTTTTTGAGCGGATAAAATACTTTATTATAAAGAATAATAATGAAACATATAGTAGGTATGTATGTATGTATGTACGCATTTATTTAAAGAAAACAAAATGTCACCGCGGCTTTCGCTGCTAGAGATAACAAAGTAACAACAGTTATAACCTTGATTCAACGTAGCATGTGTGTGTGTGTAAAAAACCTACATACGAATATTCATTCAAACATATTGCTAATACTTAAATGTATGTATGTATGTATATGATTTTTATTTTGTATGAACCTCATATAGGTTGCAAGTACTTTTGTATATTTAAGTTATATAAATATTTATAGGATGGTAGTGCAGTGGGTACACCACTGAACTATGAAGCTGGTGGTACGCAGTTCGATACCATTAAGTGTTTGCTTAATTTTTTTTTTTTACATTTCAATGTTTCATGGTCAATATGAGTAGAATATGAAATATCATGACTAGCAAAATACGATGCACTATGAAAAAAAAACTAAACTAAATACATATCTATTTTTATGTATTTTTCCCATTGAGTACGTAGTATACGTTAATACATATTATATATTTTAAATTTCAATAATGTATGCTCTATTACTCTTTACTTTTTCCTTTTTTTAATTATTTTAATTAAACTATATATGTACGTAAATTTATTTTTTTACAATGGGATGTTATTTTTATATATGTATGTTTTTTAAGTATGTACGTATTTTATATGAGATGAATGAATTTGCCATTGGGAGATTAGTAGCAAAATACGATGCACTATGAAAAAAAAAACTAAACTAAATACATATCTATTTTTATGTATTTTTCCCATTGAGTACGTAGTATACGTTAACACATATTATATATTTTAAATTTCAGTAATGTATGCTCTATTACTCTTTACTTTTTCCTTTTTTTAATTATTTTAATTAAACTATATATGTACGTAAATTTATTTTTTTACAATGGGATGTTATTTTCATATATGTATGTTTTTTAAGTATGTACGTATTTTATATGAGATGAATGGTGATACAAACTATTGTTATTGCATGGCTACACCTTTACTTCTTCTTAATTTTTTTAATTAAACTTGCAAACAAGTGCAAGAAATTACATGCCGTTGGGAGATTAGCGGTTACATCAATAAACTTCAAATTCGTTGTTGTGTAAAAATTAATTTTTTTCACATAAATACCTAGATACATTCATACAAATGTCCATATAAATTACATTTATTTATTTCCATTAAGAAATAATTTTAAATGCAATACCTTACTACACCTTTACTTCTTCTTAATTTTTTTAATTAAACTTGCAAACAAATGCAAGAAATTACCTACATGCCGTTGGGAGAATAGCGGTTACATCAATGAACTTCAACTTCGTTGTTGTGTAAAAATTAATTTTTTTCACATAAATACCTAGATACATTCATACAAATGTCCATATAAATTACATTTATTTATTTGCATTAAAAAATAATTTTAAATGTAATACCTTATGCTAAATGTAACAACTCTTAAGGAAAATAATAGATTTTTTCAATCTTCCTCTGGTAACTCTGCTCACAATATTTTTCAATCTTCCTCTGGTAACTCTGCTCACAATATTTAAAGAAAACAAAATGTCACCGCGGCTTTCGCTGCTAGAGATAACAAAGTAACAACAGCTATAACCTTGATTCAACGTAGCATGTGTGTGTGTGTAAAAAACCTACATACGAATATTCATTCAAACATATTGCTAATACTTAAATGTATGTATGTATGTATATGATTTTTATTTTGTATGAACCTCATATAGGTTGCAAGTACTTTTGTATATTTAAGTTATATAAATATTTATAGGATGGTAGTGCAGTGGGTACACCACTGAACTATGAAGCTGGTGTTACGCAGTTCGATACCATTAAGTGTTTGCTTAATTTTTTTTTTTTACATTTCAATGTTTCATGGTCAATATGAGTAGAATATGAAATATCATGACTAGCAAAATACGATGCACTATGAAAAAAAAAACTAAACTAAATAAATATCTATTTTTATGTATTTTTCCCATTGAGTACGTAGTATACGTTAATACATATTATATATTTTAAATTTCAATAATGTATGCTCTATTACTCTTTACTTTTTCCTTTTTTTAATTATTTTAATTAAACTATATATGTACGTAAATTTATTTTTTTACAATGGGATGTTATTTTTATATATGTATGTTTTTTAAGTATGTACGTATTTTATATGAGATGAATGAATTTGCCATTGGGAGATTAGTAGCAAAATACGATGCACTATGAAAAAAAAAACTAAACTAAATACATATCTATTTTTATGTATTTTTCCCATTGAGTACGTAGTATACGTTAATACATATTATATATTTTAAATTTCAATAATGTATGCTCTATTACTCTTTACTTTTTCCTTTTTTTTAATTATTTTAATTAAACTATATATGTACGTAAATTTATTTTTTTACAATGGGATGTTATTTTCATATATGTATGTTTTTTAAGTATGTACGTATTTTATATGAGATGAATGGTGATACAAACTATTGTTATTGCATGACTACACCTTTACTTCTTCTTAATTTTTTTAATTAAACTTGCAAACAAGTGCAAGAAATTACATGCCGTTGGGAGATTAGCGGTTACATCAATAAACTTCAAATTCGTTGTTGTGTAAAAATTAATTTTTTTCACATAAATACCTAGATACATTCATACAAATGTCCATATAAATTACATTTATTTATTTCCATTAAGAAATAATTTTAAATGCAATACCTTACTACACCTTTACTTCTTCTTAATTTTTTTAATTAAACTTGCAAACAAATGCAAGAAATTACCTACATGCCGTTGGGAGAATAGCGGTTACATCAATGAACTTCAACTTCGTTGTTGTGTAAAAATTAATTTTTTTCACATAAATACCTAGATACATTCATACAAATGTCCATATAAATTACATTTATTTATTTGCATTAAAAAATAATTTTAAATGTAATACCTTATGCTAAATGTAACAACTCTTAAGGAAAATAATAGATTTTTTCAATCTTCCTCTGGTAACTCTGCTCACAATATTTTTCAATCTTCCTCTGGTAACTCTGCTCACAATATTTAAAGAAAACAAAATGTCACCGCGGCTTTCGCTGCTAGAGATAACAAAGTAACAACAGCTATAACCTTGATTCAACGTAGCATGTGTGTGTGTGTAAAAAACCTACATACGAATATTCATTCAAACATATTGCTAATACTTAAATGTATGTATGTATGTATATGATTTTTATTTTGTATGAACCTCATATAGGTTGCAAGTACTTTTGTATATTTAAGTTATATAAATATTTATAGGATGGTAGTGCAGTGGGTACACCACTGAACTATGAAGCTGGTGGTACGCAGTTCGATACCATTAAGTGTTTGCTTAATTTTTTTTTTTTACATTTCAATGTTTCATGGTCAATATGAGTAGAATATGAAATATCATGACTAGCAAAATACGATGCACTATGAAAAAAAAAACTAAACTAAATACATATCTATTTTTATGTATTTTTCCCATTGAGTACGTAGTATACGTTAATACATATTATGTATTTTAAATTTCAATAATGTATGCTCTATTACTCTTTACTTTTTCCTTTTTTTAATTATTTTAATTAAACTATATAGGTATGTACGTAAATTTATTTTTTTACAATGGGATGTTATTTTTATATATGTATGTTTTTTAAGTATGTACGTATTTTATATGAGATGAATGAATTTGCCATTGGGAGATTAGTAGCAAAATACGATGCACTATGAAAAAAAAAACTAAACTAAATACATATCTATTTTTATGTATTTTTCCCATTGAGTACGTAGTATACGTTAATACATATTATATATTTTAAATTTCAATAATGTATGCTCTATTACTCTTTACTTTTTCCTTTTTTTAATTATTTTAATTAAACTATATATGTACGTAAATTTATTTTTTTACAATGGGATGTTATTTTCATATATGTATGTTTTTTAAGTATGTACGTATTTTATATGAGATGAATGGTGATACAAACTATTGTTATTGCATGACTACACCTTTACTTCTTCTTAATTTTTTTAATTAAACTTGCAAACAAGTGCAAGAAATTACATGCCGTTGGGAGATTAGCGGTTACATCAATAAACTTCAAATTCGTTGTTGTGTAAAAATTAATTTTTTTCACATAAATACCTAGATACATTCATACAAATGTCCATATAAATTACATTTATTTATTTCCATTAAGAAATAATTTTAAATGCAATACCTTACTACACCTTTACTTCTTCTTAATTTTTTTAATTAAACTTGCAAACAAATGCAAGAAATTACCTACATGCCGTTGGGAGAATAGCGGTTACATCAATGAACTTCAACTTCGTTGTTGTGTAAAAATTAATTTTTTTCACATAAATACCTAGATACATTCATACAAATGTCCATATAAATTACATTTATTTATTTGCATTAAAAAATAATTTTAAATGTAATACCTTATGCTAAATGTAACAACTCTTAAGGAAAATAATAGATTTTTTCAATCTTCCTCTGGTAACTCTGCTCACAATATTTTTCAATCTTCCTCTGGTAACTCTGCTCACAATATTTAAAGAAAACAAAATGTCACCGCGGCTTTCGCTGCTAGAGATAACAAAGTAACAACAGCTATAACCTTGATTCAACGTAGCATGTGTGTGTGTGTAAAAAACCTACATACGAATATTCATTCAAACATATTGCTAATACTTAAATGTATGTATGTATGTATGTATATGATTTTTATTTTGTATGAACCTCATATAGGTTGCAAGTACTTTTGTATATTTAAGTTATATAAATATTTATAGGATGGTAGTGCAGTGGGTACACCACTGAACTATGAAGCTGGTGTTACGCAGTTCGATACCATTAAGTGTTTGCTTAATTTTTTTTTTTTACATTTCAATGTTTCATGGTCAATATGAGTAGAATATGAAATATCATGACTAGCAAAATACGATGCACTATGAAAAAAAAAACTAAACTAAATAAATATCTATTTTTATGTATTTTTCCCATTGAGTACGTAGTATACGTTAATACATATTATATATTTTAAATTTCAATAATGTATGCTCTATTACTCTTTACTTTTTCCTTTTTTTAATTATTTTAATTAAACTATATATGTACGTAAATTTATTTTTTTACAATGGGATGTTATTTTTATATATGTATGTTTTTTAAGTATGTACGTATTTTATATGAGATGAATGAATTTGCCATTGGGAGATTAGTAGCAAAATACGATGCACTATGAAAAAAAAAACTAAACTAAATACATATCTATTTTTATGTATTTTTCCCATTGAGTACGTAGTATACGTTAATACATATTATATATTTTAAATTTCAATAATGTATGCTCTATTACTCTTTACTTTTTCCTTTTTTTTAATTATTTTAATTAAACTATATATGTACGTAAATTTATTTTTTTACAATGGGATGTTATTTTCATATATGTATGTTTTTTAAGTATGTACGTATTTTATATGAGATGAATGGTGATACAAACTATTGTTATTGCATGACTACACCTTTACTTCTTCTTAATTTTTTTAATTAAACTTGCAAACAAGTGCAAGAAATTACATGCCGTTGGGAGATTAGCGGTTACATCAATAAACTTCAAATTCGTTGTTGTGTAAAAATTAATTTTTTTCACATAAATACCTAGATACATTCATACAAATGTCCATATAAATTACATTTATTTATTTCCATTAAGAAATAATTTTAAATGCAATACCTTACTACACCTTTACTTCTTCTTAATTTTTTTAATTAAACTTGCAAACAAATGCAAGAAATTACCTACATGCCGTTGGGAGAATAGCGGTTACATCAATGAACTTCAACTTCGTTGTTGTGTAAAAATTAATTTTTTTCACATAAATACCTAGATACATTCATACAAATGTCCATATAAATTACATTTATTTATTTGCATTAAAAAATAATTTTAAATGTAATACCTTATGCTAAATGTAACAACTCTTAAGGAAAATAATAGATTTTTTCAATCTTCCTCTGGTAACTCTGCTCACAATATTTTTCAATCTTCCTCTGGTAACTCTGCTCACAATATTTAAAGAAAACAAAATGTCACCGCGGCTTTCGCTGCTAGAGATAACAAAGTAACAACAGCTATAACCTTGATTCAACGTAGCATGTGTGTGTGTGTAAAAAACCTACATACGAATATTCATTCAAACATATTGCTAATACTTAAATGTATGTATGTATGTATATGATTTTTATTTTGTATGAACCTCATATAGGTTGCAAGTACTTTTGTATATTTAAGTTATATAAATATTTATAGGATGGTAGTGCAGTGGGTACACCACTGAACTATGAAGCTGGTGGTACGCAGTTCGATACCATTAAGTGTTTGCTTAATTTTTTTTTTTTACATTTCAATGTTTCATGGTCAATATGAGTAGAATATGAAATATCATGACTAGCAAAATACGATGCACTATGAAAAAAAAAACTAAACTAAATACATATCTATTTTTATGTATTTTTCCCATTGAGTACGTAGTATACGTTAATACATATTATATATTTTAAATTTCAATAATGTATGCTCTATTACTCTTTACTTTTTCCTTTTTTTAATTATTTTAATTAAACTATATATGTACGTAAATTTATTTTTTTACAATGGGATGTTATTTTTATATATGTATGTTTTTTAAATGTATGTACTTATTTCATATGGGACTACACGTTGTGAAGGGTATATAAGATTCGGCATGGCCGAATATAGCACTCTTACTTGTTTTATTTAAAACAACACAAAATTTTTGTTAATAATTATTAATTTTTATTTAGGAAACATTGTTAAAATAAAAAAGTAGCTTAAGCTGTTCCGTTGTATGCGGAGATTCAGCTTTCTGTTTCCCAAAAAATTGTGGCACACACTCACAAAAGCTGTTTATGCTCTTTCTTCCACATCATTCAATTTCGTTCTAAAGACCTCATCCTTCATGAGCTGTCGTATTTTTGGACCTACAAATATGCCTTCTTTTACTTTAGCATCTCTGATTTTAGGAAATTTGCTCTTAATATATAGAAAGCCCTCACCGTCCTTGTTCATTGCTTTGACAAAATTTTTCTTTCGGCCTAGCTTTATATGAAGAGGAGGCAGAAGAATTAAAGGCTATGCTGCTATATTTTTTTCACCTGGAATAAAATTTACTCTTTTCGGCCAAACTTTAACATTGTAGTATTTTTCTTTCGCGCGGCTATCCCATTCACATAAGAAGCAACAAAACTTAGTATATCCACTTTGCAATCCATTTAACAATGCTACGACTTTCAAATCTGCACATACGTTCCATGAGCAATGTGAATATTTAGTTTTTTGTAGTATCATCTTCATGCTACAATAGTTTTCTTTCATATTTCTTGCATACGCAAATGGGACCGATGGAAATTTGTTGCCATTGTGAGGTAAAGCGGCTTTCAAACTTGTCTTGCATGAATCAATAAATGCCTCCAATCCTCAGATTTATGACTGAAACACAGTTGTCGCAAAAGTCCATCAGCATTATCACAAAAGGTTGTTCTCTATTTCGAAAGTACGAGAAGTTAACGTCCTTTTGCACCAAATTCCATTCTTTTAATTGCGATGCAAGAAGCTCAGACTTGTATTTTGAGAGCTTAAGTAAATAGATAGAAGTAAATAGTTGACATTCATTGTTGCTACAAGGCGCTTTAGTGCTCCCACTCTGACATTGTTTGCTGCATTACACATATTTGGTCAATATTGGGTACCTGCGGTAAATTGACAATAAAATCTACATTTTTAACCGATTTTTATGGTTTATGGCTTTTTTATTTTTAAGATTAGAAGCTCTCATAAAAAAGTGCAAAATGTTGAATATTTGCTTAATATTTTCTTTATTCCATTTTTAAATTGAAAAATATAACGAATTTTACACGAACAAAATTTTTTTTCTCAATTAATTTTTAAATCATTCCAATAAAATAAAATTAAAATAAAAACAATTTTGTTACACATTTTCTGGTGTTTGATGTTTGAAAATCGGATGACTTTTTCTCGAGTTGGGATGAAATATGTCTCCGTACCTGACTAATTTAGGGGAAAAAATTTGCCACGCCCATAAAAAAAATCCCGATCTGATGGAAAAAAACCGGCAACGGATTTGAGTTCAGTGCATCAGTCCACATAGTTTTAATTAACGGGAAGACAAAAAATGATTTTTTGTCGAGCAGTGTAATAGTCCCGTGAAAATAATATTTTATAGTGGCGGTGCACTTATCAAAACCGCAATTGTGTGATGAGTAATGCCTTGCTGAATACAGCAGTCAAACATAAAGTAATAATTGAGCAAAAAATATTGGAAATTGGTCATACTCAAATGGAAGCTGATAGTGTACACTCTACGATTGAACGAGCCATAAAAATAGAAATATTGATGTGCCTGCTGAATATACTGCGTTATGTAAAGAAGCAAGGAAAAAACCTGAACCTTATGATGTTACTTATTTGGATCATTAATTTTTTAAAAAAATTTAACTATGTTAAATTTTTTAAAAATATTCGCCCTGGCCGTACAAAAGGCGATCTCAGAGTAACGGACATTCGAGCAATACAATACACACCAAATGGTGAACCTAATTTTTAAGCTAGATTTCCTGATGAATGGAAATATCTCCTCAAAAAAATAAATAGGAATGTAGTAGCACTGGAATGCAGAGAAACAAGCCGATCGGCTCAAAATCGGCGGCTAGCCGCCGCCGAGTGATTTCTTAAAGTCGCGCCGCCGCCGACTTATATCGACTTAAAAGCTGAGCCGGCTCAAACACAGCCGCCGAATTACTCGACTGCGCCGCAGAAAACAATTTATGTACCAATGTTTTTTCTTTTACACAGGGGTTACGCGATCAAGTTTTGTGTATCAAGTTTCAATACACTTACACTTTTTTACTAATGCACTCATACTTTTAGAACTTGATGCGAACTTGCTTTTGAAATTCCCTTAATTACAAAAAAACAGTGTCGTTAGTTTTTGAAATTATAAAAATAAGTTGAACTGTTACTTCATAGAAACAAAGTGAAGCGTATTGAAAAGTGAAGCAATTAAAAAACATACAGAAATCTTAAGCTGATTATTTCAAAAGAAATAATGAATCTTTCTTAGACTCTAAAAGTCATTCTGAAGAAACATTGAAAATACCAAACGACGTATTACATTATCAACAATTAAAAGGAAAGCACTCTAATGCAAAAAGCATTGCAAAAGTTGTTACAACAATCGGTGGCACAGAATGCTGAAAATATTTCGGATAGGTTCAAATAAACACGTTTAAAATAAATTTCAATTATGCCAATTGTGCTTAAATTCTAAATCTGTAATTTTAAAAGAGTAAGAAACTAGATATATTAAACTAGATGTACCCGGTATCCGTTACAAGCCACAATTAAGTAAAAATTGTTCTTATTTATTTATTAAAAAAAAAAAAAAAAAATATTTATGTATATAGAAGATACACAGTTATTTATACCCTTTACCTGTGGTGCACAAAGTAAATATAGTTTTTTCATTCCATTTGTACTTTCTACAATATTCATTTCCGACCCCATGAAGTAAAAAAAACGACGGATATATAGGTCAAATATATTAATAACAGCTTTGTCCCTTTTAACCCCCACAATATTGGTATCAAATGAACGGGCTTGAGTAGTAAAATACAGTTAACTATGTAAAAAATTCAGATGGCTTCGGATAAAATCATGAACAAAATCGTAATACCTGAAATGTATGTAGGCTGAGCTACGATTTGGTCACTATACCTATGTATGTACATGATGATGATTCGGAATGGCCGAATATAGCACTATTACTTATTTTAAATACAACTATTAAAAAAATAAAATATTTTTTAGCCTACTTCTAAACAACACAGGGACTTTATTCACAGTTCATCTATAATATGTATAATCTTTCCCTGTGGTTTCAAATAGTGTCATTTCGTTAACAAATTCTATGGTATTCATTTGCGACCCCTTAAAGTATATATTTTCTAAAAGTTATGAATAGTGAAGTCGATTGAGCGATGTGCGCGTGTTGGTTAAAAATACTTTTTGAAGCCCTTGACGTTCTTAGTTTAAAGTGTTTACAAAATATAAAAATCCTGTAGCTATTGCAAGTTGTATTACAGAAATTTTTAATACATCTTGAAAAAAGAACAATTTTAATTAAAAATTTGTATTAGCAGAAGGGCTACTATGTAATACGATACGAATGAAAACATTTCCGAATTACAATGTATTAAGATACAAATTCGAAAAATTTTCAAATCAAATCACGGAAAACTCCTCAGTTATTGTTAGAGCGTGTTTACGTGTTACATGTCCCCTGCGACACGAATTTGTTGGTGAGGGGTGCGGCGTTGAGTACGAGGTAGCAATTGTCGCACGTTTTTGAATTTGAGGGGACAAATTTGACATTTCTCTTGTATTCTTTTCATGTTATGTATGACCGGTGTTGCCAGACTTCTTCTTAGCATTCTAGCAAATTAAAAATGTTTTCTATATTTTCAGCATCATCTAGATCTAACGCTTCAACAGCCAGTTCAGTTAGGTCAAAAATTTTGTTAGAAAATAGGGGTTTTTAGTTTCAATGTAAATTCTTATTCACAGTAGTTATTTTCTATATGTTCAATATTTTTTCTATGTTTGTCAGCTTGTGTAAAATTTTTAAAACGAAAAGATATTAATATTTATAATAAATAAAATAATATCTCTATGTTTATTTTCAAATTTCTTCAATAATTTCTTCTTTAGGAAGATCAGTTATTATGTTTCTTAAAATTTATTTAATTTTGTTTTTTTAAATACTTGTATTGCCACTGCTACTGTTGACAAATCATAAATTGTATATGTATGGCAGCCCTTCTTACGAATGAAGGGATAAAAAAAATTTGTTAATTTAACGTCAAAAAGTCGCATTGTTCCTGAAACAAAATCCCTTTATGTAAACGCAAGAAGATTTTAGAAGGGACACCAACAGAAAATACAAGCTAACGCAAGCAGAGTCGCTGGGACATGTCTCTTCATGTAAACTAGCTCTTACTCTACTAAAACAAAATAAAAAAATTCAAATTTAAGCCGAATTTAAGCCGCCGCCGTTACTATCTATTAAAAGCCGCCGCCGCCGACCAAAAAAGACTGCGCCGCCGCCGCCGATCATTTCACTTCGGCTTGGTTCTCTGCTGGAATGGTCAGATTTACACCAACTTTATCAAGAAAGAAGACAAATAACGTCCAGAAAGAACGAAGACTTACAATTTCTAAAATCGACTTTGCCTATAAAACACCACAAATTTTATGACGACTTGCCAAATGAATAAAAAAGTTGTCGTCAGTTGTCTTGCTTTTATACATATACATATGTACACAAGTTTAAATTAATATTATTTTTTATAACAGCATTGAAATAAGACTATAATTTTTATTTTTATTATTTACATACATATATATTAATATCGAAATTGAAATGAATTTTATAATACAATAATTTAAACTGCATAATAATGTTATTCATATTGCTGAATAAATTTGTTTCTTTTTCTACAATACTCAAAACAATCTTTACTTTTTTACATTATTAGCTTTTTGAATAAAAACAATAAGAAAATAATAAAAGTGCAATATTTTCATTGTAGTAAATAAGAAATACAATGAAAGACAAGCTCTAAGAAAAAGACCCAAGTCCATAAAAAAATACAAACTAAGCAATAGAAAAAGCTCCAAAAAATCGTTTACCTCGGCAAATACTTATTTTTTCATTTTGAGTATACGCACATAGAAAACAAACAAAAATACCAAAAAACTCCGTTTACAGAATTCAAAAATGTTTACGCAAAGAAAAGTTTGGTTGTTTTTTGTCTCTTCTGTAAAATTTTAAAATATGGACTTAGAGCCTTTGCATGTTAAGTCAGCGATATATAAAAGAGTAACGTGACTGACTGACTCATCATCGCACAACCCAAACGCAAAAAACTAGAGAGATGAAATTTGGACAATCGGTTTCTCTTTCAATGTATAGCTCCATTAAGAAGGGATTTTTGGAAATTCGTGCTTAAGGGAGTAAAAAAAGTAAAAACGGGTAAAATCGGTAATCTTATATATGCTAAACTAAAAATGATACAAATTAAATTGAAAAAGTATTGTAATTTACATAAAAAATAAGCTGACAGGTGTCTAGCCTTTTTTTTTATTTTCAAACCCTAAGGGGGAAAAACGGGTAAAAACTATAATGTGGTACTTTTTTTGTACCCTTCGTAACTTCCAAACGCATAAAGATAGGAAAAAGGTTTAAACTGTTTTAAGTAATCCGCGAAAAAATATTAATAGGAATTCGGCACTTTTTTCAAACTCACATGTATAAGGGGTAAAAATTTTCCCTTTTTTGGTACTTTTTTTAAAAGATACTTTTCTAATATTTAATAATAATTATTGTCTAATAGAATATGGACAATAATTTAGGTAAAATTTTTGAAATAAGTGACTATTGATATAAGGTGAGACTGAAAATGTTATGGTCAACCAAAAAGGTAATTTTTTTAATTTTTATGGTACTTTTTGTATTTCCAACGTTTCCGAAGCTAGAATTTTAAAATTAGTGACTATTGATACAAGGTGTTCTGGGCGACCAAAAAGGTACTATTTTGAATTTTTATGGTACTTTTTGTATATTCTACGTTTATGAAGGTCGGATTGCACAATCAAGGACTTTTGATTCCAGGTGAAACTGAAAATGTTATGGGCGGCCAAGAAGGTACTTTTTTGAATTTTTATAGTACTTTTTGTACTTTCAACGTTTGCGAAGCAAGAATTTTTAAATTAGTGACTATTGATACAAGGTGAGACTGAAAATGTTATGGGCGGCTAAGAAGGTACTATTCTGAATTTTAATGGGACTTTTTATATTTTCTACGTTAATAAAGCTAAAATTGTGAAATAAAGGATTATTGATTTAAGTTGAGAATTAAATTGATATTGGAGACACAAAAACAGACTTTTCGCATTTTTATTGTATTCTTTGTATTTTTACCTTTGTAAACATAGATTTTTGAATGAGTGTTTTTTGATCCGAGGTCTAACTCCTAATATTAGGAAGGATCAAAATTTCTTTTTCTCATTTTTTTTATATTTTGTGTACATAGAATTCTGAATGTAGGTAATAATAAACCAAGTGGAAGTTTTAGTAAAGGAAAAAATTTTACTTTTATTATTTTTAGGGTCATTTTTGAAAATTATGAATCTTAATTTTTGAAACTCAGTAGTATTGATCTTGCTTTTAGTTAGAAAATATATGCCCGATATATCCTTACTCTACTTTTTATTTTTCTAATTAAATAAAAATATATAATAAATAAAGATATAAAAATTTTCATAAATTGGATCAAAAATATTTAATAATTATAAATAGAACTTGAGTATTCAATAAATACTTAAAACTGCGCTATCGAAGTAGGTGGTTTACACGATAGGCTGAAAGTACCAAATTTTTTGAATTCAACATACGCCAACAAATGATATTTCAACATATGAGTTAGCATACAATTTTTGTGTATACACCATATGTTGAATTTCGTTTAATTATTGTATGCTGAGTCGTATTAACATTTGTTTGTATATTTGTATGTGCCAAATAAATTTGACAATACCCTTTTTTTGCGGCAATTATATTTATATGTATGTGATAATAAAAATAATAATCTGAAAAAGTATATCTTTTATTATATAAATAATAAAAGATATACTTTTAAATTTTATATAAAGAAAAAAATTCTAATTAAACTCAAACCTGATTAAAATTTAAAAATTCTAATATAGAACAAGAAGTTTAACAATTAAAACTTAGGAATTACAAAATACAAGAACACGGAACATAACATCATGCTTTGTTGTTCAATAAATGGTTATAAGAAACAGCGTTGTCAACTTGTTAGTTTTATTAATGTTTTAGTGCTTTTTAAAGTTTTTATCGCAAAAGATTTTCGAAATTTTTTAAATTTTAGGTGTTTTGTTCTTTCTTTGATGACATCAAATACTAAATTAAAAAAAAATATATCGTAAGTAGAAATTACGAAAATAATAAGGATTGATAGTAAACAATGTTTATGTTATTGCAGATTTTTAGCTTCATATTGTTTTAAACCAAAAACCATAATAGAAGTTAACATCGATGGCAATACTGCCGCCGAAAAGTGAATTTGCAACCTAAGCATTTTTAATATTTTTGCTTTAACATGCGCTTCCGATCCAATTACGAAATTGCCTTTCTGCTGAGACGATGGGAAAATAATTTTGCATGATCAGCGTCTACATACCTGCACATGCTGGTGCAACGTGATCATCGAATGCAACGAGCCAACGAGGTTGGCTGAGAACGGGCAGTCTTGGCTACGGTGTTGCGAGATAATTAAGTTATTTGTATTAATTTGCTTGGTTAAAATTAAGTCATTGATGTTAATGAATTCATTTAATTAAAATTAAGTTATTTGTGTTAATAAATTTATTTGGTTAAAACTTATAATAATCAGGGTAATAATTAAATCTGTGAAATAATTAAATTATCCTAATAAAGTCTTTTGATTGAAATTCGCAATAATTCGAATAATAATTGAAGTTCCTGTGTTTTACTCAGAAGCGAGACACAGTGGTGTGCGCCTTAATAATTTTTTTCAACTAAACCCGTTTAAAATTTTTTAACTGGCGCCCGAGCAGGGACCTGAGAAAAAGGTCCTTTATAAAAAATAAAGTTATAACAAACATTTCTGCGATCTCTACGGAGCCCTCCAGGAACAAAAATAAATCTCCTGCGATATCTACGGATCCCTCCAGGACCAATAAAAAACTAAAAAATAATAATAAAAACAATAAATATACCCGATCCTCCTTCACCAAACCGATATTCCTGGTGACCTTAATACTGAAAGTCACAGAAGGTTATCGGAGTGAAAGTGGAGTCACCCGTACCCCAGTAGGGTCCCGCGATAATCAAAGTGGGGCACCAAAAAGGAATAATACGAAGCTTCCGTGAGAACAAAAGGGTTTTAAACGGTCGCGTCGCGTATCCTAGCCAAGGCTCTCTAGTGAAAAAATAACAAAGATAAAAATTAAAAAAATTAAAAAGAAATTGAAAAGAAAAAATTTAAATATAAAACTGAAAAAGGAAAATTAAAGTTGAAGTAAGAAAGAATGTATGCTTGAGTTAAACAAAAAAAATAAGAATGTGTAAAATTGAAACAAAATATAAATTTGAAAATTGAAAAGAAGAAAGCGAAATATTAAATGGATATATGCTTTTAAAGTTGATTCCTAGAATAAGGAAAGAAAACTGAAAATTTAAATAATTGAAAATTGAAAAAGAAAAGCAAGAGTTAAAATAAAACAAGTAAGAGCGCTATATTCAGCCGTGCCGAATCTTATATACCCTTCACAACGTGTAGTCATGCAATAACAGTAGTTTGTATCACCATATGAAATACGTACATACACATAAAACATACATATATAAAAACTTCCCATTGTAAAATTATAAATTCACGTATGTACATATGTAAAAAAAAAAAAAATTTAAAAAAAAATTTAAAAAAAAATTAAAATATATATAATAAATATAAAACAAAAAAAAAAAAATAAAAAAAAAATTAAAAAAAAAAATAAAAAAACAATAATAATAATAATAAAATAAATAATATTGTTACAGATTTATTTTTAAGTAACTTAATTTACATTATAAATTACACAGTACAACATTTTTCAGTTAATTGATTGCCAACTCAATTCTGTGAACTGTATGTGAAATTAGACCCAAAAAGAAGAATTTCTGCATCATTCGTTTTGTCTTCTTACCTGCGATTTGAAGTTAGTATCGATTTGAAGTTAGTACTATCGTATAGGGGAATTTATCACGTTTTAGGCCCTGTTGTTTGACATAGCTCGACAACCACTAGCCCAATTTAGTTGAAATAAATTTTAAAAAATTAAGAATTACAATTCCCTTAATCTGTTCATATATTGTTTTCCTATACAAGTAACACTTTCGAAGTTAAAAATGAATGTATGAAGGGAAAAAATTATTTTTTGCCTAAAAATTTAAATTTTTTTTTTTTAAAATACATAAAAAATCCAAAATGGAAAAATGTTTCAAGTCTAGTTATTTTTTCGCAAAGTCACATAACCTATGAGCAAAATGAGACAAAGATCATAAAAATCGATGCACGCGTTTCGCCGTTATTCGCAATTGAGTAAATGTATGAATTTCAAAAATCAGTTATAGCCACCACCCTTAAAATAAAAATATAAATTAAAAAATTATCATGAAAAAAAAAACTTTATTTATAAAAACTTAATGAAAATAAAATAATATGCAATTAATACGCAATTATAATATGCATAAAAACAAAATTTAGAACATTTTTTCAATTATCCATCCTTGTAGAAGTTGACGCTTGTGGTTCTGATGATCTTGTTTTCTTCGTAGGTTGTTCATATTCTTGGTCTGAGTCTGTATCGTCATCCGAGATACACATACTATTCAAGGGCGTGTTTCTTTCACTGTGTCCACCAATTTCAATGTCTTCATCTTCGGTGCTTTCTTCAAACTGCATAATTGTGGAACTCCACCAACAAACCTCCGCAAGCAATGCATCCAATTTTTTGCTTTTGAACCGCTTTTTAAATGGCATGGTCACCTGGTGAAACCTCTCTCCTTGTTCGTCTGATTCCTGAGGTGATTGTGTTGTCGGTATGATGTTGCGCTGACATTTTGCTGTGTGTGCTGTGTTTTCTTCTCTTCAAAAATGATGTCAGCCATTCGGAGTCGTGTTGTGATAGTCCCAGCTTGGCCACAATGTAATCCATTTCGATTTGTGGTAGCGGTTGTGGTGCACTATTTTCAATATCGGGTATCCAATCAGCATCATCCAAATTGGTCGGATTGGTGAAAACGGTTTCGGCTAGCAGGGACACAGTATCCGCACTCGGAGGTTTAGATGCATCGGTATCAGCAGGGCGTTGCACTGGAAGTGTGGCAGTAAATGCAGCAGTGTATACTTTTGTTTTCAATTGTTGTCTGTTTAATCCAGGACGAAAATTTATGCATGCATAGCACCTGGATTCATCATGTCCAGTTGTGTCTTCCACCCAAATTACTGGCTTCATAAAAGATAACTTTCTACTTTTTCCGTGAATCCATTTTAGAAGGGTAGTACAACAACTGTTGCACACTGTGTTCGGCGTAAAATTTGCACCACTTAAATCTGCTTCATCGAAATAATTACAATACGCGGTTTTGAATTGCTCAGTAAACAAATTTTTTCGATCTTTTTTCTGTATTTTTCGGACGATATGACCACAAACGTAACAATATTCATCCAAATATGGGCACTTTTTGTTTTCCATATTGATATATTTTATGTTTTGTTGTTATTCACTTTTAAAAAACTGGAGAAAAATCACTTTTCTGTTCGCGTTCGTCGGCACTGGCTAAATGCCAAAAATCGATCAATGCACACCTATAAATACTACGTATTTTTGAATATTTTACTGCCAGGTACTTATTAATGGGCGCATATTTTAAGGGCGGCTGGCTATATACCTGATTCAGCACGTTTCAAACTGTGCAAAACTTTCAAAATAATGACCACCCTTAAATGTGGGTGCAATTTCTGTAAAAAAATCATATAGGTAGCCACCGGAAAAACCAAAATAATAAAAAGGTCCACTTTCCGTTTAATTGTCCACGTACATTTATTACCGCAATCGTAAAAATCAAATAACCTTTTGTTTATTCCTTTTTTTTTAATTCTCAGAATCATGAAAAAGTTGTCAATGTTTTCTCCAAATAATGTTGTGCATATCTCGAGCAAATTTTTGAAATTCATACATTTACTCAATTGCGAATAAAAGCGAAACGCGTGCATCGATTTTTATGATCTTTGTCTCATTTTGCTCATAGGTTATGTGACTTTGCGAAAAAAGAACTAGACTTGAAACTTTTTTCCATTTTGGATTTTTTATGTATTTAAAAAAAAAAAATTTTAATTTTTAGGCAAAAAATAATTTTTTCCCTTCATACATTCATTTTTAACTTCGAAAGTGTTACTTGTATAGGAAAACAATATATGAACAGATTAAGGGAATTGTAATTCTTAATTTTTTAAAATTTATTTCAACTAAATTGGGCTAGTGGTTGTCGAGCTATGTCAAACAACAGGGCCTAAAACGTGATAAATTCCCCTATACGATAGTACTAACTTCAAATCGATACTAACTTCAAATCGCAGGTAAGAAGACAGAACGAATGATGCAGAAATTCTTCTTTTTGGGTCTAATTTCACATACAGTTAACAGAATTGAGTTGGCAAATCATGTGTTGTACTGTGTTATTTTAGTTGTAGTAGTTTAAGTTACTGTAGTTTTATTTGTATTAGTTTATTTCGTTGGATGTTCGAAAATGATGTTTGTTATTATGTGTAGCATACTTTTAGGCGCTTCTATTATTCGTGCATATTACTTAACGTCTTATTTAAATTTAACGGTTTTCGAATGTACTAGAATGTACATACGAGAACTTTGTCGAATGTTACCGAACACCACTATGTTACTATAAATAGCCGAACAACACAGCTAACGTAATCAGTATCAGTATTACAGTAGAGCTTGTAATGTGCGTATCAAAGTGTGTTTGATAATATAGGTGTATAATAATAAGTGTAATAAGTAAAGTGATATAAAAATAATTTCTGAGTGTGTTTAAGTAAATAAAGTGCTCTTAATTTCACAACGAATTTTAACTGTTTTTAATTGCAATAAGAGAACTCAAGAAGGTTTATTTAAAGGAAATAATCCAACGTTTATAAAAGGTATAAACGTAACAACTGGTGTCAGAAGTGAAATTGCATTTAAAAAAAAAAAATAATAAATAAAAATCAGACATGAAATTTGAGGAACTTAAAGTTGAACAACTCAAGAAAGAATTGAGTAAGCTGGCATTGCCGACAACAGGTAATAAAGTAGAATTGCAGAAGAGGCTTTTAGATGAATTTAAGCGGCGTAATATGGACATTGATGGTTACGAGTTTGACGAAAAAGAAGAAATGGAAGTTTCTACTCGTGCAACTACAAACAACATAGATTTAAGTACAATGCTTGCTGCTATGATGGAAAAGATGGAAATTAAATTCCAGGAAGCTCAAGAAACTTCTAGAGCTAATAATGAAAAATTATTAGCTGAAGTTAAAGTTGAAGTTCAAGAAACTTCTAGAGCTAATAATGAGAAATTATTAGCCGAAGTTCAAGAAACTTCTAAAGCTAATAATGAAAAATTATTAGCTGAAGTTAAAGTGGAAGTTCAAGAAGTTAAATTAGAAGTTCAAGAAACTTCTAGAGCTAATAATGAAAAATTATTAGCTGAAGTAAAAGAAGAGTTGGAGTTGAGATTTCAAGAATGTTCTAGAGCTACGAACCAGAAACTTCAGGAAATTTCTGAGGCTGTGAATAACAGAGTCGATTGCGTTGAAAAACAAGTTAAAGATGTTAACGAAAAATTGCAGTTACAAGTAAAAAATGTTGATGAAAAATTGCAATTACAAGACGAAAAATTTAAAAATTTGGAAATAAAAATTAATGATCTTCAATGTCATGAGGGACCAGTGCGAATAATTCCAGAAATATCGAGTAGAATAAAGGCCCCTACTTTTGACGGCAGTGCACCATTTAATGTTTTTAAATTTCAGTTTGAGACAGTTGCCAATAGAAATATGTGGAACAATGAAGAAAAGGCTTTAGAGTTGATTTTGGCATTAAAAGGTAACGCAGCACAAGTTCTAGAAAGTATACCTATTGGCTGCAGAGAAAACTATGATGACATAATGGTTGCACTACAACGTAAGTTTGGCGGCGAGCACAAACGAGATATATACCGAATGGAACTACGAGGCAGAACACAGAAAGCGAATGAGTCGTTACAAGATTTCGCAACGGAGATCGAGCGTTTGGTGCAGCTGACATATCCAGGTGAAAATCACCCATTTTTGGATCAGTTTAAAATTGAAACGTTTGTAAATGGAATACGTGATCCAGAAATAAAGCACGCGGTGTTTGGCACACACAAATCAACGTTTGCAGAAACCGTATCATACGCTCTGACACAGGAGACCGCAAAATTACTCTCTAAGCCGCAGATATATAAGATGCGAAATCTTGAAATTTCTACAGAAATGGAAATAGATGAAGTAAGAGATTTAAAGGCTCGTATACAGGCGTTAGAGGAAAAACAAGGCAAAGGCAGAGCCAAATGTTATAATTGCGGCAAGGGTGGACATTTTCAACGTAATTGCAAAGCACCAAGGAAGAGGGCTAGATCTGTTTCGCCACCTAGAAACAGCAAACGGGCGAACACGAAATCATCAAATGAGTCACCGTTAAACTAAAACGAGCCCACAATCCACCGAGGGCCCCACAATCTCTATATCAGTTATGCAGCAGGAAAATAGCAACCTTACTGCTTGTGGGTATATCAATGGTCGGAGGCATGTTCTTACCATAGACACAGGAGCATCGCAATCAATTATCAGACCTGATATAGTCAAGGAGGGAATCGAACCAATATATGGCGTAAGTCTACGAACAGCTACTGGGGAGTTTGCTAATGTTTATGGAAAAATAAAGGTGAAATTAACTATTGCAAATATAAGTGTTAATCATGTATTTATTGTTGCTGACATTGTGGATGAAGTAATCGTGGGCGCTGATTTTATGATAAGTCATAACATTAATCTGCACATGGGACGAAAAGTTATGATTTGGCGCAACATTGAGATTCCGTTGGATTACTGGACTAAACGACTTCAGGGAAATAAATCCAGTATTGAGCACAGAAAAGGGGTCAAACATGGCAATGCGGATGCACGTTCCCAAAAATTCTGCAGCTTGAAGAGTAAATATTGTGCAAAACCTGAGGAAAAAGAGTGCGTAATATATATTCGACTAACGCAGGTAGACACAAACGGTGAATGGTCAGTGGCGCAAAGAAAAGATCCTATATTGGCAACGATTATATCAGCAAAGGAAAAAGACAAAAGGCCCACTCGAAACCAAATATTAGCGGGAAGTCCACTGATGAAATCCTATTGGGCGCTGTGGAATAACCTTAAGGTGGTTAATGGATGTCTATATCGAATATGGGAAAGTGCTAGTGGAAAATCAGTCACAAATCTAATTGTGGTGCCATCCTCTAAAGTCGACGAAGTTTTAAGGGAATTTCACGAAGGTCTCAGTGGAGGTCACTTTGGCATGACAAAAACCCTTAAAAAATTAATGCAACGGTTCTATTGGGTTGGCTGTCAACAATCGGTAGCTGGTTGGATAGAAAATTGCGCCCAATGCATCGCAGCGAAAAGCCAAGCAAGAAAAAGTCGTAAGTCATTGCAGAAGTATAACTTAGGCGGGACCTTTGAGCAAACAAACATGTCCACCATCAAGATGAAAGCCAGATACGACCGTGCAGCAGAATCTGAAGGCTTTAGTGAGGGTCAGCGAGTTCTATTATATAACCCACAACGCAATAAAGGATTGCAAAATCATTGGGATGGACCGTATAAGGTGATAAAGAAAATAAATGATGTGGTGTATAGAATACAGAAATACAAGAGCCCAAGATCAAAGATGAAAGTGGTTCATCTCGAGCGCCTCGCTAAGTACGGAACAAGTGAATTTGTGCCTATTCGGGACGAACATGCTTAAGCGGGCGGTAGTGTTACAGATTTATTTTTAAGTAGCTTAATTTACATTATAAATTATTTTAGTTGTAGTAGTTTAAGTTACTGTAGTTTTATTTGTATTAGTTTATTTCGTTGGTTGTTCGAAAATGATGTTTGTTATTATGTGTAGCATACTTTTAGGCACTTCTATTATTCATGCATATTACTTAACGTCTTATTTAAATTTAACGGTTTTCGAATGTACTAGAATGTACATACGAGAACTTTGTCGAATGTTACCGAACACCACTATGTTACTATAAATAGCCGAACAACACAGCTAACGTAATCAGTATCAGTATTACAGTAGAGCTTGTAATGTGCGTATCAAAGTGTGTTTGATAATATAGGTGTATAATAATAAGTGTAATAAGTAAAGTGATATAAAAATAATTTCTGAGTGTGTTTAAGTAAATAAAGTGCTCTTAATTTCACAACGAATTTCAACTGTTTTTAATTGCAATAAAAGAACTCAAGAAAGTTTATTTAAAGGAAATAATCCAACATTTATAAAAGGTATAAACGTAACAATATCTATATATATAAAAGTGAAACTGTGTGTGTGTGTGTTAGCTAAAGACTCCGAAACTGTAAAACCGATCGGACTCAAACTTTGGCAAGTTGTTGTACACATTCCAGTGAGTGTTTATGGGTGGCAAAAAGTGGGCGGCGCCACGCCCATACAAAATTAGTTATCAGTTTTAGCCACTTGCACTCGACCGATTTTTCTGAAACCTTGCAACTCTATCGAGCTGTCGTGACTAAATAATTTCGTGATAAGAAAAGTGGGCGGGGCCACGCCCATAAAAAAGTTTTAATATTGAGCTACTTGCACTGGACCGATTTTTCTGAAACTTTGCACACATATTGTGCTGTCATGACTATACAGTTTCGTAATTAGAAAAGTGGGCAGTGCCACGCCCATTAAAAAAAGTTATAATTTTTATCTTTTTGCACTTGATATTCAATTTCAATTCAAAATGCATTTTCATTCATTTAGGGGCGTAGCAACGCGCGCCGGGCTTTTCTAGTATTAAATAAAAAAAATAAAAAAAAAAATTAAAAAAAAATTTTTTTGGCTCAGCTGGGATTCGATGCCACGTTCTCTCTAACCAGTATATACGTTTGTATATATGTATGGTGTTGTTGTAATATTGTTTTTGTGAAGAAAAAATCGAGGTGGTCGTGGGTTTTGCTCATATCTCAGTTGTTTATGTACCGATGTTTCTGATTTTTAATACCGATCTACTTCTGATATTTTAATACCTTACCCGGGTCCAAGCGATGTCGGGGGGCTTCAAAAAGTTGATTTCAACATACACACGGACAGACGGACAGACTGACAGAACTTAATCGACTCCCCTATTTATAAGCTCTCAGAAAATATATACTTTATCGGGTCGGAAATGAAAATTGTAGAAATTTCACACGCAATGACAAACCTAAAAAAAGTACTTTGATTTTTGAAATAAAAATTTCAAAAGAAATATAAGATTGAACAAGTAACAGTGCTATATTCGGCCGTGCCGAATCTTATATACCCTTCACAACGTGTAGTCATGCAATAACAATTGTTTGTATCACCGTTCATCCCATATAAAATACGTGCATACGTACACGTTAGAATAAATGTGGCATCGAATCCCAGCTGAGCCAAAAAAATTTTATTTTATTTTATTTAATATATTATTTATATTTTATTATTTTGTTTTTATTTTTTTTAAATTTTTTTAGAAAAATTTTTAAAAAATTTTTTTGTGTGTGTGTGTGTTAGCTAAAGAAACCGATCGGACTCAAACTTTGGCAAGTTGTTGTACACATTCCAGTGAGTGTTTATGGGTGGCAAAAAGTGGGCGGCGCCACGCCCATACAAAATTAGTTATCAGTTTTAGCCACTTGCACTCGACCGATTTTTCTGAAACCTTGCAACTCTATCGAGCTGTCGTGACTAAATAATTTCGTGATAAGAAAAGTGGGCGGGGCCACGCCCATAAAAAAGTTTTAATATTGAGCTACTTGCACTGGACCGATTTTTCTGAAACTTTGCACACATATTGTGCTGTCATGACTATACAGTTTCGTAATTAGAAAAGTGGGCAGTGCCACGCCCATTAAAAAAAGTTATAATTTTTATCTTTTTGCACTTGATATTCAATTTCAATTCAGAATGCATTTTCATTCATTAAGGGGCGTAGCAACGCGCGCCGGGCTTTTCTAGTATTAAATAAAAAAAATAAAAAAAAAAATTAAAAAAAAATTTTTTTGGCTCAGCTGGGATTCGATGCCACGTTCTCTCTAACCAGTATATACGTTTGTATATATGTATGGTGTTGTTGTAATATTGTTTTTGTGAAGAAAAAATCGAGGTGGTCGTGGGTTTTGCTCATATCTCAGTTGTTTATGTACCGATGTTTCTGATTTTTAATACCGATCTACTTCTGATATTTTAATACCTTACCCGGGTCCAAGCGATGTCGGGGGGCTTCAAAAAGTTGATTTCAACATACACACGGACAGACGGACAGACTGACAGAACTTAATCGACTCCCCTATTTATAAGCTCTCAGAAAATATATACTTTATCGGGTCGGAAATGAAAATTGTAGAAATTTCACACGCAATGACAAACCTAAAAAAAGTACTTTGATTTTTGAAATAAAAATTTCAAAAGAAATATAAGATTGAACAAGTAACAGTGCTATATTCGGCCGTGCCGAATCTTATATACCCTTCACAACGTGTAGTCATGCAATAACAATTGTTTGTATCACCGTTCATCCCATATAAAATACGTGCATACGTACACGTTAGAATAAATGTGGCATCGAATCCCAGCTGAGCCAAAAAAATTTTATTTTATTTTATTTAATATATTATTTATATTTTATTATTTTGTTTTTATTTTTTTTAAATTTTTTTAGAAAAATTTTTAAAAAATTTTTTTGTGTGTGTGTGTGTTAGCTAAAGACTCCGAAACTGTAAAACCGATCGGACTCAAACTTTGGCAAGTTGTTGTACACATTCCAGTGAGTGTTTATGGGTGGCAAAAAGTGGGCGGGGCCACGCCCATACAAAATTAGTTATCAGTTTTAGCCACTTGCACTCGACCGATTTTTCTGAAACCTTGCAACTCTATCGAGCTGTCGTGACTAAATAATTTCGTGATAAGAAAAGTGGGCGGGGCCACGCCCATAAAAAAGTTTTAATATTGAGCTACTTGCACTGGACCGATTTTTCTGAAACTTTGCACACATATTGTGCTGTCATGACTATACAGTTTCGTAATTAGAGAAGTGGGCAGTGCCACGCCCATTAAAAAAAGTTATAATTTTTATCTTTTTGCACTTGATATTCAATTTCAATTCAGAATGCATTTTCATTCATTAAGGGGCGTAGCAACGCGCGCCGGGCTTTTCTAGTATTAAGTAAAAAAAATAAAAAAAAAAATTAAAAAAAATTTTTTTTGGCTCAGCTGGGATTCGAAGCCACGTTCTCTCTAACCAGTATATACGTTTGTATATATGTATGGTGTTGTTGTAATATTGTTTTTGTGAAGAAAAAATCGAGGTGGTCGTGGGTTTTGCTCATATCTCAGTTGTTTATGTACCGATGTTTCTGATTTTTAATACCGATCTACTTCTGATATTTTAATACCTTACCCGGGTCCAAGCGATGTCGGGGGGCTTCAAAAAGTTGATTTCAACATACACACGGACAGACGGACAGACTGACAGAACTTAATCGACTCCCCTATTTATAAGCTCTCAGAAAATATATACTTTATCGGGTCGGAAATGAAAATTGTAGAAATTTCACACGCAATGACAAACCTAAAAAAAGTACTTTGATTTTTGAAATAAAAATTTCAAAAGAAATATAAGATTGAACAAGTAACAGTGCTATATTCGGCCGTGCCGAATCTTATATACCCTTCACAACGTGTAGTCATGCAATAACAATTGTTTGTATCACCGTTCATCCCATATAAAATACGTGCATACGTACACGTTAGAATAAATGTGGCATCGAATCCCAGCTGAGCCAAAAAAATTTTATTTTATTTTATTTAATATATTATTTATATTTTATTATTTTGTTTTTATTTTTTTTAAATTTTTTTAGAACAATTTTTAAAAAATTTTTTTAAATTTTTTTTTAAATTTTTTTTAAATTTTTTTTTGTAGTTTTTTTTATTATTTTTTTCTTATTTTTAATTTTTTTTTTTGTAATTTTTTTTGTTTGGTATGTTTTTTACATGTATCTATGTATGTATGTTGTTGTTGTAATTGTGAAAAAAACGAGGTGGTCGTGGTTTTTTGCTCATATCTCAGAAAGTTATAGAGCGATTGTGCTGAATTTCAATAGCGATATTTCCTGGATATTTCCAAGAGATTGATACCATATACAGATCTGAGGAACATATAGTTGCTTCTAAAAGTTGATTTCAACCAACACACGGGCAGACGGGCAGACGGTCAGGGCTTAATCGACTCCTCTATTCATAATCTTTCAGAAAATATATACTTTATGAGGTCGGAAATGAAAATTGTATAAATTACAAACGGAATGACAAAGCTATATATACCCTTGTGCACCACAGGTGAAGGGTATGAAAAGGAAACGAAAGGGAAAAGAAAAATATATTAAAAAGTTAATACAGAAAAAAGTGAAGAGTAATTGTGCAACGGTCAAGGATCTTTCATTTTTCATTAAAGTGTCCCCGATATATATTGCAGGTAAGTAAAATTTTTTCCCTTTTTGTCAGCTTAATATAAGAACAATGGAGGATATAAGGGCTACACTAACGACTATGACTGGAGCCACAAATCGGTTTTTGGAACAGCTCAAGTCTGTTGAGACATGTATAGGTGTTCTAGAATCAGGTCTCGGGAACAATACACTAGGAGAAGTTTTGGGTAGATTAGAGATTCTTGAAGGTAGGCATGTCACTGCGGCTGTCCCGGTGGTCACAGAGTAGGTATCGCTTTAACGGCCACGGACCGAGGCCGAGTTAAGGAATATAAGCCGTCTTCCTGACAGTGTAAGGGATTTGAGAACATTTGAGGGTAATCCAACCCAGTATATATCCTGGGTCAATTCCGTGGAAACCATACTGGGGGATTTTGAGATTGTCAGGGATAAGCAGATTTTTCGTGCAATTATCCAGAGCATCCGTCAGAAGATTATTGGCGCTGCGGATACGGCTCTGGTATCATATAATGTATTTAAAAGTGATTGGGCTGAAATCAGAAGAGTACTTTCATAAGCGAGACATCCAAACGTTGGAACATCAGCTCAACCAGCTTTCTCATGGATCCTCGACAATGGATGAGTGTTATTCGACGATTAACCATTAACTTTCGCTTATTATCAACAAACTACAGACGGGTTCTTATAGTGAGAAAACTATCAAAGCCCTAGTGGGAACTTATAGAAACAGAGCGTTAGACATTTTCATACGGGGATTGAAACCGGATCTTTCCCGTATTATTATTATACAGCGGCTAACAACGCTGCCTGAGGCATACTCCACTTACCTAGAACTGAAAAACCTAACTATGCGAAATGATATAATTTATGCGAGAACTAAGCCTCATGACTCGATCTCCGCCGAGACAACTTATCGTCCTGGGCCCTCAAGGCTATCAAGGCCGTTTGATGCACGATCGGGATGGCAGAATAAGGATTATAGGCCTAGAAATTGGCAACCCAACCACAACCACTCTAACTTCCGGACAAATGGATATTCCAACTATATGCCAGCTTTACCCCCACGATATCCGGCCATAAAACAGGAACCTATGGAGGTTGACAGGACAATACAATCTCGACGGGTAAACGGATAAACAACCCTAGGACAGCTGTGAAAAGAGGAACATCAGAGGTAAATACAGGTTACAAACAGCCTAGACTCTATCACATGGAAACCTTTTCTGAAGGGGACCAAGTAGATGTGAATCGACCAGGGGAAGATCCTCTTGGGAATGTAACGTTAGGGGAGGTAAATTTTATGGGGGAAAGCCCTTAAGTTTACCCTATATAGAATACCCTTCTGCTACCGGTGATATTTTATGTTTTTTGGTCGACACGGGCTCTAACAAAAACTTTTGTAGCCCTCGCTTATCACACGGTAGCATAGTTTTAGAGAGACCAATAAAGGTGCTGTCAGTAGGAGGAGATGTGCGTATAGACAGGAAGGTAATTGGACAATTTTTTAGATTCTTTGAAATAGAGGAACCTATCGAATTTTATGTCTTGCCAACACTAAGAGCATTTGATGGTATTATTGGGGATGATACACTTAAGGAGTTATGTGCGTTAGTCGAAAGAAAGGAGAATGTTTTGGTTTTGAAGAATAGTTTTAAAATTCCGCTAAAAGAGAAAATAACTGCTGAGTCGAACTATATATTATGCGAGGAATATGTGCCAGAGGTTAGGGCGAAAATAGAAAGTCTTATTGATAAATATAAGCCTCTTTTCGGACCACTAGATGGTAGCGAACTGGCATCGACGAATATCCAGGCGGAAATCAAGACTACCACATAGGAACCGATTTATACGAAAAGCTATCCTTATCCAGTCTGTATGAAGGAAGAAGTGGAGAGACAGATAAAGGAACTATTTTCGGAATGAGTAATATTTAAGACCATCCAAAAGCCCATATAATTCACCCATATGGGTCGTGCCAAAGAAGCCGAAACTCAATGGCGATAAGCAATATCGAATGGTAGTGGACTTTAAGCGTTTAAATGCTGTGACCATCCCAGATACCTACCCAATCCCCGACATTACTTCTACTCTAGCTAGTTTGGGAAAGGCAAAGTATTTTCCAACGATGGATCTTACATCAGGCTTTCACCAAATAGCCATGAAACCAAGAGATATCCCGAACACCGGTTTTTTAACAGCGAACGGTAAATTTGAATATTTAAGATTGCCTCTTGGCTTAAAGAATGCGCCGGCGATCTTTCAAAGAATGATAGACGATGTCCTCCGCGAGTACATATGAATAATCTGTTTTGTTTTTATTGATGACGTAATCGTAATCGGCGAAGATATGGAGAGTCATTTGAAGAATCTAGATACGATTCTGCGAGGCTTCAGGAAGCCAATCTGAAGATAAATCTTGACAAAATGCATTTCATGAAGACTGAGGTAGAATTCCTCGGCTATATCGTCGGGTCTGAGGGAATAAGACCAGACCCTGCCAAGGTAAAGTACATTGAAAATTTGATACCATCTACGAACCTGAAGGAGTTGAAAAGTTTCCTGGGAATGACCTCGTATTATAGGAGGTTTATTCGCGATTATGCAAAGGTGGCAAAGCCCCTTACAAATCTTACAAGAGGGGAGCACGCCTAAATAAAGGTTAGTCAGTCCAAAAAAGTGCCAATTAATCTAGACGATAAATCTTTGAAGTCTTTCAATAGACTTAAATCTATATTGACTACAGCTGAGATCCTGGCTTTCCCAGACTTTGGGAAACCATTTAATTTGACAACGGATGCCTCCAACATCGCGCTTGGTGCCGTTTTGTCACAAGGTGAGATCGGCAAGGACAAACCCATAACATACATTTCTCGGTCGCTCAACAAAACCGAGGAGAAATACACCACCAATGAGAAAGAGATGCTGGCTATTGTATGGGCTCTTGATAATCTGCGAAATTACGTATATGGTGCAAAAGAAAATAAGATATACACGGATGATCAACCATTGACGTTTGCGTTAGGGAATAGGAATTTTAATGCCAAACTGAAAAAGTGGAAGGCACGTATAGAGGAGTATGGCCACGAGTTGATTTATAAGCCTGGTAAATCGAACTACGTGGCAGATGCCCTTTCGAGATTAAAACCCGTTTCGAATTATTTATATCATTCTTCCACCGATCCAGCGAGTGAGGGAATGACTATAAATTCGGATGAAACATTAACTGCTTCAGAGGGCCGGGAAGACGATGACCTTTCGTCCTTGAAAACAGTGCACAGCGCAGAACGGGATGCTTATGACTTGATACCCCATGTAGAAGTACCTATAAACGTCTTTAGGAATCAGATTATAATAGGAATGAGAATGGACCTGACGACAACGAAGGAACCACACCGTGGATATAGTAGACATTTTATTTCTTTAAGAGACTGGTCTAAGGAAAAACTAGTAACTTTGTTGAAAGGAAAACTTCGCCCAAATATCCTAAATGGAGTAAAAGCACCAGAAAGTCTTTTTGGTATCATACAAGAAATCTATATCGATCATTTTTCTAAATACAAAGTAAGGATCACGCAGAAGTTAGTAACGGACATTACCTCAAATGAACGTCAATTTGAAATAATCGAAACTGAGGATAGAAGGGCACATCGAAATCCCAGGGAATATGGTGAACAAATTTTGGAGCAGTTTTACTTCCCGCATATGCGTGCTAGTATAAGAAAATACGTTGCCAGCTGCGACGTATGTAATAAATGCAAGTATGATAGAAGACCTCCACGAATACATCGCCAGGACACACCAGATCCTAAGTATCCATGTGAAATTCTTCTCATGGACATTATGGAAATTCAGGGACTGAAGTTCATCACTTGCATAGACAAGTTTACAAAATTCGCTAAATTCTTTAGTATTAAGGATAGATCATTGATACAGGTGAAAAAGAAATGAATCAAAGTTTTACATTATTTCACAGTGCGTAAAATCCTAGTTAATGACAATGAACGCGGCTTCATAAGCCCCTTGGTGAAGACTTTCATCAAGTCACTGGGTATTAGATTGTACCTTACACCAGTACAGAGAAGTGAGGTGAACGGGCAAGTTGAGAAGCTGCATTCAACGATAATTGAAATCTATAGGTGTTTAAGGGCCGAATACCCGAATCTATCAGTAAAAGAATTAGTTGAAATCTGTGTCGACAGGTACAATAATTCCATCCATTCGACGACAAAGAAAAGACCTCGTGACTTATTCTTCAACAGAAACATCGGAGCAAACTACGAGAACCTACTGTCAGTACAGAAGAGGATTAATACTGACCTCAGACATTTGCTTAAAAGGAATATGGCGGCTCGCAAAGCGAGAATAAATAGAAGGAGGCAAAGCCCAAGGAAATATGGAAAGAGGGACAGAAGCTATGTAGCTATTAGAACTATCCAGGGGAAAAACAAAGCTTTATTTAGAAAGGAAATAGTCGGAACAGCAGGTCAGTGACAGATGCGTACCTCTTACCACGGATAAACTCCATACTGGAACGGCTACGGGAAGCTAAGTATTTTAGCACAATCGATCTTAAAAATGGGTACTGGCAAATACCGATGGAGAAAAATAGTAAAGTATATACTGTCTTTACAGTACCTGGACGAGGACTTTTCCAATGGAAGGTAATGCCATGCGGATGACATTCCGCACCGGCAACTTTTCAACGGGCATTGGACCAGGTTATCGGGCCGGAAATGGAGCCATATGCCTTTGCGTATTTGGATGACATTATAGTAACGGGTAAGAGCTTGGAGGAACACATGAGCAACCTCAGGAGGGTTTTACGGAGACTACAGGCAGCAAATCTTATGATAAATCGCGACAAATGCGAGTTTATGAAGAAAGAGATAAAATATCTTGGGCATGTGGTTGGAGAGGATGGTATCCAAACGGATCCAGATAAAATTAGTGCAATTAAGGAGATGACACCACCTAGAGACGTGAAAGGAGTAAGAAGAGTATTAGGCATTGCATCATGGTACCGTCGGTTTGTACCAAATTTCTCAAAGTTAGTTGAACCAATCACGTCACCTTTACGAAAAGGAGTTCGATGGAAGTGGGGTCAGGAACAACAGAATGCTTTTGAATCCTTGAAGGAATACTTGACAGGAGCCCCTGTCTTAGCTTGCCCAGATTTTGATAAGCAATTCATATTTCAGTCAGATGCCAGCGATGTTGGGTTAGGCGTGGTGCTTACTCAGGAAAACAACGGTGGAGAACGCGTAATTGCATACGCTAGCCGAAGGTTAAATAGGACAGAGTGCAATTATACTGCAACGGAGAAGGAATGTATAGCAATTGTGTGGGGAATTCGTAAAATGAGGCAGTATTTGGAAGGATACCATTTCAAAGTCATTACAGACCATCTTTCACTAAAATGGCTCAACAATATTGAAAACCCAATTGGTAGAATCGGACGGTGGGCGTTAGAGTTACAACAGTATTCGTTTGAGATAGAATATTGGAAAGGCAAAAACAACGTTGTGGCAGACGCGTTATCACGAGAACGATTGAACATCTTATGTGCAACAGGGTATCGAAATCAGGAAGTATGTGCATGGCTGGAGCGGAAGACTAGGGAAGTCCAGGAGCAACCGGAAAAAATTTCGGACTATATTATAGAAAATGGATAATTGTTTCGTCATATTCCTAGCCATAATGAGCTGGAGGATAATATTTCTTGGAAACTATGTGTGCCAAAACACCTTCAAGCCCGAGTATTACAGGAAAATCACAATGAGCAGTGTGCGGGCCATATGGGGATTCGAAAGACAATTGCTCGTATTTGCAAACGATATTACTGCCGGGGTTATTTAGAGATATGGAAAGATATGTAAGAAACTGTTAATCATGTCAACGATATAAAGCGAGCCAGCAGGTAGATGTATTCTCAGATACCGGAGGAGCCATGGGCAACCATATGTGCAGATTTCGTGGGGCCATTACCACGATCTAAACATGGTAACTCGATGCTATTAGTCTTCTTCGACAAATTCTCGAAGTAGGTGGAATTAATACCAGTGAGAAAGGCAACGAGTGAGGCAGTGCAAAAGGCGCTTAGGGAGAGGATTATTTGTCGATTTGGTACACCAAAAGGTTTAATTACAGATAACGAAACCCAATTCACTAGTCGCTCGTTTCTGAATCTGACAACAATTAACGGCCCCATATACACCACAGGAAAATCCAACGGAACGGGCGAATCGCACGGTAAAAACCATGATTGCGCAATATGCGGGGGATAACCAAAGAACATGGGATGATAACTTACCAAAAATAATACTGGCTGTAAATTCTAGCGTTTCCGAAGTTACGGGTTACAGTCCCAGTTTTATAATTCAGGGGCGAGAACCAAGATTACCGAATATGTTGTATGACGAAGTTACTGAAGGTACGGGTAACGGAAGAGTAGAACCTGACGAAAGGGCGACGATGTTAAATGAAATTTTTCAATTGGTAAAACGCAATCTGGAGGTAGCATCCCAGCGCAGGTACTACAATCTAAGGAGACGGGATTGGAAGCCTAAGAAGGGGGAACGGGTGCTTATAAAACAACATCATTTGTCTAAAGCGGTTGAAGGTTTCGCGGCGAAATTGGCTCCACGGTACGATGGACCATACGTAATAAATAAATATATCTCACCAGTTACTGTGGAGGTATTAGATGAGCAAGGTCGCAAGAAAACTGCTCATGTAGGAGAACTAAAACCGTTTAATGTCGAGTGATGTCTATAGTTGTGTTTCCTGTGGTTGTCCTTAAGCCCTAAATGTTTAGCTAACAGTAATTAACTAACAAAAGAAAAGAAAATATATCTTATATATCTCTTACAGGAAAATGGAGGTGTATAATAAAAAGTTTAATGAGACTCGTCGGCGGCTCAGGGAGCGATATCAAAATATACTGAAGAATCAGAAGAGGGCTGTCTTGCTCGATACGCTGGAAAAGATGCGACCAGTGAGTGTGCGATTAGATCGCATATCAACCGCCAATTGCAAAAAAGCAGAAGGTATTTTAAAAGTCCGGGATACGGTAGACGCCAGAAAAATACTAGAAGACGACCTTGCACTACCAGCGAATCGGAAGAAGAAACCCAAAAAGAAGAGCCAGTCCCATTGAGTACATCGACCTGACGGAGTCTACTGATGAAGAGGAACTGTTCCCAACACAATGTTCGCAACCGGTGTCGTCGATACCAATCGATGAGCTGACCGAACAATTGGAGCAAGCCACCGAAAATTGGTACGGGGATGATACGCTATCGATTTACACAGATTGGACCGTAGTAGACCTTGGGGAATTGGTTCCGGATGTTGTCCAACCCTCAACCATATGTAGTCCAAGCACCACTTTGGCTATCGCACCAACTATTTTAGAAGTGAGTGTAGGTCAGGTTAGCGACGGCCTACTGTTTCGGGGACAGATTTTAAACCTATATGACAGGGCTGATAAAAGATCCGACCGGAGATAAACGGCTAAATTTTATAAAAGAGTTTGAAGGCCAGGCATACCGTATAAGAGTATCCAAGTTTAGGAAGGCGAGCATTAGAATCTGGAACCCATCCACATAAGAGGCTAGAACACACGAGCAGAAAACAAAAGTATATACATTTTATAATATATAGATACTTATAATAACGGACAAATTAATAAATTAAAAGAAAAACTAAACTACTTTCTAGGTACAAGTTTCTTTTTTTAAAGAAAGGGGAACGTGTGACGGCAAGTCTTGTGAGACAAACTTTTGTCACACCCGTTGGTATAATTAATTAATGTTTGTTACACACTGTACGTGTACACTACGGTCACACACTGTATTTTCCATGATAACAAAATTATGTCAAGCAGGGTTAAGTTTTACTTGTCCGAAAACTTATGGTACACACTTTGTATGAAAACTTTTGTTCCACACTGTAGTTAACGGTTAACATTTTGGGTCACAAATAATAAACAATAACAACATGCGCAGGCCACAAAATAAGTAAGGAATTAACAATAACAAAACACATTACATTCTTGTGGACAAAAACAAATAAGAATTGATCAACATATAAACTTGTAAAGTTGTTAGTAGAACATACTTAGTAAGGAAATTTAGTATATAAAGGGCAGCGTAAATTTTATTCATTGATTCTGCTTTCGCAGCCTAGATAAGAAGCAAGTAAAATCAACACAAGGTAAATATTTCTGGTAGTTAGTTAGATTTAAAAATCCATTGGTGGTTTTCGAGCACAAAGTGGATTGTAATCGTAGAGATAAATTATATAGTCCCAACTAGTGGTTATCGAACACGACATTGGACTATATATATTAACTTTCGAAAGTATTCTCATTAGTGGTTCCCGATCACGAGTTGAGAGTGACTTTCCGTGTGCATGCTTAGTAGTTTAAGCCCAGTAGAAGTAGTACACAATTTCAGTTAGTGGTTATCGAACACAAGGCTGAACTGTGTAACAACGCACAGTGGATCCGCTTGTATGGAGCAGCGGCCAAAAATGCTTTGAGTAGGAATATCGTAATGAAATTTTCATGAACATTTTTTTAAATTATTTCCAATATATGACAAAATTTTTAGCCAGGTCGGATAACTATATCATATAGCCCCCATAGGGACGATCGGATTTAAAATATTATTTTTTGGCCAATCTCTGCCAAATTCACACAGTATGCATATAATGCCATATTCGATACCCAAACCAAATTTCATTCAGATCGGACTACTATATCATATAGCTGTCATAGGTCATGTCTCCATACGAGTTGATCTACTGTACATAGCGTCAAATAAAATGTAAGCCCCTCTTAACAAAACATTTTATTTTATATTAAAAGAGGAAATAAATTTTAGAACAAAATATGTATTTTCATGAATTAAAAAAAAATATAACAAAATGTAAATTAGAAAAAAGCAGTAAATTAAAAATTAAGTTGAGAATAAAAAAAATTAAAAAGAATCATCTAATAAACCAAAAACAGATATTAATATAGTTGATTTTGGGTTTTTAGGTAGTTGTCTTTGTCCTGTAATAAATGGATCTGATCTTAAAATTAAATTGTTAATAACATCTGTATTTGAAAGTGTGCGTGAAATTTTCCGACTGTGTTGAAGTCTACATTTTTTTATTTCCTTATTATTGGACTCGGCAGCTTCCTCTGATAGCTCTCCAATCGGCAGTAATGCAAACTGTATTACAGCAGAACCATGTATTAACACCTTATGTACGGTCGCCGGTAAATAATACCATGGATAAGCAGTTATTAAATCATTTGCAGTATCCAGTGCGTAATTGTTAAATTTTTCAGCATTGATATTATATCCAGATCCGATGGCTTGCAATATAGTTGCACATTTATGAATTAATCTCTCATCAATACCAGTAATTTCAGAGCTCAATGCTGTATTTCCAAAGAATTTCCTAGCAATATTTCCATCGTTAGATGATCCCCTGCCTCCATCTCTAGGTTTGTCCACAATTATTCCCATCTTTTCCCTAAATTCCTTTTGAATTTTTGTTTTTCTCGCTAATACAGAAATCTTCATTTCTGCATCTCTTACTTGCCACATTTTGGCCTCTAATTTATATGAAATGTGCAAGAAGTATTCAAAGAAGCGTATATAAGAGTGTAGTGGAGACAAGCCAAACTCATAAAATTTTTTGTCAACTTCTTTGCTCAAACATTTTCCGACGTCGTTCATTTCTTTTGGCTTTGCCCCGCATATATAACACTTTGTCGACGATGATTCAGATAGGGCGTTGCATACTTTCCCATCTACCATAGTAAGATGCAAACTATGGGTAATCAGAATTTTTCTATTAAAAATGGATATTTCGGTTGGTCTTAATTGGCTTATTTTTCCTTAAAATATTGTTCTTCTTTAATCGACAGTTCGGTCGTCTCTTTCTTAAACTGGAACCTGATTAGACGACAGTAACGAGTAGAAGATGGTCGGGGGTTTTTCCAAATTATTTGACCATCTATTTGCGCAACAAGCTGCAGAGGAACGTATGATGTTACAAACAAGCTCCTGTCATCCAAATCAGCGTTTGAAAACTTTTGTTTGTATTCGCTGTGTCCGGTACTTCCATCAAATCTCCATTTCCCGATAAAAAGTAAATTTTTAGTGGAATCTTCAGTGACCGTTTGAACAACATCAGCTTGAAGCTCTAAAATGCTCGAGGCTGTGTTATCTAGCAAACTTTGAAGATCGACTTCTGCGTAGGATTCGTCCACAGATATGTTGTCAGGATATCTAGCTTTTTTGGAGCTTAAAATGCATTGATAGCTCGGAAACAAATCGAATAACACTTTGCTGTTCACAAAATTCCGTATCAGCAAATATTGGTGTTTCGTCATTCCGGTCTCCATTAAAAGAGAAATTACTTCTGTCGGATCCGCTGGCAATACATTGTGGCTTTGACTTTTGTTGCGTAATGCAGAAACAGCGGTCTCATCAATTTTGACCAGCTAAGCTATACGCCGACGCTTTGATCTCGTGGACGCCTCCATAAAATTTAGTTTTTGACGGCCACGTGGAGCACTTTCCGCATTTTTCTTGTGTTAATTTTTCGTATTTTTTAATAAAATTGATTCCTTTGTACTCAGCCAATCAGACTCGTAATGCAAAATGGAAGACTTCATACGTTTATAACGCTTTCAAAACTCAACAATTTTTTTACAAATGTACTCAATAGGTTGAGGAAGCGCATTGAATTATTCGAGTAAGCCCTTGTTTTCAAAATTTTGTTGTACATCAGCAATTACTTCTCGTAATTTTTCAGCTTTTGTGCCTTTTTTGGAGCACCATAAATTAAAAATATGTAGGCGTGTGAACACACACTGACATATGTTGCCTACCAAATTAAAAGTTAAAAACAAAAAATTAATAAATATTAAGAGGTATTTATACAAATTGGGCACCACAAGTAAAGACAAAAACAAACACACAAAACAAATACAGAGGCTCTGCTGGGAAAGTTTGACATTGAAAAAATAATAAGATGCGTTAGATTATTGAATATTTCTAACACATCTGCAAGTTTCTGCAGCTGATTTAAACACTTTTATTAAGTAAAAACTTAGATTAATACAATGAATATAATATCTATGGGGGAATCAGGGGGGAACACAACTAAAACTTTAAGTAAACATAAAAGCCATGCCCAAAAAAGGAACAAAAACTAAGGTTACATAAAACATTAATTTTAAAAGGATAAATTCACAAAATAGTTTTTAATTATTTACAAAAATAAAATAAACACCTTTAACTTCAAAATCCATTGATAAATTATGTAATTTTGTTCACAACAAGAATATGCGATCCACCTGAAACTGACTTTCGCTTCAAATGTTTTTGCAATTGCTAAGCTTTGCGTTACAACTGAACACGTGTTCGTGCGTTTCGTTCTATTTTTAGGAAGTACCGTTATGTTTCCAGTAAAAACCGGTTTGCCATTGCGAAGATTGAACATTTTAGAGACAATTTGCTTACAAATTTTTTTTATACGTTGTGACAATATTTTTTTATTTTTGGCCTTTGGCGGAACCACTGTGCACTGGTTGGAATTTAAAATATATATTAAGCTCTAGGGGTCACCAAATATTTTGGTGTCTTGTTAATTACTGACCTATATTTTATGCAGCGTAAGTAAATAAAATTTAAATAAAAGAACTAAATTAAATTATATGAAGTCAATAACTTTTTGAATTAACCCTTTGCGGGACTGAACAGTAGTAATCAAACTGCAATGTTTTTGACACTTTAATTCTAAAGTGCATTTATTTTTTCAAGATCATCCTTTTTTTTTTGCTTTTAAAAAATTTTCGACTTTGAGCAGCTTCACAAACTATAAGTTTTATGCAATTAAGGAAAACGTTTTTGAATTGTGATGTTTTCATTCATTTCACAAAATTTTGTCATGAAATTTTGTAGTTTTGCCACGGGTTTTAAGAAAAGGCGCTACTGTGCGCCGTTTAATTGAAGGAATCACTTACCTAAAATTAAATATTTTTACTATTTATTATTTTAAAGAAAATGAGTTCGCTTAAGAGAAAATCAGTTTTACAGCTTTTTTTAAAGCTACAAACTTCAATAAAGCAAACATTGTTTAGTAGAAAAAATTTATCATTAATATACGACGAAATACGATGCTACAGCTGTAGTGCAACATTTTCTATTATTTTATTTTAAAACAATATAAAAAGTAGACAATCTATTCAACCAAAATGGTTTCAACTCATCCAAAGTTTTTTATTAATGAAAATCTTGCATAAGCCAAAAAAATAAATCCTTCAATTATCAATTTCCCTTATCCGAATCCGACTGTATACGTGTAATGTTTGTAAGTATGATGTTTGTGTACCGCTTAGAGCTAGTTTACACGAAGGGACATGTCCCTGCGACTCTGCTTGCGTTGGCTTGAATTTTCTTTTGGTGTCCCTTCTAAAATCTTCTTGCGTTTACATGAAGGGATTTTGTTTCAGGGACAAAGCGACTTTTTGACGTTAAATTAACCAATTCTTTTTATCCCTTCATTCGTAAAAAGGGCTGCCATACATATACAATTTATAATTGGTCAACAGTAGCAGAGGCAATACAAGTATTTAAAAAAGCAAAATTAAATAAATTTCAAGAAACATAATGGCTGATATTTCTAAAGAAGAAATTATTGAAGAAATTTGAAATTATTTTATTTATTATTAATATTAATATCTTTTCGTCTTGATAATTTTACACAAACTGACAAACATAGAAAAAATATTGAACACAGGGTAAACTTATATAAGGTGGCGGTGCCAGCCCAGCTGATAATTTTTTTGTGTTCTGGAGTATGTCAAATTACATATTAAAAAAATGATTTCAACTCCGGAAATTGTCAAACTACATACATAAAAAAAGAGAGCCGAAAATCGCTCTCCTTTACGCTATCACCTTATGTAATTACACCATGATTGAACATATAAAAAATAACTACTATGAATAAGAATTTATATTGAAACTATAAAAACGTTCAAGTAATTCTAACAAAATTGTTGCCCTAACTGAACTGGCTGTTGAAGCGTTAGATCTAGATGATGCAGAAAATATATAAATAATTTTTATTTTGCTAAAATTCTATAAAAACGCAAATAGTTTACCGAATAAAAGAAGACGAAAGGAGTGCGTAAAACCATGGAGGTTAGAGCAAGAGATAAGCGGTTTATGTTATTTATAATAAATGATCTTTCATTGGATATTTCATTTTTTTTTTTTGGCAAATTTTATAAAATATCAGTCTGGCAACACCGGGCACACATAACATGACAAAAATACAAGAGAACGAAAGATGTAAAAGAGAAATGTCAAATTTGTCCCCTCAAATTCACAAAACGTGCGACAATTGCTACCCCGTACTCAACGCCGCACCCCTCACCAACAAACTCGTGTCGCAGGGGACATGTCCCTGGGACATGTCCCTTCATGTAAACACGCTCTTAGCGGTTAAAAAAAAAACAAGTTGCCACAAGTATTTAACTAAATTTTTTCGAAAAACTCTCCAAATGGAAAAAAAATCTGTTATAACATTTTTTTATAATAAATCCAAATAGGATTATCATAAAATCCAAAAGGTAATATCTGTGGTTTTCATGGGCAACCGCGTATGTTAATTTTTTATGATTTTGAGTTTATAATGACATATTGTTTGGTTTTGAACGCCCTTTACTTGGTTCTAAAAATTTCTGAAATAAGATGGACCCATTCCGCTTTTTTTAATTGTATAACAAAGTAACTTCTATATATACATATAGTCAAAAAGCGTTCAGCATTAACGCAGTATGTTGACTTACGTGTGTTTAATGGCAAATTATTTCATTTTTTAGAAAGACACACAACTACATACGCTGTTATTTCTGAGCACATTTAAAAGACATTTTCTGATAATTTTTCAGTTTACTAGAAGTGTGTACTACCTACCTAGTTTTCGTACCACTTTGTTTATTTTTGTATTCGCTATGATATAATTTTAAAAGGATATTTGTCTGAAATTTTTATAAGAAAATTTTAAGATCTTTATTGGCATGAATGGTAAAAAAAGTTTAAAAAGTTCAATACCTAGTCCGTTGTTTTATATAAAACGGTTTTATGGCTCTCCTGAAAAATTTGATTATAAGACATACCATGCCCATGAAAACCACAGATATAACTATATTTAATCCGAATTGCTTGTTTGAAACCCGTTTATACTTATGTTTTTTATCACTAATCAGACATGCATACAATAATTCTTTAAAATTTCATATTGCCTGGTGTTCAATACTAAATGAAATTGTCTTTAACGTATATATTTAATATGTGTAACAAAAATTTGGGGAGAAACAAAAGTTAGAAAAACTAAAAATTTAAGTTTTTAAAATATTTTCTTTAATTCCTAAAATGGTGAAATTATCCCCATTACCACAACAAAAATAATAAACTACAATGGCAACGCTGCTAACTTTTCTTCAAGCAACAACATACAACACATACATACAAACGTGGTATACTGGTTAGAGTAAATATGGCATCGAATTTTTTTTTATTTTATATATTACTAGAAAAGCCCGGCTCGCGTTGCTACGCCCCTTAATTAATAAAATTGTATTCAGAATTTAAATGGAATATAAAGTGCCAAAAGCTAAAAATTATAACTTTTTTTATGGGCGTGGCCCTGCCCACTTTTCTGATCACGAAATTATAAAGTCATGACAGCTCAATATGTGTGCAAAGTTTCAGAAAAACCGGTCAAGTGCAAGTAGCTAAAAATGATAACTAATTTTTTATGGGCGTGACCCCGCCCACTTTTTTCCACCTATAAACACTCCCTGGTATGAGTACAACAACTTGCCAAAGTTTGAGTCCGATCGTCTTTACAGTTTCGGAGTCCATAGCTAACACACAGAGTTTCACTTTTATGTATATAGATAGATTTTTTTATGGGCGTGGCCCTGCCCACTTTTCTGATCACGAAATTATAAAGTCATGACAGTTCAATATGTGCGCAAAGTTTCAGAAAAATCGGTCAAGTGCAAGTAGCTAAAAATGATAACTAATTTTTTATGGCCCCACCCACTTTTTTCCACCCATAATCACTCCCGGAGTCTATAGCTAACACACAGACAGAGTTTCACTTTTATATATAAAGATTTATATTTATATTATTTTTTCTAATTGTTTTTTTTTTATTTTTTTGTTATTTTTTTTTTAATCTGGTTGTAATTTTTTTTTAAACACATACATATGTAAACTCAATTTATAATATTGCCATTGGATGTTTTCATTTATGTATGTTATTTATATGTATGTACGTATTTCATATGAGATAAATGGTGATATAAACAAATGTTATGCATGGGTATATAAGATTCGGCACGGGCGAATATAGCACTCTTGTTTTTTTTTAATTTTTTTACATTTCTTTTTTGTTTTTGGTTTCTCAATCAAAAACTTGCTTATACTTACCGAGTACAGGCAAGTGTGTACTCAAATAAAGCAATTTTCTTCCTCTTAACCCGACTTTACCCCTTTTATCTATAAACACAAGATTTAAGCAGGTCTCTTGCGCAAGAGACTTGCCTAATGTGAATCGATTTTTTTTTAATTTTTAATTATGTTATTTGAATGAATGATTCTTGTAAGGAATTTTATATTTAAATTGTGGAGAGACATTGGCTTGTATTCATAGTCGCAAACTAAAGTCGGCTCTTACTAAAGTTTATCTTTAAGTTAAAAGCTTTTACTATCTTTTTGGTATTCATAGTCAAAAAAAAAGTATACTTTAAGTTGAGCTGGCTTTAAATGGGTGTCAACTCTTATTTGCTTAACTCTGGCATACAATTTCTTTTTAAAAAATAAAAAGTGGCAACTTGATCAGCTGCTTTTCTTTTGTTTACTTTTGTTGAAGCAAACAATAAAAAATAAAAATTTTAAAACGTTTTACATCTCTGTATAAAATCAAAATTTATTAAAATAGTGGAGAAAACAGAAATGGTAAATCTCAATAACATACTTACATACACGTACATACATACACATGTACATATGTGTGATATAGTTTTAGTTTGGCATTTAATAAATGTTTTACTTTCAGAAACTGAAGAAGCCAAGAGATGCAAATTGGAGTGCTTCTGAGAAAGAATGCCTCCGGGAGTGTGTAGACGCACACTTGGATGTGGTAGAAAACAGAGGAAATGATATTCCATTAATACAGAAAAAAAAATTCGTGAAAAGCTATAAGGGAAACGAGTTGTAATTTTGTCAAATCTGTAGCGGGAATAAAAATCCTCATCGCTTAGGTCGAAGGGATTAAATCTATTTTTGTAATTTTTAGGCTTCCTTACACAAAAATCATCCTCACAACCACCAGTTATTGAAAAATCTCTTTCAATATCTTGAAAGCTTGTCATTTTTTTAATTTTCAATAAATCTTTTAACTTTACAATGAACAGCTGATGTTATTGTAAATAGAGTTAATAACAAGTTCAGCTGGTTTTAAATTTAGAGCCGACTTTAATGTCAAAAACCAACTTTAAGTTGTATATGAATGACTTAGAGTAGACTTTTTTAAGAAATAGACTTAAGTACTGTAAAAGTCGACTTTTTTGATGACTATGAATATGCCCCATTTATTTTAAATTTTATTTGTCTCGCAAATTTTATTTTTAAAATTCGGAAAACAAAAAAAATTATTCGTCACAATGTAGAAAATTTAATTCATTCCAACTCTATTTCTTCTTCACTCAATTTTCACGCCTACATACATACATACATACATATATACATACATACATATGAATTTATATTAGGGTGTATACAATTAGTACAAACATACCTCATTTTAATACTAGAGTCAACTCCCTTATAATATGTATGCAAACGTATACATGAGGAGGGAAAAAGGGATATTTATCCACAAAAAAAAACGATTTATTTCATATGTGTTTTTTTTCATATGAAACTCTTTTGCTGCCATTTACTATCAAAAATTTATAATCTTCCAACCCCCAAAAAACTAAACCAGGACTATGCTCATGTATGATGTGCACGTTTGTATAAATATGGACGATCTAACCTTTTCATTCACGATTTGTATAAACATATCTCATTTTCGTATTAGAAACATTATTCTAATACACTTTTCATGAACACCCTAATGGTATATGTGCACCTTGTATGGAAAAATGTGTGGTGGTACCGGCATAAACACACTACTATTTTCTGAAAGCTTATGAAGAGAGAAGTCGATTAAGCCATGTTCGTCTGTCCGTGTGTTGGTTGTAATCAACTTTTTGAAGCAACATTATTTTCCTTAGCTCTGTGTATGGTATCAATCTTCTGGAATATCCGGGAATAAATCGCTATTGAAAATCAGCACAATCGTCCCATAACTTCCTAAGATATGAGCAAATAAACACGTCTGCCTCTGTTTTTTTTCCCATATTTTTACCACCAAAATTAAAACTTTTTAAAAATATATTTTCCAAATATTTACAACCTAAATTTTTTTTTCAGCTTCTAGACAACAACAAAATGGCGGACAATAAATTTATATATGGGTCAATTCTGGGCTTGACTAGTATAATACAGATAACTACGTAAAAATTCAAAATCGAGAGACGGAAGTAGCAAAGAAAAATCGCTTATAACATGAAATATAGGTTAAGCCACAATGTTAGATTTAGATTCGGCACGGTCGAATAAAGCACTCATATTTGTTTATATTATAAGTGTTTTGGTTAGTATTTAAACTCTTTATTTAATAAATTTTTTTTTTCAAATATAGCTTCTATTTATATTTCCTGGTCGAATCTAAATTTATTAATGTAAATAAAACAATATATTTATTACAATTTTCCCGACGTTTTATCAATTTTTGTTGTCATTTTCAAAGGGAATCTATCAATAATTTTATTTAAAACCAATTTCTATTTCAAAACATATCCATGGTCACGAGCAGAAAAGCCCTAACTCGTAGTTTTTACGAAATTAAGTTGTTTAGTGATTCCAATATATTTCACACAAATACACCTCGAACATAAAATTTCATGCAACAGTATCAAAAACAACAGTTTTATAAGCAAATTACATTATAATAATACAATTAATATATTCTGCTGTATTCGTTAGCTCTATATAGTGTATCTTTTCTTCTCAAACTTGTTTGTTGTGTTAATAAAAAAACAGGTCACAGTTGTTTTTTGATATTCCTCTTACATTTGATTTTATTTTCAATGTTGTTTTGTTACTGTTTTTCAATTTTCCCTTTAACTTTTATAAGTACTATGTATATAAGAATACTAGCGTATAACCCGCTACTTCGATAGCGCAGTTCTTACTATTTATTGAATGCTTAAGTTCTATTTTTAATAATTAAATATTTTTGGTTCAATTAATGAAAACTTGTATCCGATTCCATTTATTAAGAAAAATAAAAAGTAGAGTAGGGATATATCGGGCATTTATTTTCTATCTAAAACCAAGATCAATGCTACTGAGTTTCAAAAATAAAGGTTCATGAATTCAGAATTTGAAATATTACCCTAAAAATAATAAAAGTAACATTTTTTCTTCACTAAAAACTTCAACTTGGTTAATTTTTACGTACATTCAGAATTCTATGTATGCACAATATAAAAAAATGTGTAAAAGTAATTTTTTGGTCGTGCATAATATTAGGAAAAACAAGTAAGAGCGCTATATTCGGCCGTGCCGAATCTTATATACCCTTCACAACGTGTAGTCATGCAATAACAGTAGTTTGTATCACAATTCATCCCATATGAAATACGTATGTATGTACAAACATATAAAAAACACACATATATAAAAACATCCCATTGTAAAATTATAAATTTACGTATGTATGTTAAAAAAAATAAAAAAAAAATTAAAAAAAAAATATAAAAAAAAAATTAAAAAAAAAAATTAAAAAAAAAATTTTTTTAAAAAAAATTAAAAAAAAATAATTAATATAAATAATAAAACAAAAAAAAAATAAAAAAAAATTAAAAAAAAATTTTAAAAAAATAATAAAAATATAAATAATATATTAAATAAAAAAAAATAAAAAATTAAAAAAAAAATTTTAAAAAAATATAAAAAAAATTTTTTTGGCTCAGCTGGGATTCAATGCCACGGTTACTCTAACCAGTATACACGTTTGTATGTATGTATGTTGTTGTTGTTATGTTGTTTTTGTGAAAAAAAAATCGAGGTGGTCGTGGGTTTTTGCTCATATCTCAGGTGTTTATGTACCGATGTTTCTGATTTTCAATAGCGATCTACTCCCGAATATTTCTGATATTTTAATACCTCACTCGGGTCCAAGCGATGTCTGGGGGCTTCAAAAAGTTGATTTCAACATACACACGGACAGACGGTCAGACGGACAGACTGACAGAGCTTAATCGACTCCCCTATTCATAAGCTTTTAGAAAATATATACTTTATGGGGTCGGAAATGAAAATTGAAGAAATTTCACACGGAATGACAAACCTATATATACCCTTTTTCACTGTGCGAAGGGTATAAAAAGCGTTTAACAGCTGAAAATTAAAATAAGTAAAAAAAAAATTATCAGCTGTTGAGTAAATATGCCTTAGTTAAGACTAATAGTAATGACATTTTCAAAGATTACGACTGTTGTAAATCGACTCCTTATCAAGATCGTTTGATGGAGCATTGATTTTGGAGAAGCACAACAGATTTATTTAATTGACAAATATCACGATCAAAAGCTTGTGCGTAAATAGGGTAGCCAGATTTGAAATTCGAAAAACCATTACACTCACGATAAAAAGCAGTCAATAAAGAAAAAAAAAGTAAATTTTTTTTTCAAGAAATGACAACTGTTTATTTCACTGATAGCCATGGTTTCTTCATTAGCTCTTGCAAGCCAGTTGAAGTGGTTTTTCCAAAGCTTTTTAAATTTATTTTTACGTCGATTACACAATGCAACAAATGGTTTTCCCAGAACAACCACTATATATTTTTGATCCGCTATAGTCACCTAACTACAAAAATTATCATAATTTCAAATTTTATGATAAGGTTTAAAAAAAAAAAATTATAAAATCTTAGATTTTTGAAGAGGCTGCTCCATACATCTTGTCGTAACTTTGGAACGACTTACTCGATCGATTTTGTTTAACAATCTGTCTGAAAACTTTAAATTACGCTAGCTTTAATTTTTTCTAATATCATTTTCTGATCTAGCAGTTTTGGAGTTATTGAGAAACAAATCGGAAAAAAATTTTTTTTGGAAAAATTATAAAATTTTTAAAATTAAAAAAATTATAATAAATAGAACGCAACAAATAATTACCAGTAAATAAAATAAATTTTATTACATGAAAATGCATGGATAAATTTGTGTTTTATTCCCGATAAACTGAAAGTACCTAGTTTTGATATTTTTATCACAAATTAGTGTAAAGCAAAAAATGTTGTGATTTTTATTTTTTTTTATTTTTTTTTTAAATGAAAAATTAATTTTAAATTATTTTCGGACGTTAATTAGTCTAAAAGTTAGATGAGATCTTAAAAAGTACCAAAGATAAAGTTTTTACCGGTTATTGTCCCTTAGGCTTTTGATTTTAAAAAAGTACCAGGCACCTGTCCGCTTACTTTATTTCTACTTATTTAAAAAATCACCTTTCTATTCAATTGAAAACATGCGTTCTAGTACTTAGTCTTAAAGCTGCCTGAATTGAAAATAAAATAAATTTGATTGCATTAAAATCCATTAATATATTCGAGTTTTATTTCCGATAAAGCGAAAGTATAAACAAAACAAGTAGTTAGTATTTTTATATATTTTGAGGACCATCCAAAACTCCTTCACCAATTTTCGCAGATGAAAGATTTAGAAATATTGTTTTTAAATAAGCAAAGGCTCTACTCTCTTTGTCTAGTGCTTTAAAAAAATTTTTAACTAAGCCCAGCCTTATATGAAGTGGTGTTAAGATTACATTGTCCTTTTTAATCAATGCAGGATACTTTACATTGTGTAGACCTGGGGTCACTTCGGATCTTGCTTCCTAATCCTTTTTTATGTAGTGATTTTTACGATCTCGGCTATCCCAGAGGCATAGGAAAAAACAATACTTTGTATAGTCACCTTGTAGGCCGGTTAATATAGCAACGACTTTTAAGTCGCAACATACTTTCCAATTGTGCTGTTCATAGTTCAAGTTTCTTAATATAGTGGCCATAGTTTCACATGTTTCTTTTCAATTAACGGCATGTGCAATAGGTATAGCTAGCTTCTTGTTGCCTATATGTAGTAAAAGGGCCTTAAGGCTTTCTTTGCTACTATAAATAAATAGCCGCCACTTACTTGGAACATATTTTTGGCCGAGCTTCTCAAAAAGACCATTCATGTCACAACAAAAGCACACATTATCTTTTATTTGTATAAAAATTGGCATGTGGCTTATATAGATTTCGGTATTCCGTTGACTTGACGTCATTATGTAAGAAATTTCGCTCTCTTAAGCGAGATGCTAAAAGGTGCGATTTCTCTTTTGTTAGCTCGAGATCTCTTATGAGATTATTTAGATCAAGTTGATTGAAAAGCTTTGGTCTTAGATCATGTGATGTACTACACATTCTCCAAGACGACGGTTGGGGTGATGATAAAACGTCACTACGTGGAATAACACACGGACTTTCAAGGAGGGACTTTATATCTTGATTTAAAATCGGAACTTCAAATCCACCGACTGAAATGGTGGGGTAGGATCATTGCATATGTATTCCAAAACCATAGGTTGCACAGTTTTCTTGTGTGTTCTGTAAGTAGAAAAAATGTTGTATTGAGAAAGCGGATACATATATTTAAAACTTTATTTAAAAGTACTTACTGAGAATTCGATGAAGATGGATTTCATAAAATAACTCGGCAATTATCGAACTGGAACTGGGTATCCAGTATTGGTCAATGTTGTTTACCTTTATTTTAAATTAATCTTCGTATTTCATTTGGTCAGAAATTGAGAAATAACGCCGTTATTTTTTGTCATAACTGCCGCACACACGGCTTATACGCCCGGGGTAGATGCATCAGTATATTACCATCTGATAAGCGTTACAGGGAAATATAAAGAAAAACGAGAATCTTAACCCAAATAAGAAACGACCGACCATAACAATGTTTTCAATTGAATAGAAAGATGGTTTTTTCAATATTATACAAAAAGCAGAAATAAAGTAAGCGGAGAGGTGTCTGGCACTTTTTTTAAATCAAAAGCCTAAGGGACAATAACCGGTAAAAACTTTAACTTTGGTACTTTTTAAGATCTCATCTAACTTCTAGACTAATTAACGTCCGAAAATAATTTTAAATGAATTTTTCATTAAAGAAAAATAAAAATTAACAAAATTTTTTGCTTTACACAAATTTGTGATAAAAAATATCAAAACTAGGTACTTTCAGTTTATCGCGAATAAAACACAAATTTTTCCATGGATTTTCATGTAGTAAAATTTATTTTATTTCTAATAAATGCATTTTTAAGACTAAGTACCAAAACCGGTAATTATTTGTTGCGTTCTATTTTTTATAAATTTTTTAATTTTTTTTACGACTTTTTCCTCGATAACTCTAAAACTGATGGCTAGATCAGAAAATAAATAGGTTAGGTAGAACAGGCAGCTGCTGTGCAGCTCACTTGGGTCCATTATATTGATCCCTTTGTGCTACCTGAATAGAAAAGTAAGAATAGAATAGAAAGGAAGCAGACAAGTCCAGAGTCTCCGGCGGGAATCGAACCCGCAACCCCCAAACTAGCAGAACAGCACACTGCTGACTAGTCCATCGGGGCACCCTCAAACTAAAAGCTGGCGTAATTTAAAGTGTTCAGACGGATTGTTAAACAAAATCGAGTAAGTCGTTCTAAAGTTACGACAAGATGTATGGAGCAGCATCTTCAAAAATCTCAAGTTTTATAAAAAAATTAAAAAAAACCTTACCATAGACTTTGAAATGATGATGATTTTTGTTTGGAATACGGCGTGCAACCTATTTAAGTTTTTTATGTTTTTACTGTATTGTGTCCTAAATTCAAATATTCTAAAGTAATATAAAAAATATGACTAATGTGAACGACCCTTCATAACTAAAAATACATGTAACTGCATATGAAAATATGTATTGAAAAATAAATTATTAGAAGATTACGATACTACCGATAGTATCTGTAGTATTTGAACAAACCAAATGCCAACTATCGATAGTTTATAATCCAAGCCATAATTATTCATCACGTAACCGCAATTCGAAAGGAAATTTTTTGTTTATATTTTTTAATATAAAATTTGAAATTTGATATATATATGAGAGAGGAACGAAAATTGTTTTTTTTATGGACTTTGATAGCTGAAATTTGAAATAAATGAAGAAAAAATAATCAGCTGACGAATCAAGACTACTTGATGAAATAAAATCCCAAAAACGTCAATTGTTTTTCGAGTTTTAACACAAAAACTCTTAAAACATAGTGGAAACACAGAAACTACTTGTTTTGGCTGTAGTCGAAACACACACTGAAAACTGTCTAGACAACACTACGTTGGTATCTGTAGTAAGCAAAATGCATTTTGTGAATGAGAAATTTGAAAAATTAACATTTTTAGGACGAATTTACAAGGTTACAGTCAACCTCCGCTGACCAGCTGCAAAGATATTTGAAAAACAGCAAACGTCAGGTGGCTTGTCAGGAAATTTGATCAGTTAAATTTGCGAATGAGTTTTACAGAAGCAATATTTCAAAGGCAACGCACGATATGAACGTATATAGCAGGAGAAATTCGACAAATAAAATGTAAAAAACATACCGTGTGTTACACGCTTCACTAGACTGGAGAAGTGAACGAACAAACCTATTGTTATTGTGTATGATTTATTTCAAACGAAACAAATATTCAAATCACAATAAAAAATATTAAAAACAAAGATGGAAGAGATTGACTATTTTCGGTAATTTAATGTTGAATGCTGGTAGTTTTATATAATATCGATTTCATATCTAAGAATAGGAAAGTTTCTTATAAATCTCTTCATTCGTTATAAACAACGTCTATATTTCATATATCTTTTTTTTTCTTGCTAAAGTAATTAGCGCTGATCTCAAAACATTTAAGACAAAATTAAGATACATTACTTATGTCTAAAATGTAAATACATATATAAAACTAAAAAGAGGAAATATTGTTGAAATTTAATATTTTACCTCAGCTTCTTTAACAAATCATTTTTAATGTCAATGTAATCTTATAAAATATTTTATTTAATTAAAAAAATATATAAGCCATAATTTATTTTCATACATATTCATGAAATTTTTATCAGAACGCTTATTAAATTAAAGGTCTTACGAATAAATCTTAGTGTAAATATTTGGAACAAATCTAATTTACCAACGCACCTCTAAATTGAAAAAAAATAACATAGATCGTAATTGAAAAATAAGAAGATAATTTAAAGTGGTGAAATTGGCGGAAACACTTAGTTTTCGAGTTCTAGACCTCTGAAGATTTTTAACTACATTTCTAAACATATCAGTTAAACAACACGTATTCATCGTTTGTTGCAATTACCAAGAGTGGTTTCTTTATTTAATATTCTGATTTATATACTTAACTAATTGCTTATTTTACATAAAAATCAATAAAAAATATTAATTACAAAAAATATGCTTATTTAGTACTGATTATAAAAAGTATTACAAATTGTTTTATTATTGCGAAATAATAACAATATCATTTATTTCCTACTCTTTTTGTTTACTTAGCATTAAATTTAAAAAGTGTTAGGTTAGGTTAGGTTGAAAAGGAGGGGTATAAAAGCCCAAACCCATGACAGGGATACACCTATGCCCAGTTGGCATGTTGTGCGCTCCATGTGGAAAATGGAATTCCCAAACAAAAAACCATAAACATAATTTCCCATAAATAACGGACTAGTCCAAGAAACCAGTCCCCTCAATGTAACGCCTTATGGATCTCCAGTTCGAGTTCCCCAGGTATTCCAAGTTCGGCATAGTATCCACTGTAAAATTTTCGCGCCTAATATGCCCAAACGCAGGACAATGACAGAGGTAGTGTACCAGGGTCTCATCTTCTTCCTCGCAAGCTCTACATGTCGTCTCCTCAGATAATCCCATGCGAGCTAGATGAGTTCTCAACTCCGTATGACCTGTAATTACACCGGTTAATTTCCTAAGTGTAGGTCTACTTAGTCTCAGAATCTCCTTTGACTTCCCAAGATTTGGGTCACCCCAGAGTGTTCTTATCACCTTACCGACATCAGTGCTTTGCCATTTTCTGACATGTTCTTTCATTGCCCAACGTTTAAGTTCATCCTTAAATCGTTTAAGGGGTTTGGCGTTCTCCAAAGTTATAGTACTCAAAAGAGCTCCCATTTTGGATAATTTGTCGGCTTTCTCGTTTCCGATCAGCCCGTGATGGCTTGGTATACATATTATCTCCAGATGTTCACAATTTGCATATGAGTTTATCTCACTCTTGCATTGCAAAACGTTCCGGGATTCAACTTTCTCCTTTCTTAATGTCTTAATCACTGATTGGCTATCCGTAAAGATACGAATCGGAGTTTCGCTATTCGTTTCCTTTATCCATTTAATTCCTTCCGTAATCGCCATGATCTCAGCCTGAAAAATAGTGTTGTGATCTGGTAGACGGAAGTATTTGCCTCTATTTCGGCTTATGTCGTATAAGCCCATTCCAGTTTGGTCACCAATCTTTGAACCGTCTGTGTAAAGATCGATTCCGTGGGTGTTTCCCATCCTGATTATCTCATCCCATTCTCCCTCTTCCGGTATAATGGTGATGCAGTTAATATTCTCATATCTCATCGGGATTTTATCACATGTTAATTCCGTAATATTTCCCATCGGTAAGATATCCGTTATTCTTTGGTATCTGGTCTTATGTTCTCTTATAAGCCACTCATCTATTGCCATTAATCTTGTGGCAGCTAAGGCCGCTTCATATTTTACCTGTATCTCAATAGGCCAAATGGATAATATATTCTCAATGGCCATTGTCGATGTGGTCCACATGGCGCCGCAAATACTAATGCAGCACTGTCTCTGAATCTTTTGAAGAGGTTTTATATTCACCTTCTTCTCTAAGGATGTCCACCACACTAACGAAGCGTACGTAATTGTAGGCCGCAGTACACTCGTATATAGCCAATGTGTCATCCTTAGGCTTAAGCCCCATTTTGAGCCAATCACTTCTGCAGAGGGCCCATATTCTTTGAGCTCTCTCCACTTTACATTCAATGTGGTCCTTCCAGGATAGTCTCCAATCAAGTACTATTCCTAGGTATTTGACCTTCTTATCAATCTTAATTGTCTTATTCCGAAAGATGGGATAGCTTAAAAAGTGTTACAAATTGTTTTTAATTTTCTGTTTATAATAATATTATCATTTACTTCCTATTCTTTTTGTCTACCTAGCATTAAATTTAAAAAGTATTACAGTACGGTTTTGCTTAATTAAATAATGAACTTTTCAGAGTTTTTTTATATAAAAGGTAAATAATGAATTGTGTCAGAGTTTCTCATTGGTTATATTTAAATATTCTTAGTTGTGTTAACTTATATGGGCAATATTAGTATCATTAAAAAGCTTTTGAATAGATCTTTCAGAACAAATTTAAAAAATGTTACCTCTAAGTTTCAATAGTTTTCACAAAATTAAAAAAATAAATATATACGTGTACTAAATAAAAATATAGCTTATTTGACAAAAAGTGTTACAAAAATTTAACTAATAAACAAATAGCGGCTTCACCAACTAAAGTGTGTGAACTTGAGCCAGAATAAAAATAATAAAGTCTTTAAATTTAATTTCATTAAACGGACAATTTTAAATGGAACACACAATATTATTTGAACAAATTAAATACAAATAACTAAAATTGAAAGTCCCAACTTTCCACACCTGCCCACATAGATAACAGAAGAGTTACCATTGGGTTTTTTCTGAAATGATGTACCAATTAGTGTTAACGTCAATGAGTTGGAATCGTGACACATATTTATTTTTATACCCGCCACCAAAAAAATGGTGGGGATATATTTATTTTGTCATTCCGTTTGTAACACATCGAAATATCCATTTTAGACCCCATAAAGTATAAATATTCTGAATCGGGTTTTCATTTTATGACGATCTAGCTATGTCCGTCCGTCTGTTGAAAGCACGATAGAGGTCGCACAGAAAAAGCTAGGCGGCTCAAATTTTGCCAGAATCTTATACACAAGGTTTGTTTAGTATTGAAAATTGGCTATATCGGAATATTAGGAAGAGAGTTATAGCTCGTAAAGCAAGAGTAGCTCGAAAAAACCGTGTCCTTCTAACATCGAATAAAATGGAATTGTGTCCAAACGCATTAACGTAGAAATATAAAATTTCAAATATATGTTTCCTAAACAAAAATAATATTTTTCCCCGAAAATTGTATAAATCTATCCATTAGGAAAGAAGTTGTAGATCAAAATGTACGAAAATTTATACCGCGCGGTGTATATTTTAAATTTAAAACCTAATATAACCAACAAAATTTTATATACGACTCCTTCCATATAACGTTTTACCTCAAATTCATGTAATTTCTCTATGAATAAAGATTTTGGAATAATAAAGGACTATATTGAAGCATCTAAGTTGCATTCATTAGTAGAAACAACTTCGACACGCCTACTTTAACGCCCACTTTCATTGAAAGACTAAATTTACGAAAACATTTTACTAGAATAGCGAAGTTATACAAAGAAAATAATACATATTTTAGTTTAAAGAGATTATTCCATAGCGATTACTGTTAAAAACAAACAAATACATTTTGTGCTGTAAATAGGGTTATTTCCCGGGAATTTGAGTTATTTAATCTTCCCGATTCCCAGGATTATTTTTCGGGATTCCGGGGAATAAAAAAGGTGGCTACGATTCGAAATGAAATGTTAATATTAAAATTTGAGTCGTAGTACAGCTCTGGTCGGGTCAAGATCTCGCGCGTCCTTTTCTTCTAGCTTCGAGAGTTTTACGTCTCACTCTCGCGTGGTTAATTGTGTGGCGTCGCGTAACTGTGCTTTGGATACAGTTTCCAGACTATTCTACAATTGACCGCGTGCATATATTTTAATTGGATTAACTGGAGGAGTACCAACTAAACTCATAATTTACAACTAGAGGAGTACCAACTAAACTTAATTTATTCTAACTGGAGGAGTTCCATAAAACTCAGTACAATTAATTGTTCAGATGTCTCCGACTTCCTATACAATGGTATAGGTCGACTTGCGGTGACTGAACCAACGTTTTTTTTAACTGAAGGAGAACCATAAAACTCAATTTTAATTATTGTTCAAGTGTCTCCGACTTCCTATACAGAGGCATAGGTCGATTTACGGAGCCGGAACCAACGTGAAATACCCTGGCTATTTGGTTACGTACCTCTGCCAATCAATTCTTAAAATAAAAAAAAAAATAACATTAAAATTGAATTCTAATGATTTTATTTTTGATCTCATAGCTGAAGTACTTGTACATATTTTTCTTTTTGTGCTCATATTTGATCTCGTATCTAGAGAATAATATTTTGTTCAATAAAAAATATTTTTACTCAATTTAAATATTTTAAATTCAAGTTTCTTTATTAATTTTTATAGTTTTGAAGTGTTTCTTTTACAATATAAATTGTTTTATGCTCCTTAATAAAAAGTTTTTTATTAATTAAAAACAAATTTACTTTATATTTGTTTTGCGGCGGGATCCCGGGGGTTTAAAAAAAAAAACTCGCATTCTCGGGAAACAAAAAAATTGCGGGAAAAAAACCCTAGCTATAAAAGTACGGAAAATTGGTGGCGAGTATAAAAGATTCGACACAGCCGAATGTAGTGCTCTTACTTGTTTATTTTGCGAAGAAGAATACACATAAAACAAGTAAGAGCGCTATATTCGGCCGTGCCGAATCTTATATACCCTTCACAACGTGTAGTCATCCAATAACAGTGGTTTGTGTCACCATTCATCCCATATGAAATACGTACATACATATAAAAACATACATATATAAAAACGTCCCATTGTAAAATTATAAATTCACGTATGTATGTTAAAAAAACAAAAAAGAAATACAAAATTAAAAAAAAAAATTTTAAAATAAATTTAAAAAAAAAAAATTTTAAAAAAATTAAAAAAAAAATTATGTATATAATATATATAAAACAAAAAAAAAAAAAAAAAAAAAATTTAAAAAAAAAAAATTTTAAAAAAAATAATAATAAAAATATAAATAATATATTAAATAAAAAATAAAAAAAAAAATAAAAAAAATATTAAAAAAAATTTTTTTTTGGCTCATAGGGGATTCGATGCCACGTTTTCTCTTACCAGTATACACGTTTGTATGTATGTATGTTGTTGTTGTAATGTTGTTTTTGTGAAAAAAAATCGAGGTGGTCGTGGGTTTTTGCTCATATCTCAGTTGTTTATGTACCGATGTTTCTGATTTTCAATACCGATCTACTCCCGAATATTTCTGATATTTTAATACCTTACCCGGGTCCAACCTATGTCGGGGGGCTTTAAAAAGTTGATTTCAACATACACACGGACAGACGGTCAGACGGACAGACTGACAGGGCTTAATCGACTCCCCTATTCATAAGCTTTCAGAAAATATATACTTTATGGGGTCGGAAATCAAAATTGTAGAAATTTCACACGGAATGACAAACCTATATATACCCTTTATCACTGTGTGAAGGGTATAAAAATATTGCTAAAATTTGTTTAATTAATTAAATTTTTAATTTGTTTTTGAATTCTAATTATAGTTTTCATTAATTTAATTAAATTTTTTAATTGATATTATATATTTAACAAGTAACAGTGCTATATTCGGCCGTGCCGAATCTTATATACCCTTCACAACGTGTAGTCATGCAATAACAATTGTTTGTATCACCATTCATCCCATATAAAATACGTGCATACGTACACGTTAGAATAAATGTGGCATCGAATCCCAGCTGAGCCAAAAAAATTTATATAATACAATAATAATATAATACAAAAAATTTTATTTTATTTTATTTAATATATTATTTATATTTTATTATTTTTTTTTATATTTTTTTTAAATTTTTTCAAAAAATTTTTTTAGAAAAATTTTTAAAAATTTTTTTTAAATTTTCTTTTAAATTTTTTTTAAAATTTTTTTTTTGTAGTTTTTTTTCTTATTTTTTTCTTATTTTTAATATTTTTTTTTTTGTATTTTTTTTTGTTTGGTATGTTTTTTACATGTATCTATGTATGTATGTTGTTGTTGTAATTGTGAAAAAAAACGAGGTGGTCGTGGTTTTTTGCTCATATCTCAGAAAGTTATGGGGCGATTGTGCTGAATTTCAACAGCGATTCATTCCTGGATATTTCCAAGAGATTGATACCATATACAGATCTGAGGAACATATAGTTGCTTCTAAAAGTTGATTTCAACCAACACACGGACAGACGGGCAGACGGACAGACGGATAGACGGACAGACGGTCAGGGCTTAATCGACTCCTCTATTCATAAGCTTTCAGAAAATATATACTTTAAGGGGTCGGAAATGAAAATTGTAGAAATTACAAATGGAATGACAAAGCTATATATACCCTTGTACACCACAGGTGAAGGGTATAAAAAAGAAGAGATTTCTGTCAGTTGAAAAAAATTTTAAAAAATAAAATGTATTATTTTGAATGACATTTACTTAAAAAATATAATTTTAAGAATAAATTTAATATAATTGTTATTCAAGGAGCGAAATAATGAAAAATTGTCGCCAATCTGCAAGAGAAAGTTCTGGTAAGTGCACATACGTAAATATATAATAATATGTTCTGCTTTAAATATAATAAATGGTTTCGGTTTCATTGTAGGTATGCCAAAATTCATTACATAATTATTGTGTACCTTTATATTCCTCAGAATTCTCATTTTAATAGGTAAGTTAGTTGAATTTCTTCACTCTGCCTGATCAAGCCTTTTTACCGGTTAATGTTACTTTATATCTAGGTCGTTGATGCTAAAAATTATTTTTGGAAATCCGGCTTTTGATATGGTATAGTATGTATATGTGTGTGGAACACTATTTCTTATCGTTAATTTTATTATACATATAAGTAACGAAATATAATTAAAAATATAGATTCCTTTGTAATATAAATGTAGTATATTAAGAATAAACAAATATAAAAAAAAAGAATATTTTTTTTTTGTACTACTATATATTACTATTTGCTCAAAAACCCATGCAGCACATGTATCAATCATTGTTTTCAGTAAAGTTTAACTTCAAATTCTATATAAGTATCTCCTAATATATTTAATTAGATTACTAATATCTAATGTTATAACCCAATATCTCCTACATTTAAGGAAAATATAGAATAAAAATTAATATAAATTTTCGTATAAAATTTAATTTAATTTAATACTACACTCTTAGCCCCTACCCCTAATGATATAAACAATTTATTTTTATTGCTCAACATATACTTCCTTGCCAAACTTGCATATATTCAAAATAGCTAAGTACTCATAGCTATCGCTATATGATAAATAGCGACCCAAAGTTACTCACTGATAGAACAATACAGTTAAATAGCGACCCGTTTTATGGATATCGCTATATGATAAATAGCGTCCTTTAGTTACCAATTGAGAGCAATACACTGTTAAAAAGCACCCAATAAACTTGCAACTAGTTATTCAAAGCAAACGCTATGCTGGAGAAATTGAATTCTAACATATTTGTGTTCTCTTAAATATTGCAAGTTTTACCATTTATTTCTTCTTAAAGGGCTATTAGACACGCATACTTGTCTTAAGACATGTGTATGGCATACTTTGGGGTTAGCTATTACACTGCAAAACGCTGACGGCATACGTCATTACACAGAAATTTTTGAAGCGAAAACATGGCAATGAAGCGGAAAGTTGTCAATAGTTTAATTTTTTTCTATTTCACTTAATTTTTCTTTTAATGCATTGTATGCATTAATTTTTAATTGTTTGTTGTGGTACAGATCTGATTTTATTTGCCACAATTGTGGAAAGCTTTTATATTTCTCAATAAACTATTTCCAGAAAATAATATTAGAGAGATATTTTTTAAATTTGGGATATGCACACAGCAGCGACAAAAAGCTAAATGAATTTTTGTATGAAGTATGACGGACACGCTATTAGATAAGTATGTTGGTATGCGACAGACTCAGGTTTTCAAAAATTTTTGAAAACCAACTCGACATACCGGGTGTTTTTTTCAGTGGTATAGAACTTCGAATTGAAATAAAACACAAGAAAATCGTTTTAATGACCATCAATTTGGCTTTATTGGAAGGATAATTTTATGCCATTAATGTTTAAATTTGATTTCAGGCATGTGGCCGCCGCGGCTGGTTCGAATAAAGCCAATTCTACAGGTCCAATTTTTAACCACTTTTTCGAGCATATGGGGCCGTATGTCGGCAATAACGCCACGAATGTTGGCTTCCAATTCCCCTAACGTTTCTGGTTTGTTGGCGTAGATGAGCGACTTCACATATCCCCAAAGAAAATAATCCAATGGTGTCAAATCACACGATCTTGGTGGCCAATTGACAGGTCCATTCCGCGAAATTATGCGCTCATCGAATGTTTCCTTCAATAAATCGATTGTGGCGTGCGCTGTGTGGCATGTAGCGCCGTCTTGTTGGAACCACTACTCATCCACATTCATGCCATCCAATTCGGGAACAAAATAGTTGGTTATCATGGCTCTATACCGGTCTCCATTAACGGTAACTGCCTCTCCAGCATTATTTCGGAAGAAGTATGGCCCAATGACTCCACCAGCCCATATAGAGCACACCAAACAGTCAGTTTTTGTGGACGTAATGGCGTCTCAAGGGTCGCATGTGGATTATCTTCACTCCAAATGCGGCAATTTTGCTTGTTGACGTAGCCATTCAACCGAAACTGAGCCTCATCACTGAACAAAATTTTGCGATGAAAATCAGCATCGTTATTTTCGAAATAAATTTGCACGATTTGCAAGCGTTGTTCTTTTGTCAACCTGTTCATGATGAAATGGCAAACCAAACTGAACATAAATGACATTAGAGTTGCCAGATTTGACCACAAAATGCCAGTTTTATTTCTATTCGAAAAACAAACCTGTAAAAAAAACACCCGGTACATGCTATTACACAGTGAGTTTTGGTATGCCATCGTACATGTCTTAAGACAAGTATGCGTGTCTAATAGCCCTTTTAAGACAGTCAGTGCTCAAATAGCTCTTATCCTAATAGAATTGCATATTTAATATATATTGTCATAACAATATAATTATATAATTTAATATAATTATTAATATTACTCATAAAGTGAACCGATTAATTATAATAAACGCAAATAATCGAGGTAATATTCTCTAAAAATGGCATACTCAAGTACATCTCTAGAACAAATATTTTATGTTTGTTGTTGCCATTTAAAAACACGTTGCACTAATGATATGAATCAATCGTATCACTCAAGCTCTCTATTGGAGGTAGGTAATATTGACAGACCTCGACAGAAGATGGAGTCAATTGGTTGTCTTATACAATTATATTATGCATTCAGGTCAAACTACAGATGTCATTGCTCAAAAGTTTAGCAAGTATTCTAACTTTTACTATACATGCAGAAGTAGAATTGTTGATTTGATCCAAACCACTCCCTATATTGCTGTGTTTTCAATTCTCACAATGCTATGAAGTATCCTACAATATTAAGCAAATCTTAAAGTTACACAGAAAATCACATAATAATTTCTCTCAAAAGCCAAAAATGTGAAATAGAGATCCCGGCAAACGCTTAATTAAATCCACTTGTAGTGCGAGAAAACATATTACTAGTCAAGAACCCTTTTACTCAAAATAAAAGCACAACATCAAGCTACTTTACAAAGTTGTTATCCCTGTTCTATTATTCCATAGAAAGTATACATATACATTGAAAATTTATCTTATAAAACATTTATCTCTATGGGTTTTTATACACTTCACACAGCGAAAAAGGGTATATATAGGCTTGTCATTCCGTGTGAAATTTCTACAATTTTCATTTCCGACCCCATAAAGTAAATATTTTCTGAAAGCTTATGAATAGGGGAGTCGATTAAGCTCTGTCAGTCTGTACGTGTGTATGTTGAAATCAACCTTTTGAAGCCCCCCGATATCGCCTGGACCCGGGTGAGGTATTAAAATATCAGAAATATTCGGGGGTAGATCGCTATTGAAATTCAGAAACATCGGAACTTAAAAAATTTAGATATGAGTAAAAAACCACGACCACCTCGATTTTTTTCACAAAAACAACATTGCAACAACAACATACAAACGTGTATATTAGTTAGAGTAAACGTGGGATCGAATCCCAGCTGAGCCAAAAAAAAATTTTTTTTATTTTTTTATATTTTTTTTTTATTTATTTTTTTGTATTTATTTGTTTTAGTTTTTTTTTTTATTTTTTATTTTATATATTATTTATATTTTTATTATATTTTTATTATTTTTTATTTAATTTTTTTTTTATTTTTTTTTGTTTTATATTTATTATTTATATTTTAATTCTTTTTTTAAAATTTGTTTTTTTCAAATTTTTTTTTTTATTTTTTAACAAACATACGTAAATTTATAATTTTGCAATGGGATGTTTTTATATATGAATGTTTTTCATATATGTGTGTACGTATTTCATATGAGATGAATGGTGATACAAACTACTGTTATTGCATGACTACACGTTGTGAAGGGTATATAGAAGATTCGGCACGGCCGAATATAGCAGTCTTACTTGTTTTTATTCTAATATTCAAGAAAAGGAACGAAAAATTGTCCAAAATAAGCTGCTTTGAGTTTTATGATCTCAATGAAAATCAAACTCCGATTTTGCATATACCTCTCAATTTTCACCCTTAACCATCTCTAAAGTACAGGAAATCAAATTACAGTGATATAGCTCAATCAAAAGTATCCCATTTACTTTAAAATCTTACCACATTTATTTAAAATCTTTAGCTAAACTCATGCCTAAAATTTGGTGCTCTCTTTATCTAGATATAACAAAACTAGTACGGAACATAGCTCGAGCAACAGCTGTCAACAAATTCGTTCTCGTCATCATAAAGTTCACATTATTATATGTACGGTTTGCAAGACGATACGATACGATTTTGCCGGAAGTTTATAGCCATTTTAAATAAAAGACTGCGGGTGGTTGAAAGGTATAAGTATTGTTCTAATTGTTTGCACGAAGCCACACATTATACCATGAACGTCAATGGATACGTGCAAAAATACGACCAATTGCACTACACGCCTCACAGTAGGGTGAATGGTGTATAAAATGGCGATTAATTTATATTAAAATGTTTTTATTTTTTATTCTGGGATATTAATAAATACATAAAAACCCAACATCTATCTATTTATACATATAAAACAGGATGTATGTATGTATGTAACGTATGGACTCCAAAGCGGCTGTACTGACTATGACAAAATTTTCAGGGAATTTTCAGAATATTTAGACGGGTGACACTGTAAAGTCTGATTTTTGATTTTCGGTCTGCGGCCGGAGGAGGTGGCAAAATCCTATTTTCATATTGCACCACCAATGACATATACATATATTTATTTTGCTTATCTTTTTTGATTTTATTTGAAAGCAGTTGTGATGTTTTTCGAAACGAGATATCAAACTCTTAAATCGGTTATGTAGTTCCGAAGATATTTACAAAAAACCTATGTTAATAATGATCCAATATAAAAATTTTAAAAGTTTTGCTTAGGGCCAGCAACACGGACCGGGTCAGCTAGTTTAAAAAAAAAATTGTTGAAAAAATTTTTTTTTTACCTTTTATGGGAATTTTAGTATTTTTGGACAAAATGTTCGCATTTGACTATTTTTGCTGTAACTTTTTAATGAAATACGATAAATAAGTAAATAAGAGCATACTGCATGTGCTTTTAGAAAAACTATTTTTTTTTTGGTTTAAATAAAAAGAATAAATATTTAATATGTATTAATATTAACAAAATTTTAACATAAAAATCGAATTTTTTCTCAAAAATACATAACTTTAGCGATTTAACTAAAAAAGGGCACTTATATGGTTTTTTATTTACTTCATTTCATTAACTTTAAAAGTATTATTTACTTCACAATCATCATTAAAATAGTCTTCATCATCGCCACCATTATCGTCTTCGTGGGGAAGAATAAGTAACTCCAATGGCATTTGCTCCATTTTCTTTTTACAACTATTTTTCATGCTTGAAATGAATGGATCATAACTTAAAAGAAACTATTGAACACGTCTTCTATGGTATTTTTCCTACTGCATTTACGCGAAAAGTGCTCCATATAACTTTTAAAGTCCTTATTTCTAGCTTCTTGAGATTCTTCAGTTAGTTGGCCGATAGGCAATGGTGAAAACGATAAAATTTCTGCCCCGTGAATAAAGTATTTACGTAGAGTAGGAGGCATATAATACCATGGATAATTTTAACAAATATCCTGGCAGTATCATTAGCGAAATTTGAAAATCTTTCGATATTGACCTCAAAGCCACTGGAAACAACTATTAATGTTGTACGCATATTTTTATCAACTGCAAATCAATTTTTGCAATTTTTGCAATACTTCAGCATTCTTAAAAAAACGGCTTGTAGTATTCCCATCGTTTGAGTTTCCAAAACCTGGTATTTATTATAATAAATAATAAAAACAACTTGCTTTTTTGCTTGTTTTTTCACATTGATTTATAGCAACTGGAGTTGTCTCACAAAAACCTTTATAATTCCAAAAACGCACAAATGCGCAAATAGGCATTCTGGGATTTATTACCTAAAATATTTTAAGATTAAAAAACCTTTTTTTCCTGCACTCATCCGCAAAGTTGTTGAAACTCCATGTATATATCAAAAATACCTCATTTTTAGAGAAATTTGAGCTTTTTTATATTTCTAAAACATTTATTTAAACAAAAAATAATTTTTTATATGCTCATCTACTTGAAGTTGAAGGTTCCATTATAAAGTTTTTATTTGTAGAAGTCTTAATAAAAAATATAATAATTTGATATTTCAAAATTTTCTGTTTTAATCAATGCTCGCAAAAATAACAAAAATTATTGAATTTTAAACACACACTGCAAATAAAGTAAACAACTTAGAACATGCAGTTAGTGCTGTAGAATTTTATCTGTTTTCATATGGTACCAAATGTGGTTGTGAAAGTTCAAGTTAATTTTTTGAATTAATCGCTACTTTTGAAGGCTTTCACCCCTGTATGCGCCGTGTGAAATCTACCACCAGTAACAACCATCGTCACCGTAACCTACAGGCAACAAAACCACGCTCAGCATCATCACCACAACAGTCAACACACCGACGTATGCCAAAATTCTTACAGAAGCTATAAAATCATTAGCGCAAGCGCTTTGTGCCTCTGGCAACCTGGCATCTGTTGCTTAACGCCAAACTCATCGTTGGACCTACATTTTTATTTCATTTTTATACCCTTCACCTGTGGTGCACAAGGGTATATATAGCTTTGTCATTCCGTTTGTAATTTCTACAATTTTCATTTCCGACCCCATAAAGTATATATTTTATGAAAGCTTATGAATAGAGGAGTCGATTTAGCCCTGACCGTCTGTCCGTCTGCCCGTCTGTCCGTGTGTTAGTTGAAATCAAGTTTTAGAAGCAACTATATGTTCCTCAGATCTCTATATGGTATCAATCTCTTGGAAATATTCAGGAATGAATCGCTATTGAAATTCAGCACAATCGCCTAATAACTTTCTGAGATATGAGCAAAAAACCACGACCACCTCGTTTTTTTACACAATTACAACAACAACATACATACATAAATATATGTAAAAACCATACAAAACAAGTAAGAGCGCTATATTCGGCCGTGCCGAATCTTATATACCCTTCACAACGTGTAGTCATGCAATAACAGTGGTTTGTGTCACCATTCATCCCATATGAAATACGTACATACATATAAAAACATACTTATATAAAAACGTCCCATTGTAAAATTAAAAATTCACGTATGTATTTAAAAAAAAAACAAAAAAAAAAACAATTTAAAAAAAATTTAAAAAAAAAAATTTTTAAAAAATTTAAAAAAAAAATTTTTAAAAAAATTATTATGTATATAATATATATAAAACAAAAAAAAAATAAAAAAAAATTAAAAAAAAATAATAAAAAATTATAATAAAAATATAAATAATATATTAAATATAAAATAAAAAAATAAATAAAAAAAAAATTTTAAAAAAAATTAAAAAAAAAAATTTTTTGGCTCAGCTGGGATTCGATGCCACGTTTTCTCTAACCAGTATACACGTTTGTATGTATGTATGTTGTTGTTGTAATGTTGTTTTTGTGAAAAAAAAATCGAGGTGATCGTGGGTTTTTGCTCATATCTCAGTTGTTTATGTACCGATGTTTCTGATTTTCAATACCGATCTACTCCCGAATATTTCTGATATTTTAATACCTTACCCGGGTCCAACCTATTTCGGGGGGCTTCAAAAAGTTGATTTCAACATACACACGGACAGACGGTCAGACGGACAGACTGACAGACTGACAGGGCTTAATCGACTCCCCTATTCATAAGCTTTCAGAAAATATATACTTTATGGGGTCGGAAATGAAAATTGTAGAAATTTCACACGGAATGACAAACCCTTTTTCACTGTGTGAAGGGTATAAAAAGAAGAAATTACAAAAAGAAAAAATATTTAAAATAAAAAAAAAATAATAAAAAAAATTACAAAAAAAAATGTTAAAATAATTTAAAAAAAATTATTAAAAATTTTTTTAAGAAAATTAAAAAAAAAAATAATAACAAAATATAAATAATATATTAAATAAAATAAAATTTTTTTGGCTCAGCTGGGATTCGATGCCACATTTATTCTAACCAGTATATACATATGTACGTATTTGATATGAGATGATTGGTGATACAAACAATTGTTATTGCATGACTACACGTTGTGAAGGGTATATAAGATTCGGCATGGCCGAATATAGCACTGTTACTTGTTTTTTATTATAAAAGAAAAACTAAAATTATATACATATATGTATATAGTTAAATATGAATTTATCAATATAAGTTATATCATTATACTTACCTTTGAATATATTATATTTACCTTTACATATTATACATACTTTTGAATTAAACTTACCGTTGAATTGTACCTACTTATAACTTATTAAAAAATAATGTAAAGTTGCCCATACTACCGTACGGTTTTGGTTGGAAATTTCCAACCGGTTTTTCGACAAATTTTCGGGTTATTATTCGCTATCTTTCCTCTAGTGCAAACCTTGGTTTAAATTGCTTATTTGTGCTCTTTTGGTGCGTGCAACTTCTACATAGTCATCAACTTTAATTATCTCAACAACAAAGGTAAATACATCCCAAATTGAAAAAATGGTAATTCTCTTGTATTTTATTTCTTTTCTCATTCCCTACAATCATAATAACTTTTTGAATTATTATAATTACAATCATATTAAGAAAACCACCCTCATTTCTTACCCTACAGTTTGGTGAATCTAAGGCAGATTGTTTATCATTTTGTGTGTGCCCCTCATACACAAAACTACACTATACGAAACATTGTTCGTTGAAATTATGTTAAGTTCCTAGAATTTTTATCCTATTTAATTTGGTAAAATCCTGATATAAAACCTAGACATGAGAAATACTTTTCCCTACAAAGTTGATCTAGCATGTCATCTATTCTTGGTAATGGGAATTTATCTGCTATCAGTTTCTTTTTCAATTGTTTGTAGTCTAATACGAGTCTCCATCATTTTATCTCAGAATTTTGGAGAGACTAAAAACTATATTAAATGAATTGGAGTGTTGTATTCAGAATATGAAGGTTTTATTATTTTGTCTTGTATTAGCTTTTTCACCTGTTTATTTATCTTTTCCTTATGTGCCTGTGGTATCCGGTAGTTCTTAAAGTATACCGGTTGCGCATTTTTCACTCACAACTTTTGCTCATAGAAGTTATTAGTTGTAATACTTATTGTCTCTAAACCGAAGACATCACTGTATGACTCACAAAGTTTAGTAATGGGTTTTTCAAATTGCTTCGGAAAATTTTTTTATTTCTGTTTTTCTGGGTGCTTCATTACATTGGTTTCTTTCAATTACATTATATTCAGAGAGGTTTTCAGTTTTTACTCTACTAGTTTTAAATGTGGTTATAGTGTTATTACTGTTCATAATACAAATAAATGCCTTGTTCGATTTCACCAATGTATTTGCAATAAATATACCTGGTACAATTTCCTGATTTGGACTTAAAAATTTATTTTATACTACCTAAAAGTTGTGAAGCATCAAATAATTTTTAAATGTTAGGTCGAAAAAATATGTGTCCTTTTAAATGAATTTTACTCTGTCCTATCACACACTTTGTTGTCTTTTTGTTAGTATTTATCCATTTTATCGAATTATCAGCCTGTGTCTACTAGTAGTGTTATATCTGTATTAGTGTTATCTATATAAATATTAATAAAAAAGCATAAATTGAGATTGTAAATTTTGTGATTCACTGTTCTGCTCTTTGCTGACCGCTAAAATTTTTCGAACTATTACTATCCGAAGCCATCGGGCGGACCTAGTTTCTAGTCCTACGATTTACATATTTCTGTTGGTTTCTTGTAGTATTATCTCTGTAATTATTTCTATTAAAATTATAGTTATTGTTGTTTGCCATGTTCTGTGGGTATTTATATGTATATTCCATGAATTATTTCTCCGGTAATTTCTAAAACTAGGCCTTTGAACGAAATGTAATATTGAATTTTGTTGCCCTGTTGCCTCTGCGAAACTATTTATAAATTTGCTAACAGCATCATTCATGCTGTTGAATTGGTCTGCCTCCATTATAACTTTTATCTTTTTATTGTGCAGTTATTAGTTTGAGCCTTTGCGGCTACTTGTGTAGAGCATCTACTTGTCAGTTCACATGGCAATCTGTCCGATATGTAAGCACTTTCTAGTGATTTCGTATGTGTTTCTATTTCCGAACAATAAGAATTCGCTGTCTTATTGCTTTGTCGTGTATTCATTATCTCTGCAGACAAAACCTTAAGGGATTTACCTTTAACATAATCTTCACCTATTATATTTCTAGCATTTAGCTTAGTCCTAATTAAAGACAGCAGTTTGTTCATTTGCTTTCTTTATAGAATCAATAAAGTTTTCTTAAGTTCTCGGGTTTTCCGTCAAACTCTATTATCAGCCTTGAGGCTGTATTTTCCGTTATTGGTTAAGGCATTTCCGTTTCTGTGTCGGTTTCTTCCTCTAAAATTGGTTAAAATTTCCCTGTATCCCTATAGATTAGGACAATTTCCGTATTAATTTTTAATGTCTACTCAATTGAATGGGGTACGTTTAGATTTATACTATATTTATCGAGTATCTTCACTAAATGGTCTCTTAAAGCTTATGATGATTATTATTATAATTATTGTGATAGCCCCCAATAAACCAACAATGATATTCAAATGATTCTTAACTGTCTCCGGGCGTAAGTATATAGGTGCTCTTATTTATACATTATATGATTTCCTAAACTTTTCTTTTCTCAAAGAAATTATCTGTTAAATTAAATTTCATTTCTACATATATACCTTATCTAAATCATTTGCCCTACTTGTATATTTTCTCTTATGTTTCGAATATATGTGGTATAAAAAGTTAATTATACCCTTCACACAGTGAAAAAGGGTATATATAGGTTTGTCATTCCGTGTGAAATTTCTACAATTTTCATTTCCGACCCCATAAAGTATATATTTTCTGAAAGCTTATGAATAGGGAAGTCGATTAAGCTGTCAGTCTGTCCGTCTGTCCGTGTGTATGTTGAAATCAACTTTTTGAAGCCCCCCGACATAGGTTGGACCCGGGTAAGGTATTAAAATATCAGAAATATTCGGGAGTAGATCGGTATTGAAAATCAGAAACATCGGTACATAAACAACTGAGATATGAGCAAAAACCCACGACCACCTCGATTTTTTTTTCACAAAAACAACATTACAACAACAACATACATACATACAAACGTGTATACTGGTTAGAGAAAACGTGGCATCGAATCCCAACTGAGCCAAAAAAAAATTTTTTTTAATTTTTTTTTAAAATTTTTTTTTTATTTTTTTTTTTATTTTTTTTTTTATTTTTTATTTAATATATTATTTATATTTTTATTATTATTTTTTTAAATTTTTTTTTATTTTTTGTTTGTTTTATATATATTATATACACAATAATTTTTTTTTTAATTTTTTTTTTAAATTTTTTTTTTAATTTTTTTTTTTAAATTTTTTTTTTTTTTTTAACATACATAGTGAATTTTTAATTTTACAATGGGACGTTTTTATATATGTATGTTTTTATATGCATGTACGTATATCATATGGGATGAATGGTGACACAAACCACTGTTATTGAATGACTACGCGTTGTGAAGGGTATATAAGATTCGGCAGGGCCGAATATAGCGCTCTTACTTGTTTATATTATTATGGTTATTATTAAGCAAATTTTTACGGTTTGAAGGTTAATTGACTGTTTCCTTATTTCTATTTCGTTCACTATGCTAGCATTTGCTTGATCTATGTTAGTTATTATGAAAAAATTAACTGTTTTCTCTTTATTTGTATTTATAATCTTATTTGGGTTCAAATATTTTCAATATTATCTTATATTTTCTCTATATTACTGTTTTTTCGTCATTAATCGTACTCCTAATTCTTTGGTGGTTGGATTCCTAATATATTCTTCTGAAGGTTTTCCATCTACAGTTAAATATATCCATAAGTTTCCCAAACTTCTTATTTCCTGTTCCAATGTTGGATTTTATGTTATACGTAATTCCAATTTATTGTATTCTTACTTTTATATCCTAATTTTCTTCTACCCATTACTAAAGGACCTTACAAAGTCTACAAATTATACAAACAATTTGTATTTGTAAATAAATAAAGGGTGGTTAAATTTTAAGGGCCGATGTTGAATATGAATCACACCTTAACATCAAGTTTTCTGCATTTTATTTGACATTTCTCAATTTGAGAATAACTCAATTTGAACCGTGGAAAGATGCACAATCGAGCAACGCACAGAGGAGTATTTGGCCTGAAAAGCTGGCCAAAAATACAAAACTGCATTTTAAGAAAACTTAAAAACTAAGTGCGCAGCTCGACAGACAACAATATTTTACATTATATTGTAAATTTTGAAGACTTTTAGTTGCGATTTGTAGCTCTGAGACCCTGCTAAAGTCAGGAAAGTGAAGAAAATTATGTAAGATTTAAATGTTTTTTTCGGCTTCTGGATGTTTATATGATTTTTTTTGCGGCTAAACGAGTATAGGTTAACAATCACTTTTTTTTCGCTGAAAGGTTTGAACAAAAGTTATTTAAAAAAGAAAAAAAATTTAAATATGTTGAATATTCATGTTGAAACAATTCGTTCAAAAGCTAAAAAAAAAATATACACTTTTTTTGGAAAAAAAAGAAGAGGTTTTAAAAAGTGAGGTTAGCATCTCTACGAATTATGTTTGCTACCACAATAAAATCTGGAATCTCTAATTTTAGAAACAAAAAACAAAGTGTGCGCAAGTTTGCGCCATTATTTTTGACGATTTTTTTAAATTTTCACATTTCTTCTATTTTTGCTCACCAGGCACTTTTACTTATACATTTACATCGTCATAAACTTTTATGTGTTTTGAATTATTGATTTCAACTGTTTTTCACATCAATTTTAACACTTTACAATGCTAATACCTGTCTATAATTATAAATTTGAAAAATTCTTTATTATCGATAATAGTTATTTATAAGGGAATGTCCCACACATTCACATAAGATATTTTTATATACCTGCTCTATAAAACATTATTTGTTAAAAAAATAAATAAACGTACCTAATAAGAATAATTATTAAAAGCATTAATCACAAAAATAAGTTTACAAAAAATAAATACAGGTACATAAAAAATACATGGGCACCCAGGTATCAGGCTACCATCCAACTGTCAGAAGAAGCTGCCCAGCCAAGAAATAAGCCCTTACGATTATATCGTACGAATTATTCGAGAAAATTCTGCAAAAGCGATACAAATCGAGATGTCTTGAATAGGTTATTTTTGAGCAGTGACCCTTTTATAAGCTGCAGTACGCAAAGAGAACGGAATAATAAAAAAGCTTTTTCATCAGAAACAATCACACTTCTTCTTCCTGACACTGATAATGCATCAAATAAGGATATACATACGACATAATAATTATTAAGGAATTTTTATTAGTTTAACTTTTCCGTATATTAAGTATTAAGTAATATAAAATAAATATAATTAAGACTTTTTTCATAAAAAAAATATTGTTTTATAAGAGCCTTACAATTTAAAAAATTTTTTTTTAATTATACCGTAAATCATACGTTTGCATGTATGTACATACAGTCTGTCAAATATAAGTTTAAACCTTTAAAATCAACATTTGTTAATTGAGTTTAACTATTTATACCGTCTTTTATTCTTTAGGAATGTGGCTTTTGGAAAAGTCTTAAAAGTTAAACTTGTTGGTTCTTTAATTTTTTTATAGCATTTGAAAACAAAAAATTTTACGAATTTTGCAGAAAAAATTTGTTTTCGCCATTAAATTTTTAATAACTCCTAAATAGTAATAGATAGAAAAGAAATGTGCGGGGTTAGTTTAAGCAGAATTTTTCGGTGCACTTTCTGATTCTCCTGCTATTAAAATCGGAGAACCAGTTTTCAAGTTATGACAAAATATATTAGGCAACCCAACGATTTAGGGGTGAAATATGTCACGCCTTTAAAAGAAAACCCTTACGTAGTAGAGAAAAACGGAAAACAGATTTGCATTGAGGGCATCAAAATCTATATAGTCCAAATACTTTTATTTCTAGGGTAGACAAAATTTTTTTTTGTTGCGCAGTGTACTTTTGTTGCGCAGTTTAAATTTTTCAAAATCTGCCACGACTTTTTATATCATATTATACCTAAAACTAGCAAAAAACTAAAACTTTTAATTCAAAAAGCACGTTTAATAATTTTGGCCAGCTTCAGGGCAAATACTCCTCTGTGCAACGCGTAATAGTTATTCAGGCTTATTATAAAAATAGGCGTTCAAATCAAAATGTATATCGTGCACTTCGTGATTTTTCCGGTCAATTTAATCGTTCAAATGTGCGTACAATCGGAAAAATCGTTCAAAATTTTGAGAAAACCGGGTCTGTAGGGAATGAAAAAACACCAGTGCATGCTCCTACAGCTCTTACTGCGGAAAATAATGCTGCTGTTCGCGATAGTGTGGCTGAGGAGCCGTCCACCTCAACTCGTCGTCGTGCCCAACAATTGCAAGAACTAAAGCCTCTTTACCATTCCAAACGTCGTCAATGGTCACAATGGTGGCAAGAAATGGCAACCGTGGATGATAAATTTTCGAGGAAAATTATTTTCAGTGATGAGGCACATTTTCACCTCAGTGAATTCGTCAATAAGCAGAATCGCCGCATTTGGGCGATTGATAACCCTAAATTGATTGTCGAAAAACTAATGCATCTACAAAGAGTGACTGTTTGGTGCGGTTTATGGGCTGGCAGTTAATGTAAGTGGTGTTCGCTATCGTGAGATGATAACGAAATTTTTATGACCCAAATTGGAAGAACAGGAATAGGACGGTGCCACTTTCCACACAGCTAACGGAACTATGGCTCGTTTGCGCGACAAATTCAATGGTCGTGTTATTTTATGTGGTGGCGATTTCAATTGGCCGCCAATATCATGTGATTTGACACCGTTGGACTTCTTTGGGGTTAATTGAAAGCATAATCAATAGTTTCTATAATTACACTGGTTTACAGCCAAAAAATACCAAGAACGCCACATGCCTAGATAAGTTAATTGGGACCTCCTGAACACGAAAAACGTTGTTATTTTTTTTCTAAGCACCGTTTTTTAGATAACGGTACTTTTGTGTTTTTCGGTGTATGGTCTCACTCAAACCCTTGTGGAGCCCAACCGAAAAGTCTGATTGAGATAAATGGCGTATCGTTGGAAAGGTAATTGAATGCCTTTTCCGCCAATATGCTGCAAATTTCTATCTGATAAGAAATGGCTGAGTTATGGCACCTCAAAGTTCAAAATTTGCCTATTTTTTACGTTTTTTTCAAAATTTTTCATTTTTACTTCGTTTTTTTTCTACGTTATAGTAAAGATCTGGAATGTTTTATTTTTTTACCAAATAGCTTATTTAATTACAAACATTTTAATCATAATTTGAAAAAAATCGGATAAAAAATAAAGTTTTTATTAAGGATTTTGTGGAACGACAATATTTTCATCTTCATTGCTTCATTTGCCTATTTTTAACGTTGCTCACACACTACATATATTCGGCGTCCATCAGTTTTTGGAATTTTAATTTAATTTTTTTAATTTACGCCGAATATAGAGTGTGAGCAATGAAGATGAAAATATTGTCGTTCCACAAAATCCTTAATAAAAACTTTATTTTTCATCCGATTTTTTTCAAATTACGCTTAAAATGTTGGTAATTAAATAAGCTATTTGGTAAAAAAATAAAACATTCCAGATCTTTACTATAACGTAGAAAAAAAACGAAGTAAATATGAAAAATTTTAAAAAAAACGTAAAAAATAGGCAAATGAAGCAATGAAGATGAAAATATTGACGTTCCACAAAATCCTTAATAAAAACTTTATTTTTTATCCGATTTTTTTCAAATTACGCTTAAAATGTTAATAATTAAATAAGCTATTTGGTAAAAAAATAAAACATTCCAGATCTTTACTATAACGTAGAAAAAAAACGAAGTAAAAATGAAAAATTTTGAAAAAAAACGTAAAAAATAGGCAAATTTTGAACTTTGAGGTGCCATAACTCAGCCATTTCTTATCAGATAGAAATTTGCAGCATATTGGCGGAAAAGGCATTCAATTACCTTTCCAACGATACGCCATTTATCTCGATCAGACTTTTCGGTTGGGCTCCACAAGGGTTTGAGTGAGACCATACACCGAAAAACACAAAAGTACCGTTATCTAAAAAACGGTACTTAGAAAAAAAAAATTACAACGTTTTTCGTGTTCAGGAGGTCCCAATTAACTTATCTAGGCATGTGGCGTTCTTGGTATTTTTCCAAATTAAAAATTTGTAAAGCAGTGTTATTAATGTTTTATTCAAAATCAACATCAGCTCTTAAAATTTCTCCACCCTTATATATTTTTATTATGTATATTATTTTTCAAACAAAGATCTTTAATTATAGCTTATTGTCTTGAGCGAAAATCGCTTACAAGACCTTTTTTTTATTTTTTTTTATTTATTCTTACTTGATATATTTTTATCTTAGTATTATTATTTTTTTTTTTTTTTGCTAAACAGAAAAATTGTCAACCGCGCGCCGCGGCGGTTAACGCCTATCGACCTATGAGTGCAGTTTGTTTATGCACTTCATGTAATTGAAATAATTACTTTTCTTTCTATTTTTGTTAAATCTTTTTGAGATGTGCTGAAATTAGTTGCTGCAATATGTCCACCCTGTTCCATATATTGGTTGTACCCTCCCACTTTGGTGACGGTGGTTTGTTCACCTCTCTCAATAGTAGTGCTTGTTCCCGCTTTAGTTCTCGCAAATAGTCGAGTCTTATCTTCGGCTTTGTTGTCTTCGGGATCTTTGGTTATTGTCCTACTTTTACTTTTTGTGCCACCTCCTGTACTCTTCTATTGACAAAACTTTCGGTCTTTCTCTTATACTGCTTATTGGCCAAGCAGCGTCTTCCTGCTGCGCTACTGACGAACCTTTTCGGCTTAATCCGTCAAGACAATAACTATTGTATAGTGCTATCTTTTTTACAAGCACTTTTAAGGTTGCATAAATATTTTTGGTGTTATGGGTGCCTTTTTATTTTAGCACGTTTCCAATTTTTAATAAGTCAATTTACTATCCTTGTTTGGGTGCTATTATAATCTAATACTCCAAAGGACTGGTATGATTGCCATGTAAATATGAAGATAACTCCGTTATTATTTTATTATTAAAATGTAACGAAATTAGTTTTGTTCTTGAAAGAGCGGATGAAACGCTCACTGTTAGCAAAAATTTAATTTTTATTAAAAATTATGTTTTTTTTTTGTTACGTAGATTGACCACAGTTTGCAAAACATGAATAATTTAAGGACGAGCTTATGTGTGCTTATAAACAAATTCTTAACCAACCTATAATTTCCAATGTGTCCTGGGCTCTTAATATTGTTTGCAAAAGTGTAACAGTGATCTCCTAAATTGGATACCAATTGCAATTATCTGAGCACAATAAATCAAATTGTTATGCGTGCAAAAACTTGTTCGAAAAAAAAAACGAAGAATAAAGTATATATAAGTGTTTCAAGTGCCTAGACTCCCAGCCCAGACTTGTCATCGGGTATTTCTCTTGAAAGTGATTTCATTGTTTGAATTGTGAAAGTGATTTCATTGTTTGAATTTAGGCCAAAAGTTTCATTGTTGCTATTGTAGAGCTTTCAGAACGCAAAGCAAAAGTTTTGGCTTAACTTATAAATACGAACCATCTGTTGGCATCTGGGGCAAAAGTCTATGCTGTGACAGTACTGCTACATCAACACAACTCAAAACCGTCGGTACCAGTTACCGAAAGCACTGAAATAAAAGAAACTACGAAGTATTGCAAAAACACGTTCTACAAAACGTTCAACACAACAAATATAAACGGACAATTTATTAATTTATTGTTTCCTTGCACAACAAATATTGCAAATATGTGTCTTATATGTGATTGGGACTCAAAATATAAATGAGACCAGTATTCAAGAAAGAGAATTAAACAAATACTCTAAAAGCAATATCGTTTAAAAGCCTTTATTACCGCAGGACTAAGTTTTATTGCCACCCTTACACATCAAACTGGGTATTGCAAAAAGCTTATTAAAAATCGTGGCAAAGCCACACGTAGTGCATTTTAATCTAAAATTGATAATTCCTTTATATTTAACCACGCTTATACCGCTAAATTAAAGGAAAAATATATTTTTTCACATAGTATTCGATGCAACAATACCGTTCTTTTGCGTAATTTTTACTCATAGTGAAAAATTTATCAAAAATTACCCAACTTTTTTTTATTTGTACTTTAAACTTTTAATAATGATAATGAAATATTTTATGATTAGATATAAAAATATTTTCTTTAATTACCAGAATGGTAAAATTGTCCCCAACAACGCAACAAAAATAGTCAACTATAATATCTTCAACGAAGATACGAAATCTATTTTCGAATCGATTTTATTAATTTTTCGATTGTATGTTATTTGGATGAATGATTCTATTGAGGATTTTAAATTTTTAATTGTGGAAAGAAAATTAATATAAATAAATTTAAATTTTTTATTTATAAACTTTAGAAAACGTAAAGAAATATTCACCACAAAGTGGAAAATTTACTTCATTTGAAAAATACATATTCCAATGAATTGCGTACTCTGGTTTTAATGATTCTAGAAAGTTATATACTTAGGGACGGATACCGAAGTAAACCTTCTCTATAAACGGGCCCTTTTTGGCCCCTTCGTTCCTCAGTGATTACAAGCACACCGAAAAATTATCACTGGCCTAACCGAGTTCTGTGCCGCCACAGGCGTTTGATCTAGACTATTGTGACTTCCAATTGCAGACTAATAATTATCCACAATCCTCATCACAGCGTCCTTCGTAATCGCCAGCATCTGCCTCAGACTAATTTCGACCATAGCACTAACGTCATGCAAATGTGATACTTGAAGTTACCAGGGAAGCCCAAGATCCTCTGACTATATCCGACTACCCTAACTGCTTTTCCGAGAAGGGGCTTCCTGAGCACCATATATGCCTGTGTACATGTGGTTGTTTCTATGCGCCTATTTAGGTTCGATGATTGCACCCATCCATACTCCGCACGCATCAAATCACACATTGGTTATCAAGTGCAATTGAATCCTTTTAACATATACTTGGTTCTATAGCAGTTGATTTAACTCGTTAAGCAACCCCAGTATCTCTACCTGGTATACCGACATGTCTTCCTCCAGTCTCAAGAAGCAGGACAGATTCAGCTCAATTGATTGATTCCCAGCTCCTGCTCATCTGTCCTTAAGTAAAGCATCAGTAGAAATAACTATCCAGGTACACATTGTGTATGGATCTATTCGCTATAAGCGTGTTATGTAGTCTCCCGGCCACCCTCATCTTCTTCTGAATATGGTGCTATGCCGCGAATCGCACCCAAAGCGACAGCATGTTGCATCCCTTTCCATCCGCAAACAGATCTTGAGGCGGCGATATTAGCACAGCCTCTATTGTCTGTGTAGGTGTAGTATCCCGTTTAGGTTAATTGTCATCTGTGTAAACTGCTTCCATCAAACGAAAGATGCGTAAGTAACCACGGGTCTCACCATCGACGTGTAAATCCAATATGCGGAATTTCCCACTTACTAAAAAGTTATTAAGAATTTAATATATGCATAGGCAATATTAAAATACATATTCGAAAACAACGGTAAAAAATTGTTTATGCCACCAACTTTGTGCTCCGGTCCAGCTTGTGTAACCCAAATCTTGTTTTATAAGTAAACATAGCTTTACTAACTTAAACTTTGAAGACAAGTCATAACATTAAGTCTTAATTAAATTATTTTTTATTTGTTTTAAGGTTTGGTGAACTGCTAATGAAAGAAAATGATTTTAAGCAAGCTAAGCAATGTTTTAAAGATGCATACGACAGTTTTGTACAAATTCATGGGCATAGAAATGAAGAAGCTGTCATAATTTTAAATAATTTAAGTGTTGCTTGCTTTCATGTAAGTACCTTTTAAATATGATAAGCGTGTTTTACTTTGTTAAAAATTTGCTTCAAAATGTTTGAATATTTTATTTAAATATTTTTATTAAATGATTAAACTACAAAATTTTTATTTAGAATACTTTTTTTTAATAACTTTGGCTAATAAATCTATTGTATCCGTATAACAAATTTAACTCAGATTTAGTATACTTTACCTGAGATGCAAGTGTATATGTATATAAACAGCTTTGACAATCCGCTTATAACTGCTACAATACTTATTTCCGATCATATTATGTATGTCTTCTGAAGCCTTATTAATAGAGAAGTCGACTAAGTGATATACATATATATATAGGTATATAACCGGATATTTTATTTTCATTTATCTTTTCTTTTTTTTAAGCAAAAGGGCGCTTTATTCCAAAAAATTATGACAAAAACAAGTAAGAGTGCTATATTCGGCCATGCCGAATCTTATATACCCTTCACAACGTGTAAACATGCAATAACAGTAGTTTGTATTACCATTCATCTCATATGGAATACGTACATATATATAAAAAACATACATATATAAAAACATCCCATTGTAAAATTAAAAATTAACGTATGTATGTTAAAAAATAAAAAAAAAAACAAATAAAAAAATTTAAAAAAACAAATTTAAAAAAAAAATTTAAAAAAAAATTAAAATATAAATAATAAATATAAAACAAAAAAATAAATAAAAAAAATTAAAAAAAATAAAATATATAAATACTATAAAAAATAAAATAAAAAAAAAATTTAAAAAAAAATTAAAAAAAAAAATATAAGAAAATAAAAAAAATTTTTGGGCTCAGCTGGGATTCGATCCCACGTTTACTTTAACCAATATACAAGTTTGTATGTAAAAAAAAATCGAGGTGGTTGTGGGTTTTTGCTCATATCTCAGTTGTTTATGAACCGATGTTTTTGATCCGATCAACTCCCGAATATTTCTGATATTTTAATACCTCACCCGGGTCCAAGCAATTTCGGGGGGCTTCAAAAAGTTGATTTCAACATACACACGGTCAGGCGGACAGACTGACAGAGCTTAATCGACTTCCCTATTCATAAGCTTTCAGAAAATATATACTTTATGGGGTCGGAAATGAAAATTGTAGAAATTTCACACGGAATGACAAACCTATATATACGCTTTTTCACTGTGTGAAGGGTATAACAAGTAACAGTGCTATATTCGGCCGTGCCGAATCTTATATACCCTTCACAACGTGTAATCATGCAATAACAGTTACGTATAAAATATAAAATACGTACATATGGGCTAATCCGAAAATTTTTAAACCAAAGGCAGAAATTTAAAGTTGCCCAAAATCCAAATGTTTGTTAATGGAATAATAGGATACATATTCAAGCTTTAAAATATATAAGCAATAAGGTTTTACGGTGGTTTGTTTGTCCTTGGCAGAGGCTAACCTAAGCGTACCTCTTGCTTTCATTTATTTTTGTAAAAAAAGGGTATTTTTCATGGTCAAAAAAGTGGGCAAAACGGTCCTTTCAGTATTAAGCGTTTAGCAAAACTTTAATTTGTTTAATTTTCTTTTATTTAAGATAAAAATCATATTTGTAAGTTATCTAATACATATTAACAATTTGGACTAAAAATGGGTACACTGTGTGTAACGTCCGTAACGGAAAATAGGGTTTTTTAAGTTTAACAGTGTTGCGGCTAATAGCGATATGCTTTGTTCAAAAAAAGTTTTAACAGCGCTCAAACTATCGTTAAATAAAACACTGTTTATTTTATGTATACTACTTTAAATATTACTTAACTTTTTATTAAAATGTTTTATTTAATCTTGGGATAAGGACACGTGAAGGTCAAGAGCGCTTTAAAATTATTTTGTTTGAACGTTCGCTTCTTGGCTTTGATAAAAACCGTCTGGCGACAATTGTTTCTGTTTTTAAAAATGCGTACAAAAGAAACAAGTGACTTTAAAAACGTGTTCCGTTATCCCGTTATATTTACATTAGTAATGGTACAATTACAAATGCGTAACATTGCGTATAAAGAAGAAAATAAGAGGGAATAAATGGATTAATCTCAAGAGAGGTTATTAATAAATGCAGGGCTCGAAAAATTGTTTGTCTTTTTTGACATTGCGGCAACAGTTCCCTCCTCCGTAAGCGAGTTTGAAAAGTCGAGCTTACTTTCAGAGCCGCCACTCACGTCTAAGATTGCCAATTTTGCTACTGGTCTTTCCAGTATGCTGCTCTTCGTTTTTATGGTTGCTCTTCTTACCTGTCCATCTTTGGCCACCACTGTGTTAATTACCATGCCTTTAGGCCATTTGTTTCTATGCAGGTGTGGATCCACGATAACAACTACGTCACCAACTTTTATAGGGGGTTGTTTGCTAAACCATTTACTTCTTCGGGAGATAATAGGTACGTATTCCTTTAACCATCTGCGCCAGAATTTGTCGGCGAACTCCTGCGTTTTGTACCAGCGTTGTCGGAGATCAATGTTTTCCTTCGGGATCGGTTTGTAACCGTTCGATGAACCAATCAACAGGTGGTTAGGCGTGATGGCCACGTCGTCGCTATGTTCAAGCGACACAAAGGTAAGCGGACGGCTGTTGATGATAAATTCTGCTTCACATAACGAACTGTTTACGCTCTCGTCGTTAAATTTCATGTCGGGGCTGATGTCGTATATAACTGTTTTTATTGATCTAACTAACCTTTCCCAAACGCCGCCCATGTGTGGCGCAGCTGGTGGGTTAAACTTCCATTTTATTTGGTCGAACGTAGTTTGAATTTTTTAAAAATTTACGTTTTGCAGTTGACCGCATATAATTTTTTCCACTGCCTTAAAATTCGTCCCATTGTCGGAATAAATTTCTCTAGGCGAGCCACGTCTAGAAATGAAATTTCTTATGGACATGATGCATGAGCTCGTGTCCAGGCTATAGGCTACTTCAATGTGCACGGCGCGAATGCTTAAGCATGTAAATATAACGCCCCACCTTTTCTCACGTCTTCTACCGACTGTTACGTAGATAGGCCCGAAATAGTCCACACCAACAAAGGTAAACGGTCGTTCAAATACACCGAGTCTTGCTGCAGGCTGCGTTGCCATTTGTGGTACTTGCGGGGTGGCGAGTTTTATTTTGCACCATTGACATATACGGCGTACTTTGCGAAATAGAACACGTAAGTGAGCAATGTGGTACTGGCTTCTTATTTCATTTAGTGCAGTTTCGTGTGCTTGATGAAGAAACTTTTCGTGGAAGTGGCGTACTATTAAAAATGTCACGTAGTGGTTTTCGGGTAGAACTATTACGTCTTCGCGATTAGTTAGGTATTCCACTCTTCCTTGGCATCTTATTAAACTGTGTTTATCTACGTAAACATTTAGGGTTATTAATTTGCTTGTTTTTTCGATGGGGTTACCACTTGTCAGGCGTAATATTTCATGACTATATTCACTATTTTGTGCAAACCTGAATAAAAATACTTGGGCCATTTCAATCATTGTGCAGTCAACCTCGTGGGCCTTTTTAAGGGTTTCTTTACTGGTCATTTGTTTGAGCTTGTGGCAGTATAATATAAACGTAGCAACTGCACGATATAAACGCTTCCAAGATGAGAAATATTCAATGTTTAGCTTTACGTCAGTAACTTTTTTTATTAGCCATACGTTTCGTTTAATTTCGCTTTCACTTAGTTCTCCTAAATCGTCGCATTGCGGCCATTCGTTCTGATCAGTACGTAGAAAATCTGGTCCAGTAAACCATAAATTTGTATTTGCTGACGGTAGGACCTTAGTGGCTAAATCGGCTGGATTTTGCTTCGATGGTACCCACCTCCATTGGTTGACACTTGTAAGTTCCAGTATCTCACCAACCCGATGCATGACGAATTGTTGGAATATTGTTGGGTCTATTTGCAGCCATTTTAATACCGTTTTTGCGTCGCTCCACCAGAATTGTGAATTAATTTTAATACACTCTATTTGGGTTATTGTTTTTGCCAGTCTTGCACCAAACAAGGCGGCTTGCAGCTCTAACCTTGGCACTGAGAGTGGTTTTAGTGGTGCCACTTTGCTCTTGGCGGCAACAAGGCTGACAGTTATTATGCCCGTCTTTATTATGCGAAGGTAGCAAACTGCTGCATATGCGTCTTCGCTAGCATCCACAAAAGTGTGCAATTGAATTTCAATTCAGAGTAGAAACGAGGAATACGTGTAGAAGTTATTAGCGGAACTGTAGACTTCCATTTGCACCATTTTTGGTTTAACGATTCAGTCAGCTGTTCATCCCAGGTTATACCAGAGCGCCATATCTCTTGAAGGAGTATTTTTAACCCAACAGTGAAGCATGAGACGAGCCCGAGAGGATCGAATATGGACATTAGCACCTGCAGGGTTTCCCGTTTAGTAGGTATAATTGGTTCATTCAGTACGTCGCGGCGCAATCTTGCAAACCTACAAATATATCTAAATTCGTCGTTATTAGGGTCCCAATACATACCTAATATTTTAGTGGTAGTGCCCCAATCCTTTAAAGTTTGCTCATTTGGTGATTCGGTCTGCAGTTGACTTAAAACTTTCTTTGAATTTGATGACCAGTTATGCATCTCGAATCCGGCGGCGGCGTGAATCTTTCGTACGAGTGTTGCCAATTTTACTGCTTCATCCTCATTTGGAGTACAATCGATAAAGTCATCGACATAATGGTTTTTCTGAATTGCTTCAACTGCCCGTGGGTACTTGTCCTTATATTGCTCTGCGTTTTTGTCGCGTACGAAATGGGCAATACAAGGCGCGCAACATATTCCGAAAGTTAACGCTCGCATAACGAAAGTGCTTGGCTGATACGGTTTATCATTTTTGTCGTACCATAAAAGACGTTGTGCGTGTATATCGCTTTCAGTTACGTTTATCCTGTGAAACATCTCTGAGATGTCACTACAAACGGCTATTTTGTCTCTGCGAAACTTCAACAGTATTTCAACTAAGGGGTTTAATAGGTCTGGCCCAGAAAGCAAAAAATCATTCAGCGACCCTCCCTTAGACTTTGCGGCCGCATCCCAGACAAGTCTTACCTTTTCTAGTTTGTTTGGATTAGTTACAACGAATACTGGTAAATACCATGTTTTGTCGTGGTGTATTTCCAAATCTTTTGGTGTTAGCTTTACGGCGTATCCCTTTGAAACAAGATTATCAATTTGCAATTGAATTGTAGCTCTTACCGTTGGATCCTTTTTTAATCTTTTTTCTAGGCACTCTAAACGATTAAATGCATGTTGGTAGCTTTCTGGTAGCGGTATGTCTTTGTTACGCCATAGCAAGCTGGTTTCATAATGATTATCAATTTTCTTGTACGTTTGTTGCAAAATTTCTAAGGCTTTGTTGTCATCAGACGAGAAGATTTGTCTGTGCTGAGTGGCTTCAAGGGAAAAAAACTCTTTTACCATATCATGTAACTTTTTGTACCCCAGTTGACAGTCACACGTATGCACGTTAACACGATGTGCAGTGACGTCGTTATTATTACCTCCTTGCAGTGTCCATCCGAGACGGGTTTTTGAAGCAATAGGTTGATGCCATGAGCCTTCCTTAATTTTTAGAGGGATTGCCAGTTTCCAGTTGTTAGCCCCAATCAACAGTGCTGGTTTAGCGTTTTTGTAAGACTGTATGGGTAGTTTTTTAAAGTGGGGGAATCTTTCTGAGATTTCCCTGGCGTTGACCGTCTGAGTTGGAAGACCTAAATTTGTAACGGTATGAACACCTTTAAGACAAAACTTTTTATTGTTATTAATATTTGAAATTGTAAGAGATGTATTTATTGACTCATTTTCTACACGTGTGGTGTTGCCCGTCCAACGTAGACATAGGGGGTCAGAGTTGCCTGTTAGTCCAAGCTCGTTAAACACATCCTTATCTATTAACGTTACAGATGAACCCTCGTCAAGGAAGGCAAAAATTACCTTGGTCTTATTACGAGTATGCACATTTATTGGAATTATTCTAAAAAACGGTTGAGCATCATCTTTATTGTTTCCGTGTGTATTTACAACTGTACTAGAAGAACTACTTTCGACGTCGCCCAGCATTGTACTATGTTGTGTGGCATTCATCATTTTGTGCAGCAAAGGGTTGTGCTTATACTTGCACCCTTCTACTCCACATTCTTTGTTTAAAAGGCATTTACGTTTGTGCGTTCCCAGACATTGTCGACACATGTTTTTCAATCTCACACATCCCCATTTTTCATTAAGCGACATATTTTTGAACACTTCACATTGCACTGCTTTGTGGCCGATGGCATTACAAATAATACAAGTGGTACTTACAGCGTTTTTTTAGCACTGTTATCCTCAGTGCTGCTTTTTTCGTAACAATGAGCGTTTACTACTGCGCTCGATTTGCCAAATAATGGGGTGACTGTGCTAGCAGCTTCTGCGACGTGGTATAACCAGTCGCTAAATGCTTTCACTACGGGGACCAGTTCATCCTTGGGCTGCATCGCCCAACTCAATTTGTGGTTGTTGGGGAGTTTATCTATCAGTTCTTTTACTAATAGAGGGTTATTTAGATGTGGTTGCATTTGACAGCCCTCCATCGTAGCACATATATTTCGAACGCACATTGCGTACTCTATGAGTACGTCTAGTTTGTCTTTAATTGGTGGGAAACTTCTCGCCTTAGCGATCATACGGTCTAAAATGTGTTCTGGTCTTCCGAAACATATACGTAACGTTTGAATTATTTCGGGGACCATATGAGGTAAAAGTAACTTGTTTTTAACCATCTCGAGGGCTTTTCCTTTAAGGCAACGTTGTAGCCTTATTAAATTTTCGGCGTTTGTAAAGCCAGCAACGGCGGTGCTGTTTTCGAAACAGCTTATAAAAAGTGGCCAACTCTCAGGATCACCATTAAAAACTGGCAGTTGTTTTGAGATGGCATGCCTTGCAGCTACTTGCGTCGGTGTTGGTCCTGTTGAATTGTTTTGGACCATTGTAGTATCCGCATTATCTGGCACAATTTGGCTGTATGGTGTTGGCGCGTTAGCTTTGGATAGTATTTTGTACTTTGTTTCCAAATACTGTCGTTTAATACTCATCTCTTCCTCCAACTTCTGTATTTCTAAATTGTGTTGGCGCTCAATACCGTTTTGATACTGTGTGTTGGCGTTAGTTGCACATTGATAGTAAGGAAGAAATCCACTCGGTTGTGAGTAATTTAACGAAACATTAGGTTGTGGTATTTGCAGCTGTTGTAATGACGACGTTGTAGTTGGATTATAGCCAGACTGATATGACATTATAGGGATAGTGTAAATCGAGGGTATCGGTGCCAATATCTGCGGTGCAGGTATTGCGGGTGCCTTTGCTGTTGCTACAGAGTAGGAAATTATGTTTCCTATTGCATGTGCTGGCTGACAATAACCTGCGCTTGATTGCGGCAAGTTGATAAGTACTTGTTGATTTACACCGTGTATTGGTGCCTTTTCACTTATTGTTGTAGGGGTAGACGAATGCGGTGCTGAATTTCCAACAGGTATGGACGATACGTTTTGACAGCTTTCCCAACTCCAGCTTACGTCTGCGACATTACTGTCAACGCCGACACAACCGAAAGGGTACCATTGGTCGCAGCTGTCGCACTGTACCATATCACTAGTGTCTTTCTCTTGGCACTTTTTGCAGTTATGATCATTCTTTTTTTGCAGATTATTCATATTTTTGTTCATTTTTATTTGGAAATCAAAATAATTTTAAAGAAATGTTGCGGCTAATAGCGATATGCTTTGTTCAAAAAAAGTTTTAACAGCGCTCAAACTATCGTTAAATAAAACACTGTTTATCTTATGTATACTACTTTAAATATTACTTAACTTTTTATTAAAATGTTTTATTTAATCTTGGGATAAGGACACGTGAAGGTCAAGAGCGCTTTAAAATTATTTTGTTTGAACGTTCGCTTCTTTGCTTTGATAAAAACCGGCTGGCGACAATTGTTTCTGTTCTTAAAAATGCGTACAAAAGAAACAAGTGACTTTAAAAACGTGTTCTGTTATCCAGTTATATTTACATTAGTAACGGTACAATTACAAATGCGTAACATTGCGTATAAAGAAGAAAATAAGAGGGAATAAATGGATTAATCTCAAGAGAGGTTATTAATAAATGCAGGGCTCGAAAAATTGTTTGTCTTTTTTGACATTGCGGCAACAAACAGAATGAATTTTAATAATTTTGTTTTCCAAACTAGCTTTATAAACAGAGTTTTTTATGCACTTTAATCTGATGAAAAACAAGTAAGAGTGCTATATTCGGCCATGCCGAATCTTATATACCCTTCACAACGTGTAGTCACGCAATAACAGTAGTTTGTATCACCACTCATCTCATATGAAATACGTACATTCATATAAAAAACATACATATATAAAAACATCCCATTGTAAAATTAAAAATTAACGTATGTATGTTAAAAAAAAAAAAAAATTAAAAAAAAAATTTTAAAAAAAAGTTAAAAAAAAATTTAAAAAAAAATTTTAAAAAAAAAAATTTTTTTTTAAATAATTAAAATATATATAATAAATATAAAACAAAAAAAAAATAAAAAAAAAAAAAAATTAAAAAAAAATAATAATAAAAATATAAATAATATTTTAAATAAAAAATAAAAAAAAAAAATAAAAAAAAAATTTAAAAAAGAATATAAAAAAAAATTTTTTTTGGCTCAGCTGGGATTCGATGCCACGTTTTCTCTATCCAGTATACACGTTTGTATGTATGTATGTTGTTGTTGTAATGTTGTTTTTGTGAAAAAAAAATCGAGGTGGTCGTGGGTTTTTGCTCATATCTCAGTTGTTTATGTACCGATGTTTCTGAATTTCAATACCGATCTACTCCCGAATATTTCTGATATTTTAATAGCTCACCCGGGTCCGAGCGATGTCGGGGGGCTTCAACATACACACGGACAGACGGTCAGACTGACAGGGCTTAATCGACTCCCCTATTCATAAGCTTTCAGAAAATATATGCTTTATGGGGTCGGAAATGAAAATTGTAGAAATTTCACACGGAATGACAAACCTATATATACCCTTTTTCACTGTGTGAAGGGTATAAAAATAAATACCTTTATTACACTTTTTTTCTTAAATATAAATAACAAAGTGTATAACGTCCGTAACGGCATGAAAATACCCAAAAATTTTATTTTATTATTATGAGGTGGAAGTAAGTGTTTATAATGGATTTTCATCTGCTGAATCTGAATATGGGCTTAAAATTGCCCTAGGTTGCCGAGAATCCGAAAAACTGCACCTCAAAGTAACAAAAAGTGTGTTTAATTAACATGCGATCCCCCAATCTGCAACTTAAATTGAGATGAATTTCAAATTCTTCTGAAACCTAAAATAATTTCTAAAAATCAATACTTAGTTATCAATAACCATGTTGTAAACCGCAACCCCCATGTCCCTCTTCAAATATTTGGCGGTACGCCCATGCATGCAATGTTTAAGTACTGGATTTTACGTTAGAAATTAGGAATTTTTTTACGATTTACTTCGCATGGAAAAGGAGCGGTGGACGGTGTTGGTGCTGTTGTTAAGCGGAAAGTTTGGCAACAGTTTGGTAGACAGAATGAGGTTATGTATGGAACAATATATCGTGCAGATGGCCGCCGCGGCTTTGCTGGCACACACGCGATCTTTTAATGAAATTTTCAATGACCTTTTTGCATAAATGCTGCGGTATTTTATTAATGCAGCGTCCAATTTCCTCTTTTAAGGCTTGAGTCGTCGTCGGCTTATTCGCGTAAACCATCGACTTCAAAAAACCCCAAAGAAAAAAATCTAAAGGTGTTAAATGACACGATCTAGGCGGCCAATTCTGGTCTCCAAAACGCGAAATAACACGACCGAGAAATGACTGATGCAGCAATTGAATTGTTTCTCTGTCTGTATGACATGTGGCGCCATCTTGTTGAAACCACATGCCCTCCACATTCATTTCTTCAATTCTAGGCAAGAAAAAACTTTGGAGACACCAATTTGCTGAGCTCAGTGTCGAATTGAGGTGGATGGAGTTTGAGCGACATCATCACGTACAGCTGCGACATTATCGGTCGATCGACCTGGTCGAAGGCGCGTTGTTGTCTTTACATCACTAACAGACCCAGTTTCGGCAAATTTATCCATTAATCTCTTTACAGTTGACTCTTTTGGAGCATTATTGTGACCCCAAATTGATAGCAATTTGCGAACTGTAGCCGCAAAACTTTCACCATTTTGGTAAAACAATTTCACAATGAGAATGCGTTGTTCATTCGTGTAGCGCTCCATTTTTACTAACCTCGTACCTTCTACTAGCAAACAATAACAATTGTTCAAATGTCAAACAATGACACTTCGAATGGCGCCAAATTTAAAAATTGCGTTCTAGTTGGGACACCCGATAGTAAAAGCCCAAAATCTCATTTCAAAAAACGCTCCAGATTTCCACAAATTAGCAAAAAAAATATAAATGGTGTTTTCTTAATTTACGTTGATAAAACTTATGTCAAAACTATATCTGACGAAATATCAAAAACATGGATAAATGTAAAAAATTTTCCAGCTGTGAATTGAATAAATAAATAAATCATATCATTATTTTTCAGGCTTTTCCAATGACAGCACTATAAAAGTAGCTCGAACAGCTGCGTCTATTAAGCATAAAATACAATGTTTAACAGTTAAATAAACAAATAAATAAATGAATATAAGCTAATATAAGAATAATGAAATATTCTATATTTTTTTTAACTCACAAATTAATAACACTGCTCTGCAAAAAATAATTTTTTGTCTTCCCATTTAATAAAACTATGTGGACTATATGGATTTTAACGCTCTAAACTCAAATCCGTTGTCGGTTTTTTTCCATCAGATCGGGATTTTTTTTATGGGCGTGGCAAATTTTTCCCCTTAAATTAGTCAGGTATGGAGACTTATTTCATCCTAACTCGAGAATCAGTCATCCGATTTCCAAAAATAAAACACCAAAAAATGTGTAATAAAATTGTATTTATTTCAGTGGAATACAATTTTTCTTTATCTCTTACAATTTTGGAGTTATTTAGAAATTAATGGAGAAAAAAAATTTTTCGTGCAAAATTCGTAATATTATTCAATTTAAAAATGGATTTAAAAAAAATATAAGGCAAATATTCAATATTTTTAACTTTTTTCGAAGAGCTACTTATCTTGGAAATAAAAAAAAGCCATAAACCATAAAAATCGGTTAAAAAATGTAGACTTTATTGTCAATTTACCGCAGATACCCAATATTGACCAAATATGTGTAATGCAGCAAACAACGTCAGAGTGGGCGCACTAAAGCGCCTTGTAGCAACAATGAATGGCAACTATTTACTTCTATCTATTTTCGTACAACAAATACAAGCAAAAAATTTTGCCAGATTGTAATTTTGTAGCAACGCCTCGCTTAAAGCACCCACCCTGTCGTCACCCGTAGATAACTTCAAATTACAATAAAAAATCAAAATATTTACAGACTATTTTATTTAAAATAACACAAAATGTTTGTTAATAACACTGGTTTACAGCCAAAAAATACCAAGAACGCCACATGCCTAGATAAGTTAATTGGGACCTCCTGAACACGAAAAACGTTGTAATTTTTTTTTTCTAAGTACCGTTTTTTAGATAACGGTACTTTTGTGTTTTTCGGTGTATGGTCTCACTCAAACCCTTGTGGAGCCCAACCGAATTAAAATAAGTAATTAAATAAGCTATTTGGTAAAAAAATAAAACATTCCAGATATTTACTATAACGTAGAAAAAAAACGAAGTAAAAATGAAAAATTTTGAAAAAAACGTAAAAAATAGGCAAATTTTGAACTTTGAGGTGCCATAACTCAGTCATTTCTTATCAGATAGAAACTTGCAGCATATTGACGGAAAAGGCATTCAATTACCTTTCCAACGATGCACCATTTATCTCGACTTTTCGGTTGGGCTCCACAAGGGTTTGAGTGGGACCATACACCAAAAAACACAAAAGTACCGTTATCTAAAAAACGGTACTTAGAAAAAAAAAATTACAGCGTTTTTCGTGTTCAGGAGGTCCCAATTAACTTATCTAGGCATGTGGCCTTCTTGGTATTTTTCCAAATTAAAAATTTGTAAAGCAGTGTAATTATTAATTTGTATGTAGGAAACATTGTTAAAATAAAAAAGTAGCTTAAGCTGCCCATGCTCTTTTGTCCACATCATTCAATTTCGTTCTGTAGACCTAGTCCTTCATAAGCTGTCATATATGTGGACCTACAAATATGCCTTCTTTTACCTTAGCATCTCTGATTGTAGAAAATTTGCTCTTAATGTATAGAAAGGCTTCACCATCCTTGTTCATTGCTTTGACAAAATTTTTCATTAGGCCTAGCTTTATATGAAGAGAAGAGTTTGTTCCTTTTGTTTTAAAGGCTCTTCTGCTATATCTTTTATTTTCCTGGAATAAAATTTACTCTTTTCGGTCAAATTTTAACATTGTAGTGTTTTTCTTTTGCGCGGCTATCCCATTTACATAAGAAGCAATAAAACTTAGTATATCCACTTTGCAATATATTTAACAATGCTACGACTTTAAAATCTGCAGATTCCATGACTAATGTGATTATTTAATTTTTTGTAGTATCATCTTCATGCTACAATAGTTTTCTTTCATATTTCTTGCATACGCGAGTGGGACCAATGGAAATTTGTTACCATTGTGAAGTAAAACTTGTCTTGGATGAATTAATAACAAGCCGCCAATCCTGAGATTTATGACTGAAACACAGTTGCCGCGAAAGTCCATCAGCATTATCGCAAAATATCAAACCTTCCTCTTTGCTGAAATATATTAAAAATGGTTGTTCTTTATTTCGAAAGTAAGAGACGTTAACGTCCGTTTGCACTAAACTCCATTCTTTTCATTGGAATACAAGAAGCTCAGACTTGGTTTTTTTAAAGCCTTGATTTACAAACTAAGTTATTCATATCAGTTTAATTCGGAAAATAAGGTGTACTCGTTGGACTTCCAAATGAATGCGAAGAAACACCCATGCTGGCGTAAGTGGATTCAGTTGCTGCAGAAAGCCCATCTTATTCATCCGCTGTAGGAGGCAATGGAGGTAAAATTTTACCCAAACCCAAAATATCGGCAATAAGTATCTTTAAGCTTGGAAGATATTGTCTCCCGTTGATAACTTAAAGTTAGATCGCCACATACGTAACAAAATAAATTTAGAGATTTGTTACAAATCCTTGACATTTTGTAATATGAAAGCGTTTGTGGATTCTTTAATTGCTTTATTTCTTTACACAATAACAAAGTACACTATAAGATCTATTTACTGGTGCAGATTTTAACCGCACGATATTCAAATTAAAGTGACTCACTTATTGTCCATCAGCTTCTATACATACAATAAATACTATAATCGACCCTAATGTTCTTAATTTGAAATCACAGGTAATTGAAAAATACTATTTTAAATATTAATTCCAAGAACTATGTAAAATACCGTTGTACTTTAGTTCAGTGCTATTCAACCTTTTTGGCTCGTGTACCACTAAATTCACGACAAACGTTTCGCGTACCACCAAAAAAAATATAATGTAAACAATTTTAAATGTTTGGAAATGTGTACAACAAATTCGTATTATTGTTCTCAGTTGTGCGTTTGTTTATATCGAGGAAAACAAAACACACACATTTTAAATTAACAAGCATACTCTTTTGCTTTTGGTTGAACGAATATTTTACTTTGCTCATTCGTTTATTGGTATGGTTATCATTCGCTTACGTTTGTTATTTTTTATTAAATGTAGATGACAGTGTTACTTAAATTTAAAAATTCAAAATTTCACAAAAAAGGTATACTTTTAGGATGATTTTTCTTTTTGTTTCCAATTACAAAATAGAAATCGTTAAAATTTTAAAAGGTTGAATGGCACTGCTTTAGTTCCATTACCTGCTCACATAACGAAATGTTACATAAGTATATCATAAGTAAGGCTGGTTGCATTACAATATTGGGTACCTGCGGTAAATTGACAATAAAATCCACACTTCTTAACCGACTTTTATAGTTTATGGCTTCTTTTATTTCCAAGATAAGTAGCTCTTAGAAAAAAGTTTAGAATGTTGAATATTTGCCTTCTATTTTTTTTAATTCCATTTTTAAATTGAAAAATATTACGAATTTTGCACGAAAAAAATTTTTTCCAAACCGATAAGAGATAGAGAAAAATTGTATTCCATTGAAATAAAAACAATTTTGTTACACATTTTTTGGTTTTTTATTTTTGAAAATCGGATGACTGGTTCTCGAGTTAAGATTAAATATGTGTCCGTACCTGACTAATTTAGGGGGAAAAATTTGCCACGCCCATAAAAAAAAATCCCGATCTGATGGAAAAAAAAACCGACAACGGATTTGGGTTTAGCGCATCAAAATCCATATAGTCCACATAGTTTTATTAAATGGAGGATTTTGCTGCAGAGCAGTGTAATTACAAGGTTAAAAAGATTTTTAAATACATGAACGTTTTTTATAATATAAATATGTATATTATACACAATTTGGTTTAATGTAAAAAGTGTAACGTCCGTAACGTAACGTCCGTAACAGACAAAAATTTAGATTTTTGTTTAACGGGACTACTTAGCCTTCTTTTCTAAGCTGGATTGATATTGTCATATATCCCACTTAATTTCTTGTATATGGACTTTTTTTGGTTTATTATGCAAAATTAGCTAAAAAATGTGCAAATGCACATAAGCCTCAAAATCGACTTCCGTTTTTTGTAACGTCCGTAACGGAACTTTAAGCTAGCATAACTTTTTTTCAAAAACAGTTAAGTTTTAAGTTTAAAACAAGCTTGAACGTACTCCCAAAGAACTGCATTTTGCGAAAAATTTCATGAAAATATTCCAATGTGAACGCAAGCTGTGTTAATCTCAACAAGCAAATTTGCGTGCGAATGTAACGTCCGTACTGGTTAGAATAAATGTGTCATCGAATCCCAGCTGAGCCAAAAAAATTTTATTTTATTTTATTCAATATATTATTTATATATTATTATTTTTTTTAAATTTTTTAAAAAAAAAAATTTAAACAAATTTTTTCCAATTTTTTTTAATTTTTTTTTGTAATTTTTTTTTTTTGTATGTTTTTTACATGTATGTATGTTGTTGTTGTAATTGTGTAAAAAAACGAGGTGGTCATGGTTTTTTGCTCATATCTCAGAAAGTTATGGGGCGATTGTGCTGAATTTCAATAGCGATTCATTCCTGGATATTTCCAAGAGATTGATACCATATACAGATCTGAGGAACATAGTTGCTTCTAAAAGTTGATTTCAACCAACACACGGGCAGACGAACAGACGGTCGACTCCTCTATTCATAAGCTTTCATAAAATATATACTTTATGGGGTCGGAAATAAAAATTGTAGAAATTACAAACGGAATGACAAAGCTATACATACCCTAGTGCACTACAGGTGAAGGGTATAATAACCATACATGTAGCGCATACCCGGGACGATCCGACCGTGAGCACCAGATCAATTTTTGTGACACAAGGTCAAATATTTTTTTGCAAAATTGGAGTAAACAAGTAACAGTGCTATATTCGGCCGTGCCGAATCTTATATACCCTTCACAACGTGTAGTCATGCAATAACAATTGTTTGTATCACCATTCATCCCATATAAAATACGTGCATACGTACACGTTAGAATAAATGTGGCATTGAATCCCAGCTGAGCCAAAAAAATTTTATTTTATTTAATATATTATTTATATTTTATTATTTTTTTTTATATTTTTTTTAAATTTTTTTAAAAAATTTTTTTAGAAAAATTTTTAAAAAATTTTTTAAAATTTTTTTTTTAATTTTTTTAAAATTTTTTTTTGTAGTTTTTTTTTATTATTTTTTTCTTATTTTTAATATTTTTTTTTTTGTAATTTTTTTTGTTTGGTATGTTTTTTACATGTATCTATGTATGTATGTTGTTGTTGTAATTGTGAAAAAAAAACGAGGTGGTCGTGGTTTTTTGCTCATATCTCAGAAAGTTATGGGGCGATTGTGCTGAATTTCAATAGCGATTCATTCCTGGATATTTCCAAAAGATTCACACCATATACAGATCTGAGGAACATATAGTTGCTTCTAAAAGTTGATTTCAACCAACACACGGACAGACGGGCAGACGGACAGACGGACAGACGGTCAGGGCTGAATCGACTCCTCTATTCATAAGCTTTCAGAAAATATATACTTTATGGGGTCGGAAATGAAAATTGTAGAAATTACAAACGGAATGACAAAGCTATATATACCCTTGTGCACCACAGGTGAAGGGTATAAAAAGCTAAAAAAAAAATTTTTTTAATGTGCTTTTTTGAAGTATTTTAGTTTTTTAGCGTTCTTACAGGTAGAAGTACAAAATCAGAAAGAGTACCGAAATTAGCCAAAAATTGTAGACTTAGTAGGCCAAATACTTTTGTGAGCATGTAATTTATAAGTTGTTAAAACAATAAACAAAATCATAAACCACCCGCAAATATTTATTGTTTTCTATGATAATGTCATCAAATAGGGTATGAATTATCTTCTGCCTGAAATGTTTTGTAAACCATTAAAAATGGATATGGAAATTCCTGGAAAAACAATGTGTGAATGTCTATTGATTGTGTTGTGGTTTTCCCACTCTTCGTATGTGCGCATTTGATAGTGATGCTACCTGTCTACAGTGTTACCGTTTTGCGACTAAAATTGCATTTTGACCTTTTTTTCTCAGAAATCCCCTTCCTATGCCACTTTTTTTTTGGAAATGCTTTTTTGTGTCCCTTTTAAAAAATTTTCAACGGTAATACCGTGTTCAGACAGATATTTTTAATTGTTTCAATTTAGTGTTGATTGAGCAATTAAAATAAGTGTTCACACATACTCAATTTATCTTACTCCATTAGCATTTGATAGCTGTAAAAATACGATGTGTTGATACCAAATCAAATAATGCCTTCTTTTTAGCGTTTTTCCTGTTGATAAAATATATTTATTTATTTATTTATTTATTTATTTATTCCCATTTTCTGTACAACAAGACGGAATCTTATATTTAGAGTACAGAAACATATTAAGTGTGCATATTACATGGTTCAAAAAACATTATATTAATAACATAAGTATATAAAACTAATTACAAACATTAAGAACATATTAAAAAAGATTTAGGAGAAATAACTATATAAAAAAGCTTTAAAACTATTAGCATTGCTATTTAATTGTTGGTTTAGTGGAAGAATGTTCCAAAGGCGAGTGGCATGTATGTAAAACTGCCATTCTGATACTAGGTATTGATGCCGTGGAATAATTATATTTCTTCTCCGATTTGATTGAAAAAATCGCAATCTATCAAATAAATATTTAGGTGTCTGAGTGTTAATTATTTTATGTAAAAAACAAGAGTACGTATTTTTAGAAGATTGTCAAAAGAAACACCGTAAAGATTTTTCGAAACAGATGAAATGCGATCAAATCTTTTTAACCCGTATACGTATCTAGCAATATTATTGAACAAAATATTTAATTTTCTTTTGCTAACTGAGTCACAGTTTCCAAATAATTCACACCCGTAAGTTAATCTGGGAATCAGGTAAGTTTTGGCAAGTAAAATTCTTATTTTTAATGGTGTGAAATATTGTGCAGACCAGATAGCTCGAAGTTTAATATACGTTTGGCCAACTAATGAATTTACATGATTGTCCCATGTCAAATTGTTATTAAATATTATTCCAAGATTTTTCGCTGCTTTCACAATTTCAATTTTCTCTCCATTTATCACTATATCACTAACAGTACTAGAATCAAAGTTCTTTTTGTGTATTACAATGCATTTAGATTTTTGCGGATTTAAACAGAGACCATTTGTAGTTTATTTACAATTATATTTGTATATATATGTATATACTTATATGTATGTATTTGAATTTATTTAAACATTTTTTTTTAAATTTTCATCAAAAATTTTCCATTTCCTTAATTTTTATTTTTTGTATTTTTATTTGTTTGACATTAGAAATGCCACCTATAGAATTTTCTTTTCACTGAACATACTTCTCAAGAGTTGTGTTTCGAGTTTTAGACAATAAGTGAAACAATTAAGTATATATTGCTGAATTTAAAAATAATTTTTAGTATAGTAAATTGAGCTCAATAAGGCCTTTAATTGCGATAATATTATAAATTGACCATTAAGGCGCGTGTGTGAACATAGTATAACGCTGCCTGTCTAGCTATATTTTTTTTGTTTATTTGCGAGTAAGAGTACTTAAAGTAATGTCTTTTTGATTGCTTTTCATTACAATTTGAACAATGGCTAAATACACTTATAAAGATCTCGCTGATATTTTCTTTCAACAAAATGAAGTGCGTGATGTGGACTTGCATATACTAAGCAATCACTTTTTTAAAATATGTAATACAGATGAAATTGAACTACACACACAAAAAATTCAAAATTTTGCAAAGGTATTGAAAAAATTTTGAATGCTCTTATAACAGGAAAAGGATGTATGAACGTCACCATGAATGGTTGTCAAAGAAGCTTGTTTTCGAAATTTTTTCTACAAATGCCATTGAAAGTGAAAAACAGGGTCGACCAGAAAAACCAATTGACGAATGTTGTGAAAGAACTCGAAGACGCAAACTTCAGAATATCAATGAAGAAATTTCTCCAGTAATTATCAAAGACTCATTTTTGCATCAAATACAACCAACACAAAATAAAACAAGTAAGAGCGCTATATTCGGCCGTGCCGAATCTTATATACCCTTCACAACGTGTAGTCATGCAATAACAGTAGTTTGTGTCACCATTCATCCCATACATACATACATATAAAAACATCCCATTGAAAAATTATAAATTCACGTATGTATGTTAAAAAAACAAAAAAAAAATAAAAAAAAATTTAAAAAAAAAATTAAAAAAAAAATTTAAAAAAAAAAATTTAAAAAAAATTGAAAAAAATTTTTTTATATATATTATATATTATTAAAAAAAAAACAAAAAAAAAATTAAAAAAAAAATAATTAAAAAAAATAATAAAAATATATATAATATATTAAATAAAAAATAAAAAAATAAAAAAAAAGTAAAAAAAAAATTTAAAAAAAATTAAAAAAAATTTTTTTTTACTCAGCTGGGATTTGATGCCACGTTTTCCCTAAACAGTATACACGTTTGTATGTATGTATGTTGTTGTTGTAATGTTGTTTTTGTGAAAAAAAAATCGAGGTGGTCGTGGGTTTTTGCTCATATCTCAGTTGTTTATGAACCGATGTTTCTGATTTTCAATACCGATCTACTCCCGAATATTTCTGATATTTAAATACCTTACCCGGGTCCAACCTTTGTCGGGGCGCTTCAAAAAGTTGATTTCAACATACACACGGACAGACTGACAGGGCTTAATCGACTCCCCTATTCATAAGCTTTCAATATATATATACTTTATGGGGTCGGAAATGAAAATTGTAGAAATTTCACACGGAATGACAAACCTATATATACCCTTTTTCACTGTGTGAAGGGTATAAAAACAAAAATTGAGATAATTGAAACAGTAATAGAAGCAACTCCTAGGCGCACAAAGAGAATTTTAAAAAATATTCCTATGAATGAATGAAGGCAAGAAATTTACTCCGGAAGAAGCGTTAGCGCTATTTTTGGATTTAAAGTGAACTAAAAACAAGTATAAGGAATTGCGGAAGCGAACCAATGAAAAGAATCCTGGAATTTTTCAAAAGTATAGAAATTTAGTCATTGTCAAAAAATAATGTTTGCCTCCTTAAACTGCTATAACTGTCACTTCCACTTCAGCAGAAATAAAATTGCCAGATCTTCCTGAACACACTGCCGAGGGTTGTTAAATACGCTTGATGCTCAATGTTTGAAAAAAACTTGGAAATAATAGCATTACTTTAACTTCTAAATGGTGATGTGATGGGTCCTCTGGTCAGAGACAATACAAGCAATGTAATGCCGAAAATTCATCAGATGCTCATTTATTTATGGTATCTTTCGTTCCATTACGCTTAACAAAAAGTTATACCGACTTAGAGCCGAGTAGAGCAAAAAAATTGATTTGTGCAAAAATAATATACCTTCGTCAGCAAAGTATTGCAGACTAATAAAATTTACATTCCAAAAAGAAACAAAAACTGTCAACTGAAGATTTAAAAAAAAAAATAAAATATCAAATTAAAGCACTTCAACCTGCAATATTTTCAATTGATGACCAGGACGTCGAAAAAAAATTTAAAATGTGTCTCACAATCTCATAATGATTGATGGAAAAGTCGCACAAGCTTTAACTGATACAAAAGCATCGTCAAGCTGCATTATATGGCAAAAGACATCAAGCCAACTAAGCCATCCCATTTCAGAAGATGACAGTTTTAAGGCAGCATATGAATTTGAATTGTTCCCTCTTCATGCTAGAATAAGTTTTATGGAGCATATTCTTAAATTAGGTTATGATTTGGATTTTGGTCCATTAGGACAAACAGTGAGAATAAATAAGGAAAATTAAGAAATAAGAAAAAAAAAAAAAAAAAAAAAACAAATTCAAGAAAAATATTTAGAACTAGGCCTAAGGAAACACAAATGATGGCAATACTGCAATGAGATTTTTTTCAGATTCAGAAACTGCAGCATCTATTACAGGTGAAGATTTGGAACTAATAAAGCGCTTCAACATTATAATACAAGTTCTAGCATGCAGCAGAAAGATAAATGCAAAAAAATTTAAAGAGTATGCAAAAAAAAAAAGCTATACTTTATAACGAGAAATACTCTTGGAGATATATGCCATCCAAAGCTCATACAATTTCGTACCATGGGGAAGAAATAATTAAGCACAATATGCTACCAATAGAGGATCTATCTGAAGAAGCGCAAGAAAAAAGAAACAAGGACGTCAGATTCTTTCGCGACCACAACACCAGAAAAATTTCCAGAAGTTGTACTAACAAAGACCAGATTACTTTTTTATTATGCACGTCAGATCCCTATATGTCCAATATCCGGCAAAAATGGAAAACTTACTATATTGAATTAAACGTAGAAGCTATACTACTTCTAAAAGATGAAAACCAAGGCTATTTAGAAGAAATATTTACTAAAATTGTTTAATTAATAGTATTTTTTTAGAACTTTAGATGTTCGTTATTTTAAAATTTTATGTACATTAATCAATTTTAAATTTACAACTTTATAATAGAATAAAATATGTATTATTTATAATGTCTATTTTGGATTTAATAAACTAATTTTAAACTCAAACTACTTCAAAAAACCAACCTTTGGCCCCTTGAACTAAAAATTCTAAGGGGGATAAAGGTTGGCACTTTCTCACAAAATTTAAGTTTTTAATATATATAACTTGCAAATTTGACTCAAAATATAGGACTTTGTACAAAACGAACGTTTTTAACAAGTTTTAACATTTCACTTTTTTACCATAAATCAGCTAAAACTTAAAATGCATCTTAAACCAATCATAACTATTTTTCTAACAGGTCGATTTTAAAGTTTTATGTCTTAAACTTAAAGCTAATAGTCTCATCTAGTAAACAAAAAAAAAAACTGCGTTTAAAAATTCCAATCCAGTCAAAAGTTATAGGTTTTGACACAGGAGTACGAAGGTAGAAATATGCCTGTAGCGTATGCGTCCAAAACGTTCACAAAAGGTGAAGGTAATAATTCAACGATCGAACAAGAACTAACTGCAATTCATTGGGTTATAACCCATTTCAGGCCATACTTATATGGAAAACATTTTACTATCCGAACGGACCATAGATCTCTCTCTTACATATTTTCCATGAAGAACCCAAGTTCGAAACTTACTAGAATGGGCTTGACCTAGAAGAATATATAAAAACAAGAGCTATGACACGCCGAGAAAATAATACCAACAAGGAAAACTTGAATCATAAAAATATAAAGGATAATATTGTAAATAGGCTCTAAGTATATGTGCCATTGAAGAACACTGACGTCAGAAGATATTTTAAGCTAAAGATTACCCCGGAAAAATATTATATAAAAAGAGGTAAATCTATCACAGCTATATAAAAATCAACGATGTGTTTATCAATGGGAATATTGACTTAGGACAATTTTTCCCAAGGCTCGAAAAAGTTGCCGGTAAGCATGATATTGATAAATTACAAGTGGCACCTAGTGAGAACATTTTCGAATTTGTCTCTGTTAATGAATTTAAGAGAATGGGCAACGAAAAACTATTGAAATTAAAAGTATTGCTACTTAACAAGTTGACCCACATTGATAAAGGAAATACTGAAAAGATTCAAGAAATAATCAATAAATACCACAACGACCCAATAAAAGGAGGTCATTGCGGAGCATACAGAAGCATAAGCAAAAACTACGAAACATTTAAAGAGTTCAATGGTTATCACAGCAACGCCAACGAAGGCCTTTGATACGGTGTTTGTGGATACAATTGGACCCTTTTCTAGATCGGTTAATGGCAACGAATATGCAATGACTAATTTGTGACTTGACAAATTACCAAGTTGCAATACCAGCACCAGATAAATCAGCTAAAACTATCGCTAAAGCGATAATGGACAATTTTCTTCTTGCTTTCGGTCCAATCAAAAGGTTTATTTCAGACATGGCACAGAGTACAAAAATAACATATTAATGTAATTTGTTGAAGATTGGGAAACTAATATAAACGTCTTATCACCATCAGACATTGGGAACAATAGAACGAAGCTATCGCACATTTAATGAATATATACATACTTTCCTATATATCAGTGGACAAAACTGATTGGAAAGAATGGCTTAGATTCTTCACATATTGTTTTAATACAACCCCATTAACGATTCATAATTTTAGTCCATATGAACTAGTTTTCTCAAAAATCCCAAACAGATTTCAACAACTCACCGAAATGTAAAAAGCAACACCATTATATAATGTAGATGATTATGCAAAGAAAGCTAAGTAAAGGTTAGAAATAGTACATAGGAGAGCTCAAATAATATAAGATAAATATAAAACAAAGCAGAAGATAAGTTATTATAGAAAAGTAATAGACTCTAACTGTAGAATAGGAAATTTAGTTTTACTTAAAAAATAATCAGGTCATAAAACAGAACCAAAATATAATGGGCCTTATGTAATTTAGAAAATAAAAATAAGAAATAATATAACGGCTCCACGAAAAGCCCCCCAATGAAATAACGCCCAGGAAACAACCCCCAATGAAATAAATCCCAAAAAATTGGAAATAACACCCAAAAACAAGGAATGAAATAACATCGAAAAATAAATGAAATAAACCCTAAAGCGAAAACGAAACAACCCCCAATATTTGGGAGTTATTTCATATGAAATAACTCCCAATGATGAAAATTAAATAACCCCCAATGAAATAAACCCCATCAGCAAAAAAAATGAAATTATGCCCAACATTCATAAAAGAGTCAGTTTCATTAAGTATTTCATGAAGTCAATATGGACCAACAGCAAAATCGCAAGTTTATTGATATAAATCGTGTGGAGGCCCGCAGGTGTCTTCTTCATAATAAGGATATATGCAACTACGAAAGTGTGCTAGCATTCATAATAAATTTTTTTTGGTGAAAGAACAAACAAAGCTCGTTTAATAGTGACTACTTTTGGTTTTGTAAATGGAAAGTCCAGTGCAGTTATTTTCACTTATACGATGGAAGCTATATCAGATCAGCCACCAACGTGCTATCCTAAAACTTTCGAATGGTTTGAAAATTAAACTCATGGGAGACGTTATTATAGTTACAATATTGTAAAGAAGGCAGTAATTTTCTGTAATGGAGATGTGAGGAAGTATGGACAAAAAATTGATTAATATTTCCAAAATATTTATTTTTGAAACCCAACTACCAAAAAATTATTTTCATGTACATACATAAATAATAAACTTAATACATTATACGTAAGAAATGGTAAAAAAAGCAAAATGGTTGCTCATGAAATCAAGATGGAGAAAATATACGTTGTATGCGTAAATGGTTACACATTGTTATTATGTACCTCCTCACTGCTTAGCAGAAGTGGAACCAACAACCGTCCGTAGACAAATTTCGTAGTATGTCACGAAGGTCGCACCATCCAAATCCAGAACGCTATCATTTATGTATTTGAAAAGATATTGTAATATATTCACAGGCTAAAAGTTTTCTTGTAAAAGGCCTATTTTTATATAATTTATTTACAAACACCCCCAAAAACCAACAACTTTAAAAATGAAATAACCCCCGAATACAAAATGGTATAACACCCAAATTATACACGCTATGAAACAAGCCCCGAATTTTAAAAATTTTTTGGGTGTTATTTCATTGGAGATTATTTCATAATTTGAAAACCCCAAATGAGAAATGAAATAATTTCCAAAAAAAAATGAAAAACGGCCCAAAAAAATTGGGAGTTATTTCATATGAAATAACACCCAAAAATGTATGAAAAAAATTTGGAGAATATTTCATTTCTCGTTTAGGTGTTATTTCATTGGGGGGCTTTTCGTGGAGCCAATATAACAATAGTTGATAAAAAGAAAAATAAAACACAAATAGTCCATAAAAATAGACTTAAGATGTATAATCATTTAATACCTATTTAATAATTTAGCGCCAAGATAACTAAGAAAATTAAAAGTATATATATATATACATATATATATATATATATATATATATATATATATATAAAATTACAAATAAAATTTTACATATGTAAGTAGTTTTTAGCTTTATCACGTAATAAATGTACAAGAATGTCATACAATGTTACGTGCCGGTACATTTCAAATGCCAATTATATGGAACAAAAATAAAAAAAATGAACGAATGTTTTACCACGCCAACTTAGGGTTAAGGGCATGAAAGGTGGTTTACCTGCTAGCTAGAGCGTAAGGTCAGTGGTTCTCAACCCGGGAATTGGCACGTGAACATATAACCGTACTTTGCACGCCTTCAGAGCACGGTTTCAATTTCAAGCAAAATAAAAAAAATTCGTATTTATTTTTAATACTAACCAAGTGGCCTCTTCTTAGGACAAGCTCTCACAAATTTTGCCATGACCAGATGGTTTGCCAGGCAACGGCGCACTTTTGGCCCACTTATTTATCTCCATGATAGATTGGGCGCCGCAAAAATTTTACTCTGTCCCTATAATGTGATCACCCTACAGCATTCCACTTACCTTTAACATTCCTCCTCTGAATCAAAAGATAATTTAAAATTGCATAGTGAACTTACGAATAAACTTTATTTTACAATAAAAAAATGGCTTATGCCATATAATTCCTTTTCTTTCTTGTTTTTTATGATATACTATGAACATATATACATAAAGATAAAGATGATATTGCTAATAAAAATAATTTTGACAATGGCAGTTTTATATTGACAATAATTTTAATAATAATACTTAACAAGACTAAGTTTGTAGTTGGTGACGTTGCTGGTGATGGGATGTTACTGCTGGTGTAGAGTCATTGCTGGGGATGGTTTGTCACTGCTGGTGTAGAGTTGTTGCTGGAGATGCTGTCGCCTGTACGAACGGTAAACCTTCGCTATGACTTTTTAATTGGGATTTTTTTCTGATAATATGCACTTCAACGAACGTATAGGAAAATTACGTATTTGTTTATTTATACTTATAACAGCAAAACATAGAATTTCTTATATTACTAAACCCCATTCAGTTCTATTGAGAAGTTTTAGGCTGTAATTCATTTTTTTTTTCTTTTTAAATTTTTTAGATTTTTACTTTTCTTAGTTTTTTTTCGTGAATATCGTCCGTTTTCTTTAAGTTCAATAACACAGTACAACATTTTTCAGTTAATTGATTGCCAACTCAATTCTGTGAACTGTATGTGAAATTAGACCCAAAAAGAAGAATTTCTGCATCATTCGTTTTGTCTTCTTACCTGCGATTTGAAGTTAGTATCGATTTGAAGTTAGTACTATCGTATAGGGGAATTTATCACGTTTTAGGCCCTGTTGTTTGACATAGCTCGACAACCACTAGCCCAATTTAGTTGAAATAAATTTTAAAAAATTAAGAATTACAATTCCCTTAATCTGTTCATATATTGTTTTCCTATACAAGTAACACTTTCGAAGTTAAAAATGAATGTATGAAGGGAAAAAATTATTTTTTGCCTAAAAATTTAAATTTTTTTTTTTTTTAAATACATAAAAAAATCCAAAATGGAAAAATGTTTCAAGTCTAGTTATTTTTTCGCAAAGTCACATAACCTATGAGCAAAATGAGACAAAGATCATAAAAATCGATGCACGCGTTTCGCTTTTATTCGCAATTGAGTAAATGTATGAATTTCAAAAATCAGTTATAGCCACCACCCTTAAAATAAAAATATAAATTAAAAAATTATCATGAAAAAAAAAACTTTATTTATAAAAACTTAATGAAAATAAAATAATATGCAATTAATACGCAATTATAATATGCATAAAAACAAAATTTAGAACATTTTTTCAATTATCCATCCTTGTAGAAGTTGACGCTTGTGGTTCTGATGATCTTGTTTTCTTCGTAGGTTGTTCATATTCTTGGTCTGAGTCTGTATCGTCATCCGAGATACACATACTATTCAAGGGCGTGTTTCTTTCACTGTGTCCACCAATTTCAATGTCTTCATCTTCGGTGCTTTCTTCAAACTGCATAATTGTGGAACTCCACCAACAAACCTCCGCAAGCAATGCATCCAATTTTTTGCTTTTGAACCGCTTTTCAAATGGCATGGTCACCTGGAGGAACCTATCTCCTTGTTCGTCTGATTCCTGAGGTGATTGTGTTGTCGGTATGATGTTGCGCTGACATTTTGCTGTGTGAGTTTTCTTCTCTTCAAAAATGATGTCAGCCATTCGGAGTCGTGTTGTGATAGTCCCAGCTTGGCCACAATGTAATCCATTTCGATTTGTGGTAGCGGTTGTGGTGCACTATTTTCAATATCGGGTATCCAATCAGCATCATCCAAATTGGTCGGATTGGTGAAAACGGTTTCGGCTAGCAGGGACACAGTATCCGCACTCGGAGGTTTAGGTGCATCGGTATCAGCAGGGCGTTGCACTGGAAGTGTGGCAGTAAATGCAGCAGTGTATACTTTTGTTTTCAATTGTTGTCTGTTTAATCCAGGACGAAAATTTATGCATGCATAGCACCTGGATTCATCATGTCCAGTTGTGTCTTCCACCCAAATTACTGGCTTCATAAAAGATAACTTTCTACATTTTCCGTGAATCCATTTTAGAAGGGTAGTATAACAACTGGTGCACACTGTGTTCGGCGTAAAATTTGCACCACTTAAATCTGCTTCATCGAAATAATTACAATACGCGGTTTTGAATTGCTCAGTAAACAAATTTTTTCGATCTTTTTTCTGTATTTTTCGGACGATATGACCACAAACGTAACAATATTCATCCAAATATGGGCACTTTTTGTTTTCCATATTGATATATTTTATGTTTTGTTGTTATTCACTTTTAAAAAACTGGAGAAAAATCACTTTTACTGTTCGCGTTCGTCGGCACTGGCTGAATGCCAAAAATCGATCAATGCACACCTATAAATACTACGTATTTTTGAATATTTTACTGCCAGGTACTTATTAATGGGCGCATATTTTAAGGGCGGCTGGCTATATACCTGATTCAGCACGTTTCAAACTGTGCAAAACTTTCAAAATAATGACCACCCTTAAATGTGGGTGCAATTTCTGTAAAAAAATCATATAGGTAGCCACCGGAAAAACCAAAATAATAAAAAGGTCCACTTTCCGTTTAATTGTCCACGTACATTTATTACCGCAATCATAAAAATCAAATAACCTTTTGTTTATTCCTTTTTTTTTAATTCTCAGAATCATGAAAAAGGTGTCAATGTTTTCTCCAAATAATGTTGTGCATATCTCGAGCAAATTTTTGAAATTCATACATTTACTCAATTGCGAATAAAAGCGAAACGCGTGCATCGATTTTTATGATCTTTGTCTCATTTTGCTCATAGGTTATGTGACTTTGCGAAAAAATAACTAGACTTGAAACATTTTTCCATTTTGGATTTTTTATGTATTTAAAAAAAAAAAAATTTAAATTTTTAGGCAAAAAATAATTTTTTCCCTTCATACATTCATTTTTAACTTCGAAAGTGTTACTTGTATAGGAAAACAATATATGAACAGATTAAGGGAATTGTAATTCTTAATTTTTTAAAATTTATTTCAACTAAATTGGGCTAGTGGTTGTCGAGCTATGTCAAACAACAGGGCCTAAAACGTGATAAATTCCCCTATACGATAGTACTAAATTCAAATCGATACTAACTTCAAATCGCAGGTAAGAAGACAAAACGAATGATGCAGAAATTCTTCTTTTTGGGTCTAATTTCACATACAGTTAACAGAATTGAGTTGGCAAATCATGTGTTGTACTGTGTAATATGAATAAAACCTTTTGCAGATGTTTTATGTTCTATGCAAATTCATATTATTAGTTTGTTGTCGCTATTTTTTGGACAGTGATTTTGTCTTAGATTTTAATGATAATTTCAGAACACATATGTATATATTTCTTTTATATGTTTTTTATTTCTCTTTTGCATAATATTATTTTACGGTTTCCGACATTGTATTTATTACTATTTATAAAAAATGGTAATTTTCACACTACCATATAAACGTCTAACATAACAATAGCGGAACTCACTCTTTGATGCAAACTACCCTTGCAAGTCGTGCAGACCGTGCAAGTCTAGCAAACAATTTAACTTGTGCATGACTACAAAAACAAATTCTATTAAATTGCAATTTGCATCACTTGAGCAAATATGCACAACTAAAAATCAGTGCAAAGTAATGTCACACAAATGTGCACAACAGATACACAATTTTTTGACTCTCAGGATTTAAAATCTCCACAGAATCAATTTCATACATGGCATTTTTTACCAAAAAAAATTGTGATATTATATTTTTCCGTTGATTTAGACATTTTAATTTATTTAAAACTAGCCAAACCCGGCGCGCGTTGCTACGCCCCTTAATGAATAAAAATGCATTCAGAATTTTAATTGATATTAATTTTTAATATCAAGTGCAAAGCGCTAAAAATTATAACTTTTTTTAATGGTCAAGGCACTGCCCAATTTTCTAATTACGAAACTGTATAGTTATAACAGCTCAATTTTCGTGCAAAGTTTCAGAAGAATCGGTGAAGTTTATGTAGCTGAAAATGATAACTTTTTTTATGGGCGTTGCCCCGCCCACTTTTCTAATCACAAAATTATATAGTCATGACAGCTCAATATGGGTGTGCAAAGTTTCAGTAAATCGGTGAAGTTCAAGTACCTCAAAACTAAAACTTTTTTATGGGCGTGGCCCCGCCCACTTTTCTAATAACGAAATTTTTTAGTCATGAGAGCTCGATATGTGTGCAAAGTTTCAGAAAAATCGGTCATGTGCAAGTAGCTTAAAGTGATAACTAATTATTTATGGGCGTGGCCCGTCCACTTTTTTTCACCCACAAAAACACTCCCTGGTATGTGTACAACAACTTACCAAAGTTTGAGCCCGATCGGTTTTACAGTTTCGGAGTCTATAGCTAACACACACATACACACACACACACAGAGTTTCACTTTTATATATATAGAAGATGTTAAGATGTTAAGGTAAGTGTTTTTTTATCATCTTATAGTCTAAGTTTTGGATGGCTTCTTTCAGAGTAGTTGGTAGATTACTTTTGTTAAAACATGTTAAGATGTGATGGATGGCAAGGTTGTTATTGCATTTTGGACATCTTGGGGGACTTGAGTTCTTTAGTAGAAGGTGTTCATGTGTAAGTTTTGAGTGTCCTAGTCTTAGCCTGGTAAGGAGCTTTTGTTGTTGTTTTGTTAGGTTGTGTGGATATATTACTTTCTGTAAAGAAGATTTAATATTTTTATAGTGTGAATTTGGTAAGTTCATACTGCTGTGTCGAGCCTGGCATTTTGCAAGATTGTTGACATCTTTTTTTGAGTAGTTATTTATTAATATTGATGGTGATCTATTTGTGTCTTTAGCCGTTCTATCTGCGGATTCGTTTCCTGCAATATTGGTGTGAGCAGGGGTGTATAAAATTTTTGTTGTTTTGCTACGAAGAAGGTTTTCTTTTATTCGTTTGATAAGTGGGTCAGAGGTTTTATGCGATTTTAACGCATTATTGATGAGAGGCTGTCAGTGCATATAATAAGGTTTTTTTTCTTTGGTTTAAGTTTAATTGCTTCTTCAATAGCTGTTATTTCTGATGTGAAGATAGATGTATAATGTGGTGTGATTCCAGTTTTAATTATATTATTTGTTGCCTCACTTATGGCAAATGAATTGGTGTTTGTTGTTTTAGAACCATCGCACAGTGGCGCCTTTTCCTAAAACCCGTGGCAAAAATACAAAATTTCATGACAAAATTTTGTGAAATTAATGAAAACATCTTATAAGGAACTACTTACTGATCATAACTCAAAAACGTTTTCCTTAATTGCATAAAAATTATAGTTTGTGGAGCTGTTCAAAGTCGACAATTTTTTAAAAAGCAAAAAAAAAGGGTGATCTTGAAAAAATAAATGCACTTTAGAATTAAAGTGTCAGAAACATTACCGTTTGGTTACGACTTTTTTGGTATTTTTTTTAAGGTATGTTTTTTTTAAATTAAAATAAGTAGTAAAATGTTCAGCAGATGCCCTACTTTTTCGGCAGTAGCCGCTTTTCAGACACCCTATATTTAGGTAATTTTTACAAATAAAATAGAGCATATCTAAAAATGGTCAAAAATGGTCTCGCCCCATATTTTCTGAGCATATTTGCTACATAATACTTTAAATAATTTAACTTAGTTTAGCTGCCGTAGGTTGCCGCTGTAGGTGAAATAAGAAGAAAACTGTTACAACCTCATAGCGAAAACGAGAAAAATGTTTTTCTCATTTTTAAAGAATGTAACAAAGATGTGTGCAAAATGTGAAAAGAATTAAAAAAGGATTTCCAAAGTTACTTGCTGCATATTTTTATTGCTTCTCCTTAAATAGTAAACAATATTTTGCTCTGCCAATCAGGTAGGCATAACTATTGCAATTTTTTTTTATTTCAATTTAAAAACACCTGTTATAAAAGTAGGCAGGTAGTTTTAAAACTTTTTTATACTGAATAAAATATAAACTGCAGGTATACATATATTCCAGTTAATTTTATACCCGCCACCAAAAATATGGTGGGGTATATTCATTTTGTCATTCCGTTTGTAACACATCGAAATATCCATTTTAGACCCCATAAAGTATATATATTCAGAATCAGGGTTTGATTTGATAACGATCTAGCTATGTCCGTCCGTCTGTCCGTCTGTTGAAAGCACGATAGAGGTCGCACCGAAAAAGCTAGGGGGCTCAAATTTTGCCAGAATCTTTCTTATAGACTAGGTTTGTTTGATATTGAAAATTGGCTAAATCGGAATATTAGGAAGATAGTTATAGCTCGAAAAGCAAGAGTATGTCGAAAAAACCGTGTCCTTCAAACATCGAATAAAATGGAATTGTGTCCAAACGCATTAACGTAGGCTCATGAAACTTCGAATATATATTTCCTGAGTAAAAACAATATCTTTCCCTGAAAATTTAAATCTATGCATTAGGAGCGGAGTTATCGATCAAAATGTACGAAAATTTATACCGCACAGTGTATTTTTCGGTATATTTAAAAACAAAAACGTCATAAAAGCAACAAAATTGGATGTACGACTCTGAAATTTTGCACACCTTGCTTTTTGGTGAGACGCTTTTTTGTAACGGAAAATCAATGTGCCACGCCCCTTTTTACGCCCACCTCCCATATAACGTTTGTTTTGACTCAGCTGATTTGCTGGTTGGTGTTGCTTTGTCCGGGCGGAAACACCGGGACAATTATGGTGTTTAACACAAGCACTTAAACTTGGTTGTTTTTAATGTGTGTATTAGGGCGACAATGAAATATATGGGAAAATTTTTTTTCTAGAATTTAAAACAAAAATGTAAAGATTCTTTTGCCACTTGGTCTTAAACTTACTTGCTGAAAATTTGAGCCAAATCGGATAACTCTATCCCGTGCACCTTTGAGGTCAAAGTTCAAATTTCGGGAAATATAGTGTATTCGCCTATATTGGAGCTAAAAAAATAGCTTTTCGATATGAGTTATATCGAAATCCAATAGGATTAATGTGCCACATAGTGTTGAACTTGCATGCTGGAAATATTAGCCGAATCGGGTAACTCTATGCCGTGCACCTTTGAGGTCAAAGTTTAAATTTTGGGAAATTCAGTATATTTAACTATAATTGATCTAAAAATATCGTTTTTTTTAAGTATATTCATTTAAATTGTACAGAAACTGGATGTTTTAGATATTTTTTAAAGGATTCTAAAATATTATCAGTAAATTTAACCTTTTTTTGCTACAGGGGTCACAACGACCAAATTTCTTAGCTTTAAGTACAACATTTAAAAAAGGTGATATACGTATCCTGAAAAACGTAAAATATTTTTAATAGAAATATTAACCCTTTTTAGCTACTAGGGTCAAAACTACCCATTTAAAATATTTTGTTTTCATTACGAAATAAAAATATATATGAACCGCCCTGTATGTGACCTGTTAGTGCAGACCTCAACCCCTGAAAAACATGATTTTTATAAGTTGGTGTAGATACAAACCGATAATATTTAAATTTAACGGATTTAAAACAAAAAAGTCAAGGTATACTAGATCTATTTTTTTTTTACAAGAAATTACAAGTAATTTCAAAGCTTTATTATTTTAATCAGTTTGACGCGTTAAACGCTCGAGTTAACAGTGCAAAGTGGTATTTTGTCAAAAAAATAGTTTTAAACAATGCCTTTATTAAGAGATGAAATTTATCTTATCGGTTTTGAAAATCTGTGAAACTTTTAAAACCCGGCAAAGCCTTCTTTTACCCTGTAATGGGTTTGATATACTAAAATCATTATTTCCACCTAAAATATTTAAAAAATTGTTGATTTTTTTTTATAATCATATAAAAAAAATTATAGGATTTACTACAATTGTAACAAGTTCAGATGAGTCAGAAAACGGTGAATCTACGGAAGCTAATGATCATATAATAGACCCAATGACCACGAGTTGTCCTGATACTTTGAATAGTTCACAAAAACAAAATACTTTAAACACAAAAATTTAACGCCCAGACTTGCTGCAGTTTTAGATAAATTAAAATTAAGCTCTAGAGATACTGTTCACATGCTTATTGCAGTTTTGGATGCAGTTGGATTAAACTCATCAGAGTATGTTATTAACCGCACTTCTATTCATCAGCAAAGGGATGCATTCAGAAAAGCAAATAGTACTCGAATCGGGTTAAAACTTCAATCCAATACTCAGCCACTAACGATACACTGGGATACAAAACTGTTATCTGGCATATCAGGAAAAAACGAAGACCGACTGTCAATAATTGCAACCGCTCCCGATTTTGAACAAATAATTAATATTCCTGATATACCGGCTGGAACTGGCGTTGAAATAGCATCTGCAGTATATGATTCATTAGAAGAGTATCAAGTTTTAGATAGAAGGATGCAGGCACCATGTGTTTGAAATAATTTTAGCAGCTGTTTTTAATGAAACAAAAATTTGTTCTTCGACTGGCCCAGAAGTCAGCTTATTTAAAAAATTCAAAAAACAATGGTCGAACGTAAAAAAGGATGAGTATATGACGGGATTAGCAATACCTCGAATAAAAGAAATAGTAGGTGATTATTGCGCTAAAATTTTAGATTTTGCAAATATAAAAGTTAAAGAGGACTTTCCACGAAATGACTACAAAGAGTTCGTGGAATTGATTATCATATTTCTGGGTGGAAGTCCTCCTAGTGGCATAAAATTTTTTAAACCCGGTGCTCTTCATTTAGCTAGATGGATGGCTAAGGGAATATATTGCCTTAAGATATTGATGTTTCGCAATCAATTCCCAGAAATCACAGAATTGGAAATAAATGGTCTAGTTGAAGTTGCAGGTTTTGTCATAAAGTGCTATGCATTTTTCTGGTTCAATTCAGATAAAGCGGAGCAAGCTCCCTTAAACGACATATTATTTTTGAGAAATTTAGAAGATTATAAAAAAATTAATGCACAAATTGCTGATAGAGCCATAACAAAGTTTATTAATCATCTATATTACCTTAATGAAGAATACGTAGCATTCAGTTTATTCGATGATAGAATAGACGTCCAATTTTGGACGTCATTTTTTGTTTGTTAGCAAGCGGTGTAGAGAAGAAAGGGGGTAGAAAAATAGACATGGTTTCTGTTTTCATGGTTTTTTTTTGACACTTCGCTTTACACTTTTTTCTGTTTTTTCTGTTACGTTTTATTTTTATATTCTCATCAACTGTTTTGTGCTTTTTGACTGATAAAAAAAAATATTAAACAGTAATTAGTTTTTTCTACATTCAAAATAAAGAAAATAAAAAATAATAAAAATATAAATTTAATAGTCAACAATACAAATTAGAAATTAGACGTCCAAAAAAAACCATCGTATAAATTTGAGTAGTTTTTGGAAACAACTTCAAAAGGGAATTAAGAAAATTGGACGTCATAAAATTCATCATGTAAATTGTGTGTTTGAAACAAAATGGCTAAAAAAATTTTGACTTTTATGGAAGAAGAAAACCTTGAGGAAGAAGAAATTTTGAAAAAGTTTTTAATTAAAAAAGAAAATCTTAATACTTTCTTCGCTAAAGATAATTCATCAATTTTGATTGAACTTGTATCCGAAAATACGAAAAGTGTTTTGAAGAGATTCCAAATTTCAATGGATTTTTTACAAAAAGACCCAAGTAGCTGGAAAGATTGTGAAGATTATAGAAAAGGAAAATTTATTATTCAAAAACTAAAGGTTGTTAATGACTGCGCCGAACGAGGTATTAAGCTTGTTGAAGATTATCATGAGAAGATCACAAAAGATGAACAGCAGCGACAATATTTATTCAAAGTAAGTTATATATAAATTTAACTAATTTACATTTAAATAATTATTGTGTTTCTTTTTAGGTTGTTCAAAACTATCGACAACAATATACGAAGCATGCGAATTTAAATAATTTAAGAAATGATTACATTTAATCAAATTTACCGAAAAAGACCTTTCAAGTTGTCTTACTTTTTATATTAAAAACATATTTTTATTCCAATTAAAATATACTGCTTTTGCTTCTATACGAAAAACATTCACATAAATATATATTTTTAAATATTGGTTTTAAAATTTCAGTTTTTCGTTTTTAGAAATAATATTTTACACTTTTTTTAAATATTTAATTTATAGCTAATTTAAGCAAATGTGTAGTTTTGACCCCCGAAGCAAAAAAGGGTTAAATTTACTCATAATATTTCAGAATACTATTAAAAATATCTAAAACATCCAGTTTTTGTACAATTTAAATGAATATACATAAAAAAACCAATTTTTAGATCAATTATAGTTAAATATACTGAATTTCCCAAAATTTAAACTTTGACCTCAAAGGTGCACGGCATAGAGTTAGCCGATTCGGCTAATATTTTCAGCATGCAAGTTCAACACTATGTGGCACATTAATCCTATTGGATTTTGATATAATTCATATCGAAAAGCTATTTTTTTAGCTCCAATATAGGCGAATACACTATATTTCCCGAAATTGGAACTTTGACCTCAAAGGTGCACGGGATAGAGTTATCCGATTTGGCTCAAATTTTCAACAAGTAAGTTTTAGACCAAGTGGCAAAAGAATCTTCACATTTATTATCAAAAATCAAAAGTTGGTTTTTCATTGTCACCCTAGTGTGTATAGGTATAACACAAGCACATAAACTTGGTTATTTTTTTTGATGTATAACACAAGCACTTAAACTTGGTTATTGTGGAGGATTGGAGAATATAATAAAACAACTGTTTAGTTTGATTGAATAATTATTTCTCAGTTTGTTTTAATTAAACCATGGCCTTAAATACTATTTTATTGCCAAATTGCAATAAGTTATTCTTAATGTACTTAAATTCTATTTTATTGCTAAATAGCAATAACTTATTTTTAATGTATTTATTAATAATATAATTCTGCCTTGTGCTTATGCATTTTCCCACGCGTGTTAGAAATTCCAGGAACCTGACACCCTCAGACAAATGCAATGCAAATAAACTTAAAGGTAGTTCAAGGTTGTTATTAAATTTTTAAAGTAAAAGAATTTAAAGTAAACAAAAAACTATAGCAAAACTTGAAATTTAATCAGACGTTCAAGGTTTTTCTTTTCTCATAATTTGAATTAACTGTTGAATTAAATTAAGGGAAAATGCATAACTCCAGCAAAAATAAAAATAATAAAATTACATGAAATCAGCAATTTAAGGTTGTTCAACTAATTTCGTGCAGGCATATGTACGTAAGTATGTTTGTACATTTATACAAACGTACTTATACACATATGAAAGAAATTCATTGTGAAGGTGTGAACATGTACCCCGCCGTTGAGTCATGCTCAACAAAATTATAAATGTGACAACCTTATATTGCCCTTCATATGTCTTAGAATTAAATATTTAAACTACTGATACTTCAAATTCTGGTGTTGGAATATGTTGACGTACAGCTGGACGTGGAGTTTGTTGATTTGGTTTAATTCCTTTGCAGCATGCCCTCCTCCATGCGATCCTTAGGCATATTATGATTACGAGAACGAGAGCAACATAGGCAATGGTCCCATGGTGATATTTGATATGTTTAATTTGTGACGGAAGTTCAGCAGATACCGTTTGGTGTAATTTACTTTGAATTTCGGAGATATTTTTAATTTGGTCGGAATAGATCTTGTGATGAATTCCTGCAATTTGACCCTCGTCTGGATAACTGATGTCACTTATATTGCTTATTGCTGTGTATGATGTTTGAAGAGATGTGGAGATAGTTTGATGACCTTTGATGATGATTGCGGTGAGCTTAATTGTACAATCTGGTGAGATTTTTAAGAGGCCAGATCCTTTTAAGGTTAGCTGTGATTTTTCTTGCCCACATACGGAATTTATTCGGGACGGCTGCTGCATAGTGTAAAGCCATTGATTGTTGTATTCTAACTGTGTAAGTGACGTGCTATCAGCAACAGGAACAATGTTACAACTTGTTGGAGTGTTAAAATTAAGAAGTGATAGCTCGCATAGGCATTTGTCAGCGTTTGCAGTAAATTTTGTTTGCATTTGTGGACATAGAAATTCATTCTCTCTTGTTGTTACACATGTGGTCCACTGTTTCTCCGCCAACACGAAATACTGATCTTTATGAGCATTTATGGCCAGAAAGTCGCTGCAAGGTCTTATAGCAAGCATTTTGCCATTTATTTGAACAGGAATTGGGTGTGGTTTCAGAAGTTCGAATATTTCAGGATCAGATAACGGAATAGATATGTGAAAGATGACGTGGTCTTTTGTAACACCTCCCTTTACATTCATAATTTTGTACAGTTGTAGAATGTTATCTTTGCTTACTGGTAGTTCTAGGGATGTTGGAAGATGATTTCTTACTTGTACTAGCTCGGCTTGAAGTTGGGACGGTGACAAAAGCATTGGGCTAATTTTTCCATGGTGTGAATCCGTTAGTGCTGCTATGATTTCTGCTTGAATTCGGTGTAACCTTGCTGATGTTAATTAAGGTTGAACTGATCGTAACATGAATATTCGAAACAGCCTTGCTTGATATTGTTCTTTTTCATTTTCTTGTAATTTAGATGCAATTTCTGATAATTGATTATCTACACTGTTGAACTCTTGTTTCACATTTTCTTCATCTTGTTTAAGGACGTTTAGAGTTGAATCAACACTTAATGTTTGCTTTATGAGGAGTTGTTTGAGATGGTTTTCATTGTCGTTTATTGCGTTGATGGTGTTTGACATTTGTTCAGCATAATCCGAATCCAGAATACCAAACAGTGGACTAGCGATATTGCCAACAATGTTAATAGCACCACGCTTAGCTCTCCTCTTTAGTAAGAGGTTTTTATCCTTTAATCCTGCTAGGCTGAAGTCAACTGCCTGGAGAACGCTCGAACAAGTCGCCCTTTGAGTTAGACGGCTGCATAAGTGGTGCAATGCCGTTGTTTCGTTCATGAAGGTACTTATTTCTTGCCAATATGGTTTTAAATTATAGTAGGAGATGATGTTCCATTCTGACCGCGATACTCGTGTATTGCCAATACCCTCAAAGTGCAAGCCGATATTGGGTTCAAACTGTGTGACTTCGATTTTATCTGTTGACACGAGTGGAAGCAATAGTAATATTGTGAGAAGGGTGGTCGTAATTATGCTTGCCAAAGTCCGCTGTCTTTTAGCGAGTGGCCTTCCATCCACTGACTGTTTTGATGATTGGTTTTCTGCTAACATCTCATGATTATCCTTAGGTTCTCTGATTTGAGGACATGATTGTTCTTCTTCTTCGGGTTCGTCATTGAGCTTAGGGAGTGGAGCTAAATATTGAATTGCTCGTTTAAAGATGCCTGAAGCTGTCTGGACATCCGCTACTCTTACCACGTCGTCTTGTCCTTTATATGTTTTTATTACGCGCCCCAGAGGCCATTTCATGACTGGAACGTTATCTTCTTTTATAATAACTATCGCCCCTGGTTTCAGATTCTTTGATTGTTCTCGCCATTTGTTTCGGTATTGTAGTTCATTTAGGTAGTCTCGTGACCACCTCTTCCAAAATTCGTGCTTGAGATAAGACACTAATTTCCATCGTGTTTCCAATTTAAGGTTTGTAGACTTTGCTTGAGCATCAATTTGGGCTGTTAGTGGTTCACCTATTAGAAAATGTCCCGGAGTCAATGCGCCTATATCGTTTGCATCATTTGACATGGGTGAAATGGGTCTAGAATTCAGTATTGCTTCAATTTCAACAACTATGGTTTCGAGTTCTTCGTAAGTTAGAGATGCATTCCCCAATGTTCTTATCAAAAGATATTTTGCTGACTTAACAGCTGCCTCCCATAGACCACCAAAATGTGGTGCTCTTGGCGGAATAAAGTTAAATTGTATACCCTTTTTGCTGCAAACATTCGTAATGGCTTCTTTTGCATCTGATGCATGTATAATTGTGGAAAGTTCAGGTAATTTATTCTTCGCTCCGACGAAGTTTGTTGCATTGTCGCAATATAAATTTTGGCAATATCCATGCCGGGCTACGAAACGTTTAAGCGCACCTATAAAAGCTTCAGTTGTGAGATCACTCACTAGTTCCATGTGTACCGCTTTTGTGGCAAAGCAACAAAATACAGCAATATAGGCCTTGTGTGGTCGTTTTCCCCTAAGTTTATAATGCACAGTAATTGGGCCACAGTAATCGACTCCGGTATTGATGAATGCACGGGCTGGTGTGACACGTGTCGAGGGTAGGTTTCCCATTATTTGGTGGAATAATTCTGGCTTAGCTCTGCTGCATGTCGTGCATCGATGAACTGTGGCTCTTGCCATAATTTTTCCCTTTATTGGCCAGAAACGTTGACGAACAATTCCTAATAATGTATGCGACCCACAATGCTTGTGTTCTTCATGAATCATTTGAAATATCAATTTGGAAATGGGATCGTTGTATGGAATAAGAAGTTGATGTTTTGAGTCATATGATGTTTTGAGTCATACCCGTATTAGTCCGTTTTGATCCAAAAAGGGGGTAAGATTCCGGATGGTGCTTGTTCCTTGTACTTGTTTGTATTTTCTTAGTTGTGTTATTTCTTCCTTAAACTCTGAGAGTTGCATTTGTGAAATAATAGGAATAAGTGCTTGGCTAAGTTCCATTGTTGTCATTAATTTTGATGGTTTTCTAATCTGCTTCTGACATCTGGTGTGGGCAATGAAGCGTAGAACATATCCAACAATTCGCTGCAGACGATGGAATGAATTTTTATGGTTGATTTTGTAAACAAAGGTCGGTTCCGTTGTTGTCATTGCTCGTGATTCAAGCAGCTTTGCTTTTCGTTCGAGATTTGTTGAGATGTTGGAACTTGAATTGAACTTAGTTGGCCACACCTTCTCTACGCCATGGAGAAACATTGGCCCATAAAACCAAAGAGTGCATTCTTTAAGAGCCGCTGGGGACATCCCACGAGATAGTATATCTGCAGGGTTGCACTTTGAGCTCACGTGACGCCATTGTTCTGCGTGGGTTTCTTCTTGAATTGCTGAAATTCGATTTGCTACAAATGTGTTGAATGAAGCCGATGATGAATTTATCCATGATAGCACAATTTCTGAATCAGTCCATAGCCATACTGGGCCTTTAAATCGAAGGTCAGACCTGATTCTTGTAGATAGTTGGGCTCCAAGCGTGGCTGCACATAGTTCCAATCGTGGTATTGTTTGCCGTTTAAGTGGAGCTATGCGGGATTTAGCACAGAGTAAGTGTACCATGATGGTGCCATCTTTGAAAACTGACCGGATGTAAGCCGCAGCCTCATAAGCCTTTTCGGATGCGTCTGTAAAAATATGTAGTTGTTGGGATTCTGGAACTCTTCCTTTGAAAATATGTCTTGATATTTGAAGATTTTTTAACACATTCAGGTCTGCGCGAAATGTGATCCATTTAGTGTGCAGCGATTCAGGCAAAGACGTATCCCAATCAAGTTTTAACTCCCACAATTCTTGAATGAAGATTTTTGCCGTGACTATAATGGGAGATAGAATCCCCAATGGGTCGAATAATCTTGCAAGGTCAGATGTTACTGTTCGCTTAGTTACTCTCTTAATGTTGCCAGTATTGACCTTAATACCCAGTTTGTCAGTTTTCGGCAGCCAAACAAGTCCTAACGTTTTGATGCTGTCGGCTTCAATGCTCTCAAAATCTAAGTTAACCTCCAAGTTGTCTTGTGGAGTAATTGTGGATGGTTTGCACACCATTTTCGTAACGTGAAGCCGCCCTTTTTCATAATTTGCACGAGTTGCTCTTGTAATTGTATTGCTGTTGATATGCTATTTGACCCGCCCAAGCCATCATCTACATAGAAATTTTCTTTAATAAATTGTGAAGCAAGAGGATGACGTATATTATTTTCTTCCGCTAGTTGATCAAGAGATTTCGTTGCTAAGTATGGAGCAGCTCTTGTGCCATATGTGACCGTGTTGAGTTGGTAGTATGCAATGGGCTTTGTGGAATCCTTTCTCCAAATTATGAGCTGAAATTGACGATCTTCAGGAGCAACCAATATCTGCCTATACATTTTTTCAATGTCAGTGGTGAAAACGAACCTCGGCATTCGAAATCTCAATAGTATGGAGAATAGTTCGCTTTGTAGTGTTGGTCCCGTGAACATCAGGTCATTTAACGAATAGCCAGAGGAGGTTTTGGCTGAGGCATCGAATACTACTCTAAGCTTAGTGGTTGAACTTTCTGGCCTCAATACGCAATGATGTGGGATGTAGTAGGTTGGAGGTATTATGGAGTCTGTTGTCAATTTTGTCATGTGTCCCATTGATTCATATTCATCCATAAATTCAATGTATTTAGCATTCAATTCCGGGTTCTTTTGCAAGCGCCGTTCGAGAGCGAGAAATCGGTTGAGAGCCATTGCATGTGAGTCGCCTAGGGTGTTAGGGGTTTGATGAAATGGTATTCTGACTATGAAGCGGTCTTGATGGTTTTTAGTTGTATTTTGTACAAAGTGTTCTTCACATTGTCTTTCAACTATTGATAGTGGTTTTTTAGTTGTTTTAACTTCATCTAGCTCCCAAAGTCGAGCGATTGAAGCTTCAAGCCCTTCATCTTCAGTACATATTCCACAGGATGCGTCTGTAATGTGTTCTCTATTTATTTTTCCTGCTACAATCCAGCCAAGAACTGTGTTCTGCAAAATGGGAAGTTGTGGAGATAATTTTATTTGCCCAATTGCGAGCTGTTGGTGATAATGCTCGGCACCCAGCAATATATCGATTTTATTAGATCGATTGAATGTTGGGTCAGCTAACATAAGATTTTTTGGTAGTGGCCACTCATCTATGTTGATAAATTGTGATGGTTGTGGTGCGATAATTCGAGGCAGGACAAGTGCCTACAGGCGTGTTGAAAATCCATTAATTCGAGAATGCAAAGCTACATTGACTCGGTGTTGTGTTCTTGTGTTGGAGTCCCCGATTCCATTGATGTTTACTGATGATATCTGTCTTGCAATATTTAGTCGTTTTGCCAAACGCTCCGTAATCAAATTGACTTGTGAGCCAGAGTCAAGTAAAGCGCGGCATTCAACCTCCATTATATCAGTTTTGATTGTTACTAGAGCTGTGCTGAGAAGAACGTATGAGTTGGACACCTCACTATTTGATGCCGCTAGTGAGGATGCTTCTGGAGGATAAGGTATCGCTTCATTGAAAGCCGGACCAGTTACTTCGGGTTGATTAGTAGCGATTGATGATGTTTTCTGGGATACTCTTTCACTTGTTGATCTTTGGTTTGATGACTGAATGTAGTTCTCTAGATGAAGTAGCGAGTTGTGTTTTTTCTTGCATGTCAAACATGATCCTGATTTGCAAGTTTTGGCTGTGTGTCCTGATTTAAGACAGTTTACACACAGGTTTTGCTTCCGAATGAACCTCAGACGGTCTGCTGGCGATAGTTTTTGAAATTTCTGACACCGATACAGTTAGTGAACGTTGTTTTTGCAAAGTGAACACATGACTTCTGTTTGTTTAGCTGAAGTAGTGGAAACATAGACCTTTGGTGATCTTTCTTTCTGGTTTATGGCCTCCAGGGATTGAAAACAATTTTCAAGAAATGTTAATAGGTCTTTGATTCTTTGTAGCTCTTTTGGATTGCTAATGGTCCTCTCATATAGAACAAGAGTGCCCCGATCCAATTTTTTGACAAGTATGTGAAACAGCATGGGATCCCATGAGACGGTATCGATCCCGATGTTGTTTAGCGCATGTAAACATTCTTGTGTTGTATCATGTAATTGTTTGATAGCAGCAGCTGATGGTCCGGCGCTTGGTTGATCCAAAAGTTGTTGCATTAGCGTTGTTACAAGAATGCGTTGATTATTGTATCGTTCCTGCAATAGGCTCCATGCGGTTGCGTAGTTTTCGGCTGTGGCTGAAAGATGACTTATTAGTTTTTCAGCTTCGCCCCCCAAATTTGATTTTAGGTACCACATCTTTTGTACAGCAGGAATATGCTGGTTGTCTACTAGTTGTGTAAACAAGTCGTGAAATGATCTCCATTTTAAATAGTCTCCATTAAATTTTTGAATCGTGACTTTAGGCAGAGGTAGTACGTTGTTTTGCATTAGTTGGAAATCTTGCTGTTGTGTGCGGGAAACCAGCTTGAAATTTTCAATGACTCGATTCTCCAAGTTTTCGTATGACTTCATGTCATATCCGTCCTTCAATGGGTCATCGCTTCTTTCCCATATTTTGAAATGCAGCTCTTGGATTTCGCCCCACAGTTTTTCCTTTAGCTTCATATTGGTTGCCGTAGGGTCCGTGTCGAGCAGCCTTTTTAATGATGACATCATGACATTGTGCCTTTTTATTGTCGCATTTGTTGAATTACATGTCAAAGATGTTCTTGCAGATGCTGCAGGTGCCTTATTGGTGTTTTGTTGAAAATTGTCCAGCGTTGACGTTTTTGATGTCTCATTTATGCTTGCTTCAAATATTTCCCTGTATTTTGTGACGAGGTCCTCAATGTTCTGATAGTAGTTTTCTGCGAAATATTTGTGGTTTAACTGGAGCTTCTCAAGGCATCGTATTTCATTATCGGTGTGTTCGAATTCTGCCCAAGCGGAGTCCAATCTTTTGATTCTTTCCTCGTAGTAGTGGACAGTCTTTCTGGATGGTGGATCCTTTTTAAAATTCCGAATGATGGACTCTATCCGTTCTCCTGTTGCTCGCTGGATAGTTGTAAGTTGTTCCATTGGGGAGGTTGTTTCACCAGTAGCCATGATGTTGCCTATTCGAGCTGGTTGTGCCTTTAGGAATTTGTTCCTGGGAAGAGGAGCTGACGATTTTTTGAAGTTGAATCACGTCGGGGTCACCAGAATGTTTTGACTCAGCGGATTTGCTGGTCGGTGTTGCTTTGTCCGGGCGGAAACACCGAGACAATTATGGTGTTTAACACAAGCACTTAAACTTGGTTGTTTTTAATGTGTGTATAGGTATAACACAAGCACATAAACTTGGTTATTTTTTTTTTTTTTATGTATAACACAAGCACTTAAACTTGGTTATTGTGGAGGATTGGAGAATATAATAAAACAACTGTTTAGTTTGATTGAATAATTATTTCTCAGTTTGTTTTAATTAAACCATGGCCTTAAATACTATTTTATTGCCAAATTGCAATAAGTTATTCTTAATGTACTTAAATTCTATTTTATTGCTAAATAGCAATAACTTATTTTTAATGTATTTATTAATAATATAATTCTGCCTTGTGCTTATGCATTTTCCCACGCGTGTTAGAAATTCCAGGAAACCTGACACCCTCAGACAAATGCAATGCAAATAAACTTAAAGGTAGTTCAAGGTTGTTATTAAATTTTTAAAGTAAAAGAATTTAAAGTAAACAAAAAACTATAGCAAAACTTGAAATTTAATCAGACGTTCAAGGTTTTTCTTTTCTCATAATTTGAATTAACTGTTGAATTAAATTAAGGGAAAATGCATAACTCCAGCAAAAATAAAAATAATAAAATTACATGAAATCAGCAATTTAAGGTTGTTCAACTAATTTCGTGCAGGCATATGTACGTAAGTATGTTTGTACATTTATACAAACGTACTTATACACATATGAAAGAAATTCATTGTGAAGGTCTGAACAACGCTTTACCTAAAATTCATAAAATTTCTCTATTAATAAAGATTTTGGAATAATAAAGGGCTATCTTGTACTCATTCGCAAAAATAACTTTGACACGCCTACTATAACGCACACTTTTCACGTTATCTACCGTTAATGAAATTTAAAAGCTCATAAAACCGCCAAAATTAGAGGTATGAATATCAAATTTGCTACGTATATCCCCCTAGACAATGTCATTACTGTGTCAGAAAACTAAGGTGCCACGCCCACTTTAACGCCCACCTCCCATATAACGCTTTACCTAAAATTCATATAATTTCTCTATTAATGAAGATTTTGGAATAATTAAGGACTATATTGAAACATCTAAGTTGTACTCATTCGCAAAAAGAACTTTGACACGCCTACTATAACGCCCACTTTTCACGTTATCTACCGTTAATGAAATTTAAAAGCTAATAAAACCGCCAAAATTAGAGGTATGATGATCAAATTTGCTACGTATATCCTTCTAATCAATGAAATTGTTGTGCCAAAAACTTTAAGTGACACGCCCATCTAACACCTACCTCCCATATAACGGTTTATCTTAAATTCGTGTAATTTCTCTATTGACAAAGTTTTTGGGAAAATAAAGGACTATATTGAAATATCTTAGTTTTATTTATTAGCAGAAACTTTATTGACACGCCTACTTTCACGCCCACTTTCATTGAAAGACTACATTTACAAAAGCATTTTAGTAGCATATCGAAGTTATAAAGGGTGGTTAAATTTTAAGGACCGATGTTGAATTTAAATAAAACACAAATTATTTAAGAAATTATTATTATTTCTTTTTGTAATTATAATATTTATATGGTTCAATTATGTATTTAACAAAATATCGGCCAAATGGCCCCCCATCCTTGGCGCCACTCCACTATCTGATGGTTCAAATTTTCAATGACAATGTTTATGTTCAATTGTTGGGCATGATGATGAGGCGAGGTTGACTGCTCTTTTGCCACACTATCGCAAAAACCAGCAGTGGTTCCTATTCAAATTTAAAGACTAGGTGTAGTTCACCTTCAACATGGGCCCTTAAAATTTAACCACCCTCTACAAAGAAAGTGATACATATTTTATTATAAAGAGATTATTAGCGATTAACAAAATAATAAATATTGTACTTTAAATGTACACAAAATTAGTGGTGGGTATAAAAGATTCGGCACAGCCGAATATAGTGCTCTTACTTGTTTTTTGCTCAAATTAGGTATGTAGTTGAAACCCTTTTTTTTAATTTTTGGGTACAAATTCAACCGCAATTGTATAATGCAGCCGATAAGGTTTTTACTTTCTAAAACTAGTGATCAGTAACAGAACTTGTACAATTTTATTTTAAAGTGCAATAATGTCATTTACCAATTTAGAATTGTTGGAGTTATTCACAAACTCAGATAATGAAAATGCATTTAAATTGGCTATTGTGGAAAAACTACACGATTTACTAGGATACCACGAAATGAATGTTCATAGCAAAATTCACTTTGTTTTCCTAACAATTAAAAAAAAAAATGGCTAACTTCACACCGTACGAAAAAAGCATTTATGAAAAACAACCCAGACTGGTTAAATGGAGTTACAACTTTTGAAAATATTGAAGAACCACATAAATCCTGTGACAGCAAAACAGGAAGACCAGCAAAAACTATAAACGGGTGTTCTGGGTACACAAGAAAACGTAAACTTGAAAATGCCACAATAGATATATCTAAATCGCATCTTTCAGAAGCATTATATCTTAAGTTTGTAAGAGATAAAGATAAATCAAGGTCCGACATTATAAAAGCTGTGGTACTTGCAAGCCCAGATCGACTGCAGAGAATAAAAGGGAGTATTTTTCCTGGATACAAAAAGATTACATCTGCCAAAAAAAAAGCAGTGCCACTTAATGTAAAGGTTACTGAAGTATGGGTAGAGGTAAAACTGCAAGACTTAATGGATCATACAGCTAAACGCCTTATTCAAAGTTTGCCTGAAGAGGAAGCAGTATAAGCTTACATTGATAAATAAGTGGGGATGTGATGGATCATCCGGTCCGCGTAACAGCCCGAATTACTGGGGTCGACAATAATATTATAAAAAGGTTAGCAGTTATCTTAAATGTTATAAACTCTATAGAAATGGTAAATGGCCCAAAGTTTGATGATTATGCATCAACTTATATTTATTTGGTATATAATTGAAAAATTATGGGAGCATATCCCAAAAAATTTTGTAAATTAACTAATAAAAGATTTTATTTTTCGGTTGCCCTTATAAGCATTTAGTGTTAACCAACGGTTAGCCAAATGTTAAAGGGATTAGAAAAATAAAATAAATTCAAAATTAAAAAAATTGTTGGTTGGGTTTTTGAAAAAGTTTTTTATAGTTTTTGTTTTATTTTTGAATTCTCATTTTGTTAATGAGAATTTAAAAATATAACTTATAAAAATTTTAAACTTTTTCAAGAATTTGGGTAAAGGTTTACTGATGATCTGGCATAAGCACCAGTGAAATGCATATAAACCAGCTTAAACCCAACAATTAAAAAAAAATTTTAAAAAATAATAAAATATAAATAATATATAAAATAAAATAAAATTTTTTTGGCACAGCTGGAATTCGCTGGCACGTTTACTTTAACCAGTAAGTTATGGGGCGATTGTGCTGAATTTGAATAGCGATTCATTCCTGGATATATCCAAGAGATTGATACCATATACAGATCTGAGGAACATATAGTTGCTTCTAAAAGTTGATTTCAACGAACACACGGGCAGATGGACAGACGGTCAGGGCTTAATCGACTCCTCTATTCATAAGCTTTCAGAAAATATATACTTTATGGAGTCGGAAATGAAAATTGTAGAAATTACAAACGGAATGACAAAGCTTTATATACCCTCGTGCACCAATTATTTTAGCTAAATAAAATATATACTAAATAACATTATATCTATAGCATAAATATATTAATATTAAAAGTAATTTAAAAATGTGTTTCTGTAATAGAAATAAAAAAATTTAATATTGGTTTAACATGTTATATTAGATTGCTTTTTTCTAAACTTTCGGATTTGAACAATGTGCATTTCAAAGCGCACCGGGTCAAACTAATTACTTAATATAAATTTACTTAGATTTAAATATTAAAAGTATATAAAAATGTGTATTTGCGATACAAATAAAAAACTTATATTTAAAAAAACATGTTAACATTTAACTGGAAAAATTATCCTATTTTAACCGCAATTTCTGGACCACCCTGTACCTCTAGCAGTACTTTGTAAACATTATTTTGAAGCCTAAAGTGTCCTCTGTCAATATCTTTTTAAATCTTTGAAATATCTTAATTATTTCAAAAGTTATGGTTTTTGCAACGAAAAAAGTCAAAAGGCGCCACTCATATTATATAATCATTGTTTTTATAATGGTTTGTTTGTTCTAAGTGGTGTTGTTTGAGCTGTTGGATATTAGCGTTATTTTTATTGACATTTGGTATTTGAACAAAACAGTCTTCAATGTTGGTCCATGGTGGAGAATACTTTCTGATGGGCGGTGGTTTGTTTAACGATATATATAGTTCGTTTGAAAATTGTAAGATTGCAGCTATGGTTGAATGCACTTTTGGCTTTCTTTTCAGTTTAGTGTAGTTTGTAGCATCTTCAAAAATAATGTTGTTTCTTATTTGAGACATTTTCGTTATTTGGTTGCTTAAGAGTATATTATATCTTTCTTCTAATGTTGGAAGTCCTAATTCAGCAAGAATGTTATGTATTGGGGTTGTTCTGAATGCTTGAGTTATAGTTCGCAGGGCTTGGTGATAGTATTTCTTTATTATCGATAAGTTAGTTTTTGTTGTTTTTCCGTTTTTTGTTATTATTATTATTATTATGTTTTTGTTGTTAAGCCGTAGTCTATTTTGCTTAAAATTATGGATTTTAGTGCATGAGTGAGGCTAGTAATATGGCTTTCACTTGAACTACCACATATAGTTTTAAGGTGTTTAGTCGCTTTGCTAGGTTATCCGATAGGTAAGTTATACGGCTATTCCATTTTCCAGTTTTGTTAAACATAAGTCCTAGTATTTTAATTTCATTAACATCTTCGAAGAAGGAGTTGTTAATTTTAAATGGATTGACTGTACATTTGTGCTTGCGGCAAATGTGCAAATGTTTGCTTTTGTGTTGTGAAATTGAAGCGCCAGATATATTACACCAAGAATTTAGGTCCGTAAAAATTTTGTTCAATGTATTTTGTGTATGTAGAGGGTTTTTTATTTTTGTGAAAAGATAAAAGTCATCGGCATATAAATAATGATGGATATTTTTGTGGTGTTTCATTAAGAAGTTTATTTTCTCGAAGGCTATTAAAAAGAGAGCGACTGATAATGGAGATCCCTGTGGGATTCCATTTTCAAGTTTTGTTAGCTTTGAGTGGTGGGAGTTGACGCTGACAATGAAAGAACGGTTGCTTAAAAATGATTTTATGTAGTTGTAAATGTTTTTTCCAACTTTCCATTCTTGGAGCTGCGTTAAGATGGTATGTATTCCTATTTTACCAAAAGCTTTTTCAAAATCAATGCTAAATATGGAACTATGATTGTGGGAGGAGAGATTTTTATTGATACAGTATTCCAAGTGTATAAGAGTGTCTAGTGTTGAGCTGTTCTGTTTAAATCCTGTTTGTTTTATATCAAATCAAGTTGTTTTGTGTTATAAACCAAAAAATGCGCTTTGCTATTATTTTTTCTAATAGTTTACTGGTACAAGAAATTAATGATATTGGACGATAGGATTCTGGTTCGGGTTTGTTTTTTTGAGGTTTGGGAATACATATTATGGTTGATTTTTTCCAAACTTGAGGAATTATATTACTTATTAATCTAAAAAAAGATTTGTTGTTTCTTAAATACCTAAAAAATCAGCTCGTTGCCTTAAGTTGCAACACACATGAAAAATGCACTCACGCTTGGTAGCAAAAATTGCAAAAATGCTACCAAGAGTAAATTCCGCTAATGTGTTTAAGTACAATATATTGTTAAGCACGTTTTAGTTAACTTTTTTTCTTATTTATTCTTTATAAATTTTAATTTCTAGTTTTCAGATTGTCAAATTTGTTAAAATTTTCTTTCATTGTAAATGTGCAATGCATAAAAGCATTCATAATTTAGACCGTTTCTTTTTGTCATGCGATGTAAGATTCTTTTAGTTTTTTTTTTCTTTTTGAACGATTCATGAAGTCGGCAATAGGCGTTTTTTCTTTTTTTTTTTTGTATGAAATTCTTAAATTTATGTAATTTTTTCTCACTTTTCTTTTCCACTTCTTAAAACCAACTTTTCTTTTTAGCCATTAACGCGTTACCCACGTTGCACACATTTTTCATGCTGGCACCTGAAGCAAATAGAGCCATATTGGCTTTATGTTTCTACCCAAGTTTTAAAATGCGTTGGCTGCCAGAAAACATAACTAGAAAACATCAATAGATACCTTAGAAAAAAAGATAACAAAAATCGTGAAGCAATGCTTGGACGCAGCAGAAGTAGTAGTAGTTGCAGTAAAGACGATGAAGATTTTATTGTTTTTGCCGAAAAGAACATTGATCAACCTCGCACATCAAATTTCGAACTAGAGTTTATCAGTTTGCTAAATGATAAGAGCAAGGAGATTTCCGTTTTGGAAAGCTATCCAAATATTAAAAATGCATTAAGAGAATTTAACAGTAATTTGTGTTCCTTAGGGCCTGTTATAAGATTATTTTCCTTAACAGGTCTTATACATTACCCAACAAAAGGCTGTTATCTGATGATTCTTTAAAAAATCTAGTTTTTATTAAAGGAAATACCTGTTTTATTGAATAAATTTTTTATTTACTAACTATTAAATTCTAAATATGTTTTTTTTACTTACTTCCCCCATTTGACGCGAGAGAATTAACGCAAATTTACAAAATAAATCTTTTAAATGTATAAAGTAAATGAACTCTTTACTAATGAAAATTTAACACTTTAACAATTTTATTGTTTAAATTCTGTATCATATGTACGTACCATAGCCGTTAAGTAATGATTACTTATCCTAATAATTAGTAATTAAATTATTTTTTTTTGTAAGTTGAAGTAATGATTATATTACGACTATTTTCAGATTCGCACGATAACTAATTGATTACGATTACAGATATTCAAAAGTAAAAAAGATTATTTAGGATTACGAGAAAATAATCAAAAGTATTAAAAAAAATAATTCGACTACTTTCAAGGATTATTTTCCTTATTTTTGATTATTTTTTTTTTATTTGGCGAAATTATGGCAATACTGTCACAAATACATTTTTCTTCATGAAATTCTACCATTATTTAATTAGTTGTTGTTTTTTTCATTTTTTGTTATTATTATTGTTGGCAAAAATATGATTTACTAAGGGATGCATGTATTTTCTTAACACGTCTTAACGTCTTCAATTCCAGTTGAACGACTGTTTTCTTTTGCCGGGATCGTCAACAGTCCAACATTGTCTGATTTTTCTTTTGAAAAATTAGTTGTAATTAAGGCCAATTGTAAATATATGTAAATTATAAAATTTTTTTTTGGGAAGTGAATGTATTCTGAATGAATTTGTTTCTCATTATTATTTTTTTCACGTATTTTTCCTTTCTTTTTGTTGATTTTTAAAAATAAAATGTATAACATGCTGTAAATTCAAAATTTTTAAAAAATAATCAAATATAATTAAAAATATTCTGAAAGTAGTCAATTCTTTTTTGGATTACTTTTAATTATTTTTGATTTCTTTTCTCGTAATCCTAAATAATCTTGATTACTTTTGGATTATTTGTAATCATAATCAATTAATAATCAAGAATTGTTCAAAAGGGAATTATGTAATCAATACCATTATATTTTAAATGTAATCTAATTGATTACTAATTGTAATCCAAATTTAACAGCTCTGGTACGTACATGCTTATATAATAAGTAAATAAAATATTGGGTGGGCAACTAAGTAATTGCGAAATACTTTTATATATATATAACTTAGTTTTATTAAACTTATATGAAATAAAATATTTAAACAGAACTAAGAAGAGATACATATATATGTTTGCATATATGTTAATTTTTATGAGATCGAAATTCAAAAAATATTTGTATTTTGTTTCTGTATTTTGCATTTGAAATACAGAGCTTAAAAGTATTTTGTATTTGAAATACACAACTTGAAAGAATTTGTATTTTATATTTGAAATACATCAAGGCATGTATTTTGCCCAGCCCTGTATGTTAAGGCTATAATACACGGCATGTTTTTTACATCTGACTTTCAAATTTGAGAGACATGTGTAAATCTACATGTCTGTCAAAATTGTTCTTTTACGCTGACTGCTTTGCAGCAGCAGAGATTTGTGCATACGACTGATGTTACATGTTTTTACAGAAGAAAATAGAGCGCGCTCTAATACAAATTTTGTCAGATGTCTCAACACATGTTTTTTTACAGAAGTAATGTTTTAAAGGTAACACACGACATGTTTGTATTAGCAGTGGAGAATTTGACAAGTCAGATGTAAAAAACATGCCGTGTATTAGGTCCTTAAGCAACAACTATGTATAAAAATCATAAAATTTATCAATAAAGAATTAATTTTGTATTGTCCTTAAAATAGAGCGTTTCCATTTTAATAATAAAAAAAAAGGTTATTATAATTTTTACAAGATGTTCAAAACTACCTTTTTTACGGATAAGGAGATAAAAATGAAGATTTTGGATACACCAAAGTCGTCACCAATGTGATATGTCGGACTCTCCCCATGGGCTTACCAACCAAAGAACCCCTCATCTTCTACCCTTGTAAACTTTATCCACCGTTAAGCATTACTACAAGGTTGTTTCCTGTGACAGACTTGTACTCATCACTGCCTACGTTTAGGCTTCCGCTTATTCCTCCCAGTTCCTAATCTGATACATCCAGATCCTTCTTCATCTGTAGTATATCCTCACAATATCGCTTAACTGAGCGCTAATTGTCCTCTTTGTATAGCATGGTGGGGATTATATTTTCCACAGTTATTGGGACTATTTTTGTTTTTTTTTTGAGCCTTGGGTGTCTACCTGTAACGCTTGAAAAAAGTGTTTTCAGCTCACCTTACCTGCTGCTTTCCCGATCCAATTCTCAACACGAGGAAAGAGTCTGGCTGTCTACCTGCCTTTGGTCTCTGCAGTCCATCTTGCCTGTCAGGCTTACAAGGTTTCGTGTATAATTTGGCTAACCTCCCCTAGCTGCAAAGTATCTTCCGGCTTTTTGAGACACATGCTTCTTCACTCTGTTGCGGCTGTTCGCACTGTGCTATATGCAGACATTCTGAAGGCGGATGTTCGTTAAGCGACTAGTAGAGAATTTCCCATTATTTATACCCTTCACACAGTGAAAAGGGTATACATAGGTTTGTCATTCCGTGTGAAATTTCTACAATTTTCATTTCCGACCCCATAAAGTATATATTTTCTGAAAGCTTATGAATAGGGGAGTCGATTAAGCTCTGTCAGTCTGTCCGTGTGTATGTTGAAATCAACTTTTTTAAGCCCCCCGACATCGCTTGGACCCGGCTGAGGTATTAAAATATCAAAAATATTCGGGAGTAGATCGGTATTGAGAATCAGAAACATCGGTACATAAACAACTGAGATATGAGCAAAAACCCACGACCACCTCGACTTTTTTTTCACAAAAACAACATTACAACAACAACATACTTACATGCAAAAGTTTATACTGGTTAGAGTAAACGTGGCATCGAATCCCAGCTGAGCCAAAAAATTTTTTTTTTATTTTTTATTTAATATATTATTTATATTTTTATTATTATACCCTTCACACAGTGAAAAAGGGTATATATAGGTTTGTCATTCCGTGTGAAATTTCTACAATTTTCATTTCCGACCCCATAAAGTATATATTTTCTGAAAGCTTATGAATAGGGAAGTCGATTAAGCCCTGTCAGTCTGTCCGTCTGACCGTCTGTCCGTGTGTATGTTGAAATCAACTTTTTGAAGCCCCCCGACATAGGTTGGACCCGGGTAAGGTATTAAAATATCAGAAATATTCGGGAGTAGATCGGTATTGAAAATCAGAAACATCGGTACATAAACAACTGAGATATGAGCAAAAACCCACGACCACCTCGATTTTCTTTTCACAAAAACAACATTACAACAACAACATACATACATACAAACGTGTATACTGGTTAGGGAAAACGTGGCATCGAATCCCAGCTGAGCCAAAAAAATTTTTTTTTTATTTTTTTTTTTTAATTTTTTTTTTATTTTTTTTTTATTTTTTAGTTAATATATTATATATATTTTTATTATTATTTTTTTTTAATTTTTTTTTTTTTTAATTTTTTTTTATGTTTTTTTTTTTGTTTTGTATATATTATATATGTATATAATATTTTTTTTTTTTTTAATTTTTTTTTAAATTTTTTTTTTTTTAATTTTTTTTTTATTTTTTTTTTTTTGCTTTTTTTAACATACATACGTGAATTTACTGCTATTGCATGACTACACGTTGTGAAGGGTATATAAGATTCGGCACGGCCGAATATAGCACTTTTACTTGTTTTTTTTTAAATTTTTTTTATATTTTTTTTATATTTTTTATTTTGTTTTATATTTATTATTTATATTTTAATTATTTTTTTTTTAAATACATACGTAAAATTTTAATTTTACAATGGGATGTTTTTATATATGTATGTACGTATTTCATATGAGATGAATGGTTATACAAACTACTATTATTGCATGACTATACGTTGTGAAGGGTATATAAGATTCGGCACGGCCGAATATAGCACTCTTACTGGTTTCACCTAATTGTCTGCCCCATTCCTTGCTGTTATAGAGGAAAATACTGCTGCTTGTTTCTTTCTAAGGGCCCCAACTTTTGACCAACCCGGTCTAAAGCCGCATTCACTATCCGACTGTACTCCTTTTGCGCCAATGGTTTCTGATAACCTTGGCTTTATGAATCTTTCCAATAGGTAGTCAGTTGTGTCAAGCATACAAAGCAGCCGGTATGCTGATGGTGAATTTGGGTCGCCCTTTCCCCTATTAATAAGTGCTGGTTTTTGTACCTTCCAGATTTTAGTAAACGTTTCCTCTGTCAAACATTTGTTAAATGTGTAAATTAGCATTTCTGGGAGTTCAGTTCCAGTTCCTTTATAACTTCGAATAGTATGCCGTACGTGCCTGGCGTCTTTCCGGGTTTAAGCTTTGAGGGAGCTGTGGTTAGTTCGTCCATTGCGAATATCGGGATGTTTGTATCTCCTGCGGTAGCTTGTTCATCGTCCAGATTGCCGTGCGTTGAGAAATGATTTAACAATTCCCATGAAGAGCTTATATCTAGTTCCCCACGCAGCACTTCTCACAGTCTTTTTTTTCTACTAAAAAATTTTCCTTGCAGCTTCTTTTTTGTCTTTGTACTTGTTCATCTCATTTTCGGTCTCAACCCGCCGCCTACCTGTAGTCAATCTTCTGCATTTGGAGCACTCGCGTCTTGCCTTGGCGATGTCTTCGTTCTCGGGCTGTTCTTTCCAATTCTGGGCGTTACTTTGTTGCAGATTTTCCGTATTGTGTCTATTAATAACGCTTCAGTTTCAGAATCGCCTAACGTTTCCGAAGTCGTGTTCATTCTTTGGTCTACTTCCGTCAGTAGTATACTAGCGTTTAGTTTTTTGGTGTTCCATCTGTGATTCGTAGTATTTTGTCGCATCGCTTCCTCCGCTATTCCGGCGTCCGTTTAAAGGTTGTACGATATAAACTGGTGATCGCTGCCTGTGTTCTTTTCCAGGATCGCCCAGTCTACTATCCTTCCTAACCTGTCTACTACCACCCTATTTTTTTACTTATTGTTCGCTAATATGACGATGTCTGCAGTTTTTAATTTCCATAAGGCTGATTTTCGATTTTGGTTGATATACATTTTGTTATTGGTTTGTTTGTCTCAAGTTTCAAGTTTAATTTTTTTTATTGTTGTTAAAATTTTTTTATACCCGCCACCAAAAAAATGGTGGGGGTATATTCATTTTGTCATTCCGTTTGTAACACATCGAAATATCCATTTTAGACCCCATAAAGTATATATATTCTGAATCAGGGTTTGATTTGATGACGATTTAGCTATGTCCGTCCGTCTGTCCGTCTGTTGAAAGCACGATAGAGGTCGCACCGAAATAGCTAGGGGGCTCAAATTTTGCCAGAATATTTCTTATAGACAAGGTTTGTTTGGTATTGAAAATGGGCTAAATCGGAATATTAGGAAGAGAGTTATAGCTCGAAAAGCAAGAGTAGGTCGAAAAAACCGTGTCGTACGAACATCGAACAAAATGGAATTGTGTCCAAACGCATCAACGTAGACTCATGAAACTTCGAATATATATTTCCTGAGTAAAAACAATATTATTCCCCGAAAATTATCTAAATCTATACATTAGGAGAGGAGTTATCGATCAAAATGTACGAAAATTTATACCGCACAGTGTATTTTTCGGTATATTTAAAAACAAAAACGTCATAAAAGCAACAAAATTGGATGCACGACTCTGAAATGTTGCACACTTTGCTTTTTTGTGAGGGACTTTTTTGTAACGGAAAATCAATATGCCACTTTTACGCCCACCTCCCATATAACGTTTTAGCTAAAATTCATATAATTTCTCTATTAATAAAGATTTTGGAATAATAAAGGGCTATATTGAAACACCTAAGTTGTACTCATTCGCAAAAATAACTTTGACACGCCTACTATAACGCCCACTTTTTACGTTATCCACCGTTAATGAAATTTAAAAGCTCATAAAACCACCAATATTAGAGTTATGATGATAAAATATATATATAAAATATGTATATCCCCCTAGGCAATGTCACTACTGTGCCAGAAAATTAAGGTGCCACGCCCACTTTTACGCCCACCTCCCATATAACGTTTTAGCTAAAATTCATATAATTTCTCTATTAATAAAGATTTTGGAATAATAAAGGGCTATATTGAAACATCTAAGCTGTACTCATACGCAAAAACAACTTTGACACGCCTACTATAACGCCCACTTTTCACGTTATCTACCGTTAATGAAATTTAAAAGTTCATAAAACCACCAAAATTAGAGGTATGATGATCAAATTTGCTACGTATAGCCCCCTAGGCAATGTCATTACTGTGCCAGAAAATTAAGGGGCCACGCCCACTTTTACGCCCACCTCCCATATAACGCTTTACCTAAAATTCATATAATTTCTCTATTAATAAAAATTTTGGAATAATAAAGGGCTATATTGAAACATCTAAGTTGTACTCATTCGCAAATACAACTTTGACACGCCTACTATAACGCCCACTTTTCAAGTTATTTACCGTTAATGAAATTTAAAAGCTCATAAAACCACCAAATTTAGAGGTTTGATGATCAAATTTGCTACGTATATCCTTCTAATCAATGTAATTGTTGTGCCAAAAAGTTTAGGTGACACGTCCACTTTAACGCCTACCTCCCATATAACGGTTTATCTTAAATTCATGTTATTTCTCTATTGACAAAGTTTTTTGGAAAATAAAGGACTATATTGAAATATATAAGTTGTATTTATTAGCAGACTCTTTATTGACACGTCTACTTTAACGCCCACTTTCATTGAAAGACTACATTTACAAAAGCATTTTGGTAGCATATCGAAGTATCTGATGGTCCAAATTTTCAATGACAATGTTGATGCTCAATTGCTGGGCATGATGATGAGGCGATGTTGACTGCTCTTTTGCCACACTATCGCAAAAACCAGCAGTGGTTCCCATTCAACGAACTAAGAAAGCAGGATTATGTTGATCAAAAGAATTACGAAGTGCATAAAATGCATTTTGTTTTGAACGCCCATTTTCATAAAAAAACCTGAATATTAAACCTGAAAATTAATTTACAAATAATTAATTAATAATAATTAATTAATTAATTAATTAATAATTAATAATAATGAATTTTCCTGAAGATGCTACACGAAGGAGTAGCGAAATATTGAGAATTTAAATACAAAAATTGGATATTTAAATATGAAAATTTAAAAAAAGAGATCAAATAAAATAAATAATTAAACCTGAATAACTTTAACGCGTTGCTCATTTAGGTATCTTTCCACTGTTCAAATTAAGTAAGTCTGAGATTGAGAAATGTCAAATGAAATGCAAAAAAAAACTTGTTGCTTATGTGTGGTTCACCTTCAACAGGGGCCCCTAAAAATTAACCACCCTCGATAAAGAAAGTACTACATATTTTATTTTAAAGAGATTATTCCATAGTGATTAACAAAATAATAAATAATGTACTTTAAATGTACACAAAATTGGTGGTGGGTATAAAAGATTCGGCACAGCCGAATATAGTGCTCTTACTTGTTATAATTGTAATATGAGAAAATGCAAAGGTAAATTATTATTTGTATAGACATACATTCATAAATACTTGCATATATAAATATGTAAATACAAACTTACATAATTGTTTTAGAAAATGTATGTAGAAAAATTGTTTTAAATAAAAATGTATGTAAAAAATTGTTTAAGTAAAATGTTAAGAGATGAGTTTTCAAAGATGAATAATTTAAGAGAAAATAATTTTTATTAAATGTAATTATAGTTTTCCATAAAGATGAATTTTATTTTTTAAAGATGAATAATTAAAGATAAAATTATTGTTTGAGTGATTTTTATAAAAATACTAAAGAGGGATAGAATGAAAAAATATATGAGGATCAACTCAAGTTAATTTTAAAAATCTTCTTAATGTGTAATGGACTAATAGATATAAAAGGATGATAATGATAATGCAAAACTTATGTTAAGGACAAAGTTGAGCAATGACGAATATGTTTTAGAGCTAGAAGAAATACCCACAGAGGTTGAAAGGGATAAAGATGAAAATAATGATGAAAGCATTTACATTTCAAATACTCAACCTTTTTTAATTGGGAACCATTAAAAGTTCCAAGAATGTATTAATATATAAGTTTTTCAATATGTATGTTTTCAATAAATAAATATGTATACATACATACATACATATAATTAAGATTTTTTATAAATAACAAAAATGTTTCTAAAATAAAATTATTTATTATAAAAAGTTCCCAAGTAAACATGTCACAAAGTATAATTCTTCAATTCTTAAAAGAATTTGATGGCTGCATTTTTATTGAACATCTTTGTCTTATTAAAAAATTTTTAAAATTTATAAACAATTGCGAATTCATTGAGGATACTCCTGTGTATGGAAAACATACAGCTTATTACAAAAGTTGTATTTGGTTAACGGATACCACAACTGAGGGTCCTAATACATGCAGATGTGTAATATACAACCATAAAAAAATTTTCATAGATGATCTAATAAGGAGATATTATTTATTAGCAAAACGTCTTTAATTAATCATTGAATATTGAATAATTTAAGTATGACTTATTAGATAATTATTTATGTCTTCTACATTTTAAGTAAGCATTATCAATAAAAATGTCTTAGAAAAAAACAAAAAAAAATTTTTTTCTTATTTTTTTGTTAAAATTTAGCTGTCTACTTTTTCCCAAAAGTATGGGATACATGTTTATGTGCTGTCTCGTGTAGTAGTTGAGATGAAATTCAAAACTCAATAAAATTTTGTAATTAAATACATGCACACTTTTTATCAAAGTTTGTTGACTTTAGCAAACAAAATATTTTCAGTTTTGTTAGGTATGGTCAAGGTTTTTAAGTTTAACAAATGAATAGAATATAAATGTTCATAGTAGTTTTTTATAAATAAAATATATGTACATATATGTACATATGTAAAAATCAAAATCATAAAAAGGAAAGAATTAAAATTCTTGAAGTGCTCATTAAAGAATTAATTTTGTATTGTCCTTAAAATAGAGCGTTTCCATTTTAATAATAAAAAAAAAGGTTATTATAATTTTTACAAGATGTTCAAAACTACCTTTTTTACAGATAAGGAGATAAAAATGAAGATTTTGGATACACCAAAGTCGTCACCAATGTGATATGTCGGACTCTCCCCATGGGCTTACCAACCAAAGAACCCCTCATCTTCTACCCTTGTAAACTTTATCCACCGTTAAGCATTACTACAAGGTTGTTTCCTGTGACAGACTTGTACTCATCACTGCCTACGTTTAGGCTTCCGCTTATTCCTCCCAGTTCCTAATCTGATACATCCAGATCCTTCTTCATCTGTAGTATATCCTCACAATATCGCTTAACTGAGCGCTAATTGTCCTCTTTGTATAGCATGGTGGGGATTATATTTTCCACAGTTATTGGGACTATTTTTGTTTTTTTTTTGAGCCTTGGGTGTCTACCTGTAACGCTTGAAAAAAGTGTTTTCAGCTCACCTTACCTGCTGCTTTCCCGATCCAATTCTCAACACGAGGAAAGAGTCTGGCTGTCTACCTGCCTTTGGTCTCTGCAGTCCATCTTGCCTGTCAGGCTTACAAGGTTTCGTGTATAATTTGGCTAACCTCCCCTAGCTGCAAAGTATCTTCCGGCTTTTTGAGACACATGCTTCTTCACTCTGTTGCGGCTGTTCGCACTGTGCTATATGCAGACATTCTGAAGGCGGATGTTCGTTAAGCGACTAGTAGAGAATTTCCCATTATTTATACCCTTCACACAGTGAAAAGGGTATACATAGGTTTGTCATTCCGTGTGAAATTTCTACAATTTTCATTTCCGACCCCATAAAGTATATATTTTCTGAAAGCTTATGAATAGGGGAGTCGATTAAGCTCTGTCAGTCTGTCCGCGTGTATGTTGAAATCAACTTTTTTAAGCCCCCCGACATCGCTTGGACCCGGCTGAGGTATTAAAATATCAAAAATATTCGGGAGTAGATCGGTATTGAGAATCAGAAACATCAGTACATAAACAACTGAGATATGAGCAAAAACCCACGACCACCTCGACTTTTTTTTCACAAAAACAACATTACAACAACAACATACTTACATGCAAAAGTTTATACTGGTTAGAGTAAACGTGGCATCGAATCCCAGCTGAGCCAAAAAATTTTTTTTTTATTTTTTATTTAATATATTATTTATATTTTTATTATTTTTTTTAAATTTTTTTTATATTTTTTATTTTTTGTTTTGTTTTATATTTATTATTTATATTTTAATTATTTTTTTTTTAAATACATACGTAAAATTTTAATTTTACAATGGGATGTTTTTATATATGTATGTACGTATTTCATATGAGATGAATGGTTATACAAACTACTATTATTGCATGACTATACGTTGTGAAGGGTATATAAGATTCGGCACGGCCGAATATAGCACTCTTACTGGTTTCACCTAATTGTCTGCCCCATTCCTTGCTGTTATAGAGGAAAATACTGCTGCTTGTTTCTTTCTAAGGGCCCCAACTTTTGACCAACCCGGTCTAAAGCCGCATTCACTATCCGACTGTACTCCTTTTGCGCCAATGGTTTCTGATAACCTTGGCTTTATGAATCTTTCCAATAGGTAGTCAGCTGTGTCAAGCATACAAAGCAGCCGGTATGCTGATGGTGAATTTGGGTCGCCCTTTCCCCTATTAATAAGTGCTGGTTTTTGTACCTTCCAGATTTTAGTAAACGTTTACTCTGTCAAACATTTGTTAAATGTGTAAATTAGCATTTCTGGGAGTTCAGTTCCAGTTCCTTTATAACTTCGAATAGTATGCCGTACGTGCCTGGCGTCTTTCCGGGTTTAAGCTTTGAGGGAGCTGTGGTTAGTTCGTCCATTGCGAATATCGGGATGTTTGTATCTCCTGCGGTAGCTTGTTCATCGTCCAGATTGCCGTGCGTTGAGAAATGATTTAACAATTCCCATGACGAGCTTATATCTAGTTCCCCACGCAGCACTTCTCACAGTCTTTTTTTTCTACTAAAAAATTTTCCTTGCAGCTTCTTTTTTGTCTCTGTACTTGTTCATCTCATTTTCGGTCTCAACCCGCCGCCTACCTGTAGTCAATCTTCTGCATTTGGAGCACTCGCGTCTTGCCTTGGCGATGTCTTCGTTCTCGGGCTGTTCTTTCCAATTCTGGGCGTTACTTTGTTGCAGATTTTCCGTATTGTGTCTATTAATAACGCTTCAGTTTCAGAATCGCCTAACGTTTCCGAAGTCGTGTTCATTCTTTGGTCTACTTCCGTCAGTAGTATACTAGCGTTTAGTTTTTTGGTGTTCCATCTGTGATTCGTAGTATTTTGTCGCATCGCTTCCTCCGCTATTCCGGCGTCCGTTTAAAGGTTGTACGATATAAACTGGTGATCGCTGCCTGTGTTCTTTTCCAGGATCGCCCAGTCTACTATCCTTCCTAACCTGTCTACTACCACCCTATTTTTTTACTTATTGTTCGCTAATATGACGATGTCTGCAGTTTTTAATTTCCATAAGGCTGATTTTCGATTTTGGTTGATATACATTTTGTTATTGGTTTGTTTGTCTCAAGTTTCAAGTTTAATTTTTTTTATTGTCTGTGCAATTTACTCATACGGATGATTGTTGTTAAAATTTTTTTATACCCGCCACCAAAAAAATGGTGGGGGTATATTCATTTTGTCATTCCGTTTGTAACACATCGAAATATCCATTTTAGACCCCATAAAGTATATATATTCTGAATCAGGGTTTGATTTGATGACGATTTAGCTATGTCCGTCCGTCTGTCCGTCTGTTGAAAGCACGATAGAGGTCGCACCGAAATAGCTAGGGGGCTCAAATTTTGCCAGAATCTTTCTTATAGACAAGGTTTGTTTGGTATTGAAAATGGGCTAAATCGGAATATTAGGAAGAGAGTTATAGCTCGAAAAGCAAGAGTAGGTCGAAAAAACCGTGTCGTACGAACATCGAACAAAATGGAATTGTGTCCAAACGCATCAACGTAGACTCATGAAACTTCGAATATATATTTCCTGAGTAAAAACAATATTATTCCCCGAAAATTATCTAAATCTATACATTAGGAGAGGAGTTATCGATCAAAATGTACGAAAATTTATACCGCACAGTGTATTTTTCGGTATATTTAAAAACAAAAACGTCATAAAAGCAACAAAATTGGATGCACGACTCTGAAATGTTGCACACTTTGCTTTTTTGTGAAGGACTTTTTTGTAACGGAAAATCAATATGCCACTTTTACGCCCACCTCCCATATAACGTTTTAGCTAAAATTCATATAATTTCTCTATTAATAAAGATTTTGGAATAATAAAGGGCTATATTGAAACACCTAAGTTGTACTCATTCGCAAAAATAACTTTGACACGCCTACTATAACGCCCACTTTTTACGTTATCCACCGTTAATGAAATTTAAAAGCTCATAAAACCACCAATATTAGAGTTATGATGATAAAATATATATATAAAATATGTATATCCCCCTAGGCAATGTCATTACTGTGCCAGAAAATTAAGGTGCCACGCCCACTTTTACGCCCACCTCCCATATAACGTTTTAGCTAAAATTCATATAATTTCTCTATTAATAAAGATTTTGGAATAATAAAGGGCTATATTGAAACATCTAAGCTGTACTCATACACAAAAACAACTTTGACACGCCTACTATAACGCCCACTTTTCACGTTATCTACCGTTAATGAAATTTAAAAGTTCATAAAACCACCAAAATTAGAGGTATGATGATCAAATTTGCTACGTATAGCCCCCTAGGCAATGTCATTACTGTGCCAGAAAATTAAGGGGCCACGCCCACTTTTACGCCCACCTCCCATATAACGCTTTACCTAAAATTCATATAATTTCTCTAATAATAAAAATTTTGGAATAATAAAGGGCTATATTGAAACATCTAAGTTGTACTCATTCGCAAATACAACTTTGACACGCCTACTATAACGCCCACTTTTCAAGTTATTTACCGTTAATGAAATTTAAAAGCTCATAAAACCACCAAATTTAGAGGTTTGATGATCAAATTTGCTACGTATATCCTTCTAATCAATGTAATTGTTGTGCCAAAAAGTTTAGGTGACACGTCCACTTTAACGCCTACCTCCCATATAACGGTTTATCTTAAATTCATGTTATTTCTCTATTGACAAAGTTTTTTGGAAAATAAAGGACTATATTGAAATATATAAGTTGTATTTATTAGCAGACTCTTTATTGACACGTCTACTTTAACGCCCACTTTCATTGAAAGACTACATTTACAAAAGCATTTTGGTAGCATATCGAAGTATCTGATGGTCCAAATTTTCAATGACAATGTTGATGCTCAATTGCTGGGCATGATGATGAGGCGATGTTGACTGCTCTTTTGCCACACTATCGCAAAAACCAGCAGTGGTTCCCATTCAACGAACTAAGAAAGCAGGATTATGTTGATCAAAAGAATTACGAAGTGCATAAAATGCATTTTGTTTTGAACGCCCATTTTCATAAAAAAACCTGAATATTAAACCTGAAAATTAATTTACAAATAATTAATTAATAATAATTAATTAATTAATTAATTAATAATTAATAATAATGAATTTTCCTGAAGATGCTACACGAAGGAGTAGCGAAATATTGAGAATTTAAATACAAAAATTGGATATTTAAATATGAAAATTTAAAAAAAGAGATCAAATAAAATAAATAATTAAACCTGAATAACTTTAACGCGTTGCTCATTTAGGTATCTTTCCACTGTTCAAATTAAGTAAGTCTGAGATTGAGAAATGTCAAATGAAATGCAAAAAAAAACTTGTTGCTTATGTGTGGTTCACCTTCAACAGGGGCCCCTAAAAATTAACCACCCTCTATAAAGAAAGTACTACATATTTTATTTTAAAGAGATTATTCCATAGTGATTAACAAAATAATAAATAATGTACTTTAAATGTACACAAAATTGGTGGTGGGTATAAAAGATTCGGCACAGCCGAATATAGTGCTCTTACTTGTTATAATTGTAATATGAGAAAATGCAAAGGTAAATTATTATTTGTATAGACATACATTCATAAATACTTGCATATATAAATATGTAAATACAAACTTACATAATTGTTTTAGAAAATGTATGTAGAAAAATTGTTTTAAATAAAAATGTATGTAAAAAATTGTTTAAGTAAAAATGTTAAGAGATGAGTTTTCAAAGATGAATAATTTAAGAGAAAATAATTTTTATTAAATGTAATTATAGTTTTCCATAAAGATGAATTTTATTTTTTAAAGATGAATAATTAAAGATAAAATTATTGTTTGAGTGATTTTTATAAAAATACTAAAGAGGGATAGAATGAAAAAATATATGAGGATCAACTCAAGTTAATTTTAAAAATCTTCTTAATGTGTAATGGACTAATAGATATAAAAGGATGATAATGATAATGCAAAACTTATGTTAAGGACAAAGTTGAGCAATGATGAATATGTTTTAGAGCTAGAAGAAATACCCACAGAGGTTGAAAGGGATAAAGATGAAAATAATGATGAAAGCATTTACATTTCAAATACTCAACCTTTTTTAATTGGGAACCATTAAAAGTTCCAAGAATGTATTAATATATAAGTTTTTCAATATGTATGTTTTCAATAAATAAATATGTATACATACATACATATAATTAAGATTTTTTATAAATAACAAAAATGTTTCTAAAATAAAATTATTTATTATAAAAAGTTCCCAAGTAAACATGTCACAAAGTATAATTCTTCAATTCTTAAAAGAATTTGATGGCTGCATTTTTATTGAACATCTTTGTCTTATTAAAAAATTTTTAAAATTTATAAACAATTGCGAATTCATTGAGGATACTCCTGTGTATGGAAAACATACAGCTTATAACAAAAGTTGTATTTGGTTAACGGATACCACAACTGAGGGTCCTAATACATGCAGATGTGTAATATACAACCATAAAAAAATTTTCATAGATGATCTAATAAGGAGATATTATTTATTAGCAAAACGTCTTTAATTAATCATTGAATATTGAATAATTTAAGTATGACTTATTAGATAATTATTTATGTCTTCTACATTTTAAGTAAGCATTATCAATAAAAATGTCTTAGAAAAAAACAAAAAAAAATTTTTTTCTTATTTTTTTGTTAAAATTTAGCTGTCTACTTTTTCCCAAAAGTATGGGATACATGTTTATGTGCTGTCTCGTGTAGTAGTTGAGATGAAATTCAAAACTCAATAAAATTTTGTAATTAAATACATGCACACTTTTTATCAAAGTTTGTTGACTTTAGCAAACAAAATATTTTCAGTTTTGTTAGGTATGGTCAAGGTTTTTAAGTTTAACAAATGAATAGAATATAAATGTTCATAGTAGTTTTTTATAAATAAAATATATGTACATATATGTACATATGTAAAAATCAAAATCATAAAAAGGAAAGAATTAAAATTCTTAAAGTGCTCATTTTACCACCAATAGATGTCCCATTATTCCTAGCATTGTATGACGGGAATGATAATATTTATCTGGAAGTTTTTCAAAAGTTTGAGGAAAAAAATATTCAAAAATTATAATTTTAATATTTATTTTTATAAATCTTTACAAAAAATTTAAATAGACTTAGTACTAATATATCATTTTCATATAAATTAAAATAATTAAAAAATCTTAATATTGGTTTAAAAGAAACATTTTTATATCTTAAATAAATAAAAACCACATAAACCACATAGATTGGACGTTTCACTTTGAAGTCATCTTTTATTACAGATGAAAGTTTTAGAGTTTATATTTAAAAATGAAATGAATTGTTTAATAGGTGGTTGGCCAGCAGAGCAGAAGAATTCAGCTGTTTTATTTTTAGGGAAGTAAAATGCAACCCAATGCTGCCCAGGTTTATTTGATGGATCAGTGTTAGCAATATAAAAACATGGTTTTTTAACTGATTTTGCCGGTAATTAATTGCATGCATAAACAACTTTAAATTTACTCTTTGTTATATTGTTTGAATTCAAAGTATGTTTAATTGTAATTGAATTCATAACGTTTGAAAAATACTGCGAGACTTATCAATTTCTATTATGCTATCAAATTCATAATACACTAAACAGGTAATCGCTTCAGTAATTGGTTTTCCAAAACGTCCTTCAATGCGAATTGTCCCTTGATTTATTAAATTTCCACAGTTAGAGTTGTTATTATTATCAGGCGTTAAATCAAAAGCTAGCATAAAATATCCGTTATCAAAAAGTTCTTTCGTTATTTGACGACCTTTATCAAAATGATGAATTCCAGTTCCTTTAAATAGTATTTGATAACCACGGGTGCTTAGAATTGTGCTTGTGCGGGAAATTGCACTCCATTAACAACCAAATTGAATCTTTGTAGGTTAAAATGTTGAAAGTTAAATGGATTTTTTTCTCTATCTCCTGTATAAGCTTTATTAGATACCATACCAAAAATACAACATTTGGTAGCTGTCCAAGTATAACATTATCTAAAGATAACGAGTGGTTTCCAGGATGTATAGTAAATGTTTTTATTTCTACTCTCTTATATGGGTAAATTGCATTTTTTGAAAATATTATTATTGATAGCGAGATGATTTATGTATAAATTAGCTTCGTGTATTTTTAAATTACATTCATTTTTATCTCCACCTTCTGAAATATAGAATTCTGGTTTCTCCAAATTTAGCGTTACCTAAATATCAACATTATTTAGCAAGTATTTTTGTTGATTAAACACATCTACATGAAGTTTTCCAAAAAGCTCTACTTTTTTCCAATTTTAAATAATTTTCTTCTTTTATCTATTCCAGGGTTTTCTTTCTCAATTAATGAATTAATTTAATTTGTATCAACTGCCCAACCACAAGATTCAAGATGTGTAGATGTTGCATCATTTCCATAATTTAACAATGTTTCCATATACGCTCTATAGTGATAGTTATTGTCAGGTTGAGATACATTTTTATTATTTAGATGAACTATACAGTTTCTAAATAATAAGTGTAAAAGGTTATTAATAACACTTCCGCTTCCTTTAAATTCAACGACTAGTCTAAGACAAATACTATTGAGATCTCTATAAGTTTCTCCATTTCCTAATGATACAAACTCAATAGTACTAGAATTATCCAAAGAAGCTATTGGGTTGTAGGATATTTCTTCAGTTTTAATGACACTGGTCTGAATTGGAGGAGATTCAAATAAATTTAATTCACTTTTCATACATTCTATAAATCCGGACATTTCAAATTTCCAAAAATATCTTTAAAGTTTTTTCCTCTGCAACATTTTAATTTATTCTGCGGTCTTTATTTTAAACGTTTTAGTTTTATACGCTTCCCTTTACCTCTTTGCATTGTTTTAATCTTGTCGATAGCATCCTCTGTAATGTCATTTATGACTTTTCTTCCTTGATTTAATAAAATTTGTTTTACTGGCTTTGTTCCAATTTCCTCCAACATTTATTTTCCAATATCTAATGATTTATTTTTTTAAATATTCAAACCTGTTTTAATAAAGGTTTTAGATGGGAGAATAATGCTGAAAAAAGTGATTCAATACCACGTCCATACTGTGTAATTCTTGGTGTATGATACATTTCACCAATATTTTGTAAGTTATTTCCAGACTGATTATTATAATAATTTGTATACATCACATCCATGGTTGTAATAAAAAATAATGTATCTTCCTATTACATAATCATTGTATACGTTTCTTTTTAAAGTGTAAAGTGCAATAAACTGGAATATATTCTAACAAGTCCATTACTTTCACCTCATCATTTCGAATCATTATCGAAATATCATTAATATTAAAAGTTTCGATAGGAAAATATTCAATACGGCAAAAATGAATACAATTTTTTTCGTTTCGTTTTTTTACTTCTTACGTATCGAGGTTTAATTATATCAGCTTAAATAAATATGATTTAATCTATTCCAGTGGATTCATTTGTATACCCTTCACACAGTGAAAAAGGGTATATATAGGTTTGTCATTCCGTGTGAAATTTCTACAATTTTCATTTCCGACCACATAAAGTATATATTTTCTGAAAGCTTATGAATAGGGGAGTCGATTAAGCTCTGTCAGTCTGTCCGTGTGTATGTTGAAATCAACTTTTTGAAGCCCCCGACATCGCTTGGACCCAGGTGAGGTATTAAAATATCAGAAATATTCGGGAGTAGATTGGTATTGAAAATCAGAAACATCGGTACACAAACAACTGAGATATGAGCAAAAACCCAGGACCACCTCGATTTTTTTTTCACAAAAACAACATTACAACAACAACATACATACAAACGTGTACACTGGTTAGAGAAAACGTGCATCGAATCCCAGCTGAGCCAAAAAAGTTTTTTTTTATATTTTTTTTTAATTTTTTTTTTATATTTTTTATATAATTTATTATTTATATTTTTTTTATTTTATTTTTTGTTTTATATGTATTATATATATTTTAATTATTTTTTTTTAAAATTTTTTTTTTAATATTTTTTAAAATTTTTTTTTTAATTTTTTTTTTTAACATACATACGTAAGCTTAAAATTTTACAATGGGATGTTTTTATATATGTGTGTTTTTTATATGTATGTACATATTTCATATGGGATGAATGGTGATACAAACTACTGTTATTGCATGACTACACGTTGTGAAGATTCGGCACGGCCAAATATAGCGCCCTTACTTGTTATTAATAAAGTTGTTTATATTGGTAGGCAAATTATTTAAAGATTTATCTAATATATATTTTTTGACGATAAAATAGAATCCTTTCTATTAGCTTCAAACTCTTGATCAATAGCTTGAGCGTTTTGTTCAATCTTTGAGCTACCTTTATTTTCGTTTCCTTTTTATATTTGGATTTCTTTTCTTTTCACCTTTCTTTTCTTCTAATGAATATTATCATCAACATTATTTAAACGGTTTGAAATTTTATCACCAATCTCTAAATTTGTTTTTGTTTGCTCGTTTGTTTTATTCATAAGTTCTTAAAATTTCAATTTAATACTTTAATGATTAATATTAACATCCAGCTTTGGTATATTTAATATTTCATAATCTAAAGGTTGGTTTAACACATTTAGTTTTTTACGTTTTATAACATTTTCATTATCTTCTTTTTTTATTTTATTCATTAATGGAAAAGGAATATCTGATAATCCAACTACCCATTTATCGTTTAGGTATAAAGATTGCTTTAGAAAATTTGTAAAAGTACTTGAAGAGTTTTTATAAATATCTGTTGAATCATTACTTAATAAAGTAACATAAAGATCACTTTCTTCCATACTTGAAGCCATCTTTAAAAGAAATAATTAAATTTAGTCGTTGACTGCTATACATATATGATTGAAATTAGATTATTCGCCTATGTCGGTTCGATGAATCCATGAATTGTGTTCCCTTCCGAAACCTAGCCATTTTACAAACATCTTTTTTCCACGACGTTTCAACACTTTTTCTACTAAATAAACGTTGGGAACTTTAGATTTTAATAATTCTTCTTCATAAAATCCACCTTTTATTATATTTCCTTAAGATCTCTAAGTTGATATGTTATAGCATTTGTTACAAAAATTTTATCTATTTAAAAAACTTCTGAAGACCAATTTGGTGTCTATCCCTCTCAAAAACATTTTTATATTTGCTTATGCAAACAAAATCATTTGGCTTATATTTTCCTCTTTTAAACATTTTTAAGTTATTGTATATAGTTCTTGTTAGGTCACCGTATAATATATCTATACTAAACTGTATAATTTTGTTTTTCTGTAATTTGCTTTTATTCTTAATATAAATTGTATTTAATTTAAAACATATTTTTGGCCATATTTAATTTAAAACATAATTTGTCATAAATTTTGTATGCACTAACCACTGTAACTTATTTTAGCAATCAACCGTTAGTTATGTATTTGTTTCTCACTTAAATATTTTAAACTAGTGTTGTGTTGTTGTCAACAAGAATGCATTGTATTTTGTTGTTGCATACATACGATAAAAATATAATTTGACTTGATACACCCCTTTCTGATTAGGCAAGTCACTTGCTCAAGTTAGTTTTTTATTTTCTTTTATTTTTCTTTGAACTTGCTTTCATGTTCAGACTCAGCAACTGACTTGCCCAAGTTTCGTTCTCTTTTACTTATTATATTCTTCACACAGTGAAAAAGGGTATATATAGGTTTGTCATTCCGTTTGAAATTTCTACAATTATCAATTATCTACACATACATACAAACGTGGTATACTGGTTAGAGTGAGCCAAAAAATTTTTTTTATTTTATATTTTATTCAAATTTTTATTGTTTTATTTTTAATTTTTCTTTTAATTTATTTTTTTTAAGCACATAAGTAAACTAAATGTATAATATTACAATGGGATGTTTTTATATATGTATGTTTTGTATGTACGTATTTCATATGAGATAAATGGTGACATAAACAATTGTTGTTGCATGACAACACGTTGTGAAGGGTTTATAAGATTCGGCATGGCCGAATATAGCACTCTTGTTTGTTTTTATTACTCTTTTGTTTTTGGTTTCTCAACAAAAACTTGCTCGTACTTGCCGAGTACAGGCAAGTGTGTACTCAAAAATGAGCAAGTTTCTTCCTCTTAACCCGAACTTACCCCTTTTGCCAATAAACACAACACTTGCGCAAGTCACTTGAGCAAGTGACTTGCCTAGTCTGAAAGCCGTGGTACATTGGAAGTGAGAAACAAATAAAACAACAACAACAGTGTGGCCCTTTGTAAATACATAATTTTGTAACAGGTATAAGGTAATGAATTTGTAATAAAGAAATTATTGTTAATATTGAATTCGAATAAGCATCATCCCTTTTTTATTGTCGCGCTTTTTACGGACGCAGGTTCCCAACGTTTTTATAAATCATTGCCCAAGGAACATTTCAGTAGCATATAGATAACAATTCGAAAATAAACAGAATTGCTCTATATAGCTGCCGGTGAAGAAAAAGCTCTTCATCGTACAGTTCTAAGAAGCCTTTTTTCATTTTTCTTGTTAACAGAGTTGGGTCTCATTTTAATAGTACGGTGATAAGACGAATTATACTCTTGCAATAATTTATCTAATATATTTATCCACTTATAATTTCCTTGCATACTGAATTGTTTCCACATTTTATTTTTTAAAGTTCTGTTAAAACGTTCAACTACAGATGCCTTCATATTTGAAAAAGTGTGATAATGATTAATATTAAGTTTTTTCATTAGACTTTTATAGTCTTTATTATAAAATTCTTTTCCTTGATCATAATGAAGATTTTTGGGAGATTTCTGTTCGTTCAACTTTATAATATTTTTAAATGCTTTTGAAATCTCTGCTCCTGTTTTAGATTTCAGTGGTACAGCATACTCATACTTTGAGAATACATCTATTACAGTAAGCATATACTTGAAACCTTTATTAAATTTTGCATATGGAATCATCTTCACTAAATATATTTGCCATGTCTCTAGAATACCCTTTTGAATAAATCGTCGACGCTTAAAGTTTTTTCTTGCTTGACGATGAAGTTCATTAACAAGAGTTTGCTTACTCATATTTATGGAAGGAATGTAAAGCTTCAATTCATTTACGTGTTGTGTATGAATGTGTAAACATATTTCAACAGTTTATATATCCATTTACAATGATGGTGTGTGGTCCCTCAGGTTGTGGGAAATCTACGTTTATTAAAAATTTGATTGAAAATCAACACTAAATATCTAAAGACATTGATCGAATTGTATGGTATTTTTCTGAAAAAAATTCACTACCATTAATAAAAAATGTTTAGTTTATTGAAGGAATTCCAGAAACTTTTGATACTAGCGATGAAGAACCAACTTTAATAATATTGGATGATTTAATGCTTGAATCGTCAAATAAAAAGGTTTGTGAACTTTTTACTAAAGGTTCACATCATAGAAATTTGGGTGTAATTTTAGTTACAGTTTCAACATTTGGCTCGTCAAGTATATCCCGAAAATTCAAAAGCTTTGGTTGATGTATATAATAAATGCACTTAACGTGCTCATGGTTATTTATTAATTGATCTTACACAATAAATACATAACGCATTAAGATTTAGATCAGCTATATTCAATAACACTTACTATTCAATATTTGCAAATATAGAAAATGACCTCCAATCTAAAATTATTAAGGGAGAACAAACATATTCTTTATGTTCTTAAAATAGCAAAGCCCAAACTACGAAATGCAATTTTAAAATATGTTGATGATGTTGCTTTTAAAGCTATACATGAAATACTTTTCCATGTAATTAAAAAAATCATAAAATAAATAAACAGGTTTTGAAAAATTTAAACCATATACAAATACGATAAGAAAAGTTTGTTCACCACAAACCTCTATGAAACAAAAGAGGAAACATCTTATTCAAAAGGGAGGATTCTTACCAATCATTATTTCTTCAGTATTAAGTGGAGTTATTGGAAAAATTTTGGCAAATGTCAAATAATTTATCTAAACTTATAGTTATACAGCCATCAGTTTATGAGAAATTTATAAACAAAAATTCTGATTCCACTTTTCTGCATCGAAAGCTTTTACCACTATATGCTTTACACAAGTTAAAAGGTATTAACAAATGGTATTATATTAAGCAAGAATTAGCGAAATATTTAATTGGGAAACAAAACTCATAAAATCAGATCATAAGTTCTAAATATAACAATTTACGTGGTAATGAAACTCAGACATGAAAAACATACAAAAAGCAAATTGAAACTCAAACAACGCAATCAAAGCAAAGTAGTTTTGGAACACAATCTAATATAAACTTACCAGAGGATCTTTTTACCTACGATCACGACAGGGATGGAAATCATGGTACAATTGTACTTTCTATGGTACATTTTTGATCTTGTTGGTACCGTGGTACTACCGCGAGCTACTTCGTACAATTTAAAAATTTGTCCATGTTCTCTTGAATTTTGTTTGTGTGTTTTATTTTATACTGCCAGCTTTTCTGTCTTTGTTGCAATGCTGTTGTCCAGGTGGTGTCAAGTCTGCAACAACAAAATCTGCCTAGTACAAACTTCTTACAAAAATCACCTGTTAATTTGGCACCACCTGGTACATTAATTCGCCTTGGATGTTGTTATATGTATTTTATTTTACTTATGATTCGTAAGCATGTAAGGTGGACTTTAATAATGAAGTACTAAAATGGTTCTATAAGTTTACTACAGAATAAGTTATCATGGGAGAAACCTCTTCTGGGGAAAATGTTTCCACACGAACAAACAAACTTTGAACCAATAAATAATCAGTACAGAGCACTAGCCGATGTGATTGAACTTAGATCACACAAAGATTCAAATATTTCCTATTTTTGGTCTAAAGTATCACAGATGAAAAATGAATTAAACGAGTTCATGTTTCCAGATATTTCAAGAATTGTAAGAGGAATTATATCTGTTCCACATTCCTCGCCAACGTCGAAAGAGTTTTTTCTTTCCAAAACCTAATTAAAACAAAGGAAAAAAATATACTACAAGTTACTACTGTTTCAAATTTGATACAAACAAAAGACAGATAACAGAACATTTATTATCTTAAAGTATTTAATAAATAAAATTTGTTAAATAACCGATCTCTACGTATGTACCTATGAATGTAATATTTAATATTTTTTATTGTATACTGGATTTTAATACACATTTTTGTTAAGTTTCTGTTTTTTATTATTAAACATTAAAAAATGGTACCGTCATGGCCTAAAAAGTACATTTTGTTTTCATACTTGGTGCAACATCATTACGATGATCATCGTGATCCCTTGATCACGATGACCAAATTGATATGGATGCAACAGTACAAAAAATAAATCCATTTTCAGTAGCCAAACGACTAAAAAAATTTTCAAATGGTGGAACACCGAAAATTAGAATATATTATTAAAGGAAGAAAAACATACAAAATTGAAGCAACCAACTTTACCGTATCAGTATTCCCCACGAGTAACTAGAAATCGTAAAAAGTTAGATTATGAAACTGAAAATGTACAATGGCAAAATATTTAGAAAATAAAACACATTTAATAATTGAAAATATAAAATTTGTTTATTTATTATTGATAAAAAAGAAACTATAATTTATAAAAATATTTATAATATGGTGCTATGTTTTTTTTACAATCGGTTGTATGATGTGAGCGTAAACTGCATAACAAGAAATCGACTTGGCTATTACCATATGTAGGACTTTGCGGTAGAACCGTGTATATCGTAACTCAATAATTATATCTTTATAAGTGGTTTTGTGTTAAATTTAGCTAATTTATTACATAATTCTTCAAGAAAAGATGTGAGATTGTTGGTATTAACCGATGAATATCAAATATGTAATGCATGAGGAAAATATTTCTTCCTTTAACATGTGTTGCAATCGATGCCAGAATTTATAATTTAATTAATTTTGAAGAACTTTTAATCAAAAGAGGTTTTGAGGGTTTTTTTCCAGAATAAAAATGTTTAAAACTTAGTTGCTGAACACTTATTGTCACACGCTTTTTTTAAATTTATGATACAACAATAAAAATAAAGTTTTTGTAACTTCAAACGAAAAATTTTTTTAATGTAGCATATCCACTATTTTGAATTTTTTTCTATTTTTTAAAACATTAAAAAAAACTATACTAAGAAAGACAAATTAAAACTGCCGAGGGAATGTTACATACCTAACTAAAATTACAAACCGTCAATTCTGTAATATCAACAATAAGTTGGCATCAGAAAAAAATATTTTTTTTTGCTATAGAAAAACATTTCTCACCAAAAAAACATTTTTTTTTTATTTATTTGTAATGATATATACAAGTTAAGATATGGTGGAGCATATCTTAATACAAAAAAATATGTTCTATTATCACTTGCAGCTACACGCGCAAAATATTTTATGCTGACGTCTGCGTCTGTTATATACATTTTTATTCGTAATTTAAAACCAAACATTTAGTTTCCCACAATGTGACTGCATTCTTGTCAAATATACAATTCAACAGGTATACAATTATGCTTCTTGCAGTTTCAGAAGGTTAGGTTAGGTTGAAAAGGAGGGGTCTAAAAGCCCAAACCCATGACAGGTATGCACTTATGCCCAGTTGGCATGTTGTGCACTACAGTTTCAGTAAGTTTTTGTTTTAATTTAGAGTTTAAAGCGAAAAGTTAAAACAAAAATGATATTTTTTTAAATAAACGAAAAACAATAAAATTAATTGGGGGCTACACCGGGATGCTTCTGTCAAATAAAATATCCCGAGAATAAAGGATATTGATAGAGCATCCGCCACAAGTGAAAACAAGTATCCTTAGTAGAGGAGAAAAGTGTAAAACTAAAAAACAAGTATCTTTAGTAAAGGAGAAAAGTGTAAAAACCAAAGAACAAGTATCCTTAATAAAGGAGAAAGGTGTAAAAACTAAAGAATAATTATCCTTAATACAGGAACAAGCAAGAAACTAAAGCAAGAACTAAAAAAAAATAATCCTTAAAAAAAAAAAGAAAAAGTACAAATTAAACTATATAATGAAAATAAAGGATATACCTATAATTGAAGACGATTTCTAACACATCTTTTTGATAAGAATCCAGAAATAAATATAACAGCGTTTACAGAAATTTTTGTAGTGCTAGAAGTTTAATGCAGAAAGAGGAATTAAATCTGACAGTGATTGAGAAATAATTTTGTGAAGTGCTGAAAATATAATTCCGATAATCCACAGAGGAAGTTTCCGATATTGCGAGTGCCATCAGGAAGGAGAAAAAGCTACGATCAACGATAGTTGTAAGTAGTTTTAAGAAATTTATTTGTAATATGTTTATGGTTGAATTTTGTGTAAATAAAAGTGAGTGTAAAAAGAATCAAAAATAATTTAAATATTTTAATTGTGTAATTTAAATTGATTTGAGTTTAAAAAAATTTAAATAATTTAATTATTAAAAATAAACTGTGTTAGATATAAATAAAAGAAAACATATATTTTCTGTGGCTATCTTAAATTAAAACCAAAAGTTAAAAGGAAAATTAATTACATAATTGTTTCCTATTCATAGTTTTGTTGAAAACAGTAATTCTAAATAAATATTTTTTGGCTGAATTTCATTATTTGTACAGAAACATTTTGTTCGATAATAAATTGAGAACAAACTGAATTTAAACTGGATTTCGAAATAGATTATTTATCAGAATTGTTTAAGGGCTTAGGAACTAATATTGAAAACAGAATGGCTACTACCGATCAAGTAAGAATGCTTATAGAAGTACAGACTGCTTCACTTTTGGCTAGAATAGAAGAACTAACTAGGAGTTTAGGCGCGCTAACGGCTTGCAATACAATAGGAGGGTTTGAGGAAGAAAAAATTAACATTGCTATCCGTTGTGACGAACCTCTCGACGAAGGAATAAAATCCTTGCCAACTTTCGACGGCAAACACTCGTATGTTAGCTGGCGTGAAACCGCTACTAATTCCATGAAAATATATGCAAAGGGCAGCAAGCGTTATTTTTCCGCTTTGACTATTTTAAGGAATAAAGTTATTAATGACGCAAATGATACATTAACTAATCATGGCACAGTGCTGAATTTTGACGCAACTATCAGTCGTCTGGATTTTGCCCACGCTGACAAACGTCCTTTACACATAATCGAAAAGGAACTTAGCGTGATGCGTCAAGGGTCACAGTCGATAACGACATACTACAACGAGGTTAATAGGAAATTGACTGACCTGATAAATAAAACCATAATGACTCACGGGACAAATTCGGACATTACAAAGGAACTGAACAATAGGAATACACAATACGTACTTAGGGTTTTTATGACTGGACTAAATCCTCCTTTAGCAGATATCTTATTCTCGATTACACCTAATAGTTTACCGGAAGCACTTGCAAAGGCACAGAAATATTTGAAGCGAATAGAGTTCGTGCTAATTAATTAATTAAGATTAAATTCATGAATAAGCCAAATAATGTTTTGCGTTTCCCTAATCGCAATCACAAAGACTCACGTCCTGGTGGAAACTATAATGGACAACACGAGACAAAACCGGTGCCAATGGATATAGGAAGTTCATCATATGCTGTTGCCAGGCCAACAGTCAATTTTAGACAGGAAAGACCACAAAATAATAATAATTATCAACAGAAAGGACCCTTTAACAACGTCCCACATATAAGATCATTAACAATTTTCAACAAAGCCTTAAACGACAACCAGACAATAGTGGCCAAGTAAGCCACCAGCAACGAAACAAATTTTATCGAATTAACAACTTGAACGAAAAGTATTTTTTAGGACAAGAAACGGACTGCCTTACATTATCAAGGCATCCACAACAGGAAGAAAATACAGAATTCTAATCGACAGCGGTGCAACAAGCTGCTATTGTAGTCCTGGGGTTTTAACGAACAGACAGGAGTTAGTCATTAAGAAGAGGGTAAAAACCATTAATGGTTTTACCATCATTAAATATTTTTACGAAGCCAGTATTTTTGGCTTTAACGAAAGATTTTATGAAATTGATAATTTAAAGGCAGATCTTCTTTTAGGCCACAATTTTATGAGGAAAGCTAATATTGTTTTAAATTTTAAGGAAGGAAAACTGATTTGCAATAAATACTGCGAGGAAATAATAAATATTGAGTCAGAGGATTCAAGTGAAAGTACGGAAAACGAGCATTTAAAGGAAAATGCTTTAAATATAATGAGTAACGAGAAAATATTTAATTTTAGTAATGAAAGTGAAGCATCTTTAAGTATTTTAAGGGAGAATACTATAGAGAATATTAGAAAAATTAATTCAAGTATAAATATGAATTTACCGTTCAGAACGGATATCAGGGTACACAGAAAAAATTTTAGGTCAAAATTTTTCAATTAAACCATTGATTGGTTTGATTTTTCTTTCCAACAAAATGTTTTATTGTTTCAATTAATATTTTTAATTGAAAATCAAAAATTTTTACGTTTGTGAGTATGTGTTTATATTTTCTTCTAGTGCTTTATAATATTTAAAAAAATTTAATTACATTAGAGTACTGTGTAAATTTAGATATGGATACTCATTGATTTTTAGTATATTTAATAAAATATATTATATAATAAATGTGTAAACCATAATGACATCGTACTTGACAGGCTAATCAAACATACACTGGATGAACTAAGGAAACTAAACATAGAAATTAAATTTTTAACAAAGTATGTAGACGATTTATTTTTAATAATTGGGAAAGAAAACGAGGAAACGATTCTTATCATTTTTAACAAATACCACACAAGATTAAAATTTACAATCGAGAGGGAAAATAATAACTCACTACCATATTTGGATTTAATATTACACAGGGAAGAAGATAGAATCATAACAGACTGGTACACTAGATCAATAGCATCTGGACGCCTAATTAACTACAATTCTACACAGCCAAAACAACAGAAAATCAACACTGCTACTAGTTTAATTAAAAGGGTTTCCAGACTTAGCGACAATAAGTTTATAGACGGAAATATGGCCAAAATCAAGAACCTCTAATAAAAAATTGTTATCCAGTGAAACTTATTGATAATTTAATACTAAGAACGACAAATAAAATGGACGGGGAAAATAAAGAAAAACTTACATCCGACAACACCAGAAGATATTACAGCCTTCCTTAAATACCGAAACTTACAGATAAAAAAATATTACAGGACTTAATTAATGATAGACAAATTGTTTTGGCACATAAATCAAATAAAACGACAGAATCATTATTCACAAGAACGAAAATGAGAATTGATAAATATGAAAGAGCTAATGTTGTCTATGAAATAACTTGTGCAGGCAACACACAAACACACCGTGGAAGAGTATATGTAGGTACCACGAAGAGAAGCTTAGGAAAGAGAATAGCAGAACATGAAGCTGACATACGAAAGAAAAAACACACAACTGCACTAGCACAACATTGTACAGAGACTGAACATAAAGCTGATCTTATTAATGTCAAAGTTTTGGACAGAGAGAAAAATGAAAATAAACGATACACTTTAGAGAGCTTAAGAATTCAACAAAGAGCAACCAATACAATTAACAGAAAAGAAGACAAAGATAACATAAACACCAACTATATTATTGCAATAAATTAAAAACATTGTCTTTCTAAAAACTGTGATATTAGAAATTAAATTTATATAATATAATGTTTCAATTTTTAAATTTATTTATTTTGCATTGTTTTTAAATAATTTATGTTTTATGTTGTGGTATATACTATTGTTTTTAAATAAAATTTATTAACTGACGAAAAAACTATATGTAAGTAATACACAAAGTTTAAAATATATTCACATATTACCACTAGAATTTTTAATCTTAATGTTATAAAATGTATTCCATATCGTTGCCAGATTTAATAAAAAATATCCCTGAAGATGCTGGAAAATACCAGCGAAACGTCGGATAAAATAATGAAATAATAGTTTTTTATTTACATTAATATACATTTTGACCTTGAAAGCCCAAGAAATAATTAAAAAATATATATGAAACAAAAGAAAAAAGGTCGTTAAATCAATATTAAATAATGAATTACAATTAGACCAAACCATAGTTTCAGTTTCACTTCATAAAAAGCAAGAAAATATGTTTTCATAATAAATAAAATATGAAAAGTTTGAATACTCGACAGACAAATGACGAATATCATCAAAACAAGCTTCACTAATTTGAAAAGAAGAAGTAAGTAGCAAACATATAATTTAGTCGACAAAGTGATCTGAATTAGTTGACTTCGGCGGTTCGCGTGTGCATTTTTTTGTTTGTTAAAATAAGTTGCTGTACACTTTTAAAGTTGTGTGTTGTAGTTAATTTTTTAAGTGTTGTTGGAACGTATTATATAAAGTGCGTGTATATCGTGGCGGTTGGTTTTTGTGGCTATAGCAACAGGTTTGTATATTGTACTAGCCAATCCCGGCGCGCGTTGCTACGCCCCTTCATGAATTTCAATCGCATTCTGCAGTTTAATCGAATATCAAGTGCAAGGCTAAAAATTATAACTTTTTTTATGAGCGTGGCACTGCCCACTTTTCTAATTACGAAACTGTATATCATGCCAGCTCAATGTGTGTGCAAAGTTTCAGAAAAATTAGTGATGCTTAAGTAGCTGAAAAGTGATAACTTTTTTTTATGGGCGTGGCCCTGCCCACTTTTCTTATAACGAAATCATTAAATCATGACAGCTTAATATGTGTGCAAAGTTTCAGAAAAATCAGTCCAGTGCAAGTACCTCAAAATTAAAACTTTTTTATGGGCGTGGCCCCGCCCGCTTTTCTAATCACGAGATTTTTAAGTCATGAGAGCTCGATATGTGTGCAAAGTTTCAGAAAAATCGGTCATGTGCAAGAAGCTTAAAGTGATAACTAATTATTTATGGGCGTGGCCCCGCCCACCTTTTCCACCCGTAAACACTCCCTGGTATGTGTACAACAACTTACCAAAGTTTGAGCCCGATCAGTTTTACAGTTTCGGAGTCTATAGCTAACACACACACAGAGTTTCACTTTTATATATATAGATTGTATACATGTAGATAGGTATATATGTAGTCACTATGATGAATTGTTACATTTGTTTTGTTCTGCCTATTACAAATTTATATGGCAACATTTTAATACACTTATAAATATATTTATCGGCTTATCCAGACTAGTGCCTTTTAAGGATAGAAGTATAAAAACAATGATTTTCGAAAAACTAGAAGTACCTACAAGTGATTTTTCTGTTTATTCACAGGCTGTTTTATGGGGCTACAAATATACAGCAAACCAAATAGTAGCAACATTTTCAAGTGACTTCATATTCTTTGAAATTTGCTTACTTGTAAACACAAAAAATAACGCACTACTAATTTGTTGTAAAAATATTTTTACTGAATTTAATACGCATTTTGCAGCATTTGAATATCAACAAATTTCTAAAGAGTATACCATTCTTAACGTTAAGGATATTGTTGGACCGCATTTAGAAACATTATTTACCTCGCAAGGAAAAATATTTTTAAGGCCGAAAGAATTTTATAAAAGTATATATTATAATAGACGATGATCAGGCTTTAGTTTCGATCAAGCGAATGGAACTTGCATCACTTATATGAGCTTTTTAAAAGTAGGTATTATAAGAAACTTAATTTTCATATAAATCTTTACCAGCAAATAAACTAATACCATTTTTTTCTTTTAGAACAAATGATAGATATTGATACATTCAAAATTTTAAAGGTACATCATATTTCTCAACTATTCAAGGATTTACCGATTGGCGAGCAGGCAAAATTTGAACACATTTGTTTCAATTATAAGCGCATTTGATATCCTATTTAAAATAATTTTTGTTTTCAATCTTCAATATTCCGCCGAGTAATATATTTTATTATATGTGTTACCTACATACATTTTTTAACAGTTGTCTAATTTTTGTAATAGATAACAATTACAATGCTCTTTTATGTCAGCTCTCTTTTAAATTAACATTTAGAAGCAAATTTGTTATGTTCTTTTCCACACGAAAATTCAATATAAATATTTAACAGATATTTTTGTGCTTTTATTTTGAATTAAATATATTTTTAAAACTTGTATTTATGTATATATGTATAAATATATATAACAGATTTTATAAAAAAAAATTAATAAAGCCAATATTTTTATGATGTGTTTTTAATTCATTCAATTAAAATATTAATCTTTTTTGTGTAGTAAATCAACTAATATATGAATTCATTCAATCACCTAAATAATCAGATTTTTTCTACTAAATCAATTAATATGATAATTCATTCAATTAAAATTATTAATTGTTTGTTCCTATAAAATCCAATCACTGTTTTGATTGACTCAATTAAAATGTTTGCTAAAAAATTCATAAAAATTAAATTAACATTTTAATTGAATCAACTAAAAAATTTGTTTGAAAGTTGGTGCTGACTTTCAATTAAATTCTTGATTTTGTTTTAATTGAATTTAAAATAGGGTAAACCTCAAATTTACAAATTCGTTAATTGATATTATCAATTCGTTTGTAGGCTGAAAATCATTGAAAAATTTAACTGGGCACACAAAGTTCTTAATTGAAATCGATTTTATATTTTTTCTGGGTAGAAATTAGTACAATTGCTGAAGCCCCAATATGAGCAAGCAATATCTTTACCCACTTTCTGCTAATAGCTTTGTAAATAATGAAATAAAAAGACTACTAGACGATGGGATAATTCGCCCTAGTAAGAGTCCTTACAACTCTCTGGTATCGGTAGTCCCGAAGAAGGAATAAATGAAGACGGTACGCAAAAATTGCGTATGGTTATAGATTATGAAAAGTTGAATGAAAACACGGTATGTGATAAATATCCCATTCCGGATTGTAATGTGATACTGTCCATTTGGAATCTAGTTTCCATCAGATCCTTATGAAAAAGGAAGATGTAGAGAAAACCGAATTTTCCGTCAACAACGGGAAATATGAGCTTATAAGATTACCCTTTGGCCTTAAGAACAGTCCAAGTATTTTCAGCGGGCCATGGATGACATTTTACGCGAACTTATCGGCCAAATATGTCATGTTTACATAGACGATATAATTGTCTACTCAAAAACTCTAGAGGAACGTTATAAACATTTAGGACTAATAATTGACAAATTTTGAGAATCGAATATGAAAATTTCCTTGGAGAAATCAAAGTTTTATGCACAGGAAGTGGAATTTCTTGGATACATAGTAGGTTACAATGTCATTAAGACTGACCCGAATGAATTGGAAACTATTAATAATTATCCTTTACCCAAAACTTTGTGGAAACTCAGAAGCTTTCTTGGAATGGTAGGATACTACCGCAAATTTATAGAAAATTATGTGCAAATAGCAAAACCATTGTCAAAGTATCTAGCAGGTGAAAACCGTAAAGTATCGCAGTACATGTCGAAGAAGATAGAAATAAAACTAGACGAACAAGGTATACTCACTTTTGGTAAGTTAAAAAAATTATTATCCGAACGAATTAAACTAACTCAGCCTGATGTCGTAACTCTATGCTGTCGTAAGGGCCTTAAAAATTTTAAAAAATTATTTATATGGCGCCCAAATCTTGAAATTCATACAGATTACCAACCACTTACGTTCGCAGTTTCTACACGAAACCCTAATGCAAAAATTAAGAGATGGCGATCATTTATATAAGAATTCTCACCAAAAATGATTTACAAACCAGGTGTTAATAACATCGTAGCAGATGCTCTTTCACGGCAGTACTTTAACAGCATATCAGACGAAGAATCTCTGCATGCTACCCAACATTCTACGATTACAATATTCCAAAGATTTCAAGACCGTTAAATGAATTGAAGCAGCAAATACTTTTAAGCAAAGCAAATTTTACAATTCATGAAATGATTATAACTTTTGGAAGAACAAGACATATTATAGAATACGACAAAAGAGAAAATTTCAAGACCATTCTTTCGGAGTTCATTAGACAAAATTTAATTACTTGCGTTCATTGCACACCAGAAGATCTACATGATTTCAGGGAAACAGTGAAAGAAGTTTTCACAAACAAATTTATATATAGCAAAATATTTCCAATAGACGTCACAAGTATTGACGACCTACAAAACATTATTCAAAGTACTCATTCTCGAGCACATCGAAGTTGTAGAGAGAATTAAAAACAGATATATAACCAGTACTACTAGCCCAAAATGATGAAACACTTTAAAAAATACATCAGACATTGTACGATTTGCAATCGAAATAAATATAATACACATCCGCAAAAAGTTCCAATTGGAGAGGCTCCAATTCCTAATACAGAGGGAGAGTTCCTCAATATAGATATTTTTTACGCTAAAGGTCTTAAATTCATAACATGCATTGATGCTTATTCCAAATTTTTGGTTATCAAGAATATTGAAGATAAAACTAATATTGGGGAAAAAGTTTAGAATGTCATTCCAAATTTCCCTAACGCTAAAAAAATAACACTTGATAACGAACCAAGCTTTTTAACTGCTGAATTAAAATCATTAATGCAACGCTTGGGTATTGAACTTTATTATTGCACGTCGCGGCATAGTACAACAAATAAACAGGTCGAAAGAGTCCATTCTACTTTAATTGAATTAGCTAGATGTATCAGAGCGGAATTTAATGTTCTAGAGGACACTGTAGTTTTTTACAGAGCGGCCCAACAGTATAATAATACAATACATTCTGTTACGCAGAACAAACCAGTAGATATCCTTTTTAACAATGTCCCACATAACTTAGTAGAAATATTGAAAAAGGCTCAAAGTAAAATGATATCGAGAAATAATCCAAGCCACTTAAAGACTTATCAACCAGGCGACATAGTATATGAGAAAATTATAGGGCAAAGAAATAAATTGTTGCCACGATTCAAGAAACAGAAATTAAAGGAAGACTTAGACTTAATAAGGTGAAAATTAGGTTCCGCGATAGAATAATACATAAGGATAATATTAAAACTTAACTTAATGTTAAAAATAAATTTTGTCTATTTTATATATATTTTTTTATTATTGTTTTTAGAAAATGAGGATTTTAATAATACTTCTTACACTGTTTGAGACTTACAATACGGAAGTTCAGATACTGAACTATACGAACTCACAATTAATTTCAACACACCAAGGACAAGCAAGACTACAAAACGGAAACTTTAAACTTATTTACATTTTGGAACTTGACGAATATGAACGAACCATTGAAAAGAAATTCAGGGAAAAGTTTTAGGAGATAAGATATCTGATTACAAGTATGAAACCGAAAGTTAAACGGTCAATTGACATCATGGATAGCAGGTTCTCCCGATCGCGAGGATCACAATATAGTGGTAAACAGAATAAATAGACTACTTGCGAATAAGGAACGACAAAAAATTATTAACGAGAAATTCATAGGCAGGATTAACTTACTAACGAATACTACTAACAGTTCAGTCTCTGGAGGAAACTCAGAGAACTATAGAGGATTCCATTAGAAATAGGATAAATATTGTCAGAACAGATGTCACTAATATAGAATACGCCTTACAATGGGCAAAAGTAGGATAAATATTTAATTTATACTTTCGGAAAATTAAATCAATGGGGCCAAAAAATTTTTAGATCTTGAAGAATTTCCTTACAATAATTTGGAAGAAGCTTTAGGTTTTGCTACAGTTAAGATAGCTACAGACTATTCTTCATTAATTTTTATAATAAGTCTTCCTGCAATTAGTAAAATAAACTGTGAAAAAATATTAATTAAACCAATAAAACAAAATAAAAAAATTACTTCTGAAAATGTAATTAGATGTAAGGATAAAATTTTTGAAATAAAAATCAGTTTAATAATTTATGTATTTGTAATAACGAAAATTTAATACACATAAGTAAAACAAATTGTATACCATTACTATTAAAAAGCAAGAATCACAATTGTACATTTGCAAACATTCAACACATTCCTACGGTAGAGGAAATAAATGAAGGAACAATACTTTTAAATCAATTTAAAGGAATTTTAGAAATATTTGGAAACGAAACATATCAATTATCGGGAACATACTTAATTCAATTTCATAACGAAACAATTAGTATTGAAAATCGTACATTCACTTTAAACGAAATTTCACACTTGAAACCACTTCCAGCTGTACTGCAGCTATCATCTAATAAATCAATAATTGAAGAAGTCCTACCTTTGGAAATGATGAAAACCCTTCAAGTAAATAACATAGATGAAATAAATTCAGTATCGACTAAAGGATACTTAATGTTTTCCACAAATATCGGTTTACTATTTTAGTAATTATTGCAATTTGCTTAATATTTATCATACTAAAATCAAAATCAAATTCTGATATAAATGCCATAACAATAGTTGAAAAAGAAGTCGAATAAAAGGCTTCTACATCAAATTTTCAAGAATTTACTAAAAGATTCTGTAGTGCTAACGATCTCCCAGCATTTTAACAATCGGGGCGATTGATCTTACAGGGGGAGGAGTTAAGATATGGTGGAGCATATCTTAATACAAAAAAATATGTTCTATTATCACTTGCAGCTACACGCGCAAAATATTTTATGCTGACGTCTGCGTCTGTTAAATAAATTTTTATTCGTAACTTAAAACCAAACATTTAGTTTCCCACAATGTGACTGCATTCTTTTCAAATATACAATTCAACAGGTATACAATTATGCTTCTTGCAGTTTCAGTAAGTTTTAGTTTTAATTTAGAGTTTAAAGCGAAAAGTTAAAATAAAAATGATATTTTTTTAAATAAACGAAAAATAATAAAATTAAGTTGTTTTCCTTGAAATATTATTAGAAAATATACACGGGTGTATAAGTTTTTCCCTATAAAAAAAAAATTTATACAAAATATTTATATCAATTAAACAAAAATTGTGTAACGACGCCACCAATAGGTGCATTACTTTATGCGCCTAAACATCTCGCCCCTTGCAGTAATGCAACAAAGAGGGCTTAAAATTAAGAGGGTAAAAATAAAAAAATAAATAAAAATAAGGAAAAGAGATAAATATTATTTTCATAACACAATTTATTATTGTTTTTTTTTATTTCAAATTATAATTTCATATAAATGAAAAAATGGAAACATTAAAAAAATAAATAAATAAAACACTTTAAACGATACCAACATTCATCACGTTGATTACAATTGTATCCCGGGTGTGAGTTATGTTCGAGAAGAATGGCGACCTGGATGCTGTGTTGCTTGTTTCTTCTGTGGCTGGCCTTTTTCGACGATTTTGATGCCTTAGAACCATATCTCGGGTTTGAAGAGGTTTTGGCACATCTCGCTTGTGAGCCTTTTTGTTTTGGTGGAGGAGAATGTGGTGATCGGCCTTGCATTCAATGCACCTCCAACGACTTGTTCACTTACCCCTCGTTTGCGAGAGGGCTAAACATTTTAAGCAATATTTGTGCTTCAGAACGGTTTTCCATCGCTCCTTCATTGACATCTTACAAAATTTCAAGCAGTTTCGTAGAGTGTGCTCGCTTGTATACTGCCGGCAATCACGAAGGTTCTCGACGCGCGGGTTTTTTGGGGTAGTGACACATTTATGACCTTCAACTAGTTTGCGGTGAACCTTTAACCGACGCGAAACACTTGACAAATTGCTAAACTGGAGTAAAAAGACGAAAAGAGAGAAGGTAAAAAATAAATTAGTGGGTAAACAAGTAAGAAAACAAGTTTCACTTTAGGGCGGGTAAAAATTCCTTAGGCTGTTCTCATAAGTTTTCTCTATTCGATCTAAAAGCCACTCATTTGGGAGTAAATTATCTTCACGGATAACAACTAAATGACCTTGTAGGAGATTATATATTATTTTAGTTATTCATTTATTTTATTTAAAAACTGTATTTTTATTTTATTAAAAGCTAATTTATTTATTATTTTTTATTCAAAAAAATTATTCGCTTCTTCATTAAAACTACATTAAAACTTCACTTCACTTATACTTATATAGTACATTGAGATGTGAAATATAAATATGTCTAAATCTTTGCAAAACTTCTGTATTAACAAAACCAGCTAAAAATTCTTTAACCGTTTTTTGCCTAATCAAACCTATAATGGACAATAATTCTGCCAGCTGCCTAGTTATTGTAATCCAGTTATAGTTTTGTTGCTGATATTCATGTTAACACAAAAACACCACGAAAACTTATACACATACCGCAAGAGATAAAAACACCCTTTATGTCATTCATTAAAAGTAAAAACCAAAACCAGTAACTAATCGGTTAGCTTATTCAAACTTTAGACCTCAGATAGCTAAAGAATCCAGAAGAGTATGAATCTATATTTCTAAATTATAATCCTGACACAAAGACTTCTTCTATTCAAGCAAAATTCATATGAAATTAAAAAATTAAAATTTTAAAAAAATTTTCAGAAAATAGCCAAAAGAACGACAATTTCTTCGGGCCCCACGTTGGACGCCAATTATTGTAATGGTTACCTTTTAGGTGTAGCATAAATTGTATAAAGAATAATTAATATTCCTTTTTGTTAGTTATAAGTCTGATGTTTGACATAGATAAGCGGAAAAGGACAAGGGAGCTTTTATGAGCTAGCTAATCAGTCGGGTGAGGGGGATTCGTGTCCTTTCTCTTTCATGTGAATTTCCTATATTACAATAATAAAGTTGAGGACTCCCTATTTAAAATACCAAAAAATTACTGAAAATGCCCCTATTTAAATGACCAGATAAAATCTACAAAAACAATCTATCTTCAAGTTCGTAAATTAGTGTATGGGACTGTTCTTTGATGGAATTTAAACAATCGTGGCTCTATACCCTCCCTAGACCAATGTTCTAACGCTGCCTATATTTGCTAGAACCCAGAATACTTTACTTTGATTCTTTTATAACTGGTTAAAGATCCTCTTTAAAGAAAACACCTTGATTTTTTTTTAGTAATTCATTTTAGAATAATTTTATCGTTTTATTCATCCCATTAACTTAAATTTAATAATTTCAATAATGTTTTTTTTCTTAAATTAATTTAAGTCACCAATCTTAAAACATTTGGCAAAAACTAAGAATATATATATAAAATTCAATAGGTTACTAAAATTGTAAACTCCCCATGTTACTATTTTATTAAAGTTACAAAGAAAACTAATAAACTTGGTTAATCTACCACAATGATCATTATTGATAATAACTTGCAAATCAATTGACGTGCCGCATAGGCAAAGTTGTAGAGTATTTATTTGTTTTGTTTCTTTACTTTATTTACTGATTTTTTTCTTATTATAATTATTTTTTTTTTGTTTTTTTTTTGTGATTTTAGTTTAATTTTGTATTTTGTTTTCATAAATTCTTTAAAACTGTATGTAATAAATTTTTATGTTATGTATATAAGTATGTACATATTTATAGCTAAAACAAATGTAACAACAACCACAACATTACAATATTGATTTATTTTATTTTTGCTTATTTACTTTTATAAAGAGTTATCTAACTTAACAATTTAAGTAACAGAGAGACAACGGAGATCGCTGTAATCTCTGTTATTTTACCGTGGGTACATTAGCGTTGTTGTTACATTGGTTTCAGCTATATTTAATTAAATATGTAAAATCAGGGAAATTATGTATGTTTTATAAAATATATTATGTTTTATTAATTAAATGTAAAAGAGAACACTCACCAACATGTCCGACTCTCGAAGAAGGCCTTTTTCGATTTCCACAAATGTTGTCAGCAAAATTTTAGGAACTAAATTAGGTGTTAGTTAGTATAATAAGTTAGAACACGGATGTAGAGGTAAAATTGGTTTTTGTGTTTTAAATTTATTTTTTTATTGTTTAATTATTGTACTATTAATTTCAGAGATATTTACTTGCTGTTCAATATTATATAGTATTATTGTTTTGGTATGTGGAATTATAGGAATCTTAATTTATTTTGTCTATGCATACTTTGTTATGTGAAGTATCTCTTTATATGTTTTTACTTTAACTCTATGAGCATTTTACGAACATTGTGATATTACAATTATTTGTACTTTCTAAAAATAAGCTTTATTTGTTACTTAAACAAAAACCCGGAAATTTCATATTTTTATAAAACTGAATATCATTACACCTCACTGTAAATTACGTTCAAATGGAGAGTAAACGATTTTTCAACAAATCTTTGTACCATATTTTTTTTTCTCTATTTTCTGTTTTTTTTTTTATTTTTTTTTTGTCTACTTTTTCTTCTGTCTTACAATTTCACTCAATTTACATGATGAATTTTATGACGTCCAATTTTCTTAATTCTCTTTTGAAGTTGTTTCCAAAAACTACTCAAATTTATACGATGGTTTTTTTTTGGACGTCTAATTTTTAATTTGTATTGTTGACTATTAAATTTATATTTTTAATATTTTTAATTTCCTTTTTTTTGAATGTAGAAAAAACTAATTACTGTTTAATATTCTTTTTTATCAGTCAAAAAGCACAAAACAGTTGATGAGAATATAAAAATAAAACGTAACAGAAAGAACAGAAAAAAGTGTAAAGCGAAGTGTGAAAAAAAAACCATGAAAACAGAAACCATGTCTATTTTTCTACCCCCCTTTCTTCTCTTCACTGCTTGCTACCAAACAAAAAATGACGTCCAAAATTGGACGTCATAAAATTCATCATGCAAACCTACTGTTTGACTGTTGATATTATATTAGATTACATTATTTCCTAACATTATGCCACTGGATTTTTTTTTGGTTGGGCTTCTCTTGATTTTTGGTTTGACTTTTTTGATTTCTAGAGTTATTCTTTTTTTTTTTGCTTTGCAATGATCACCACCTTAAGGTCGAACGAAAGTACCCCTTTTTATTTCCGTGATGTTTTATGGGCAACCAGCATTTGATAATTCCTGATAGACCATGTGCTGACAGGTTACCTCTAACGTTACTGCACTTAACGTAGACGAATAAATTTACCATGGGATCGATTCGTCGATGAATTGTTACCTAGTAATATTATTTGAAGGCAGCAAAACTCATTAAACTTTATCGACTTGGTTGCTGTTTTTGATTCTTTGCCAGCGTGAAAATTAGATTTAACTAGCTGATTGAAATAAATTCTGCTTTCAATGGTATTACTTTCTTAAAGAAAACTAAATTTTTTAATATTCGACCTTTATTCGTTGACGGCTGGTAGAAAATGGAAGTAGCATGGTTTTAAAATGTATGTCGAAAGTTCTTGGTCAAGTTTGTAGGACAAACGAAGGACGAACAAAGCAAAATTCTTAAATCGAGTAGTCAAACCACAAAAGGGAATTACCAGATATAAATCAATTGTAAATTCACCACTAATGTTCGCATACAACCTAAAAAATGACTGTTAGCTTAAAATTACTTTCCTTAAAATTTCCTAACTTCCTGGATAGTTAAGTTATTTTATACAAGAGTCCACAACTTAAGTAAACATTGTTAGTAAAATTATTTATACACTGGGTACACATGTTTTTAACGAAATTTAAAAAAAAAATTTACGTTCAAAGAAAAAACATAAAAAGAAAAATGTTCACCACAAACCGAATAATTCTGGTTCTATGAACAACAGAATTAGTGGGAAAAGGACATTTAAGTACGAAGGACCTTGGCATGATAAGTACCTATCTGTCTACCAGAAAGATCCTCTAATACATAGTAATGACTTCCCAATTTTTCCTTTATCCTGGCTTTTAGAAAAGTTGGCGATAATTTGGCGTTAAAATTTTTCTCAGCACTACTTTGCGCAAAATTGCGGCGGAATACTTCTTGGCCTATATTAAAATTTGGTACTCTAACTTGAAATTCGTATTGTCTTTTGTTACGGTTGTAGGCATCCTGAATGCATTTTCGAATGTGTTGTCTTATTATCTGTAAATGGTCCTCGCGAGAAAGTGATATCGAGGGCTCATTTAGCAATTTCAATTCTCTTAATAAGTCATATGTTGAACCGTGGGTAACCATGTTAAATCCGAATAAAGCATAATAGGGTGAGCAGTTAATTGACTGGTGGAGAGAATTTCTTAATGCACAGCTAAGTGCTGTCAAATGTTGATCCCATCTTTTTTGATCTCCCTTTAAATATGCCCGGATTCTAGCTATCAAGGAACGATTCACCCGTTCCGATGCATTGGACTGTGGTGAATATACCGCCGTATATGTATGCGAAATGCCATATTTCGTCAAAAAAGCATTAAAATCATTAGCTCTAAATTGGCTACCGTTGTCGCTAATAACTACCTCTGGTACCCCATAGGTGTGAAAAATTTGTCTTTCCATGAAATCGGTGATATTGTTGGTTTTGAAGTTTTTAAATGGACATAGCCAATGAAATTTTGAGAAATGGTCTAACACAATCAATAATCCAATGTATCCTGACTTACTACGCGGATATGGACCCAAAAGATCAATGCATAGTCGTTGGAATGGACGAATAGAAACCGCTGCCTTTCCCATCGGTGGCTTTGTAACAAAATTTGGGGTCTTTGTACTTTTACACGCATCGCCATTTCCAATGTATTTTCGTACATCACGTACCATACCTGGCCAAAAAAAATGTCTCCTAATCCGTTCAAGGGTTTTGCCTATTCCTCCATGAGCAGCTGTAGGAGTATCGTGCGCTCTATGGATTACGCTTTCTGACAAACCTTTCGGTAACCACAGTTTCCATGCCTCCTCTTCCTGTTCTTCATCACCCGAATAGTGCTCAGTTCGAATATAAATAAAATTATCTAAGATCTTTATATCCGGATACTTGTTTTGATTGTTTTTAACTTTATCCCTCAAATCGATATATTCAAAATCGCTAAAATGTGGTAAAGTTAAGTCTACTTCAGGTTCAACAATTTGTAAAACGCTAATTTCATGACCAGGAATTCTGGACAACGCATCTGGGACTATATTTTCCTTACATTTGCGATGGCTTATCGTAAATTTATATGCCTGTAACTTGAAAACCCACCTGGCAAGTCTACCACTAAGATCAGGCTGACGCATTAACCAAACCAAGCTGGAATGGTCAGTAATAACTTCAAACTCTTGCAACTCCAGGTAGCGTCTAAACTTTTTTATAGCATCCACAGCTGCCAAGCATTCCTTCTCTGTGACACTGTAATTACGTTGCGTTGAATTTAGTTTTCGACTCATGTATGCAATAGGCTTCTCATTTCCATTATCGTCCAATTGCACCAAAACCGCGCCTATACCATAATCACTAGCGTCGCAGTGAAGGTAGAATTTCTTTTCAAAGTTGGGATTAGTTAACACTGGAGCTGCCGTCAGTAAGTTTTTAATTTTTTGGAACGCAACCTGAGCTTCGAAGGGCCACTTAAACGTTTTCTTACATTTTAATACCTCAGTTATTGGTGTAGTGAACCTGAAAAATTTTCTATAAATCGGCGGTACCACCCTGCAAGTCCGAGAAAACCTCTAACTTGTTTCAAGTTTTTGGGTACTGGACAGTTTTGTATTGCCAAGACCTTTTCGGGATCAGTTGTAATTCCAACCTAGCCGATAATATAACCCAAGTAGTTTACTCTCACTACGCAAAATTTACTCTTAGAGATGTTAAGAGTTAGATTAGCTCTTCTGAACTGAGCTGCTATTCTATGCAAATGCTCTAAATTTGTCTCAAAGTCTTCGGATACTATGACTAGATCGTCCAAATAACCAAAAATACAATGACGTAGCTCTGGTGGTATCAATTGATCCATGAGCCTACACATGGTCTGTGGCGCGTTACATAGGCCAAATGGCATGACTGTGAACTGATATAATGGCCGACCAGGGACCGCAAAGGCTGTGAGTGGCTTAGAAGAATCGTCTAGTCCTATCTGCCAATAAGCATCCTTGAGGTGTAGCTTGGATATAATGTTGGCTCGGGGAAGTCGTGCAAATATACCTTCGATGTTTGGTAAGGGATAGGCATCCTTTTTCGTTGCCAGATTTAGTTTCCTGGCATCTAAGCATAATCGAACCTTGTGTGGTTTGACCACTAATCTCATCGGTGACGACCAGGGAGAAGTAGAAGGCTCACTTACCCCCAGCTCTAACATCCGATTCACCTCGCCAAATATTAGTTTTCTACCGCGGGAGAAACCGGATAGAATCTTTGTTTAACTGGGGAAGTGTTTCCCACATCAATAGTATGTTTGATTAAACAGGTTCTCCCTAAACCTTGCTTTTCGAAGTTCGGAAAAAGTTCCTTGCAGCCTCTAACTGTCGACATTGATTTTGGGTTAAAGGATATGATATTTCATCATTTTTAGCAGTATTCATATTTGACTCGGACATAACATCGGACTGATTTATTAGAACAGACAACTCAGAAGGACCTTTGAAAAAATCTGCAGAATTAATAATATCTACAGAGCCTATTATATCTGAAAACAGATTAAACGACTTGCAGAAATCAACACCAAGAATTAACCGTTGACTAATTGAAGGAATAACAAAAAGTTTCATAGCACAGGTTTTCTCTCTAAACGTCATTTCAACATTTAACCATCCTAACACAGTCTGTGCCTTACCATCAACCGTTTGAACGAAAGATTTAATTTTATTAAAATTTATAAAATACGTGAAATCCAGAGCTGCTAAATCTGTACCAATGCAACTTATGTTAGCACCTGTGTCCAACAAACCATATTCGCTAAAATTTAAAAAGTTGACCTTTATGTCTTTAGGGTTATTAACAATGGTTGATATACAAAATTTGCGACAAAGTTTTTTCATTTTCCAATATTTACGATACCGAAGAGTGGATCTTTTTGGTTTAACTGTAGTAGTAGACATAGAGGAGATGTTAAAAATTTCATTACGTTTTTGAATATATATTTTAAATCTTTAATGATAAGGAAGTTTCGGACATGACCGATTTGGTCACAATTCCAACATTTCGTGGAAAGTTGACCTTGAAGAGCACTTACGGACATATCTCGTTCTACAGTTGGGTTACTAGAGACTGATAACGCAAATGTTTCTAGTTCAGACACACATTTTCGTGGAACAAAGGAGGTGCTGGGACGTAAAGACAGATTTTTCCTCACATGTTCATCATTGAGAAAGTTTTCTCGCATTTGTACGAGTTTTCTTAAGTGAGAATAAAATATAATGTATAGGTATGTATAACAAGTCCTGCCGGATTTCCGGTCTTAAATTACGGGTTAGTATTTCGATCAACTTCATTTCGGACATAAAAACACAATAAGTCAACATATTTTTGGCCCGACCTAGCGTCGTGTCATAATAGTAAATCTGCAGCAGAATGGTATGAAACAAATAATATAGTGGTAGTGCCAAAAGAAGCAAATCCACCTAATTGTCCAGAACTAAGGCCCATCGAACGTTACTGTGCTTTAGTCAAAAGAGTGCTGAAGGATACAAAACAAGTTGCTAATACTACTAAAACTTTTTCCCAGAAATGGTCTTATTCCAGCAATAAAGTTACTAAGGATACCATCAAAACCCTCATGGTCTCAATTCCGGAAAAGGTGAAACAGTTCATCAAAAAAAGCTGAATTTTTACAAAAAGCATTAATATTTTAATTTACTGTTATTTTATTGTTAAACCACGCTATTTTCATTAAAATGGATTAATTCGTTTCAAAGTTATTGCGTTTTATTCGTGTTAGGGTTTTATCGATCTCATTCTTAGGTGTAGGTAGCCGATCTATAATGGTGGAAACTACTTCAAAGTAGGTGTCAAACGATTCACTGGGTTTTTGTTTTCTGTTTCTAATTTCCTCTCTAAAGTCATACGAGGATTTGAAATCTCTGTATTGGCAACGAATGGCATTACAAAAATTCTCCCATTCAATTCACATTTTTGTGATACCTCCAGAACCAGTCTCTTGCTTTACCAGATAATAAAATATGCAAGTTTTTACAAATCAAACCGAAATCAGAATTAAAGGTATCCCTAGTTAAAACTCTAACACGATACAGAAACTCCTCAATGTTAAGACCTGATGGAGAACCATCAAATTTAGGATTCCAATGCTGAATTATGGAACTAATTTTTTCTGAATTATATGACTAATTTGGAAAATTTGAATGATTCGGAAAAGAATTTCGTGCATTAATCTGAGGCAGAGCCTGATTTAAAAAATTTACGTTATTGTGAGGTGATAATACAAAAGCATTAGAAAAGGCCTGTGGTCGTTCACTGGTTGCATTTCCAGCTTGATTAGCCTGTGCATTTGTAGGGAAATCAAAAGAAGTCGTTTGAAAATCTGGAAAAAGAGTACGACTTAAGCTTCGTGTATTATATTGATGAGTTTTTGCCCCTCGACCTCTACGAGATGCAAGTTGTTTATTCGGCAATTGTTTAGCGGAAATATTAATTTTTCTGAGTTCTGATAGCTGAAATACTCTTTTACAAACTGGACATTTAGAATTTATTTGCATAAATTTTTCAATACATCTTCGGTGAAAAATGTGTTCGCATACTGTTATGACTATCAAATCTTGGGATTCTATAATTGCTTCAGAGCAGAGAAAACATTGATTATTATCTACACTTGTCTGAGTTTCTTCAATATTTATGTTCGTTGGTGATACTGGACGAGCTTCCGCTTGAGCGACAGGTGGGGGTGTCCGTTCTAACGACATTATGTAACAGTATTGTCAAATTACCGAAAAAAAAACGAACTTTAATTCAGACAATGAACTTAGGTCTCTACCCAAAAATGTAACTCGCTATTTTATATTCGCAAACAAAAACATAGTTATGTCGTAGCAAGAATGAAAAAAAAAAAAAAATTTAATCACCCAATATATCTTTAAAAAAAATGTAGTGACAAATGATTTCTCCTATACTTAGAGTTGAATAAATTTATAATACAGTTATATCATGGTTCTACTAAAATAAATGTGATAGAAATACTAAGTAAAGTAATTTTAATTTTTCTATTTTTTTTTTTTCTTTTTATTTATTTATTTATTTATTTATTTACTATAACATTTAGTGTTTTATTTTAGGAGAGATGTGACTTTGTTATAAAAAAATTTTACTAAAGATAGATGAAGATGTATACGGAAAATTAGTACATTGAGATGTGAAATATAAATATGTCTAAATCTTTGCAAAACTTCTGTATTAACAAAACCAGCTAAAAATTCTTTAACCGTTTTTTGCCTAATCAAACCTATAATGGACAATAATTCTGCCAGCTGCCTAGTTATTGTAATCCAGTTATAGTTTTGTTGCTGATATTCATGTTAACACAAAAACACCACGAAAACTTATACACATACCGCAAGAGATAAAAACACCCTTTATGTCATTCATTAAAAGTAAAAACCAAAACCAGTAACTAATCGGTTAGCTTATTCAAACTTTAGACCTCAGATAGCTAAAGAATCCAGAAGAGTATGAATCTATATTTCTAAATTATAATCCTGACACAAAGACGTCTTCTATTCAAGCAAAATTCATATGAAAGTAAAAAATTAAAATTTTAAAAAAAATTTCAGAAAATAGCCAAAAGAACGACAATTTCTTCGGGCCCCACGTTAGACGCCAATTATTGTAATGGTTACCTTTTAGGTGTAGCATAAATTGTATATAGAATAATTAATATTCCTTTTTGTTAGTTATAAGTCTGATGTTTGACATAGATAAGCGGAAAAGGACGAGGGAGCTTTTACGAGCTAGCTAATCAGTCGGGTGGGGGGATTCGTGTCCTTTCTCTTTCATGTGAATTTCCTATATTACAATAATAAAATTGAGGACTCCCTATTTAAAATACCAAAAAAACTACAAAAAAACAAATTCTAGTCAATGTTAAAATTACTGAAAATGTCCCTATTTAAATGACCAGATAAAATCTACAAAAACAATCTATCTTCAAGTTCGTAAATTAGTGTATGGGACTGTTCTTTGATGGAATTTAAACAATCGTGGCTCTATACCCTCCCTAGACCAATGTTCTAACGCTGCCTATATTTGCTAGAACCCAGAATACTTTACTTTGATTCTTTTATAACTGGGTAAACATCCTCTTTAAAGAAAACACCTTGATTTTTTTTAGTAATTCATTTTAGAATAATTTTATCGTTTTATTCATCCCATTAACTTAAATTTAATAATTTCAATAATGTTTTTTTTCTTAAATTAATTTAAATCACCAATTTTAAAACATTTGGCAAAAACTATATATATATATATATATATATAAAATTCAATAGGTTACTAAAATTGTAAACTCCCCATATCGATAATAACTATTGTTGCTATTTTATTAAAGTTACAAAGAAAACTAATAAACTTGGTTAATCTACCACAATGTTCATTATTGATAATAACTTGCAAATCAATTGACGTGCCGCATAGGCAAAGTTGTAGAGTATTTATTTGTTTTGTTTCTTTACTTTATTTACTGATTTTTTTCTTATTATAATTATTTTTTTTTTTGTTTTTTGTGATTTTAGTTTAATTTTGTATTTTGCTTTCATAAATTCTTTAAAACTGTATGTAATAAATTTTTATGTTATGTACATATATAAGTATGTACATATTTATAGCTAAAACAAATGTAACAACAACCACAACATTACAATATTGATTTATTTTATTTTTGCTTATTTACTTTTATAGAGAGTTATTTAACTTAACAATTTAAGTAACAGACAGACAACGGAGATCGCTGTATTCTCTGTTATTTTACCGTGGGTACATTAGCGTTGTTGTTACATTGGTTTCAGCTATATTAAATTAAATTAAATTAAATATGTAAAATCAGGGAAATTATGTATGTTTTATAAAAGATATTATGTTTTATTAATTAAATGTAAAAGAGAATACTCACCAACATGTCCGACTCTCGAAGAAGGCCTTTTTCGATGTCCACAAATGTTGTCAGCAAAATTTTAGGAACTAAATTAGGTGTTAGTTAGTATAATAAGTTAGGATACGAATGTAGAGGTAAAATTGGTTTTTGTGTTTTAAATTTATTTTTTTATTGTTTAATTATTGTACTATTAATTTCAGAGATATTTACTTGCTGTTCAATATTATATAGTATTATTGTTTTGGTATGTGGGAATATAGGAATCTTAATTTATTTTGTCCATGCATACTTTGTTATGTGAAGTATCTCTTTATATGTTTTTACTTTAACTCTATGAGCATTTTACGAAAATTGTGATATTACAATTATTTGTACTTTCTAAAAATAAGCTTTATTTGTTACTTAAACAAAAACCCGAAAATTTAATATTTTTATAAAACTGAATATCATTACACCTCACTGTAAATTACGTTCAAATGAAGAGTAAACGATGTTTCAACAAATCTTTGTACTATATTTTTTTTCTCTATTTTCTGTTTTTTTTTATTTTTTTATTTTTGTCTGCTTTTTCTTCTGTCTTACAATTTGACTGTTGATATTATATTAGATTACACTATTTCCTAACATTATGCCACTGGATGTTTTTTTTTTTTGGTTGGGTTTCTCTTGAATTTTAGTTTTACTTTTTTGATTTCTAGAGTTATTCTTTTTTTTTTTGCTTTGCAATGATTAAAACCTTAAGGTCGAACGAAAGTACCCCTTTTTATTTCCGTGATGTTTTATGGGCAACCAGCATTTAATAATTCCTGATCGCCCATGTGCTGACAGGTTACCTCTAACGTTACTGCACTTAACGTAGACGAATAAATTTACCATGCGATCGATTCGTCGATGAATTGTTTCCTAGTAATATTATTTGAAGGCAGCAAAACTCATTAAACTTTATCGACTTGGTTGCTGTTTTTGATTCTTTGCCGGCGTGAAAATTAGATTTAACTAGCTGATTGAAATAAATTCTGCTTTCAATGGTATTACTTTCTTAAAGAAAACTAAATTTTTTAATATTCGACCTTTATTCGTTGACGGCTGGTAGAAAATGGAAGTATCATGGTTTTAAAATGTATGTCGAAAGTTCTTGGTCAAGTTTGTAGGACAAACGAAGGACGAACAAAGCAAAATTCTTAAATCGAGTAGTCAAAGCACAAAAGGGAATTACCAGATATAAATCAATTGTAAATTCACCACTAATGTTCGCATACAACCTTAAAAATTACTGTTAGCTTAAAATTACTTTCCTTTAAAATTTCCTAACTTCATGGATAGTTAAGTTATTTTATACTAGAGTCCACAACTTAAGTTAACATTGATAGTAAAATTATTTATACACTGGGTACACATGTTTTTAACGAAAAAAAATGGTGGGGGTATATTAATTTTGTCATTCCGTTTGTAACACATCGAAATATATTTTAGACCACATAAAGTATATATATATTCTGAATCAGGGTTTCAGTTTATGACGATCTAGCTATGTCCGTCCGTCTGTCTGTTGAAAGCACGATAGAGGTCGCATCGAAAAAGCTAGAGGGCTCAAATTTTGCCAGAATCTTTCCTATAGACAAGGTTTGTTTATTGTTTATTTATTGGTATTGAAAATGGGCTAAATCGGTATATTAGAAAGAGAGTTATAGCGCGTAATGCAAGAGTAGGTCGAAAAAACCGTGTCCTTTGAACATCGAATAAAATGCAATTGTGTCCGAACGCATTAACATATAGTCATGAAACTTCGAATATATATTTCTCGAGTCAAAACAATATTTTTTTCCAAAAAGTTCTTAAATCTATGCATAAGGAAAGGAGTTATAGATCAAAATTTACGAAAATTAATCCGCGCAGTGTATTTTTCAGTATATTTAAAATTTAAATCCTAATAAAACTGACAAAATTATATGTACGGTTCTGAAATCTAACACATTTTGTTTTTTGATGAGAGGCTTTGTTGTGACGGAAAATCAATGTGACACGCCCACTTTTACGCCCACCTCCAATATAACGTTTTACCTAAAATTCATATAATTTCTCTATGAATAAAGATTTTGGAATAATAAAGTACTATTTTGAAATAGTACTTTGAAATAGTAGCAGAAATAACTTTAACACGCCTACTGTAACGCAAACTTTTCGCGTTATCTACCGTTAATGAAATTTAAAAGCTTATAAAACCGACAAAATTAGAGGTAGGATGATGAAATTTGCTACGTATATTCTTCTAGACAATGTTATTATTACGCCAAAAAGTTTAGGTGACACACCCACTTTAACGCCTACCTCTCATATAACGGCTTATCTTAAATTCATGTAATTTCCCTAATGACAAAGTTTTTGGAAGAATTAAGGATTATATTGAAATATCTTAGTTGTATTTATTAGCAAAAACTTTATTGACACGCCTACTTTAACGCCCACTTTCATTGAAAGACTAAATATACAAAAGCATTTTACTAGTATATCGAAGTTGTTGGTGGTTACATTTTAAGGGCCGATGTTGATTTTAAATAAATCACAAATTATTTGGGAAATTATTATCATTTCTTTTTATAATGATAATATTTGTATGATTCAATTATGTATGGAACAAAATATCTGCCAAATGGCACCCAACCCCTAACCTCGGCGCCACACCTCCACCGATGGTCCGAATTTTCAATGACAATATTGGTGCTCAATTGTTAGGCACGATGATGAGTCGAGGTTGACTGCTCCTTTGCCAGACTATCGAAAAAAACAGCAATGGTTCCCATTAAACGAACTAAGAAGGCATTCACAGATGTTCTAACATTTTATAGAGATCTGTTTTCAGAAATTTAAATATTTTTTAAAATTCTCCCAATTGTGGACGAATTTGAACGATTATGATGACCAAAAGAATCTCTTAGTGCACAAAATGCATTTTGATTTGAACGCCCATTTTCATAAAAAACCTGAATAACTTAAACGCGTTGCTCATTTGCGTATCTTTCCACTGTTCAAATTTAGGTAGTCTGAGATTGAGAAGTGTCAAATGAAATGCAGAAAACAAATTTGACGTGTAAGTGTAGTACACCTTCAACATGGGGACTAAAAATTTAAACACCCTCTAAAGAGAAAGTGATACATATTTTATTATAAAGAAAATATTCCATAGCGATTTACAAAATAATAAATAATGTGCTTTATGTGTACACAAAATTGGTGGTGGGTATAAAAGATTCGGCACAGCCGAATATAGTGCTCTTACTTGTTTGTTACAGACTCATCACAGCAGCGATGGTCTGTTTTTACATATGTATGTATGTATATATTTAATGCACGTGCAGAGAGTTGTTCATGTACAGGATGGGGCAAAAGTCGCGAAGGGGTTTAAAACAGTCATAACTTTTTTAATTTTTAATTTTCTTTTTTGTTACAAAATAATAAAATATGATATTGGGAGATTTTTTAAATTTAGGTGTGAAAGATTACGTTACGTAAGTGAACACCATTTTCAACCTCGCAAAGTTGAGCTCTTTTAATAGCATTTTCCATGACACGAGTCAGAGTATCTGGCTGCAACGCACTTATTTCGGCTCGAATATTCTCTTTGAGCTGTGCAAGTGTTCCGGGTGTGTTGATATACACCTTCTCTTTCAAATATACCCAAAGGAAATAATCTGGTGCTGTTAAATCCGGCTGTTAAGTGGCTCGAGCAGTGGCCCCATCTTGTTGGAACCACATCTCTCGATTGTAGGAAAGAGCTGGCCTTAAAAAATTTTGGACCATATTTCGATATCGCTCGCCATTTACCGTTACACCATTTCCATCGTTATCATCGAAAAATAATGGTCCAATAATTCTATGGGACGTAATTGCGCACCATACTGTACATTTAAGTGGATGTAATTGTCTCTGATGAACCACTCTTGGGTTCTCAATACCCCTTATTCTGCAGTTCTGCTTGTTTACAAAACCATTTAATTGAAAATGTGCTTCATCGCTCATTATCAGATGATGAATGAAATCATTATGTTCTCTGGCCAATTCTTGGAAGCGAACTGCATAAATTCTTCGTTATTGGGAATCTCCTGGCTTTAGTTCTTGCACTAACTGCACCTTGTATGGGAAAGATGTAAATTTCCCTTTAATATTCTGCGTGAAGACTGCCGAGACATTTCCAGCTCAGCAGAGCGCCTTCGAGTTGATGTTTCAGGATTCTCCTCAACACTCTCCATAACGCGTTGAATATTTGCTTCACTAATTACAGAATGTGGTCTCCCTCACTGAGCCTTGTTCCTGAAAACGTGTTACTAAGCGTCGAATCATTGATTCGGATGGTGAATTCCGCACATTAAAATGACGACGATAGGCTCGTTGAGTTTGAATTATTGATGTTTAAAATAAAGTTCTATGATTTTGTTCGCTGGATAACGTTGTAACCTTCCATAATTAATCTCCCAGATTTATTTTACAAGTCCTAAATAGAAAAAAAAAAAAAATTATATTACAAAAGTTATTAATTTTACAAATCCCTTCGCGACTTTTGCCCCACCCTGTACTTAGTTATGTACATACATGTAAATTTAGCAACAACAACAATATTGAAGTGTAGAAAAAAATGTTTAACGGTTTAGTTAACTAAAAAGTGTAAAATAAAGTAAATAAGTATAATAAAATATTTATGATATTTCGGACTTAAAACTTTTGCAGAGTAGTCGAGGAGTGTTTTCTTACAACTGAAGTTTGGGGAAAAAATCCCAAATATTCTCCCCCGCGAAGAACGTTGTGGTTCTTATTTATTGGACGTTTTATCATCAGCATTATATACATCATTAGATGGCAGGAAGCAAATTTTTGATATTGTATGCTTGATGTACTTTCCATTGCAGTAAAGTGTGATTACTCGCACTAAACCATCTGCACCTGGATGCAATTTATCTACTTTTTCAAGAGGCCACTACCTGAAACGTTTCGTTCGTGTAGGAGTAACACTATATCGCCAACCTTAATATTTTTTTCGACTTTGTTCCACTTTGGTGGAGCTTGAAGACGACATAAATATTCTTTGTGCCATCGTTCCCAGAAATTTCGCTTGATTCGTTCTACTAACTTCCAACGGCTCAGGCGATCAATATCTGTATCAAGCAAATCATCGACGGGGATGCAGTTTCAAGGTTCACCAATTAAAACATGTGCTGGTGTAAGAATCTGTAGGATCTGCAGACAATGGACACAATTTCCTGGAATTTAGGTTGCTTTCAATTTCTGCTAAAAGGGTGCTGAGTTCTTCATAGGTTAAAATTCGGTCTTTCATTATGCGACGTAAGTGGTGTTTTGTAGATTTTACGCCAGTCTCCCGAAGACCGCCAAATTGTGGTGAAGCAGGCGGGATAAAACGCCATGTCGTTCCTAGATTTGCAAGAGTTTCAGCAAGGTGTTCAGGGAGCGATGCCTTATTTCGTTGATAAAAAAATTGAAGTTCTTTATTTGCACCCACGAAGTTCGTACCACAGTCTGAGTATAAATCAGTGCACAAGCCACTACGTGCGGTGAAGCGTCGAAAAGCTTCTAAGAAAGCGTCAACGTTTAAACTGGTGACGGCTTCTAAATGGATCGCGTTAGTACACATACAGATGAAGAGGCAAATGTAGCCCTTGATGGTAGATGCTGTTCTTAATGACGAAGTTTTTATAGTGAGGGGACCAGCATAGTCAAGACCACTATGCTTAAAAGCTCGTGATGGCTGCAGTCGCACCGGTGGTACCCATAAGTTGTTAACAGGACTGCGCTTTATACTTGAAGCAGACAGTACATTCCCGTTGAACTCGCTTAGCGATGTTACGAGCTGAAATGACCCAGTAGTTACGAGACACGTAAGACTGCATAAGCTGGAGGCTACCATGAAAAGTTTTCGAGTAAGCATCTGAAAATATAAGAAAAGAGAGGGGATTTTGTTTCGATAACAAAATCGGATGTTTAGTGCTGTAGGGTAGAGTAGAATTTGATAATCTACCGCCAACTCTTAAAATTCCCATTTTATCCAAAAACGGGGATAATTTGGTAATGTTACTTTTATTGGAAACCGCTTTTTGTGGCTTAATGTTTTAATTTCTGCATGAAATAATACAGCTTGAGTATGTCTGATCAGTAAATGAAGTGACTCCTTTAATTCGTATGTTTTGAGAAAACCAACTTTTCTGTTGTTTTGCTGTAGTTTAATATTTTTGTATAAACGGAGTATATATGACGTCACACGTATCAATTTAGATAACCTTGAAAATCTTTTTGTTATTTCTGGGAAAGTAGAAATTATTGACTTTGCCTTTCAGAGGGACGACTTTTGTTTTTGCTTGAAGTAAATCGACTAATATCTTACCAGATGCTGTTGTTACACGAGCATAAACAACGGCTGCGTATGCTACTTTACAAGCATCGCTAAAAGCATGTAGCTCGACTGTTGACTGGTTAGGCCTGTAACCTATTCATCGTGAATTTTTTATAGCTTCAAGTGCCTGTAATTTTGTGCGAAAGTGAATTCATTCACTTTGAACTGTTTCTGGTAGGGTATCATTCCAATTCAGGTTAAGTCTCGATAACTGTTGAAATATTATTTTTGCTATTATTATTTTTTCTTTTAGTTGTTTGTTTAGAAAATTTAAAATTTATGCGGAAACAAAAATAATCTTTATAAGTATTCCAGTTTATACCAAGAGCTTTGGACATTTTTGGTTCATAAATAGAGAATAAATCTTGTAGCTCAAGATCTTTTGGTGGAATATTCTTTACGAGTTCAGTCGAATTAGAGTTCCATTTTCTCAAATGAAATCCACCAGATTTTAATAACTTTGAAAGTTGTTTATATAATTCTATTGCTGCTTCTACGGTATCTGCCCCAGATATTCTCCCATAAATTTTTTGTATTCTTCAGAAAAATTTGGCTTCTGTTTAAAAGTAATTTCTAGTTGCTTAAATCTTTTCATCGCATTATAATCCGTGTGGGAAAACATAGGTAGCTCTTGACCTTGAAGTAATTTTTTAAATGGCAGATAAACGGTGTATCGTCCGGTTTTGTCACGGGAGTGAGTTTCATTAAACAATTTTTCACAAAGTTCGTCTTCGGTAGACAAATGTTTTGTTTCAAGGAATTCTTCTTGTTCCCAAAACAGGCGTAGTTGCTCATCTAATGAAGAGTGATTTGCAACAGTTTTATTAGTTGTCATAGGGGACTTTATTGCGCCGGATACCATCCAGCCAAATTTAGTTTCTTGTAAAAGAAAATTGTTTTCGAACTTTTTCAATCCTGGCAGTACCAGATCGCCGTATACATCGTTTCCAAGAAGGATTTCTATTTTTTCGGAAATGAGAAAATTCGGGTCTGCCAGATAATATGCTGAGAGGTCAGGAATAGCATAAGAAGAGATTTTATTGGGAACGTATGAGGTTACTTTAGGAACTACCAAGTCATTAATGGGTAATGTAAAATTTTTATGCCAGCTTGAATGTAGTGTAAATCGAACAGATTTTTTAACTGTGATTGCTTAATTTCCTCCAATACCAGAAACATTTACTCGAGTTTTGTATTTTGGTACCGGTAGCATTTTAGAAAGCTCTTCAGAGATAAATGAGATTTGTAATCTCTGATCTACTAGAGCCTTTACACAGTAAGTTTTATTTGAGGATTTTATTAAAACAGTTGTAGTAGGCAGCAAGGCAGGACTTAATATTTTGACATTTAAATTTGAAATATTCGTACTTATAGTATCAACGTTTGGTGTAGACGCAGTAGCAGGATGTTGAAATGTTTGGATTCCATTGTTACCAGTTAACAAAGGTGAAGTCGTGTGATTGGCATTATTTTTTGCATACTCGTAAGGGATAATAGTAAGATGTGGTTCACGGCAAATATGACATCTTGTTTGTAGTTTACATGAAGTACGTGTGTGTCCAATGTTTAGACAGTTTCGACAAAGACGATGCTGATTTCTTAAATTCTTCTTTTCAGCTGACGGTAATGTTGTAAATCGAAAGCACTTGTAAAGAGAGTGACGTTTTTGGCAGCAGGGACAGTAGTCGTTCACAGTTGAGGCAGTATGAGCCCGTATAAGTTTTGCTGGTTTTTTACGAGTGTCCTTACTGTGAGCATGAATTGTTGAAACGTCTTCTTCTTCTACTGATTCTAGAGTTCTAAAGGTAGTTTCAAGAAAATTAAGCATTTCAGACATAGGCGGAGTTGAAGTACTAGCTTTAAGCGATTGCTCCCATTCTTTTCGCGTTTGCGATTCGAGTTTTTGCGCAATTAAATACACCAAGATACACCAGGTGTAGATATCGATATTTAAAGATTTTAGTTGTGAAAGACATGTTCGAGTAGTGTCCAAAATTTTTTTTACGTTTTTAAAATTACCATCAGAAGGCGGTATTGACATAAAACGTTTCAAAATTTGCTCTACAAGTTTTCTTTTATTATGAAATCTCTTCTCGAGAGCATCCCAGGCTAAATCATAACTAGATTTAGCTGCTGGATATTCATTAAATAAAAATATTTTTGTACCTTAGTAAGAGAATTATTTTGATGAACCAGTGTATTAAACATATCTCGATATGAAATCTAAATAATCACCAAAAAACGTTAACAAATCAATTTTAGGAAGTCTGGCTCCAGCACAAAATTACTCATTGCGGCGTACTTGCATGGACGGTTGGAGTCTGTGGAGAATCAAATTCATAGATTAAATCGAGAAGATTAGTTTTTAAAGAAATGTAGAGATCGTAACACTTGTAAAAAGTATTGTTACTTAAATAAGGCACATCTTGTTCAGCGATAAAACTTTCCCGAATGATGTCGAGAATTCGATCATGGCCATCTTTAAAACTGTTTTCAAACCCTCCAAAACAGCTTGCACATATCCTCTAGATAAGTCGGTTTTGGGTTTGATTTTAAAACTATTGTTTAGACGCTCGATGTGGGCGAAGATTTTCTTCTGATCTTCGATTGGTTGTAAAGTTGAAGTCATCTTTTCCTGAATTTAGCTCGAATTTTGGTAGGAAATTTACTACAGCACGTACGTATTCAAGATAAGACCGTAGACAAGACGGCAGTACACAATTATTTTTTAAGGTTATTTGTCAGCGCATGGGCAGTTTCCGGGTTTCGGCAATAATTTGATGTAGGAGATTTTATTTTAATTATTTTTAGTTATTAATTTATTTTATTTAAAAACTTTATTTTTATTTTATTAAAAGCTAATTTATTTAAAATTTTTTATTAAAAAGAAATGATCCGCTTCTTGCGGCTACTACATTAAAAATTCACTTAGTCTAATATACGTACATACATTAACTTGACTATTTTTATACCCTTCACACAGTGAACAAGTAACAGTGCTATATTCGGCCGTGCCGAATCTTATATACCCTTCACAACGTGTAGTCATGCAATAACAATTGTTTGTATCACCATTCATCCCATATAAAATACGTGCATACGTACACGTTAGAATAAATGTGGCATCGAATCCCAGCTGAGCCAAAAAAATTGTATTTTATTTTATTTAATATATTATTTATATTTTATTATTTTTTTTTATATTTTTTTTAAATTTAAATTTTTTTTTAAATTTTTTTAAAGTTTTTTTTTGTAGTTTTTTTTTATTATTTTTTTCTTATTTTAAATTTTTTTTTTTTTTTTGTAATTTTTTTTGTTTGGTATGTTTTTTACATGTATGTATGTATGTATGTATGTATGTTGTTGTTGTAATTGTGAAAAAAAACGAGGTGGTCGTGGTTTTTTGCTCATATCTCAGAAAGTTATGGGCCGATTGTGCTGAATTTCAATAGCGATTCATTCCTGGATATTTCCAAGAGATTGATACCATATACAGATCTGAGGAACATATAGTTGCTTCTAAAAGTTGATTTCAACCAACACACGGACAGACGGGCAGACGGACAGACGGTCAGGGCTTAATCGACTCCTCTATTCATAAGCTTTCAGAAAATATATACTTTATGGGGTCGGAAATGAAAATTGTAGAAATTACAAACGGAATGACAAAGCTATATATACCCTTGTGCACCACAGGTGAAGGTTATAAAAAAGGTATATATAGGTTTGTCATTCCGTGTGAAATTTCTACAATTTTGATTTCCGACCCCATAAAGTATATATTTTCTGAAAGCTTATGAATAGGGGAGTCGATTAAGCCCTGTCAGTCTGTCCGTCTGTCCGTGTGTATGTTGAAATCAACTTTTTGAAGCCCCCCGACATCGCTTGGACTCGGGTAGGGTATTAAAATATCAGAAATATTGGGGAGTGGATCGGTATTGAAAATCAGAAACATCGGTACATAAACAATTGAGATATGAGCAAAAACCCACGACCACCTCGATTTTCTTTTCACAAAAACAACTTTACAACAACAACATACATACATACAAGCGTGTATACTGGTTAGAGAAAACGTGGCATTGAATCCCAGCTGAGCCAAAAAAAAATTTTTTTATTTTTTTAAAATTTTTTTTTTTAAATTTTTTTTTTATTTTTCTTTTTATTTTTTATTTAATATATTATTTATATTTTTATTATTTTTTTTTTAATTTTTTTTTTAAATATTTTTTTTTTATTTCTTTTGTTTCATATTTATTATATATATTTTAATTATTTTTTAAAATTTTTTTTTTTTAATTTTTTTTTTTTTTAATTTTTTTTTTAATTTTTTTTTAATTTTTTTTTATTTTTTTTAACATACATACGTAAATTTATAATTTTACAATGTGGATGTTTTTATATATGTATGTTTTTTATATGGAATGGTGATACAAACTACTGTTATTGCATGACTACACGGTGTGAAGGGTATATAAGATTCGGCACGGCCGAATATAGCGCTCTTACTTGTTTTTTTTGTTACAGACTCATCCCAGTAGCGATGGTCTGTTTTTACATATGTATGTATGTATATATTTAATGCATGTGAAGAGAGTTGTTCATGCACTTAGTTATGTACATACATGTAAATTTAGCAACAACAAAAACAACAACAATATTGAAGTGTAGCAAAAAATGTTTAACCAAAGACTATAGACTATAAAGATTTTATTTTTTTTTATACCCTTCACACAGTGAAAAAGGGTATATATTGGTTTGTCATTCCGTGTGAAATTTCTACAGTTTTCATTTCCGACCCCATAAAGTATATATTTTCTGAAAGCTTATGAATAGGGGAGTCGATTAAGCTCTGTCAGTCTGTCCGTCTGTATGTTTAAATCAACTTTTTGAAGCCTCCCGACATAGGTTGGACCCGGGTAAGGTATTAAAATATCAGAAATATTCGGAAGTAGATCGGTATTGAAAATCAGAAATATTAGTACATAAACAACTGAGATATGAGCAAAAACCCACGACCACCTCGATTTTTTTTCACAAAACCAACATTACAACAACAACATACAAACGTGTATACTGGTTAGAGAAAACGTGGCATCGAATCCCAGCTGAGCCAAAAAAATTTTTTTTTAAATTTTTTTAAAATTTTTTTTTTTTTTTTTTTTCATTTAATATACTATTTATATTTTTATTATTATATTTCTTTTAATTTTTTTTTTATTTTTTTTTGTTTTATATATATTATATATATAATAATTTTTTTTTTTTTTGTTTTTTTTTGTTGAATTGGTTATGTTGTTTGCATTATTCGTATATCATATTTCTCAAGCCACACAGACGGTCGGTTCAAACATGTTGTATGAACTAATGAGATTAAAAACGTTTGGGCATAATGAATTTTGTAGCGAAGCTAATATAAAGCACTGCAGGGCACTTCACTTAAAAACACATTTGTACCGCAGGGTACCTAAACTCATAATTATTTTGGTAAACCGTAATATACATAAATCCTGTTGTGGCAATATAAATAAATGTGTGTGAAATAAGCCGCGCTTGAGAAAAGATCGCATTACTCGAATTCGTCTGACAAGCGTCTGGCGGCACTTGACAACATCAAGTCAAAGACTATAGACTATTAAAATGTTGCACTCAGTTTATTTTAAACAAGTAAGAGAACTATATTCGGCTGTGCCGAATCTTTTATACCCACCACTAATTTTGTGTACATTTAAAGTAAAATATTTATTATTTTGTTAATCGCTATGGAATAATCTCTTTATAATAAAATATGTATCACTTTCTTTGTAGAGGGTGGTTAAATTTTAAGGGCCCATGTTGAAGGTGAACTACACCTAGACCTTAAATTTGTTTTCTGCATTTCATTTGACATTTTTCAATCTCAAACTTACTCAATTTGAACCGTGGAAAGATACGCATATGAGCAACGCTTTAAAGTTATTCATGTTTTTTATGAAAATGGGCGTTTAAATCAATATGCATATTGTGCACTTCGTAATTCTTTTGGTCAACATAAGCGTTCAAATTCGTCCACAATCGGGAATTTTGTAAAAAATTTTTAAATTTCTGCAAATCGGGTCTGTATAAAATGTTATAAAATCTGTGAATGCGAAAGAGCAGTCAACCTCGACTCATCATCGTGCCCAACAATTGAGCATAAACATTGTCATTGAAAATTGGACCATCAGATGAAGGAGTGGCGCCAAGAATGAGGTGGGGGGACATTTGGCCGATATTTTGTTAAATACATAATTGAACCATACAAATATTATCATTATAAAAAGAAATGATAAAAATTTCTTAAATAATTTGTGTTTTATTTAAAATCAACATCGGCCCTTAAAATTTAACCATCCTTCATAACTTCGATATGATATTAAAATGTTTTCGTAAATTTAGTCTTTTAGTGAAAGTGGGCTTTAAAGTAGGCGTGTCAATAAAGTTTCTGCTAATAAATACCACTTAGATATTTCCATATAGTCATTTATTTTCCAAAAAACTTTGTCAATAGAGAAATTACATGAATTTTAGATATACCGTTATATGGAAGGTAGGCGTTAAAGTAGGCGTGTCACCAAAACTTTTTGGCATAGCAATAACATTAATTAGAAGGATATATTTAGCAAATTTCATCATCATACCTCTAATTTCTTCGGTTTTATGAGCTTTTAAATTTCACTATTGGTAGATAACGTGAAAAGTGGGCGTTATAGTGGGCGTGTCAAACTTATTTTAGCTAATGAATGCAACTTAGAAATTTCAATATAGTCCTTTATTATTTCAAAATCTTTATTAATAGAGAAATTATATGAATTTCAGTTAAAACGTTATATAGGAGGTGGGCGTAAAAGTGGGCGTGGCACCTTAATTTAGTGGCACAATAATGACATTGACTAGAAGGATATGCGTAGCAAATTTTATCATCATACCTATAATTTTGTCGGTTTTATGACATTTTTAATTTCATTAACGGAAGATAACGTGAAAAGTGGGCGTTATAGTGGGCTTGTCAAAGTTGTTTTTGCTATTGAGTACAACTTAGATGTTTCAATATAGTCCTTTACTATTTCAAAATCTTTATTAATAGAGAAATTATATGAATTTTAGGTAAAACGTTATATGGGAAGTGGGCGTGGCACATTGATTTTCCGTTGCAGCAAAGCCTCTTACCAAAAAGCAAAGTGCACAAAATTTCAGAATTGTACATCTAATTTTGTCCGTTTTATTAGGTCTTAAATTTTAAATATACTGAAAAATAGACTGCGCGGTATAAATTTTCGTACATTTTGATCTATAACTCCTTTTCTAATGCATAGATGTAAGGAATTTTTGGGAGAGATATTATTTTGACTCGAGAAATAAATATTCGAAGTTTCATTACTGTATGTTAATGCTTTTGGACACAATTGCATGTTCGAAGGACACGGTTTTTTCGACCTACTCTTGCATTACGAGCTATAACTCTCTTCCTAATATTCCGATTTAGCCCATTTTCAACTTTGTCTATAAGAAAGATTCTTACAAAATTTGAGCCCCCTAGCTTTTTCGGTGCGACCTCTATAGTGCTTTCAACAGACAGACGGACGGACATAGCTAGATCGTCATCAAATCAAACCCTGATTCAGAATATATATACTTTATGGGGTCTAAAATGGATATTTCGATGTGTTACAAACGGAATGACAAAATGAATATACCCCCACCATTTTTTTGGTGGCGGGTATAAAAATCAAAAATGTTATGCTGTTACAGATGCGGGCGGTAGAGGAAGTATCAGAAAAAAGAAAAGACTTCATTCTCACATGTTGAGAGAATTAAAAAGAGCAAATTACAACATACATACATACATACATATGTATGTAAATATGTAGATGAAACCAGTTCTGAGAATTGTTATTGGCAAATTTGATTGTTTTTTTTACTAGCTTAAGTGTTTGTGTGTTTTCCCGTTGAAAACAAATGCCATTAAAAATTATATTAAAGAACAGTGTCCATGTTCTGTAACTCTCGCTACGAGAAACTTTTCACTTGAAACATGTAAATTGGCACAGAAATACAACAAATCGAAACAAACAGCTGTTTTTTCTCACTGTACTGTTTCTGTAACTATTCATGCGAGAAATACCTGTCACGTAAGAAAAATACTCGTAAGCCATAAAAAAAGTGTTTCTGTAAAGTTTTCAGCCGAGAACTTCTCACTTTGAACTGTCAAAATAAGTCACAAACAAAAAGACCGCGAGATTGCAAAAACTTTGTGCCAAAAAATATAAAAAGTCAAAAATCAGTGACAAAAACATGGAAAATTTAAAGTTTAAATGTTTTTTTTTTATTATTAATGCATTATCGTTAAGAAAAATACGCGGGTTTCAAAGTAACAAAAAGGAAAATTAGATATCGAGTTTAAACTATCGAACCTTCTATAAAATATTTTGTAATTGAAATAATGTTTTTTTTTGTGCTTTAAACTTTTATGTATGTAAAAGAAAGAAATTAGGAAATGAAAAATTAATTACTTTAAATTTGAGGTTATAAATTTTCTTACTACGGGAAATAATTTATGGTAACTATCTTTGTTCAATTTACAAAAGTTTTTATATTTCTAAAAAAGATAGATTTTATTTTATATTGATTATATTTTTACAATCATCAAAGTCATTTAAAGTTTAAAAAAACTAACTAACTAAATAAAATTGCTAAATTCTTTTCATTTATTTTTTTTATTTCAATTTCGAAATAATTTTTATAATTTTTTTATTCCTTTCTTATTTAGACCTTAAATATTTACAAAAAGTGTTTATTGTTGAACCAAATTGTTTAATTTGTATGTCGTGTGTCCTAAACAAAAATCCTAAATACACCACCATCATCATTATGTTTATCATCAAAAGGAAACAATGTTACCAATGTCTTGGAAAGTGAAGGCAAATTTGTATTCCTTACACCTTTTCTCATAAAAGGTGCCTTCAAGCAGAACCATTGCTGATGATCTGCTTAAGCGATATAGTTCCTTAAATCAATTCTCCGGCATTTCAAAAGAGTCTGTTGAATCGTACAACCTTTTGCGATGAATCCGCAACATATTCCTTTCATCATCCCCAACCGCTCTAACTAAAGCTGCATTGTACATTTTATTTCTTTTTTCTGCACTTATTTTTTTAAACACTTTTATTTTCTAAATTTTATATGTATTATTATTTCCGCACTTCTAAAGTTTATTTTTTTTTTCTTCTTCTTCTTATAATTAAGTATAATTTTTGATAGCTCTAACGTAACAACGTAATCATAAATGGTATTTTTCGCCATGAGTTACAGATACACTTTTTTCTCACACATCGAGAAACGGTGGGATATTTTGTTTCATGACTTTTCGATGCGAGAAGTTCTCACTAAAGTTACAGAACATGGGTACAGAAATAATGTTTTCATGCGATCTATGCGTGAATAGCAACTGTAAAACCAAATGTTACCTATTGAGTAATTGTAGGGTATGGATATGTGTTTAATTGTTGTAAAACTAAAACTATGTACATTGATTTGCACGGAATTTTAATTCCATTTTTAAAGTAGGTATTTCATTACTACTTACAATATTTTGCAATAAATCCAATAAAATGAAAGATATAAAACTTTTTGTATGGTATTTATGTTGTTTTTTTTATACGATGGTACATACCTACCGATGTTTTAAAATTTTTAATTTTTTAGCAATCGATTGTTTGTTTTTATAAGTCTCACAAGAGGAATGCTTTCTAAGTAATAAAGGTACAAGCAAATTAAGTATTTCTACTCTATGTTTGTGACACGCATTTTTCTCGTCCAACCAAAACGAATATTTTGTATCATTAGTACACCCTACGCATTGCTCCATAACAAAATTTTTTATAGTTTCATATATGTACATTTGTTCTTGAAAAATAGTTTTTCGAATATTTTGATTTGGATTTTACATTTCTCGAAAAACAGGTTAGAGGGTGAACATAAACTTCCGAGATCTGTTTTATTTTCATAGTTTTTTGTATGGATAAACATTTCCGATGGATATGTTAAAATTTGGGAAGGTTTAATTATATCCATTCGGCATTTAATGCAATATATCCGTTGCGCTATGTAACCTTTGAAATATTGACATGAGGTAAGTTCTATTGGCACATTCTTAGAGTTAAAACTGTCGGCACTTTCACCAAAATATTATTCATTTTCCACAATGAGTCAAAGATTATTTGTTGCCTGACTTATAGGGCCCATACGCAACATGCAATCAAGTGATTGTGCCAGCGGATTAACCGTGTATGAGGTTGTGGTGAGATTGTACCAGCTGATGGTGCTTTATCAAAAATAGTTTGATATTTTTTGATTGTACCGGCATGATTTAGCCGTGTGTTGTAAAGTTAGCTTATAAAAGTTAAATCATCAAGGCATAAACATCAAAAAATACAACATTTCAAATATTAATGCCAATTCATAGCCATTTCTTCATCCAAACACGTTTTTTTTTTTTGCTCCTTATTCGTTTTCATTTTAGGATAATAGCAATAATAAGAGCACCACAAATTTTTTCCTTATTCATTACAAACTTTTGCACACAATTTTTGGGTAAAAATTAAATTTTGTACCACCATGCTGGTGTATTGTGTGCTTTAAGCTTAATTGCATAATCACTTCATTGCACAATTATTATGGTGTTGTGTATGGCCTGTATTACGATCGTTTTATTTTTGATACCACTGCTAAATTTATTTATTTTTTTTCTTTTGGATAACTCATAATAACTCAAACAAAACACTGTATTACATATCACTTTGATACAAAAATATTTGATGAAAAGTTTCACAAGTAAGAAATAACGGTAACTCAAACATATTGAAAATTAATTTTTTTAGCTAATTCCCAATTTATATCCTTAATCTATAATAATCCGAAAAATAACAATATATAACATAAAATGTTTTTATGGACATATGTAGGTATGTACCTATGCAATAACTGAAAAGGTCGTTAATATTTTAATTTTATATTTATATGTACATAATTTAATATTAAATTATATTGTAATTAATATAAACATATAGTTAATATTAATACAAAAATTCTTCTCATTAGGGCATTTTGAATTCAACCAAATTTAATGCAGTTTAATTTTTACAATAACAAAATATGTATGCGTCGCTACGGCAGCACAGGCGATCATTTCAGTTGCTTTTATAACATTTGTTCATATCAATATATTGAATTGCATATCCCAGCAAGCATGACGTTAAGTCTTTAAATTCCGGTGGTTATATTTTACTATATATCAAACATTTTTTTTGCTAACTAAGACTAAAGTTAAAATAAAATATGACTTTTTTACTGATAAAGCAGTTACATCCAAATGATTTCCAAATATTAATCGTCCAGGAGAGAGCTTATTTGCATAATATACTTAATTATTATTAATAATATATATATAAATATATAAAAAATATATAAACACACACTCGAACCAAAGACAGTTACATCCAAATGATTTGCAAATATTAATCGTCCAGGAGAGAGCTTATTTGCATAATATACTTAATTATTATTAATAATATATATATAAATATATAAAAAATATATAAACACACACTCGAACCAAAGACAATAGACTATATAGTCTATTGTCTTTGCTCGAACCAATACTATTGGTGTGTGTCTGTATTACAGTGTCGGCACGCTTCATATTACTCTCATTTTTCTATTCATTCCCACGGTATATCAGTGTGGGACTGACAACTTATTTTTAAGTACTAACACTAGCTATTTAATTATTATAATAATTTAAGAATAAGTACTAACCAACACTAGACTAGTTTTAAGATTCTCATAAGTGGAGGAAATAATTATAAGAACAAAAATAAATCATAAACATAATTTAACTATAATCAGTTGAGCTCCCTAAAGGAACTCCTAAAATTCAAAATTCACTGGAAAACAAATAATTATTTCTTTTCGAACTTATTTAATAAACAGTTTACATGGTGATCCTGCCAGCCTGCAGTGCAAGAAATTAAAATGCATGCGGGACTGAGCAACAACTATATACACAGAATAATAAAAAGAGTGCTTCAATTCAACTAAGCACCCTAAGAGTGCTTAGCAAAGCACCAAACTGTGAACTAATCCTGACGGATGCGTCAAAGAAATCCGTCACATCGAATAAAATGAACGTGGGGCCAAAGCCTATAACAATCGAAGAGTATAGGAAAAGAAATATCAAGCCAAAAGAAGAGGAAATAAAAATCCCAAAGACGACTAAACCTAAAAGAAGAGGTGGACAACTGGTGCGTCTCAGAAGGGAGTAAGCAAAAATAATCAACAGGCTAAAACCACCACCCTGGGAAGAGGCCAGTAATTTATGAAAGAAGATAGATGCCATAGACTACAGAATAAACTTCATAAAGCAGACAAAGTAAAAATAAGTATAATAATTATAAATAAAAATATATTCTAAGTTACTTTCCCGTTAATGAAGTGCTTTCTTAGTAGAGCACTCTTAGGCAAGAAGGCGTTAAAAGCCATTTGCAACCATATTTTAATTATTACTTTAATACTAATTTAATTATTAATTATTTTCAATATCCAAAGTTATAAATGTAAACTAAAACCTCGAAAAAATTTTTTTTTTTTTTAAATCCAATAAAAATTTATAAAAAAATATAATAATAATAACTTAAATAAGTTTATGAATTTTAATAAGGTTCTTTATATTTTAAAATGAAAAGAAGTAGAAAAAAGAGCAAAATGAAATTGTATGGAATGACCAAGATCTTAAAGAGGAAAAAATAGATTTAGGAAGGCAAATAGAATTGTTAAGAGAATTTTGGAAAATACTAGGCATTAATGTGGAACCAACTGAGATAGACGTAATAGAGAAACCAAGCATAGAGAAGGAAATTAGCCTGATGATGAAAAAATTTGCAGGGAATTGAGAATATTGGGAATGTGTAAATCAAAGTTAGATAATGCAAATGTAATAAATGAAATAGATGTTAGATAGGATATTAATTTAGGAGTAATAGAAATATGTTTAGTAGTAATAACAATAATATTAGGAGTAAAATTTATTTGTTGTGTATATAAATTACACAATAAGAATTTAAAGAGAAAATAAATTAATGATAGTAATAATGAAATTTAAGTTACATGGATTGGCAAGGAATTTTATTAAAAGCTAGGAGAATAAAAGAGGAATTTGATAAGTCATAAAAGTGCCTAAACAATGAGACAATAAATAAACACGTAAATATTTTGACAGGAAAACTTGAAGAAATTAGAGTAATACTAAACGTACACTATACTCGGCTAACAGATAGCCATAAAGTATTCGCAGAGGCATTCTATTTGAACGTTAGAGAATAGCTGTAAACAGTTACGTCAAGAAAAGGTATACCGATAGAAATTACATCTACACTAAACGAGAGAATTGCACCTTTTGAGGAGAAAAGCGAAATAATGGCTCAGTCAGTTACGGAATTTTTGCTTCTTAGCTAATTTGTGATTTTAATGGCAAATCTGAGAACTTAAGAATATTTATAGATTATCTAAATTTGGTAGACAATTTAAAAGGAGCACATGAGAATGTGGCAGTTTCATTGATAAAGATCATATGGAAAGGTACAGCGAGAAATCTGATTGACGAGGAAGCAACAATTTCTCAAATAATACAAAAACTTAAAGGAATAGTAAAAACAGAATCAGTGGAAGTAATTTCTGCTAAGATAATGAATATCAGACAGAACAATAAGACAGCGAACACATATTGTGCGGAAATAGAAGGTCTTACGAAGGCATTAGAAAGCACCTATATTTCCGATGGATTATCTGTTGAACTAGCGGGTAAATATTCTACACAACTTGCAGTCAGGGCAATGACCAAAAACTGTACGATAGACCGCGTGAAACTTATAATGGAAGCGGGTCAATTCAACAATATGAACGAAGCGATAAGTAAATTTGTCAACAGTTGCACAGAAGCAACTGGACAACAAAACTCCATTTTATATTATAAACAAGGAAGAAGGTTTAACAATAATAATAATATGAGAAGATTTAAAGGAGGAAGATACAACGATCTCCGAAATTTCAACAATAATTACGGAAATAATAACAACAGACATGAACAAAAAAATAATCGCATAGACAGAAACTATGTCAGAGCGACCGAGTCAAACGAAAATAATTCGGAAAACTAAGATCGACCCCTAAGATAAAACAAAAAAATAATTGAGTATACAGCCTTAACCTATGCTTTTTCATCAATATCAGGAGAAGTGAAACCAATACATACGTAGATTTACTTGTAGATACAGGAGCTGACACTTCACTAATAAAATCAAGATATTTCAATATGAATCAAATCAACACTCACAAATATACAACATTAAGTGGGATAGGACAAGGTAAAATAAAATCCTTAAGAAATATACTTTTTGACTTAAAATTCAATAAATTTTTAATAGCACATAATTTCCAAGTAGTACAGGATGATTTCCCAATACCTTGTGATGGTATCATTGGAATGAATTTCCTGAAGAAATATAATTGTATATTACGTTTTGGTGAAGATTGCGATTTCCTAATCCTACGTCCATTTAATATATCACAACCAATAGAAATACCGATGACAACTGCGAACGGTAATGTCATTTTACCACCAAGATCGGAAGTTATTCGTGAAATAAAATTAAGTAATTCAGAGAAAGAAAAATTAATTCCGACTATAGAGATTGAACCAGGTGTTTTTATTGCAAACACATTAGTAAAATCAGATAAGGCATGTATACGTATTTTGAATACTAATACCTCTATCAGCAAAATTAATAAAAATAAAATAAAAACAGAAAGCATATCCGAATATGACATCGTAGAAAATAGAAATAAAACAAAACAAGTAACAGTGCTATATTCGGCCGTGGCGAATCTTATATACCCTTCACAACGTGTAGTCATGCAATAACAATTGTTTGTAGCACAATTCATCTCATATTAAATACGAACATACATGTAAAAAACATACCAACAAAAGAAAAACAAGTAACAGTGCTATATTCGGCCGTGCCGAATCTTATATATCCTTCACAACGTGTAGTCATGCAATAACAATTGTTTGTATCACCATTCATCCCATATAAAATACGTGCATACGTACACGTTAGAATAAATGTGGCATCGAATCCCAGCTGAGCCAAAAAAATTTTATTTTATTTAATATATTATTTATATTTTATAATTTTTTTTTTATATTTTTTTTAAAATTTTTTAAAAAATTTTTTTAAATTTTTTTTTTAGTTTTTTTTATTATTTTTTTCTTATTTTTAATATATTTTTTTTTTAATTTTTTTTTGTTTGGTATGTTTTTCACATGTAGTTATGTATGTATGTTGTTGTTGTAATTGTGAAAAAAAACGAGGTGGTCGTGGTTTTTTGCTCATATCTCAGAAAGTTATGGGGCGATTGTGCTGAATTTCAATAGCGATTCATTCCTGGATATTTCCAAGAGATTGATACCATATACAGATCTGAGGAACATGTAGTTGCTTCTAAAAGTTGATTTCAACCAACACACGGGCAGACGGACAGACGGTCAGGGCTTAATCGACTCCTCTATTCATAAGCTTTCAGAAAATATATACTTTATGGGGTCGGAAATGAAAATTGTAGAAATTACAAACGGAATGACAAAGCTATATATACCCTTGTGCACCACAGGTGAAGGGTATAAAAAGTAAAAAAAAAAAAAATATATTAAAAATAAAAAAAATTACAAAAAAAAATGTTTAAAAATTTTTTGAAAAAAATTAAAAAATATATAAAAAAACAAGTAAGAGTGCTATATTCGGCCGTGCCGAATCTTATATACCCTTCACAGCGTGTAGTCATGCAATAACAGTAGTTTGTATCACCATTCATCCCATATGAAATACGTACATACATATAAAAAACATCCATATATACAAACAGCCCATTGTAAAATTAAAAATTTACGTATGTATTAAAAAATTAAAAAATAAATTTAAAATAATAAAACAAAAAAAAAATAAAAATAATTAAAAAAAAATAATAAAAATATAAATAATATATTAAATAAAAAACAAGTAACAGTGCTATATTCGGCCGTGCCGAATCTTATATACCCTTAACAACGTGTAGTCATGCAATAACAATTGTTTGTAGCACAATTCATCTCATATTAAATACGTACATACATGTAAAAAACATACCAACAAAAGAAAAACAAGTAACAGTGCTATATTCGGCCGTGCCGAATCTTATATATCCTTCACAATGTGTAGTCATGCAATAACAATTGTTTGTATCACCATTCATCCCATATAAAATACGTGCATACGTACACGTTAGAATAAATGTGGCATCGAATCCCAGCTGAGCCAAAAAAATTTTATTTTATTTTATTTAATATATTATTTATATTTTATTATTTTTTTAAAATTTTTTTTGTTGTAGTTTTTTATTATTTTTTTCTTATTTTTAATATTTTTTTTTTTTGTAAATTTTTTTGTTTGGTATGTTTTTTACATGTATGTATGTATGTTGTTGTTGTAATTGTGAAAAAAAAACGAGGTGGTCGTGGTTTTTTGCTCATATCTCAGAAAGTTATGGGGCGATTGTGCTGAATTTCAATAGCGATTCATTCCTGGATATTTCCAAGAGATTGATACCATATACAGATCTGAGGAACATATAGTTGCTTCTAAAAGTTGATTTCAACCAACATACGGACAGACGGACAGACGGTCAGGGCTTAATCGACTCCTCTATTCATAAGCTTTCAGAAAATATATACTTTATGGGGTCGGAAATGAAAATTGTAGAAATTACAAACGGAATGACAAAGCTATATATACCCTTGTGCACCACAGGTGAAGGGTATAAAAATAATAAAATGTAAATAATATATTAAATAAAATAAACTTTTTGTTGGCTCAGCTGGAATTCGATGCCACGTTTACTTTAACCAGTATGTATGTAGGTTGTTGTTGTAATTGTGAAAAAAACGAGGTGGTCGGGGTTTTTTGCTCATATCTCAGAAAGTTATGGGGCGATTGTGTTGAATTTCAATAGCGATTCATTCCTGGATATTTCCAAGAGATTGATACCATATAGAGATCTGAGGAACATATAGTTGCTTCTAAAAGTTGATTTTAACCAACAGACGGGCAGACGGTCAGGGCTTAATCGACTCCTCTATTCATAAGCTTTCAGAAAATATATACTTTATGGGGTCGGAAATGAAAATTGTGGAAATTACAAACGGAATGACAAAGCTATATATATCCTTGTGCACCACAGGTGAAGGGTATAAAAACAGAGGCAATCGCGTTTATTTGCTCTTATTTCAGAAAGTTATGAGGCGATTTTGCTGAATTTCAATAGCGATTCATTCCTGGATATTTTCAAGAGATTGATACCATATTCAGATCTAAGAAACATATAGTTGCTTCTAAAAGTTGATTTCAACCAACACACGGGCAGACGGTCAGGGCTTAATCGACTCCTCTATTCATAAGCTTTAAGAAAATATATAAGGTTTTAAGTACTACAACCAATAAAAAAATAAACTGAAATAAATATCTTCAAACAGCATAAATATACCAACAAAAATAAATAATTTTCAAAGCAGCAAGTGCAAGTGTACTAATTAGCTAAGAGAAACAAAGAAAAGCCAAATGTATAAGTCGAAACTTAGAAGTGAAAACAAACTTAAAAAAATCAGCAAGAAACTAAACCAAAAACAAAAAATGAATGATGCAGTTAATATACATACTCCCGTGCAAAAACGATTAAGAGAAGTTTTTCAAACCTCTCTTGTTGGAAACACACCAAAAACGCGCTGTGTTACAGATAGTGAATCTCTTTACTCAACAAACACAAATTCTCCGTTAAGATTTATGCAAGTTTTAGATAAACGTTTTGATAAACTGACTGAACAATTACAAACAAACCTACAATCAATGTTCCAGGAATATGAACAGCATCTCTTGAGTGAGATCGATAAAAGGCTAAACATAGCAATGAGCGATTTAAATAATTTAACAGAAAGAGTGTTAACACTGGAAACTGCAGTGCAAGAAATAAAAACAAATGCAACAGTATTGGACAAAATAGAAGCACAATGTAAAGTAGACAATGATTTATTAAAAGAAATAGAGACTTTAAAAAAATATGTCAAAAAACATGAAAATTCTATTGTTTCTCATGACTTACGCATAAACGGAATTCCGTATAGTAAAAATGAAAATCTATTTGATATTTATAAGCTATTGTGTGAATCAATTCAAATAAATCCACCCATTGTCAAAGAACTTTATCGGGTACAAATAAATAAAAATAGTTATTCAAATGAAAAACGGAACGTAAATGGAAAACAAGACGCCGCAGTAATTATTAAATTCTCAAGCCCCTATGACAGGAACTATGTACTTCGGGGCATTAAAAGTTATGTCAGGGTGAAAAGTGGACCCATTCGTTTGAACCAAATAGGCTTTAATAGCTCAGTGCCAATTTACGTAAATGAAAATCTGACACCTGAAAACCATAAAATGTTTACTCAAGCCTTAAAGCTTAAAAAGGATAAGATGATATTAGCAGCATATACGTTTCGTGGAATTGTTTACGTTAAATCATTTGAAAGTGACGAACCAGTGCGGATTGATGAATTTAAGGATTTACAGAGGTTGTTTCGTTCACATAGTGAAGAACCCCGTGTTATATGATAATCAATATGATACTTCGCTTTTATAGCTTCATATAATTATTGTTATAAATTACTTAACTTTAAACAAAACTAACTTTGTCTTTCATGTAAAAAAATGTATGATTATTACAACTTTTGATAATGTTTTACTTACTTTTAATGAATATTCTGATCATTTTTATAGTAATGTTACCCTCCTTACTTTAAATATTAAAATTGATAAAATTGTATTGCTAATTTATGTTCATTCCTATCTGCGTTGTTCTTTTTTTTTTGCAATAAATATTATTAAATATGGTATTGAACGATGAAAGGAATTTTGCTAGTTCCAACGACGCTACTTTTAACATGATTCGTATTTTGTGTAAGCAAAAATCTGGCATTAACATCTGTCATATAAATGCTCAGAGTTTAAACAATAAAATTGATGAATATCGGTATATCTTTGAGAACTCTTGTGTTGATGTAATATGTGTGTCTGAGACATGGTTTGACGGAAGTATCCCTGACAGTATCTATGCACTATCTGGCTTTAAGATGTTTCGTTGTGACAGGCGTACGCATGGAGAAGGGGTGGCTATTTTTATTAAAAAGAGTATAACAAGCAAACTCATTCTCAAATCTCTACCTGGCGAAAAGATCGAATACATATTTGTCGAAGTTTCGTCTACGGGAAAAAAGCTACTTATTAGATGCATTTATAGGCCCAATAGGAGAATTGACTTAGTTAATTTACATCAAGATCTTGGGAACATAACTGTAAATTATGAAAACGTCGTTCTGTGTGGTGATTTCAACTCCAACGTGTTATGCGAGTCACAACTACTGGACGCAATGGAACCAATCGGTTTATTTTCTCCAAATATACAAACACCTACCCATTTCACCACTACAAACCAATCACTTCTTGATTTGTTTTTTGTTAATCATAGAGATAAAGTTTTGCTCTATGATCAGATTTGTGCACCATGTTTTTCAAAACACGATTTAATATTTCTATGTTTTGACTTTAGAACCAGGTATGTAAATGAAATTAACACATATTATGATTTTAAAAGAATGGATTACAATATAATGATAAATGAGCTTAAAATAGTTGATTGTGATCGTATTTATTTCATGCCAGATGTTGATGACCAAGTTAAATTTCTGGAGGAAAAGCTTGTTGAAATTTTTCAAAAATCTGTGCCAGTAAAGACAGTTAAGCAGAAAAGTACTACAAAGCCTTGGTTTAATGAGGAAATTAGAACTAAAATCAACCAACGTGATTATGCGTACAAATGTTGGAAACGTTTTAAAACTGCAGAACTGCATGAGAATTTTTCTAAAGCCAAAAAGGAAGTAAATAAACTTATTAAATACACGAAATTTTCTTACTTTTCTAATTTATTTTCAACTGCTGTGGACTCAAAGAAAAACTGGAAGATTATTCGTGATATTGGTATTGGTAAATCAAGTAATGTACACCCTATGGAAGTGAATGTTGATTTACTAAATGAGAAATTTGTTGGAATTCCATACGTAAACATTTCTCCAAACTATTACTCTGGTAATAACAGTTCAATATATAATAGTTCAAGTCCAAAATTCTCCTTTCGATCTGTTTCTCAAAATGATACATTTATGGCTTGTCATAATGTTAAATTAAGTGCAATTGGCCCGGACAAAATCCATCCAACATTTTTAAAACTCGTTCTACCTATCTTGCTTCCACAAATCACTCACATCTTTAACACAGTAATTACTACAAGTATCTTTCCACAAAATTGGAAGTATGCTAAAATTGTTCCCATCCCTAAAAATAGTAATGAGTACCGCCCGATTGCTATCCTTTCATATTTATCTGAGGTTCTGGAAAGGCTCTTACACGAACAAATAGTTGACTACTTACATGCAAATAATTTATTTACTGATGTACAATCTGGTTTTCGACCTAAACATAGTTGTGCTACTGCACTTCTCGAAGTGACGGAGGAAATTCGTAGCTATATTGACAGTGGAAATGATGCCTTGTTAGTGCTTTTGGATCATACTAAAGCATTTGATATGGTTAATCACACTATGCTTCGTATTAAGTTGAATAAACTGTTCTTTTTTGCCTCCTCTGCGACTGATCTTGTTTCATCATACCTAGAAAATCGATATCAGTATGTAAGCTCATATAACAAACAATCGTTGCCGTTGCCTGTAATCAAAGGTGTTCCCCAGGGGTCCATTTTAGGTCCTCTACTATTTACAATATATATAAATGATTTACCAAAACAGTTATCATATTGTAAGATTCATATGTACGCCGATGATGTCCAAATTTATATATGCTGCGAACCTGATAGAATCGATGATTGTACTGTAAAATTGAATTATGATTTATCCAAAATTGAAGCTTGGGCTGTAGCAAATGGTCTTTGTCTGAATCCTGTTAAATCTAAGTGCCTTGTAGTTTCTAGACGAGCTACACAAATAAGTATTGAACCCAACATCACTTTGAACTCGCAAAAAATTGAAATTGTTAAGAAAACGAAAAATCTTGGAATTATTTTTAACTCTTCACTTACATGGTCTGATCATATTAACACTGCTGCAGGGAGAGTATTTGCAATGCTTCGTTCACTTTGGGCCACTAAACACTCGACTCCGATAAACACGCGCATGCTTCTGGCAAAATCGTACCTAATACCGGTTTTACTTTATGGCAGTGAAGTTTTTGCAAGTTGTGACCAGAAAAGCACTAGAAAATTGACTTCTACATATAATGCAATTCTTAGATATGTCTTCAATTTGGGACGTTTTTCTCATATTACACCCTATGAGACTAAACTTTATGGCGTACGTTTTGGTGTTTCGTTAAATATTCGATCTCTTGTTCTCTTACATAAAATTATTTATACTGGAGTGCCGTCGTATTTGTTTAAACGTCTCTCTTTTACGCAGTCCAGAAGAAATTACAACCTCGTTCAAATAAGATTTAGGAGGCTTATATTTGAATGACAGTTTTTTGTCCATACCATTCGTCTATGGAACTCAATACCATCGTCTATACAATTCGTTAGTAATACAACGCAGTTTAGGAAATGTATTTTTAATTTTTATTGTCATAATTGAAAATGTGTAAACTCTTTTTTTTAAACGTTTTTAGATGTATTTATATTTGTTATTGTTTTGCTCCTTTTCCTTTTTATTATATTTATAATTGTTTATATTTAATGTTATAATTTTTTATTGTATGACCTATTTAAAACTAAATCAAATTGTTTTTCCTGTACTATAATTATAAGACTCAAAGTTTTGTTGTATAGGAATACCAATATATAAATAAATAAATAAAATAAATGAAAATTGTAGAAATAAAAAATTTATGGCAGATAAATTTCCATTATCTAGGATAGACGATATCTTGGATCAACTAGGCAGAGCGAAGTATTTCTCTTGCTTAGATTTGATGTCAGGATTTCATCAAATAGGTTTGGAAGAAAATTCCAGAGATTCAACATCATTTTCAACAAATAATGGGTCGTACACATTTACGAGATTACCATATGGTCTTAAAATAGCTCCAAATTCTTTCCAAAGAATGATGACACTTGCTTTCAGTGGATTAAACCTGATCAAGCATTCTTGATGATTTAGTAGCATTAAGATGTTTAGAGAAACATATTGTTACGTTTATACCTTTTATAAACGTTGGATTATTTCCATTAAATAAACCTCTTGAGTCCTTTTATTGCAATTAAAAACAGTTGAAATTCGTTATAAAACTAAGAGCACTTTATTTACTTAACCACTCTCAAAGATTGCTTTTATATCACTTTACTTATTACACTTATGGTTATACACTTTTATTATCAAACACACTTTGATACGCACCTTACAAGCTCTACTGTAATACTGATTATGTTAGCTGTGTTGTTCGACTATTTATAGCAACATAGTGGTGTTCGGTAACATTCGACAAAGTTCTCGTATGTACATTCTAGTACATTCGAAAACCGTTACATTTAAATTAAGACGTTATGTAATATGCACGAAAAATAGAAGTGCCTAAAAGTATGCTACACATAATAACAAACATCATTTTCGAACAACCAGCGAAATAAACTAATACAAATAAAACTACAGTAACTTAAACTACTACAACTAAATTAAATCATAATGTAAATTAAGCTACTTAAAAATAAATCTGTAACACTACCGCCCGCTTAAGCCTGTTCGTCCCGAATAGGCACAAATTCACTTTTTCCGTACTTAGCGAGGCGCTCGAGATGAACCACTTTCATCTTTGATCTTGGGCTCTTGTATTTCTGGATTCTATACACCACATCATTTATTCTCTTTATCACCTTATACGGTCCATCCCAATGATTTTGCAATCCTTTATTGCGTTGTGGGTTATATAATAGAACTCGCTGACCCTCATTAAAGCCTTCAGCTTCTGCTGCACGGTCGTATCTGGCTTTCATCTTGTTGCTGGACATGTTTGTTTGCTCAAAGGGGCCGCCCAAGTTATACCTCTGCAATGACTTACGACTTTTTCTTGCTTGGCTTTTAGCTGCGATGCATTGGGCGCAATTTTCTATCCAACCAGCTACCGATTGCTGACAGCCAACCCAATAGAACCGTTGCTTTAACTTTTCTATGGTCTTTGTTACACTAAGATGACCACCGCTTGAACCATTATGAAACTTCTTCAATACCTCTTTGACTTTAGAGGATGGCACCACAATCAGATTTGTTACCGATTTTCCATTAGCACTTTCCCATATTCGGTATAGACATCCATTAACCACCTTCAGGCTATTCCACAGCGCCCAATAGGACTTCATCAGTGGACTTCCCGCTGATATTTGGTTTCGAGTGGGCCTTTTGTCTTTTTCCTTTGCTGATATAATCTTTGCCAATATAGGATCTTTTCTTTGCGCCACTGACCATTCACCGCTTGTGTCTATATGCGTTAGTCAAACATTTATTACGCACTCTTTTTCCTCGGGTCTTGCACAATATTTGCTATTCAAGCTGCAGAATTTTCGGGAACGTGCATCCGCATTGCCATGTTTTACGCCCTCTTTGTGTTCAATACTGGATTTATTTCCCTGAAGTCGTTTAATCCAGTAATCCAACGGAATCTCAATGTTGCGCCAAATCATAACTTTTCGTCCCATGTGCAGATTAATGTTATGACTTATCATAAAATCAGCGCCCACGATTACTTCATCCACAATGTCAGCAACAATAAATACATGATTAACACTTATATTGGCAATAGTTAATTTCACCTTTACTTTTCCATAAACATTAGCAAACTCCCCAGTAGCTGTTCGTAGACTTACACCACATAGTGGTTCGATTTCCTCCTTGACTATATCAGGTCTGATAATTGACTGCGATGCTCCTGTGTCTATGGTGAAAATATGCCTTCGACCATTGATATACCCACAAGCAGTAAGGTTGCTATTTTTCTGCTGCATAACTGATATGGAGATTGTGGGGCCCTCGGTTATGGGATCATGCTCATGCCTATAAGTGTTAACCTGTTTCAACGGTAACTGCGTGTTTTCCAGCTTGTTGTACTCAGGTGGCGATACAAATCTAGCCCGCTTTCTTGGTGCTCTACAATTTCGCTGATAATGTCCATCCTTACCGCAGTTATAGCATTTGGCTTTTACTTTGCCTAGCTTCTCCTCTAACGCCTGTATACGAGCCTTTAAATCACTTATTTCATCTCTTTCCATTTCTTCAGAAATTTCGAGATTTCGCACCTTATATATCTGCGGCTTAGAGAGTAATTTTGCAATTTCCTGTGTAAGTGCATATGAAACTGTTTCTGCAAACGTCGATTTATGTGTGCCAAACACCGCGTGCTTTATTTCTGGATCACGTATTCCATTTACAAACGTTAAAAATAGATCAAGATGCACATAAAATTGAAATATTAAGATTATTTCTTGAAGGTTCTTGCATTGATTGGTACAGTTCAATGCTCCTCAAATACACAATAAACTCTGAATGGGGACAATGGAAGAACACTTTCTGTGACACGTATGCGGACAAAGGTTGGACTCCAGTTAGATATGCTATTGAATATAAATACATGAAAGGTTGTTTGCTAGATTATGCTCTAAAAAAACAAAGAATGCTATTAGAAGTAAACAAATCCCTACAAAAACACATTTTAATAGATTTAATTGCCGTTGGACTTCCAAACTATATATGTGATCAAATAGATAGAAAAAATTTAAAAGAAACAGCAGATCTTTTCAATGAGCTAAGAGGCTTGGAACACTTGGTGAAAAAGTTACCTGATAAAAAGGAAAACGTATATCTTGGAAACAAGCCAAAAACAATCGAAATAAAAAAACCATGCAAAATATGCAAAGAAGAAAAAAAAAGTGAACGTTATCATCCTGAATCAAGTTGTTGGTTCCGAAAAAAAATGCAGTAAAAACTGTCAATAACTCGGAATTAGAAGTAGACCTAAATGAGAATAATCCAACAAACTGATTGTGCCACCATTAATAAAAATCAAGTTACGTTTAAACGACGTGTTCAATGTTTCTGCAATTTACGATTCAGGATCAAATGTGTCATTAATCAACGCCAAATTACTTAAGATTAAACAAAATAAATCACATTTTATTCAAACAGGTAACTTAAGGACTATTAATGGTATTGGAAAAACAAATGGTAGTATAAAATTAAAAATAAAAATATACAATATTGAGAAAATTATGAATATCTTTGTTGTGGATAACGATAATTTTAAATACGACTTTTTAATAGGTCTAGATTGCATAAAAAGTTTTAAATTAATTCAAACTGAAGATCTAAGAATCACACAAGCTACAAGTACAAAAGAAAACAAAGATACGGTAAGGAATCAGCATTGCGAAAATATTCCTACGTATCGAAATGACAGACAACAAAATAAAAAATGTGAAGTAAATTTTAATCAACATATAAATACTGATGATTTTGAAATATCGACCAATTTCCTAGATTTTAATCAGCAGCTTGAAATTAATACGTTGATTGAAAAATATAAGACAGTATTTGCTAAAGATAAATATGATATCGGCACTGTCACAGACTATGAAGCTCATATTGATTTGATGGTTGATAAATATTGTAGTAAACGGCCTTACAGATGCACGATTGAGGACCGAAGGGAAATAGAAAACCAACTTTCAAAATTATTGGATAAAAATTTAATTGAAGAATCATATAGCCCATTTGCAGCTCCAGTAACTCTAGCATATAAAAAAAAAGGAAAATAGAAAATCAAGGTTATGTATAGACTTTAGAGATTTAAATAAAATTTTAATCCCTCAATCACAGCCTTTTCCACTGATAGAAGATCTGATGGTAAAGACTAGGAACTGCAAATATTTTTCAACCTTAGATATAAATTCTGCATTTTGGTCAATTCCCTTAAGAATACAAGACAGAAAAAAGACGGCATTCGTAACTCAAGAGGGACATTTCCAATGGACTTGTCTTCCATTTGGCTTAAAAACGGCTCCGGCCATTTTCCAAAGAATATTGAGCAACATTATAAGAAAGCACAAACTCTTAGATTTTGCAGTTAATTATATAGACGATATCCTGGTTTTTTCCAAGACTTTTAGGGAACATATACTACATCTTTCAAAATTACTGGAAGCAATATTAACAGAAGGTTTTAGACTCAAATTTGCTAAGTGCATAAATTCGGATGAGTTTAAAAATTTTCTAAAAACGAAGAACATACGAATGGTTTTTACCGCGGTTAATGCTCCATTTTCAAACGGTCTTAATGAAAGACTGAATCAGATGCTGGTCAACAAAATCAGGTGTAAAATAAATGAAAATGGAAATAAGGCATCATGGACAACCATTGCAAAAAATTGCGTAGACAAATATAACCAAACAGAACATACAGTAACAAAATTCGCTCCAAAATATTTATTAGAAGGAGAAAATGTAAATATTTTACCACGTGAATTAAACTCCAGGTGTACGACAAAAGACCTAGAAAGGGATAGGAGATTAGCACTAGATAATACAAAGAAGTCTCACAATTATAACAAAATGCGTTTCGATCTTCATAGAAGAGAGCTTGCATTTGATAAAGGAGATTTGGTTTATGTGGAAAACGGAAACCGCTTAAATAGAAAGAAACTGGATGAAATAAGAATTGGCCCATATAGAATCCTTAAGAAGATTTCCAATTCAATATACGAAGTGAGCACCGGGCACAAAAAAGTGGAATTTAATCTCTTTCACATAACAAAACTCGTTCCAGCGATGGACAACAACCATTGAACAATTACGTTTAACAACACAATTGTTCTTCTCTTGGGAGGGAGATGTAAAGAAAATCACGACACAAGTATTCTTTCTTAAAGCTTAATTTACAGACTGATGGTAACCCCGGAGATCAGATGGTATTTGAATATAAGAATGTCAATAATAACCAAAGACTTAAAAATTTAGTAATTTTTGTTAAGAAATAAATTGAAATAAAGGCTTTAAATGTTGTTTCTCCACAGTTTTAATTAGAAACGCAATTACGTCTTTATTTAATATTGGGTAGTCATTATCATATTACATATATATAAAACAAAAAAAAAAAAAAAAAAATTAAAAAAAAAAATAAAAAATAATAATAAAAATATAAATAATATATTAAATAAAAAATAAAAAAAAAAATAAAAAAAAAAATTAAAAAAAACAAGTAAGAGCGCTATATTCGGCCGTGCCGAATCTTATATACCCTTCACAACGTGTAGTCATGCAATAACAGTAGTTTGTATCACCATTCATCTCATATGAAATACGTACATACATATAAAAAATATACATATATAAAAAACATCCCATAAATAAAAAAAAAATTTAAAAAAAAAAAATTTAAAAAAAAATTTAAAAAAAAATTTAAAAAAAAAAATTTTAAAAAAAAATTTAAAAAAAAATTAAAAAAAAAATTTAAAAAAAAAATTTAAAAAAGTAATTAAAATATATATAATTAATATAAAACAAAAAAAAATAAAAAAAAAAATTAAAAAAAAAAATAATAAAAATATAAATAATATATTAAATAAAAAATAAAAAAAAAATAAAAAAAAAATTAAAAAAAAAAATTAAAAAAAAAATTTTTAAAATATAAAAAAATTTTTTTTTTGGCTCAGCTGGGATTCGATCCCACGTTTACTTTAGCCAATATACAAGTTTGTATGTATGTATGTTGTTGTTGTAATGTTGTTTTTGTGAAAAAAAAAATCGAGGTGGTCGTGGGTTTTTGCTCATATCTCAGTTGTTTATGTACCGATGTTTCTGATTTTCAATAGCGATGTACTCCCGAATATTTCTGATATTTTAATACCTCACCCGGGTCCAAGTGATGTCGGGGGGCTTCAAAAAGTTGATTTCAACATACACACGGACAGACGGTCAGACGGACAGACGGACAGACTGACAGAGCTTAATCGACTTCCCTATTCATAGGCTTTCAGAAAATATATACTTTATGGGGTCGGAAATGAAAATTGTAGAAATTTCACACGGAATGACAAACCTATATATACCCTTTTTCACTGTGTGAAGGGTATAAAAATTTAAAAAAAAATTAAAAAAATTGTTTGTCTCATCTGGGATTCGATGCCACGTTTTCTCTAACCAGTATACACGTTTGTATGTATGTATGTTGTTGTTATACCCTTCACACAGTGAAAAAGGGTATATATAGGTTTGTCATTCCGTGTGAAATTTCTACAATTTTCATTTCCGACCCCATAAAGTATATATTTTCTGAAAGCTTATGAATAGGGGAGTCGATTAAGCCCTGTCAGTCTGTCCGTCTGACCGTCTGTCCGTGTGTATGTTGAAATCAACTTTTTGAAGCCCCCCGACATAGGTTGGACCCGGGTAAGGTATTAAAATATCAGAAATATTCGGGAGTAGATCGCTATTGAAAATCAGAAACATCGGTACATAAACAACTGAGATATGAGCAAAAACCCACGACCACCTCGATTTTTTTTTTCACAAAAACAACAACGGACAGACTGACAGAGCTTAATCGACTCCCCTATTCATAAGCTTTCAGAAAATATCACTTCATTTGGCGCAATGATGTTGCTTATATTAACGGTTGTTGTATAAGATGACTGAAGCAAAGTGATATAGGTTTGATGTCCCTGGATAGTGATGGACTTATGTTTTAAAGTACATTCTGGATTTATTTCGAATATTCCAGAGCCATTTAAGGTTAATTGTGATCGCATATGTGGTCACAAAAATTCCCATCTTTTATTGCTGTGCATTTTTTTTGATGATTTCCATTGTTTTTCAGATAAAACATAATATTGATCTCTATGAGCATTTATCGCTAAAAATTCACTACATGGTTTAATGGCTATCATTGTATCGTTAATTAGAGTTGGAATTGGATGTGGCTTAAGAAGTTATAGTGTATTTGGATCACATAAGGGAATGGATGTGTAAAAAATTATGTAATCAGCTGTTACGCCTTCTTTTACTCCATGACCTTGTACAGTTGTTACAGATTCTCTTCATTAACTGGTAACCGTAGAGACGCTGATAGGTGAATTCTTTCCTGCACCAATTCGGATTCAAGTTGTGATGGAGATAACAACATTGAACTGATCGTCCCGTGGTGTGAATCAGCTAACGCTGAAACTATTGATGATTGGATGCGATGTAATCTTGCTGATATTACAGAAAGCTGAACGGATAGTGAGATAAAAATTTGAAATAATTTAGTTTAAGATTGTTCCTTTTCGTCTTTATGTAATCTTGAAATGACTTGTATGAATTGCTCATCTAAGTTTTTTTTCTAAGTGATTCTTCCTTCTTCTTGTTTAAATAAATTAAGAGATGAGTCAATTATTGATGTTTGATTTTGTAAGAGTTGTTTGAGGTGGTTTTCATTTTCCTGAAATGTCTTAATTGGGTCTGACATTTCTTTTGCGTAATTTGAATCCAAAATGCCAAAAGTGAATTTGGGAGGTTACCGGTCATATTGATAGCGCTACGTTTGACTCTCTTTTCCTTCAGTCGAATATATTCCTCATTCAGGCTTGCTAAGCCAAATTCAAAAGTTAGTAGAACATTTGTACATGTTGCCTTTTGATTAATAAGATGACATAAATGTTGCATTGCTGACGTTCCATTAGTAAGGGCTGTCATTTCACGCCAATATGGTTGTAGTTCACAATAGGTAATTATGTTCCATTCAGAACGTGACTTTATTGTGTTGCCAATTCCTTCAAAATGTAGACCAAAAGTGGGATCGAATTTCTGTACTTTAACCTTTTGTGCACATATATGTGGTAAAGCTAGTAGAGTTATTAGTAGTATCGGCATACTAGAAAGTGCTGCAATCTTTCGTTTTTTAAGCTTCACTGTTTCGTCAGATGGCGTTGTAGATGAATTAGATTTAAAATGTTCTATCGATGGCATAGCCTGCTGCATTGATTGTTGAGAATTTTCATCTTCCTCTTTGAGTGTGGGAAGTGGTTCCAAATATCGGACTGCTCGTTTTAGTATTCCTGAAGATATTTGAATATCTGCAACTCTCACAATATCGTCATTTCCCTTGCAGGTTTTTATTACACGTCCTAAGGGTCATTTCATGACAGAAACGTTGCCCTCTTTGAGAATGACGATATCTCCTGGCTTGAGATTTTTTTATCTTTCCTGCCATTTGTTTCGGTACTGGAGCTCATTGAGATATTGCAGTGACCATCTGGTTCAAAATTAGTGTTTCAGGTGAGAAACTAATTGCTATCTGGATTTCAGGCTGGTTTTCATAGATTTGGCGTGTGCGTCAATTTGAGCTGTGAGCGGTTCACCAAATAAAAAATGTCCTGGAGTAAGTGCAGTGATATCATTTGGATCATTTGACATTGGTGAAATTGGTTTGAAATAAAATATTGCCTCAATTTCCACAACTAATGTTTCAAGTTTTTCATAGGTTAGGGATGTATTTCCCATGCTTCTAATGATCAGGGTTTTAACGGATTTCACAGCTGCTTTCCATAGACCACAAATATGTGGTGCTCTTGGCGGTATGAAATTAAATTGTATCCCCTTGTTGTTGCACACATTTGTAATTGCCTCCTGAGCGGTGAAAAAGTGAATTACTGTTGATAATTTAGGTAATTTATTTTCTGCTCCGACAAAATTCGTTGCGTTATCGCAATATAAATTTTGCCAGTGTCCGCGCCGACCATTGAATCTTTTAAGGGCTCCAATGAATGCTTCGGTGGTAAGATCACTCACCAGCTTCAAATGAACTGCCTTTATAGTGAAGCAGCAGAAAACTGCAATATACGCTTTGTGTGGTCTTTTTCCACGAAGTTTGTAGTGCACTGTTATTGGACCACAATAATCTACTCCAACGTTCACAATTGGCCGAGCTGGAGTCACTCGTGTTGCAGGCAAGATTTCCATCACTTGTTTGAACAGCAATGGCTTAGCTCTACTGCAAATTGTGCAGCGATGAATTGTGGCTCGTGCAATAATATTTCCTTTAATTGGCCAATATCGTTGTCGTACCAATCCTAGTAGTGTTTGTGCTCCACAGTGTTTGTTGTCTTTATGAAACATTTCAAACAGTAATTTTGAGATGGAATTGTTGTAGGGAATGAGCAGCTGGTGTTTTCTATAATACGCCAATGATTACCCATCAAGTCAGCCACCGACACGAATAAGTCCATTTTTGTCCAGATTACAGATAACTTAAATTACTTACTCCTCGTAGTTCAAGGTATCTTTTTAGTTGTTTTATTTCTTCTTTGCAATCTAATGACTGTATTTGTGCGATGATGGGAATTAACGCTTGTTCTAATTCCGTCGTCGATAATAACTTTTTAGAATTCTCTCGAGCTCCTTTGCATCTAGTGTGAGTTATAAAGCGAAAAATATTGTTACAGATTTATTTTTAAATAGCTTAATTTACATTATAATTTATTTTAGTTGTAGTAGTTTAAGTTACTGTAGTTTTATTTGTATTAGTTTATTTCGATGGTTCTTCGAAAGTATGCTACACATAATAAAAAAAACATCATGTTATTATGTGTAGCATACTTTTAGGCACTTCTATTATTCCTATATATTACTTAAAGTCTTAATTTAAATGTAACGGTTTTCGAATGTACTACATAGTACATAGTAACCACTATGTTACTATAAATAGCCGAACAACACAGCTAACATGATGAGTTTAACAATATAGCTTGTAAACCGCGTATCAAAGTGAGTTTGATAATAAAAGTGTATAACGATAAGTGAAATAAGTAAAGTGCTATAAAACAATATATGAGTGTGTTTAAGTAAATAAAGTGCTCTTAATTTTATAACGAATTTCAAGTGTTTTTAATTGCAATAAAAGAACTCAAAGGGTATTTAAAGGAAATAATCCAACTTTTATAAAAGGTATAAACGTAACAACTGGTGTTAGAAGTGAAATTGCATAAAAAAAATAAATAAAAGCAGACATGAAATTTGAGGGACTTGAAGTAGAACAACTCAAGAAGGAATTGAGTAAGCTGGCATTGTTGACAACAGGTAATAAAGTAGAATTGCAGGAGAGACTTCTAGATGAATTTAAGCGGCGTAATATTGACATTGATGGTTACGAGTTTGACGAAAAAGAAGAAATGGAAGTCTCCACTCGAGCAACCACAAACAACACGGATTTAAGTACAATGCTTGCTGCTATGATGGAGAAGATGGTAATTAAATTCCAGGAAGTTCAAGAATCTTCTAGAGCTAATAATGAAAAATTATTAGCTGAAGTTAAAGTTGAAGCTCAAGAAACTTCTAGAGCTAATAATGAAAAATTGTTAGCTGAAGTTCAAGAATCTTCTAGAGCTAATAATGAAAAATTGTTAGCCGAAGTTCAAGAATCTTCCAGAGCTAATAATGAAAATTTATTAGCTGAAGTGAAAGAAGAAACGCAAGAAACTTCTAGAGACACGAACGAGAAACTTCAGGAAATTTCTGAAGCAGTGAACAACAGAGTCAATTGCATTGAAAAACAAGTTAAAGACGTTAACGAAAAATTGCAGTGACAAGTAAAAAATGTTGATGAAAAATTGCAATTACAAGACGAAAAATTTTAAAACCTGGAAATAAAAATTAATGATCTTCAATGTCATGAGGGACCAGTGCGAATAATTCCAGAAATCTCGAGTAGAATAAAGGCCCCTACTTTTGACGGCAGTGCACCATTTAATGTTTTTAAATTTCAGTTTGAGACAGTTGCCAATAGAAATATGTGGAACAATGAAGAAAAGGCTTTAGAGTTGATTTGGCATTAAAAGGCAACGCAGCACAAGTTCTAGAAAGTATACCCATTGGCTGCAGAGAAAACTACGATGACATAATGGTGGCGCTACAACGTAAGTATGGCGGCGAGCATAAACGAGATATATACCGAATGGAATTACGAGGCAGAATTCAGAAAGTTAACGAGTCATTACAAGATTTTGCAACAGAGATCAAGCGTTTAGTGCAGCTGACATATCCAGGTGAAAATCACCCATTTTTGGATCAGTTTAAAATTGAAACGTTCGTTAATGGAATACGTGATCCCGAAATAAAGCACGCGGGGTTTGGCATACACAAATCAACGTTTGCAGAAACCGTAGCATACGCGCCGACACAGGAGACCGCAAAATTACTTTCTAGACCACAAATATGTAAGGTGAGAAATCTCGAATATTCTGCGGAAAAAGGCGGAGATATAGTCAATAAAATTAAAAATGCAGTTATACAGGCGTTAGAGAAAAAGCAAGGCAAAGCCAGAGCCAAATGCTATAATTGTGGTGGACATTTTCAACAAAATTGTAAATAACCAAGGAAGCGGGCTAGATCTGTTTCGCAACCTGGAAACAGTAAACGGGCAAACACAAATTCATAAAATGAGTCACCGTTAAACTAAAACGAGCTAGCACTACGGGGCAAGAGCTAGCTCCCATAACCGAGGGCCCCACAATCTATTAATCAGTTATGCAGCAGAAAAATAGCAACCTTACTGCTTGTGGGTATATCAATTGTCGAAGGCATATTTTTACTATAGACACAGGAGCATCGCAGTCTGTTATCAGGCCCGATTTAGTAAGGAAAACAATCGAATCGTTATGTGGCGTAAGTCTGCGAACATCTACTGGGGAGCCTGCTATTGTCTATGGTAAAATAAACGTAAAAGTAACTATTGCCAACATAAGTGTCAATCATGTATTCATCGTTGCCGACATTGTGGACGAAGTAATCATCGGTGCAGATCTTATGATTAGTCATGGCATTAATCTGCACATGGGGCAGAAGGTAATGATTTGGAGGAATGTTGAAAATATGAGAAAATACCACCACAGTCAGAAAGTGTAGTATGAACACGTATAGAGGGAGATTGTTGTGGGTGGTAGAACAAACAGATATGAAAAGTAACTTAATAACAGCGAAAGCCCTTGTCAAAACCAGCAATGACGGAAGAGTCCCTGTAAGAGTGCTTAACCTTTCCGCCTTTGAAAAAGTCGTCAAGCCAAAATCCGAATTAGGTCAATGTACTAAAGCTGAGGCAATAATCACTTGCGAAATGAAATCGGGTCCTGTCAGTATGTCAAACAAAGAGCAGGAGATGCTAGCAGAATACGCAGATTAAAGGATTATCGCCGCCCGAAAGGAATAAAGCAAAACAGCTACTCAGAAAACATGCATCCATCTTCGCTCTGAAAGGTCAACATCAAGGTAGAACATCACTTGTGAAACATCAGATAAATACCGGTGATGCAAGGCCTATAAAACAAGCTCCTAGAAGTATTCCTCTAGCGAAACGTAATAAAGTCAAAGACCTTGTCAATGAAATGGAGCAGAATGAAGTAATATAACCTTCTTCAAGTCCTTGGAGCTCACCGGTGGTTTTGGTTAAAAAGAAAGATGGCAGCACAAGATTTTGCGTCGATTATAGAAAACTTAATGACGTCACTAAAAAGGACAGTTATCCACTACCAAGGATAGATGACACTCTGGACATGCTAGCTGGAACAAAATGGTTCTCTACTTTAGACCTGCAAAGTGGTTATTGGCAAGTAGAAATATCTGATAAAGATAAGGAGAAAACAGCTTTTAGTGCAAGTGACGGGCTGTGGCAATTTAACGTGATGCCATTTGGACAATGCAACGCTCCAGCCACATTCGAGCGATTAATGGAACGCGTATTAAGGGGACTTCATTGGAAGACATGCCTGGTGTATCTTGATGACATAATTGTCATGGGTAAAAGTTTTGACGATCACCTGAAAAATGTAGAAGAAGTTCTTAAACGAATATCAGTTGCTGGACTTAAATTAAGCGCAAAGAAATATGCATTGTTCCAAAAAGAGGTTAAATACTTGGGGCATCGAGTCGCAGAGGATGGTATATCAACTGACGAGGATAAAGTTCAAGCTGTGAAGGACTGGCCTCGCCCGAAAAATCTTCATGAGTTTCGTAATTTTCTAGGCCTCTGTACCTACTACAGGCGATTTGTGCCGAATTTCGCCAGTATCGCTGCCAGTCTACATGAGTTTACCAAGAAGTCACGACCTTTCTTGTGGGCTGAAGCACAAGAACAAGCATTCCAGAAGCTCAAGGAGTTGTTATGCGTAGCATAATAGCGATGCGAGTGGCTACGGGATAGGTGGTGTTCTTTCGCAGGTTGTCAACGGAACAGAAAGAGTCATAGGCTACTACAGTCGGACACTCTCGAAACCTAAAAGAAATTATTGTGTAACACGACGAGAGCTTCTGGCAGTTGTGGAGTGTGTAAAGCATTACCACAAATATCTGTATGGACAACACTTCGAACTAAGAACCGATCACTCTGCACTCAGATGGTTGCTACAATTCAACCAACCTGAAGGACAGCTAGCCCGTTGGATTAAACGTCTCCAGAGCTACGATTTCAGTATTGAGCACAAAAAGGACACTAAACATGGAAATGCAGATGCACTCTCCCGAAGACCGTGCAGATTTGAGTGCAAACATTGTGCGAAAGCTGAAAGAAAAGAATTTTACGTTGACGTTCGGCTAACACATATAGAGACAAGTGGTGACTGGTCAGCGGCTTAAAGAGACGATCTTATACTGGAAATAATTATGCCAACAAAGGAGGAAGACAAAAGGCCAACCCGTAACCAAATATCAGCGGAAAGTCCACTGATGAAATCATACTGGGCGCTATGGAATAGTCTGCAGGTTATTAACGGATGCCTTTATCGCAAATGGGAAAGTACTGATGGTAAATCGACAGCAAATCTGACTGTGGTGCCATCCTCTAAAGTCAAAGAGGTATTGAAGGAGTTTCATAATGGTTCAAGTGGTGGTCATCTTGGTGTAACAAAAACCATAGAAAAGATAAAGCAACGTTTCTATTGGGTTGGATGCCAACAGTCTGTAGCTGATTGGATAGCAAATTGCGCACAATGTATCGCAGCCAAGGGCCCAGTAAGAAGGAGTCGAGGAGCGCTGCAGCAGTACAATTCAGGTGCTCCCTTTGAGCGAATAGCGATGGATATAGCAGACCCTTTTCCTGTCAGTGAGGCTGGAAACCGTTACGTTCTAGTTGTAATCGACTATTTTAGAAAATGGCCAGAGGTATACGCAATACCAAACCAAGAAGCTAAAACTGTCGTAAACGCATTTGTGAACAACTGGGTGTGCCGCTATGGAGTTCCGCTTGAGCTACATTCTGATCAGGAAAGAAATTTTGAATCTGCAATATTCCAGGAAATATGCGAACTATACGGTATCCGAAAAACGAGGACTACGCCACTGCATCCACAATCTGACGGCATGGTCGAGAGATTTAACCGCACGTTGGAGGAACACTTGAGAAAAGTGGTCAGTGTACACCAACGAGACTGGGATGAGCACATACCAAAATTTCTGTTGGCTGAACTGTATAGCCGTTCATGACTCTACCTCCCGAACACCTGCAAAAATTATGTTTGGAATCGAACTGAAACTGCCAGGTGCTCTAGAATTCGGTATTAATCCCTCGACAATAAATGAGCCCGAAGAATTCATGAATTCGTTCGTGGCCGAATAAAAATGACCAGCGACAAGATGAAGGCCAGATATGACAGAGCAGCAAATTCTGAAGGCTTTAATGAGGGTCAGATAGTTCTACTATATAACCCACAACGGAAAAAAGGACTGTCCTAAGCTGTAAACTCGTTGGGATGGGCCGTATAAGGTGATAAAAAGAATAAATGATGTCGTGTATAGAATACAGAAGTATTATAGCCCAAGATCAAAGATGAAAGTGGTTCATCTTGAGCGCCTCGCTAAGTACGGAAAAAGTGAATTTGTGCCTATTCGAGACGAACAGGCTTAAGCGGTCGGTAGTGTTACAAATTTTTTTTTAAATTGCTTAATTTACATTATAATTTATTTTAGTTGTAGTAGTTTAAGTTACTGTAGTTTTATTTGTATTAGTTTATTTCGCTGGTTGTTCGAACATGATGTTTGTTATTATGTGTAGCATACTTTTAGGCACTTCTATTATTCCTACATATTACTTAACGTCTTAATTTAAATGTAACGGTTTACGAATGTACTAGAATGTACACACGAGAACTTTGTCGAATGTTACCGTACACCACTATGTTACTATAAATAGCCGAACAACGTAGCTAACATGATGAGTCTAACAATATAGCTTGTAAAGCGCGTATCAAAGTGAGTTTGATAATAAAAGTGTATAACGATAAGTGAAATAAGTAAAGTGCTATAAAACAAAATCTGAGCGTGCTTAAGTAAATAAAGTGCTCTTAATTATATAACGAATTTCAAGTGTTTTTAATTGCAATAAAAGAACTCAAAGGTTATTTAAAGGAAATAATCCAACATTTATAAAAGGTATAAACGTAACAATATATCCCACAATCCGCTGTAATTGGTGGAATGAATGTTTGTGATTGATGGTGTAAATAAAGTTGGGTTGCTCTGTTTTTGCAATAAAGCAATCTTAAAATTTCCTTTTTCTTTCAAGATTTGATGAATTTGACAGGATTTAGATTGAAAAGTGGTTGCCAGACTTGTTCCTTACCATGTAAAAACAGTGGTTCACAAAACCAATTAGTACATTCTTTGTCTGCTGGATTGCATTTGGAACTTACATGGCGCCATTGTTCTGCTTTTGTTGCTTATTGAATTATCGAAATTCGATTGGCTACGAATGTGTGCTAATGACGAGTTAATCCACGACAGCACAATTTCTGAACCCCTCCAAAACCAGACTGGGCAGATTAATTAAAGCTCAGATCCTATTCTAATGGCTAATTATGCACCAAGTATAGCCGCACATAGCTCCAAACGCGGAATTGATTGTTTTTTCAATGGTGCTACTCGGGACTTTGCACAAAGAAGTCGTGTCATAATGGTACCGTTCTTAAATACTGATCTAATATAAGTTGCTGCTCCGTACGCTTTTTCGGATGCATCTGTAAAAATATGCAGTTGCAGGGATTCTGGAAGTCCTCCCTTAAAGATATGTCTTGACAATTGCAACGTTTTTAACGCACATAAATTAGTTCGAAATGTAGTCCATTTGGTATGCAGTGATTCAGGCAACGATTGGTCCAAGTCTAATTTTAATTCCCATAGCTCTTTTATGAATATTTTAGCTGCAACTACGATGGCAGACAGGATTCCTAGCGGGTTGAACGATCTTGTGTTTTTGTCGTATCTACTTTTGAGTTTTCGAAATCAAATCTCCTTGTGAAATATTTTTCAGCAATTGTGGGTGATTTGCACAAAATGACCCTGCTATTTTTCATGATCTCCTTAAGATGATCTTGCAGATGTATTGCAGTTATTAAGCTATCGGATCCATCTAGGGCATCATCCACGTAGAAATTCTCTTTGAGAAATTGCGATGCCAGAGGGTAACGCACAGCATTTTCTCTGTACAATTGCTGTAGGCACTTGGTTGCCAGATATGGAGCAGTTCTTGTAACGTATGTAACAGTGTTGAGTTGATACTATGTCAAAGGTTTTGAGGCATCTTTTCTCCAAATTATAAGCTGAAACTGGCGATCTTCTGAAGAAATTAAAACTTGCCTATTAATTTTTTCAACGTCGATAGTAATAACAAATCTAGCCAGAAGAAATCTGAGGAGTATGGAAAACAGGTCACTTTATGATCATTCAACGAGTACCCTGTGGATGTTTTGGTTGATGCATCAAATACTACTCGTAGCTTGGTGCTTGTACTCTCTGGCCTCAATATGCAATGATGTGGAATAAAGTAATTCGGATGAGTTATGGCATCTGCAGAAATTTTTGTCATGTGCTTCATTGATTCGTACTTGTCCATAAATTAAGAGTGTTGAGTTTTAAGATCGAGATTTTTTCGATCATCAATGTCTTTGACGGTATTTTGCTGAAAATGCTCTGTTCTTCTAGTGACAGCGGTCTGTCGGTTGTTTTGACTTCATCTAGTTCCCAAAGTCGAGCAATGGAATCTTCAAGCGTATCGTTTGTAGTACAGACGCCACATGCATTCCCCCTGAATTTTACCTGAGATGACCCATCCAAGTACCGTGTTCTGTAGTATTGGAAGTTGTTTGGACATTTCAATTTGACCAATGCCGAGTAGCTGGTGATAGTGTTCTGCACCTTATAGGATATCAATTTTGTTTGGGCTTTTAAATGATGGACCAGCTAGGTAGAGATTTTTTGGTAATGACCAACTGTCAATGTTAATAAACTGCGATGGCTGTGGTGCGATGATGCGTGGAAGAACTTCGAGTCGTGTCGAAAAGCCGTGTAATGCTACATTTACTCGATGTTGTGCCTTGGTATTAGTAACTCCAATACTCTTGATGTTTACAGATGAAGGCTGCTTTGAAATGCCAAGTCGCTTAACTAAACTTTCAGTGATAAAGTTAACCTGAGATCCTGAATCAAGCACGACACTCTATTTCTGATATTTCGGTTTTGATTTTTACTACTGCTGTGCTGAGTAAAACATATGAATTAGATTGTTGATTCTTTGCTGTTGCTAATGAAGTAGCTTCCGAAGAATCATATGCGTGTTGGTCCTTTGTGCGAGGTGTAGTTGAAGCTGATGATAATGATAATGACTGAGAGATGTTTCCGTCTTTTGGTTCATGTTTTTGTGAGTGAGTTTTGCGTACAAGGTGTAGTAGAGAGTTTTTTTTTGTTGAATTATGTGCATGACCTTAACATAAAATTTTTCGCTGAATGACCTAATTTCAAACAGTTGACGCTTAGTTTTTGCCTCTGAAAAAAATTGAGGCGTTCTGATGGTGGTAATAATTGAAAACGTTGGCATCGATATAGTGGATGAGGACCATTTCTGTATATTTACAGTTGCTGTTGTTGCTTTCCATTGATGCTACTGAAGAAACAATTTTGGTATTATTTTGATGGTTATTAGGTTTTTCTTTGTGGAAAGATGTTTCATTTGTTGTAGCTCCTTTAGATTTGCAATGGACCTCTCATTTAAAACGTGAATGCTTCGATCCAATTTTTTAATAATAATGTGGAGTGATATTGGATCCCAGGATGTAGTGTCGATCCCGATATTTTTTAATGCATGCAGATATTCCTGTGTCGTATCATGCAATAGTTTGATAGTGGCTTCTAATGGTCCAGTATTTGGTTGATCTTTGAGCTGCTGTACTAATATTGCAACCAGAATGCGTTGATTGTTATATCTTTCCTGTAATTAAGTCCAAGCTGTTGCGTAGTTTTCTGCTGTGGCTGAAAGATGGCTTATTAGTTTCGTAGCTTCGCCTCCTCAATTTGATGGGAGGTACCACATTTTTAGTGTAGTCGGAAGATTTTGATTGTCGACCGAATCTTGAATTTGTTCCCACAGTTTTTCTTTTAGCTTCATATTAGTTGCTGTAGGATCCATGTTTAGCAGGCGCTTCAGAGATGACATCATAACGTTTTGCATTTTAATTGCCGAGTTTGTTGAAGTGGGTTCTTCGATAGCGCCCTGTTGATTATTGCTGTCTGTGATTGGTCTTAAAGTTTCCATCATGGCTGATTCAAATATTTCTCTGTACTTTTAAGTGAGGTCAGAAATTTTCTGATAATAATTTTCGGTGAAGTATTTGTGATCTCATTGGGGATTCTCTACACATCGTATTTTATTGTCGACGGTATCAAATTCCTCCCAAGCAATATCTAACCTTCTGAGCCTCTTTTCATAGTAGTTAAGGGTTTTTCTGGGAGCTGAATCCTTTTTGAAGTTTCGAATCAAGGGTTCTATCAGCTCTCTCGTTGTGCGCTGAGACGCTGTGAACAGGTTCTTTAGCGTATCTTCTTGGGCGGTAATCATTAACCGATGACTCTATAATGTGTAGATTTATTAGTCTTGTTGTGCGTTTTAAGTTCCTTACCACTGGTAGGGGGAAGCTTAAACAATAGAGTCACCAAATGTATGGTGTCCTAATGAAATGATGATTATCCTTAAGATGTCAATTAACAAAAGGACTGAACGTTGTTTGTTTGCAGTAGTCACCAACTGTTTATGGTGAGCTGGTGAAATTATAGTAAGCCGCCAATCAGCCAATCACGTCGGGGTCACCAAATGTTTAGATCAACTGGTTTGTTGATCAATGAAAATTGTGTAATCGGTAGGCTTAGGTGCCAAGCAACTATTTGGTTCTTTTGTCAAGGCAGTAACACCAGGACAAATTATATTCTGTAACACAAGCACTTGAACTTGGTTACTACGGAGTATTAGCAGAGAAACAACTAAACACTTTAATAGGTTTATTATATCTCTCATTTTATTAATATAATTTAATTTCTTATATACTAATTTATTGTTGTATTGAATTAAAATAACTAAAAATAAGTATTACAAAATATACATTCCATATTGCTGACCTAGCATAAATGTAGTATTGTTTTATTAATTAGTTTACTTTGGTTCATTGCACCTCAAGTTCAAATTTGTTTACTTTCAAAAGATGTGCAATGAACTTCACAAAATTATTACTAAATATAAAAATACAAATCAGCAACGTAAAATGTGACGTATAAATATACTAAAGCAAACTACTACTAAATGAACTGAGAAAGTATGAACAGAATTTTTATACGTTCACCTGTGGTGCACAACGGTATATATAGCTTTGTGATTCCGTATGTAATTTCTACAATTTTCATTTCTGACCATATAAATTATATATTTTCTGAAAGCTTATGAATAGAGATATATAAATTATATATTTTCTGAAAGCTTATGAATAGAGGAGTCGAATAAGCCCTGTCCGTCGCCCGTCTGTCCGTGTGTTGGTTGAAATCAACTTTTAGAAGCAACCACATGTTCCTTAGACCTGTGTATGGTATCAATCTTTTGGAAATATCCGGGAATGAATCGCTATTGAAATTCAGCAAAATCGCCCATAACTTTCTGAGATATGAGCAAATAAACGCGATTGCCTCTTTTTTTTCTATATTTTTACCACCCAAATTAACATTTTTCAGCCATAGAATAATTTATAGGTACTTTTGTTACTATTTATAGATATAATGTGCCTAGAGAGATATTTGTGAAAAATTTTAGATAAATCGGTCTTTAATCGGTAAAGTTAGAGGCAAAAATTTTTTTTGAAAAATATATTTTCCAAAAATTTAGAATCGAAAATCAATTTTTTTCAGCTTCTAGACAACCGAAAGCGTCAATATTGATATCATCTGAAAGGACCTGACTAACGCAATATAAGCACTATAAAAAAAATTAAAATTCATGTTGGCCGCCACTACAAACTGTGGACAATAAATTTATGGGTCAAATCTGGTATTTTTAAATGTAACCTGTAGAACCCCCCCTCAATATTGGTATTAAATGAAAGGGCTTGACCAGTAGAATACAGTAAATTATTAAAAAATGTAAAATCCAAGATGGCGTCTAAAACAAAATGGCGGATCAAATTTTTTAAAATGAAAAATGGCGTATAACATGAAATATAGGTTAAGCTACGATGCGGGATTATACCTATGTACATGATGGTGAAGGGTTTTATCAGATTCGGCACGGCCGAATATAGCACTGTTACTTGTTTTTCCATATTTTTACCACCAAAATTAAAATTTTTCAGCCATAGAATAATTTATTGGTACCTTGGCTACTATTTGTAGATATAATATGCCTCTGGAAATATTCGTAAAAATTTTAGATAAATCAGGCTCTAATCGGTAAAGTTAAAGGCAAAATTGTTTTTAAATCTATATATTCCAAAAATGTACAAACAAAAATTAATTTTTTTAGCTTCTAGATAACAAGAGGGTCAATATTGATATCATCTGAAAGGACTTGACAAGCAATATAAGCACTAAAAAAAATAAAATTCATGTTGGCCGCCACTACAAAATGGCGGACAATAAAATTATATATGGGTCAAATCTGGCATTTTAAAATGTAACTTCTTGAACACCCTTAATATTGGTATCAAATGAAAGGGCTTGACCAGTAGAATACAGTAAGTTATTAAAAAGTATAAAATCCAAGATGGCGTCTAAAACAAAATTTCGGATAAAAATTTTTTAACCCCATCAATATGGGTATCAACTTAAACGGCTTGACCAGTAGAATACAGTTAACTACGTAAAAATTCAAAATCAAGGATGGCGTCGGAAATAATAAGGAAAACTGGCGTATAACATGAAATATAGGTTAAGCTACATTGTGGAATTATACCTATATACATGATGGTCAGATGATCAGATTCGGCATGGCCGAATATAGCACTTTCACTTGTTTTTTATTCTTTAAAATAAACAAAAACTTTTGTGCTGAATAAAATCAATAAAAATCGTAATTTTGAAGTTCTCTGGCTACCAAACAAAAGGCATGGTAACATTGATTAGTCAAACACACTACACGGCCACGTCCCCTAGCGATCCTTCGACAGGCGCATAAGTTCGATGTTACCCAGCATTAACACATGAAAGTAATTTCATGAAATTCGCAATACACTCACACTTCTTCACTAACACACTCACATTAATATTACTTTCCACTCAGATTTTAACGATTTTTTCAAGAAAGTCAATTTTGACGTTTTCAAGAAAGTAAAGTGACAAATGGTAAACACTGTTGCCTACTAATAAAACTTTTAAAAATTTACAGGATTGTGGTAGTATAATTATTTTAAATGTAACTTATTTCTGTATATATGAAAAGATTTATAATATTTGTTCTTCAAATATACATAAAGAATAATCATGCCATTTAAATTTGTGAATGAAATATTCTTGGTAACTCTAAAGGTAGCAAAAAATGGAGGCAAATTAAACTCATCAATGTACAATGTATTGCAATTATTGCGACTCTACGCTTCGACGACATTTTTAAAATGAAATTTCACTTTCCTGTGTAAACGCATATGAAATTTACATGAAAGTAGACTTTTTCATAGAAATTTTTATATATAATACGTTTACAGAAATTTAATGAAATCACTGTCATGTGTAAATGCAGGGTTACTAATAGTCTCCGGCCAATAACATTTGGTGTAGGCAACGATAAATAAAAGGGTGTAGTCTTCTAGTAGCTTTTTGTATTGACCCCAAATTTTAAATCCATGAAAAATAATTACCTTAATGCTGGTATTGATAACTGCAAATTTACTAGAATATGTAAGTGCCGTCAGATTTTCGCAAGAATACTGTCGTGGAAGTATTCTTCAATATTATTTAGAATGAGCTGTAGAATTTAAAACAAAAATCGATGTGTGCTGTACTTTAATATCAAATCGACTTTCATCAAAACAAAATCAATTTTTTAACTAAAATTTTACAGCCAAAAATTTTGAGTAGCACTTACCTTCAGACATAGCTTTTCCTCCAAGTAATAATTAATTAATTTAAAAACTACTAAATGTTATTAAAACAAATTAAAATTCATTGTCAAAAATAGGCAAAGTCGAATTTCAATTCGCCTTAGTATTGACATTTATGTACAAAAACACACTAACAATATGCCTGTTGTTTCTTTATTATGTTTGTTGTAGTTATGCAGTCACCTAATGGATTTGCTTTTATCCCTACACACACAATAAATGTTTAAAATTAATCAGCATTTTAAATTTATAACATAAATTTCTTCTATTTTATATCACAAATTTACTTGCATATGTTTTCACAAATTAAAACCGTTAGAACAAGCACAACAGGCATTTTGCACTGTTTGAAGTAAAAACATTAAACATTTTGTTTATTATAATTGTAACTTGTATTTTACTTATTTACAATAAGGTACTGTACAAATATTAGTATTTTTATAAAGTTTTGACAAATTTCACAACTTTTATAAAAATTTTTTAACCTACGCACATAAAAAATAATTTAAATATAAACCACAGAATATGTAATAGTCTGTAATATATAATAGTCTGTGATATAAACAAACTTTGACAATGTTCCTTTCAAAATAAAATTAGCAAAAAACAATTTTCGTAACATCACCTGATGTGAATTCGCCTGAGAAAAAAATTAAAATTTAATAAATTCAAGTTAAATGTTTTCCAAATAAAATTAATTGTCTCCCTCAAACTACATACATACATACATGCATACATACATGCATACATACATACATACATACATAAAATTTGACTGAAAAAAATTGGAAAATTTAACTTAAAAATTATAATAAATATTAAATAGATATATTATTACAAAATATAATACGTGTTTATATATATATATTTTTTTTTTTACTTTTTAGATGGAAGATTTTGGTGAAGCTAAATCTTATATTTTAACAGCCTTGGATTATCTTAAGGGCCTAAATGGTGAATCTTCGAAAGGTATTTTACTGGCAAATTTGGGCCTAATATATATTCAAGAAGGTTTAACAAATGAAGCAAAGAAATCTTGTTCGGAAGCATGGAAATTTGCAAAAGCTTATAACAGTGATGCTGCTATTAAGCAAGCAGAATATTGCCTTAATGAAATAAAAAAATTCACAAAAATTTGACATTTTAAATTGTTTTTTTAAAAAACACATTTTAAAATATTTGTTTCAATGTCTACGTTTTTTTTTTAAATTCATACATATTATTATATGATATTCTAATATAAAAATAATATTAAAAAAAACATACAATGCATGGTCCGACAAGGACTTTAGCAATTTTATTTTTAAGATAAATGTAAAAAAAAACTTACATATGCAAAACTTTTGTGCTTTTCCAGTGTATTTATTTATAAATTCTCCATTCATTTAATTGAATATTAACACAACGACCACTGAACAATAAAGAATTTAAATTTTAACCTGAAACGAAAATTCGGATACAAACAATTTTTTTTTTGTGTTTTTTATCTTCCCATACATGACAACAGTGTATACCCGCAATCTAAGTAGGCAAACAAATCACCATTAATATGGGAAATGGTATTATTAATTGCTATGAAGAGGGAAATTCGGTTAAGTACAAGTGTAGGGAAAAGTCCACAGCGCACAGTGGTCAATATACCGAATCTGGCGACATTTAATTCGCAAATGAATAAAAACAAAGCCTTATGCTTAATATCGACTATAAAATGCGTAATAAGTTGAACTCTAAACAATTTTCATTTATTTCAAAGTTTTAAATACAAATACACTGAAAATAGTATCTCTATAACACCCCTTTCTGACTAGGCAAGTCACTTGCGCAAGTTAGTTTTTTATTATACCCTTCACACAGTGAAAAGGGTATATATATGTAGGTTTGTCATTCCGTGTGAAATTTCTACAATTTTCATTTCCGACCCCATAAAGTATATATTTTCTGAAAGCTTATAAATAGGGGAGTCGATTAAGCTCTGTCCGTCTGACCGTCTGTCCGTGTGTATGCTGAAATCAACTTTTTGAAGCCCCCGAAATAGCTTGGACCCGGGTGAGGTATTAAAATATCAGAAATATTCGGGAGTAGATCAGTATTGAAAATCAGAAACATCGGTACATAAACAACTGAGATATGAGCAAAAACCCACGACCACCTCGATTTTTTTTTCACAAAAACAACATTACAACAACAACATACATACATACAAACGTGTATACTGGTTAGAGAAAACGTGGCATCGAATCCCAGCTGAGCCAAGAAAAATTTTTTTTTATTTTTTATACCCTTCACACAGTGAAAAAGGGTATATATAGGTTTGTCATTCCGTGTGAAATTTCTACAATTTTCATTTCCGACCCCATAAAGTATATATTTTCTGAAAGCTTATGAATAGGGGAGTCGATCAAGCTCTGTCAGTCTGTCCGTGTGTATGTTGAAATCAAATTTTTTGAAGCCCCCCGACATAGGTTGGACCCGGGTAAGGTATTAAAATATCAGAAATATTCAGGAGTAGATCGGTATTGAAAATCAGAAACATCGGTACATAAACAACTGAGATATGAGCAAAAACCCACGACCACCTCGATTTTTTTCACAAAAACAACATTACAACAACAACATACATACATACAAACTTGTATATTGGTTAAAGTAAACGTGGCATCGAAACCCAGCTGAGCCAAAAAAAATTTTTTTTAATTTTTTTTAAATTTTTTAAAATTTTTTTTTTTATTATTTTTTATTTAATATATTATTATTTTTTTTTAATTTTTTTTTTTGTTTTATACATATTATATACATAATAATTTTTTTTAAAATTTTTTTTTTAATTTTTTTTTATTTTTTTTTTGTTTTTTTAACATACATACGTGAATTTATAATTTTACAATGGGACGTTTTTATATATGTATGTTTTTATATGTATGTACGTATTTCATATGGGATGAATGGTGACACAAACCACTGTTATTGCATGACTACACGTTGTGAAGGGTATATAAGATTCGGCACGGCCGAATATAGCGCTCTTACTTGTTTTATATTTTTTTTTTTAATTTTTTTTTTATTTTTTATTTAATATATTATTTATATTTTTATTTTTTTTTTTAAATTTTTTAAAAATTTTTTTTTTGTTTTATATAAATTATATATTTTAATTATTTTTTAAAAAAAATTTTTTTTTTAATTCTTTTTTAATTTTTTTTTTAATTTTTTTAAAATTTTTTTTTATTTTTTTTTTTTCTTTTAACATACATACGTAAAGTTATAATTTTAAAATGGGTTGTTTTTATATATGTATGTTTTTTATATGTATGTATGTACGTATTTCATATGGAATGAATGGTGATACAAACTACTGTTATTGCATGACTACACGTTGTGAAGGGTATATAAGATTCGGCAGGGCCGAATATAGCGCTCGTACTTGTTTTCTTTTATTTTTCTTTGAACTTGCTTTCACGTTCAGACTCAGCAATTGACTTGCCAAAGTTTCGTTCTCTTTTACTTATTATACTCTTCACACAGTAAAACAGGGTATATATAGGTTTGTCATTCCGTTTGAAATTTCTACAATTATCATTTTGTTGAAATCAACTTTCTGAAGCCCCATGACATCGCCTGGACCCGGTATTAAAATATCAGAAATATTCGGGAATAGATCATACATAAACAACTGAAATATGAGCAAAAAAAAACACGGCCACCTCGTTTTTTTTCACAACAACAACATACAACACGTACATACAAACGTGGTATACTGGTTAGAGTGAGCCAAAATTTTTTTATTTTATATATTATTTAAATTTTTATTGTTTTATTTTTAATTTTTCTTTTAATTTATTTTTTTTTTTAAACACATAAGTAAACTAAATTTGTAATATAATATGAGATGTTTTTATATATGTATGTTTTTTATATGTATGTACGTATTTCATATGAGATAAAAGGTGATATAAACAATTGTTGTTGCATGACTACACGTTGTGAAGGGTATATAAGATTCGGCATGGCCGAATATAGCCCACTTGCTTGTTTTTATTTGTTTTTTGTTTTTTGTTTCTCAACAAAAACTTGCTCGTACTTGCCGAGTACAGGCAAGTGTGTACTCAAATATGAGCAAGTTTCTTCCTCTTAACCCGACCTTACCCCTTTTGTCTATAAACACAAGACTTGCGCAAGTCTCTTGTACATTTTGTACATCTCTTGCAATTTCGATGTTGTTCCGGAAGTACCTAGAAGATCGTTTTGAGAGCGTGGATATGAGAGGATCAGATGAGAAAAAAAGGGAGTGCATTAAATCCTCCATTGTTTTTTCTGAAATTACACTAAAACCTTTGCCATCGATCATTGTCTTGTGATTAATTTGAAAACACTTAAATTGTGTTGGAATAGTTTTAGTTATTTCCTGTTTCAATTTATTAACTTCAGCTTCAATTTTATTGGTCTACAAAATCGCGTTGAAAAAGGCCGAGAATTCGTCCACAGAATGACACTTTTCAGTTTCACTTGCAGTGGCACAATGCGTATCGATGCCTTACTTCCTCAACCTCGTATCTTAAAAAAAAAAATTTTTCAGGAGAGAAAAAGAAAACGGTTCATCTTTTTATACTTCGGTGTTTGGTTAAAAGTTTAAATGCAATTATTAAGGAATTGATGTATTTATGTATATTAGTAGTAATAATATTCTAATCTTTTTTAGTAAAAGCATAAAACAATCGTTTGATATGAAAAAGTCAAAACCGTATTTTTTAAGTTACGAGGTTGAGGAAGTAAGGCATCGATATGGAAAATAAGTTTTCATCGATTCAGGGTCAGAAAAGCTTTGGCGGCATGTTGAATGTCGCTGTAATAGCATCTTCATTGAGGCTGACGAAAACTTCCTTCTGTGATTCGACGATTCTTGTTGCTGTATGATCAACCAAGTTCTGTAGAGACACTTCAGCAGACGTATCATTAATTTGGACTCCAACAGGGTAGCAATTCTTTTTTTGCTAATAGCAATGTATCTGCTGTATATGCTGGATATATGTTTGCATTTCTTACTTTTGCACCAGCTTGGATGAATTGTGCTATGTAAAATCCCCATCAACGTAAAAAGCCAAAGCTTCATCAGGACTGTATGCAATAGCATTTTTGGCTTCTGAAGCAATATTTTGTTTTTTTAATTTTTGCTCGGAATCAGAATGTAGTATGGATACAACTTCTAATGCGTTTCTTTTTCCTGCTTTGTGTAAACTTACACGCGAACAATTTTCATTAATTTGAAAATTATCATCGATTAAGTTGAAAATAAATAGAAACAAGAATATACGATTTTTGATTGGTAATTTAAATTGCATTCACTTATTTGTGGTGAATTTTATTAGTGGCTTAGAAGAGAAGGAAATATAATTATTATTCAAGTTACAAAAAGCAGTGAAAGATATCAGAATTTTTTTATCTGATATCTGGAATTTCAAAACCGAAATATTTCAGCAATCATCATAATTATAAAATTGACTTTTAAGATGTCAGCCTATATAAGACGAACATATTCATACATAAGACTTAAATTAGTAGTAACCAAGTTTTCGGTTGATCTAATTTCTGATTTTCAATTGTGGTTTGCTTAAAAAAAGAAAAAGAAAAAGGAGAAAATTAAATTAAAACTAATTCATTTATAACTAATTTAGTTTTCCAGAATTTGATTTAGGTATTATTTTTTATTTGCGAAATCTTAATTATGATTTAACATTTAAATTGTTTAAAGTTATTTTCATTTATTGATTATTTATTTTTTTTTAATATATAAAATAAATTTTGTTTATGATCACCTTAAGTTAATTTAATATAGAAAACCGATAATTTTGGCTAAAAAAATTCATAAACTAACATTAAATATATATATGTGTATATATATCTATGAACATATATATGTATGTATGTATAAATAGATACATAAATATAAAATAAATAATATTGATTTTACTTCATTACCATATTAACAAATACAATAATACTTATATACACAGGAATTACTAATATTCAGTCGATTCTAATATATTAGGGATAAAATCATAAAATATTAAAACTCATCAAGTCTAATGTCTTCCGGCGCCTGTGGACATGTATGGACTAATAAAAATGTAAGTTTTGTTTTTATGTACATAATTAAATAAATTATTTTTCTTTATTACAGAAGAAATTAAATCGGAACATAATTTTTTTTTTTTTAATTTAATAAATGCATTTAAATTGAATTCATATTTTATCTTTTGAATTAATTGTGCAATAATTGCCATATATTCGGTTTTCTTTTTGTTATATTTATGTATGTTATCTTAACATTAAGAAAATTATTATGTTAGTTACAATAATAATTGTTATTATTTATAGTTAATTAACTTTCGTAAAAAAAATTATTTTAATAAAAGTTAAAGTTTTCATACTGTTATATACTTATAGTAAAGTGACCAACCTTAACTTATAATAATAATTTTCAATTTACAATTTATATATGTAGTTATACTTATTAGTTATAATTTATTTATAATAAAATATGGGGAATATTTTTTGTTTAATATGAAGTGTTAAGGTCTTTTTTACTTAATTACGAAAGGTGAATTTATCAGTATGAGGAAAATTAAAAAAGTTTATTTTAATTAAATGTTGGGCTGACAATAGACGGTGTTCATACTTTCACAGTTCATTTACACAATATGTGCATAAATTTGAGGCACTGTTACGATTAATATTTAATTGTGATCATTTAAACATTTACAATTCATTTCTACTGCATCTGCAGAATTTGATACACATTTATTATTATTTAAAATTACTGACACCTTTAATTGCTTTCGTATATTTATACGTCACATTTTACGTTGCTGACTCTTATTTTAATTTTTTTTTATTTTTTAATTTAAGTTATTTTATTGCATTACTGCAATAAATTAGTATATAAGAAATCAGATTATATAAATAAAATGAAAGATATAATGAACATATTAAAGTGTTTAGTTGTTTCTCTGCTAATTCGCCGTATAACCAAGTTCAACTGCTTGTGTTACAGAATATAATTTGTCCTGGTGTTACTGCCTTGACAAAAGAACCAAATAGTTGCTTGGCACCTAAGCCTTGCGATTACACAAATTTTCATTGATCATCAAACCAGTTAATTTAAACATTTGGTGACCCCGACGTGATTTCCTTTGGCTGATGGCGGCTTAAGGATTACCACAATTTTACCAGCTCACCATAAACAGTTGGTGACTACTGCCATCAAACAACGTTCAGTCCTTTTGTTAATTGACAACTTAGGGATAATCATCATTTCATTAGGACACCATACATTTGGTGACTCTATTGTTTAAGTTTCCTTCTACTAATGGTAAGGAACTTAAAACGCACAACAAGACTAATAAGTCTACACTTTATAGCGTCATCGGTTAATGGTAACTCATCTATCTACATAATGATTACCGCCCAAGAAGATACGCTAATGAACCAGCTAACAGCGTCTAACCGCACAACGGGAGAGCTGATAAAAACCTTGATTCGAAACTTGAAAAAGGATTCAGCTTCCAGAAAAACCCTTAACTACTATGAAGAGAGGCTCGGAAGGTTAGATATTGCTTGGGAAGAATTCGAAACTGTCGACAATAAAATACGATGTGTAGAGAATCCCCAGTAAGATCACAAACATTTCACCGAAAATTATTATCAGAAAATTTCTGACCTCACTCAAAAGTACAGGGAAATATTTGAATCAGCCATGATGCAAACTTCAAAACCAATCACAGACAGCAATAACCAACAGGACGCTATCGAAAAACCCACTTCAACAAACTCTGCAATTAAAATGCAAAACGTTATGATATCATCTCTGAAGCGCCTGCTAAACATGGATCCTACAGCAACTAATATGAAGCTAAAAGAAAAACTGTGGGAACAAATTCAAGAATTGGTCGACAATCAAAATCTTCCGACTACACTAAAAATGTGGTACCTCCCATCAAATTTAGAAGGCGAAGCTACGAAACTAATAAGCCATCTTTCAGCCACTGCAGAAAACTACGCAACTGCTTGGACTTAATTACAGGAAAGATATAACAATCAACGAATTCTGGTTGCAATATTGGTACAGCAGCTCAAAGATCAACCAAATACTGGACCATTAGAAGCAACTATCAAACTATTGCATGATACTGCACAGGAATATCTGCATGCATTAAAAAATATCGGGATTGACACTACATCCTGGGATCCAATATCACTCCACATTATTATTAAAAAATTGGATCGAAGCACCCACGTTTTATATGAGAGGTCCATTGCAAATCTAAAAGAGCTACAACAAATGAAACATCTTTCCACAAACAAAATCTAATAACCATCAAAATAATACCAAAATTGTTTCTTCAGTAGCATCAATGGAAAGCAACAACAGCAACTGTAAATATACAGAAATGGTCCTCATCCACTATATCGATGCCAACGTTTTCAATTATTACCACCATCAGAACGCCTCAATTTTTTCCAGAGGCACAAACTATGCGTCAACTGTTTGAAATTAGATCATTCAGCGAAAAATTTTATGTTGAGGTCATGCACATAATTCAACAAAAAAAACTCTCTACTACACCTTGTACGCAAAACTCACTCACAAAAACATGAACCAAAAGACGGAAACACCTCTCAGTCATTATCATCAGCTTCAACCACACCTCGCACAAAGGACCAACACGCATATGATTCTTCGGAAGCTACTTCATTAGCAACAGCAAAGAATCAACAATCTAATTCATATGTTTTACTCAGCACAGCAGTAGTAAAAATCAAAACCGAAATATCAGAAATAGAGTGTCGTGCTTGATTCAGGATCTCAGGTTAACTTTATCACTGAAAGTTTAGTTAAGCGACTTGGCATTTCAAAGCAGCCTTCATCTGTAAACATCAAGAGTATTGGAGTTACTAATACCAATGCACAACATCGAGTAAATGTAGCATTACACGGCTTTTCGACACGACTCGAAGTTCTTCCACGCATCATCGCACCACAGCCATCGCAGTTTATTAACATTGACAGTTGGTCATTACCAAAAAATCTCTACCTAGCTGGTCCATCATTTAACAGCCCAAACAAAATTGATATCCTATAAGGTGCAGAACACTATCACCAGCTATTCGGCATTGGTCAAATTGAAATGTCCAAACAACTTCCAATACTACAGAACACAGTACTTGGATGGGTCATCTCAGGTAAAATTCAGGGGGAATACCAACCAAATGTTGCATGTGGCGTCTGTACTACAAATGATACTCTTGAAGATTCCATTGCTCGACTTTGGGAACTAGATGAAGTCAAAACAACCGACAGACCGCTCTCACTAGAAGAACAGATCATTTTCAGCAAAATACCGTCAAAGACATTGATGGTCGATTCATAGTAAAATACCGATTCATCAAAATCCTACTCTTCTGGGCGATTCACACGAAATAGCCCTTTCTCGATTTCTCGCCCTTGAACGTCGGCTGCAAAAAATCCCGATCTAAAAACTCAACACTCTAAATTTATTGACAAGTACGAATCAATGAGGCACATGACAAAAATTTCAGCAGATTCCATAACTCAACCGCATTACTTCATTCCACATCATTGCATACTGAGGCCAGAGAGTACAAGCACCAAGCTCCGAGTAGTATTTGATGCATTAACCAAAACATCTATTTACAGGGAACTCGTTGAATGATCTCATGTACACAGAACCAACCAATTAAGATATTTTAAAGCTTTAAAAAGATATTGACAGAGGACACTTTAGGCTTCAAAATAATGTTTACAAATTACTGATAGAGGTACAGGGTGCTTCAGAAATCGCGGTTAAAAGAGGTTAATTTTTTCAGTTTAATGTTAACATGTTTTTTTATATATAAGTTTTTTATTTGTATCGCAAATACACATTTTTATATACTTCTAATATTTAAATCTAAGTAAATTTATATTAAGTAACTAGTTTAACCCGGTGCGCTTTGCAATGCACATTGTTCAAATCCGAAAGTTTAGAAAAAAGCAATCTAATATAACATGTTAAATCAATATCAAATTTTTTTATTTCTGTTACAGAAACACATTTTTAAATTATTTTTAATATAAATATATTTATGCTATAGATATAATTTTATTTAAATAGTATATACTTTATTTAGCTAGAATAATTGGTTTTTATTATACCCTTCACCTGTGGTGCACAAGGGTATATATAGCTTTGTTATTCCATTTGTAATTTCTACAATTTTCATTTCCGACCCCATAAAGTATATATTTTCTGAAAGCTTATGAATAGAGGAGTCGGTATATATGTTCCTTAGACCTGTGCATGGTATCAATCTTTTGGAAATATCCAGGAATGAATCGTTATTGAAATTTAGCACAATCGCCTCATAACTTTCTGAGATATGAGCAAAAAACCACTACCACCTCGTTTTTTTAACAATTACAACAACAACCTACATACATACTGGTGTAAATAAACGTGGCATCGAATTCCAGCTGAGCCAAAAAAATTTTATTTTATTTTATATATTATTTATATTTATACCCTTCACCTGTGGTGCACAAGGGTATATATAGCTTTGTCATTCCGTTTGTAATTTCTGCAATTTTCATTTCCGACCCCATAAAGTATATATTTTCTGAAAGCTTATGAATAGAGGAGTCGATTAAGCCCTGACCGTCTGTCCGTCTATCCGTCTGCCCGTCTGTCCGTGTGTTGGTTGAAATCAACTTTTAGAAGCAACTATATGTTCCTCAGATCTGTGTATGGTATCAATCTCTTGGAAATATCCAGGAATGAATCGCTATTGAAATTCAGCACAATCGCCCCATAACTTTCTGAGATATGAGCAAAAAACCACGACCACCTCGTTTTTTTTCACAATTACAACAACAACATACATACATACATGTAAAAAACATACCAAACAAAAAAAATTACAAAAAAATATTAAAAATAAGAAAAAAATAATAAAAAAAACTACAAAAAAAAAATTTTAAAAAAATTTAAAAAAAATTTAAAAAAATTTTTTAAAAATTTTTCTAAAAAAATTTTTTAAAAAAATTTAAAAAAAATTTAAAAAAAATATAAAAAAAATAATAAAATATAAATAATATATTAAATAAAATAAAATAAAATTTTTTTGGCTCAGCTGGGATTCGATGCCACATTTAGTCTAACCAGTATATACATACATACGTACGTATTTTATATGGGATGAATGGTGATACAAACAATTGTTATTGCATGACTACACGTTGTGAAGGGTATATAAGATTCGGCACGGCCGAATATAGCACTGTTACTTGTTTATTATTATTTTTGATATTTTTTTAAATTTTTTTAAAAAAAATTTTTTTAAATTTTTTTTTTAAAATTTGTTTTTTTTGGTATGTTTTTAACATGTATGTACGTATTTTATATGAGATGAATAATGATACCAACAATTGTTATTGCATGACTACACGTTGGGAAGGGTACATAAGATTCGGCACGTCCGAATATAGCACTGTTACTTGTCAGTTAGTTCTCTTTGAAATAGTCATTAACATTGGGAGCGTTATCTAATAGATTTAACATATTGCGGCTATAATTATATTCTTCCAAATCTTTTCGAGATCTTATCTTATGTCTTCGTGATGAAATTACTGGGTCTGAAGAGGCCGCCAACATATTGAAAAGCTCCGCATTCTGTCTAATCCGTGAAATTTTGCAAGTATTCGTGTATCTTAATTTTTTTGTAGTCTTTGTTTTTGCATTCCTGGGCTTCTTCTGGCAACTTTCCAATCGGTAAGCATTGATATTCAGTTAAACTTTTACCATGAGCCAAAATCTTATGAACCGTAGGAGTAAGTTTCTTCACAGAGTACATTTGAGCTAAGAGTTGGGCAGTTTTAGATGCATAATCATCAAACTTTGGGCCATTTACCATTTCTATAGAGTTTATAACATTTAGGATAACTGCTAACCTTTTTATAATATTATTGTCGACCCCAATAATTCGGGCTGTTACGCGGACCGGATGATCCATTACATCCCCAATTATTTATCAATGTGAGCCTATCTGGAAGTGATACTGCTTCCTCTTTAGGCAAACTTTGCATAAAGCGTTTGGCTGTATGATCCATTAAGTCTTGCAGTTTTACCTTTACCGATACTTCAGTAACCACTGCTTCTTTTTTGGCAGATGTAATCTTTTTGTATCCAGGAAGAATACTCCTTTTGATTCTCTGCAGTCATTCTGGGCTTGCAAGTACCACAGCTTTTGTAATGTCGGAGCTTTATTTATCTTTTTCTTTCACAAACTTAAGACATAATGCTTCTGAAAGATGCGATTTAGATATATCTATTGTGGCATTTTCAAGTTAACGTTTTCTTGTGTACTCAGAACACTTGTTTATAGTTTTTGGTGGTCTTCCTCTTCTGCTGCCAGAGGATGTATAGGGTTCTTCGATGTTTTCAGTCTGGGTTGTTTTTCATAAATGCTTTTTTCGTACGGTGTGAAGTTAGCCATTTTTTTTTTAATTGTTAGGAAAACAAAGTGAATTTTGCTATGAACATTCATTTCGTGGTATCCTGGTAAATCGTGTAGTTTTTCCACAATAGCCAATTTAAATGCATTTTCATTATCTGAGTTTGTGAATAACTCCAACAATTCTAAATTGGTAAATGACATTATCGCACTTTAAAATAAAATTGTACAAGTTCTGTTACTGATCACTAGTTTTAGAAAGTAAAAACCTTACTGGCTGGATTACACAATTGTGGTTAAATTTGTACACAAAAATTAAAAAAAGGGTTTCAACTACATACCTAATTTGAGCAAAAAAAATTAACTGGAATATATGTATACCTACAGTTTATATTTTATTCAGTATAAAAAAGTTTTAAAACTACATGCCTACTTTTATATACCTGCAGTTTATATTTTATTCTGTATAAAAAAGTTTTGAAACTACCTGCCTACTTTTATAACAGGTATTTATTTTTAAATTAAAATAAATAAAAAAATTGCAATAGTTATGCCTACCTGATTGGCAAAGCAAAATATTGTTTACTATTTAAGGAGAAGCAATAAAAATATGCAAAAAGTAACTTTGGAAACCTGTTTTTAATTCTTTTCACATTTTGCACACATCTTTGTTACATTCGTTAAAAATGCGAAAAAAATGTTTCTCGTTTTCGCTATGAGGTTGTAACAGTTTTCTTCTTATTTCACCTACAGCGGCAACCTACGGCAGCCAAACTTAGTAAGATTATTTCAAGTATTATATAGCAAATATGCTCAGAAAATATGAGCGAGACCATTTTTGACCATTTTTAGATATGCTCTATTTTATTTGTAAAAGTTACCTAAATATAGGGTGTCTGAAAAGTGGCTACTGCCAAAAAAGTAGGGCATCTGCTGAACATTTTACCACTTATTTTAATAAAAAAACAAACATACTTTAAAAAAAAATACCAAAAAAGTGGTAATCAAACGGCAATTTTTCTGACACTTTAATTCTAAAGTGCATTTATTTTTTCAAGATCACCCTTTTTTTTGCTTTTTAAAAAATTGTCGACTTTGAGCAGCTCCACAAACTATAATTTTTATGCAATTAAGGAAAACGTTTTTGAATTGTGATCAGTAAGTAGTTCTGTTGGACTGGGTACCTCCCTAGTCCAATTAGAGTTATTAAATAAATCACAAATTTTTAAATAAACTTAAGATTTATTTATTACTTGATGCTTCTTGCATGGATCTTAAAAGACTAACTTATTCTAAAAAATATAAGGTAAAAATGCACAAAAGCAAACGGTAAATTTCCCAAGAATGTTTCGTTAAAAAAAAGAAAGAGAATATAAAACTTATAATTATCTAAATAAACGGTAAATGAATAAAAACAATAACAAATTGACTTCTTGTCTGATTTAACAAAATATAACAAATTCAAGGGATGGTACCCAAAAAAAAACAATTAAAAATTTTTGTTGAACACGGTTCAACATATTCCGGCCGCCGCAGGGTGGCACAGGCATCCTTTCCATAATCCAGAAATGATCCAACCAAAAGACGACTGTTCCACAGTAATACCGTTCGATCTGGTGGAAACGTGGTGGGGCTCAAACAATTTAGTGGCTACATCATTTCCTAAAATGCCGTCTATTTCAGTGTAGGTGCTGAATCTAGGATGCGCAAGAGGTTCATACACCTTAAAATGAGCGTTGACTAGTGGGTCTTTCACTGCCGGTGGAATGGGAGATTCCAATTTGTACACCAGAGGTATAGTCATCTCAATGTGGTCACGATCAGGGTGAGGGAATGCCGGCTCCAACACAAAGTGTCCGAATAAGTCGCCTCTGCCGTTATCAGTAGGTTTGAAGTTGGGGAGGATCCGAGCCACGTCAAGGAGGAGGTATGACTTTGGCACCTTTTTCTTTAGCGCAAACGTGGTGTACATTTTTTGACCTTGGTAACCAAGATTGACCCGCACTACGGGAACGATCTCCAAGGGAGTGGCACAATTGGGTGCTAAGGTTAGAGACGTAAATGGCGAAATCTCTTGACGCTCTGATGAGGATGACGCTGTTTCCTCTGATGGGAATTCATTCTTGGTAGGTGATGGATGGGGCTCATTTGGCGCAGAGTCTTCAAGAGGAAGTAGACTGGCCTCGACTATTGAAGGACGTTCAGATTTGGTAGCGGCGGTATTATCTAGATCTTCGGTTTCTTGCAGATCGTATGGGAAGTAAACATCCGATTCTTCGAAACTGGAGGACAAGGGATCGGTGGAGTAGAGTGTGATGGTGACGGTTGCACAACCGTTCTTCGTCGATCTGAAGATGACAACGGGCGCGAGAAGTTTACCACTCCCCGGTATGTGAGTGAGCAAGGCAGTTCATACAATAGCCTAGGTTTCGGACGGAGGCACGACGGAGCTCAACACTCCAGGTTTGGAACTCCTTGCAATACTTCAAGGGATGGTTTCGCTTGCACGCATGGCATCTGGGTCGTCTTCCTTTCATCTAGAAGACACAAAGAAACAAAAACAAAGGAAATACATACAGTGCTAAAATACTCTGTGCGGCTAATATTTATATAAGTGTTATTGTATGAAAGGAGTAAATCTTTTGCTACTGAACGGTGGAATGTTTAAGTCGTGGGTGACTAGGTGGTTTAATGTTCTTATATAAATTTTACTTGATTTACTGACTATTACTAGTCATGGGAAGCACACACAGCTTTACAATGGATCTTCGAATGAGTCCATTTTGTGTCAAAATATCGGCAACTCGAACTTTGCTACCGAGGTGCCATTCAGAGGGTGGGAGCGAATCGTCTTTGATGATTACGATATCGTTTGCAATTCGGTGATATATTCATTTTTCCAGCGTTTGGCGAAAATATGGTGTAGGGCTTTTAATCGTTCCCAGCGTTTAAGAAAGCAAATATCTTGTAGTGGGGGGTCTTTGGGACCTTCAGGTGGAGCTGTGATAGAGGCACCGCGAAGGAAATGACCAGGAGTCAGGGGTAGAATCTCGTCTGGGTTTTCAGTGGCCGCTGAGAGCGGTCTTGAATTTAGTACAGCTTCTATTCTTACAAGAAGCGTCGAGAACTCTTCAAAAGTAAATGACAGGGTACTTGTAATTTTCTTTAAGTGGGATTTCATGCTTTTTACGGCGGCCTCCCAGAGGCCACCCATGTGGGGTGCATATGGCGGAATGAAGGACCAAGTAAATCCTAGAGAGCTATATTTTTCGACTAGAGCTTGTTCGGCGGATTTGAGAAAGATGTTGTGATTTTTAAGAAGAACATAACTTGCTCCGAGAAAATTTCGTCCATTATCAGAGAACATAGTTTTGGGAAGACCTCGTCGTCCTGTAAAACGATCAAAACAGGCGAGAAACGCATCAGTAGAAAGTTCATAACATATTTCAAGATGAACTGCACGAGTAGTGAAGCAGACGAATACTGCAGCGTATCCTTTCAGTGTTTTTGCATTTCTAAAATTAGACGATTTGATATTAAAGGGACCGGCAAAGTCGACACCAGTATAGGTAAACGGAAGAGAAAAGTTTACACGTTCGGGGGGAAGAGCAGCCATCATTTGGTGCTGAAATCGCCTTTTATAGGTGGTACATGCTTTACAATTACGAATACATTTTCGTACAACGTTTTTTAGGCGAGGAATAAAATATCCCTGTCGAATTGCTCGTATCATGATATGGTGCTCTGCGTGGAGCAAAATGCGATGTGTGAATTCGATAAGCAACTGAGCAAAATGAGACGTTTCAGGAAGAATTATGGGATGTTGTTCATCATAACTAAGACCTGAATTATTAAGTCGACCACCTACTCGAATATGTTCATTATTGTCGAGAAAGGGACTTAATGTTAATAATCTGCTCCGATGTGGTAGGGGTGTTTTTTCCATTAGACATGTAAAGTCTTTTGGAAAATGTCTCTTCTGGGCAATCGTTATGAGTTTCCTTTTTGTAAGGGTAATTTCTGCCGCTGTAATAAAAGGTTCATTTGAAGAGGGCTTTTTTCTAGCGTGTTGAATAAATCTCAGGCAATAACCGATGACTGGTAACGCTCGATCAATTGATGAAAATCTCTCTAAGATATCGTAAGGTTCGAATTCTGGATGTAGTATTTTTGATTGGAGGTCTTGCTGATTTGTTGTTATCAGAAGGCTAGTAATGGGTTGTAGATTTTGACTAACAGTATCGTAGATATCTTTACCTTTTTTGATTTCTAAATCATGTGGATCGAAAATTCGTGGGGTTGGCCATAGGTCCATGGGTTGGTTAAGCCAAGGGGGCCCGTTCCACTAAAGTGGATTTTGAGACAGTTCTTGGGGATAGCATCCCCGACTACCGAGATCTGCAGGGTTGTCTTCGGTCTTAACATGCTTCCACTGATTTGTGCTGACGACGCTCAGAATTTGTGCAACTCGATTTCCTACAAAAGTTTTCAAAGTTTTTGGATCCTTTTGCAACCAACCGAGAACGATAGACGAATCAGTCCACAAGTATAATTCGTAAGAATATTTAACGTCTTTAATTAGGTTTCGTAGTAACTTAGTCAACAAAAGAGCTCCACACAATTCTAATTTTGGTACCGTAATTCTTTTTAAAGGGGCTACTTTAGTCTTGGCTGCTAGAATATTACTGCTGATTACACCATCTTCACTTTCCGTTCTCATAAAGAGTACTCCACAGTATGCCTTCTCAGAGGCGTCACAGAACCCATGAATTTGTATTTTGTAGCGCGGGGCAAAATGTATCCATCTTGGTATTTTTATCATGGAGATAGATTCAATAGTTTCAGCAAACAGTTTCCATCTGACAAAAATGTGTGGAGGTACATTGTCATCCCAGTCGGATTTTTCATTCCATAATTCTTGCAAGAGGAGTTTTGCATTGATTACTATGGGTCCAACCCAACCTAGGGGGTCAAATAATTTTGCGATGACTGACAAAATTTTCCTTTTTGTAGTAGTAGTAGAAATATCTATAGGGTCAAAACAGTAGTAGAAGTAGTCTGCTTTCGCATTCCAGCGAATTCCTAACGTCTTTGTTGTACTTGAATCATCAAACCTTAAAAATTCTTCATCTAGAAGATCTTCCCGCGGCAAATTTTGAAGCAACTGTAGGTTATTTGCCGTAATTTTATTTAGCGGAAATCCCGCAGAACTTAAAGCTTCTTTAAGCTGATTTTGCTTTTGTTGGGCTTCGTCCAGGGAGTAACCGCCTGACAGGATATCGTCGACGTAGACTTCATGTTGTAAAATAGAGGAACCTAGTGGATATAAATTCTCGCAATCAGTACTAAGTTGCTTTAGAGTTCGTATGGCTAAAAAGGGGGCACAATTCACTCCAAAGGTTACTGTATTGAGTTGATAAGTTTTTACCGGATTGTGCTCATTTTCGCGAAATAAAATTTGCTGATACGGACGATCATCCTCGTGTACCAATATTTGCCTATACATCTTCTGTATATCACTGGTAAAAACATACGTGTAGTGTCGCCAAGCGAGCACTATCTTCATTAAGTCCGTTTGAAGGGTAGGACCTTGGTGCAGCACGTCATTAAGAGAAAATCCGCTACTGGTTTTCTTTGATGCGTTAAAAACTACTCTAACCTTGGTAGTTTTGCTTTCTGGTCGTATGACCGCATGGTGTGGGAGATAGAATGAGCATTGCTTCTCAGTGGGCAGCTCACGATTCACCACTGGAACCATATGTTTCAAGTCAACGTATTCTTGGAGAACTTTCGTATACTCAGCCTTTATTTCAGGAGTTTTATCTAGGATTTTCTCCATTCGGTAAAATTGCGCAAGTGCCATATGTCGTGATTGTCCTAAAAAGATATCATGTGGATATTCCTGTTTAAATGGCAGACGAACTACATATCTACCATCTTTTCGTCGCATAGTAGTTTTCTGGTATAATTCTTCACAAAACTTATCACTTTCTGATGCTGACGAGATATTTTCAACTTTTTCTAGTTCCCAAAACTTCTTCAGCTGATTCTGTAGATCTATATTATCAACTGTAGAAACGACAGTGGAAAAAGAATTAATTTCGTGGTTAGCTACGGGGCCCGACAAATACCAGCCGAATTGAGATTCTCGCGCTTCCAGACCGTTGGCTACGTTTGGTTTTACTCCCGATAAATTAATCAATGGTAAATAATCACTGCCGATTATCATATCTATAGTTGCTGGCTTAAAAAAGAATGGATCTGCAAGAGTCAGGTCTTTGATTTTTTGAAAATTTTTAATTTTTACGGGCCTCGAGGGCAAAAGATGTGATAATTTTGATACCACGATTGCTTGGACTTTCTGTTGAAAATCAGAAACTCTAAATTTCAAGGTTAAATAACATCTCCCTTTAGAATTTCCTACCACTGTCCCACCGAGTCCAGATATTTTCGAATTATGACTTTCTAGCGGGAGAGAAAGATTGTGCTGAAGTCTTGTAGAAACAAAAGTTTTCTCAGAACCTGCATCTAAGAGCGCTCGAACCACAAAATTTTCTCCTAAATGTTCAACATTTACCAAGGCTGTTGGTAAAATGGTGGTACCTTCATTACGTGAAAAGTGATTGAGCACGTTGCCCCCTTCATGGCTACCTGGGGCTCTGGCTTGTATTACCTGTTTATTTAAAGATTCATTCTGGTGCTGTGACCCAGATACAGATGGGATTTCATGATTTCGTGGAAAGGATTTATGCGGAATATCCTTCTTAGAATTTAAATTATCTTTTGATTCATTATGTAGCATCGTGTGATGCTTTTGGTTGCATCTTATACATAGTCCTGTGCTTTGGCACCTGGACTTAAAATGATTTGGCGATAGGCAATTTACACAATATTTGTTAGAAAATACAAATTTTATTCTATCATTAACTGACATGTCCCTGAAATTTTTACAGAACCGTAGGGGGTGATTTTGTTTACAGATTTTGCAAGTTGGTGTTGATTTCGCTTGATCAGCCTTAGCGTAAAAGGATTGGTTTCTAATGCTACTTTCTTTGACGTATGGCTTTCTCATGTCAGAATCTGTTTCCAACATTTCGATTCTTTTCGAAAGAAAATTAGACATGTCCTGCCAAGTGGGCCAATTTTTATGGTCGGTTAAAGAACTTTCCCATGATCGCATGGTTTCTTCAGGAAGTTTTGAAGCACACAAATGTATCAGAATGGCGTCCCAAGTATTTGTAAGCTTGAGTGATTCGAAAATTGCTAAACTCTCACTAAGTACGTTTTGAATTTGTCGAATAGATTTTACGCTCTCATTTTGAACCGATTGAATTCCAAACATCAGCTTCATTTGTTGATGAGCCAAGATTCGAGGATTTTCAAAACGAGTTTTTAAAGCATGCCAGGCCAAATCAAAATTCTCATCAACCAAATCAAACCTTTTCACGATTTGGTTGGCCTCCCCCCTCGTTTTGCTTCGTAAATGGTATAGCTTTTGAGCGGGAGCTAAATTTGGGTGATTACCTATCACTGCCTGAAACATGTCCCTGAACGCTGGCCATTTCGTATAACCTCCCTCAAAATTTTCTATGTCACATGGAGGTAACTTTAGCGTCATAGGGGACCGCTGCACCATTGTTGTATCTCCTCTTTGAGATTCATTCACTGGCGTTGATGACGTAATTAAACTTAATATCGTTGCTTTTAATTTTTGAGCATTATTTAAAATTTTCTCATATTTTAATGATGTAATCGCTTTCTTGTTCGTTCTCATCATCGATTATAAAATTTTCATAGCTCTCCATTGTTTTTTGCAATCTTCTCTCTAAATCATCATGTAATACTTGTAAGTAAGAACTAGTTAGCTCTTCATGGGGAATTGCTTGAAAATTTTTTTCAAATGCTTCTAATTGATGAAGTTCAAATCTACATTTTCTTCTATTTGCCATTTTTCTCCTATTCTAATTTTATAACTTAGTAAATGCAATCCTTTATTTTGCAAAAAATAAATAAAAATGTTTTTTGAAATCAAAATGCTACACCTTTAATAAATCGCCAATAATATTTTGCTTTTTTCAACTATTGCAAAGCCAAATTTATTTAGCAATTGTCGTTAACTTTATTTAATTCTCCAATATATTTTCCGGGAAATTGTTTATTTTATTTTGCGCACCACTGTTATCAAATTTTTCGTTTTAATTAACTTTCTAATTATTTCGTTTTAAATTACACCACCAAATTTTATAATTTAGAATTTTGTTCATCAATCCCAAATTTTTCGCCTTAAAATTTTACTAGCAAATTCTCTTGAATTTGTCTTTATGTGCCACCGTAATCAAATTCGCAATTTTGTTTTTGACTACTATTTCTTTATTGAATTTAACAATACCACTCTGCTATTTATTTGCTCACCACTATAATTTGCTGCCAATAAATTCGTTTATTTCGCGCAAATCCACCATAAAACATAATAACCAAATATATTTGTCAAAATTTTAAATTCCCACTCACCTTTATTTCCCCGCTTTTTTTTTCTTATCGGGAACCCTTACTTTTTATTTTCAACCACCGGCTGCTTGCACTTGTTGTTGTTTGTGTGTATGTGTTTTGTTCAATGTGGAACTTTATTAACTTTATTTTTACTTATTTTTATGTTATTATTTTAATTGTGTTTGATAAATGTATATAGCAAAATTTTTTATTATTAGTTTTTATTTTCACTGTCTTTATTTACCAAATTTTCCTTTATGATTTTGTTACTTTCCAATTTTTTTGTTTGTACGTATATGTGTATGATTGCTTAGATTTTTTCAAATTTTTGTGTTTTACTATTTTCACTTTTTTTTTCTTTGTCTTATGTATATAATTTTGGGTTTTTATTTCTTTTCACTGTTTCTTTTTAATTATTATTTAATTTAACACGAATTTAATTTAATTTTTCACACCACTTTTCTGTGCCGGCAATTTTTTTACTTTGTACTTTTTCGTTAATTAAATATGTATACTGCAAACTTCCAGGAATTTAAACACCTGTTACATACATAAGTGTGAAGAGTTTGACTATTATCTATTACTGCTAGTGCGCATGCTTGAAAAATTGCAAAAATTTTTCGTTGAGTTTTTTAATAGTGATGGCACTTTGTGTCAGTGATGGTACTTTGTAAAACCGCTGGTACTTTAATTTACCTTAGTACGTTTATTTATTTATTGTTCTTAACAATTTTTATTATTGTTATTGTATTTTTATAAATGTTCTAATATTTTCCTCATATATAAAATACCCTAACCGCACAAAATATATATTCAACACTGTACATACCCAGTTTCGTTTTTTTTCTTGTGTTTTGCCCAACTACCTTCTTGTTGTTGTTGCTTCCTTTTGGAGTCGGTCTTCTTGGCTATGACTGGATGATCATGTAGAGCCTCTGTTGACTTCTCATATGCTGTTCTTGATGAACCAGTATGACTTAACTGGCTGTAATTTTAAATTACTCACGGGGAGCGGCGACTTCTTGAAGAAACTGATGACAGGCTATCCACCAGTTCAATCGCTTCCTAGCCTAATCTAGGAACGTTCGAAGCACCATATGTTGGACTGGGTACCTCCCTAGTCCAATTAGAGTTATTAAATAAATCACAAATTTTTATATAAACTTAAGATTTATTTATTACTTAATGCTTCTTGCATGGATCTTAAAAGACTAACTTATTCTAAAAAATATAAGGTAAAAATGTACAAAAGCAAACGGTAAATTTCCCAAGAATGTTTCGTTAAAAAAAAGAAAGAGAATATAAAACTTATAATTATCTAAATAAACGGTAAATGAATAAAAACAATAACACATTGACTTCTTGTTTGATTTAACAAAATATAACAAATTCAAGGGATGGTACCCAAAAAAAAACAATTAAAAATTTTTGTTGAACACGGTTCAACAAGTTCCTTATAAGATGTTTTCATTAATTTCACAAAATTTTGTCATGAAATTTTGTATTTTTGCCACGGGTTTTAGCAAAAAGGCGCCACTGTGCGACGTCGAAAAATTGTATAGGCGAATCTTAATTTATCCAGAAGATCGCCAGTTTCAGCTTATAATTTGGATAAAAGAAGCAGCAAAACCTTTGACATACTATCAACTCAACACTGTTACATATGTCACAAGATCTGCTCCATATCTGGCAACCAATTGCCTACAGCAACTTTTCAGAGAAAATGCTGTGCGTTACCCTCTGGCCTCACAATTTCTCAAGGAGAATTACTACGTGGATGATAGCCTAGGTGGATCCGATAGCTTAATAACTGCAATATCAGCTTAAGGAGATTATGGAAATTAGCAGGGTCATTTTACGGCTACCACTTTTCAATCTAAATCCTGTCAATTCATCAAATCTTGAAAGAAAAAGGAAATTTCAAGATTGCTTTATAGCAACAACAGAGAAACCCAACTTTATTTACATCATCAATCACAAAAATTCATTCCACCAATTACAGCGGATTGTTGGATATATTTTACGCTTTATAACTCACACTAGGTGCAAAGGAGCTCGAGAGAATTCTAAAAAATTATTAACGACGACGGAATTAGAACAAGCGTTAATTCCTATCAGCGCACAAATACAGTCATCAGATTGCAAAGAAGAAATAAAACAACTAAAAAGATACCTTGAACTACGAGGAGTAAGTAATTTGAGTAATCTGTCACCCTTTTTGGGCAAAAAAGGACTTATTCGTGTCGGTGGCCGACTTGATGTGTAATCATTGGCGTTTGATACAAAACACCAGCTGCTCATTCCCTACAACAATCCCATCTTAAAATTACTGTTTGAAATGTTTCACAAAGACAACAAACACTGTGGAGCACAAACACTACTAGGATTGGTACGACAACGATATTGGCCAATTAAAGGAAATATTATTGCACGAGCCACAATTCATCGCTGCACAATTTGCAGTAGAGCTAAGCCATTGCTGTTCAAACAAGTAATGGGAATCTTGCCTGCAACACGAGTGACACCAGCTCGGCCATTTGTGAACGCTGGAGTAAATGATTGCGGTCCAATAACAGTGCACTACAAACTTCGTGGAAAAAGACCACACAAAGCGTATATTGCAGTTTTCTGCTGCTTCACTATAAAGGCAGGTCATTTGAAGCTGGTGAGTGATCTTACCACCGAAGCATTCATTGGAGCCCTTAAAAGATTCATTGGTCGGCGCGAACACTGGCAAAATTTATATTGCCATAACGCAACGAATTTTGTCGGAGAAGAAAATAAATTACCTAAATTATCAACAGTAATTCACTCTTTCACCGCTTAGGAGGCAATTACAAATGTGTGCAACAACAAGGGGATACAATTTAATTTCATACCGCCAAGAGCACCACATATTTGTGGTCTATGGGAAGCAGCTGTGAAATCCGCTAAAACCCTGATCATTAGAAGCATTGGAAATACATCCCTAACCTATGAAAAACTTGAAACATTAGTTGTGGAAATTGAGGCAATACTTAATTTCAGACCAATTTCACCAATGTCAAATAATCCAAATGATATCACTGCACTTACTCCAGGACATTTTTTAATTGGTGAACCGCTCACAGCTCAAATTGACGCACACAATGAACTCCAGTACCGAAACAAATGGAAGGAAAGATCAAAAAATCTCAAGCCAGGAGATATCGTCATTCTCAAAGAGGGCAACGTTCCCGTCATGAAATGACCCTTAGGACGTGTAATAAAAACCTTCAAGGGAAATGACGATATTGTGAGAGTTGCAGATATTCAAATATCTTCAGGAATACTGAAACGAGCAGTCCGATATTTGGCACCACTTCCCACACTCAAAGAGGAAGATGAAAATTCTCAACAATCAATGCAGCAGGCTATGCCATCGATAGAACATTCTAAATCTAATTCATCTACAACGCCATCTGACGAAACAGTGAAGCTTAAAAAACGAAAGACTGCAGCACTTCCTAGTATGCCGATACTACTAATAACTCTATTAGCTTTACCACATATATGTGCACAAAAGGTTAAAGTACAGAAATTCGATCCCACTTTTGGTCTACATTTTGAAGGAATTGGCAACACAATAAAGTCACGTTCTGAATGGAACATAATTACCTATTGTGAACTACAACCATATTGGCGTGAAATGACAGCCCTTACTAATGAAACGTCAGCAATGCAACATTTGTGCCATCTTATGCATCAAAAGGCAACATGTACAAATGTTCTACAAACTTTTGAATTTGGCTTAGCAAACCTGAATGAGGAAAATATTCTGCTAAAGGAAAGAGAGTCAAACGAGGCGCTATCAATATGATCGGTAACATCCCAAATTCACTTTTTGGCATTTTGGATTCAAATTACGCAAAAAAATGTCAGACGCAATTAAGACAGTTTAAGAAAGTGAAAACCACCCCACACAACTCTAAAAAAATCAAACATCAATAATTGATTCATCTCTTAATGTATTTAAACAAGAAGAAGGAAAACTTAGATGAGCAATTGATACAAATCATTTTAAGATTACATAAAAACGAAAAGAAACAATCTTAAACTAAATTATTATATCAGCAAGATTACATCGCATCCAATCATCAATAGTTTCAGCGTTAGCTGATTCACACAACAGAACGATCAGCTCAATGTTGTTATCTCCATCACAACTTGAATCCGAATTGGTAATTTTTTACATATCCATTCCCTTATGTGATCCAGATACTCAGAACTTCTTAAGCCACATCCAATTCCAACTCTAATTAACGATACAGTGGTAGCCATTAGACCATGCAGTGAATTTTTAGCGATAAATGCTCATAGAGATCAATATTATGTTTTATCTAAAAAACAATGGAAATCATGCACAACAATAAAAAAATGGGAATTTTTGTGCCCACATAAGCAGTCTAAATTAAACGCAGATGCTGACAAATGCTCTTGTGAAATTTCACTTCTTATCAATAATACTCACACCAATGGCCGCATTTCGCCTTTTATTGATAACACGTCGCTAATACAGTTAGAACACAATAACCAATGGATGTACACTATGCATTACCCTACTCGAATAACCGCCGTGTGTGGGCAAGAGCATTCACAATTAACCTTAAATGGCTCTGGAATATTCGAAATAAATCCAGAATGTACTTTAAAACATAAGTCCATCACTATCCAGGGACATCAAACCTATATCACTTCGCTTCAGGCATCTACAACAACCGTTAATATAAGCGACATTATTGTGCCAAATGAACAACCGTTAATATAAGCAACATCATTGTGCCAAATGAAGTGTAATTTGAAAGACCGCATCTTAAAACGTACGCTGATCAGATCAAAAATATCTCGGAAATACAAAGACAACTGCACCAACAAGTATATATTGATTTGCCATTAGAAATCAAGCACGTGACATATCATCTTACCACAGTTGCCTATGCCACTCTCCTCAAAATTGGGATGATTATCTTTAAAGGAATGCAACGTCAAAAGATAGAAGTCAATCAACAAACCCCAGGTGCAATGAACCAAAGTAAACTAATTAATAAAACAACAATAGTACATTTATGCTAGGTCAGCAATATGGAATGTATATTTTGTTAAGCTTCGTACAGACGATGCAAACAATTTGCAGCAAGTTGAGAATAACTTGCAGCGAATGTTTGCACAACTGTTCAGACCAATGCAAATATTACATGAAAATTTCTTGCTTCAATTAGTTTTCGATTTGCATAAAAACTTTTGCATGATTGTTGCGTGCAATATATTGTTATGGAGTTCACATTTGTTTTCAGTTTCTTTGTGCAAGACAAACAATAAAGACGTGTTTAAATTATGTCGACTCAAAAATCAATCAATTGATGTATTAGCACTTGTAATTAAACGGAAAGAACAAAGAAGTTTTGAGTCGGTAAAAAAAACGAAAGTACTGGGTGAGAGAGTGGATTTCGAAAAGAAATGAAAAAGGTGTTCATGCTAACCTTTTAAAAGGACTAGAAAATGAGGATGAAGCAAGCTATTTCAATTTTTTCCGGATGTCCGTCAATGATTTTAACTTTTTATTAGGAAAAGTTAAATATTTTATAACTAAACAAGTAAGAGCGCCATATTCGGCCGTGCCGAATCTTATATACTCTTCACAACCTGTAGTCATGCAATAAAAATTGTTTGTATCACCATTCATCTCATATGAAATACGTACATACATATAAAAAACATACATATATAAAAACATCCCATTGTAAAATTATAAGTTTACATATGTATGTTAAAAAAAAAGATTAAAAAAAAAAAATAATTAAAATATATATAATAAATTTAAAACAAACAAAAAATAAGAAAAAATAATAAAAATATAAATAATATATTAAATAAAAAAAAATAAATAAATAAAAAATTAAAAAAAAAAATATAAAAAAAAATTTTTTTGGCTCAGCTGGGATTCGATGCCACGTTTTCTCTAACCAGTATACACGTTTGTATGTATGTATGTTGTTGTTGTAATGTTGTTTCTGTGAAAAAAAAATCGAGGTGGTCGTGGGTTTTTGCTCCTATCTCAGTTGTTTATATACCGATGTTTCTGATTTTCAATACCGATCTACTCCCGAATATTTCTGATATTTTAATACCTCACTCGGGTCCAAGCGATGTTGGGGGGCTTAAAAAAGTTGATTTCAACATACACACGGACAGACTGACAGACCTTAATCGACTTCCCTATTCATAAGCTTTCAGAAAATATATACCTTATGGGGTCGGAAATGAAAATTGTAGAAATTTCACACGGAATGACAAACCTATATATACCCTTTTTCACTGTGTGAATGGTATAACAAACAAAAAATTGAAATAAGAATAAACAAACAATAAAGACGTGTTTAAATTATGTCGACTCAAAAATCAATCAATTGATGTATTAGCACTTGTAATTAAACGGAAAGAACAAAGAAGTTTTGAGTCGGTAAAAAAAACGAAAGTACTGGGTGAGAGAGTGGATTTCGAAAAGAAATGAAAAAGGTGTTCATGCTAACCTTTTAAAAGGACTAGAAAATGAGGATGAAGCAAGCTATTTCAATTTTTTCCGGATGTCCGTCAATGATTTTAACTTTTTATTAGGAAAAGTTAAATATTTTATAACTAAACAAGTAAGAGCGCCATATTCGGCCGTGCCGAATCTTATATACTCTTCACAACCTGTAGTCATGCAATAAAAATTGTTTGTATCACCATTCATCTCATATGAAATACGTACATACATATAAAAAACATACATATATAAAAACATCCCATTGTAAAATTATAAGTTTACATATGTATGTTAAAAAAAAAGATAAAAAAAAAAAAATAATTAAAATATATATAATAAATTTAAAACAAACAAAAAATAAGAAAAAATAATAAAAATATAAATAATATATTAAATAAAAAAAAATAAATAAATAAAAAATTAAAAAAAAAAATATAAAAAAAAATTTTTTTGGCTCAGCTGGGATTCGATGCCACGTTTTCTCTAACCAGTATACACGTTTGTATGTATGTATGTTGTTGTTGTAATGTTGTTTCTGTGAAAAAAAAATCGAGGTGGTCGTGGGTTTTTGCTCCTATCTCAGTTGTTTATATACCGATGTTTCTGATTTTCAATACCGATCTACTCCCGAATATTTCTGATATTTTAATACCTCACTCGGGTCCAAGCGATGTTGGGGGGCTTAAAAAAGTTGATTTCAACATACACACGGACAGACTGACAGACCTTAATCGACTTCCCTATTCATAAGCTTTCAGAAAATATATACCTTATGGGGTCGGAAATGAAAATTGTAGAAATTTCACACGGAATGACAAACCTATATATACCCTTTTTCACTGTGTGAAGGGTATAAAAAGAACTGTAATGCGCCCTACGATTCCACCAAATGAGCGATTAGCCCTCCCATTACGTTTTTTAACTACTGGTATGTATATAAAATAAAAAACATTTTGATAAACTTTTCCAGTTTATTCTTATTTCAATTTTTTGTTTGTTATACCATTCACACAGTGAAAAAGGGTATATATATGTAGGTTTGTCATTCCGTGTGAAATTTCTACAATCTTCATTTCCGACCCCATAAAGTAGATATTTTCTGAAAGCTTATGAATAGGGAAGTCGATTAAGGTCTGTCAGTCTGTCCGTGTGTATGTTGAAATCAACTTTTTTAAGCCCCCCGACATCGCTTGGACCCGAGTGAGGTATTAAAATATCAGAAATATTCGGGAGTAGATCGGTATTGAAAATCAGAAACATCGGTATATAAACAACTGAGATAGGAGCAAAAACCCACGACCACCTCGATTTTTTTTTCACAAAAACAACATTACAACAACAACATAAATACATACAAACGTGTATACTGGTTAGAGAAAACGTTGCATCGAATCCCAGCTGAGCCAAAAAAATTTTTTTTTATTATTTTTATATTATTTTTTTAATTTTTTTTTTTTTATTTTTTTTTTTATTTAATATATTATTTATATTTTTATTATTTTTTTTTTAATTTTTTTTTCTATTTTTTTTTTTGTTTTATATTTATTATATATATTTTAGTTTTTTTTTTAATTTTTTTTTTTATATTTATTTTTTTATTTATTTTTTTATTTTTTTTTTAACATACAGACGTAAATTTATAATTTTACAATGGGATGATTTTATATATGTATGTTTTTATATGTATGTGTTCTTGTTTGCAGCAATAACACAACTGCTTGCAAACAGCGCATGCAAACAAGCAATCAAAAGTTCGGAAAAGTACCGTATTCAGACGACGAGCAAAAAATATTGCGGCAAACAGATATTGCAAACTTTGTTTTTGTAGCAAAATGTTCTCCTGACTGTTCATACACGCAAATTTGTTTGCAGCAATCAACTTGCTGCAAATTGTTTGCATCGTCTGTACGAAGCTTAATACTTAATTTAAGATATTTTAATGCAATACTAATTGAATTTTTATTTTTGTTGAACTTTTTGTTTTAAACCTACCTAACTGGTGGCTAGAACAGGACAAAAATAGTGATATAATTGAAAGATAATAACAAATATAAGTAAAAGGGTTGCTGTTTGGTTAAAAATTTCAATCTAACTCATTGTGGTAAAATATATGAAAAAGGAAAAAAACTAAAAATTAGTTACCGAATTCAAATAACTTAAGTCCCGTGAGTTAAATAGATGATATTTACAACCAACATGTAACCACCGATCAGAGAGTGCTGATGATGAAATCGTAGCTGGTTTCGAAAATGCATTCCACTCGGCTAGTGTCGGTAAAAATATAACTTTTCAGAATTATTCTTTCATTTATCACAATTAAAAAATTCTTCGTAAAAATAAAGAATATTAAATATATGAACTCAAGCCTGATTAAAAATTTAAATATTAGTTTAATGCAATACTGCAATAAATTAGTATATAAGCAATCAAATTATATTAATAAAATGAGAAATATAATGAACCTATTAAACTGTTAAAGTGCTTGTGTTACAGAATATAATTTGTCCTGGTATTACTGCCTTGACAAAAGAACAAAATAGTTGCTTGGCACCTAAGCCTTGCGATTACACAAATTTTCACTGATCAACAAACCAGTTGATCTAAACAGGGGATTATTTTTTTTGTCAGCATGGAGGGAGGGTTAAGAACAAGTGTAACAATTTTTATCCAAGCTACACAACTCTCAGGAATAGCTAGATCTCCTCATACTATGGCACTATAAGATCGTTTTTATACCCTTCACATAGTGAAAAAGGGTATATATAAGTTTGTCATTCCGTGTTAAATTTCTACAATTTTGATTTCCGACCCCATAAAGTATATATTTTCTGAAAGCTTATGAATAGGGGAGTCGATTAAGCCCTGTCAGTCTGTCCCTGTGTATGTTGAAATCAACTTTTTGAAGCCCCCCGACATCGCTTGGACTCGGGTGAGGTATTAAAATATCAGAAATATTCGGGAGTAGATCGGTATTGAAAATCAGAAACATCGGTACATAAACAACTGAGATATGAGCAAAAACCCACGACCACCTTGATTTTTTTTTCACAAAAATAACATTACAACAACAACATACAAACGTGTATACTGGTTAGAGAAAACGTGGCATCGAATCCCAGCTGAGCCAAAAAAAATTTTTTTATATATATTTTTTTTTTTAATTTTTTTTTATTTTTTATTTAATATATTGTTACAGACTTATTTTTAAGTAGCTTAATTTACATTATAATTTATTTTAGTTGTAGTAGTTTAAGTTACTGTAGTTTTAGTTGTATTAGTTTATTTCGTTGTTTTTTCGAACATGATGTTTGTCGTTATGTGTAGCATACTTTTAGGCACTTCTATTATTCGTACCTATTACTTAACGTCTAAATTTAAATTTAACGGTTTTCGAATGTACTAGAATGTACATACGAGAACTTTGTCGAATGTTACCGAATGTTACTATAAATAGCCGAACAACACAGCTAACGTAATCAGTATTACAATAGAGCTTGTAAAGTGCGTATCAAAGTGAGTTTGATAATAAAAGTGTATAACTATAAGTGTAATAAGTAAAGTGATATAAAACAATATCTAAGTGTGTTTAAGTAAATAAAGTGCTCTTAATTTTATAACGAATTTCAAGTGTTTTTAATTGCAATAAAAGAACTCAAATGGTTTATTGAAAGGAAATAATCCAACGTTTATAAAAGGTATAAACGTAACAACTGGTGTCAGAAGTGGGATTGCATTATAATAAAAGACATGAAATTTGAGGAGCTTAAAGTTGAACAACTCAAGAAAGAATTGAGTAAGCTGGCATTGTTGACAACAGGTAATAAAGTGGAATTGCAAAAGAGACTTCTAGATGAATTTAAGCGGCGTAATATTGACATTGATGGTTACGAGTTTGACGAAAAAGAAGAAATGGAAGTATCCACTCGAGCAACCACAAACAACATGGATTTAAGTACGATGCTTGCTGCTATGATGGAAAAGATGGAAATTAAATTCCAGGAAGCTCAAGAAAATTCTAGAGCTAATAATGAGAAATTATTAGCCGATGTTCAAGAAAATTCTAGAGCTAATAATAAAAAATTATTAGCCGAAGTTCAAGAAAATTCTAGAGCTAATAATGAAAAATTATTAGCTGAAGTAAAAGAAGAAAGTAAAATAATGGAGTTGAAATTTCAAGAAACTTCTAGAGCTAATAATGAAAAATTATTAGCTGAAGTTAGAGAAGTTCAAGAAACAGCTAAAGCTACGAGCGAGAAAGTTCAAGAAATTTCTGAGGCTGTAAATAACAGAGTAGAGTGCATTGAAAAGCATGTCAGTAAAATAGATAAAAAAACTGGCTGATCTTGAAAATGACATCGGAGCACAGGCTAGAGATGTTGACGAAAAATTTAAAAATTTAGAAACAAAAATTAATGATATTCAATGTCACGAGGAACCAGTGCGGATAGTTCCAGAAATATCGAGTAGAATAAAAGCCCCTACTTTTGATGGTAGTGCACCATTTAATGTTTTTAAATATCAGTTTGAGACAGTTGCCAATAGAAATATGTGGAACAATGAAGAAAAGGCTTTAGAATTGATTTTGGCATTAAAAGGCAACGCAGCACAAGTTCTAGAAAGTATACCCATTGGCTGCAGAGAAAACTATGATGACATTATGGTTGCACTACAACGTAAGTATGGCGGCGAGCACAAACGAGATATATACCGAATGGAACTACGAGGCAGAACACAGAAAGCGAATGAGTCGTTACAAGATTTCGCAACGGAGATCGAGCGTTTGGTGCAGCTGACATATCCAGGTGAAAATCACCCATTTTTGGATCAGTTTAAAATTGAAACATTTGTAAATGGAATACGTGATCCAGAAATAAGGCACGCGGTGTTTGGCACACACAAATCAACGTTTGCAGAAACCGTATCATACGCTCTGACACAGGAGACCGCAAAATTACTCTCTAAGACGCAAATATGTAAGGTGAGAAATCTCTAAATTACCGCAGAAAAAGACGAAGATATATTCACCGAAATTAAAAATGCAGTTATACAGGCGTTAGAGGAGAAACAAGGTAAAGCCAGAGCCAAATGCTATAATTGTGGTAAAACTGGACATTTTCAACGAAATTGCAAGCACCAAGGAAGCGGGCTAGATCTGTTTCGCCACCTGGAAACAGCAAACGGGCAAACACGAAATCATCAAATGAGTCACCGTTAAACTAAAACGAGCTAGCACTACGGGGCAAGAGCTAGCTCCCATAACCGAGGGCCCCACAATCTCCATATCAGTTATGCAGCAGAAAAATAGCAACCTTACTGCTTGTGGGTATATCAATGGTCGAAGGTATATTTTTACTATAGACACAGGAGCATCGCAGTCTATTATCAGGCCCGATTTAGTTAAGAAAACAATCGAACCGTTATGTGGCGTAAGTCTTCGAACAGCTACTGGGGAGCCTGCCACTGTCTATGGTAAAATAAACGTAAAAGTAACTATTGCCAACATAAGTGTCAATCATGTATTCATCGTTGCCGACATTGTGGACGAAGTAATCATCGGTGCAGATTTTATGATTAGTCATGGCATTAGTCTGCACATGGGGCAGAAGGTAATGATTTGGAGGAATGTTGAAATACCCCTTGATGTTGGTTATGAAAATAAGGTGCATGTAAGGAAACTAGTTGCTACAGAATATGAGAAAATACCACCACAGTCAGAAAGTGTAGTATGGGCGCGTATAGAGGGAGATTGTGTGGACAACCGGTTGTGGGTGGTAGAACAAACAGATATTAAAAGTGACTTAATAACAGCAAAAGCCCTTGCAAAACCACAAATGATGGAAGAGTCCCTGTAAGAGTGCTCCACCTGTGAAAAAGTCGTCAAGCGAAAGTCCGAATTAGGTCAATGTACTAAAGCTGAGGCAATAATTAATTGCGAAATGAAATCGGGTCCTGTCAGTATGTCAAACAAAGAGCAGGAGATGCTAGCAGAATACGTAGAGAAGTGGGATAAAGGATTATCGCCGTCTGATAGGAATAAAGCAAAACAGCTACTCAGAAAACATGCATCCATCTTCGCTCTGAAAGGTCAACATCAAGGTAGAACATCACTTGTGAAACATCAGATAAATACCGGCGATGCAAGGCCTATAAAACAAGCTCCTAAAAGTATTCCTCAAGCGAAACGTAATGAAGTCAAAGAGCTTGTCAACGAAATGGAGCAGAATAGAGTAATAGAACCTTCTTCAAGTCCTTGGAGCTCACCGGTAGTTTTGGTTAAAAAGAAAGATGGCAGCACAAGATTTTGCGTCGATTATAGAAAACTGAATGACGTCACTAAGAAGGACAGTTATCCACTACCAAGGATAGATGACACTCTGGACACGCTAGCAGGAACAAAATGGTTCTCTACATAAGACCTGCAAAGTGGTTATTGACAAGTAGAAATATCTGATAGAGATAAGGAGAAAACAGCTTTTAGTGAGTTCGAGCGATTAATGGAACGCGTATTAAGGGGACTTCATTGGAAGACATGCCTGGTGTATCTTGATGACATAATTGTCATGGGTAAAAGTTTTGACGATCACCTGAAAAATCTAGAAGAAGTTCTTAAACGAATATCAGTGGCTGGACTTAAATTAAGTGCAAAGAAATGTGCATTGTTCCAAAAAGAGGTTAAATACTTGGGACATCGAGTTACAGAGGATAGTATATCAACTGACGAAGATAAAGTCCAAGCTGTGAAGGACTGGCCTCGCCCGAAAAATCTTCATGAGTTACGTAGTTTTCTAGGCCTCTGTACCTACTACAGGAGATTTGTGCCGAATTTTGCTAGTGTCGCTGCCAGTCTACATGAGCTCACCAAGAAGTCACGACCATTTCTGTGGGCTGAAGCACAAGAACGAGCATTTCAGAAGCTCGAGGAGTTGTTATGCGTAGCACCAGTTTTGGCATATCCTATCGCTGGAGAGAAATTTATATTGGATAGCGATGCGAGTGGCTACGGGATAGGTGGTGTTCTTTCACAAGTTGTAAACGGAACAGAAAGGGTCATAGGCTTCTACAGTCAGACACTCTCGAAGCCTGAAAGAAATTATTGTGTAACACGACGAGAGCTTCTGGCAGTTGTGGAGTGTGTAAAACATTACCACAAATATCTGTACGGACAACACTTCGAACTAAGAACCGATCACTCTGCACTCAGATGGTTGCTACAATTTAAACAATCGGAAGGACAGCTAGCCCGTTGGATTGAACGTCTCCAGAGCTACGATTTCAGCATTGAGCACAGAAAGGGCACTAAATATGGAAATGCAGATGCACTCTGCCGAAGACCGTGCAGATTGGAGTGCAAACATTGTGCAAAAGCTGAAGGAAAAGAATGTGTCGTTGACGTTCGACTAACACATATAGAGACAAGTGACGACTGGTCAGCGGCTTAAAGAGACGATCCCATACTGGCAAAAATTATGTCAGCAAAGGAGGAAGACAAAAGGCCAACCCGTAACCAAATATCAGCGGAAAGTCCACTGATGAAATCATACTGGGCGCTTTGGAATAGTCTGCAGGTTATTAACGGGTGCCTTTATCGCAAATGGGAAAGTACTGATGGTAAATCGACAACAAATCTGATTGTGGTGCCATCCTCTAAAGTCAAAGAGGTATTGAAGGAGTTTCATAATGGTTCAAGTGGTGGTCATCTTGGTGTAACAAAAACCATAGAAAAGATAAAGCAACGTTTCTATTGGGTTGGGTGCCAACAATCTGTAGCTGATTGGATAGCAAATTGCGCACAATGTATCGCAGCCAAGGGCCCAGTAAGACGGAGTCGAGGAGCGCTGCAGCAGTACAATTCAGGTGCTCCCTTTGAGCGAATAGCGATGGATATTGCAGGCCCTTTTCCTGTCAGTGAGGCTGGAAACCGTTACGTTCTAGTTGTAATCGACTATTTTAGCAAATGGCCAGAGGTATACGCAATGCCACACCAAGAAGCTAAAACTGTCGTAAACGCATTTTTGAACAACTGGGTGTGCCGCTATGGAGTTCCGCTTGAGCTACATTCTGATCAGGGAAGAAATTTTGAATCTGCGATATTCCAGGAAATGTGCGAACTATACGGTATCCGAAAAACGAGGACTACGCCACTGCATCCACAATCTGACGGCATGGTCGAGAGATTCAACCGCACGTTGGAGGAACACTTGAGAAAAGTGGTCAGTGCACACCAAAGGGACTGGTATGAGCACATACCAAAATTTCTATTGGCATACAGGTCAGCCGTTCATGACTCTACCTCCCGCACACCTGCAAAAATTATGTTTGGAACCGAGCTGAAACTGCCAGGTGATCTAGAATTCGGTATTAATCCCTCGACTTTAGATGAGCACGAAGAAGACTCTTCAAGGGGACAAAAAGATTTAGACGCAGTTCATGAATTCGTTCGTGGCCGAATAAAAATGACCAGCGACAAGAGGAAGGCCAGATATGACAGAGCAGCAAATTCTGAAGGCTTTAATGAGGGTCAGCTAGTTCTACTATATAACCCACATCGGTAAAAAGGACTGTCTCCTAAACTGCAAACTCATTGGGATGGGCCGTATAAGGTGATAAAAAGAATAAATGATGTCGTGTATAGAATACAGAAGTACAATAGCCCAAGATCAAAGATGAAAGTGGTTCATCTCGAGCGCCTCGCTAAGTACGGAAAAAGTGAATTTGTGCCTATTCGGGACGAACAGGCTTAAGCGGGCGGTAGTGTTACAGACTTATTTTTAAGTAGCTTAATTTACATTATAATTTATTTTAGTTGTAGTAGTTTAAGTTACTGTAGTTTTATTTGTATTAGTTTATTTCGTTGGTTTTTCGAACATGATGTTTGTCGTTATGTGTAGCATACTTTTAGGCACTTCTATTATTCGTACCTATTACTTAACGTCTTAATTTAAATTTAACGGTTTTCGAATGTACTAGAATGTACATACGAGAGCTTTGTCGAATGTTACCGAACACCACTATGTTACTATAAATAGCCGAACAACACAGCTAACGTAATCAGTATTACAATAGAGCTTGTAAAGTGCGTATCAAAGTGAGTTTGATAATAAAAGTGTATAACTATAAGTGTAATAAGTAAAGTGATATAAGTACAATATTTGAGTGTATTTAAATAAATAAAGTGCTCTTAATTTTATAACGAATTTAAAGTGTTTTTAATTGCAATAAAAGAACTCAAGAGTTTTATTTAAAGAAAATAATCCAACGTTTATAAAAGGCATAAACGTAACAATATTATTTATATATTTATTATAATTTTTTTTTATTTTCTTTTTTTTTTAATATTTTTTTTGTTTTATATTTATTATATATATTTGAATTATTTAAAAAAAATTTTTTTTTTTAATTTTGTTTTTAAATTTTTTTTTTAACATACATACGTAAATATATAATTTTACAATGGGATGTTTTTATATATGTATATTTTTTATATGTATGTACGTATGTCATATGGAATGGTGATACAAACTACTGTTATTGCATGACTACACGTTGTGAAGGGTATATAAGATTCGGCACGGCCGAATATAGCGCTCTTACTTGTTTTTTTCTTTTAAAGTTTTTTCTTGTAATTAATCAAAGTCTCCCGTAAAAAATTCACAAATTTATTAATTAATTCGATTGTGCAACCATTTTTTTTAACCCACCCATACGACGAGCACAGCCGACGTTATAGGTAACTTCGTTCCCAAACAAATACAACAATACAAGGAATCGTTACAGTTTGAAAACATTCATTATGCCTAAAAAATCAATTAACCAATAAACGGGCAAGAACGGGTACATCATTTTGGACGTTTCACAACAACAAATAACCAAATTAATAAACAACACCATATTTGGACCGAATCCGATCGAATCCCAAAATCAGCACTTCACCAAATAATAGTATATAACACTTCAAATCTGCTATCACCAATGTTAACTTCTATAACGTATTTCTCTTATACTAGATGATCACAGATCACAAACATATTTTTTTTTGTTAATACATACCTTCTACTTTAAATAAAAACCTTAGTTTATAAAATTATCAATCAAATGATTTATTATTGCCACTCAGTGCACTTGCTGCAACTTATGTTATATTTGACAGCTAACAGCTGTCCGAAAATTGAAAGCCAAACAAATGTAAAAATTTAAATTTACTTAGTGGAGTATCGGTTATCGATACTATGTAAAACATTAATCGATTTCAAAGTTTTAAAATTTGACTTAAATGCCTTCAGATCAATGATTTCAACCACTGTGCAGCGCACGATATTATAAAAAATATAGAAATATGTAAAAATTATAAAACAAAAATTATCAATAAAACTCCGCTGCGATTTTCGGAAATATTACCAAATCATTCTTAACAAATCGGTGTGTGCTAAAACGGTTAAAAATATACTACAACAGCACGGAGGGGTTACTTTGTACTTCGATTCAAAAGAAAATCTTTAATCAGGAATAATTAAACCCTTCACACAGTGAAAAAGGGTATATATAGGTTTGTCATTCCGTGTGAAATTTCTACAATTTTCATTTCCGACCCCATAAAGTATATATGAATAGGGGAGTCGATTAAGCTCTGGCAGTCTGTCCGTGTGTATGTTGAAATAAACTTTTTGCAGCCCCCCGAAATCGCCTGAACCCGGCATTAAAATATAAGATATATTTGGAAGTAGATCGTTATTTAAAATTAGAAAATCGGTACATAAACAACTGATATATCAGCAAAAAACCACGGCCACCTCGTTTTTTTTAACACAACAACAACATACATACAAACGTGGTATACTAGTTAAAGTAAACGTGGCATCGAATCCTAGCTGAGCCAAATTTTTTTTTTTATTTATTTAAATACTAGACAAACCCGGCGCGCGTTGCTACGCTCCTTAATGAATCGAAATGCATTCTGAATTTTAATTGAATATCAAGTGCAAAAACCTAAAAATTATAATTTTTTGTATGGGCGTGGCATTGCCCACTTTTCTAATTACGAAATTGTAAAGTCATAACAGCTCAATATGTGTGCAAAGTTTCAGAAGAATCAGACCAGTGCAAGTACCTCAAAATTATAATTGCTTTTATGGGCGTGGCCCTGCCCACTTTTCTAATCACAAAATTGTAAAGTCATAACAGCTCAATATGTGTGCAAAGTTTCAGAATAATCGGTCCAGTGCAAGTACCTCAAAATGGTACCTTTTTTTATGGGCGTGGCCCTGCCCACTTTTCTAATCACGAAATTGTAAAGTTATAACAGCTCGATATGTGTGCAAAGTTTCAGAAAAATCGGTCTGGTGCCAGTACCTCAAAATTATAACCTTTTTTTATGGGCGTGGCCCTGCCCACTTTTCTAATCACGAAACTATATGGTTGTGACAGCTTAGTATGTGTGCAAAGTTTCATAAAAATCGGTATAGTGCAAGTACCTCAAAATTAAAACTTTTTTAGGGGCGTGGCCCCGCCCACTTTTCTTATCACGAAATTATTTAGTTATGACAGCTCGATATGTGTGCAAAGTTTCAGAAAAATCGGTCAAGTGCAAGTAGCTAAAAATGATAACTAATTTTTATGGGCGTGGCCTCGCCCACTTTTTCTACCCATAAACACCCCCTGGTATGTGTACAACAACTTACCAAAGTTTGAGCCCGATCGGTTTTACAGTTTCGGAGTCTATAGCTAACACACACACACAGAGTTACACTTTTATATATATAGATATACAATAATATATACAATCAAAAGTTTTGGGTTCTCTGCTAGAATCTCGAGTTTGTATCATGCAATTCGGATAAGTAGTTTCGAAGTAACATATTTACAACTATTTTTTTAAGAATAACTACTGTGCAGCGATAGAGTTTTATGAAATAAACCCTGTGTCGGCCCAAAAAATAAATTATTACGTTAAAAATTTACCATAAATAAATTTAAAATCAGTAAGAGTTCTAGAATACTGTAAAATTTTTAACAAATTGCATATTTCGGACAAAAAATAATGGGTGGTATTATTGGTCCGTATGGAAAGACAAATGATCGATTTATATAAAAATTCATTTCTGTGGTACAAACTTTTTACTAAGTAGATTGAAAAACCTTGTTTTGAGCCAGCTTTTAGTCAAAGTAAACATTTTGAAAGTAAAAACAATATTTTAGTAGAAAAAATATATACCGCAACAAATAATTTTAAATTCTACTTCCGTACAGAAAATACTTTACGCAATCGCGGTACGGAATAAATAAAAAGGCACAATGTCTAAATTTTACATAGCACCTGTATGCAGATGAGTGCAAGTAACTTACATGACCCAAACGGAAGTACGTATGTTTGTCGTAAACCGAACACTGAAAAAATACTAGCGCGACGGTAAAATATGGAAGAGCCTTGGGACTGCATGTCAAGTACTGATGTTGGAAATTTTTTTATTTAGAAATTTTAAAGCAGAACGTTAAGTAGACCGAAAGAAAATCAGGGACTTAAGATAAATAAGCTTTCTACCAAGATAATTACCCTAATCATACCTTTACGGTTGCAAAGTTCTGGCTGATTCACCACTGCCTGTTAAGTGCTTCCCCACAATTCTCCGACTTAAATGTTATATATCATTTGTGGGATGAAATATGTCGTAAAGTGTATAAAAACACCTATAATAACTTGAACGTATTAAAAGAAGCTTTACTAAGTGAATGAATTTAGAAAATATTTCCCGTTTTATTTTATTTTTTATCATTCATGCACTTAAATTTATTTCGTGTTACTTTTATATATACTTATATAATGTCCAAAATAAATTTTTCTTTTTCATTTATTTCATGCAGCATTCATATTTTTTAAAATAAACTTTTCTCTTTCATTTCATGCAACCTTTTTTTATATATATTTTTAAAATAAATTTTTCTTTTTCATTTATTTCATGCAACTTTTGTATATAAGATTTTCTTTTTCGTCAATATTCATATTTTTCAAAACAAACTTTTCTCTTTCATTCCTATTAATACCTACGAAGGTACGGTTTACTCCACTCTCGCTTTGATAACCTTCTGTGGTCGATATTTTCCAAGCCACCAGGAATATCAGATTAGCAAGGGAAGGTTTTTCCTTTTTTAATAGTGCTTTTGGAGGTTCCATAGGAATCGCAGAAACAATTTTGTTGTATATTTTCTATTTTTGTTTTATTTATTGAAATCCTGTAGAGGTCCGTAGATATCGCAGGATAATAATTATTAAATTATTTGTATATATAGAGGGATCCTTAGATATCGCAGAAAGAAAGTTGACGTGTGTATTAAGTTATTAGTGGGCATATCTGAAGTATAAATTATATACATGAGAGGACCAAGTATATTGCCTTCCTGCTGCGATTTTTCTTGAGTCTGAGATATAGTCTTTATACTTTACTACAAATGAACGATCCAATAAATAATTTCGCAGTAGTTTATGGGTATTTTAGGGTAACAAAGAACCTATTTTATGTAGAAGCCCATCATGCCAGACCTTGTCAAAGGCTTGAGAAATGTCTATGAAGAGTGATGAGCAAAAGTGTTTGAACTCAAAAGCCTGTCTGATAAGATTAACTATACGATTAACTTGTTCTATTGTGCCATGATCTTTTCGGAATCCAAATTAATGAACGGGAATGATGTGGTGGTCGTTTAAATATGGGGTCAACGCATTTAAAAATATTTTCTCAAAGAGCTTTAATAAAATTGAGAGTAAGCTTATCGGGCGATAAGATGACACTTGGCTAGCGTCTTTACCTGGCTTAGGTATCATAGTAATTTCTGATATTTTCCATGATTTAGGGTAGAAACCGGTTCTTAAGATGGAATTGAATAAGAATAAAATCAGCTTAAGGGCAGATGTTGGTAGTTCACGTATCATTTTTCCTGAAATTTTGTCTATGCCAGGGGATTTATGTATTTGTTTTCAGTTTTTTGACGGCTGAAGTTAGAGACGAGAAACTAATTTTCATTGGGGAAACAACACGAGTTGTGCATGAGCTGGAAATATTAGGCGTAAATACTTTTTCGAGATGATCAGCAAAAACTTCAGCTTTGTCTTTATGGGACCTAGCCCAGTTACCATCGCTAAGCCGAATTGCAGATTCGCATCTAATTAGGTTTTTCAGTCTTTTGGTGGCCTTCCAAAGACTATAATCCGTGAATTCTGTTTCGTCTAAACCTTCTAAACATGCTTTTAGAGCTGATTGTTTGTTCTCCAAAAGAGCACTATGAAGGGTTCTTTGACAGTGATTGAGTTGTATTTTCAAGGTTGGCGAGCGGTGTAGTTGCCATTGTCTTCTTAGATTTCTCTTTTTCTTTACAAGGTTTTGAATGGTTGTTGAAAATTTATTCTTAATGCCGTTATAGCATTTAAAAGGTGTAGCTACTTTAGCTCCAGTTAATAACGTTTCCGAGAATACGTTTATAGCATCTTGTATTTCATTTTCGGATTTCAGTGAAATATTTTGAGGGACGTGAGAGCTTACATACTTTCTATATTTTAGCCAGTTAGTATGTCTATTAGGAAAACAAAAAGGTTTTTCTATGTTTTGCCAGCAGCGCATTAGTATAATTGTTGGAGAGTGTTCAGAGGACAGGTCGAATAAAAGGACTGCAGTCAGTTGATCGCGTTTGATATTTTTTATGACTGCAAAATCAATTAAATCAGGAGTCTTTTGTAGGTCTGTAGGCCATAAGTGGGCTGTCCACCAGACATAACGTCAAGTTTAAGGGATGAGATAGCTTTTAATAGCTATCTCCCCTTCGGAGTAATGAGTCTCGAGCCCCAGAATGTGTGTTTAGCGTTGTAATCTCCTGCCGCTATAAATTTGTTGCCTAGCGTTTTGTAAAACGTAATGAATTGGTCATCTGTTATTTTGTGTCTCAGGGGACAGTATACAAAAGATATAGTTAAGTTTAGGTTCAAAAGGCGTATTGATGAGGCTTGAATGTGTTCGGTTTTATATTCCGGCAATGTGGAATGGGTAATTAGATTCATAATAATTATAGCTGCACCACCACATGATTTACCACTTGGATGTTTTGAGTCGTATGTAGAGTAACCTTTAATTCGAAAACAGTTTTTTAATGTAAAGTGAGTTTCAGAAACTAGCAGTATGCCAATAGACTGAGACTTAAGAAAACTTTCTACTTCTAACTTGTGTTGGCTTAAGCCGTTTGAATTCCAGTAACATATTCTTAACTGGTTTATTGTTTATAGGCGAATGCTTGAAGTAGCATGCCCTTGTTTCTTAACAGTTGCTGCATCATGCCTTGCGTGTTTGATACAAAGCTGTTCATAGTTTGTATTAGAAGCTCTATAAAACTTTCTAAGTGCGATTTTTCTGACGATTCTTTAGGAGTTTGAGATTCCGGGATTTTGTGACCGACCGATCGTACAAAAAGAATACTTCATGGTTGAGCAGCTTGAGCATACGATGTGTTATTAGTATGAGTGGGGAGTGGGTTGACAGGGTAATTAGTGTAATGGTTATTGTTTTGATCAGAGGGCTTATTTTGTGTAGAGATACTATTATTGATGGATAAATATGGGAAGTCATTTGGCTGAAACCGCCGATAAGCGGGTTTATTAGGATCGTTTTGCTTAATCTGTATAAAGACTGAACATCCCCTTTAATTTGCGGTGTGGTTACCACCAGAGTTGCTACATTTTTTTAATTCCTGGATCATTTTTAGATTTCATACATTTAGAAGGTTCGTGAACATAACCACAAATTACACATACTGCTGGAAGCTTGCAGTAGCTTCTGGTATGGCCGAATTCCTGACAGTTTGAACATTGAGGTGGGTCTTTGCAGTAATTTACAGTAATTTTTCGATGGAGTAGATAGCGAAGGTTATAAATTGGATGGCGCACGTTCCCCTTTATTTTTCTAGATTCAAAGGCTATTTCAATTTTAAAGAGTAGTTGGGGTATTTTATCCTTATTATATATGTTGTGTACTGATTTTACCTTGTAGCCTTAATTTTCTATTGCATTTGCTATTTCACTTGTTGGAACGTTGCTTTCAATACCTTTTTTGACTACTGATAAACCTTTTGCACTTTTAAGCTGATGGGTGTAATAATTTTTATTTTCCGAATCGAGATAATTTACAATTTTGCGGAAGTTTGTTTCTGTAAATGTCTGGATTTTTATTTCAAGAACGTTTCCTCTACGCAGAGATTCTACAAAAAAATTGTCTTTTCCAACTGCTTTTGCTAGAGAATTTACGAGAAGATTAGAGCTTTGTTCACGTAAGAAAATTCCTGGGGGCTTGTGCTGTTTAACAATTTGATCTGCATCTTCTTCGACGTCGCTTGTAGCTAGCAAAGTAAAACGATTTTGGCTCATTGTTTGAGAAGTACCTATATTTTTTGTATGTTTCGGAGTGGGCTTAATTTTAGAGGAGTTTGGGCTACGCTTTCGCTTTAATATAGTAAAGTATCGATCAATCCCTTTTAAAGTTTTCTCGTTACCTTTTTTAGTATCTACTTTAGATGATTTAGGTATAGCACCCTTTGATGCAGCCATTACCGACTCATTTTTAACAACGTCAGTTGTTTGTGAATTTAGTGTAAGAGAATTTTTAAATCCTTCACTTCTTTGCTCTTTACTTACGAGAGTTTGTATAGTAGTACTCTGTGTATTAGTGGGAGTATTAGTAAAAAGAGAATTACCTTCTGATGTTATTGGTGTCGATAAAGAGTTTGACGATGTTGTTGTTGTTGTGCATGCTTGTGTGTGACTGTTGAACAAGTATTTATGCTTGTTGTTGTTGGAGTTTGGCACTGTATTTTCCATGCGAGTTCATTAAATGATACGGTACTTGCGATTTGCGCGGGTGTGCATTGTAATTTGTTTTTTTTCGTTTAATGTTGGTGGAGAATGCCCGATAGGTGTTTTTTTTGTTTTTTTTTTAATATATGTATGTATGTACGTACATACAGTAAGAGTCATAAGTCTACAAGCAGCAAATACACGAAATTTCGTTTAAAAATATTCTTAAAAGTAAAACATTTACTGCATTCGCCTGTATCTATTTTTGTGCAATAGTAAGCGCAGAATGTTGTCGCCAATTTTTTTTTTGTGTCTTTGCAAAAAACCAAAAATAATGGCTCTTTTGTTCTCGCACATAACGAAACAAACGCTCAAAAGTCTACAAGCAGTTATTATTGTTACAGCGTTTAAGTGTGTTACATGCAAATTTTCCAAATTTATCATTGAGTTTTTTTTATTTTTTGTTTGATTATCAGAATTAAAACCAAGTTTTTAGTTTTTTAACGTATTTAAAATTGGCGATGTCTTCTAGAAGAAAAGAAATTAGCGTTGGGGAGAGAAATATTATAATTAAGCTTTGGCAGGAAGGAAAGTCTAATCGGGAAATTGGACGTTTGATTGGTAGATCGCATTGCTCAGTATATACAGTAATAAAAAAATTTTAGAACTACCGGAATTATTACTTCAAAGCCTCGTTCTGGTCACCCTCCAAAACTAACTATCCGCGAAAGCCGTTCTATTTTGACCTCCGTAATAAAAAAATCCACGTTTAACAGCGTCTCAAATTACACAAAATGTACTTGAAAGATTTTCTAAAAATATTTCTTTGGTAACTGCACGTAGAATTTTGAGACGGGCTGGTTTTCATGGTAGAGCAGCACGAAAAAAACCCGTTTATTTCCTTAGTAAATCGAAAAAAGCGCATGGACTTCGCGAATACATAAATATGTCAAATGAATTTTGGAATGATGTGCTTTTCTCAGATGAAACAAAGCACTGTGTTTTTGGTATTAAAGGTCGCAAATTAGTATGGCGTAAGAACGGCAATGCATACAACAAATCATGTCTCTATCCTACTGTGAAACATGGTGGTGGGGGTGTGATGCTTCGGGGCTGTATGTCAGCCGGTGGTGCTGGAAATCTGGAGTTTGTTGAGACAACAATGGACAGAAATATTTATTTAGACATTTTAAAGCGCAATATGCGATCAAGTGCTGAAAAATTTGGTTTATCAAATAGGTTTTATTTTCAACAAGACAACGATCCCAAACATACCGCAGAAGTCGTACGACTTTGGTTGTTATATAATGCCCCAAAATTATAACGGACGCCACCACAGTCACCTGATTTAAATCAAATTGAGCATTTGTGGGCTCTTTTGGAAAATAAAATTCGCAAATAGACAATAACGAGCGTTCAGCAGCTAAAGATGGTAATTTTAAAAGAGTGGGCTGAAATAACACCTCAGGAGACCAGCAAGCTTGTAGCTTTTATGAAAAATCGTTTAGCAGAAGTCTTGAAGAGCCACGGATATCCAACACGTTACTAATCACCAAGAAAGCAACACTTTTACATAAAATGGAATTTAATTTATTTACCGCTTGTAGACTTTTGATCGTTTGTGTTGCTATTTTATAGGACTAATGTGCATTTATCTCGGCTGTTTTTAAAGTATTTATAATGAAATTTGACAATACTATTTTAGGATGAATATAGTATTAGAGTAATTAAAATTGAATTCAATAGATTTAATAGTTTGGAAAATTTTCTTAAACAAAACTTTTTTTATTGACTGCTTGTAGACTTATGACTCTTACTGTATATTTATTTGTGTCGAATTTCAGTTACTACGAATATTTTGATAATTAACTTATTACAAATATTTCACTTTATAATTTGTAAGGAGAAACACGTCCGCACTCATCAACAGTTAAAAGATATATGTATGTATGTACTTATGTATATCATATAAATAAACTAGAGAAATGGTTGAGTCTATGGAAAATAAAAGTAGAACAGACAATTGCCTAGCTATAAAAATAAACAACATCCCCGTCCCGGTGGAGAATCAAGTTAAGTATGTGGGAATTCACCTTCATCGTCGCCTAACATGGTCCCCTCACATTGAGGCTAAAATATCTCCTATGAACTCAAAACCACAAAGCTAAATTGGCTTATTGGCCAAAAATCAACACTTGCTCTGGGATACAAAGTCCTCTTGTATAAGACCATTATAAAGCCAATATGGACTTACGGCATCCAGCTATGGGATACAGCCTGTGCATCAAATATCCAAAAACTTCAGAGGAGACAGTCTAGGATACTCAAACAAGTTGTCGGTGCACCATGGTACGTATATTCACCGAGATCTAAATATTCCCACTGTTTCGGAAGAAACAATAAAATATTCGTGCATTCCAATCCTCTCGCCAGGGACTCCTTTGCTATTTGAAGGACATCAGCGGTTAAAAAAAGCCGATACATTGAGCCTCGCAAGAAGGCTCCCGTAACTTAATCACTTAACATTAGTATCTAAGATTTGAATACGATCAGCTAGTTATTACAGTAGTAATTAATATGTATATAATTAGTATTAGATCTAAGATTTGTATACATATTGTAAATTTCTATTAGAAAGATTCAATATTCAGAAAAAAAAAAGGTTGTTGTGGTTGTGGAAGTGTTTATAATTGATCTGCAACGACTTGCCGTGGCTCGCCTACTAATGCAACTATCTGTCCTTTATCTACATGAACTGCAGCTGGCATTACTGGTGGGGGCTGCCAAAAAGTAGTGTTACTGTAGTTTTCGCTGAACGTGCCCAGTCACTACAGAAGGTTAGAAACCAACTGATGGGTGGAAAACTTCGGCTTGAGCCTGTATAAGTCTTTATGATACGTTATTCAGTAGTAGATTTAAAATGTCTTGCTAATCATAGAAACAAAAAAAACAAGAAGGTAAGTCGTGTGTGGTTAGCTTCAAATAGGCGTAAGAGACATACGACGTAGAGTGCCATGGTCAGGGGCTTAACTAGGACTCGTACATCTAGGCCCAGTGTGAGTAACCGGATATAGCAACACTGGTACACATTTTATCTGTCATTCCAGCAGCTAATGTCACAAAGAACCTCCAACCAAACCCGCGAACCTTAGCCGTACCGAACTGAAAAGATCCCAGTGCGCGTCATTAGTTAAGGAAACCGCTTTGTTATTTAGTCCACATACGTCCGCATAGGGTAAAGTCCCCGAATTGCCCGGTCTACAAGGCGGGGTATAAAAACGAAATATTCGTTTACAAATAATTTGGAATGAAACGGGAAATAGGACATTTTAAACCAAGAGTTGTTTCTCCAGTTTTACCAAATGTTACACTATTACCGGCACTACAAAGTAGACTCACCGATAATAAATTTTCGGTATTATCAGGAACATACTTATAAAACGTTTTTGACTGGAATGACGCATTTTCCAAATTCACCCGTAACATTAGTTTAAATATCATCCTTTTATTTGACTAGCAGAGAAGTATCGCCTGCTGCCCTTATTTCCCTTTTGAATTGTTTAAACTTCTTAAACATTTTTTTTCTCGTCATATGTGCCGAAGCACCACTTAAATTCTGATTAAGCCACTCACTGCATAAAATGATACGCTGCTTTCAATTTTGTTTTCTTTTTGATTGCAACCATAACATCTGCGTTCAGACTCCTTAGCTTTTTTCTTCTTCTGAAATACTTTCTTGCTTAATTACGCATGACTGTAATTTCCATGTACAGTCATGCAAACCTAAATCCTGGAACAGATCCTTAAATTTCTTTTACACAAGACACGTTTTTTCCCATTCAAGAACATAGACATATAAGGATTTGTCTTAAACCAAAATTATACGGCATCTTGCTTTTTCATTACTTCTTATACATAGTTTTCCGGTTCGAAATTCACGTACTTCCATAGATTCTCCAATCGTAATTGAGTTTTACCAGCATAGCTCCATATCCAATTTTCAGAACCAACCAGTTTTTCAGTTTGAACTCTTTTTTTTTAACTTATGGCTGGGCTCATAACCTTTTAGTTATGCGGAGTAAAAAACTAAAAGCTAATGATTTTATTTCATTAAAATATCGTAATAAATCAATATACATACATTGATTGGTATTTCGTTTTTAAAAATTTTATTCTAATAGTTCGTATATTTTTTTGTTTCTCTCTTACCTTTTTTCTATTTTTGCTTTTGTTTTACATAATTTTTTCAGTTTCTGTTTGGTAGTTTGTCAAGGCGAATTCATATCAGGTGAGAACATCCCTACAACAAACACAGAAAGGCCAGGAGAATATCTACACATAAACAAACAAATTGTTTGTTTACTTTTAATTAAAATTGTATTTTTTTTAAATTTACATGAAATTTTTTAAAATGAATAAGTATTTTTAGTTTTTTGTATACATTTCTTCTATATAACACATTTGTGCTTTAAAAACATTTTTCACAAATTAAAACCACTAAGGGCCATTATTACAACTTGCCGACAAAGTTTATGTTAATAAAAGGTAACGCTTGTTAACGTGAGCAATTAACTGACCATTAAGTATTTTTCGTTATAACAACTTCCCTGTAAAATAAATTGTATTTTTTTAAGTATGGCAGCACCAAAGCAAATGCCGAACAAATTAATTAGTTCTTTAAGAACATAGTGACAACGACAAACGAATAGTAAACAATTCCTTTACACCGTCGAAAATATGGTAACTTTTAATTTAAAGCCTCACGTTATAAGTTAAAGGTAGAGTGATCTTCCTTTTACCATATCGGACACTTTTAGGTTAAAGTGAAGTTGTAATAACGAAAAACTAGTTATCTGTCCGATAACATCTTCACTTTAGTTATAGGTAAGTTATAATAATGGCCCTACGAAAATTACAACGGGAATTTTGTATTTTCTGAATTAAAAACGTTAACAAAAGATCCCATTGCAGAATTATAAATTGAGTTTAGGTATGTTTAAAAAAAAAAAAAAAAATATGTATATAAAACAAAAAAAAAAAAAAAAACAATAAAAAAATAATAAAAATATAAATAATATATAAAATAAAAAAAAACTTTTTTTTGGCTAAGATGGGATTCGATGCCACGTTTATGTCTATGAACCAAAACTCTGGTGCGTCACACAATTAGGAATTTTGAAAATATCATTTTTATACCCTTCACCTGTGGTGCACGAGGGTATATATAGCTTTGTCATTCCGTTGGTAATTTCTACAATTTCCATTTCCGACCCCATAAAGTATATATTTTCTGAAAGCTTATGAATAGAGGAGTCGATTAAGCCCTGACCGTCTGTCCGTGTGTTGGTTGAAATCAACTTTTCAAAGCAACTATATGCTACTCAGATCTCTATATGGTATCAATCTATTGGAAATATCCAGGAATGAATCACTATTGAAATTTAGCAATATCGCCCCATAACTTTCTGAGATATGAGCAAAAAACCACTACCACCTCGTTTTTTTTCACAACTACAACAACAACCTACATACATACTGGTGTAAGTAATCGTGGCATCGAATTCCAGCTGAGCCAAAAAAATTTTATTTTATTTTATATATTATTTATATTTTATTATTATTTTTGATATTTTTTTAAATTTTTTTAAAAAAAATTTTTGAAATTTTTTTTTTTAAATTTTTTTTTTTGGTATGTTTTTAACATGTATGTACGTATTTTATATGAGATGAATAATGATACCAACAATTGTTATTGCATGACTACACGTTGTGAAGGGTACATAAGATTCGGCACGTCCGAATATAGCACTGTTACTTGTCAGTTAGTTCTCTTTGAAATAGTCATCAACATTGGGAGCGTTATCTAATAGATTTAACATATTGCGGCTGTAATTATATTCTTCCAAATCCTTTCGAGATCTTATCTTATGTCTTCGTGATGAAATTACTGGGTCTGAAGAGGCCGCCAACATATTGAAAAGCTCCGCATTCTGTCTAATCCGTGAAATTTTGCAAGTATTCGTGTATCATAATTTTTTTGTAGTCTTTGTTTTTGCATTCCTGGGCTTCTTCTGGCAACTCTCCAATCGGTAAGCATTGATATTCAGTTAAACTTTTACCATGAGCCAAAATCTTATGAACCGTAGGAGTAAGTTTCTTCACAGAGTACATTTGAGCTAAGAGTTGGGCAGTTTTAGATGCATAATCATCAAACTTTGGGCCATTTACCATTTCTATAGAGTTTATAACATTTAGGATAACTGCTAACCTTTTTATAATATTATTGTCGACCCCAATAATTCGGGCTGTTACGCGGACCGGATGATCCATTACATCCCCAATTATTTATCAATGTGAGCCTATCTGGAAGTGATACTGCTTCCTCTTTAGGCAAACTTTGCATAAAGCGTTTGGCTGTATGATCCATTAAGTCTTGCAGTTTTACCTCTACCGATACTTCAGTAACCACTGCTTCTTTTTTGGCAGATGTAATCTTTTTGTATCCAGGAAGAATACTCCTTTTGATTCTCTGCAGTCGATCTGGGCTTGCAAGTACTACAGCTTTTGTAATGTCGGAGCTTTATTTATCTTTTTCTTTCACAAACTTAAGACATAATGCTTCTGAAAGATGCGATTTAGATATATCTATTGTGGCATTTTCAAGTTAACGTTTTCTTGTGTACTCAGAACACTTGTTTATAGTTTTTGGTGGTCTTCCTCTTCTGCTGCCAGAGGATGTATAGGGTTCTTCGATGTTTTCAGTCTGGGTTGTTTTTCATAAATGCTTTTTTCGTACGGTGTGAAGTTAGCCATTTTTTTTTTTAATTGTTAGGAAAACAAAGTGAATTTTGCTATGAACATTCATTTCGTGGTATCCTAGTAAATCGTGTAGTTTTTCCACAATAGCCAATTTAAATGCATTTTCATTATCTGAGTTTGTGAATAACTCCAACAATTCTAAATTGGTAAATGACATTATCGCACTTTAAAATAAAATTTTACAAGTTCTGTTACTGATCACTAGTTTTAGAAAGTAAAAACCTTACTGGCTGGATTACACAATTGTGGTTAAATTTGTACACAAAAATTAAAAAAAGGGTTTCAACTACATACCTAATTTGAGCAAAAAAAATTAACTGGAATATATGTATACCTACAGTTTATATTTTATTCAGTATAAAAAAGTTTTAAAACTACATGCCTACTTTTATATACCTGCAGTTTATATTTTATTCTGTATAAAAAAGTTTTGAAACTACCTGCCTACTTTTATAACAGGTATTTATTTTTAAATTAAAATAAATAAAAAAATTGCAATAGTTATGCCTACCTGATTGGCAAAGCAAAATATTGTTTAATATTTAAGGAGAAGCAATAAAAATATGCAAAAAGTAACTTTGGAAACCTGTTTTTAATTCTTTTCACATTTTGCACACATCTTTGTTACATTCTTTAAAAATGCGAAAAAAATGTTTCTCGTTTTCGCTATGAGGTTGTAACAGTTTTCTTCTTATTTCACCTACAGCGGCAACCTACGGCAGCCAAACTTAGTTAGATTATTTCAAGTATTATGTAGCAAATTTGCTCAGATAATATGAGCGAGACCGTTTTTGACCATTTGTAAAAATTACCTAAATATAGGGTGTCTGAAAAGCGGCTACTGCCAAAAACGTACGGCATCTGCTGAACATTTTACCACTTATTTTAATAAAAAACAAACATACCTTAAAAAAATACCAAAAAAGTGGTAATCAAACGGCAATTTTTCTGACACTTTAATTCTAAAGTGCATTTATTTTTTCAAGATCACCCTTTTTTTTTGCTTTTTAAAAAATTGTCAACTTTGAGCAGCTCCACAAACTATAATTTTTATGCAATTAAGGAAAACGTTTTTGAATTGTGATCAGTAAGTAGTTCCTTATAAAATGTTTTCATTCATTTCACAAAATTTTGTCATGAAATTTTGTATTTTTTGTATTGCTACGGGTTTTAGGAAAAGGCGCCACTGTGCGCGTTTGCACTGGTAATGATGACCAACTTGTAATATTTTTTTATTCCCGCCACGAAAAAAATGGTGGGGGTATATTCATTTTGTCATTCCGTTTGTAACACATCGAAATATCCATTTTAGACCCCATAAAGTATATATATTCTGAATCAGGGTTTGATTTGATGACGATCTAGCCATGTCCGTCCGTCTGTTGAAAGCACGATGGAAGTCGCACCGAAAAAGCTAGGGGGCTCAAATTTTGCCAGACTCTTTCTTATAGACAAGGTTTGTATTGAAAATGGGCTAAATCGGAATATTAGGAAGAGAGTTATAGCTCGAAAAGCAAGAGTAGGTCGAAAAAACCGTGTCCTTCGAACATCGAATAAAATGGAATTGTGTCCAAAAGCATTAACGTAGACTCATAAAACTTCGAATATATATTTCCTAAGTAAAAACAATATTTTTCCCTGAAAATTATCTAAATCTATGCATTAGGAAAGGAGTTATCGATCAAAATGTACGAAAATTTATACCGCACAGTGTATTTTTCGGTATATTTAAAAACAAAAACGTCATAAAAGCAACAAAATTGGATGTACGACTCTGAAATGTTGCACACTTTGCTTTTTGGTAAGAGGTTTTATTTTTACGGAAAATAAATGTGCCACGCCCACTTTTACGCCCATCTCCCATATAACGTTTTACTTAAAATTCATATAATTTCTCTATTAATAAAGATTTTGGAATAATAAAGGGCTATATTGAAATATCTAAGTTGTACTCATTCCAAAAACAACTTTTACACGCCTACTATAACGCCCACTTATCACGTTATCTACCGTTAATGAAATTTAAAAGCTCATAAAACCGCCAAAATTAGAGGTATGATGATCAAATTTGCTACGTACATCCTATATCCTTCTAATCAATGTAATTGTTGTGGCAAAAAGTTTAGGTGACACGCCTACTTTAACGCCTACCTCCCATATAACGGTTTATCTGAAATTTATGTAATTTCTCTATTGACAAAGTTTTTGGGAAAATAAAGGACTATATTGAAATATCTAAGTTGTATTTATTAACAGAAACTTTATTGACACGCCTACTTTAACGCCCACTTTCATTGAAAGACTACATTTACAAAAGCATTTTAGTAGCATATCGAAGTTATAAAGGGTGGTTAAATTTTAAGGGTCGTTGTTGAATTTAAATAAAACACAAATTATTTATTAAATTATTATTATTTCTTTTTGTAATGATAATATTTGTATGGTTCAACTATGTATTTAACAAAATATCGGCTAAATGCCCCCTCCCCTATCCTTGGCGCTACTCCTCTATCTGATGGTCCCAATTTTCAATGATAATTGCAAAAAACAGCAATGGTTTATACAGACCTGTTTTCAGAAATTTAAATATTTTTTAAAATTCTCCCAATTGTGGATGAATTTGAGCTATTATGATGACCAAAAGAATCTCTTAGTGCACAAAATGCATTTTGATTTGAACGCCCATTTTTATAAAAAACCGGAATAACTTTAAAGCGTTGCTCATTTGCGTATCTTTCAACGGATCAAATTGAGTAAGTTTGAGATTGAGAAATGTCGAATGAAATGCAGAAAACAAATTTAAAGACTAGGTGTAGTTCACCTTCAACATGGGCCCTTAAAATTTAACCACCCTCTACAAAGAAAGTGATACATAATTTATTATAAAGTGATTATTCCATAATGATTAACAAAATAATAAATATTGTGCTTTAAATGTACACAAAATTGGTGGTGGGTATAAAAGATTCGGCACAGTCGAATTTAGCGCTCTTACTTATTTATTTTATTTTACATTTAGCTATATGTTGTTTATTTTGAAGGTTTACAAAAAGTCAACAGCAGTTTTAAGTCGCTATGAAGAGATTTGAATTTTTAAAGTCTGAAGAGGCTTGTTTTGTTAAAACAAAACAAAGTCCTATCTGCAAAAATGCAAATTTTGCAGAAAAACTTGTGGAAAGAAACTTGCAATTACATGAATTTTGATTTTTATTAATATATATAATGAATTACATATATTTTATTTTTGTATACAACAATGAAATGTATTTACGTTTTTTATTTATATAGACCAAAAAAATATTTAAGATTTCCATTTATCTTATTTGCGATCATCATCCTTTTGTTTTTTCCAGCTTCTGAATTTCTTGCTGTTTGTTGTTCGATATCATTTTTTAATTGACATATATCATTATTGTTGTAATCGTCATTGATAAGGATGTAATCGTCTTTTAAAAACTTAGCTATGTTATGCAAAATGAAACAACTGGCTATTACGTAGGGCGCTAACTCTGTCGATACACGAATTTTGTATTGAAGTATCGGAAATCTTTGCTTCAATTGCCCAAAACACCGTTCTATACTGACAAGTTCCCTTGTAAACACTTTGTTGAATGTTTTTTCTATGTTAGTTGTTGGGTTCCGGAATGGTGTCATTAGCCATGGGCATATTCCATAGCCCTCATCCCCGAGAAGTAATGCATCGTTTGTGGCATTTTGCATAATTCTACATAACTCGCTATTTCGTAAGATACGTGAGTCATGAACTGAACCAGACCAGGATATGTCAAAGCTTGTAAAAAGGTATTTTCCATCACAAGTTGCCTGCACTTTTATAGAGTGGAAGCCTTTTCTACAAATATACTCATCGCTTTGATTTGAGGGTTTTTTAATTTTTATATGCGTACAATCAATCACTCCAATTGCAAATGGAAAGTAATAATTTCCTTACCATTTCATTTGAGCATCTTTTATTTCATCTGCATCTTTCGGGAATTTTATCCACGCGCTTGCTTTGGCAGATATAAGTTTCGCAACTTCCGCAATAGTTCGAGACACAGTTGGTTGATTGACTCCAATATCTGTGGCTATACCATTTTGGAATCCAGGATCGGCACAAAATCTTAAATACAGTTTAATTTTATCATAGTTGCTGAGGGCACCACCACGTGTTTCTTCTGACTCCTCAAAAAAGTAATTAGCCAACCAGCAGATGCTACTATCATCAAACCTATGTATTTATCATTTCATTATTAATTAAATAAAAAAAATAATAATTAAGAATACAAACCTGTACAATTTTTTTCCTCACTTGCTAAATTTTGTTTACGCTGTTGATAACATTTTGTATTTCTTTGCGGTACAAAATATTCAGCCATGATTCCTTTTTAGTGGATGCGAGTCAACTTAAGGCATGTTCAACAAAATTTGAGCAAGAGCTCACAAAAGAAAGCATATGAAAATGAGCACATGCTCATCTAACTTAGTTCAAACTGAGCAAGACGAGTTCAAACGTAAGCAGTGAGTAAAAGCAAATTCATCAAATTTTAGTATGCATACGACAAACACCTTTTACTAAAAAAAACGAGTCAGTGCTCAAGCTCACGTTTTATGCATGAGACCCATTGACAGAGGACACCTTAGGCTTCAAAATAATATTTACAAAATAATGCTACAGGTACAGGGTGCGGTTAAAATAGTATAATTTTTCCAGCTAAATGTTAACATGTGTTTTTTAATATAAGTTTTTTATTTGTATCGCAAATACACATTTTTATATACTTTTAATATTTAAATCTAAGTAAATTTATATTAAGTAACTAGTTTAACCCGGTGCTCTTTGCAATACACATTGTTCAAATCTGAAAGTTTAGAAAAAAATACTCTAATATAATATTAAACCAATATTGAATTTTTTTATTTCTATTACAGAAACACATTTTTAAATTATTTTTAATATTGATTTATTTATGCTATAGCAAAATAATTGGTTTTTATTAGTTAGTTCTCTTTGAAATAGTCATTTACATTGGGAGCGTAATCTAACAGACTTAACATATCAAAGCTATAATTATGTTCTTGCAAATCCTTTCGAGTCCTTACATGTCTTCGTGATGAAGTTAGTTTAAACATTCCATGCACCTAATTCTGGCATGTAATGTAGAAATTCTATATTCGTAATTTTGCTCATCACTTCTTTTTTTTTTGCTGTTTATTTAAAGAAAAATTCATGTACTTAAACTATAAATAAACAAATAGTAATGATAAGTTATTATTATACATAGTCCCATAGTCGGGCTCTCAAGTATACTATTTATATATGTATAAAAATTTAATTTTTTTGTAGAAATGAATATAAGATTTATTTTATATACGTAGATATAATTAATATAATACAATGTAACAAAAAAATTTCAAAAAAAAAGTTACTTTTATATTTATGTGATAAAAAGTTCTGTCAAGGGGTAAAAGTTGGAAGGGGAGTTTTAGTTAAGCCACCAAAACTTTCTTTTATTTATATTTGGAAAAGTATTTTTATCATCTGAATTAATACTTGTATCAAACCTAGTATTATCAAGAGTTAATTGATTGCAATGAATCGCTTTTTTATTGGCTCTTCTATATATATGATAAAATATAGGTATGCCCATTTCATTTTGGATAAATCCCTTACGGTCAAGGTATACAAAAGCTTTCGGTGGTACATATCCACTTTGGAGGGTTTTGTATATATATTCTTCGTCACTGTAGTATGGTGCCATAATTAGGTTATTTTCATAGCATTCAGAGCTCTTTGCAATATGGTTTCGAATTATATGAATAATAAAATTATCTATTCTACATATTTTTGCAGCATTGTATAATTTTTGATTTGATACGTATTTTACATAATCACTATTTGAAGGTCTATACAGCGATGTGCATGATCTTAGACATTTTCTTTTAAAAACTCGAATTTTCTCCATATATGAAGGAGAAATGTTGAACCATATTTGGCAACTATATGTTATAATAGGTCTAACTAGTGATTGGTATAGAATGACTTTAACTCTAGGATTGATGTATTGTGAATAAAACAGTTTTTTGTACTTGAAAAAAGCATTTCTTTCTTTAATTATTTGTGTATTTATATGAGAATTGAAATATAGAAATTTATCTAGGTTAATTCCCAAGTATTTAACAACTTGTTTGTTAGGAATACGTATATTGCTATTGGATGTTATACCAAAATTTGTCCATTTTGTTTTTATTTCGTGCTTACATTTTCCTACTGGCGGACGAAAGAGAATGGTTTCACATTTGTTAAAGTTAATGTTCATTTTCCAGTCTATAGCGTATTTCTCAACTGTCTTAAAGTATGTTTGTAACTTATTATTAATTTTTTCTATTTTATTGTCGGCGTGATATATTATAATATCATGTGCAAGAGCAATAATATTATCAATTTTCGTTAATAAATCAAGTATGAAAATATTAAATAGAATTGGGGAATTCACTGTTCCTTGTTGAAGACCTGGTTGGTTGGTTGGTTATCGTTGTAGTTCGCTGCACGCCAACAGTCAAGTAAAGTCTGTATGACTCCGTTTTGACAGGACCACATCACTCGTCAGCTTCCAGTGTATCAGAATAAAATCCAAGAGTAAGGGTACTAGATCCACCCCGTGGCCCTGAGATATCTCAGTAGATAATTCAGTCCAACTTCAAATATCGCAGAGAGGCCATCTAGTATATGTTCGCCCAGAAATCTGTGTCTCTTAGCCGCCAGTGCAGGACTTTCGCAGAGAAAGTGGAAAACCGATTCCTCCTTCTCTCTATCCAGACAACTGCGACAATGGTCGTTCGATGGGAGTCCCAGCCGACTTGCATGTTTGCCTAACATCCAGTGACCCGTCAATACCGCCAGCAACCTCGATATGTCCCTCCGACTTCGACTGGTAAGTTGCAATGTACGTCGTGCATCAAAAGAGGGCCACGTAAGCCGTGCCACCTTACACGTGCTCAGCCGACGTCACCTGTTATCACCCTTCCGGAGAAAGTGTCTGGAGATTCTGCCCTTAATAGTCCCCAACGGGATTGCAACTGCAATTTTATTAGAGATATCCAGAGCAGATCCTCCCCTGGCCAGCTCATCAGCACGCTCGTTACCATAGTGGCCCTTATGCGCAGGAATCCAAACTAGAGTAACGTCAGCCCGCTGACCAAGCCTTGACAGTTCCTTTCTACATTGGCCAACTAATTTAGACGTAATAATGTATGACCTGAGTGACAAGAGTGCCGCCTGACTGTCGACAAATATACCAATGCTCCCGTGAATATTCCCGTCATTCAGTATCCTACATGCTATAGCGAGTACTTCCGCCTGAAAAACGCTGCAATCATCCGGAAGACGGAAGGAGAGTTCAATCTCCGGTCCATCAGAGAAGACACCAGATCCAACACCACATTCCATCCTCGAACCGTCAGTATAGATCCTGGTGTCACAGCTCCCCAAAAGGCGACCCTCATTCCACTCTCTCCTGGAGGGAATAAGAACCCTGAACGCCCCATCAAAATCCATGTAGGGCGTAATGTAGTCAGAGGGTTGATTCACGCTCGAAGGCAGCGTGGCCAATACACTCGCATGGCCATACGTCCTCGACCTCCAACATCCAGTCGCATTAAGCCTCACCGCACTACTTGCGGATGTGGCCAATATATGAATATCTATGGGAACGAGATGCAACATAGTGTTCAGCGCCTCCGAAGGACTAGTTCGCATCGCTCCCGTTATCCCAATGCATGCCGATCTCTGTACTCTATACAACTGGTCCACAACATATTTACGCCCTGTTGCAGTCCACCATACCAGAGATCCATAAGTGAGAATCGGACGTACTACGGCCGTATACATCCATTTAATCATGTTGGGGGTAAGTCCCCATTTCCTACCAAACATCCCACGACACGTGTAGTAGGCCACCGTAGCCTTCTTCACCCTGTGCTGGACGTTCAGCTTCCATGACAATTTAGAGTCCAGGATAATACCCAGGTATTTCGCCCTATCCGATAGGGGAATTTCGCAGTTCCCCAACCTAGGTGGTCTGAAGCTCGGAATCTTGGTCTTTGTTGTGAACAGTACCAGTTCCGTTTTGCTTGGGTTTACTACTAGACCGCTGTCCGTGGCCCAGTTTCTTAGTAATCTCAAGGCATCGGACATGATATCGCTAATCACGTCCGGAAACAGTCCCGATACTAGTATCACAACATCGTCCGCATAAGCCACGACCTTTATTAAGCTATTGTCCAGTTCAATAAGAATCTTGTTAACAACAATAAGCCAAAGCAGTGGAGAGATCACACCGCCCTGAGGTGTACCTCTTTTCACTAGCCTTGACATAGTGGTGTTACCAAGATTAGCAATAACCACCCTTGTGCTCAGCATGGACACTAGCCAGTTACTGATGTACTCCTCAACCTCTAGACCAGTGAGGGCATGCTGAATCGCAAGGGTGGTTACGTTATTGAAGGCCCCTTCTATATCCAAGAAGGCTGCCATAGTATACTGCCCGAATTCGAGAGACCTCTCTATAGTCCCCACGACCTCATGTAGAGCCGTCTCCGTAGAGCGTCCCTTAAGATAGGCATGCTGACTGCCCGACAAACGCGTCGGGATATCAAGGGATTCAGCCGAAGATTCAGACCAGGAGTCATCCTTTCTTTTTATATAGTTCGGAGTTGACTGATCCCTGGCTAGAATCTTACTAAGTCGCGCTGTGTCCCTAGTGCTGTCTATAGATCCGCAGAAATCTCTCCATGAACTTCTTTTTGCGGCCGCTATAGCCTTTTTATAAGCTTTCAGTTTATCGCGGTACGGCTGTCACGATTTGCTTTCATAGCATTTATTAAAGGCCCTACGTGCCTCCCTTCGAAGGCCAGAGAGCTCCACCATGGAGGGAAGGTTTTCCTAACCTTCGTCATAGGGCAGGAAATTTCGAAGGCTTGTACCATAACGTTGCTGAAACACTTCTCGATTTCCTCAAGACCAGTTATCGAATCTTCGATAACTGGCAGTTTACCCAATTTCCGCTTTACGACCCCATTGAACTTAAACCAATCAGTTCTTCTTGGGTTCCGAAAAAGCGGTGTCGTAATCTCGTCACAAAGTCTAATCTCGAAGAGAATCCAGTTATGATCGGAAAAAGACCTCTTACTGGATACGCTCCACCTATCAACTGGTATCCTAGACTTACTATTCATGAGTGTAATGTCCAGTACTTCCTCCCATCCATTGTAATTAACCGAACTCGGAAAAATAAATGTTGGGGTGTTACCAGAGTAACATATACTTAACTTGTTAGTATTAATGAAATCAAGAGTATAAATACTCACCACGTTCATTAATCTCAGTGCTGCCCCAGGTCGTGTACCTTGCATTGGCATCGCAGCCCAGGACTATATCGTCAGATACCCCGATTGAGGCTAGGAGATTACTCACTTCCACTGGCGGAGCAGGCTTCTCATGCGCCATGTAGCTCGAGGCAATTATGAAGCTTTCTCTGTTTGGCAGTTCGACCCTTGCAACTGTAAGGTCCGCTGAGCTAAGCTGCGTACAAAGAAAAATGTTAATATTCTTTTTGGCAATAAGACATGACCTAGGCTTACCACAATCTTTTGCGTAGAGTACTTTGTATAATGAGTACGGGAACCCTTTTACCACCAAATTGACTACCCAGGGTTCCTGCAATAGTCCAATGTCCAGATCCTCCTCAGCTAAGAGCATCCAAAGATTATCTGTAGCGCATTTCGAGTGCTGCAGATTAATTTGGACTATTTTAAGTGCCATTCTGTTACTTATTAGATGGTTCCGAGAGGTTCATCCCAGACAGCAGAGCGTTGGCGGCTTCAACGACATCCGGTTCACCTGAACCTGTTGGTCGGAATACCTTCACCTTTGCTTCCCGCACACCGAAAAACAGTTTGAAGCCCGTCTTTTCTAGCTTCATTGTTGCCGATTCGGTGATGGCGAGGGTGAGGCAAGTGTGGTTATCACCCTGCTCGGTGCGGATGATCAACCAATCATCCATTGGGATACTAGGGTTCTGAATCTTCAGACACTCCAGCATCTTTTGAGCATCGGCCTTCATCTTAGGTAACCAAATCCTTGCCCGAGGTCTCATTGGAATCTCTTCAGCAGGGATGAGCTTAAGACTTAAGCCTTCCCAGTTACCGCTAATCTGAGCGATGCACTTGCTGAGAAAGTCCTTTGAGAACTCGTCCAAGCATTTGATTACCCTGTATCCCCGGTGTATCTCGCCGGAGTCAAAACAGGGAGCCTGTCCAGTCTTACTAGTGAGCACGTAATCCATAACGAGCTCTGCTAGTTTGGACTCTATGGCACCCCATTCTGTTACTACAGGACTGATGGCACCATCCTTTTTGTTTGCCAGGGCCAGAATGAGATGGTCTTTTACCACTTCATTAAAGGGGCGCCTGGCAGATGTCGACGTAGCGTTCGTGGCTAGTCCCGGAGTGGTCTTTTTATCGGCGACCTTTCTCCTTTTGGGCGATTTACCTCCCTCTGTCTGAGATCGGTTTCGCTTGGACCTCACCTCAGTAGTTGCCTTTTTAGATGTGCTGGGTAAGGAATCCTTAAACTTAAGGTACTCATCTACCACAGCCTGGTATTTGACGCGATCTTCCTCGTCGCGTTCATGGGGGATACCATTGGCGGTATTCTTGGCTATCTTGTCAAGAATAAAAACCGCCTTATTGTATTTAGCCTTGAGGATGTCATTCTGACTCCTCTTCCTTGTTTCCTCCTCTTCAATTTGTCATCAACCTTGACTTCGAGTTGAAGGGTATTAGAAGGGGTATTGGAGGGCAGCAGGGTGCTATGACTGGCTCCGTCACTGCCTAATAAGTCGACCAACGTCTCTTGGCTAGAGGCCAGAAGGTCGTCTTCAGATGAGATACCCAACTCATCCGATTTAATTTTTTTTAGTTGTTGTGTCTTCTTTTCACCTGTTCTCGACCTGTTGGTCGGAATACCTTCACCTTTGCTTCCCGCACACCGAAAAACAGTTTGAAGCCCGTCTTTTCTAGCTTCATTGTTGCCGATTCGGTGATGGCGAGGGTGAGGCAAGTGTGGTTATCACCCTGCTCGGTGCGGATGATCAACCAATCATCCATTGGGATACTAGGGTTCTGAATCTTCAGACACTCCAGCATCTTTTGAGCATCGGCCTTCATCTTAGGTAACCAAATCCTTGCCCGAGGTCTCATTGGAATCTCTTCAGCAGGGATGAGCTTAAGACTTAAGCCTTCCCAGTTACCGCTAATCTGAGCGATGCACTTGCTGAGAAAGTCCTTTGAGAACTCGTCCAAGCACTTGATTACCCTGTATCCCCGGTGTATCTCGCCGGAGTCAAAACAGGGAGCCTGTCCAGTCTTACTAGTGAGCACGTAATCCATAACGAGCTCTGCTAGTTTGGACTCTATGGCACCCCATTCTGTTACTACAGGACTGATGGCACCATCCTTTTTGTTTGCCAGGGCCAGAATGAGATGGTCTTTTACCACTTCATTAAAGGGGCGCCTGGCAGATGTCGACGTAGCGTTCGTGGCTAGTCCCGGAGTGGTCTTTTTATCGGCGACCTTTCTCCTTTTGGGCGATTTACCTCCCTCTGTCTGAGATCGGTTTCGCTTGGACCTCACCTCAGTAGTTGCCTTTTTAGATGTGCTGGGTAAGGAATCCTTAAACTTAAGGTACTCATCTACCACAGCCTGGTATTTGACGCGATCTTCCTCGTCGCGTTCATGGGGGATACCATTGGCGGTATTCTTGGCTATCTTGTCAAGAATAAAAACCGCCTTATTGTATTTAGCCTTGAGGATGTCATTCTGACTCCTCTTCCTTGTTTCCTCCTCTTCAATTTGTCATCAACCTTGACTTCGAGTTGAAGGGTATTAGAAGGGGTATTGGAGGGCAGCAGGGTGCTATGACTGGCTCCGTCACTGCCTAATAAGTCGACCAACGTCTCTTGGCTAGAGGCCAGAAGGTCGTCTTCAGATGAGATACCCAACTCATCCGATTTAATTTTTTTTAGTTGTTGTGTCTTCTTTTCATTTTTAGTTTTTTCCATATTTCGGTCCCAAAAGTGAGCACGTAAGGAGATGGACCATTCACGCAGTGACGGCGTACATGGACTGGACGAATAATACAACCGGCCCATGTCATAGGCACCGGAGGGGAGCTGTTAACGACCAGTCCTCTTTATCCACTAACTAGCCATTCAGGTTCTCGGCACTGCTTCCTACCACCTTAACCTTAAAAGTGGGGGAGAGGAAGGAGGAGTAAGAGGAGGTTAAGGAAAAGGGAGAATAGGATGGGATTGGATAACCTTTTGTTATGACCGCTTTTAGCACATGCCTCATTGACCGACTTCGAGTAGCGAGATACGAGTATCTCGTCTACTAAAAATCAGCCCCTGAGATAGGTACCACAGCTGTCACTTAAGCCACCACATCGCGGCAATATCGTTATCCAGGTGGTGTTGAAGACCATTCACTACAATAAATTTTTTTGTACTTATTTGTTTCTTATTGCAAACTAGAAAAGATTTATTATTTAACATGTTGTGTAGTAGTATAACTAAATATATACATAGGTATTTCATATTTCAATAATTTGTAAATTAATGCTGGTATCTATATGGAATCAAAAGCCTTTTCGAAATCTATCAAACAGGCACCTGTACACAGTGCTTTATTGAGGTTCCAATGAATATTAGAGACAAGTAGATGTGTTGCGTGAATTGTTAAGTGTTTGTACTTGAAACCAAATTGTTTCTCATTATTTGGTTGAAATTTTTCACAGAATTAAATTAAATTATTATTTATGCAACTTTCAAAAACTTTAATAATATTTAGTAATAAACTTAAAGCACGGAGATTTTTTATGTTACTTGTATCTTTATCCTTTTTGGGCAAAATTACAACTTTCGCTACCTTCCATGCTCGAGGAAAATAGGAATTGTTAAGCATGTTATTGAAAAGAGTGCAATATTCACGGACCATAACTACAGGAATATTTTTTTATACAATATTTGGTATATTGTCTACATACATTTTCAAACTTTTGAAAATGTATAACAACGAATTATTCGTTATAAAATAATTCTCATATATGGATTCATCTATCTCGTTAGCCTTGATATAATCCGTAAATGTTAAAAAGGATGATGTTTCCAAAATAGTTTTGAAACACGTATCCCCATCAATGTGCACTCTATTTTGAGGATCAATTTCTTTAAAAGAATGAATTGACTCTAGATAAGCCCCAATGGTGTTCAAGATTTGGTTATGATCTTTTACTATGAATTTATTACTTTCAATTTCTCTTTCTAGGTCGTCAGGTGCTATATCTGCATTTCTTATCAAAAATTCTTCATCTTGTGGGATTTTAAGTCTACTAATATTCTCCGGATGTATTGACCTAAACTGTTTTTTTACTTCACAAAACATATTTGAGGAGTTCTTATGATCAGTGCTTTTAAGTTTCTCTCGCACATATGTATTGACAGCTATAATGAAATTGTCATTAATTAACTTTTTGATTAGTTTAATTTTGCATTTTAATAAATTAAGTTCAACTGGTGATAATGCACGCTCTAATCGGTTGTTTTTTGATTAAAGTTAAAATTTTACTTTTTTCTGATTGTAATTTTCTTATATTTGCATTTGTAAATTTTCTTGTGGAGTCAGTGTTTTGAAATTAAGGAACTGTTTTTTCAATTGAACGATTTATTATGTCATTTAATTTAATAAGATAAAAGTATTTTTCTGCGTTAGTGAGGTTTTTTTGATTTAGGATATATTCATTAATGCTAAATTCATTTGTAATACTATTTCTAAACTTTTTCCAGTTAGTTTGTTTGTAGTTAAAAAGGGAATCAGGCACTGCTTTAAAGAGGGTGATTGGGTGATCACTTTCATCTTGCAAAACTAAAATTTGTACTGCATTATGGTCACTATCATAATCAAGGTTCCTAAGACAGTTTATTTTGTTATTCTCTTTGTGTATGTATAAGCGAGAGTCAGTTATACACAGGTCTAGATAAGAACTACAGCGCTGGTACGAAGGTGCAGTTGAGGCATATAAACTACATCTAAATAGTATTTCATTACATAATAGCCATTCTTTTAGCATATTACCTTTTACGTTCTTTGAGTCATTACCCCAATCCATATGTTTGCAATTAAGGTCTCCCGCCAATATATAAAAATTATTGTCGTTTTGTAAATTTAGGGATTGAAAGAGTTGTAATAATTCAGTTTTCAGATTGGCTTTATTATTACCCGCAGGGTAATAAGCCGATATTACAAACAGCGTTCTATTTGCAATCAGTGGGATTTTTACGATACAAGTTTCCAATACTTTAAGTGAATTGATAGTATAGTTAGTATAGTTCTGATATTTGATGTCTTGTCTTATTAGAACTCCCGTTCCCCCTCCCCTAGTAGAGTTAACCCTATCTTTACGTATAAAGTGATAATCCTTAAAAGTAACTTTATGTCGTTCATTTAATTGTGTTTCGTTTAGAAGTACTAAGTCCGGATTATATTTGCTAATAAAATTACATAGGTCGTATCTTCTACTTAATCTTATAAGCGAATTAACGTTAATTTGTATTATATTAAGAAATTTCATATTCATAATATTGCTCATCACTTTAGCCATATAAATTTAAAAAGTCTTTCTGTGACTTTTTGCAAATTGCACACTTTAAAGTTGACGAGATATCTGTTATTACATTTAAGACTTTGCCATCAAACATTGTAAGAAAAAATTCACAATCAATCGAAACACTTTTTTCATTCTTCATTTCAATAACAGAAGACTTTAGTTCCGAAATTTGCTTTTTTATGTCGTTCAGTGTAGATTTGATTGTTTTTGAAGACTCCTTTGCATATTGAAAAAATATCGGACGCCAAAACTAACTAATGATGAGCGAGGATTTTTCCAATGCTTTGCGATTTCAGTTCTCAGTCGTAAAAGAACTACAGAAGTCATAAACATATTTGTATATGTAATAGTTGTGTCATTTGTTTGTAAGCACTTGACCGGATGATCCATCACATCCCCACTTATTTATCAATGTAAGCCTATCTGGAAGTACCGCTTCCTCTTCAGACAACCTTTGAATAAGGTTTGATCCATTAAGTCTTGCAGTTTTACCTCTATCGATACTTCTGCAACCTTTACATTAGGTGGCACTGCTTATTTTATGGCAGATGTAATCTTTTTGTATCCAGGAAGAATATTCACATTATGATTCTTAAAAGAGCTTCGTAAAATAGAATATTTTTCCTTTGAGAATCCCAATTCCATAAACAACACTTAGACTTCTTCTATATTATACTTTGTGGGTAAAGCATTTGGTGGAGTAGGAATACTCCCTTTGATTCTCTGCAGTCAAACTGGGGTTGCAAGCACCATAGCTTTTGTAATATCGGACCTTGATTTATCTTTATCTTTTACAAACTTAAGACATAATGCTTCTGAGAGATCCGATTTAGATATATCTTTTGTGGCATTTTCAAGTTTACGTTTTCTTGTGTACTCAGAACACTCGTTTATAGTTTTTGCAGGTCTTCCTCTTTTGCTGTCAGAGGATGTATGCGGTTCTTCGATGTTTTCAAAAGTTGTAACTCCATTTAGACAGTCTGGATTTTTTCATAAATGCTTTTTTCTTACGGTGTGAAGTTAGCCATTTCTTTTTTAATTGTTAGGAAAACGAACTGAATTTTGCTATGAACATCCATTTCGTGGTATCCTGGTAAATCGTGTAGTTTTTGCACAATAGCCAATTTAAATGCATTTTCATTATCTGATTTTCTGAATAAATCAAACAATTCTAAATTGGTAAATAACATTATCGCACTTTAAAATAAAATTGTATTAGTTCTGTTACTGATCACTAGTTTTGGAAAGTAAAAATTTAACTGGCATATACAATTGCGGTTTAATTTATACCCAGAAATTCAAAAAAGTGTTTAAACTACCTAATTTGAGAAAAAAATTAACTGGAATATATACCTGCAGTTTATATTTTATTCAGCATAAAAAAATTTTAAACTACCTGCCTACTTTTATGACAGGTGTTTTTAAGAATAAATAATACAAGTAAGAGCACTAAATTCGGCTGTGCCGAATCTTTTATACCCACCACCAATTTTGTGTAGATTTAAAGCACAATATTTATTATTTTGTTAATTATTATGGAATAATCTCTTTATAATAAAATATGTATCACTTTCTTTGTAGAGGGTGGTTAAATTTTAAGGGCCCATGTTGAAGGTGAACTACACCTAGTCTTTAAATTTGTTTTCTGCATTTCATTTGCCATTTCTCAATCTCAAACTTACTCAATTTGATCCGTGGAAAGATACGCAAATGAGCAACGCTTTAAAGTTATTCAGGTTTTTTTATAAAAATGGGCGTTCAAATCAAAATGCATTTTGTGCACTAAGAGATTCTTTTGGTTCATAATCGTTCAAATTCATCCACAATTGGGAGAATTTTAAAAAATATTTAAATTTCTGAAAACAGGTCTGTATAAAATGTTAGAAAATCTGTGAATGCCTTCTTAGTTCGTTGAATGGGAACCATTGTTGTTTTTTGCGATACTGTGGCAAAAAAGAAGTCGACTCATCATCATGCCCAGCAATTGAGCATGAAAATTGTCATTGAAAATTGGATGGGGGGGGATTTGGGTGTGTTTTGGATTTGGCCGATATTTTGTTAAATACATAATTGAACCATACAAATATTATCATTACAAAAAGAAATAATAATAATTTAATAAATAATTTGTGTTTTATTTAAATTCAACATCGACCCTTAAAATTTAACCACCCTTTATAACATCGATATGCTACTAAAATGCTTTTGTAAATGAAATCTTTCAATGAAAGTGGGCGTTAAAGAAGGCGTGTCAATAAAGTTTCTGTTAATAAATACAACTTAGATTTGTCAATAGAGAAATTACATGAATTAAAGTGGGCATGTCACCTAAACTTTTTGGCACAACAATTACATTGATTAGAAGGATATATGCAGCAAATTTCATCATCATACCTAAAATTTTGTTGGTTTTATGAGCTTTTAAATTTCATTAACGGTAGATAACGTGAAAAGTGGGCGTTATAGTAGGCGTGTCAAAGTTGTTTTTGCGAAGGAGTACAACTTAAATGTTTCAATATAGCCCTTTATTATTCCAAAATCCGTTATATGGGAGGTGGGCGTAAAACTAGGCGTGACACATTTATTTTCCGTAACAAAAAAGCCTCTCACCAAAAAGCAAAGTGTGCAAAATTTCAGAGTCGTACATTCGACTTTTTTGCTTTTATGACGTTTTTGTTTTTAAATATACCGAAAAATACACTGTGCGGTATAAATTTTCGTACATTTTGATCGATAACTCCTTTCCTAATGCATAGATTTAGATCATTTTCGGGGAAAAATATTGTTTTTACTCAGGAAATATATATTCGAAGTTTTATAAGTCTACGTTAATGCTTTTGGACACAATTCCATTTTATTCGATGTTCGAAGGACACGGTTTTTTTGACCTACTCTTGCTTTTCGAGCTATAACTCTCTTCCTAATATTCTGATTTAGCCCATTTCCAATACCAAACAAACCTTGTCTATAAGAAAGATTCTGACAAAATTTGAGCCCCTAGCTTTTTCGGTGCGACCTCTATCGTGCTTTCAACAGACGGACATAGCTAGATCGTCATCAAATCAAACCCTGATTCAGAATATATATACTTTATGGGGTCTAAAATGGATATTTCGATGTGTTACAAACGGAATGACAAAATGAATATACCCCACCATTCTTTTGGTGGCGGGTATAAAAATTGCGATAGTTATGCCTACCTGATTGGCAGAGCAAAATATTGTTTAGTATTTAACGAAAAGCAATAAAAATATGCAACAAGTAACTTTGTTTTACACTAAACCCTTTTTTATTTCTTTTCACATTTTGCACAAAACTTTGTTGAATTAGTTAAATTATTTAAAGTATTATGTAGCAAATATGCTCAGAAAATATGGGCGAGACCATTTTTGACCATTTTTAGATATGCTCTATTTTATTTGTAAAATTTACCTAAATATAGGGTATATAAATAGCGGCTACTGCCGAAAAAGTGAGGCATCTGCTAAACATTTTACTACTTCTTTTAATAAAAAGAAATACCAAAAAAGTATTAATCTAAAGGCAATTTTGCTGACACTTTAATTCTAAAGTACATTTAATTTTTCAAGATTACCCTTTTTTTGCTTTCTAAAAAATTGTCGACCTTGAGCAACGTTTTAGAATTGTAATCAGTTAGTAGTTCTTTATACGATGTTTTTATTCATTTCAAAAAATTTTGCCATGTAATTTTGTATTTTTGCCACGGGTTTTAAAAAAAGGCGCCACTGTGCGTCGGATATAGAATTCTCTGAATTCTGTCATGATCTCTCCGAAAAAAACAAGTAAGAGTGCTATATTCGGCCGTGTCTTTTATACTCTTCACAACGTGTAGTCATGAAATAAAAATTGTTTGTATCAGCATTCATCTCATAATATGGATACTTACATATAAAACATACATATATAAAAACATCCCATTGTAAAATTATAAATTGAGTTTATGTATGTATGTTTCAAAAAATTAAATAAAATATATAAAAAAATTATAAAAAATAAAAAAACTTTAAAAAAAATAAAAAAATAAATTAAAAAGAAAATAAATTAAACAAGTAAGAGCGCTATATTTGGCCGTGCCGAATCTTATTTACCCTTCACAACGTGTAGTCATGCAATAACAGTAGTTTGTGTCACCATTCATCCCATATGAAATACGTACATACATATATAAAAACATCCCATTGTAAAATTATAAATTCACGTATGTATGTTAAAAAAACAAAAAAAAATATATAAAAAATTTAAAAAAAAAATTTTAAAAATAAATTAAAAAAAAATTATTATATATATAATATATATAAAACAAAAAAAAAAATAAAAAAATGTTTCTGATTTTCAATACCGATCTACTCCCGAATATTTCTGATATTTTAATACCTTACCCGGGTCCAACCTATGTCGGGGGGCTTCAAAAAGTTGATTTCAACATACACACGGACAGACTGACAAAGCTTAATCGACTCCCCTATTCATAAGCTTTCAGAAAATATATACTTTATGGGGTCGGAAATGAAAATTGTAGAAATTTCACACGGAATGACAAACCTATATATACCCTTTTTCACTGTGTGAAGGGTATAAAAAAGCAAACCAAAATAGGAAGTAAAAAATAAAAAACGAGTTGGTCGTGGTTTTTCGTTATATCTCAGTTGTTCAAGTACCGATTTTTTTGATTTTCAATACCGATCTGCTCCCGAATATTTATGTTTACCTCACGCGGGTCCAGGCGATGTCAGGGGGCTTCTAAACGTTGATTTCAACACACATACGGACAGACGGATAGGGCTCAATCAACTCCTCTATTCTCTCTATCTATCAGAAAATATATACTTTATGCGGTCGGAAATGAAAATTGAATGACAAACCTATATATACCCTTTTTCACTTTTGTGTGAAGGGTAAAATAAGAAGTGGTGGACACCAAGAATGGTAAAATAAAAATCCTGACAGACAAGTTGCTGAAAGTTCTTTTAGAAAATTCTGAGTTTTGTGCATACGTTTCTGTTAGAAAAAGCAGGGGAAGTTCAGATTTATTAATCGACATTTTCTTACAGATGTCTGAAAGAAAAATCTCACTAAAACTGCATGATTCGGAGTTTTTTGTAGTTTTGTAGTTTTGTATTTAATTTTTTTATTAATTATATAACTATGTAATTAAACATAGTGATTGATAAAGTAATATTTAAAAGAATTCTTTAAAACTATTATATACCTTCTCATAAATTTTAATATATATATATATGTGACCTTCTCCGAGAAAAGGGACCTAGTGTGTAAAAATTAAGTTTTAAGAAAAACGCATTTAAAGTTTCATAACGCAATATCACTGTAAACACACCTTAAGTTGGGAGATGCGATTTGGTATGGTTATTAATGATTGGGTGCCGACCAGTGAATGACAAAGGTTACCACTTCGGATATACATTGAGTATTATTAGCAATACACTAATAAGTGCGTACGGTTACAGCTAAACAAATACTTCATCCGTACCAAGGTCTATTAAATAAGGTCTGTGCAACTCTACAAAAACAAAAAGCAAAAAAAATATACGGGCATTTTGTTAGTGTAAAATTACTCTAAGGTAGTCAAAAACAGCTGACTAAAATACCAAAAAATTCATCCAGGTGAAATTATCAGTCCATCTGATGCGAAACGTTACTGTCAAACTCTATGTATACAAAATTATTTTTTATGAGGTATTTGACAGAGAGCAGCACAGCAAATTCGCCGTTGCGTATACCTGTATGAATATGCCCAACGCCTATTAAATCTTGTGTTTTCATTTTGTTTAACAATTTTTTCAAGACAACAAAAATAAATTGTGTTAATAGTAAATATTTGCTAAAAATATGGCTGATAAAGATAAAATAGAAGTCTAGACGATGTCTTGAAGAAGCGTGCTGTTTCACAAGGTATGTTGGGCCAGAAAGATGCTCGTTTCGCTGCTGGTGTTGTACTAATGGTGCGTGAAGGCAAAATAGCTAATCGTTGTATTTTCTTGGCCTGTGAGCCAAGTAATGGCAAGGCTACTATAGCTGTTGGTGTGGCTCAGTCCTTGGGTACAGGAACGCCTTTTACCAGCATGTCCGGCTCGGAAATATATTCGTTAGAAATTAATAAAGCAGGATCATAAAATTGAAAAACATAAATGTCGCCCTAAAAAGGTAAACAAATTTTGACAACTTCGAGTAGTAAACATAGGGGAGCAAAAAACGATCAGCTGATTAGTTGAACAGACCTTATTTAATAGACCTTGATCCGTACATACCAGAGATCTGCGCCGACTAGTTTTGTCGGCGGCGGCGGCTTGTAAAAATATTGTCGGCGGCGTCTGAAAATCGGCTTAAGCCAGCTGAACTGAGGTCAATATGAATGTTTTTATATGAGTTTGTTTTTATACCCTTCACCTGTGGTGCACAAAGGTATATATAGCTTTGTCATTCCGTTTGTAATTTCTACAATTTTCATTTCCGACCCAATAAAGTATATATTTTCTGAAAGCTTATGAATAGAGGAGTCGATTAAGCCCTGACCGTCTGACCGTCTGTCCGTGTGTTGGTTGAAATCAACTTTTAGAAGCAACTATATGTTCCTCAGATCTGTATATGGTATCAATCTCTTGGAAATATCCAGGAATGAATCGCTATTGAAATTCAGCACAATCGCCCCATAACTTTCTGAGATATGAGCAAAAAACCACGACCACCTCGTTTTTTTACACAATTACAACAACAACATACATACATACATGCAAAAAACATGCCAAAAAGAAAAATATATTGAAAATAAAAAAAAATAATAAAAAAAATTACAAAAAAAAAATAAAAAAAAAAATTTAAAAAAAATATATAAAAAAAAAATAATAAAATATAAATAATATCTAAAATAAAATAAGATAAAATTTTTTTGGCTCAGCTGGGATTCGATGCCACATTTAGTCTAACCAGTATATACATATGTATGTACGTATTTTATATGAGATGAATGGTTATACAAACAATTGTTATTGCATGACTACACGTTGTGAAGGGTATATAAGATTCGGCACGGCCGAATATAGCACTGTTACTTGTTTTTTTTATTTTTTTTTAAATTTTTAAAAAAATTTTTTTTTTTTTTTTGTTTTTTTAACATACATACGTGAATTTTTAATTTTACAATGGGACGTTTTTATATATGTATGTTTTTATAAGTATGTACGTATTTCATATGGGATGAATGGTGACACAAACCACTGTTATTGCATGACTACACGTTGTGAAGGGTATATAAGATTCGGCACGGCCGAATATAGCGCTCTTACTTGTTTTTTTTATTTTTTTTTTTTTTATTTTTTATTTAATATATTATTTATATTTTTATTATTTTTTTTTTTATTTTTTTTTTTATTTTTTTTTTGTTTTATATTTATTATATATATTTTAGTTATTTTTTTTTACATTTTTTTTTTTAATTTTTTTTTAAATTTTTTTTTAAATTTTTTTTTTAATTTATTTTTTATTTTTTTTTTAACATACATACGTTAATTTATAATTTTACAATGGGATGTTTTTTATATATGTATGTTTTTTATATGTATGTACGTATTTCATATGGGATGAATGGTTATACAAACTACTGTTATTGCATGACTACACGTTGTGAAGGGTATATAAGATTCGGCACAGCGAGTTATAGCCTTAAAGTGAGTCAATCGATGCTAATACGAATCAAAAAAGCGTTGTATGATTCCCAAACCATAAGTTGGAGGTCGTTAAAAAATATTAACGAATGCGGACGCACGTCTCATGATGAATAAAATAAAAAAGACAACAATTTATTTAACACCAAAAAATGCTTCTATTGCAATAAACAATTCTGTAAGTCGATGGACGGCAGCAAGAGCCCTTCACGATATTGGGTAGATCGGAGCAATAAGAAAAAAGAAACGTTCTTCGTCGATAAAAATGGAAAGGCATAGTTAAATTTTTCCAGAGAGCACAGCAACTGGACAGTAGACGAATGGAAACATGTAATCTGGTTAGACAAATCAAAATTTAAGCGATATCAATCTTATGGGAAGCAGTATTATTGGAGACTCCCAAGGGGAACGACTTCAAAGAAACCATGTTAAGTAAACAGTGATGCATGGTGGAGGTAGCGTCATGGTTTGGGGTTGCTTAACTTGGTGGCACCTTGCCCTACCGCAAAAAATTAATGGAATACTGAGGAAAGAAGATTATCTACGTATTATACAAGCCAATCTGACCGATTTTGTAAATAAGAGCGCCTATCCTGCGGAAGAAGTAATTTTTCAGCAGGACGGCGGCCCTAAGCATACAACCAAAATCGTAAAATAGTGGCTTAACGGTCAAAATTTCCGATTGATGCAGTGGCCAGCATATAAAGTCCAGACCTCAATTAGATTGAGAATTTGTGGTCAATCGTAAAGAGGCCACAATGGAAAAGTATTCTAAAAGAAGTAATTCAGAAATTGGTGGGAGGTATGCCAAAACGTATATAAAATGTTTAACGCAACAAAAAATATTGGATTAAATGCTAAATTCAATTAAAATTGTTCAAAGAGAAATTATTAATACATGGGTGCAAAATTTAGTACATACGAGATGTTTTAGTTTGTTTTGCTTTAAGAATTTAATACTTTTAGTTTTTATTGTTAAACTATTTTGTTAAGTAATAAAACATATAATAAATAAGGAAAGAAATATTAGATTTGCTTTACTATTTCAATTTGTATGGGACAAAAAGTGAACAGTGTACAAACATGTACACATTTTTGCACCATACTGTATGTATAAAAAAGTGATCAAAATAAATAAACAACACCGTCCGGTATATAAATGGAGTAAACACTCCGGGGCATTTGAATACGGGAAAATGTAATTTCTTTCGTAAACATACCGCCCCCCCCCCCCTTCCTAGATTAAAATCACAGCAGAGGTTGTGGAAGAATTTATAAAACAATGTTATACAAGTGGGGTGCGGTGAATACAAAACAGTAATAATAATATAATAATTACAATATGTGTGCAATAGGCGTTTTTTTTAAATGCTATTTTATAATATAAAAGAAAGAAATAGTATTACAGAGGTAGTAATATTATGTACCAATTAACAAAATCCATAGTACAGTAATTGATACAGTTCAGTGTAGAGAAATAATTAAATTCAGGGAAAAATCATACAATTCATTTTTATGATATAAAAAAAAATGCTTATAATTAACTGTTTATAGACCGAATTTGCCAATTATGACCCAGCCTAGTAGGGTGTCTTGTGCCATGGGTGTTGTAACGGTATGGGGTTGAATGCCGCTCCGGACCAGCTTTGGATAAAGGTCAGCGCCTAGCACAATATTGATTGCCGCACCGGTGAAAAAATCGGGATCAGCTAGGCGGGGGTTACTTTCGGCTTCTTTTTCGGCTGAAAACACGTTTCCTTCATCAAAACGTGACCGAAACGATACTGTGCACCATTTTTCTTTGCCCGACACCTCCACTGGCAATTTGAACTCGTCGATGAGGAAACGGGCAATACTGCTTATCGCCGCACTCGCATTGAGAATAGCTCTTACAGAGCCCCACTCCTTAGGCAAGCGGATGCGAATAATCGCGGTTGGTACCACCGTGGAGTTTCCGGCACTAGTCACAATGATAGCCGCTTGAGGTTCATCGTTGGCCGGTTTAAGCAAACGTTTGTGGCGATGCAAAAGGGTGTGGTGTTGGTCACTACATTGTCGGCAACAGTCCGTGCTACGGTATTTTCGCATCTGCTGGGAATGAGGTAGACAATTTTCACAATACCGGTAGCGTTTTACCACTTTGCATCGCTTAAATTTAATGCATTTGCGTAACGGGTGATCCTTTTGATATATGCGGCAATCAAAAGTGCGATGTTTCTTGAATTCTTCATAAGTTTTTCGTTTCTCAATGGGAGACATGCTACGGCGAGGTGACATATTTGCTGTGAAAAGAAAAAGAGGGTGAAAAAAATATATTATTAGACAGAGTCATTGCTAGGATTAGGGAGTAAAACTAATTTTGAAATAGGCCGAGTTACGACACCAGTGGCGGTACGTATGTCAGCTACTCTGACTCGTTTATCGGGGCCATGACAGACTTGATCAATACGACCTAATCGCAATTGATTTGGGGGCAAGTTATCTTGTTTAACAATAACAAGATCGCCGGGAGCAAAATCTCGCTTGGGGTATTTCCATTTTACTCTTTTATGAAGTTCGACTAAATATTCCTCTTTCCATCTGCGAGCTAAGTGTTGGTGTAGTATTTGAAGTTTTTGCCATCGGTTGACATAGCTCAATGAGTGGCTAGACAGTTCGGGTTCTGGAGGAGATAGTAGGGGTATCCCAATAAGAAAATGACTGGGGGTTAAAGCGCACAAATCAGCAGGGTCATTGCTAATTGGATTTAAAGGCCTTGAATTAAGACACGCTTCGATACGGGCAACCATAGTCGTGAATTCTTCAAAGGTAAAACTCTGGCTATGGCGTATTTTCTTGAACTTTTTACTCCCGCCTCCCATAGCCGACCCATATGGGGCGCACCTTTAGGTATAAAATGCCATTCCATAGTAGAAAAACTGTCTTGTTAAAGCACATTTTTCCGTATGAGATCTAAAAATGCTCGTGTATTTATGTTCAATATATTCGAGGCTCCGACAAATGCAGTTTTGTTGTCTGAGTACATAGCATGGGGTGTTCCACGTCGAGAGAAAAAACGTGTAGAGGCAGTCATAAAAGCTTGTGTGGAAATCTCACTGGTAGCTTCAATTTGAATAGCTTAAGTGGCGAAACAGACGAATATAAGTACATAACCTTTTGTGACCTTGCAGCTACGGCCAGCATAAGATTTGATGTCAAAGGGTCCTGCGAAAACCACTCCGGTATCATAGAAAGGGTGAGTTAGATTTGTACGTTCTGGGGGCAATGTAGCGATGATTTGTTGGCCAAGTTGACGTTTATGTTTTACGCACATTAAACATTTAGAAATTATAGCTTTTATCAAAGTTTTAAGCTTGGGAACATAATAATGAAGTCTCATTAGCCGATATAGCAGCGCGTTTTGCCCATGAAGTGAGTATCTATGCAAGTACGTGAGAAATAATCTAGTAAAACGGGCGTGATAAGGCAACAAAATGGGGTAGCGCCCATCGTAACTTAGTGTGGATTGCGACAGCCTGCCGTTGATTCTCATGATACCGTTAGAGTCGAGAAAGGGGTTTAGGGTTAATAGATGACTTTTTCGAGACAATGGCAAGCTTTCAGTTAACTGATCGTACTCGTGTTCAAAATAATGTTTCTGACTAGCGATTATTAAACGGGATTTTGCCAGACTTAGTTCCGATGAGTTAAAAACTTGGGGGTCTATGTTATCACGACGAAGTTTACGTTTCGTAAGACTGTAAAAACGAAACACATGACAAATTACGCGAGCATGACATGACAAACTACGGAAAAGTCCTTAAGAATATTTTCGCTGCTAATCTTTGTCGAATGCACGTGAATCGGTTTAATTTCCTCTTCAGTCGAGAAATCAGCAGTCCGAGAAGGCCATTCTTCGTGGGGACGTTTCAGCCACGCTGGACCATGCCACCATAAGTTGTTTGATGACAATTTAGAGATTTTGAGACCACGGGTTGCCATGTCGGCGGGATTGTCTTTTGAAGCCACGTGCGCCCACGAATCGCTACCAACTTTTTCAACAATTGAAGAAATTCGATTTTCAACAAATGTTTTCCACGTATTGGGGAGTTTTTGCAACCAAGCCAGGACGATGGTCGAATCTGTCCACAAATAGAGCTTGTAATTGTTCAAGTGGAGTTGCGACTGAATCGAATCAATCATAGTAGCCATTAATTCTGCTCCACATAGCTCTTTACGGGCTAGTGAGACGAATTTTACGGGAACTACCTTTGTTTTAGCGCACAAAAGGTGAGTTGAGACAAACCCTTCGTTTTCCTCTCGAATGTACAACGTAGCGGCGTATGCCTTTTCTGAGGCATCACAAAAACCGTGTAACTCAATACAATAAGAGGGATCGAAATCAACGAAACGGGGAATTTTAATTAGTTCTATTGTAAAATAGTCATCCAGATACGTTTGCCATTCTTTCAGCGTTGACATTTGAAGATTTTCGTCCCAATCCGTACCGTCTTTCCAAATTTGTTGCATAATCATTTTTGCCACTATGGGGGAAAGCCAACAGGCAGGGTCAAAGAGTCTTGCGATTTCAGCTAAAACTGCTCTTTTTGTTGTCATGGACTTGTCTGTTTGGGTTTTTAGTTTAAAGTAGAAGTGGTCATTTCCAGCATTCCACCTTAGTTCCAGTGTCTTAGTAACACTCTAATCGGAGAGTTTTAAAAACTCTTCACCCAATAGGTAATTAACGGGGAGATCTTTGAGTAGGACATCATTGTTTGCAGTCCATTTTCTCAGCGAAAATCCGGCAGATTTGAGAATGGCTGTAAGTTCATCACGTAACTTCAGAGCAGATGATATAGTGTGCGCTTCTGCCAGCACGTCATCGACATACATATAATTTTCAAGAATATTTGACACTTGAGGGTATTTTGACGCACATTCTTTAGCTAACTACAGTAAAGTCCTTATGGCCAGGTACGGGGCACAGTTCACGCCGAAAGTGACTGTGTTAAGCTCATAATCTTTTGTTGTTCATTGGGGGAATCGCGGAAAATAATTCTTTGATAGGAGGTGTGAGAGGGATGTACGAGGATTTGGCGGTACATTTTCTCTATATCCGCATTGAAACATACCTGTAAAGCCTCCAGCGCAGGACAAGTATGGTCAATAAAATCTGCTTGTAAGCTAGGACCGGGGTAAAGAAGATCATTGAGGCTGACTCCATTGGACGAAGAGCACGAAGCATTAAATACTACACGTAATTTTGTGGTAGTGCTATCGGGTTTGTAAACGGCATGATGGACAGTGAGACATCCCTAAAGTAACCTCGGCAAAAAATGGTTTTTGGCGTGTCGTCCAATTTGGATGAAATTTTCATTACTTTTTGGTCTAGAGCAAGTCAAAGTTGAGGTATGCTAACGCGCTTGAAATATGTTAGTTCAATATGTAATATTCAAAAGCTTATCAATAAAAAAATACATAATAAATTTAACTTTAAAGAATTTTTTTAATTAATTTAGTTGTTGTAGAAAGAGCAGATAAAAAAATAAATTTAAAACAGAAACACAAAAAAACATTTCTTTTCAACAGAATTGTAGTGTAAAAATTTAACATTTTGCATTTTCAATGGACTAGGAAATATAGAGCAGCCACTCGCCGACTTATATCAAATAAAGTATTGAAGCCTCAGCTTTCATTTAAAGTAAAGGACATATAGCAAAAGTTTGCAAAAGTAATTTAAACATACAAAAAACTACAAAAAATACGCAACGCGCACATTCTGTCGCTATACGTATGTTAGCATGCAATAACATGTTTACAAATTTTTACTATTCCATTCTTGTAAAAATTCACGTATTTCTACGAATGAAGATGTAATGCACTATTTGCAAATATCATCAGATCCTTATATTAATTCATTTAGAATAAGAATGAATTTAAAAAATTTAGAATACCATGATGATATTAAACAATTATTGATAGAATGCAAAAAAAAATTTTATTTTTTATTGCATTTTAATGGGAGGTGGGCGTTTTATTGCAATTTTTGCATGAAACATTTTAAATGATATTAATTACAGTAATATAAAATTTGAAGGTCGTACCTCAAATATTTTAGAAAATATGGCACTTTTTATGTTGAGGTTGTATGGGTGGTTGGGGTAAAAGTGGGCCAAAGTCCAAAACTTTATTCCGATAATGTTTGTAACAATATGACATTCAAGTATACCAAAATTTAAAGTTATATCTAAAGTATTACGGACAATACGGCATTTTACAAATTTCGATTGTATGGGAGGTGGGCGTAAAAGTGGGCGAATTTTCTTAATTTTTTTTTTTTAACTGGAATTGTCTCAAAAATATCCTGTGCAAAATTTCAGAACTCTGCAATGACTCCTTGTATTTAATGCCGGCGTTGTCTCAATGTGTGATGGGGCAAATAGTATGCGGCCTGATTTTCATTTATAGGGGTTACTTTGGTCATTTGACCTAGGGTGGAGTATTCAGTGATCACACGATCATATTCCATTTTTAGTTGGGGATTTTTTTTACCAATTCTGTCTCATTTCGTAAAAATTGGGACAGATTTATATTTCTCGATGCGCCAATATTGAGGTTTTCCGGGCATTCCTGTCTGAACGGTAGGGAAACAACGTAGCGGCCTTCATTATTTCTAAATGTAGTGAATTAATATTAACTCTCACAATATAAATCCTCCGGGGAAGATCGAGGTTTTCTCGGGATGTCTTCTAATTCCCAGAAACGTTGTATTTGATTAGACAATGCGAGTTCATTAAAAAACGAGACCACCGAAGTTTTATAAGGTTTGTTGTTCACCTTACCTTACCTTACGTCACCTCCTAGCAGCAAGTCTACTTCACAGCAAGCCTGACGATAGGTATCGGCGAGTTGAAGGTTTGAGAAGCCGTTATTGTCAAGGGCGGAGGAGGGGGAGTAAGGCAGTGTGCCCGTAAGTTTTTTAACAACGAAGGCATCTTCACGTGTTTTGAACAATTTGTCAACTGGAGAATCAATTTTAATGTTGTACATTTGTTTGGATGTCGCCGTCAAGGAATCGTTTAATCCGTGGACGTCAACTTGTAGGGGACGACTTCAAAGATCAAGCTTCACCTGCAACTTTTTGGAGATAAAAGCAGCTTCCGACGCAAGAGCTGCGCCTAGGATGACTGAGCTTGAGGGGGATTGCAATTGTGTTGAATACGATTGCAGTTCTCGTGTTGTCGCATCTTTAGAAGTAGAGGGAGTTGTATTTATTTAATTGTTGTGGGGGTAATTTTTTTTAATATGGCGAGATTTGGCACTAGAGTTTGCGTCACTAAGAGAGAGATTTTGCTGTATAGCGCGGGGTAGATTTGGTGTCGAGTCCGGACACTAGTCCTGAGAAGTTCTGGCACACCTTATGTTGATTCACTTTATATAAATACAAGACACTTGTTTCACTTTAGTTCTATTTCAATTAGGTTGTATTTGTTAAGGGTTTAGATTTTAACAGTAGTTGTAAGTAAATTGAATTTTTATTTTATCGAACTTTTTTGTTTAAATTAATATTTAAATTTTTAATCAGGCTTGAGTTCATATTTTAATATTCTTTATTTTTACAAAGAATTTTTTTAATTGTGATAAATGAAAGAATAAATCTGAAAAATTATTTTTTTACCGACACTAGCCGAGTGGAATACATTTTCGAAACCAGCTACGATTTCATCATCAGCACTCTCTCATCGGTGGTTACATGTTGGTTGTAAATATCATCTATTTAAAAAAAAAAATAAAAAATTCTTTGTAAAAATAAAGAATATTAAAATATGAACTCGAGCCTGATTAAAAATTTAAATAGTAGTTGTAAGTTTTAGCAATAATTATAGTTTGTAGTTTTAGCACTAATTATTTATGTATTTTATTTATTATTGTAATTTTTAAGGTATACGCTTTTACTTCACAATTTTTTATTAGTCTTAAGAAAATAATTTTTTATTCACTGTTTTTAACTAGTTTTAAGATAATAAGCTCTTATTGCACAATTTTTAATTAGGTTTAATTTAATATATTATTTATTTGTTTATATACAGTTCTATATTCTATATATATAATAACAAACCACCACCTTCTGCAACAGTTAAAACGTAAGTAAATATCAAAAAACACAGAGAGCATGAGTAAAGTCAAAGAACTTGAAAGTTTCCATTTCTCTTGTGTGTGGATGGTATGTATGTATAAAAAAGTGATTAAAATAAATAAACAACACCGTCCGGTATACAAATAGAGTAAACACTCCGGGGCATTTGAATACGGGCAAATGTAATTTCTAACGTAAACAAAAACCTATATAAATTACATAAAAGTACTCACAAATGTTCACAGGCTTCGAGGACTTGAAATACGTTGCGTTAAAAGTAACATTTCTTTATCATCTTCATCTTCTAGCAAGGTTTCAATAAAATCTGCACATTGTAGTAATAAGTGCTTTTTCTCTGCAAGGGCAATAATTAATTCGATTACTGCAGAATATTGAATTTCCATTTTAATTAATTTTTATTCGCGCAAACACGTAAAAATAAATAATACGTAATAGCCTTTTTACACTTGCTCACATCTTTCATAAAATCAACAAGATATTAAGATATTCCCATGTGAATTGTACGTGTTTGTTTGTCAAAATTTCTCAACATCTTTTAAAGATGTTCCTAACTCATTTTGTTCCACTCAGCATCTTTCGATTATTTTAGTGTCTTTACTAAAAAAAAGAAATATTGTTGCAAAAAAATAAATGGCATCACTAGAGAAAAATTACAAGTGTCAAAAAAATACATACAACGAGTGGACTTGAAATAAGTCGAATAAAATAAGATATCTTAATTATTTTCATCCTCTAACAAATTCCGCATATTGTAATAATAACACTGCTCAGCAGCAAAATCCTCCATTAAATAAAACTATGTGGACTATATGGATTTTGATGTGCTGAACTCAAATCCGTTATCGGTTTTTTTCCATCAGATCAGGATTTTTTTTTATGGGCGTGGCAATTTTTTTCCCCTAAATTAGTCAGGTACGGAGACATAATTCATTCATTTTCAAAAATAAAACACAAAAAGATGTGTAACAAAATTGTATTTAGTTTAGTCGAATAAAATTTTTCTCTATCTCTTATCGTTTTGGAATTATTCAAAAATTAATGGAGAAAAAAAATTTTCGTGCAAAATTCGTAATATTTTTCAATTTAAAAATGGAATAAAAAAAATATTAAGCAAATATTCAACATTTTGCACTTTTTTATGAGAGCTTCTAATCTTAAAAATAAAAAAGCCATAAACCATAAAAATCAGTTAAAAATGTAGATTTTATTGCCAATTTACCGCAGGTACCCAATATTGACCAAATATGTGTAGTGCAGCAAACAACGTCAGAGTGGGCGCACTAAAGCGCCTTGTAGCAACAATGAATGGCAACTATTTACTTCTATCTATTTTCGTACAGCAAAGACAAATACAAACAAAAAAATTTTCCAGATTGTAATTTTGTAACAACGCCTCGCATAAAGCACCAACCCTGTCGTCATCCGTAGATAACTTCAAATTACAATAGAAAATTAAAATATCTACAGCCTATTTTACTTAAAATAACACAAAGTTTTTGTTAAAAATTATTAATTTTTATTTAGGAAACATTTTTAAAATAAAAAATTATCTTAAGCTGTCCATGCCCTTTCGTCCACATCATTCAATTTCGTTCTAAAGACCTCGTCCTTCATAATTTGTCGTATTTGTGGACCTACAAATATGCCTTCTTTTACCTTAGCATCTCTGATTCTAGGAAATTTGGTCTTAATGTATAGAAAGCCTTCACCGTCCTTGTTCATTGCTTTGACAAAATTTTTCATTAGGCCTAGCTTTATATGAATAGGAGGCAGAAGAGTTTGTTCTTTTTGATTAAAAGGCTTTTCTGCTACATTTTTTTCTCCTGGAATAAAATTTACTCTTTTCGGCCAAATTTTAACATTGTAGTGTTTTTCCTTTGCTCGGCTATCCCATTCACATAAGAAGCAATTAAACTTAGTTTATCCACTTTTCAATCCATTTAACATTGCTACGACTTTTAAATAAATTTGGAGATTTGTTACAAATACTTGACATTTTGTAATATAAAAGCGTTTGTGGATTCTTTAATTGCTTTATTTTTTTAACCAATCACAAAGTACACTATAAGATCTATTTACTGTTGCCGATTTTAACCGCACGATATTCAAATTAAAAGTGACTCACTTATTGTCCATCAGCTTCTATATGTACAATAATTTCTAGAATTATTAGGGTGATGTTCTTAATTTGAAATCATAGGTAATTGAAAAATACTTTTATAAATTTTAATTCCAAGAACTATGCAAAATACCGTTGTACTTTAGTTCCATTACCTGCTTACCTAACGAAATGTTACATATATCATATGTAAGGCTGGTTGCATTACAATATCGGGTACCTGCGGTAAACTGACAATTAAATCTACATATTTAACCGCTTTTTATGCCTTATGGCTTCTTTTATTTCCAAGATAAGTAGCTCTCAGAAAAAAGTTTAAAATGTTGAATATTTCCGTTATATGTTTTTTAATTCCATTTTTAATTTGAAAAATATTACGAATTTTGCACGAAAAAAATTTTTTTCTCCATTAATTTCTGAATGATTCCAAAACGATAAGAGATAAAGAAAAATTTTATTCGACTAAAATATTTTGTTACACATCTTCTGGTGTTTAATTTTTGAAAATCGGATGACTGGTTCTCGAATTAGGATAAAATATGTCTCCGTACCTGACTAATTTAGGGGGAAAATTTGCCACGCCCATAAAAAAAATCCCGATCTGATGGAAAAAAACGACAACGGGTTTGAGTTCAGCGCATCAAAATCCATATAGTCCACATAGTTTTAATTAACGGGAAGACAAAAAATAATTTTTTTAGAGCAGTGTAATTGCTCTCCAAGGGCAATAAATTATACAATTAATACAGAATTTTTAAATCCATTTTTTTTTAAATTTTTATTTGCGCAAACATGTAAAATAACGTCCGAGATAAAAACAAACTCGATCTTGGCAAACTTTTTTTACACTCAATTTCTTGAGTGTATATTCATATTCCTCTCAAAATTGTATTTTGCTCTTATAATAAGAGAAATACTAAAAATTAAAGTTCTGCTTAAACATGGTATTAGGATATGTAGCCAGTACCGTCTTTTATCATACCTCATTTTCCATTTTCATTTTTTGAAAAAATTGTTCTAGAAAAAAATATATTAAAAGAAACGGAATATAAAGGAATGTAGCCAGTACCGTCTTTATGATACCTCATTTTCCAAATTTTGGCACATCTCTTTACTTTGACCCAATTGACCATAAAGTGATTTGAGTGACTATCATACAATTAGTTTTTTTAAATAGTTGTTCTATAAACAAGTATATTGAAAGAAACGGGATATGAGGAAATGTAGCCAGTACCGTCCTCTGTCATACCTCATTTTCAAAATTTTGCACATCTCTTTATTTTTACCCAATTGACCATAAAGTGATTTGAGTGAATTTCATACAATCAGTTTTTTTTTTAAGTTTTTCCAGAAAAAAGTATATTTATAGAAACGGGATATGAGGAATTTTAGCCCGTGCTGTCTTCTATCATACCTCTTTTTCCAATTTTTGGCACATTTCTTTATTTTGACCCAATTGACAAAAAAAATAATATCAGTGACTTTAATACAATTAGTTTTTTGAAAAAGTTGTTCTAGAAAAAAGTATATTGAAAGAAACGTGGTATGAGGAAATATAGCCACTACAATCTTCTATCATACCTCGTTTTCGAATTTTTGGCGCATCGCTTTATTTTTACCCAATTGACCATAAAGTGATTTGGGTGACTTTCATACAATTAGTTTTTTTTTAATAGTTTTTCAAGAAAATATTATATTGATAGAAACGGGATATGAGGAATTTTAGCCCGTGCTGACTTTTATCATACCTCTTTTTCCAATTTTTGGCACATCTCTTTATTTTGACCCAAATGACCAAAAAGTAATTTTAGTCACTTTCATACAATTAGTTTTTTGAAAAAATTGTTCCAGAAAAAAGTATATTGAAAGAAGCAGGTTATGAGGAAATGTAGCTAGTACCGTTCTCTATCATTCCTCATTTTCGAATTTTTGGCGCATCACTTTATTTTTACCCAATTGACCATAAAGTGATTTGGGTGACTTTCATACAATTGGTTTTTTTAATAGTTTTTCCAGAAAATAGTATATTGATAGAAACGGGATATGGGGAATTTTAGCCCGTGCTGACTTTTATCATACCTCTTTTTCCAATTTTTGGCACATCTCTTTATTTTGACCCAATCGACCATAAAGTGATTTGTCTAAATTTCATACAATTAGTTTTTTGAAAAAGTTGTTATAGAAAAAAGTATATTGAAAGAAACGTGGTATTAGGAAATGTAGCCAGTACGGTTCTCTATCATTCCTCATTTTCCAAATTTTAGCACATCTCTTTATTTTGACCCAATTGACCAAAAAGTTATTTCAGTGACTTTCATACAATTAGGTTTTTGAAAAGTTGTTCTAGAAAAAAGTATATTGAAAGAAGCGGGATATGGGGAAATGTAGCCAGTACCGTCCTCTATCATATTTCGTTTTCTAAATTTTGGCACATCTCTTTATTTTGACCCAATTGACCATAAAGTGATTTGAGTGACTTTCATACAATTAGTTTTTTGAAAAAGTTGTTCTAGAAAAAAGTATATTGAAAGAAACGTGGTATAAGGAAATGTAGCCAATAGCGTCATCTATCATACAACATTTTCGAATTTTCGGCACATCTCTTTGTTTTGACCCAATTGACCATAAAGTGATTTGAGTGACTTTCATACAATTAGTTTTTTGAAAAACTTGTTTAAGAAAAAAGTATATTGAAAGAAACGAGATACGAGGAAATGTAGCCAGTACCGTCCTCTATCATCCCACATTTTTCAAATTTTAGCACATCTCTTTATTTTGACCCAATTGACCAAAAAGTTATTTCAGTGACTTTCATACAAGTAGTTTTTTGAAAAGTTGTTCTAGAAAAAAGTATATTGAAAGAGGCGGGATATGAGGAAATGTAGCCAGTACCGTCCTCTATCATATCTCATTTTCCAAATTTTGGCACATCTCTTTATTTTGACCCAATCGACCATAAAGTGATTTGTCTGACTTTCATACAAATAGTTTTTTGAAAAAGTTGCTATAGAAAAAAGTATATTGAAAGAAACGTGGTATTAGGAATGTAGCCAGTACGGTTCTCTATCATTCCTCATTTTTCAAATTTTAGCACATCTCTTTATTTTGACCCAATTGACCAAAAAGTTATTTCAGTGACTTTCATACAATTAGGTTTTTGAAAAGTTGTTCTAGAAAAAAGTATATTGAAAGAAGCGGGATATGGGGAAATGTAGCCAGTACCGTCCTCTATCATATCTCATTTTCCAAATCTGGGTACATCTCTTTATTTTGACCCAATTGACCATAAAGTGATTTGAGTGACTTTCATACAATTAGTTTTTTGAAAAAGTTGTTCTAGAAAAAAATATACTGAAAGAAAGGGGATATAAGGGAATGCAGCCAGTACCGTCTTCTATCATATCTCATTTTCCAAATTTTGGCACATCTCTTTATTTTGACCCAATTGATCATAAAGTGATTTGATTGACTTTCATACAATTAGTTTTTTGAAAAAATTGTTACAGAAAAAAGTATATTGAAAGAAGCAGGTAATGAGGAAATGTAGCCAGTACCAACCTCCACCACACCTCATTTTCGAAATTGTGGAACATCTCTTTATTTTGACCCAATCGACCATAAAGTGATTTGTCTGACTTTCATACAATTAGTTTTTTGAAAAAGTTGTTATAGAAAAAAAGTATATTGAAAGAAACGTGGTATAAGGAAATGTAGCCAGTACCGTTTTTTATCATCCTTAATTTTTTAAATTTTAGCTCATCTCTTTATTTTGACCCAATTGACCAAAAAGTTATTTCAGTGACTTTCATGCAATTAGGTTTTTGAAAAGTTGTTCTAGAAAAAAGTATATTAAAAGAAACGGGATAAGAGGAAATGTAGCCAGTACCGTTCTTTATCATTCTTAATTTTTTAAATTTTAGCTCATCTCTTTATTTTGACCCAATTGACCATAAAGTGATTTGAGTGACTTTCATACAATTAGTTTTTTGAAAAAGTTGTTCTAGAAAAAGTATATTGAAAGAAACGTGGTATAAGGAAATGTAGCCAATAGCGTTTTCTATCATACCACATTTTCGAGTTTTCGGCACATCTCTTTGTTTTGACCCAATTGACCATAAAGTGATTTGAGTTACTTTCATACAATTAGTTTTTGTAAAAACTTGTTTTAGAAAAAAGTATATTGAAAGAAACGAGATACGAGGAAATGTAGCCAGTACCGTCCTCTATCATTCCTCATTTTTCAAATTTTAGCACATCTCTTTCTTTTGACCCAATTGACCAAAAAGTTATTTCAGTGACTTTCATACAATTAGTTTTTTGAAAAGTTGTTCTAGAAAAAAGTATATTGAAAGAAGCGGGATATGAGGAAATGAAGCCAGTACCGTCCTCTAACATATCTCATTTTCTAAATCTTGGTACATCTCTTTATTTTGACCCAATTGACCATAAAGTGATTTGAGTGACTAGTTTTTTGAAAAAATTTGTTGTGGAAAAAATATATTAAAAGAAACGGAATATAAAGGAATTTAGCCAGTACCGTCTTTATGATACCTCATTTTCCAAATTTTGGCACATCTCTTTACTTTGACCTTATTGACCATAAAGTGGTTTGAGTGACTTTCATACAATTAGCTATTTTAAAAAGTTGTTCTAGAAAAAAGTATATTGGAAGAAACGTGGTATGAGGAAATATAGCAACTACTGTCTTCTATCATACCTCATTTTCGAATTTTTGGCACATCTCTTTATTTTTACCCAATTGACCATAAAGTGATTTGGTGACTTTCATACAATTAGTTTTTTGAAAAAGTTGTTCTAGAAAAAAGTATACTGAAAGAAACGGGATACGAGGAAATGTAGCCACTACCGTCCTCTATCATTCTCATTTTTTCAAATTTTAGCACATCTCTTTATTTTGACCCAATTGACCAAAAAGTGATTTGAGTGACTTTCATACAATTAGTTTTCTGAAAAAATTGTTCTAGAAAAAAATATACTGAAAAAAAAGGGAAATATAAGGGAATGTAGCCAGTACCGTCTTCTATCATATCTGATTTTCCAAATTTTGGCACATTTCTTTATTTTGACCCAATTGACCATAAAGTGATTTGATTGACTTTCATACAATTAGTTTTTTGAAAAAATTGTTACAGACAAAAGTATATTGAAAGAAGCGGGATATAAGGAAATGTAGCCAGTACCGTCCTCTATCATATCTCATTTTCCAAATTTTGGCACATCTCTTTATTTTGACCCAATTGACCATAAAATGATTTGAGTGATTTTTATACAATTAGTTTTTTGAAAAAGTTGTTCTAGAAAGAAGTATATTGAAAGAAACGTGGTATAAGGAAATGTAGCCAATAGCGTCTTCTATCATACCACATTTTCGAATTTTTGGCACATGTCTTTATTTTGACCCAATTGGCCATAATGTGATTTGAGTGACTTTCATACAATTAGTTTTTTTAAAAAGTTGTTCTAGAAACAAGTATATTAAAAGAAACGGGATAAGAGGAAATGTAGCCAGTACCGTCCTCTATCACACCTCATTTTTCGAATGTTGGCAGATCTCTTTATTTTGAACCAATCGACCATAAAGTGATTTGTGTGACTTTCATACAATAAGTTTTTTAAAAAAATTGGTCCAGAAAAAGGTACATTGAAAGAAACGGGATATGAGGAAAAGTAGCCAGTGGCGTCCTCTATCATACCTCATGTTCAAAATTTTCGCACATCTCTTAATTTTGACCCAATTGACCATAAAGTGATTTGAGTGACTAGGTTTTTGAAAAAATTGTTCTAGAAAAAAATATATTAAAAGAAACGGAATATTAAAGGAATGTAGCCAGTACCGTCTTTATGAAACCTCATTTTCCAAATTTTGGCAGATCTCTTTATTTTGAACCAATCGACCATAAAGTGATTTGTGTGACTTTCATACAATAAGTTTTTTGAAAAAATTGGTCCAGAAAAAGGTACATTGAAAGAAACGGGATATGAGGAAAAGTAGCCAGTGGCGTCCTCATTCGTACCTCATTTTCAAAATTTTGGCACATCTCTTAATTTTGACCCAATTGACCATAAATTGATTTGAGTGACTAGTTTTTTGAAAAAATTGTTCTGGAAAAAAATATATTCAAAGAAACGGAATATAAAGGAATTTAGCCAGTACCGTCTTTATGATATCTCATTTTCCAAATTTTGGCACATCTCTTAATTTTGACCCAATTGACCATAAAGTGATTTGAGTGACAAGTTTTTTGAAAAAATTGTTCTGGAAAAAAATATATTAAAAGAAACGGAATATAAAGGAATTTAGCCAGTACCGTTTTTATGATACCTCATTTTCAAAATTTTCGCACATCTCTTAATTTTGACCCAATTGACCATAAAGTGATTTGAGTGACTAGTTTTTTTTTAGAAAATTGTTCTAGAAAAAAATATATTAGAAGAAACGGAATATAAAGGAATGTAGCCAGTACCGTCTTTATGATACCTCATTTTCCAAATTTTGGCAGATCTCTTTATTTTGAACCAATCGACCATAAAGTGATTAGTGTGACTTTCATACAATAAGTTTTTTGAAAAAATTGGTCCAGAAAAAGGTACATTGAAAGAAACGGGATATGAGGAAAAGTAGCCAGTGGCGTCCTCTATTATACCTCATTTTCAAAATTTTGGCACATCTCTTAATTTTGACCCAATTGACCATAAAGTGATTTGAGTGACTAGTTTTTTGAAAAAATTTGTTGTGGAAAAAATATATTAAAAGAAACGGAATATAAAGGAATTTAGCCAGTACCGTCTTTATGATACCTCATTTTCCAAATTTTGGCACATCTCTTTACTTTGACCTTATTGACCATAAAGTGGTTTGAGTGACTTTCATACAATTAGCTATTTTAAAAAGTTGTTCTAGAAAAAAGTATATTGGAAGAAACGTGGTATGAGGAAATATAGCAACTACCGTCTTCTATCATACCTCATTTTCGAATTTTTGGCACATCTCTTTATTTTTACCCAATTGACCATAAAGTGATTTGGTGACTTTCATACAATTAGTTTTTTGAAAAAGTTGTTCTAGAAAAAAGTATACTGAAAGAAACGGGATACGAGGAAATGTAGCCACTACCGTCCTCTATCATTCTTATTTTTTCAAATTTTAGCACATCTCTTTATTTTGACCCAATTGACCAAAAAGTTATTTCAGTGACTCATCTCTTTATTTTTACCCAATTGACCATAAAGTGATTTGAGTGACATTCATACAATTAGTTTTTTTAAGTTTTTCCAGAAAAAAGCATAATTATAGAAACGGGATATGAGGAATTTTAGCCCGTGCTAACTTCTATCATACCTTCTTTTCCAATTTTTGGCACATCTCTTTATTTTGACCCAATTGACCAAAAAGTAATTTTAGTGACTTTCATACAATTAGTTTTTTGAAAAAATTGTTCCAGAAAAAAGTATATTAAAAGAAGCAGGTTATGAGGAAATGTAGCCAGTACCGTCCTCTACCATACCTTATTTTCAAAATTGTGGAACGTCTCTTTATTTTGACCCAATCGACCATAAAGTGATTTGTCTGACTTTTATACAATTAGTTTTTTGAAAAAATTGTTATAGAAAAAAGTATATTGAAAGAAACGTGGTATTAGGAGATGTAGCCAGTACCGTTCTCTATCATTCCTAATTTTCCGAATTTTAGCACATCTCTTTATTTTGACCCAATTGACCAAAAAGTTATTTCAGTGACTTCCATACAATTAGTTTTTTGAAAAGTTGTTCTAGAAAAAAGTATATTGAAAGAAGCGGGATATAGGGAAATGTAGCCAGTACCGTCCTCTATCATACCACATTTTCGAATTTTTGGCACATCTCTTTATTTTGACCCAATTGACCATAACGTGATTTGAGTGACTTTCATACAATTAGTTTTTTGAAAAACTTGTTTTAGAAAAAAATATATTGAAAGAAACGAGATACAGGGAAATGTAGCCAGTACCGTCCTCTATCATTCCTCATTTTTCGAATTTTTGGCACATCTCTTTATTTTTACCCAATTGACCATAAAGTGATTTGAGTGACTTTCATACAATTAGTTTTTTTTTTTAAGTTTTTCCAGAAAAAAGTATAATTATAGAAACGGGATATGAGGAATTTTAGCCCGTGCTGTCTTCTATCATACCTCTTTTTCCAATTTTAGGCACATTTCTTTATTTTGACCCAATTGACCAAAAAATAATATCAGTGACTTTAATACAATTAGTTTTTTGAAAAAGTTGTTCTAGAAAAAAGTATATTGAAAGAAACGTGGTATGAGGAAATATAGCCACTACCGTCTTCTATCATACCTCATTTTTGAATTTTTGGCACATCGCTTTATTTTTACCCAATTGACCATAAATTGATTTGGGTGACTTTCATACAATTAGTTTTTTTTTTAGGTTTTTCCAGAAAAAACTATATTGATAGAAACGGGTATGAAGAATTTTAGCCCGTGCTGACTTCTATCATACCTTCTTTTCCAATTTTTGGCACATCTCTTTATTTTGACCCAATTGACCAAAAAGTAATTTTAGTGACTTTCATACAATTAGTTTTTTGAAAAAATTTTTCCAGAAAAAAGTATATTAAAAGAAGCAGGTTATGAGGAAATGTAGCCAGTACCGTCCTCTACCATACCTCATTTTCCCAATTGTGGCACATCTCTTTATTTTGACTTAATCGACCATAAAGTGATTTGTCTGACTTTCATACAATTAGTTTTTTGAAAAAGTTGTTATAGAAAAAAGTGTATTGAAAGAAACGTGGTATTAGGAAATGTAGCCAGTACCGTTCTCTATCATTCCTAATTTTCCAAACTTTAGCACATCTCTTTATTTTGACCCAATTAACCAAAAAGTTATTTCAGTGACTTTCATACAATTAGTTTTTTGAAAAGTTGTTCTAGTAAAAAGTATATTGAAAGAAGCGGGATATGAGGAAATGTAGCCAGTACCGTCCTCTATCATATCTCATTTTCCAAATTTTGGCACATCTCTTAAGTTTGACCCAATTGACCAAAAAGTTATTTCAGTGACTTTCATACAATTAGTTTTTTGTAGCCAGTACCGTCCCCTGCCAAACCTCGTTTTTCAAATTTTGGCACATCTCTTTATTTTGACCCAATCGACCAAAAAGTTATTTCAGTGACTTTCATACAATTAGTTTTTTGAAAAAATTGTTCTAGAAAAAAATATATTGAAAGAAAGGGGATATAAGGGAATGTAGCCAGTACCGTCTTCTATCATACCTCATTTTCCAAATTTTGGCACATCTCTTTATTTTGACCCAATTGACCATAAAGTGATTTGATTGACTTTCATACAATTAGTTTTTTGAAAAAGTTGTTCTAGAAAAAAGCATATTGAAAGAAACGTGGTATGAGGAAATATAGCCACTACCGTTTTCTATCATACCTTATTTTCCAATTTTTGGCACATCTCTTTATTTTGACAAAATTGACCAAAAAGTAATTTCAGTGACTTTCATACAATTAGTTTTTTGAAAAAATCGTTCCAGAAAAAAGTATATTGAAAAAACGGGATATGAGGAAATGTAGCCAGTACCGTCCTCTATCATATCTCATTTTCCAAAGTTTGGCACATCTCTTTAGTTTGAACCAATTGACCAAAAAGTTCTTTCAGTGACTTTCATACAATTAGTTTTTTGTAGCCAGTACCGTCCCCTGCCAAACCTCATTTTGCAAATTTTGGCACATCTCTTTATTTTGACCCAATCGACCAAAAAGTTATTTCAGTGACTTTCATACAATTAGTTTTTTGAAAAAACTGTTCTAGAAAAAAATATATTGAAAGAAAGGGGGTATAGGGAAATGTAGCCAGTACCGTCTTCTATCATACCTCATTTTCCAAATTTTGGCACATCTCTTTATTTTGACCCAATTGACCATAAAGTGATTTGATTGACTTTCATACAATTAGTTTTTTGAAAAAGTTGTTCTAGAAAAAAGCATATTGAAAGAAACGTGGTATGAGGAAATATAGCCACTACCGTTTTCTATCGTACCTTATTTTCCAATTTTTGGCACATCTCTTTATTTTGACAAAATTGACCAAAAAGTAATTTCAGTGACTTTCATACAATTAGTTTTTTGAAAAAATCGTTCCAGAAAAAAGTATATTGAAAAAACGGGATATGAGGAAATGTAGCCAGTACCGTCCTCTATCATATCTCATTTTCCGAATTTTGGCACATCTCTTTATTTTTACCCAATTGACCATAAAGTGATTTGATTGACTTTCATACAATAAGTTTTTTGAAAAAATTGTTACAGAAAAAAGTATATTGAAAGAAGCAGGTAATGAGGAAATGTAGCCAGTGCCGTCCCCTACCATACCTTATTTTCAAAATTGTGGAACATCTCTTTATTTTGACCCAATTGACCATAAAGTGATTTGTCTGACTTTCATACAATTAGTTTTTTGAAAAAGTTGTTCTAGAAAAAAGTATATTGAAAGAAACGGGATACGAGGATATGTAGCCAGTACCGTCCCCTGTCACACCTCATTTTTCAAATTTTGGCATATCTCTTTATTTTGACCCAATCGACCATAAAGTGATTTGTGTGACTTTCATACAATTAGTTTTTTGAAAAAACTGTTCTAGAAAAAAATATATTGAAAGAAAGGGGGTATAGGGAAATGTAGCCAGTACCGTCTTCTATCATACCTCATTTTCCAAATTTTGGCACATCTCTTTATTTTGACCCAATTGACCATAAAGTGATTTGATTGACTTTCATACAATTAGTTTTTTGAAAAAGTTGTTCTAGAAAAAAGCATATTGAAAGAAACGTGGTATGAGGAAATATAGCCACTACCGTTTTCTATCGTACCTTATTTTCCAATTTTTGGCACATCTCTTTATTTTGACAAAATTGACCAAAAAGTAATTTCAGTGACTTTCATACAATTAGTTTTTTGAAAAAATCGTTCCAGAAAAAAGTATATTGAAAAAACGGGATATGAGGAAATGTAGCCAGTACCGTCCTCTATCATATCTCATTTTCCAAAGTTTGGCACATCTCTTTATTTTGACCCAATTGACCAAAAAGTTATTTCAGTGACTTTCATACAAGTAATTGTTTTAAAAAGTTGTTCTAGAAACAAGTATATTGAAAGAAACGTGGTATAACAAAATGTAGCCAGTAGCGTCTTCTATCATATCACATTTTCGAATTTTTGGCACATCTTTGAGTGACTTTCATACAAGTAATTGTTTTAAAAAGTTGTTCTAGAAACAAGTATATTGAAAGAAACGTGGTATAACAAAATGTAGCCAGTAGCGTCTTCTATCATATCACATTTTCGAATTTTTGGCACATCTCTTTATTTTGACCCAATTGACCATAAAGTGATTTGAGTGACTTTCATACAAGTAATTGTTTTAAAAAGTTGTTCTAAAAACAAGTATATTGAAAGAAACGGGATAAGAGGAAATGTAGCCAGTACCGTCCCCTGTCACACCTCATTTTTCAAATTTTGGCACATCTCTTTATTTTGGCTCAATCGACCCTAAACGGGGATATGAGGAAAATAGCCAGTGACATCCTCTATCATACCTCATTTTCAAAATTTTGGCACATCTCTTTATTTTTACCCAATTGACCATAAAGTGATTTAAGTGACATTCATACAATTAGTTTTTTTTTAAGTTTTTCCAGCAAAAAGTATATTGATAGAAACAAGATATGGGGAAGTTTAGCCCGTGCTGTCTTCTATCATACCTCATTTTCCAATTTTTGGCACATCTCTTTATTTTGACCCAATTGACAAAAAAGTAATTTCAGTGACTTCCATACAATTAGTTTTTTGAAAAAATTTTTCCAGAAAAAAGTATATTGAAAGAAGCAGGTTATGAGGAAATGTAGCCAGTACCGTCCTCTACCATACCTCATTTTCCCAATTGTGGCACATCTCTTTATTTTGACTTAATCGACCATAAAGTGATTTGTCTGACTTTCATACAATTAGTTTTTTGAAAAAGTTGTTATAGAAAAAAGTGTATTGAAAGAAACGTGGTATTAGGAAATGTAGCCAGTACCGTTCTCTATCATTCCTCATTTTCCAAATCTTAGCACATCTCTTTGTTTTGACCCAATAGACCAAAAAGTTATTTCAGTGACTTTCATACAATTAGTGTTTTGAAAAGTTGTTCTAGTAGCCAGTACCGTCCTCTGTCATAAATCATTTTCAAAATTTTGGCACATCGCTTTATTTTGACCAATTGACCATAAAGTGATTTGAGTGACTTTCATACAATTAGTTTTTTGAAAAAATTGTTCTAGAAAAATATATATTTTAAGAAACGGAATATGAAGGAATGTAGGCAGTACCGTCTTTATGATACCTCATTTTCCAAATTTTGGCATATCTCTTTATTTTGACCCAATTGACGATAAAGTGATTTGAGTGACTTCCATACAATTAGTTTTTTAAAAAGTTTTTCTAGAAAAAAGTATATTGAAAGAAACGGGATATGAGGAAATGTAGCCAGTACCGTCCTCTATCAGACCTCATTTTCAAAATTTTGGCACATCTCTTTATTTTGACCCAATTGACCATAAAGTGATTTGTGTGACTTTAATACAATTAGTTTTTTGAAAAAAATTTTCCAAAAAAAGTATATTGAAAGAAACAGGATATAAAGAAATATAGCCAGTACCGTCCTCTATCAGAACTCATTTTCCAAATTTTGGCACATCTCTTTATTTTGACCCAATTGATGATAAAGTGATTTGAGTGACATTCATACAATTAGTTTTTTAAAAAGTTTTTCTAGAAAAAAGTATATTGAAAGAAACGGGATATGAGGAAATGTAGCCAGTACCGTCCTCTATCAGACCTCATTTTCCAATTTTTGGCACATCTCTTTATTTTGACCCAATTGACAAAAAAGTAATTTCAGTGACTTTCATACAATTAGTTTTTTGAAAAAATTTTTCCAGAAAAAAGTATATTGAAAGAAGCAGGTTATGAGGAAATGTAGCCAGTACCGTCCTCTACCATACCTCATTTTCCCAATTGTGGCACATCTCTTTATTTTGACCCAATCGACCATAAAGTGATTTGTGTGACTTTCATACAATTAGTTTTTTGAAAAAATTTTTCCAAAAAAAGTATATTGAAAGAAACAGGATATAAAGAAATATAGCCAGTACCGTCCTCTATCAGAACTCATTTTCCAAATTTTGGCACATCTCTTTATTTTGACCCAATTGATGATTAAGTGATTTGAGTGACTTTCATACAATTAGTTTTTTAAAAAGTTTTTCTAGAAAAAAGTATATTGAAAGAAACGGGATATGAGGAAATGTAGTTAGTACCGTCCTCTATCAGACCTCATTTTCAAAATTTTGGCACATCTCTTTATTTTGACCCAATTGACCATAAAGTGATTTGATTGACTTTCATACAATTAGTTTTTTGAAAAAGTTGTTCTAGAAAAAAGCATATTGAAAGAAACGTGGTATGAGGAAATATAGCCACTACCGTTTTCTATCATACCTTATTTTCCAATTTTTGGCACATCTCTTTATTTTGACAAAATTGACCAAAAAGTAATTTCAGTGACTTTCATACAATTAGTTTTTTGAAAAAATCGTTCCAGAAAAAAGTATATTGAAAAAAACGGGATATGAGGAAATGTAGCCAGTACCGTCCTCTATCATATCTCATTTTCCAAATTTTGGCACATCTCTTTATTTTGACCCAATTGACCAAAAAGTTATTTCAGTGATTTTCATACAATTAGTTTTTTGAAAAGTTGTTCTAGAAAAAAGTATATTGAAAGAAGCGGGATATGAGAAAATGTAGCCCGTACCGTCCTCTATCATATCTCATTTTCCAAACTTTGGCACTTCTCTTTATTTTGACCCAATTTGTGATTTGTGATTTGAGTGACTTTCATACAATTAGTTTTTTTAAAAAGTTGTTTGAAAGAAAAGGGATAAGAGGAAATGTAGCCAGTACCGTCCCCTGTCAAACCTCATTTTTCAAATTTTGGCACATCTCTTTATTTTGACCCAATCGACCATAAAGTGATTTGTGTGACTTTCATACAATTGGTTTTTTGAAAAATTTGTTCTAGAAAAAAGTATATTGAAAGAAACGTGGTATAAGGAAATGTAGCCAATAGCGTCTTCTATCATATCACATTTTCGAATTTTTGGCACATCTCTTTATTTTGACCCAATTGACCATAAAGTGATTTGAGTGACTTTCATACAAGTAGTTGTTTTAAAAAGTTGTTCTAGAAACAAGTATATTGAAAGAAACGGGATAAGAGGAAATGTAGCCAGTACCGTCCCCTGTCACACCTCATTTTTCAAATTTTGGCACATCTCTTTATTTTGGCTCAATCGACCCTAAACGGGGATATGAGGAAAATAGCCAGTGGCATCCTCTATCATACCTCATTTTCAAAATTTTGGCACATCTCTTTATTTTTACCCAATTGACCATAAAGTGATTTAAGTGACATTCATACAATTAGTTTTTTTTTAAGTTTTTCCAGCAAAAAGTATATTGATAGAAACGGGATATGGGGAAGTTTAGCCCGTGCTGTCTTCTATCATACCTCATTTTCCAATTTTTGGCACATCTCTTTATTTTGACCCAATTGACAAAAAAGTAATTTCAGTGACTTTCATACAATTAGTTTTTTGAAAAAATTTTTCCAGAAAAAAGTATATTGAAAGAGGCAGGTTATGAGGAAATGTAGCCAGTACCGTCCTCTACCATACCTCATTTTCCCAATTGTGGCACATCTCTTTATTTTGACCCAATCGACCATAAAGTGATTTGTCTGACTTTCATACAATTAGTTTTTTGAAAAAGTTGTTATAGAAAAAAGTGTATTGAAAGAAACGTGGTATTAGGAAATGTAGCCAGTACCGTTCTCTATCATTCCTCATTTTCCAAATCTTAGCACATCTCTTTGTTTTGACCCAATTGACCAAAAAGTTATTTCAGTGACTTTCATACAATTAGTGTTTTGAAAAGTTGTTCTAGTAGCCAGTACCGTCCTCTGTCATAAATCATTTTCAAAATTTTGGCACATCGCTTTATTTTGACCAATTGACCATAAAGTGATTTGAGTGACTTTCATACAATTAGTTTTTTGAAAAAAATTTTCTAGAAAAATATATATTTTAAGAAACGGAATATGAAGAAATGTAGGCAGTACCGTCTTTATGATACCTCATTTTCCAAATTTTGGCATATCTCTTTATTTTGACCCAATTGACGATAAAGTGATTTGAGTGACTTCCATACAATTAGTTTTTTAAAAAGTTTTTCTAGAAAAAAGTATATTGAAAGAAACGGGATATGAGGAAATGTAGCCAGTACCGTCCTCTATCAGACCTCATTTTCAAAATGTTGGCACATCTCTTTATTTTGACCCAATTGACCATAAAGTGATTTGTGTGACTTTCATACAATTAGTTTTTTGAAAAAATTGTTCCAAAAAAAGTATATTGAAAGAAACAGGATATAAAGAAATATAGCCAGTACCGTCCTCTATCAGAACTCATTTTCCAAATTTTGGCACATCTCTTTATTTTGACCCAATTGATGATAAAGTGATTTGAGTGACTTTCATACAATTAGTTTTTTAAAAAGTTTTTCTAGAAAAAAGTATATTGAAAGAAACGGGATATGAGGAAATGTAGTTAGTACCGTCCTCTATCAGACCTCATTTTCAAAATTTTGGCACATCTCTTTATTTTGACCCAATTGACCATAAAGTGATTTGATTGACTTTCATACAATTAGGTTTTTGGAAAAGTTGTTCTAGAAAAAAGCATATTGAAAGAAACGTGGTATGAGGAAATATAGCCACTACCGTTTTCTATCATACCTTATTTTCCAATTTTTGGCACATCTCTTTATTTTGACAAAATTGACCAAAAAGTAATTTCAGTGACTTTCATACAATTAGTTTTTTGAAAAAATCGTTCCAGAAAAAAGTATATTGAAAACAAGTAAGAGCGCTATATTCGGAAAAAAAAAAAATTTAAAAAAAAAATTTAAAAAAAAAAAAAAATTTTAAAAAAAAAAAAAATTTTTTTAAAAATTATTATGTATATAATATATACAAAACAAAAAAAATAAAAAAAAAATTAAAAAAAAAAAAATTTAAAAAAAAAAATAATAATAAAAATATAAATAATATATTAAATAAAAAATAAAAAAAAAAATAAAAAAAAATAAAAAAAAAATTTAAAAAAAAATTTAAAAAAAAATTAAAAAAAAAATTTTTTGGCTCAGCTGGGATTCGATGCCACGTTTTCTCTAACCAGTATACACGTTTGTATGTATGTATGTTGTTGTTGTAATGTTGCTTTTGTGAAAAAAAATCGAGGTGGTCGTGGGTTTTTGCTCATATCTCAGTTGTTTATGTACCGATGTTTCTGATTTTCAATAGCGATCTACTCCCGAATATTTCTGATATTTTAATACCTCACCCGAGTCCAAGCGATGTCGGGGGGCTTCAAAAAGTTGATTTCAACATACACACGGACAGGCGGAAAGACGGACAGACGGACAGACGGACAGCGCTTAATCGACTCCCCTATTCATAAGCTTTCAGAAAATATATACTTTATGGGGTCGGAAATCAAAATTGTAGAAATTTCACACGGAATGACAAACCTATATATACCCTTTTTCACTGTGTGAAGGGTATAAAAACGGGATATGAGGAAATGTAGCCAGTACCGTCCTCTATCATATCTCATTTTCCAAATTTTGGCACATCTCTTTATTTTGACCCAATTGACCAAAAAGTTATTTCAGTGATTTTCATACAATTAGTTTTTTGAAAAGTTGTTCTAGAAAAAAGTATATTGAAAGAAGCGGGATATGAGAAAATGTAGCCCGTACCGTCCTCTATCATATCTCATTTTCCAAACTTTGGCACATCTCTTTATTTTGACCCAATTTGTGATTTGTGATTTGAGTGACTTTCATACAATTAGTTTTTTTAAAAAGTTGTTTGAAAGAAAAGGGATAAGAGGAAATGTAGCCAGTACCGTCCCCTGTCAAACCTCATTTTTCAAATTTTGGCACATCTCTTTATTTTGACCCAATCGACCATAAAGTGATTTGTGTGACTTTCATACAATTGGTTTTTTGAAAAATTTGTTCTAGAAAAAAGTATATTGAAAGAAACGTGGTATAAGGAAATGTAGCCAATAGCGTCTTCTATCATATCACATTTTCGAATTTTTGGCACATCTCTTTATTTTGACCCAATTGACCATAAAGTGATTTGAGTGACTTTCATACAAGTAGTTGTTTTAAAAAGTTGTTCTAGAAACAAGTATATTGAAAGAAACGGGATAAGAGGAAATGTAGCCAGTACCGTCCCCTGTCACACCTCATTTTTCAAATTTTGGCACATCTCTTTATTTTGACTCAATCGACCCTAAACGGGGATATGAGGCAAATAGCCAGTGACATCCTCTATCATACCTCCATTTCAAAATTTTGGCACATCTCTTTATTTTTACCCAATTGACCATAAAGTGATTTAAGTGACATTCATACAATTAGTTTTTTTTTTAAGTTTTTCCAGCAAAAAGTATATTGATAGAAACGGGATATGGGGAAGTTTAGCCCGTGCTGTCTTCTATCATACCTCATTTTCCAATTTTTGGCACATCTCTTTATTTTGACCCAATTGACAAAAAAGTAATTTCAGTGACTTCCATACAATTAGTTTTTTGAAAAAATTTTTCCAGAAAAAAGTATATTGAAAGAAGCAGGTTATGAGGAAATGTAGCCAGTACCGTCCTCTACCATACCTCATTTTCCCAATTGTGGCACATCTCTTTATTTTGACCCAATCGACCATAAAGTGATTTGTCTGACTTTCATACAATTAGTTTTTTGAAAAAGTTGTTATAGAAAAAAGTGTATTGAAAGAAACGTGGTATTAGGAAATGTAGCCAGTACCGTTCTCTATCATTCCTCATTTTCCAAATCTTAGCACATCTCTTTGTTTTGACCCAATTGACCAAAAAGTTATTTCAGTGACTTTCATACAATTAGTGTTTTGAAAAGTTGTTCTAGTAGCCAGTACCGTCCTCTGTCATAAATCATTTTCAAAATTTTGGCACATCGCTTTATTTTGACCAATTGACCATAAAGTGATTTGAGTGACTTTCATACAATTAGTTTTTTGAAAAAATTGTTCTAGAAAAATATATATTTTAAGAAACGGAATATGAAGAAATGTAGGCAGTACCGTCTTTATGATACCTCATTTTCCAAATTTTGGCATATCTCTTTATTTTGACCCAATTGACGATAAAGTGATTTGAGTGACTCCCATACAATTAGTTTTTTAAAAAGTTTTTCTAGAAAAAAGTATATTGAAAGAAACGGGATATGAGGAAATGTAGCCAGTACCGTCCTCTATCAGACCTCATTTTCAAAATTTTGGCACATCTCTTTATTTTGACCCAATTGACCATAAAGTGATTTGTGTGACTTTCATACAATTAGTTTTTTGAAAAAATTGTTCCAAAAAAAGTATATTGAAAGAAACAGGATATAAAGAAATATAGCCAGTATCGTCCTCTATCAGAACTCATTTTCCAAATTTTGGCACATCTCTTTATTTTGACCCAATTGATTATAAAGTGATTTGAGTGACTTTCATACAATTAGTTTTTTAAAAAGTTTTTCTAGAAAAAAGTATATTGAAAGAAACGGGATATGAGGAAATGTAGTTAGTACCGTCCTCTATCAGACCTCATTTTCAAAATTTTGGCACATCTCTTTATTTTGACCCAATTGACCATAAAGTGATTTGTGTGACTTTCATACAATTAGTTTTTTGAAAAAATTGTTCCAAAAAAAGTATATTGAAAGAAACAGGATATGAGGAAATGTAGCCAGTGCCGTCGTCTATCATATCGAATTTTAAAAATTTTGGCACATCTCTTTATTTTGACTCAATTGACCATAAAGTGATTTGAGTGACTTTCATACAATTAGTTTTTTGAAAAAATTGTTCTAGAAAAAAATATATTTAAAGAAACGGAATATGAATAAATGTAGCCAGTACCGTCCTTATGATACCTCATTTTCCAAATTTTGGCACATCTCTTTATTTTCACCCAATTGACGATAAAGTGATTTGAGTGACTTTCATACAATTAGTTTTTTTTAAAGTTTTTCTAGAAAAAAGTATGTTGCAAGAAACGGGATATGAGGAAATGTAGGCAGTACCGTCCTATATCAGACCTCATTTTCAAAATTTTGGCACATCTCTTTTTTTTACTCAATTGACCATAAAGTGATTTGAGTGACTTTCATACAATTAGTTTTTTGAAAAAATTGTCCTAGAAAATATATTTAAAGAAACGGAATATGAAGAAATGTAGCCAGTACCGTCCTTATGATACCTCATTTTCCAAATTTTGGCACATCTCTTTATTTTGACCCAATTGACCATAAAGTGATTTGTGTGACTTTCATACAATTAGTTTTTTGAAAAAATTGTTCCAAAAAAGTATACTGAAAGAAACGGGATATGAGGAAATGTAGCCAGTACCGACCTCTATCATAATTAATTTTTTAAATTTTGGCACATCTCTTTATTTTGACCCAAATGACCATAAAGTGATTTGTGTGACTTTCATACAATTAGTTTTATGAAAAAATTGTTCTAGAAAACAATATATTGAAAGAGACGGGATATAAGGAAATGTAGCCAGTACCGACCTCTATCATAATTAATTTTTTAAATTTTGGCACATCTCTTTATTTTGACCCAATTGACCAAAAAGTTATTTCAGTGACTTTCATACAATTAGTGTTTTGAAAAGTTGTTCTAGAAAAAAGTATATTGAAAGAAGCGGGATAAGAAGAAATGAAGCCAGTACCGTCCTCTGTCATACCTCATTTTCAAAATTTCAGCACATCTCTTCATTTTGACCAATTGACTATAAAGTGATTTGAGTGACATTCATACAATTAGTTTTTTGAAAAAATTGTTCTAGAAAAAAATATATTGAAAGAAACGGAATATGAAGAAATGTAGCCAGTACCGTCTTTATGATACCTCATTTTCCAAATTTTGGCATATCTCTTTATTTTGACCCAATTGACGATAAAGTGATTTGAGTGACTTCCATACAATTAGTTTTTTAAAACGTTTTTCTAGAAAAAAGTATATTGAAAAAAACGGGATATGAGGAAATGTAGCCAGTACCGTCCTCTATCATATCTCATTTTCCAAATTTTGGCACATCTCTTTATTTTGACCCAATTGACCAAAAAGTTATTTCAGTGATTTTCATACAATTAGTTTTCTGAAAAAATTGTTCTAGAAAAAAATATACTGAAAGAAAGGGGATATAAGGGAATGTAGCCAGTACCGTCTTCTATCATATCTCATATTCCAAATATTGGCACATCTCTTTATTTTGACCCAAATGACCATAAAGTGATTTGGGTGACTTTCATACAATTAGTTTTTTTTAATAGTTTTTCCAGAAAATAGTATATTGATAGAAACGGGATATGAGGAATTTTAGCCCGTGCTGACTTTTATCATACCTTTTTTTCCAATTTTTGGCACATCTCTTTATTTTGACCCAATCGACCATAAAGTGATTTGTCTGACTTTCATACAATTAGTTTTTTGAAAAAGTTGTTATAAAAAAAAGTATATTGAAAGAAACGTGGTATTAGGAAATGTAGCCAGTACGGTTCTCTATCATTCCTCATTTTCCAAATTTTAGTACATCTCTTTATTTTGACCCAATTGACCAAAAAGTTATTTCAGTGACTTTTATACAATTAGGTTTTTGAAAAGTTGTTCTAGAAAAAAGTATATTGAAAGAAGCGGGATATGAGGAAATGTAGCCAGTGCCGTCCTCTGTCATATTTCATTTTCTAAATTTTGGCACATCTCTTTATTTTGACCCAATTGACCATAAAGTGATTTGAGTGACTTTCATACAATTAGTTTTTTGAAAAAGTTGTTCTAGAAAAAAGTATATTGAAAGAAACGTGGTATAAGGAAATGTAGCCAATAGCGTCTTCTATCATACCACATTTTCGAATTTTCGGCACATCTCTTTGTTTTGACCCAATTGACCATAAAGTGATTTGATTGACTTTCATACAATTAGTTTTTTGAAAAACTTGTTTTAGAAAAAAGTATATTGAAAGAGACGAGATACAAGGAAATGTAGCCAGTACCGTCCTCTATCATTCTTAATTTTTCAAATTTTAGCACATCTCTTTATTTTGACCCAATTGACCAAAAAGTTATTTCAGTGACTTTCATACAATTAGTTTTTTGAAAAGTTGTTCTAGAAAAAAGTATATTGAAATAAGCGGGATATGAGGAAATGTAGCCAGTACCGTCCTCTATCATATCTCATTTTCCAAATCTTGGTACATCTCTTTATTTTGACCCAATTGACCATAAAGTGATTTGAGTGACTTTCATACAATTAGTTTTCTGAAAAAATTGTTCTAGAAAAAAATATACTGAAAGAAAGGGGATATAAGGGAATGTAGCCAGTACCGTCTTCTATCATATCTCATATTCCAAATATTGGCACATCTCTTTATTTTGACCCAAATGACCATAAAGTGATTTGATTGACTTTCATACAATTAGTTTTTTAAAAAATTGTTACAGAAAAAAGTATATTAAAAGAAGCAGGTAATGAGGAAATGTAGCCAGTACCGTCCTCTACCACACCTCATTTTCAAAATTGTGGAACATTTCTTTATTTTGACCCAATCGACCATAAAGTGATTTGTCTGACTTTCATACAATTAGTTTTTTGAAAAAGTTGTTATAGAAAAAAGTATATTGAAAGAAACGTGGTATTAGAAAATGTAGCCAGTACCGTTCTTTATCATTCTTAATTTTTTAAATTTTAGCTCATCTCTTTATTTTGACCCAATTGATCAAAAAGTTATTTCAGTGACTTTCATACAATAATTTTTTTGAAAAGTTGTTCTAGAAAAAAGTATATTGAAAGAAGCGGGATATGAGGAAATGTAGCCAGTACCGTCCTCTATCATATCTCATTTTCCAAATTTTGGCACATCTCTTTATTTTGACCAAAAAATGATTTGAGTGACTTTCATACAATTAGTTTTTTGAAAAAGTTGTTCTAGAAAGAAATATATTGAAAGAAACGTGGTATAAGGAAATGTAGCCAATAGCGTCTTCTATCATACCACATTTTCGAATTTTTGGCACATCTCTTTATTTTGACCCAATTGACCATAAAGTGATTTGAGTGACTTTCATACAAGTAATTGTTTTAAAAAGTTGTTCTAAAAACAAGTATATTGAAAGAAACGGGATAAGAGGAAATGTAGCTAGTACCGTCCCCTGTCACACCTCATTTTTCAAATTTTGGCACATCACTTTATTTTGACCCAATTGGCCATAATGTGATTTGAGTGACTTTCATACAATTAGTTTTTTTTAAAAGTTGTTCTAGAACAAGTATATTAAAAGAAACGGGATAAGAGGAAATGTAGCCCGTACCGTCCTCTATCACACCTCATTTTTCGAATGTTGGCAGATCTCTTTATTTTGAACCAATCGACCATAAAGTGATTTGTGTGACTTTCATACAATAAGTTTTTTGAAAAAATTGGTCCAGAAAAAGGTACATTGAAAGAAACGGGATATGAGGAAAAGTAGCCAGTGGCGTCCTCTATCATACCTCATTTTCAAAATTTTCGCACATCTCTTAATTTTGACCCAATTGACCATAAAGTGATTTGAGTGACTAGTTTTTTGAAAAAATTGTTCTAGAAAAAAATATATTAAAAGAAACGGAATATAAAGGAATGTAGCCAGTACCGTCTTTATGATACCTCATTTTCCAAATTTTGGCTGATCTCTTTATTTTGAACCAATCGACCGTAAAGTGATTTGTGTGACTTTCATACAATAACTTTTTGAAAAAATTGGTCCAGAAAAAGTTACATTGAAAGAAACGGGATATGAGGAAAAGTAGCCAGTGGCGTCCCCTATCGTACCTCATTTTCAAAATTTTGGCACATCTCTTAATTTTGACCCAATTGACCATAAAGTGATTTGAGTGACTAGTTTTTTGAAAAAATGGTTCTGGAAAAAAATATATTAAAAGAAACGGAATATAAAGGAATTTAGCCAGTACCGTCTTTATGATACCTCATTTTCCAAATTTTGGCACATCTCTTTATTTTGACCCAATTGACGATAAAGTGATTTGAGTGACTTTCATACAATTAGTTTTTTTTAAAGTTTTTCTAGAAAAAAGTATGTTGCACGAAACGGGATATGAGGAAATGTAGGCAGTACCGTCCTATATCAGACCTCATTTTCAAAATTTTGGCACATCTCTTTTTTTTACTCAATTGACCATAAAGTGATTTGAGTGACTTTCATACAATTAGTTTTTTGAAAAAATTGTTCTAGAAAAAAATATATTTAAAGAAACGGAATATGAATAAATGTAGCCAGTACCATCCTTATGATACCTCATTTTCCAAATTTTGGCACATCTCTTTATTTTTACCCAATTGACGATAAAGTGATTTGAGTGACTTTCATACAATTAGTTTTTTTTAAAGTTTGTCTAGAAAAAAGTATGTTGCAAGAAACGGGATATGAGGAAATGTAGGCAGTACCGTCCTATATCAGACCTCATTTTCAAAATTTTTGCACATCTCTTTTTTTTACTCAATTGACCATAAAGTGATTTGAGTGACTTTCATACAATTAGTTTTTTGAAAAAATTGTTCTAGAAAAAAATATATTTAAAGAAACGGAATATGAAGAAATGTAGCCAGTACCGTCCTTATGATACCTCATTTTCCAAATTTTGGCACATCTCTTTATTTTGACCCAATTGACCATAAAGTGGTTTGTGTGACTTTCATACAATTAGTTTTTTGAAAAAATTGGTCCAGAAAAAGTTACATTGAAAGAAACGGGATATGAGGAAAAGTAGCCAGTGGCGTCCTCTATCGTACCTCATTTTCAAAATTTTGGCACATCTCTTAATTTTGACCCAATTGACCATAAAGTGATTTGAGTGACTAGTTTTTTGAAAAAATGGTTCTGGAAAAAAATATATTAAAAGAAACGGAATATAAAGGAATTTAGCCAGTACCGTCTTTATGATACCTCATTTTCCAAATTTTGGCACATCTCTTTATTTTGACCCAATTGACGATAAAGTGATTTGAGTGACTTTCATACAATTAGTTTTTTGAAAAAATTGTTCCAAAAAAGTATATTGAAAGAAACAGGATATGAGGAAATGTAGCCAGTGCCGTCGTCTATCATATCTCATTTTAAAAATTTTGGCACATCTCTTTATTTTGACTTAATTGACCATAAAGTGATTTGAGTGACTTTCATACAATTAGTTTTTTGAAAAAATTGTTCTAGAAAAAAATATATTTAAAGAAACGGAATATGAATAAATGTAGCCAGTACCGTCCTTATGATACCTCATTTTCCAAATTTTGGCACATCTCTTTAATTTTACCCAATTGACGATAAAGTGATTTGAGTGACATTCATACAATTAGTTTTTTTTTAAGTTTTTCTAGAAAAAAGTATGTTGCAAGAAACGGGATATGAGGAAATGTAGGCAGTACCGTCCTATATCAGACCTCATTTTCAAAATTTTGGCACATCTCTTTTTTTTTACTCAATTGGCCATAAAGTGATTTGAGTGACTTTCATACAATTAGTTTTTTGAAAAAATTGTTCTAGAAAAAAATATATTTAAAGAAACGGAATATAAATAAATGTAGCCAGTTCCGTCCTTATGATACCTCATTTTCCAAATTTTGGCACATCTCTTTATTTTGACCCAATTGACCATAAAGTGATTTGTGTGACTTTCATACAATTAGTTTTTTGAAAAAATTGTTCCAAAAAAGTATACTGAAAGAAACGGGATATGAGGAAATGTAGCCAGTACCGACCTCTATTATAATTAATTTTTTAAATTTTGGCACATCTCTTTATTTTGACCCAAATGACCATAAAGTGATTTGTGTGACTTTCATACAATTAGTTTTATGAAAAAATTTTTCTAGAAAACAATATATTGAAAGAGACGGGATATGAGGAAATGTAGCCAGTACCGACCTCTATCATAATTAATTTTTTAAATTTTGGCACATCTCTTTATTTTGACCCAATTGACCAAAAAGTTATTTCAGTGACTTTCATACAATTAGTGTTTTGAAAAGTTGTTCTAGAAAAAAGTATATTGAAAGAAGCGGGATAAGAGGAAATGAAGCGAGTACCGTCCTCTGTCATACCTCATTTTCAAAATTTCAGCACATCTCTTCATTTTGACCAATTGACTATGAAGTGATTTGAGTTACTTTTATACAATTAGTTTTTTGAAAAAATTGTTCTAGAAAAAAATATATTGAAAGAAACGGAATATGAAGAAATGTAGCCAGTACCGTCTTTATGATACCTCATTTTCCAAATTTTGGCATATCTCTTTATTTTGACCCAATTGACGATAAAGTGATTTGAGTGACTTCCATACAATTAGTTTTTTAAAAAGTTTTTCTAGAAAAAAGTATATTGAAAAAAACGGGATATGAGGAAATGTAGCCAGTACCGTCCTCTATCATATCTCATTTTCCAGATTTTGGCACATCTCTTTATTTTGACCCAATTGACCAAAAAGTTATTTTAGTGATTTTCATACAATTAGTTTTTTGAAAAGTTGTTCTAGAAAAAAGTATATTGAAAGAAGCAGGTTATGAGGAAATATAGCTAGTACCGTTCTCTATTATTCCTCATTTTCGAATTTTTGGCGCATCGCTTTATTTTTACCCAATTGACCATAAAGTGATTTGGGTGACTTTCATACAATTAGTTTTTTTTAATAGTTTTTCCAGAAAATAGTATATTGATAGAAACGGGATATGAGGAATTTTAGCCCGTGCTGACTTTTATCATACCTCTTTTTCCAATTTTTGGCACATCTCTTTATTTTGACCCAATCGACCATAAAGTGATTTGTCTGACTTTCATACAATTAGTTTTTTGAAAAAGTTGTTATAAAAAAAAGTATATTGAAAGAAACGTGGTATTAGGAAATGTAGCCAGTACGGTTCTCTATCATTCCTCATTTTCCAAATTTTAGCACATCTCTTTATTTTGACCCAATTGTCCAAAAAGTTATTTCAGTGTCTTTTATACAATTAGGTTTTTGAAAAGTTGTTCTAGAAAAAAGTATATTGAAAGAAGCGGGATATGAGGAAATGTAGCCAGTGCCGTCCTCTATCATATTTCATTTTCCAAATTTTGGCACATCTCTTTATTTTGACCCAATTGACCATAAAGTGATTTGAGTGACTTTCATACAATTAGTTTTTTGAAAAAGTTGTTCTAGAAAAAAGTATATTGAAAGAAACGTGGTATAAGGAAATGTAGCCAATAGCGTCTTCTATCATACCACATTTTCGAATTTTCGGCACATCTCTTTGTTTTCACCCAATTGACCATAAAGTGATTTGAGTGACTTTCATACAATTAGTTTTTTGAAAAACTTGTTTTAGAAAAAAGTATATTGAAAGAGACGAGATACAAGGAAATGTAGCCAGTACCGTCCTCTATCATTCTTAATTTTTCAAATTTTAGCACATCTCTTTATTTTGACCCAATTGACCAAAAAGTTATTTCAGTGACTTTCATACAATTAGTTTTTTGAAAAGTTGTTCTAGAAAAAAGTATATTGAAATAAGCGGGATATGAAGAAATGTAGCCAGTACCGTCCTCTATCATATCTCATTTTCCAAATCTTGGTACATCTCTTTATTTTGACCCAATTGACCATAAAGTGATTTGAGTGACTTTCATACAATTAGTTTTTTGAAAAAGTTGTTCTAGAAAAAAGTATATTGAAAGAAACGTGGTATAAGGAAATGTAGCCAATAGCGTCTTCTATCATACCACATTTTCGAATTTTCGGCACATCTCTTTGTTTTCACCCAATTGACCATAAAGTGATTTGAGTGACTTTCATACAATTAGTTTTTTGAAAAACTTGTTTTAGAAAAAAGTATATTGAAAGAGACGAGATACAAGGAAATGTAGCCAGTACCATCCTCTATCATTCTTAATTTTTCAAATTTTAGCACATCTCTTTATTTTGACCCAATTGACCAAAAAGTTATTTCAGTGACTTTCATACAATTAGTTTTATGAAAAAATTGTTCTAGAAAACAATATATTGAAAGAAACGGAATATGAAGAAATGTAGCCAGTACCGTCCTCTATCATATCTCATTTTCCAAATCTTGGTACATCTCTTTATTTTGACCCAATTGACCATAAAGTGATTTGAGTGACTTTCATACAATTAGTTTTCTGAAAAAATTGTTCTAGAAAAAAATATACTGAAAGAAAGGGGATATAAGGGAATGTAGCCAGTACCGTCTTCTATCATATCTTATTTTCCAAATATTGGCACATCTCTTTATTTTGACCCAAATGACCATAAAGTGATTTGATTGACTTTCATACAATTAGTTTTTTGAAAAAATTGTTACAGAAAAAAGTATATTAAAAGAAGCAGGTAATGAGGAAATGTAGCCAGTACCGTCCTCTACCACACCTCATTTTCCAAATTGTGGAACATTTCTTTATTTTGACCCAATCGACCATAAAGTGATTTGTCTGACTTTCATACAATTAGTTTTTTGAAAAAGTTGTTATAGAAAAAAGTATATTGAAAGAAACGTGGTATTAGAAAATGTAGCCAGTACCGTTCTTTATCATTCTTAATTTTTTAAATTTTAGCTCATCTCTTTATTTTGACCCAATTGCTCAAAAAGTTATTTCAGTGACTTTCATACAATAATTTTTTGAAAAGTTGTTCTAGAAAAAAGTATATTGAAAGAAGCGGGATATGAGGAAATGTAGCCAGTACCGTCCTCTATCATATCTCATTTTCCAAATGTTGGCACATCTCTTTATTTTGACCCAATTGACCATAAAATGATTTGAGTGACTTTCATACAATTAGTTTTTTGAAAAAGTTGTTCTAGAAAGAAATATATTGAAAGAAACGTGGTATAAGGAAATGTAGCCAATAGCGTCTTCTATCATACCACATTTTAAAATTTTTGGCACATCTCTTTATTTTGACCCACTTGGCCATAATGTGATTTGAGTGACTTTCATACAATTAGTTTTTTTAAAAAGTTGTTCTAGAACAAGTATATTAAAAGAAACGGGATAAGAGGAAATGTAGCCCGTACCGTCCTCTATCACACCTCATTTTTCGAATGTTGGCAGATCTCTTTATTTTGAACCAATCGACCATAAAGTGATTTGTGTGACTTTCATACAATAAGTTTTTTGAAAAAATTGGTCCAGAAAAAGGTACATTGAAAGAAACGGGATATGAGGAAAAGTAGCCAGTGGCGTCCTCTATCATACCTCATTTTCAAAATTTTCGCACATCTCTTAATTTTGACCCAATTGACCATAAAGTGATTTGAGTGACTAGTTTTTTGAAAAAATTGTTCTAGAAAAAAATATATTAAAAGAAACGGAATATAAAGGAATGTAGCCAGTACCGTCTTTATGATACCTCATTTTCCAAATTTTGGCTGATCTCTTTATTTTGAACCAATCGACCGTAAAGTGATTTGTGTGACTTTCATACAATAAGTTTTTTGAAAAAATTGGTCCAGAAAAAGTTACATTGAAAGAAACGGGATATGAGGAAAAGTAGCCAGTGGCGTCCTCTATCGTACCTCATTTTCAAAATTTTGGCACATCTCTTAATTTTGACCCAATTGACCATAAAGTGATTTGAGTGACTAGTTTTTTGAAAAAATGGTTCTGGAAAAAAATATATTAAAAGAAACGGAATATAAAGGAATTTAGCCAGTACCGTCTTTATGATACCTCATTTTCCAAATTTTGGCACACCTCTTAATGTTGACCAAATTGACCATAAAGTGATTTGAGTGGCTAGTTTTTTGAAAAAATTGTTCTGGAAAAAAATATATTAAAAGAAACGGAATATAAAGGAATTTAGCCAGTACCGTCTTTATGATACCTCATTTTCAAAATTTTCGCACATCTCTTAATTTTGACCCAATTGACCATAAAGTGATTTGAGTGACTAGTTTTTTTAAAAAATTTTTCTAGAAAAAAATATATTAAAAGAAACGGAATATAAAGGAATGTAGCCAGTACCGTCTTTATGATACCTCATTTTACAAATTATGGCAGATCTCTTTATTTTGAACCAATCGACCATAAAGTGATTTGTGTGACTTTCATACAATAAGTTTTTTGAAAAAATTGGTCCAGAAAAAGGTACATTGAAAGAAACGGGATATGAGGAAAAGTAGCCAGTGGCGTTCTCTATTATACCTCATTTTCAAAATATTGGCACATCTCTTCATTTTGACCCAATTGACCATAAAGCGATTTGTGTGACTTTCATACAATTAGTTTTTGAAAAGTTTTTCTAGAAAAAAGTATATTGAAAGAAACGGGATATGAGAAAATGTAGCCAGTGCCGTCGTCTATCATATCTCATTTTCCAAATTTTGGCACATCTCTTTATTTTGACCCAATTGACCATAAAGTGATTTGAGTGACTTTCATACAATTAGTTTTTTGAAAAAATTGTGCCAGAAAAAAGTATATTAAAAGAAGCAGGTTATGAGGAAATGTAGCCAGTACCGTCCTCTATCATACCTTATTTTCAAAATTGTGGAACGTCTCTTTATTTTGACCCAATCGACCATAAAGTGATTTGGGTGACTTTCATACAATTAGTTTTTTGAAAAAATTGTTCTAGAAAAAATGTATATTGCAAGAAACGGGATATGAGGAAATGTAGCCAGTACCGTCCTCTATCAGACCTCATTTTCAAAATTTTGGCACATCTCTTTATTTTGACCCAAATGACCATAAAGTGATTTGTCTGACTTTCATACAATTAGTTTTTTGAAAAACTTGTTTAAGAAAAAAGTATATTGAAAGAAACGGGATATGAGCAAATGTAGCCAGTGCCGTCGTCTATCATATCTCATTTTCAAAATTTTGGCACATCTATTTATTTTGACCCAATTGACCATAAAGTGATTTGTCTGACTTTCATACAATTAGTTTTTTGAAAAAGTTTTTCTAGAAAAAAGTATATTGAAAGAAACGGGATATGAGGAAATGTAGCCAGTACCGTCCTCTATCAGACCTCATTTTCAAAATTTTGGCACATCTCTTTATTTTGACCCAATTGACCATAAAGTGATTTGTGTGACTTTCATACAATTAGTTTTTTGAAAAGTTTTTCTAGAAAAAAGTATATTGAAAGAAACGGGATATGAGCAAATGTAGCCAGTGCCGTCGTCTATCATATCTCATTTTCAAAATTTTGGCACATCTATTTATTTTGACCCAATTGACCATAAAGTGATTTGAGTGACTTTCATACAATTACTTTTTTGAAAAAATTGTTCTAGAAAAAAATATATTTAAAGAAACGTAATATGAAGAAATGTAGCCAGTACCGTCCTTATGATACCTCATTTTCCAAATTTTGGCACATCTCTTTATTTTGACCCAATTGACGATAAAGTGATTTGAGTGACTTTCATACAATTAGTTTTTTAAAAAGTTTTTCTAGAAAAAATGTATATTGCAAGAAACGGGATACGAGGAAATGTAGCCAGTACCGTCCTCTATCAGACCTCATTTTCAAAATTTTGGCACATCTCTTTATTTTGACCCAATTGACCATAAAGTGATTTGTGTGACTTTCATACAATTAGTTTTTTGAAAAACTTGTTCCAAAAAAGTATATTGAAAGAAACGGGATATAAGGAAATGTAGCCAGTACCGTCCTATATCATAATTAATTTTTAAATTTTGGCACATCTCTTTATTTTGGCCCAAATGACCATAAAGTGATTTGTGTGACTTTCATACAATTAGTTTTTTGAAAAAATTGTTCTAGAAAACAATATATTGAAAGAAAGGGGATATGAGGAAATGTAGCCAGTACCGTCCTCTATCAGACCTCATTTTCAAAATTTTGGCACATCTCTTTTTTTTGACCCAATTGACGATAATGTGATTTGAGTGACTTTCATACAATTAGTTTTTTAAAAAGTTTTTCTAGAAAAAAGTATATTGAAAGAAACGGAATATGTGGAAATGTAGCCAGTACCGTCCTCTATCATTCGTCATTTTCCAAATTTTAGCACATCTCTTCATTTTTACCCAATTGACAAAAAAGTAATTTCAGTGACTTTCATACAATTAGTTTTTTGAAAAAACTGTTCCAGTAAAAAGTATATTGAAAGAAACGGGATATCAGGAAATGTAGCCAGTACTGTCCTCTATCATACCTCATTTTCAAAATTTTGGCACATCTCTTTATCTTGACCCAATTGACCATAAAGTGATTTGAGTGACTTTCATACAATTAGTTTTTTTTTAAGTTGTTCTAGAAAAAAGTATATTGATAGAAACGGGATATGAGGAAATTTAGCCCGTACCGTCTTCTGTTATACCTCATTTTCCAGTTTTTGACACATCTCTTTGTTTTGACCCAGTTGATCAAAAAGTGCGTTAAGTGAGTATTATATATGCCATTGTAATGTTATTTGGGTTATTTTTGTACAATAATATATTAATAATAAAAATAGAAAATATAACAATAATTGATACAATTTTGTTGACTTAAAGTTTTAAAATAAATTTAACATTATTATAATAAACTCAAAAGTTTGTTGAAAATACATATAAAAGTTTGCTGAAGGCCGAAAATCCTCTCCCATACAAATTGTCATTTAAAATATTGATTTAATAAGAATTAATTTAAACTAAGCAGCACTTTTATTTAATTCTCAACTTAGTATTTATCTTATTATAAGAGCAAGATACAATTTTTGGGGAATATGAATATACACTCAAGAAATAGAGTGTAAAAAAAAGTTTGCCAAGATCGAGTTTATTATCTTCTCGGACGTTAGACGACAGCAGACTTCACGGCTTCAAATGCTGCCAACTTCAAATGGTGCTCTGAAGTCAGTTTCATAATTATTTTGAAGATAGCAACAACATGATAATCAGCTAATGTGTATTTTATCAATACAAATTTCAGGGATGCCGCATATATATTTTATAATGAATAAAACTAAAGTCATTGTTAAAAAAATGTAATAATATTACGAAAAACTAAAAAACATAAATTTATTTCTTTCTTGTATTTTTGTAATGTTCTTATATGTTTAATATCAAAAATAAGAGTTTTTTTCTTATTTTTCTAATTTAATATATATAATGGAAGCACTATATTTGTTTATTGCTGCCCGTCAAAATAGAAAAATAGCCTAAGTTGCCAACAGCAGCAAATGCTGTTGTGCAGTCGTGCGGATGTGCTGCCGTCAAAATAATCGTTTTCATTTAAAAACATGGATTTTATTTTTGACATATTGCTGCTTGCCGTCTGCTGTCGTCTATGTGTTTAGAGCATAAGAGTGCTATATTCGGCCTTGCTGAATCTTGTAACCCTTCACAACGTGTAGTCATTCAATAACAATTGTTTGTATCACCATTCATCTCATATGTAAAACGTACATACATACATATAAAAAATATACATATAAAAACATCGTATTGTAATATTATAAATTGAGTTTATGTATGTATGTTTAAAAAAAAAAATAAAAAATAAACCAAAAAAAATTTTTTTTGCCTCAGCTGGAATTCGATGCCACGTTCACTCTGACCAGTATACCACGTTTGTTTGTATGTATGTATGTATGTATGTATGTTTTTTTTTTTTATACCCTTCACCTGTGGTGCACAAGGGTATATATAGCTTTGTCATTCCGTTTGTAATTTCTACAATTTTCATTTCCGACCCCATAAAGTATATATTTTCTGAAAGCTTATGAATAAAGGAGTCGATTAAGCCCTGACCGTCTGTCCGTGTGTTGGTTGAAATCAACTTTTAGAAGCAACTATATGTTCCTCAGATCTGTATATGGTATCAATCTCTTGGAAATATCCAGGAATGAATCGCTATTGAAATTCAGCACAATCGCCCCATAACTTTCTGAGATATGAGCAAAAAACCACGACCACCTCGTTTTTTTTCACAATTACAACAACAACATACATACATAGATACATGTAAAAAACATACCAAACAAAAAAAATTACAAAAAAAAAATATTAAAAATAAGAAAAAAATAATAAAAAAAACTAAAAAAAAAAAATTTAAAAAAAATTTAAAAAAAAATTTAAAAAAATTTTTTAAAAATTTTTTAAAAAAATTTAAAAAAAATATAAAAAAAATAATAAAATATAAATAATATATTAAATGAAATAAAATAAAATTTTTTTGGCTCAGCTGGGATTTGATGCCACATTTATTCTAACGTGTACGTATGCGCGTATTTTATATGGGATGAATGGTGATACAAACAATTGTTATTGCACGACTACACGTTGTGAAGGGTATATAAGATTCGGCACGGCCGAATATAGCACTGTTACTTGTTTTTTATTAACGAGGTGAAATCATCGAAAGACCCTGGTACTCAGGTCAACCAGGAGTGCGTGACTTTAACACGCTAAAACACCTCGGTACACTAGCCCAAAATCCCTGCGGAACTACCACAAAGCTATACATCGCAAGGGGGGGGGGAAGGTACAACACCCAAACTATAACATCCTATTACGGATTTTCTCAACCCTACGAAGTTCAATGAGAACCAATCTGGCATATTCACATACATACTCCCAACTGCGTGCAGAGGACAACATAATCTCCACTATATTACTGTGATCAACACTACGGCCTATCATCCCCTCAAGGTGTATTCTCTCCCTATCAAAACGCGAGCATGAAAAAAATACATGTTCAGCATTCTCCTCGACATTACCATCACAACTCGGACAGAACGGAGAAGTATCATGACCAAATCTGTATAAGTAAGACCGGAAACAACCGTGTCCACTAAGCAACTGCGTAACATAGAAGTCCAGATCCCTATGTGTTCGCCCGAGCCATGGGACTAAGTCAGGAATAAGAGAAAACGTCCATCTACCCTTTTCTGACAAGGACCATCGCCGCTGCCACTCAGCAATCGTTTCAATATCTGAGAAGCCTCTGATCTGGAGATCAATTGGCATCATTCCCGCAATCACCAATGCTGCATCATCTGATACAGTCCGGAAAGCACAAATAACTCGCAAAGCAGCCAGTCTATATACTGGGCTTATAATTCCCCTATAGGTCTTCAACCCAAGAGCCCGAGACCAGATAGGTGATGCATACATAATCACACTCTTAACTACTCCAGCCAGAAGTTTCCGACGTAAGTACTTTGGGCCTCTCGTATTTGGCATTATACGAGACAGAGCAGTATATGTTCTCGAAGACTTCTCAGCAACATATAGCAGATGATCCTTAAAAGATAAACGACAATCTATCATAACCCCAAGATATTTAAGCGAAGGTTTCGTCTCAATACAACACGATCCCACATTTAATTTCACAGACTCCATTGACCTACGGCTGGATATCAAAATCGCCTCTGTCTTTTGGTCAGCGAGCCCCAAATTAACAGATTCCAACCAGGAGCGCACAATTCCTATGCTTGCATTAGCAATGGTCGTAATCTCCACTAACTCCCTAGCGACACATATCAGGGCTATGTCATCGGCAAAACCGACAATCTTAGCCCCATCGGGAAGAGACACACGGAGTATGCCATCATACATCACATTCCACAACAACGGTCCGAGAACCGAACCCTGTGGGACCCCACCTGTGATATTATGCCGTCGCATGCCCTTGTCGGTTTCGTACAGCAGGATTCTGTCACGGAAGTAATCCTTCATTATAGCCAACAAGTACTCAGGAATCGCTAAACGCGTGAGAGAATTCACTATAACCTCCCAGTTCGCCGAGTTAAATGCATTCCTGACGTCGAGCGTTACCACTACGCAATACTCCTTTGTGCCATTCCTCCATCGTTTGCCCTCAATTGCCGTAGTGGCCGTATGAACCACTACGTTCAAAGCATCCACAGTCGATCTTGCCTTTCTAAAACCAAATTGATTATCAGATAGACCTCCTACGCACTCAACATATTCCTCTAGTCTCCTACAAACTATGCTTTCCAACAGTTTCCCAAACGTATCAATCATACAGAGTGGTCGGTAGGAGGAAGGATCCTCCTGAGGTTTTCCCTGTTTCAATAACAAAACTAGCTTTTGCCTTTTCCACATACTCGGAAATTTACCATGGCGTAAACACGAATTGATCAAATGGATAACCTGATCAGGGCAATACCTGAAAGTCTCCCTTACTACCGCATTCGGTATGCCATCCAAGCCAGGGGTTTTCCCGTCCCTAAATTTGCCCATGGCAGCTTCAACCTCAACTGTCGTGACAAGCGGAAAGTCAAATACCATATGAACAGTATCAGTCTGCCAAGATGTCACACCTTGGTAAGGAAATAAGTGATCCACTATGCGCCTAAGTACTTCAGCATCCTTAGGTGGTGGAGGATTTAGACACTTTAGCTTTTTTGTTACCAGCTTATAAGCCAGACCCCATGGGTCGTTTTCAACCTCTTCACACATCTGTATGAAACATGCCCTCTTACTCCTACTGATCGCCATTTTAAAGGATTTGCGGATACGCCTATATTGGTCACGGTGCTGGTCATTCCCCGGCCTACCTCGGCTTCTAGTATACCGTCGTCTAGCCCGGATACATTCCGACCGTAGTTGAGAAATTTCCCCGTTCCACCAATATATCGGCCGCTTGTTCGCACTCATCCTCCTTTTAATCATAGACGTATCGCATGCCTCTGATACCCTACTTATGAGTTGCGCAGCCATTGTTTCAGGCTGCCCTTGCAACCTCATATTTTCCACCACTACTCCAAATAATTCCCTATCAAGGCTATCTGTTTTCCATCCCGAAATTCGTTCCGGGTGTATAATCATTGCATCCTCGCGCAATTCCTCCCTAATATCAATCAATATAGCATTATGATCGCTATGTGTGTATATCCCAGGCATGCTCCATCCTACCCTTCCCATAATATTAGCGCTAGCAAAGGCAACATCAATAATTGACCCCACTTCGCCTCTTGAGAAAGTGTGCTCAGCTCCGTTGTTTAACAGAATCACATTAATCGAGAAAATGACTCCACTAGTATCCGACCCCTAGAATTTGTGCATGAGCAGCCCCATTCTATCGCCCACGCATTGAAGTCGCCGGCAATAACCACGGGACCTCTTGAGCATGCATCAGAAACGATATTGTGAACAATTCGTTCAAACTCCAATAAGGAATATCTCGGGGGAACGTAGCAGCTATAGAAGCAAATCCCATGCACAATATCCCGAGTAAAACCAGTAAACTGTAAGGCAGGATCTCGCAGCCCCAATTCACTGATTAACCATATCGCCGACGTCTTGGTAATGTCCGATAATAAATTAACCGAGTCCCGGCATTGATACGGTTCACTTAAGAGTGCTAAGTCTATATTCATCTCCCGAACACTCTGTTTCAGCAGATCCTGTGCCGCCTGACAGTGATTCAGATTCAGTTGTAAGACTCTCATCCTCGATGTCTAAGGCGTTCGATCGCTTTCTTGTAAAACGGACAGACAAAACAGCCAGTTACATGATCACTCTTTACCCTAGCGTTTACACAACTACACAGCACACATGATGGTCGGTTATTACACACCCCAATCCTGTGACCAGATACGCCACACTGTAGGCATTTGTCAGCGTAATCATTCTGACTTTTGCACCTACTCGCAGTATGACCAAAGTCCAAACATTTGTAGCACCTAATTGGTGCCATTTTCCCTCGTATCCTACATATCACCCATCCAATACGTATCTTAGCGGTCTCAATAAGGTAGCTCGCCAACTCCGAACTCAGACCAATAGTGGCAGTCTGTGTTCCCCTATACGATTTCCTCAAAGACTTAATCACAGACCGTTTCAACGCACTAAATTTATCGGAAACTTTCAAAAGAGAATGTAATACCTAATCTCCAAGAGCACCTCATGCGTCAAGGCACGTACTTCAGCCGTCTCGCCCAGCACACCCTCGACAGCTGTCTCAAAATCGGCCGTACTATTATGTAGGGGTTTATTTAACTCGAAGAGCAATTCACCCCTACCTGTCTTCCTAATGTTTCTAACACTCTGGCCAAGTTCACTTAAGCTTGGGTCACTCTTAACCTGCTTCAAAATATCTGCATAAGACCTTTCCCCACAATTCCTGACAACCAATGCGTCCGGTCTCATTGGTTTCCTTCTTCTATGCGCTCTCGGCTGTACCTTCCTCCATTCCGATCCCTTATCCGTCACTGAGAGTCCCTCAGTATCGGCACGAGGATTAGTTCCCTTCGTATCGGCACGAGGCTTAGTTCCCTCAATATCGGCGCGAGGCTTACTTCCCTCAGAATCTGCACGAGGCTTAGTGCCTAGAATCTCTACCCCACTATTAATGACCTGTTCATTCATAGTGGACTTTTTCCTCTTCTTCCTGTTCCCCTTGGGACTCTGAGTAATTGGTCCCCTTTTAGACGATTGGGTTGGAAGAAGTGTCAACCGAGGTTGCTCCGTCTGGGCTTCCTTATCAACCATTTGAGCCTTTGGTGCACTATCTTCCGTACCAATCACCTCACACGTAGCCTGCATATACAATGCCTGGATTTCCCGTGTGATCGTCTGAATATCCTTATGGATATTGCTTCTTGCCTTTATAAACTGCAGAAGCTTTTCTATCCTATCACCAAGTTTTCTCATCACTTGGGTTTTACCACTCTGAGCCACTTCCGTAAGTGGCGTGCTCTTATCAGCATCAGAAGTAGAAAGTTCCCGTGGTGGTGATCTTACCATCACAGAGCTTCTCCTAAATGGGTCCGAAGCCCCTACACCCTCACTTTCACCTCTTCCACACTTCCTGCTACTCTTTCCATCTTCATTATTATTTTTAATCATTGCTATTTGTCCAAACTCAAAGCCGCTTTCTCCAACCGATGTACAGTCGCGTTTAAAACCCCATGGTTATCTATGCAAGCAGGGAGGCCATGCGAGGGTTGACATGAGATTCTTATGGAACCCCAAGCCAGAGCCAGGTCCGCGTTAGTCGGGAATTATCATCCGAGCCTGTACCACCAACTTAATGGCGAAGTTCTTCGAGCGCACTTTGAGACTGCCAAGTTTTATTAGGAGGAGGCGGTTGTAGCATTAGCCTAGAAGCCGTTTCTGAGCAGTGTCAACTCCACATACTAAGGTTCTAGAATACTACAGACCGTCGGCCCAGGGTTCAACAAGTCCATACCATGTTCCAGAAATGCCATAATTAAGATCGTACTGGACTTGATCTTAATGCCTTTCGGCGGGTTACATACACAGCGGACCCACTGGTGTGAGCAAACAGGTCCCATAGCCGCGAAACAAAAAATTTCACAAGCCTCTGTGCTTTAACCGGGGAATCCACGAAGGCATCCCACCTCCATCTGCACCTCTTTCAAGGGCATCCCCGGTGGATACCATGCCAAATGGCGGCATCCAATTGCAGTTCACCATCGAGCTCTTGTGTTAATTCACAGTATGCTCTCAGAATCTGCCGCTCTTGGTCGGGGACTGCTTATTCTTCGCAGCTGACCCGTAGGTCGTTCAGTTATCCGCCACCTACTGACCCCGATAGTAGCCTGAGTTCAGCCCTATCGTATGTATGTATGTATGTTTTTTTATTAACAAGGTGAAATCATCGAAAGACCCTGGTACTCAGGCCAACCAGGAGTGCGTGACTTTAACACGCTAAAACACCTCGGTACACTGGCCCAAAATCCCTGCGGAACTACCACAAAGCTATACATCGCAGGGGGGGAAGGTAGAACACTCTGACCAGTATACCACGTTTGTTTGTATGTATGTATGTATGTATGTTTTTTTTTTATTAACAAGGTGAAATCATCGAAAGACCCTGGTACTCAGGCCAACCAGGAGTGCGTGACTTTAACACGCTAAAACACCTCGGTACACTGGCCCAAAATCCCTGCGGAACTACCACAAAGCTATACATCGCAGGGGGGGAAGGTAGAACACCCAAACTATAACATCCTATTACGGATTTTCTCAACCCTACGAAGTTCAATGAGAACCAATCTAGCATATTCACATACATACTCCCAACTGCGTGCAGATGACAACATAATCTCCACTATATTACTGTAAAGGTTTTTAGGTTTTTAACAATAAAAAGACTTTCACCAATTTAATAAATAAAGCATAATTTTTATTTTTATTTAGATTTTTGGTTCTTATATACTAACATTGAGAATTGTACTTACAGTCTAGTATTGAGTGATTTCTAAATCACTCAATATAATTCTTATCATATATTTGATAGTTACATTTCATTCTTTATTCTACACATATCATCGTGACCTACATATGTTTATACAATTGTAAGTGCGGTGTTTGCGAAAGATGTCAAATTACATTTGACACAATTGTATGTAGTTTTAGTCATAAGCGTCGGCATACATGATATTTGAGAATTTAGTACGCTACTAAATTCACGAAGGTAGTTATTGTTTCTTACATTGTATTAGGTGAGCAGTGTACACTTATAAGATACACTACACCCTTACCCTTAAGAGAAAAATTACAAAAATGATTTTTATTATGTTTTAGAAAAATAATTTTTGGAATTTTTATACAATCTTAAATTATTTACAATTTTTGTTTCTTGTATCTTATAAATTTATGCGGTTCAAAGTTATTATTGTTTTAAATTATTGTTTTGTAAAAAAATTTTTTTTTATAATCTCACAATACTATTTTATGTTTTATATTTTATAGATTAAATTATATTTCTAAACAGGCTCAAGTTCATTTTTTAAATTTTTCACTTTTATATGAAGAAATTAAATTTTTAATTTGTGATAATGAAAGAATAAACTTGGAAAAGTAAGTTTTTATCCCGACACCAGCCGAGTGGAATGCATTTTCGAAACCAGCTACGGTTTCATCATCAGCACTCTTTGATCGGAATGTCCAAGTGTTGGATGTAAATATCATCTATTTAACTCACAAGTATATATGAAATTGATTATGTAAATCAAACATATCATACTTATTCATATATACTATAGTGAGTGAGAACGAAATTTACCACAACTAAGCTTTTCTCCACATTTTGTTATTCTTTTTACTTATCACATTCTGTTAAATAACTGACTAGGCAAAAACAATAATGATTGATATAAGGGGAAATGTTGTGAATACAACAACCATGCTTTCATTACCATCAGACTGATGGTTAAAAGCAACAACAAATTGTGATAAGTAAAAAGAATAACAAAATGTGGAGAAAAACTTAGTTGTGGTAAATTTCGTTCTCACTCACTATAGTATATATGAATAAGTATGATATGTTTGATTTACAGAATCAATTTCATATATACTTGTGAGTTAAATAGATGATATTTACATCCAACACTTGGACATTTCGATCAAAGAGTGCTGATGATGAAACCGTAGCTGGTTTCGAAAATGCATTCCACTCGGCTGGTGTCGGGATAAAAACTTACTTTTCCAAGTTTATTCTTTCATTATCACAAATTAAAAATTTAATTTCTTCATATAAAAGTGAAAAATTTAAAAAATGAACTTGAGCCTGTTTAGAAATATAATTTAATCTATGAAATATATCAGTTCGACAAATCTTAATAAAATTAACAAACACAAATGGCACGGTGTAACGATCATATGAACCGGTCAGTACCAACATTCTGTTAAATAACTGACTAGGCAAAAACAATAATGATTGATATAAGGGGAAATGTTGTGAATACAACAACCATGCTTTCATTACCATCAGACTGATGGTTAAAAGCAACAACAAATTGTGATAAGTAAAAAGAATAACAAAATGTGGAGAAAAGCTTAGTTGTGGTAAATTTCGTTCTCACTCACTATAGTATATATGAATAAGTATGATATGTTTGATTTACAGAATCAATTTCATATATACTTGTGAGTTAAATAGATGATATTTACATCCAACACTTGGACATTCCGATCAAAGAGTGCTGATGATGAAACCGTAGCTGGTTTCGAAAATGCATTCCACTCGGCTGGTGTCGGGATAAAAACTTACTTTTCCAAGTTTATTCTTTCATTATCACAAATTAAAAATTTAATTTCTTCATATAAAAGTGAAAAATTTAAAAAATGAACTTGAGCCTGTTTAGAAATATAATTTAATCTATGAAATATATCAGTTCGACAAATCTTAATAAAATTAACAAACACACATGGCACGGTGTAACGATCATATGAACCGGTCAGTACCAACATTCTGTTAAATAACTGACTAGGCAAAAACAATAATGATTGATATAAGGGGAAATGTTGTGAATACAACAACCATGCTTTCATTACCATCAGACTGATGGTTAAAAGCAACAACAAATTGTGATAAGTAAAAAGTATAACAAAATGTGGAGAAAAGCTTAGTTGTGGTAAATTTCGTTCTCACTCACTATAGTATATATGAATAAGTATGATATGTTTGATTTACAGAATCAATTTCATATATACTTGTGAGTTAAATAGATGATATTTACATCCAACACTTGGACATTCCGATCAAAGAGTGCTGATGATGAAACCGTAGCTGGTTTCGAAAATGCATTCCACTCGGCTGGTGTCGGGATAAAAACTTACTTTTCCAAGTTTATTCTTTCATTATCACAAATTAAAAATTTAATTTCTTCATATAAAAGTGAAAAATTTAAAAAATGAAGTTGAGCCTGTTTAGAAATATAATTTAATCTATGAAATATATCAGTTCGACAAATCTTAATAAAATTTATATTTTATTTTATGTCTTATATATGTATATATTTTTTTTATAATATATACATATATATTGGTTCCTTTAGTTCCTATAAGGAGCATAGGGCCTCAAGAATCTAAAAGCGTCCTCACGTTCCAAGTTCCAAATCGTGTCCGTTGTTTAAAGCTGAAGGTCGTCATCAGAGGGATCGATTGTTTTTCATTTACATTGTTTGAGGTTTCGGTAATCATTTGTTTTAAGGTGAGTAGCTGATTGAGCTTCTGCATCCGATCCTGGAGCTGGGGCTGCCAGCACCAGGATGGGCTGCCAGCATGGCCTCCAGGTGGGCTGTTGGTGGCAGTTGGTTATTTAAAGGCGCCAATCTCTCGCCTTGACGTTCCGAGTATCATTGGCACTCAGAACTTGTTGGGAGTCCGGCGCCACCCGGAAACCCTCTGAGACTCTCCTCCCGGAACCGCTGATTGTCCGCGACTGCATTTGCAGCTGTTCCGTATATCTACGGAACTTTCCACTATCCGCAACCTGTGGACGCGCCCGGTAGCACTCAGCTGTGCTTTTATAATACATTAAATGTTGTTTTATAAACTTAAATTAATTACAATGTTGATGTGTTATCGATTTATAAGGTTTTAAGTTATTATTGTGGAACACTTTTTCCATTCCCTTATATTCTATGGTGGTATTTACACCATTTCTCCTAACTATTCTATATGGACCTTTATAGGGACTTTGGTGTTTCTTCCTGTTTTCTACTTTTACTAAAACTAAATCTCCTTCTTTTGCATCTAACTTATTAGTGTAATTTTCATTCATTGTTCTATTTTCTTTCGTCTTGTTTAGTAATTCCTTTGCTCGATTTAACGAGTATTGTAATCTAGTTTTCAATTCTTTAGCATAATCGTCTAAGTTTATATTTTCCGTCTTGTATTCTTGAACAAAATCTGATGGTAAGCTAGGCAGTTTTCCATATATCAATTCAAATGGCGTGTAGCCAGTGTTTATGTGGGTTGCCGTGTTGTAGGCAAATGTGAAGTATGGAATCCACTTATCCCATTCGTAATCACTTGCTGTTGTTAACAGAAACTCGTTAAGAATTCTGTGGTTTCTTTCCACTGAACCTACTGTTTCGTGGTGGTAGGGTATCGAAAACGTCTGTCTAATTTGTAGTAGGGAACATATGTTTCGCATTAGTTCGTTTGTGAACTCTGTTCCTCTATCTGACTTAAGTACCTTGAACTGTCCGTATTTCAGTATAAACTGTTCTACAAGTGTTTTCGCCGTTGTAAGTGCATCTTTTGTTGACATAGGATGTGCTACAACAAATTTAATCAGTTCACATTGCATCGTTAAGATGTATCGGTATTCGTTTGAAATTTTAAGAGGTCCTACCGTGTCAATTGAGATAACCTAAAAACTATTGTTCGGGGTGTCCGTTAATGTAAGTGGTTCTTTAACCTGTTTCGTCTGCTTGTTCTTGTTACACTTGTCACAATATTGCACAAATAGCTTAACCATTTTGTTCATGTTCTTCCAAATAAATCTTTGTTTTAATTTTATTACCGTTTTTCTAATACCCAAGTGGCCTGCTTGTGTGGTATTATGGAATTCATCTATCAATTTGTATTTAAGTATGTCGTCTGTAATTCTTATAGGGGCGTTGTATATTAATAAGTTGAGGACTTTGATTATTTATTTTTATTCTTCCATATATTTTCTTAAATTCATCTTTGGTATACCATTTAAATATTTTATCATTACTCGATAGCGCTAATTCGTGGATGTACAATTATTTCTGATCTTCTGGCTAGCTCTTCGGCCAATTTCGAAGCATTCACCTTAGGCTGTTTGTAAACTTCTTTTAAAATAAAGCTAACGTCTCTTCGATTGAGTTTCCTTGGATGACCACTACGCAGCTTACTTTCAATAGTACCAGTGCTTTTATAATTGCTAAATATTGTTTGAACAGTAGATTTACTTAAATTTAATAGCTTTGATATTTCACCAAATGATTTTTTTTTTCATTTCTGTACTTTGCAACTAAATTTCTTACTTCAATTGAAATTTTTTTGCGACAAGCCATTTTTCCGTTTTGATATTAACTAAATATTTCTAATTCACCACTAAAAAGAATATAAATCAATCCTTTAACGCAATAACAGAAGTAAAAAATAAATAACGGCACTTTTCTGTTGGTATTCAATAACAGTAACAATTGCTTGTTTGTCGTATGTTGACTTTTGTCAACGTAATTTAATTGTTTTTCTTCGATAATTTTTTAAGTTAATGTTAGAAAATATATTTTTTTTGCTTAAATTAATAAAAATTGAATTTGAAACGAAACTGCATCATTAGTTTTTTATTTAACGTTTTTGGACTTCTAAAATGTCATAAATTGTTGTCGTACTGTACGTATTTCATATGAGATGAATGGTGATACAAACAATTGTTATTGCATGACTACACGTTGTGAAGGGTATATAAGATTCGGCACGGCCGAATATAGCACTTTTACTTGTTTAAACTTGTAATCGTGTTAAAACTAATATGAGTGATTCAAAAGAAGAAATTGTAAAGAATATTATTAATACAACTCATTTAGCCATAGAAAATATAGACTTCAGCAACGATGAAGACGTTAAAATTATTTCAGATTTATTAAACTGTTGTGAAACTGCTTTAAATCTGCCAAATAAAAGGCAAAAAAGGGAATGGATCAAGCCATGGAGAAAACAGCGAGGAAACATGGGATCTTTTGCTTTTCTTATAAAACAGCTAGCAGTTGATGTGTATTCTTTTTTCGGATACATTCGTATGAATAAAGCCACCTTTAATTATATTTTGGCTGCAATAAAAGTCGGGATTGTAAAGCAAAACACGCTCTTGAGGCAATCTATATCACCGGAAGAAAAATTGGCCGCCACCTTACGTTTTTTAGCAACTGGTGAATTTTACGCCAGTACCAATTTTCAAACCAGGCTTTCTGCATCATTTCTGTGCTAGAGGTCTGCCGTGAAATCTTTAGGAAATTTAAAGGTGAATATATGAAAGTATGTACATACATACATATGTAAATATTTCCCATAAATTTAAATGCAATTGAAAAAATAACATTTATTTATTTTGTGGGCATACATACAGTTTCCAACAAAGAAAAATAATAGGGAACAGATTTCAGATCGATTTTCATTAAAGTGGCAGTTTCCACATTAATTAGGGGCAATAGACGGGAAACATATTGATTTCCAAGCCAAACGTACAGACGGTTCTTTTTATTACAACTATAAGGGATCAAATGGCATTGTATTATTGGCGCTTGTAGATGCTGATTGCCGTTTTACATATATTAACGTGGGATTCAATGGACTATGTCACGATGCCGGTATTTTGTTTCAAAGCGACCTAAAAGAGGTTATAAATAATGCAGAAGTCCATTTTCCAAACGATAAAATACTTGGAAATAACCGATGTTTGCCCTATGTTATAATGGGCGACGATGCGTTCCCACTTCAAAAACACATCATGAAGTCATATACATATAAAACAAAAATTAAACAACAACAAATTTTCAATATTCGCCTTTCTCGTGTTAGACATGCTGTGGAACATGCGTTTGGAATTTTATCTGACAGATTCCGCATATTCCAACGAAGCATAAATTTGTCAGTTGAAAATGTTGAGTTAGTCACAAAGACATGCTGTGTCCTCCACAATCTGCTTAGTAAAACAAATGCAACATACTCACAATTAACACCGGCTGAAGGCTTTGAAAGAATAGAAACATCGTCATCAGAAAGCGTTACAAACTCAAGAGGCCCTGCAGAACTTATTAGAAAGGGATTTGAGGATTACTTTTTTGAGGAAAAGTTGATTGGCAGGAGATCAAATTATAAAAATTAAATGTGTTTTAAATAATGTAAAACATAAAATATTTATTCAATAAAAACAACAAGAAGCAAATAAACAAATGGAAATCAAATTGCCAAATAAACTAAAATAAACTAATAGCGTTCATTAAATTATGCTCTTGATATGGTAGTCATGTACTATGTACTGATAACGTACAATTTCTTTTGTTAACATCTGCTAACATAGCTTCACGTAAAATGTTCTGTATTTTCCAAGCAGTTTCCCGACGCACAGAGGAGGGCTGACTTCCAAAACGTCAATTGCTTTCTGTTTGAACAAAGCATCATATTTCATAACGCCGCAGTACAATAATTATACAATGTACATATACCATTTCAAAACGCCGCCGCCAAGTATTTTTAACGCAATAACCTACCGTTGCCACATGCAAGTGCAAGTGAAAAAAAACCAATACACTAACACTTTTTTACTAACACAACTACACTTTGGCAACCTGCGACTCAGCTTGCGAAGAAATTTTTAAGCAAGTAAAATTTTTACAGTTACGGCAAGTAAAGTGACAAGCCGAAAAACAGTGTTGTCTAATACTGAGTTTTTTGTTAACTCACTAATATATCATACAGTTGTGATAAATAATTCAGCTAGTTTTTTTAATAAATATGTATATATTTATATGAAGAATATTAAGAAAAAATATAAATATTCATTTAAAATGTAAGTTTTAATATAAATATCAATTTTTAATAAAAAAAATTATATTAAAAAGTTATATGTCTAAAGGTAACGTTTAATAGTGGCTATTGACAACACTTAATTACCAATTGAAGCAGCGCCATTTGTTTTAAATTTGTTTGAAGTTTATTTGTTGACGACATTTTAAAAATGAACTTGCACTGTGCTGTGTAGCCACTCAAAAAATTTTTGTGTTTTTTTTGTAATTTCTCCTGATTTTCGTTAGTAATACGTATACACTACTTGCAAGTAAATACTTGCTTGTGGCAACGTAGGGTAAGAAAGAAAACAATGCATCGGTTTTATAGTTGTTGCAGTGTTTCGGAACTTTGCATATGTATGTGATTTAAATACAGTAGCAATACTGTATACAAACTTTGTATACGAACTTTTTGGAAGTCAGCCGAGTATTTGGCCTGAAAAGCTGGCCAAAATTATTAAACGTGTTTTTTTAATTAAAAGTTCTAGTGTTTTGATAGTTTTAGGTGTAGTATGATATAAGAAATCTAGTGGCAGGTTTTGAAAAAATTACACTGCGCAACAAAAGTACACTGCGCATTCTCCGATTTTAATAGCAGGAGGATCAAAAGATGCACCGAAAAATTCTGCTTAAACTAACCAAATACATTTCTTTTCTATCTATTACTATTTCGAAGTTATTAAAAATGTAATGGCGAAAAAATATTTTTCCTGCAAAATTCGTGAAATTTTTTGTTTTCAAAATGCCATAAAAAAATTTAAGAACCAAAAATTTAAATTTTTAAGATTCTTCCAAAAGCCACATTCCTAAGGAATAAATGTCGGTATAAATAGTAAAACTCAATGAACAAATATTGATTTTAAAGGTTTACACTCATTCTTAACAGACTGTATGTACATGCATACATATTATGATTTACGGTCGAATTAAAAAAAAATTTTGAAAATTGTAAGGCTCTCATGAAACAGTCAAGGCATATTTATTCATCAGGTACTCTTTATTCGTCAGCTGAATTTTTTTTTCAACACTTATTTTAAGTTTTAGCTGTCAAAATACATAAATAAAAAACTATTTTCTCTCTTTTCTAATTTATTTCAAATGTCAACCCATCCTATAACGCTTGGAATGCCATCCTTCACATAAAGAGCTAAAGATATTTTACGTTTTTGCACTTCAGTTCTGCAGAAAGTTATCCACATTTGGCATAGCTGTTCCTCAAAAACATTAATAACTTCTGCCAGAACTTTGCTAAGCTGGTCTATATGCATTACACTGGTGCTTATTAGATTGTCAGTAGACCTTTTACCCAAATTATTTAAAAAGTTTTAAAATGTTATAAGTTTTATTTTCAAATTCTTATTAACAAAATAAGAATTCAAAAATAAAACAAATGAAAATAAATAAATAAATTGCGAGGGTAATGAAGAGGGGGTTTGCGGCAAAGTGTACGTTGGTACAACAAAAAGAAGTTTAGGTGTAAGAATAGATGAGCACAAGACAGACATAAGAAAAGGAAAACAATCAACCGCGTTATCACAACATTGTATTGAAAGTAAACAAAAAGCTAATTTTGTCACGGTGAAAATATTGGACAAGGAGAAAAAAGAGAACAAAAGGTATACATTGGAGAGTTTGAGCATACAATAAAGATCAGAGGGTGCAATAAATACCAAGGAAGATAAGGACAACATTAACGCAAATTACACCATAGTTTTAGTTTAATGATGACGATTGTTTAAATAATTGGCTGTGATATTTTTATTATACTTTTACATTTTTTAATTTATTAAGTTTGTGTTTTGTGTCTTGTCCACTTTATACTCATCTGTGATATTTTAAAGAATGTTAAATATAAAAGATTGTAAACCAGTTGTTTAATTTAAACTCTTAACTAATTTTAATAATTCTATCTCATTTTAATTTTGTATGTATGTGTTGCCAGATTGATTTTAATAAATGAATCCCTGAAGAAGTTAGAAAATACCAGCGAAACGTCGGATTATAAAATGAAATAAATAATCTTTTATTTTAAAGCCCGAATTTAGAACATTTATTGAAAAATATAATATATCAAAAAGGTCGATTAAGCAAAAATGTACATAAGTAAATTAATATTTACAAAAATTCACTGTTTAGAATAGGGGAATTTTATTCGCGGGAAAAATGAATTCCCGGGGAATTCATTTCCCTAGGAATATTTAGAATTGGGGTGATTTTCACATTAACATGACAATTTTAAATCCTAACGACTGTTTCATATAACAGTGCATTAAATTGGCACACTTAAAAGCGCATATACATATATTTTTTAAAGTTGTCAACACAGTTAATATTAGAATAACAATCAAACAAAAAGTTCTATAGACACAATAAAAAAAATTATTGATAATTAAATCAATTTTAAACATATGTTGGTTTGAAAATTTTTTCGTAATAATTTTTTCTGTGTATATGTACATATTAACATGCTCCCCCCGCTGAGTGTAACTCAAAATAAAAACTGTCATTATGTTGCTTTTAGAAGTTTCACATTTTATGTCTGCTTATGTTGATTTTCATGTAGTAGTTTCATCTCGTTATGTGTTACTGTTGTCAAATGTGAAGACAAATGTAGGGTGTTGTGTGCGAGGTGCTGGAATTGGTCTTAATGAGTGTTGTGTTTTTTGTTTAAACACTAGATATACTAAGATGCAGACGCCGATGATCAACGCTGAATAGCTAACACTCATGTGATGCTTGTAGCGTTGTTGTTTTTATTTGTGATATGTACTTGTTTGTATTTATTTCATTCAGGAGTGGTTTCAAACATTTTATATATGTAACTATGTACGTTTCGTAATTTCCCACACACTGGTGTATGAAACTTTTAAATGAACTGTATATTTTTTGTTGTCCTTGCACGGACACGAACTTATGTTTAAGTGTACATTCCGGATCTAGGCTAAGTAAGCCGGCTCCTTCGAGAGTTAATTGTGTGATCTCTCTTTTGCATTCTGCGGTTGCATAAGATGATGATGACATTGCGTATATCCATTAATTTCTATGTCGAAGAGAGACCCACGTGGTAGTATCTTTTGTTGCACTAGACAATCCGATTAAGTGTTGTTGTTAAATACGTTGAATTCGCAGGCGTGTGTTGAAGAGCCTTGTTTATATCGGATTTGACCCTTGGAGCATAGATATACATACTTACCTTTTGATAAAAACCAGTGTGTTGTTAATCCAGTTTGGAACTGGCACAATGTGGTATATATTAAATTATTCGCGTTCAATTAATGGTGTTTTTTGTGAGTCCTCCTTTGACTTTCATAAGTTTGTACAATTTGTTACGAACCTGTTGCTTGGTCAATCGTTATCCAGCCCTACTAGCTCTAGCGGCTTCCTCTCGAGTAGTAGTTCTCAACCCTAAGATGACCAAGGTTCGACATAAGAACTGAAATGAACTACCTAAATAGATAAAAAACTACTCTACAAAAACGTATGGAGCAATCATTCATAGACCTCCAATAGCCCTATACCCATCCATGGCCGAAATGCATCCGCAGGAATCTATTCACGGACCCCTTTATCCGTTTTTTAACTCACCATTGCAGCAAAAATTCCCTTCAAATAATTTACTAAAATTTTTCCATCTTAACGTTATACACAATAATTACATTTATTCATAAAACTTATACATAATAATAAAAAAATGATAAAATTACAAAAAAAAACACTAAAACAAAATCTACATTTACTCTTTTATTCCTATAAAAACAACAAGACTAAACTATTACTTAATTACAATTGCTTACTAGCATTTCCGTCTCCTTAACTTGCACTTAAATTTTATACAATAAATACTTAACACTATATACTATTAATTTTTAAATTATTTCCTTATTTAGGCCTTTAATTAAAATCTCTTCAATTTCACTACAATTATTTTTCTCTCTCAATTTCGGTATTACAATTACATATACATACATATGCCAAAAATAAGAAAAAAATTATATACAAATTATCCTAAATAACAACAAAATAAAAATTAAAACTTGGAAATAGAAATACATATAACAACGTTCAGATCTCATATACAAAAATAATTAACAAAACAAAAAAAAAAGTTAGACCAGATGTCAAAAGAAAACTCAGGCTTAATTTACTTTTCAGCTTTTATACACATAAAAAAACGCGTTCAAATTTCCCTAAAAGAGCTCGAATAATTAATTAATAAATTAAATTAATATCTAGTCTGACCTCCTTTACACAACAAACGCATATAACCATAATATAACCTTAACCTAACCTTATAATATTTATTTATTCATAGTGTTAAGTCACCGTATAATATATGTATGTATAGTAAACTTTATAATTTTCTTTTTCTGTAATTTGCTTTTATTCTTAATATATTTAAATTGTATTTAATTTAATTCATATTTTTGGCCCACTGTTACCACCGTAATTTGTCATACATTTTGTATATACTAACCACTGTAACTTATTTTAGCAATCAACCGTTAGTTATGTATGTATTTGTTTCTCGCTTAAATTCTTTAATCTAGTGTTGTGTTGTTGTCAACAAGAATGCAATGTGTTTTGTATTTGACTTGGACCGCATTTAAACTATGCAGTTGCTTCGAAAATCTTTTTACATTTACATTACAATTTTTGTCTCAAGCATTTATTTTTACAGTTTTCGGTTTATGCTTTTCTGTGTTCGTAATAAAAATATTTTTATACCCTTCACCTGTGGTGCACAAGGGTATATATAGCTTTGTCATTCCGTTTGTAATTTCTACAATTTTCTTTTCCAACCCAATATATTTTCTTAAAGCTTATGAATAGAGGAGTCGATTAAGCCCTGACCGTCTGTCCGTGTGTTGGTTGAAATCAACTTTTAGAAGCAATTACATATGTACATATAGTATGTTCCTTAGATCTGAGTGTGGTATCAATCTTTTGGATATATCTGGGAATGAATCGCTGTTGAAATTCAGCACAATCGCCCCTTAACTTTCTGAGATATGAGCAAAAAACCACGACCACCTCGTTTTTTTACAATTAAAACAACAACATACATATATACTGGTTAGAGTAAACGTGGCATCAAATCCCAGCTGAGCCAAAAAAAATTTTTTTTTATTTTATATATTATTTATATATTTTTATTATTTTTTTTATCTTTTTTTTAATTTAAAAAAAAAAAAATTTTTATTTATTTATTTTTTTTTTTAAACATACATCCCAGCAAAAATTACTGCATACCCGGAAGCAGGTTTGTAACGGAGAGACAAATGTACTCTCCTTTCCCAACCTGCTTCAGGAGATAATCATTCGCTTACATTCCTGCATCCTCGTAAGCGAGAGAAGTTGTAGTAAGTTATTTTATAAAAAATGAAATATATTTAATAGAAATTTCTGACTTCCATTTATAGCACCCTCGAATGCGCTATAAGAAGGCATGATTTTTTTTACTGCTTACCGGTACAAAATAAATTTTTGCTGGGATACGTAAACTCAATTTATAAATCTGCAATGGGATGTTTTGTTTATGTATGTACAGTGGCCGACAAAAGTCTACGTACGACCACAATTTTTGAAATTTTAGAAGTCTAAAAACGTTAAATAAAAAACTAATGATGCAGTTTTGTTTCAAATTCATTTTTATCAATATATGAAAAAAAAAAATATTTTCCAACATTAACTTAAAAAATTATCCAAGAAAAACAATTAAAATACGTTGACAAAAGTCTACATGCGATATTCACGATAACATAAAAACTTATTTCAAGTATTAAAAACTACCACTAATTTTTAAAATTAATATTTAGTTGTAACCTTCTGGGTATCGAATTAACTAAATTTTCTAACTCTGTAGATGAAATATTTTGCCATTCTTCTTGAAGCTTCAGTCTCAGCATTGGGGCACTAGTAATATTATGATTTCGGATTTTTTGTTGTAGTATCTCCCACACGTGTTCAATAACGTTCAAGTCCGGACTTTATGGTGGTGTGTACAACTAACGTGGAGCATGATACAGCAACCAATCTTTTACAATTAACGCCGTATGCTTCGGGTCGTTGTCTTGTTGAAATATCCAACTTTCACCAAGACTTAAATTATCAACCGATTGTTTCAAATTTTGTTCTAGAATAGATTTGTGTTGATACCGATCCATATTACCCTCAATAAAAACCAGGTTTCCTACTCCAGAAGCAGCCACAGCGACCCAAACCATTACACTATCTCCGCCGTGTTTAACTGTACTAAGTTTTTAGTATTTATTTTTCACCAAACTTTATCTCTCCCATCACTTCCAAATATTTTATATTTGGATTCGTCAGTGAATAAAACTCGTCTCCAGAAATCAAATCCCTTTTCAATATGCTTTTTAGCAAACTCCAAACAAAGTTTACGATCTTTTCACTTATTAGGGGTTTTTTTCTAGGAGTTCTGCTGTGGTAACCATTATTATTTTGGGTTCTTTGTATGGTTCGTGGATGTACAATTATTTCTAATCTTCTGGCTAGCTCTTCGGCCAATTTCGAAGCATTAACCTTAGGCTGTTTGTAAACTCCTTTTAAAATAAAGCTAACGTCTCTTCGATTGAGTTTCTTTGGGTGACCACTACGCAGCTTACTTTCAATAGTACCAGTGCTTTTATAATTGCTAAATATTGTTTGAACAGTAGATTTACTTAAATTTAATAGCTTTGATATTTCACCAAATGATTTTTTTTTCATTTCTGTACTTTACAACTAAATTTCTTACTTCAATTGAAATTTCTTTGCGACAAGCCATTATTCCGTTTTGGTATTAACTAAATATTTCTAATTCACTACTAAAAAGAATATACATAAATCAATCCTTTAACGCAATAACAGAAGTAAAAAATAAATAACGGCACTTTTCTGTTGGTATTCAACTACAGTAACAATTGCTTGTTTGTCGTATGTAGACTTTTGTCAACGTATTTTAATTGTTTTTCTTGGATAATTTTTTAAGTTAATGTTAGAAAATATATTTTTATACCCTTCACCTGTGGTGCACAAGGGTATATATAGCTTTGTCATTCCGTTTGTAATTTCTACAATTTTCATTTCCGACCCCATAAAGTATATATTTTCTGAAAGCTTATGAATAGAGGAGTCGATTAAGCCCTGACCGTCTGCCCGTGTGTTGGTTGAAATCAACTTTTAGAAGCAACTATATGTTCCTCAGATCTGTATACGGTATCAATCTCTTGGAAATATCCAGGAATGAATCGCTATTAAAATTCAGCACAATCGCCCCATAACTTTCTGAGATATGAGCAAAAAACCACGACCACCTCGTTTTTTTTCACAATTACAACAACAACATGCATACATGTAAAAAACATACCAAACAAAAAAAATTACAAAAAAAAATATTAAAAATAAGAAAAAAATAATAAAAAAACTACAAAAAAAAAATTTAAAAAAAATTTTAAAAAAAATTTTAAAAAAATATAAAAAAAATAATATATTAAATAAAATAAAATAAAATTTTTTTGGCTCAGCTGGGATTCGATGCCACATTTATTCTAACGTGTACGTATGCATGTATTTTATATGGGATGAATGCTGATACAAACAATTGTTATTGCATGACTATACGTTGTGAAGGGTATATAAGATTCGGCACGGCCGAATATAGCACTGTTACTTGTTTTTGCTTAAATTAATAAAAATTGAATTTGAAACGAAACTGCATCATTAGTTTTTTATTTAACGTTTTTGGACTTCTAAAATGTCAAAAATTGTTGTTGTACTGTACGTATTTCATATAAGATGAATGGTGATACAAACAATTGTTATTGCATGACTACACGTTGTGAAGTGTATATAAGATTCGGCACGGCCGAATATAGCACTTTTACTTGTTTAAACTTGTAATCGTGTTAAAACTAATATGAGTGATTCAAAAGAAGAAATTGTAAAGAATATTATTAATACAACTCATTTAGCCATAGAAAATATAGACTTCAGCAACGATGAAGACGTTAAAATTATTCCAGATTTATTAAACTGTTGTGAAACTGCTTTAAATCTGCCAAATAAAAGGCAAAAAAGGGAATGGATCAAGCCATGGAGAAAAGAGCGAGGAAACATGGGATCTTTTTCTTTTCTTATAAAACAGCTAGCAGTTGATGTGTATTCTTTTTTTCGGATACATTCGTATGAATGAAGCCACCTTTAATTATATTTTGGCTGCAATAAAAGTCGGGATTGTAAAGCAAAACACGCTCTTGAGGCAATCTATATCACCGGAAGAAAAATTGGCCACCACCTTACATTTTTTAGCAACTGGTGAATTGTACGCCAGTACCAATTTTCAAACCAGGCTTTCTGCATCATTTCTGTGCTAGAGGTCTGCCGTGAAATCTTTAGGAAATTTAAAGGTGAATATATGAAAGTATGTACATACATACATATGTAAATATTTCCCATAAATTTAAATGCAATTGAAAAAATAACATTTATTTATTTTGTGGGCATACATACAGTTTCCAACAAAGAAAAATAATAGGGAACAGATTTCAGATCGATTTTCATTAAAGTGGCAGTTTCCACATTAATTAGGGGCAATAGACGGGAAACATATTGATTTCCAAGCCAAACGTACAGACGGTTCTTTTTATTACAACTATAAGGGAACAAATGGCATTGTATTATTGACGCTTGTAGATGCTGATTGCCGTTTTACATATATCAACGTGGGATGCAATGGACGATGTCACGATGCCGGTATTTTGTTTCAAAGCGACCTAAAAGAGGTTATAAATAATGCAGAAGTAAATTTTCCAAACGATAAAATACTAAAATAAAATAACCGATGTTTGCCCTATGTTATAATGAGCGACGATGCGTTCCCACTTCAAAAACACATCATGAAGCCATATACATATAAAACAAAAATTAACAACAACAAATTTGCAATATTCGCCTTTCTCGTGTTAGACATGTTGTGGAACATGCATTTGGAATTTTATCTGACAGATTCCGCATATTCCAACGAAGCATAAATTTGTCAGTTGAAAATGTTGAGTTAGTCACAAAGACATGCTGTGTCCTCCACAATCTGCTCAGTTAAACAAATGCAACATACTCACAATTAACACCGGCTGAAGGCTTTGAAAGAATAGAAACATCGTCATCAGAAAGCGTTACAAACTCAAGAGGCCCTGCAGAACTTATTAGAAAGGGAGTTAAGGATTACTTTTTTGAGGAAAAGTTGATTGGCAGGAGATCAAATTATAAAAATTAAATGTGTTTTAAATAATGTAAAATATAAAATATTTTTTAATATTTTCACTTCTTTAAAGTGTTTTAAAATATAATTTTACGTGCTTTTAAATATAAAAACAACAATCAACATCGATTTTATGGTTTTTTGTTTATATTTATACATATGTTTTTCTGTTTGATGCTAGTAATACTGGGATTGCACTGGTTTGTGTCTTTGATAACAAAATAATTTTGGAACATTGCCATACATAAACATATATCTGTCTGTCCAACCTTTTTCACAATGGAGTGCTCAAGTGGCAATTGCATTAGTGGTGGTGATCGTATGGTATCATACTGGTTGTGTCTTAATTTGTATCATTTAAATCATTTAAAGTGCAGTAGTCTTAAGGCACGTTTAAAATTCTTAAATTTAATTTTTCCAAACTGCAAAAATGTAAATGTAGAATTTTATAAGCTTTTAAAAAATTCTAAATATGAGCTTAATTCAATTACCAAGGAATTTCTGTTGCTACAAAATAAACTCGATAAATTTGGGGAACTATTTAATAATATCACCAATTTAGAAAATTTCGCTAATATGTAACAAAATCTATCTCCTAAACGCGAAAAAGCGCATTTAAGGTCTGAATCATAACAAAACACGCGCAAAATAACTTCTGATTCAATCAACTCATCTGCTCCTGTAGTCGAAATTAGTTCACAACCCCGAAATAACTTTGCATCTGGATCCACATCAGTGTCTGATACATCTTACTCTTTGGAGCCTTTACCTGCCACATCTGAAATTTCACACATAGCCAATAACTCATTAATCGCTCCTGAACGAAATCTAATTATGCTCAAGTTTTGACTTCTTCGTCTACTGTTTCCAACAATATTCAAGTTGCACCTAAGCCGTTAAAAGCTATACCCCCTTATAAAAATGTTTTTTATCACGCTTGGCTGCGGAAACTACTGCTGAGGATGTTGAATATTACATTCGATCAAAACTTCAATCAAATTGTGAAATCTCTTTGTACAAATATATGTACTCCCAACCGAGAACAATAACATCGTTTAAAATTGCTGTACCTGAAGATATCTTTAAACATCTAATTGATCCTAACTTTTGGCCTGTAAGTACATTTGTGTGCGAATATGTTTACAAAGAAAACCGCAGGACTGCTGCACGTCTCCCAATACGTGTCTCAACGACTCCAAAAAACTAAATTGTTCTACTAATATTTCAATAACTTATCAAAACGTTCGTGGCTTAAATACAAAATTATCTGCCCTGTTCAATAGTAGCTTCGCTTTTACTTACAGCGTTATTGTTTTTACTGAAGCATGGCGGGTAGAAAATGTTTTAAATACTGAAATATTCTGTGATAATTATCAAATTTATAGACGTGACCGTGGTTGCAATATCAGAGGTTCTCATTGCAGTTTCTAGTCGTCTTTCTTCTGAGGCGTTAATAAACGAATACCCCTTAAGTATCGAATTCATTGGTGTTGTTATCAAATTAAATCGTAAGAAAATGTTTATCACTTCTTTGTATATGCCTCCAAATTCACCGGAGATAGTTTATCAGAGTCATGCTGAAGTCATTAAAAATATTGCTAACGCTGCTAACCAAAATGATTCTATAATTGTTTTTGGAGACTTTAATATGTATTATAGTGAATTCGTAAACACTCTAATGGATCGTAATCTTTATCAGCTAAATGGTATTTACAACACAAATTTTAGACTACTAGATTTAGTTTTTGTAAACGAATGTGCTGATATAACAATTAAACGTTCTGATGCAATTTCTCTGCCGGAGGATTGTCACCATCCCACAATAGAAACCAATATATCTGTTTCATCAACTTCTTTATTAAATATTTTTAATGTAAATGAAAAAACTTTTTGCTTCAAAAAAACTAACAACAATATATTTACCGAGCTTTTAAATAACACAAAATGGGCGCATTTGCTTTGTCAAACCAATTTAATTAATAATTCGGAAAATATTGACAACATAGTTAATAGGTTTTATAAAAAAATTTATATATCAATCAATGCACTCCTAAAAACTTTTATTTAAAACATACTGGCCCACCGTGGAACTCTAAGCATCTCCATACTGTTAAAAATAAAAAGAACAAGCTTTATAAAATATACAAAAAGTCCGGATCTTCTATTGACTATGCCAAAAATTATGTGATTCGTGCTCAATACAATTCAATAAACCAGTCTTGTTACTCTAGTTACTTAAATAAAATTCGAAAAAATTTTAAATCTGATCCAAAAAGCTTTGTAAATTCCAAAAGAAATACAAGTGCATTTCCATCTGTTATGAAGTACCAAAATCTTGAATCCGTTGATGACTTAATAATAAGCAATATGTTCGCTGATTTCTTTTCTACCACTTATTCCCACGCGAATTTTGATGAATAAAATAATTATTCGCTAACAGAATGCTTAAATCCAGCTATATCAATTCCATTTCTTGATGAATCAACAGTTCTAACAAGTTTAAATTTTCTTATAAGTACGGACGTGATAGAATTCCCAGCTGCATTCTTATTAATTGTGTTGAGGCATTCGCTGCCCCTCTTACTTTAATTTTCAACATTTCAATAAAGTGTGGTTATTTTCCTTTTTCATGGAAAGACTCTTTTATTATTCTATTATATAAATCTGGCTGCAGAAATAACATTGCTAATTATAGAGGTATTGCTTAACTTAGTATCATACCCACAATGTTTGAGAAAATCATAAGAGACCATCTTTGTCATCAAGTGTCATCTATCTTGTCTCCTTTACAACATGGTTTTCGAAAGGGTTGTTCAACTGTAACTAATCTGCTACACTTTAATATACTAGTAAGTCGTGGTTTTGTTGAACAGAAGCAAACTGATGCAATTTACACCGACTTAAGTAAAGTTTTTGATAAAGTCAATCACAAACTTCTAACAAAAAAACCTTATCTGATGGGATTTACAGAAAAATGTCTTAACTGGATTTTTTCGTATTTGACGAATATAAGGCAGAACGTTTGTTTTAAAAATATAACTTCTGAGCCTATTGCTGTTATTTCTGGTGTCCCACAGGGAAGTCATCTTGGCCCATTGCTGTTTTCCCTATATATTAACGATCTGCCAAATTCGATTAAATTCTCGGATGTTCTAATGTATGCTGACGACGTAAAAATATTCCTTAGTTATAATCATCATGCTGATCATATCCTCCTTCAAAAGGACTTAGATGCTTTTTGTTCTTGGTGTAATCTTAACCTAATGGAGCTGAATCCTGAAAAATGCAAATACATGTGTTTCTTTCGTATATGCCATATTAATGTGAATTATGTCTTAAACGGTCATACTCTGTATAGACTCAAAACTGTCTCCGACCTTGGAATTTTATTAGATCATAAACTAAATCTTATTCAACATATCTCTGTTACTGTTAATAAATCACCTGCAGTTCTTGGATTTACAAAACGCTGGTCGAAGGGGTTTAAGGACCCATACATAACGAAACAATTATGTATATACTTCCCTGGTCAGGCCTATTCTTGAGTGTGGTTCAATAATTTGGGATCCAACGTATATTGTTTACAACAATAGCATTGAATCTGTACAAAAACAATTCCTGTTATTTTGTCTTCGAGGCTTAAACTGAAATCCATTAAACATGCCGCTTTACACAAGTAGACTTGCTCTTATAAAGCTGCCAACGCTAAAAAGTCGAAGAACGATGCTAAATGTCACGTTTGTTCTCAACTTAATAAAGGGAAATGTATGCTCTGATTTCTTGATTTCCAATATCTCTTTTAATGTACCATCTCGTTCTACACGTTATTTTTATCCACTATCTGTCAAAGTTTTCCGAAGAAAATATGCCAACTATAATCCGTTTTTAAGAATTTGTACTGAATTTAATAAATTTGATCAATATGTTGGTTTTTCTTTTAATGTTAATATTGTAAAGTCTAAAATAATTTTTATCTTGAATAACTGAAAGTATGTAATTATTTGTACTGTCTAAGAGTCTGTAAGGATCTTGAATCTCTAGACCTAAATAAATAAATAAATATGCGTCGTCATGCAATTTTTTCAACCCCATTTTCTTCTCTACACCTCTTGCTAACAAACAAAATATTGCACGCAAAAGTTGCGGCGGTAATTGCATAATCTAAATGCGGTCTTGGTATATTGGAAGTGAGAAAGAAATAAAACAACAACAACAGTGTGGCAGGTAATGCATTTTTAATAAAGAAATTATTGTTAATATTGAATTCGAATAAGCATCATCCTTTTTTATTGTCGCGCTTTTCACGGACGCAGTTTCTTAAACGTTTGAATAATCATTGCCCAATGAAAATTTCAGTAGCATATAGATAACAATTCGAAATAAACAGAATTGCTTTATACAGCTCCGGTGCAGAAAAAGCCCTTTATCGTACATTTTGGCGCCCAACGTGGCAAGTGATTTCTCTAACGTGTTTCAAAATTTCTCGTTGTGCGCTCCGTGTAAAATTCAGAATTTCGTTGAAGTACATTTTTTACCAAATAAAGTGTACGGTCGTGTCGTGAAGTGAAAAAACATTTAAAAAAAATTAGTGATATTATTATAAAAAAATCTAAATAACTGTTTGGAGCAGATAAAAACTTAAAAACTCAAAAGGTGTGGTGCATCAGAAGCAATTTGTACAAATTGTTATGGCAAAGTTTGTATTGAAAGAAATTAATACATAAACAGATAAAAACAGTTGAGCTCATCAAGGGCAACTAGGATAAAGTTTTAAAAACAAAATTATAAAGTGACACTAAATTTTTTCACAATTTTGCAGTTTTACAATGTAGCACATTAACTGGCTTGTGCTTCTATTTGGTGTCAATAAATAGTGAGAAAATTTCTGTATACCAAAATTTTGTTGTTCCAAATATTAAAAAATAAAAAAATAAAAAATTAAATAAACCAAGCTCACTTTTTACTTTCTTTGTCAAAATTGTCGTTCATACCGTTTCCAACACTAGTTCTTCAAATTTGGAAAAATAGCTACGACGTTGGAGGAAGCTAAACAGCCACGGGCTAATACAAAAAAAAGTATCTCCCGTATTAAAAATCAAATCGAAGCCAATAGAAGGGGTGAAGGTAAGATACTTTCGTCAAGTGAGCTAAAGTGCCGATTGGGATTTTGGAGTCATATTTTAAGTAGATATTGACGTATCAAACCCAAATTGAATAATATGTTCCGAATGATAATGGTAGGCCCGAAATTAAAGATTTGTACATCGCAGCAAAATTGAATATACAGTCGCAGCTTGGTGAGGATATACATAACACAACGGTATCCCATTCAACTATTTGGTTCCCTGTTGCCAATCATAAACTTCCTCAGCTCAAATTGCCCACACTACAGTACAGTGAGTACAAAAATTTTATAACGTCATTTAACCAAGTTATTGATCGTGCATACGGCCTTTTAAATACTGAAAAATTTAACCATTTGCTCAACTGTCTACAAGGGCAGGCTCTTCAAACAGTCAAGGCTTTCCAAATTACTAATGAAAATTACCTAAAGGCTCTGGAAAGGTTAAAAACGTGGTACGACAATAGCTTACTAATTTTTATGAAATATAATGCTACTCTTTTTGAACTTCCCGCAATGGCCAAAAACAATTGTATACAATTACGAAGCCTTATCGATAATGTTTCTGCTGTATTGTCTCTTGGTTCTCATACTAATATTGCAAATTCGATGCTTATTCATGTGGTAATGGAAAAGATTGATGATGAAACCAGAAGAAAGTGGAAAGATTATTTGGACTTTATCAAACTGCCATCATGGGATGATTGTTCCAAGGTTCTTGAAAGACGATGTCAGTTTTCAGAATCGGTTGACAGCACCCATACACAAACAATTCATAAAACCGAATATAATCAAGTGGGTAAGTCCAAACATAAAAATTATAATCCTGGTTACATATTTTCGGTTTCAAAACGTATATGCGCACTTTGTTCAAAAACTGATTACACTATACATCAGTGTTCTCGCTATAAAGATATGGATATCCGCCAACGTTTTCGAAATGTTAAATGCTTAGCACTTTGTCTTAATTGTTTGTCAAAGGGGCATCAAGTAAACTACTGTTCCTCAACATTAAAGTGCAAATTTTGTTCTCATTTGCATTGTAGTTTGCTGCGCCGCTCTCAGCCAGCTTCCAGGCCCTCGTCCTCGGCTTCTGAACCACCAATTTCTTGTCCTGTCCTAAATTAATCTCCATCCTCGGTCTATACTCACATGGAAAAATTTTCGCCAGAACAAGCGTCGCTTGCTACTGCCATGGTTCTCGTTCGTGGCTCTACTGGTTCTTATCAATAGGGTCGCGCTTTATTAGATTCTTGCTCTCAATTGAATTTCATTACTGATGAATTCTCACAAAAACTTCATTTTCCTCGTACAAAACAAATAACTGAAGTTAGTAGCATTGGCAATACTCGTAGTAAAAGTAAATATAAATCGTCTACTAATGTAAAATCTCGATTTACAGATTTCGAAGCATCGCTCTTATTCTGTGTTACACAACACATTTCTTATCAACCTGATTTTGAATTAGACGTCTAAAAATAGAACTTGCCTCCAAATACATATTTTTTTATTACACATGTAGGGGGAATATCGAAGCAGACCACTACTATCACGGGTCCCTTTCCGACCCCCTTCGCTCCTCAGTGATTTCGTGTCTACCGATCAGTATACCTTCAATCACTGAGTCCCGCGCCACAACCGGCGTTTGCTCTGGACTAAGAAAACGATTTCACACTGCCGACTGGTGATTGTCGACAATCCTCATCACACAGTCCTTTGTAATCGCTAGCATCTCCCTCAGACTTAGGTCCCCCATCGCACTCACACTTAAAGTGTGCTTGCCTGTGATCCTTAATCTTCCGCTCGCCAACGCCGGACACTCGCATACTACATGCGCTGCCGTCTCGGCATCTTCCAGGCACATTCTACAAATATCATCATCCACGATCCGCATCCTCTTCAGATGATATTTGAAGTTACCATGTCCTGTAATCAACGCAGTGATCCAGCTCATCATACTCTGATTAAAACCGAGTATCTTCACTGCACCCCTGCCAAGTGGCTCCCAGCGTACCATACGGGCCTGTCTACACGTGGTTCCCTCCATCCACCTTCGCAAGTTCATAGAGTTCACCCATTGAAAGATCCTCGCCCGCACTAACCCATTAACCAGAGCAGTTCTGGGTTCCGGTCCGCAGAATGCTGCCTCAGACCCCTTCCTCGCAAGTTTGTCAGCAGCCTCATTCCCAGCTATGCCCACGTGTCCCTTAACCCACATCAGCGTTACCTCATTTGTAGAGGCACACCTATTGAGCTTGAGAACACACTCAAGCACCGAAGAGGAGTTTACATCCATCCGCTGCATACGTTTTATAACCGACTGGTTGTCAAGTGCAATAAGAATTCTCTTCCCATACACTCGACATTCCAACAGGTGGTCCAACGCGTGCAGCAAGCCAAGCATTTCTGCCTGATAGACTGACACGTACTCCCCCAGATTCAGGGTGCAGGATAAGTTCAACTCAGATGAGTACACACCAGCACCTGCCCTTCCGTCCATAAAGGACCCATCAGTAAAGATACTGATGTCATTCTCCATGCATTCATCGTGCATGAATCCATCCGCTATGAGCGTGTGATGTAGCCTTTCAACCACTTTCACCCGACTCATGCGCTCCATCGGCATCTGAGTCTCCCTAACCGCTTTATCCACGAGGTCCAGGATTCTCCTATGCCCCAAAACCGATCCAAAGCGATACCACATGCCATCGCTTCGCATCCGAATCGCCGATCTTGCCGCCGTCTCCCTTACAAATAAGTCCAACGGCAGCAATCCCAGCATTGCCTCCATCGCTTGCGTTGATGTAGTACGTATCGCGCCACATATACCAATGCAAGCAATCCTTTGAACCCCGTCCAACTTCCGCCTAATCGTTGCCTGAGAGGCCTTCGGCCACCAGACAACAGATGCGTAAGTGATCGTCGGTCTCACCACCACTGTGTAAATCCAGTGTGCAGCCTTAGGTGAGATTCCCCACTTCCGACCGCAAACCCGTTTACACTGAGAATCCGCTTTACCTTCTGTACCCTTGTCTCAACATGATCATTCCAGGTTAGTTTCATATCCAGCGTTACCCCCAAATATTCCACCTTCCTGGACACATTGATCTCGGTTCCAAAAAGCATTAAGGATTCAATTTCTATGCCCTTCCTTCTCCGCGTGAAGAGCATAGCATCCGAATTGCCAGCATTTATGGTTAGTCCCTGTTCACAACACCATTCTTCGGTTACTCTGAGCCCCTGTCTCATGCAACCTAAAATGGTCTCCATGAACTTCTCCAAATACATAGCTTGCAGATGAGCAGTTTTTCAAAACTAAGCGCATCGACCTACTTATTGGTACTGAAACTTTCTTCGATATTTTGTCAGTTGGCCAAATTAAGCTTGGTCCTAATTTTCCCAAGCTGCACAAAACACTTTTCAGATGGATTGTAGCAGGTCGTTATTCCTCAAATCAATCCAATACTCGTTCTTCTTGTATGCTGTCGATAGAAGAAGAAGTTGATCTTAAATCATAATATGTTGCTTTTATGAAGGAGCATGAAAGTTGTGGTCATATGAGTTTAATTTGTAGTTCTCGCTTAAATGAGCCTCATTATTTCTTTCCCAACCATTGCGTTCTCAAGCCCAATAGTACCTCAACAAAGCTAAGAGTCGTTTTTGATGCTTTATGTCCCTCGTCGTCTCAGAAATCACTCAATGACATTCTTATGGTAGGTCTAACAATTCAAGATGAACTTTACAAAATCTTGCTTCGTTTTCGCCTTCATCGATTCGCCATTATAGCTGATATAGTAAAAATGTACCGTCAAATCCTTATTGACCCTTATGATCGAAAATATCAATATATTTTGTGGAGGAATTCTGAAGAAGAAGAAGTTCGTATATATCAGCTGAATACTGTCACCTATGGAATTTCAGCAGCACCTTATTAAGCCATTAAGAGTCTTCATTATCCCGTAGATCAATGCGTAGCTCAATTCAAGATTGGTGCAGAAACCATAAAGTCATCATATGTTGATGACGTGGCGCAGACACACAAAAAGAATTGGCTCAAATAAAAAATAAATTAACCGAAATTATTATGCGAGGTGACTTTCAATTAGATAAGTGGCATTCAAATCATAGAGATTTTCAAAATGATAATACAATAAAAGACTTGAATATTAAAGACTCTGCGATAACTAGCGCTCTTGGCATTACTTTTGATCAACAAAAAGATGTTTTTGGATTTTCGTTTTCAAATTAAGTTAAAATTGATGGAAAAATTACCAAATGAACAATTTTGTCGCTCTCGTCTTCACTTTTTGATCCCCTACCACTTTTAGCTCCGCTTATTATAAAAGCTGAAATAATCATGCAAGAACTGTGGACTCTTAAAATTGGCTGGGACGAGTCTATACCTCAAGAACTACATTCCGCTTGGAATATTTGGTGTCTGATCTTAAAAACTTAACGTCGCTTGAAATTCCTCACTTTTAAATATTATTCAGTACAACTTCATGGCTTTTGTGACTCATCAATTCGAGTTTATGGATGCTGTTTTTATTTGCGTGTAACAACTTCCTCAGGAGATGTTTCTTTTCGGCTTTTTACGGCAAAATCTAGAGTTGCCCCTACTAAAAGGAAATCATTACCCAAACTCGAATTGTGTGGGGCGCAACTATTGGCAAAATTATACTCTAAAATTCAAAATCTTTTTTCGATACCTCATAAAGAGGTAATTTTGTGGTCAGATTCTAAAAGAGTTCTTCACTGGTTAAAACAACATTCTTTTAAATTATCCGTTTCCGTTGGCAACAGAGTTTCAGAAATTCAAGGTCTGACTAATGGCTATATGTGGCGACATGTTCCAATGCATTTTAATCCTGCTGACATCATCTCCGTGGCTTAGCTGTTCATCATTTATTTTTTGTGATCCCGATAATGGCCTCCTAATAAATTAATAATATCCGATTAAAGTAAGCACGAACTCGATAAAGAAAAGCGAAAACCCGTTTTCTGTCTTGAAACAGGCCCTAATTACATAAATATTAAAATCTATGGGAAAATATAGCTCATATCTAACAATTATTCGTATTGTTGCCTGGATGCTTTGTTTTACTCAATTACAAAGAACTATTAAACTCCTTCCTGGATTCATCCAATGGCTTTTATTTGCTCAAATTTGGTGGTCGTTTGAATTCGCTGCAATCGCTGAAGGCCAAAAGCATCCCATAATTTTGACAAGCAAAAACTTTTTTGTTTACTGTTATGTGCGACATCTACACATCAGTAACTACCATGCTGACCCAAAAGCTCTGATTTCGCTAATTCGTCGGAGATTTTGGGTATTAACGCAAGAAATTTATATCGTCGCATTGTTCATTCATGTCCACAATGCATTCGCTATCATCCAAAGTTGTTACAACAAATGATGGGAAACTTGCCTGTAGAGCGATTAAACCCTGCAAGGCCGTTTGCTAGATGTGCAGGTGATTTTTGTAGTCCAGTCAACACTTACCTCAGAATCAGAGGAAAGGTTCCATACAAAACCTACATAGCCGTTTTTGTCTGTTTCACAACCAAAGCAGTCCATATTGAAGTCATTTCGGACATATCAACTGATGTCTTTAATGAAAATGATTAGTCGAAGAGGCCTGCCCACAGATATTTTCTGTGTTAATACCACCAATTTTGTTGGTGCTAATTCTCATTGTGGTAAAAAATATATGAAATAGGAAAAACTAAAAATTAGTTACCGAATTCAATTAACATAAGTCCCGTGAGTTAAATAGATGATATTTACAACCAACATGTAACCACCGATCAGAGAGTGCTGATGATGAAATCGTAGCTGGTTTCGAAAATGCATTCCACTCGGCTAGTGTCGGTAAAAATATAGTTTTTAAAGATTTATTCTTTCATTTATCACAATTAAAAAAAAAAATTCTTTGTAAAAATAAAGAATATTAATATGAACTCAAGCCTGATTAAAAATTTAAATAATAGTTTAAACAGAAAAGTTCGACAAAATAAAAATTCAATTTATATAAACACAGGGCACGGTGCAAAAAATCATTCATTCACTGTTAGTCAGTCAACATTTCGTTGTATACTGACCTCACAGAAAATATAACAAATGATTATAAACATTGATTGTTAAAAACAATTATCTGTTCTTATCGCTACCTAACTGGTGGCTAGAGCAGGACAAAAATAGTGATAAATGAAAGATAATAACAAACAAAAGTAAAAAGGGTTGCTGTTTGGTTAAAATTTCAATCTAACTCATTGTGGTTGTTAAGGTAGGATGCGTTTATCCCGCCTTATGAAAGATAGGTTCGTTGATCCAAGTAGTACACAAGGATCAACAAGGTTTAGAAATAAAAAAGAACGTTATCCAAGTGGTACACAAGGATAACAGAGCAAAAAATGTCTAGTAAACTTGTCTAGATACTTCAAGCTATAATGGTCAATTCAATTGTTCAAGTGGTACACAAGAACAACGTAAACTGACTTGTTGATAAATTAAAAGACGATGTTGGCTGGATGAATGACAATAATTCAATCACAATTTTTATTGAAACTTATGGTATTTAAAGAGAAAATTACAAATACAATTAATAAAAATTACAAATACAAATAATAAACAAACAAAAAAATTGCAGTACAATTAATAATAAAAATAAAAATATTTATATTGATTCACACGCTAAACAAATGTGATAAGTTTGCATTAATTATTTTCTCATACACTAAACATACAAATACAAATAATAAACAAACAAAAAATTGCAGTACAATTAATAAAAAATAAAAATATTTATATTGATTGGCCGAAAATCGTTCATTCACACGCCAAACAAATGTGATAAGTTTGCACTAATTATTTTCTCATACACTAAACTGTTCAAATACCTCATAAATAGGTGTTGAATATCAGTCTGGCCTTTGGAATTCTGTTTGTTTGGCTTTATTTGTTGTGTGAGAAAATAACTTAGTGTCTGGTAATTTGAGCCGCAATTGCTTTAATTTAGCAATTTTTTTTTAATTGTGGGAAAACTAAGAACGTAAAAAAGAGGTACAGATTTTGTTTAATTATTACTAATTCTATTGAGAGTTGTTTTCTTTTATTTTTAATAAATATAAAAAAAGAAAATAACTCAAGGGAATTAACATATTGCGGCCCCAAGGGGATTGAAAAGTGTGAATGAGCGATCTCCAGTAAAGTATTTTGAAATGGGTTAATGTGTTGGGTCCAATGAAACATTCCAGTGGGATCGTGGAGATGGTTGTGGTGCTTCGGGGAGCGGGTTACGTCTGTTCTTTAACCTTTGTTTTGCTATCAGGACAACTATCAATGCTAAAATCAAGGCAAGTCCAATATAGCTGATTGTTAAGCTATGCACTTTATGGGTGCTTGCTAGTGGCAATTCTTGTTGTTGTGCCCTGACCTCTTGCTGCAATTGGGTTATCTTTTCAATTGTCGAAGTATATGAAAAGGGTTGTGTTATGTTGTTTACGTTTTCCTGGAGATGAATGAATGACATACCATTACTTGTATATGATGAATGCAAGTTTGATGAGATGGTTTGATATCCGTATATGGTAATATCATCATTTTTCATTGCACATCCTGCTGGAAGCGTGAGCAACCCGGTACCTTCCAACAATTGAAAACTACTTTCACCCTTGCAGACTGTGCTTAGTTTGAGTTGCTGTTGAGTTGCAAGCAGCCACTGGTTTTTGTTATAAAGTCGGTACCATACGTTATCGCTGCTTATCAACTCTATGTTGCAGCTTGAGTCGGATTCATTGTTGAATAAATGTATCTCACAGCGACAAGTTGGAGAGCCTTTATGATATGCAGCTTGAATGTGTGGGCATAAGAAAGTGTTATGCTCAAGTTTATTGCAGGTACTTAGCTTCGAATCATCTAGAGGGAAATATTCATCACGATGAATCATTTTAGTGGTTGGTATGATAGCCACTAACGAGTTGTTCATTAGCTGTGGTACTGGAGTTATATAAAAGAGGTCAAGTAGTTTGAGGTAGAGTAGTTTGTTTATTTTGTCGTTCATTTTTTCAAAGTTATCTTGAGTGCGTTGGTCAGACTTCTTCATAAGATTGAGGGTTGAGTCGAGAAACGATGTTTGATTCCGCAGAAGGCTCTGCAAATGGGCTTCGTTGGCTTTTATACTATTTATAGTATCGGTCATTTCTGCTGCATATTTGGAGTCTAGAACGCCAAACAAGGAGCTTGCTATATTTCCAACGATGTCTATTGCTCCTCGTCGCTTTCTTTTTATAAAGTTTTCCAAACCGTGCTCCATTTCATTCCTGATAACTTGAAAATGGGATAAAAGTCCGTTGCATTGATGATTAAGGGATGAGAAATCGCAGGCCTTTTTCAACGCAGATGTACCGTTTATTAAAAGCTCTAATTCGTTATAGAACGGTGTCAGTTCAAAATAAATAAGGAGCTTCCATTCAGCGATGACAGGTTTAACTTGGCCAATATTTTCGAAATGTAAGCCAGGGTTGCTGGTGATTTGGGTGTACGTCACTTGTTGACATAGAATTATCGGAAGAAATAATGCTACGAGTAGTAGCAGACCTGTTGTGTTTAGAGTACAACGTTTTGAGGGTGGTTCATTTATGGTTTTACTCTTGGGTGAATTGTCTCTTTTTCGTGTTGGTTTGTCATCTGTGGTTTCATTGCTAACATTTGTTTCTGCTGGCTCTACAGGAAGAGGCGCCAGCAAGTGAATTGCTCACTTAAGGATACCACCAGATGTTTTTACATCGGCTGTTCTGACGAGTCCGTCTGGACCGGGGTAAATTTCAGTTACCTTTCCAAGACGCCATTTCATGACTGGTGTGTTGTCCTTAATTATAACAATGGTACCCCGTTGCAAATTTTGAGCCTTAGTTTGCCACTTGTTCCGCTGTTGGAGTTCACTGAGGTATTCCTGCGACCATCGTTTCCAAAATTTATGTTTTATTTGTGACACTAACTCCCATCGTTTTGTAAGAGTTGTTGAAGTTAATTTAGCAGTTGCATCCACTTGTGCTGTAAGAGGTTCACCAATCAAAAAGTGGCCTGGTGTTAGTGCAGCCTCATCATTCGGATTAATCGGCAACGGCGCAATCGGTCTCGAATTAAGGATTGCTTCGACTTCTATGATCACTGTTTCCATTTCTTCATAGGTCAGAGACGCGTTTGCCAATTCTTTAACAAGTAACCTTTTTGCGGATTTGACTGCAGCCTCCCATAGTCCGCCGAAGTGCGGGGCTCGTGGAGGTATGAAATGAAAACTGATGCCTTTGCTGGCACATTCTTGTTGAATCTTTTCTTGAGCAGCTGTCGCGAAAATAGCAGTTGACAGCTCTTCTAATTGATTGCGAGCTCCCACAAAGTTTGTTGCGTTGTCACAGTAGAGATGCTGACAGTGACCCCTTCGGCCGATGAATCTTTTGAGTGCTCCAATGAAGGCGTCGGTTGTAAGGTCTGTTACGAGCTCCAGATGAACTGCCTTAGTTGAAAAGCAACAGAATACTGAAATATACGCCTTTTGCGGTCGCTTCCCCCGGGTTTTGAAGTGAACCCAGATTGGACCACAGTAGTCAACTCCAGCATTAATAAAGGGTCTCGCTGGCACTACTCTTGCTTCTGGCAAGTTTCCCATAATTTGCTGCAGAAGTTTTGGTTTCGCTCGTGCACATTGCACACATTTATGCACGGTTTCTCGAGCCAAATGTTTGCCCTTAATGGGCCAAAAACGTTGTCTTACGATTGCTAGAAGTGCTCCAGGGCCACAATGTTTGTTTTCCCTATGTATTGACTCAAATATTAGTTTACTTATGGTGTCGTTATAAGGAAGCAACATTGGATGTTTGGCATTGAACGATAACGTGGATGCTTCTAATCTGCCTCCGACTCGTAGAATGTTATATTCGTCTAAAAATGGGGCTAGGTCTTTTATCTGATTCGATCCTTTAAGTTCCTTTTTCTGTTGCAGCTGTTGAATGTCTTCTGTGAATGTGCATAGTTGGGTGATTCGAACCATGATGGCGAGCGCATCGTGCAGTTCAAGAGGTGAGAGAGTTTGTTTGGTTTGTCGCTCGGGCTTGATAGTTCTGGCGTTTTTAATAAACCTTAAAATGTATCCTATGATACGTTGGAGCCTTTTTAGTGAATTTCGGTGGTTGATGCTGTGCAAAAAGTTTTCACTCTTGACAGCAATGAGTGAATTGTAAGATCTTTGCCTTTGTTCAGGGGTCGGAAAATTAGGATCTAGGCCAAAACTGGGAGGCCAATGTTTCTCGTCTCCATGAAGAAAAAATGGCCCATACATCCATTGGGGTGTGTGCTGTTACTGTTGGGGATCCAATCCTCTTGATATGATGTCCGCTGGGTTATCTTTAGAACTCACATGTCGCCATTGCTCAGGTAGCGTGTTCTCTTGAATTGAAGCGATTCTATTTGCCACAAATGTATGAAATGAGGACGATCTTGAATTTATCCACGCTAAGACTATTTTTGAATCGGACCAATAGAATGTTGGCGTTGTATTCATATCTAAGTCTAGTTTCACTTTTGCAGCTAAGTTAGCACCCAATTGTGCGGCGCAAAGTTCCAGTCTAGGCAGCGTTTGCTGCTTGAGTGGAGTTATCCGTGATTTCGCACATAACAAATATACTCTTACTGTTTTGTTTGGTAGAATTGTTCTCACGTATATTGCAGCGCCATACGCCTTTTCGGAGGCATCGGTAAAAACATGAAGTTGAGTCTTGCTAGGAAGAGCTCCTTTATATATATGCCGATGCACTTGAAAGCTTTCAAGTTCACTTAGGTTGTTTCGAAAGGTTCGCCAGCGTGAGTCAAATTCTAAAGGAACAGCCTCGTCCCATGAAAGATTTAAGGTCCATAATTCCTGGATAAACATTTTTGCTCTGACAACTACTGGCGACAGTATTCCTAGTGGATCAAAGATGCGTGCCAGGTCTGACGTGACTGTTCTTTTAGTCACGGCTTTAATTATTTGAATGTTGACCTTGATTTTAAGTAGGTCATCTTTAGGTACCCATACCAATCCAAGTGTTTTCGTGTACTCAGTTTCGTCTGTGAAGTCAAGACTTACTTCTTGGTCATCACGGGGAATGTTGCGGAGCAGCTGGGCATGATTAGCGCACCATTTTCGTAGATGGAACCCGTACTTAGCCAGGACGTCTTGCAGCTGGCGCTGAGTTTCTAGAGCTATATTCAGGCTATCAGCTCCACCTAGCCCGTCGTCGACATAAAAGTTCTTTTCCAAGAAACGTACTGCCAAAGGAGCTTGCATCTTAGTATCCTGGATTATCTCCTTTAAACATTTGATTGCCAGATATGGTGCTGGTCTAGTACCATAGGTAACGGTGTTTAATTGAAAATAACTTATGGGTTCAGAAGCATTATTTCGCCAGAGGATTATCTGGTACTGTCGGTCCTTGGGGTGGATATAGATTTGGCGATACATTTTCTCGATATCTGTTGTGAATACGAAACGCGGCAGCCGAAACCGCAGTAGAACCGTAAATAGATCATTTTGTAGTGGTGGTCCAGTGTGTAGAATATCATTCAAGGATTTTCCTGAGGACGTTTTTGCTGACGCATCGAAGACTACTCTGAGTTTAGTTGTACTACTTTCGGGTCGCAAAACGCAGTGGTGAGGAATAAAGTATGTATGCCCTTTTACTTCATCTATATTTATTTTTGACATGTGTCCCATTGTTTCGTATTCTTTCATGAATAGCGCATATTGTTCCTTCAATGAAGCGTCTTTTGATAATCGACGTTCTAGTGCGAGGAACCGGTTGAATGCGGTATTATGTGAGGTCCCTAATAAAGATGTTTCAGCACAAAACGGCAGTCGTGCTATGAATCGACCTTCATTATCGCGAGTGGTATGCTGATTAAAATGTGCTTCGCACTGTGCATCATAAGGTGATAGATTTTGCTCTCTTTCTTCAACCTCCTCGAGTTTCCAAAATCGCTCAATAGCTGTATTCATTTTATCCTCTTCAGTTAAGACTCCGCAGATTGCTGATGTGAGATGTTCACCAGATACCTTTCCTGACACGATCCATCCGAAAGTTGTATTTTGTAGCAGTGGAAGGTCTTTGCCCAATTTAATTTGTCCGATCGTGAGCAGTTGATGATAATATTCCGCCCCTAACAAAATATCGATTTTTTCTGGACGGTTGAAGGTTGGATCAGCTAATGCTACGTTGTTGGGAATTGACCACCTGTCGATTGTAAGCGATTGAGCGGGTTGAGGGAAAATAATTTGCGGCAATACGAATGCTTCAAGTCGTGTTGAAAAATTGTTGAGTCGAGATTGTAGCATAATGTTGACTCGGTGTTGAACCTTGGTACGGTTTTTTCCAATACCGTTGATTGAAACAGAAGTAGTTCTTGCTGGGAGTCCAAGCCGGTTGACTAATCGTTCTGTGATCAAATTAACTTGGGATCCTGAATCAAGGATTGCCTTGCATTCAGTTTCCAGACCATTAGCATTGACCTTTACCAACGCTGTTCCCAATAGAACATATGGTCTTTTGTTAGTGCAACTTCCTGCCATGCTTTCAACTTCTGTTGGTGTGCTGACTAGAGATGTCGCGTGTTGTGTTGAGGAGTTATTTGTTGTAATTGCTTCATTGGCTGACTCAGTTTCCCTCTTTGATTTGTTACGCTTCCCGGATATTGAATTCCTTTGCGGGGCTTGTTCCAAGTGTACCAGGGTGTTGTGCATTTTTCCACATTTCTGGCAACGGCCCGAAATTGTGCACTGTTTGGTTAAATGATTGTGACTAAAACAATTAACACACAGTTTATGTTTCTGTATCAAATTTAGTCTGTTTACAGGGCTTAGCTGGATGAACTCTCTGCATTTATACAACGGGTGACATTCCTGCTTGCAAACTAGGCATCGTTGGTTCTCATGGCGAGGATGTGCCATGAGCGTGCACGTTTTGTTAGCAGGAGAGACTGTCTTCTCTTTGTGTCCCATTGCCTCCAGAGTGTGGAAGTAGTTCTCCAGAAAGATAAGGAATTGGCTGACTGGTTGCATTTCCTTTGGGTTGGTGATCGATTGCTCATATTGAGTGTAGACAGTTTTGTCCAACTTTTTGACCAGAAGGTGGAGTAGGAGTGGATCCCACGTCGAGATTTCGAGCCCCATATTAGAAAGAGCTGCCAGACATTCTCTCGTTGTATCGTGCAATCGCTTAATGGTCATTAATGTCAAGGCACCGGATGGTTGGTCTAGCAGTCTCTGAACTGCAGTTGCCACTATTAGTCGTTTGTTATCATACCGATCCTGTAGTAACTGCCAAGCGGCTATGTAATTGTCCGCAGTAACAGCGAGATGATTAATAAGCTTCGCTGCTTCACCAGTTACATTGGTCTTCAGATAAAACATTTTGTGAGCATCTGACATTGGTTGTTCATGAATCGTTTTCTTAAATAAGTCAGAAAACGATGTCCATTTCATATAATCACCTTCAAATTTAGACAAAGTGATTGTGGGTAATGGTAAGGTAGATGGCCTGGCCATAGTCTCTGTTGATGATTGGTGATCGTTGTTAGCCGTGGTAAGCTGGATGATCGCTAACTGAGCGGCTTGTTCGAGGTGGATGTATCTGCCTGTGTCATAACCAGCGAGGTCTGGATCGGGATATTTATCCAACACTTCATCATTGAGTAGTTCTAGCTGCTGCCATAGTTTGGTGATGGTGGCTCTTTTCACATCATAGTAAGGTCCATCCTGACCTGACTGCAATTGAAGGCCTTCTAGCTGTCTGGCCAGAGCTGCCATCTTTCCTAGGGAGCGGCTGATTAAACCATCGTGGCCACTTGTGGGCTGTGATTTCGCGGATGGGGGGTTGTTAAGGAACTCAATCTGGTCACCCTGTTTCGACGGTGGATCAGTAGGTTTTTTGGCGATGGCTCCCTTGCCTTGGTAAGTGAGCTCGTGTTCCATCAGAGTCATGTATTTGGATGCCATTGACTGGATTTGATTATAGCGGTCCGCAGTGAAGTATTCATCTTCCAGATCAATATCCTTTAGAGTCCGTAATTTGGTATCTGCCTCCTCGAATTTTGTCCAAGCTGTAGTCAGCCGGGACAATCGATCCTTATAGTACGTTGGGGTTTTGCGGCTAGCTGAGTCTTTGGTAAAGTTGCGGATGATGGTGGCTATATGCTCGCCGGTCTCCTTCAGTTGGTGAAGAAGCTGCTCTGCGGTTTCCATATTGCCTGGATGATGCCCTTGGGAGGTTATTTGAGAGTTTTAGTAGGCTGCTTGTTAGTTATGATGCAACGTTGTCTGTGATTGGGCGCCTGTAGTTTGTGGTTGGCCGCTGATGTATTGGTTTTGAAGGACTTTCGGTTTTCCTAAACCCGATGTCCTGTCACGGTCGCCAAAATGTTAAGGTAGGATGCGTTTATCCCGCCTTATGAAAGATAGGTTCGTTGATCCAAGTACCACACAAGGATCAACAAGGTTTAGAAATAAAAAAGAACGTTATCCAAGTGGTACACAAGGATAACAGAGCAAAAAATGTCTAGTAAACTTGTCTAGATACTTCAAGCTATAATGGTCAATTCAATTGTTCAAGTGGTACACAAGAACAACGTAAACTGACTTGTTGATAAATTAAAAGACGATGTTGGCTGGATGAATGACAATAATTCAATCACAATTTTTATTGAAACTTATGGTATTTAAAGAGAAAATTACAAATACAATTAATAAAAATTACAAATACAAATAATAAACAAACAAAAAAATTGCAGTACAATTAATAATAAAAATAAAAATATTTATATTGATTCACACGCTAAACAAATGTGATAAGTTTGCATTAATTATTTTCTCATACACTAAACATACAAATACAAATAATAAACAAACAAAAAATTGCAGTACAATTAATAAAAAATAAAAATATTTATATTGATTGGCCGAAAATCGTTCATTCACACGCCAAACAAATGTGATAAGTTTGCACTAATTATTTTCTCATACACTAAACTGTTCAAATACCTCATAAATAGGTGTTGAATATCAGTCTGGCCTTTGGAATTCTGTTTGTTTGGCTTTATTTGTTGTGTGAGAAAATAACTTAGTGTCTGGTAATTTGAGCCGCAATTGCTTTAATTTAGCGAACACGCCAAATTGTGGGAAAACTAAGAACGTAAAAAAGAGGTACAGATTTTGTTTAATTATTACTAATTCTATTGAGAGTTGTTTTTATTTATTTTTAATAAATAAAAAAAAAGAAAATAACTCAAGGGAATTAACAGTGGTAAAAAAATATATGAAATAGGAAAAACTAAAAATTAGTTACCGAATTCAATTAACATAAGTCCCGTGAGTTAAATAGATGATATTTACAACCAACATGTAACCACCGATCAAAGAGTGCTGATGATGAAATCGTAGCTGGTTTCGAAAATGCATTCCACTCGGCTAGTGTCGGTAAAAATATAATTTTTCAAGATTTATTCTTTCATTTATCACAATTAAAAAAAAAAAAAAATTCTTTGTAAAAATAAAGAATATTAATATGAACTCAAGCCTGATTAAAAATTTAAATAATAGTTTAAACAGAAAAGTTCGACAAAATAAAAATTCAATTTATATAAATACAGGGCACGGTGCAAAAAATCATTCATTCACTGTTAGTCAGTCAACATTTCGTTGTATACTGACCTCACAGAAAATAAAACAAATGATTATAAACATTGATTGTTAAAAACAATTATCTGTTCTTATCGCTACCTAACTGGTGGCTAGAGCAGGACAAAAATAGTGATAAATGAAAGATAATAACAAACAAAAGTAAAAAGGGTTGCTGGTTGGTTAAAATTTCAATCTAACTCATTGTGGTAAAAAATTTATGAAATAAGAAAAATTAAAAATTAGTTACCGAATTCAATTAACATAAGTCCCGTGAGTTAAATAAATGATATTTACAACCAACATGTAACCACCGATCAGAGAGTGCTGATGATGAAATCGTAGCTGGTTTCGAAAATGCATTCCACTCGGCTAGTGTCGGTAAAAATATAATTTTTCAAGATTTATTCTTTCATTTATCACAATTAAAAAAAAAAAAAAATTCTTTGTAAAAATAAAGAATATTAATATGAACTCAAGCCTGATTAAAAATTTAAATAATAGTTTAAACAGAAAAAATCGACAAAATAAAAATTCAATTTATATAAACACAGGGCACGGTGCAAAAAATCCTAAAAACACAAATGCTATTATAAATTATTGCGCAAACCAATTCATTAATTTCCGTTTTATTTCCAATAGGGCACCACATTTTGGCGGATTTTGGGAGGCGGCCGTCAAGTCAGCCAAAGGTCACTTAAACAACACGTTGCACAACACTGGCAACAGCAATGGTCGAGATAGAAGCTATTTTAAACTCAAGACCCCCCCAGTGACTTTGAAGCTCTTACATCAGGCCATTTTCTGATAGGCGCTCCCCTACGTGGTTTGCCAGAACGTGATGTCTTTTCCTAAGAAATAAATAATCTTGATTGTTGGGCCAGTATAAGCGCTATTAAATAAAGCTTTTGGAAGAAGTGGACGCATGATTATATAAATGAACTACAAACTCTAAACAAATTGATTCGCTCAAACACCAATATTGCTAATGGTTCATTGGATCTTCTTCAAGAAGATAACCTACCCCCACAGTGGTGGCTCATGGGCAAAATCGTCAATATTATACGTGGCAGAGATGATCGTGTTAGAGTTGTCGACATAAAAGCAACAAATTTTCTATAATTTGCTTTTATTCTTAATATAAATTTTATTTTATTTAATTCATATACTTGGCCCACTGTTACCACTGTAATTTGTAATAAACTAATAATATATACTAACCACTGTAACTTATTTTATCAATCATCCGTTAGTTATGTATTTGTTTCTCATTTAAATTCTTTAAACCAATGTTGTGTTGTTGTCAACAAGAATGCAATGTATTTTGTTGTTGCATACATAAGATAAACATATAAATTTGACTTGGTACATTGGAAGTGAGAAACAAATAAAACAGCAACAACAGTGTGGCCCTTTGTTAATACATAATTTTGTAACAGTTCCCATGTTCTGTAACTCTCGCTACGAGAAACTTTTCACTTGAATTGGTACATAAATACAATAAATCGAAACAAACAGCTGTTTTTTCTCACTGTACTGTTTCTGTAACTATTCATGCGAGAAATACCTGTCACGAAAGAAAAATACTTGTAAACTATAAAAAAAGTGTTTCTGTAATGTTTTCAGGCGAGAACTTCTTATTTTGAACTGTCAAAATAAGTCACAAACAAAAAGACCGCGATATTGCAAAAACTTTGAGCCAAAATATATAAAAATTCAAAAATTAGTGACAAAAACATGGAAAATGTAAATTTTAAATGTTTTTTTTTATTATTAATGCATACATACATATGTCCGTGGTCGATGGGAACATTTTTTCTTACGAGAGAATCTCGTGGGCGATTGATAGTTTCTCCCCATATAAATCACCTGGACCTGATGGAATTCTGCCACGTATGTTGCAGAGTGCCAAGGGATATGTTATTCCCTGGCTCCAGAGGATTTTCATGCTCTGCCTATCTCTAAATTATATTCCTGGGAATTGGAGAAGGGTCAGGGTCGTTTTTATTCCGAAGATCGGAAGGAGAAGTCATGATAGTGCGAAAGACTTTCGTCCGATTAGCCTTTCATCTTTTCAGCTTAAAACACTGGAACGACTCATCGACTCTCATATCAGGCAGCGACTGGAGGGAACGACGCGTTTGTCGGGCAGTCAGCATGCCTATCTTAAGTGACGCTCTACGGAGACGGCTCTACATGAGGTCGTGGGGACTATAGAGAGGTCTCTCGAATTCGGGCAGTATACTATGGCAGCCTTCTTGGATATAGAAGGGGCCTTCAATAACGTAACCACCCTTGCGATTCAGCATGCCCTCACTGGTCTAGATGTTGAGGAGTACATCAGCAACTGGCTAGTGTCTATGCTGAGCACAAGGGTGGTTATTGCTAATCTTGGTAACACCACTATGTCAAGGCTAGTGGAGAGAGGTACACCTCAGGGCGGTGTGATCTCTCCACTGCTTTGGCTTATTGTTGTTAACAAGATTCTTATTGAACTGGACAATAGCTTAATAAAGGTTGTGGCTTATGCGGACGATGTTGTGATACTAGTATCGGGACTGTTTCCGGACGTGATTAGTGATATCATGTCCGACGCCTTGAGATTACTAAGAAACTGGGCCACGGACAGCGGTCTAGTAGTAAACCCAAGCAAAACGGAACTGGTACTGTTCACAACAAAGACCAAGATTCCGAGCTTCAGACCACCGAGGTTGGGGAACTGCGAAATTCCCCTATCGGATAGGGCGAAATATCTGGGTATTATCCTGGACTCTAAATTGTCATGGAAGCTGAATGTCCAGCACAGGGTGAAGAAGGCTACGGTGGCCTACTACACGTGTCGTGGGATGTTTGGTAGGAAATGGGGACTTACCCCCAACATGATTAAATGGATGTATACGACCGTAGTACGTCCGATTCTCACTTATGGATCTCTGGTATGGTGGACTGCAACAGGGCGTAAGTATGTTGTGGACCAGTTGTATAGAGTACAGAGATCGGCATGCATTGGGATAACGGGAGCGATGCGAACTAGTCCTTCGGAGGCGCTGAACACTATGTTGCATCTCCTTCCCATAGATATTCATATATTGGCCACATCCGCAAGTAGTGCGGTGAGGCTTAATGCGACTGGATGTTGGAGGTCGAGGACGTATGGCCATGCGAGTATATTGGCCACGCTGCCTTCGGGCGTGAGTCAACCCTCTGACTACATTACGCCCTACATGGATTTTGATGGGGCGTTCAGGGTTCTTATTCCCTCCAGGAGAGAGTGGAATGGGGGTCGCCTTTTGGGGAGCTTTGACACCAGGATCTATACTGACGGTTCGAGGATGGAATGTGGTGTTGGATCTGGTGTCTTCTCTGATGGACCGGAGATTGAACTCTCCTTCCGTCTTCCGGATGATTGCAGCGTTTTTCAGGCGAAAGTACTCGCTATCAGGGAAGCATGTAGGATACTGAATGACGGGAATATCCACGGGAGCATTGGTATATTTGTCGACAGTAAGGCGGCACTCTTGTCACTCAGGTCATACATTATTACGTCTAAATTAGTTGGCAAATGTAGAAAGGAACTGTCAAGGCTTGGTCAGCGGGCTGACGTTACTCTAGTTTGGATTCCTGCGCATAAGGGCCACTATGGTAACGAGCGTGCTGATGAGCTAGCCAGGGGAGGATCTGCTCTGGATATCTCTAATGCGATTGCAGTTGCAATCCCGTTGGGAACTATTAAGAGCAGAATCTCCAGACACTTTCTCTGGAAGGCTGATAACAGGTGGCGTGGGCTGAGCACGTGTAAGGTGGCACGGCTAACGTGGCCCTCTTTTGATGCACGACGTACATTGCAACTTACCAGTCGAAGTCGGAGGGACATATCGAGGTTGCTGGCGGTATTGACGGGTCACTGGATGTTAGGCAAACATGCAAGTCGTCTCGGACTCCCATCGAACGACCAAAACGGAGTCATACAGACTCTACTTGACTGTTGGCGTGCAGCGAACTACCACGATAACCAACCAACCAATACATACATATGTACATACATATGTATGTATATGTAAATATTAATATCATAAATTTTTTATCGTTTAGAAAAATGTGCGGGTTTCAAAGCAACAAAAAGGAAAATTAGATATCGAGTTTAAACTATCGAAGCGTCTAGAAAATATTTTGTAATTGAAATAATGTTTTTTTTGTGCTTTAAACTTTTATATAAAAGAAATTAGGAAATGAAAAATAAATTACTTTAAATTTGAGGTGATAATTTTTCTCATTACGGGAAATAATTTATGGTAACTATCCTTGTTTAATTTACAAAAGTTTTCGTATTTCTTAAAAAGATAGATTTTATTTAACATTGATTACATTTTTACAATCATCAAAGTCATTTAAAGTTTAAAAAAACTAAGTAACCTCAACTGCTAAATTTTTTTCATTTGTTTTTTTATTTTAATTTGGAAATAATTTTTATAATTTTTTTATTTCTTTTTTATTTAGACCTTAAATATTTACAAAAAGTGTTTATTGTTGAACCAAATTGTTTAATTTGTATAAGCTCCCAAAAATTTGCAACCGTGCAGAAAAGAAACTATGTGAAGAAATAGAAAAAAAGTATGCAGTCATAATCGAACGTGAAGATGGTTAGACGTGCGCAGCAGCGACTTGTGAGCAAAGAACGTGGAATTAATTTAATTTAAATACTTATTGTTTAAATGCAAATAATTAAATAACTTTTTTGAATAAAGTAAACTGAATTACCTTTTACTTCAGAAGTGGGATAAGACTCATCACAAATACGTACATACAAAATACGATCAATATACATTCGTACATATTTTATATAAGTGAATATACAAGCGCTGAATGTACATGAGTTTGTTAAATGCTATAATACACGGAATGTTTTTTACATCTGACTTTAAAATTTGAGAGACATATGTAAATCTACATGTCTGTCAAAATTGTACTTTTACGCTGACTGCTTTGCAGCAGCAGAGATTTCTGCCAACGACTGATGTCACATGTTTTTACAGAAGAAAAAAGAGCGCACTCTAATTAAAATTTTGTCAGATGTCTCAACACATGTTTTTTTACAGAAGTAATGTTTTAAAGGTAACACACGACATGTTTGTATTAGCAGTGTAGAATTTGACAAGTCAGATGTAAAAAACATGCCGTGTATTAGCTCCTTAAGTAAATTTGCTTGTGCGCGTCGATGAATGCATGTAACAACAAGTTTGCAAAAAAAATTCTTGTGTTCAAACGAAACAAATGATCATTGTCGGCGGTAATGATGAAGTTTGCTTGTGCGCGATATTGAGAAAGGCGCAATAAAATAGGAATACATAATATAAACGCATCTGAAATTAAAACAGTAACGACGAGAAGAAAAGAAAAAACAAACGAAAAAGTGATCAAAACAAAGTGGCTTACTTATGTACATTGCAAAAACGAATAGAATATTTGACGATTAATATACATATGTACACAGTGAAGCAAGCCGATTGAAAAATTTCGGCGGCGACTTAAAAGCAAAAATGTTCGGCGGCGGCGGCTAGTCGGCTCTGTGCCGAGTCTTTTATCGGCTGAAAATAATATTTGGCTCAGCCGAATTTTTAGTATTGTTTTTTTATTTTTGAACATTTCAATATTTACATTTTAAAAATTTTAAAGCATTTTCTTAATGGTTTTCTGACTTTGTTAAAATAGGTTCGACAATTTATAATCAAATGTGAATTAAGCTTTAATTACCTGTATGTGTAAATTATTTCTCAAGCTGTAATGATTGTTAATTAATTGTTTATTTAGGAAAAATATTTACAATAGTAAAGAATCGTGATACTTGAAAAATATTTAAATTTTTTTAAAAAATCAAAAATATAACAAAAAATCTAAATAAGTAATATATGTAATTGTAAGATGATTATTTGAAAATATTTCGAAAGTACCCTGTGATATTGCAGAACTTCAACTGATGATGAAGTGAATAAATAAAGGTGGCGACAATAATAACTGTTATATTAGCGTGTCATTTTTGAATATATTAATGAACGCCATTTCATTTTTATAAGTGCATAGAAATCATGCCTATTTAGTAACAAGTAACAGTACTATATTCGGCCGTGCCGAATCTTATATACCCTTCACAACGTGTAGTCATGCAATAACAATTGTTTGTATCACCATTCATCCCATATAAAATACGTGCATACGTACACGTTAGAATAAATGTGGCATCGAATCCCAGCTGTGCCAAAAAAATTTAATTTTATTTAATATATTATTTATATTTTATTATTTTTTAAAATTTTTTTTTAAATATTTTTAAAATTTTTTTTTTAGTTTTTTTTATTATTTTTTTCTTATTTTTAATATTTTTTGTTTGGTATGTTTTTTACATGTATGTATGTATGTTGTTGTTGTAATTGTGAAAAAAAACGAGGTGGTCGTGGTTTTTTGCTCATATCTCAGAAAGTTATGGGTCGATTGTGCTAAATTTCAATAGCGATTCATTCCTGGATATTTCCAAGAGATTGATACCATATACAGATTTGAGGAACATATAGTTGCTTCTAAAAGTAAATTTCAACCAACACACGGACAGACGGTCAGGGCTTAATCGACTCCTCTATTCATAAGCTTTCAGAAAATATGTACTTTATGGGGTCGGAAATGAAAATTGTAGAAATTACAAACGGAATGACAAAGCTATATATACCCTTGTGCACCACAGGTGAAGGGTATAAAAAGAAACCAATGTTTCATAAGTTGAAGATGTTTGTTTACATAATTCCTTTAAGATAATTTACATATTTTATTCATTTTAAATTACTTCATTAATGATAAATTATTTTACATGTAGAAAGTCATTAAGAATAAATCTTTTTGCACTATTGATTTAAAGCCTTGAAAATGTATTTCACTTTGCACTAATATCAATTTTTTGTATTTTTATATTTTTCATTTTCATTGAAAAAAATTAAAAAAATCTAAAAAAAAAAGCAATTTAATAATTCTTAAAAATTTCCTACAATTAAACAGTTGTTGATAATACCAAATATCTGTAATCGAAAAAAGCAGAAAACTGTAAAAAAAACTAGTTGGATGTCGAATAAATAAATCAAAAGTAAGCATAAGCATATAGTTTTTGGCAAGGCATATTAATTCAATAAGTGAAGAAAAAAATAATTAGCTGACGAAACAAAACTACCTGTTGAATAAATGTGCCTTGGTTTTTAGTTTTTATCAAAACTATTTTTGTGATAAGTTTGACAATAATATTCCGAGATATTTTTTTGCAGTGACCTATGATTCATTTCTAACCGAAGAAAAAAAATCAAATTTTAAGTATGTAAAATCGGCTTCAAATTGAGCCGCCGGTCAGCCAAACGCATCGGCGGCGGCGCGACTTATATAAAAAAATCGGCTAAGCGGCTAGCCGCCAGCCGCGCCGATACGGCTTGCTTTTCATAATCTACATGCATATGTATATAATAAATACTTAGAATGTATAGAAGTTATAATACACAACGATAATAAAAAACGAAACGATTATGTGCACACGGTTTAAGAATATAAACGTTTTGCGAAAATAACTATTTATTGGAAACTAACTTATACACATATGCCAATGTCTTCAACGGTTTAAAGTAGCCGCAATATTGTAAAGTGTACATTTGCATTAAAATTGTGTAGCGTATAAAATTAATATACATAACAATAGATATGTATATATATACGTATGTCTATAAACTAGGAACTATTTACTACTGCGTGAACATAATAGACGAGTTCGAAGAGAAACTAATTGAATAACATTACGTCTTGCCGTAAAATTAGGGAACAAATTAATAACAAATACAATAACGTTAAAGGTGGTCTACCATAGATTTACCAATAAGCTATAAAATGCCACACATATCATTCCTAAAGGTCTGTGATCTCAAAGAGCTGCTGCGGGAGCGAGATCTACCAACAAATGGTACCAAGGCTGAATTTATCGAACGTCTCGCGAAAGCTGAAGGTTCAGATGAGATCGAGTTAGATGAGACACGTTTTGATGAAAGTCTGAGTGCACAAATCGAAGACTACGCAGTAAGGGCGAGAACGTGATGGCCATCGTGCAACGTCAAACGGGCCAAAGCCCGCAACCATCAGTGTTAGCAATGGATGAAGTGCCACAACATACAACGACGGCACCGCCACTAATCCGGGAACCTCGTCAGGGAAATTGCGGATACCCTCCCAGAGTATGACCCCACAAAAGATTCCATTTTTAGTGTCGAACAATTTATTGATAGAGTGGAAAAGTCTAAGCGAGCGTACGGTTGGGTGGAAAGCTGTCTGACGTTGGCTGTTTACAGTAAGTTAAGAGGTCTTGCTAAGTTATGGCTCGATGCGTCAGTGGATATCTTCGTTACGTGGCATGAACTTGCAACCGCATTACAACGAGAGTTTGGTACTGTACCCGACGAAGCTGATATACATTTTAAGATGTCAAGTGTTACACGAAAACATGAAGAGTTGGTAAGCGAATATTGCTTTAGAATGAGTGCATTGGGTAGGCGCCATGGTTTAAGTGAGTCAGCGATAACAAAATATACACGAGAGGGGTTAAAACATCGTGAGATGCAGTTAGCGATTGTTACAGTGCGCTTCAAATCAATGAAAGAAATGAGCGAAGCTTTGGACGAATACTTTACGAACATAGCAAATTGTTCAGCCAGCAATAAACCCATCGTAGTACAAAAGCGAAATGACAATAATAAAAATGTGAATATAAGTATTGATTATGGATATAAGCCAAAAGTAGAAAACAAATCGATCATACGTTTCAATTGCTCCGAGGTAAGTCATATATCTAGCGCATGCCCCAAGAACCAACGACGTACGAGATGCAAAGATTGTCAGCGAGTCCAAGCAAAAAGTTCACCAATAAACTGTGGTAAGTCCAATATTAGAAATACGAATAGCGTACAGAAATACTGCACCGATAAAATAGTTACGCCAAATGGCATGGAGATGTGTGCATTAATAGACACAGGTAGTGAATGCAGCATGATGCAGAAATCGAAGGCAGCTAGAGTCGACAACAACAGGAAAACTTGTTGTGTGCGTATCAGTGGCGTGGATGGTGGCTCACGGGTTCTCAACGAAATGATAAAGGTGAAACTGACTATTGACCATGTTGAGCTTATTGTGGACCTGTACGTGGCGGAAGATGACACCTTCTCGAGAGACTTAATAATCGGTAAAGATATTTTCGCAAATAATAATGTACGCCTTATCTGTTACGACAACGAGCAGCGCTTTCAATATTTAAACGTTGCAAAAAATGAAATTAACAAACAATCGCGGAACGAAATAACAAACATTAAACACGGTGAAATGGATAAACCAACGGAGGTAAATTTATTTAAATTAATTAGCGAATATCGTGACGTTTTCAGTAAAGAACTGTGCGAAATCGGTTTAACAGGCGAGGTGGAAATGAAAATTGAATTAACGACAAATGACCCCATCGTCTCAAAACCGTACCGACTCCCTGAGATGAAAAAGGAATTGGTAAGGAAAATTATTAATGAACTTTTAACAAATGATATCATTAGAAAATCGACATCGGTATATGCCAGTCCGATTGTCCTCGTAAAAAAGTAAGACGCAGCGACCGCTTGTGTATTGACTATCGCCGCTTAAACCAGCATATGGTTAAGGAAATCTTTCCCACCCCAAACATTAAGCAGCGTCTACAAGAAGTGATGAAATTCACGTATTTTACCGTTTACCGGTACTATCAAAGACCAATAGAGGAGAGTAGTCAAAAGTTTACCGCATTTGTAACGCCCGATGGAATGTACGAATTCAAACGTATGCCTTTTGATCTCAAAAATGCTCCTGCGGTTTTCTAACGGTTAATGGCTTTGATGCGGGACAGAACCCAAGATGGCGACATCATTCACTATATGGATGACATCGTAGTTAGAAGTAATAACGTCAGCGAAATGTTTGAAACATTACGACGCGTCTTTAATGTTTTACGAGACTTAAATTTAACAGTCAACGTCCGTAAATGTGAATTTTAAAAATAAACAATTGAGTTTCTAGGACATAAAATTAATGGCGGGGGTATGAATCCCGGCACAGCCAAAACCGCTGCAATTCTAGAATTTCCCACACCATCAAACGACAATGAAGTAACACAGTTTCTAGGCTTGAGCGGATACGTCCGAAAGTTTGTCCCAGGCTATGCTTTAATTTCTGAACGATTACGATTGTTACTAAGAAAAAAAAACGTCGTTCAAATGGAATAGCGAACAAGATACAGCATTTAAAGCTCTTAAGTCATTCCTTACCACAAGCCCTGTAATGGCTGGTTACAAAACCATTGCCTAACACCAAATAAACACGAATGCCAGTTCGATAGGATTAGCTGGTGTATTGCTGCAAGGTGAAAGCGATGGATGGAGACCTGTAAAACTGGAAACATTGGCAGTTGTTGAGACCCTTGAGCGTTTCTGTTTTTATGTTACTGTCATTACGGATTGCAACGCCATTAAAACGACTATGCAAAAAAAGGAGTTAATACTGCGTATAACAAGGTGGTAGTTAAGAATTCAGGATTTTGACCTGAACATAGAGCATCGATCCGGTCTAAGATTGTTACACGTCGACACAATAAGCCGGGCACCTAGCGAAGAATTAAGAGAATTAGATACTGCGTCACTGCGAATTGCAAAAACAACAGTAACTGAAGATGATCTTCTACTTTCTATGCAACTACAAGACGAGCACATCCGCAGTATCGGCGAAAAGGTAAGATCTGGTGACAACGCCATGTTTAAGGACTACGTAAATAAGGACGGCAGGTTATTCCGAAAAGTCAACAACAAATGTCTCTGGGTGGTACCAAGAAATATACGACTAGAGGTGATTCGAGGACAGCACGATAATGCAGGCCATTTAGGAGTAGAGAAATCGTTAATAGGTCTTCAAAAACATTTCTGGTTTCCTCGAATGCAAAATGCCGTACAATCCCATATTAAGTCGTGTGTGCGTTTAATAAAGCTCCGGGAGGGAAACATGAATGCCAATACAACTACGATAAAATAAACCCCGTACCCTTTCATACGGTACATATGGACCACCTAGGCCCGTTTCCAAAAACAACTAAACGCAACGAACACATTCTGGTCATCGTGGACGCGTTCACTAAGTTTACCATTGTAAAGAGTACAGCGAGCAAGCATGTTATCAACATACTCAATGAGGTAAGCGAATATCTCGACGTACCAACGCGAATCATCACCGACCGGGGATCAGCGTTTACGTCGCATAATTTTGAATGATATTGCCAGGCGAACGATATAAAGCACGTACTCAACGCCGTCCGGACACCAAGAGCAAACGGACATGCAGAGCGAACAAACCGTATTATTTTGAGCATGTTGAGGCCATCGACGACAGAAGTCAAACGTTGGGATGACCAATTACGACGTATACAGTTGTCGATTAACACGATGATAAACAAAACGACCGGAAAAACGCCGCAAGAACTCTTATTTGGTTTTAAGCCCAGAGATATACTCCAAAATAAGCTTGTTCTTACCCTGCACAACAATGAGTTAGTAGATAGCGGAAATTCGCAGCAATTATGTGTTGATACGGCTGACAAAATTGAGGCGCAACGAGAAGCAGCCAAACGACGTTATGACGAACAACAACACAAACCGAAACAATACAATGTTGACGATTTAGTGTTGGTAGAAAATGAACCAACAGCGATGGGTGCTTCACGAAAGTTGGAGCTAAGGGACCCTTCATTATAACTAAAACCCTTCCAAATGACAGATACGTCATTGAAGATTTAACCGGATCTAAGCGAAAACAACGACACTATAAGTCTATATATGCTTCCGATAAGCTGAAGCCCTGGTGCGCCTTGCCAGCAATTGAAAATGAACCTATAAGTGATGACGACGACGACAGTGAAGATAGCGGAGATTCCGAATCGAGGTCGATTATTAGACAGGATGGCCGACTATAAGTTCTCAAAAATTTGCAACCGTGCAGAAAATAAACGATGTGAAGAAATAGAAGAGAAACAGGTAGTCATTATCGAACGTGAAGACGGTTAGACATGCGCAGCAGCGATTTGTGAGCAAACAACGTGGAATTAATTTAATTTAAATACTTATTGTTTGCATGTATATAATTAAATAACTTTTTTGAATAAAGTAAACTGAATTACCTTTTATATTATATTTTTATATTAGGCTATAAGTTCTATGTGATAATGACAGAATATCTAGGAAAAGTTAGTCATCCGATACTAGCTGAGTGGAATGCATTTTCGAAACCAGCTACGGTTTCATCATCAGCACTCTTTTGATCAGAGCTACAAATGTTGTGTGTAAATATCAACTATTTAACTCAGTATTTATTGAAATTTGAAACATAGAATTATTTGTTCTAATTGATTTATGTATTTCATATAACATTGAGTTAGTACGAAATCTACCAACATCTGTTTTTCCTGTATTCTTTTTGCACGTCATTACCACAGGTAATTAATGGTTGCCTTTAGCTACAGATCCACAGATGTCGCTAAAGCAATTTTTGCAATTATGCAGTTTCATTATATGTCACATGTGTTCTAAACAAGATGGTATTAGTTGAACAATGTTTTCATTTTTACACCATGCCCTGTGTTTGTTGTATTTTTAAAGTATTACATTTGAACTTTTAATTTTAATTTGTATTATATTTTTATATTAGGCTATAAGTTCTATGTGATAATGACAGAATATCTAGGAAAAGTTAGTCATCCGATACTAGCTGAGTGGAATGCATTTTCGAAACCAGCTACGGTTTCATCATCAGCACTCTTTTGATCAGAGCTACAAATGTTGTGTGTAAATATCAACTATTTAACTCAGTATTTATTGAAATTTGAAACATAGAATTATTTGTTCTAATTGATTTATGTATTTCATATAACATTGAGTTAGTACGAAATCTACCAACATCTGTTTTTCCTGTATTCTTTTTGCACGTCATTACCACAGGTAATTAATGGTTGCCTTTAGCTACAGATCCACAGATGTCGCTAAAGCAATTTTTGCAATTATGCAGTTTCATTATATGTCACATGTGTTCTAAACAAGATGGTATTAGTTGAACAATGTTTTCATTTTTACACCATGCCCTGTGTTTGTTGTATTTTTAAAGTATTACATTTGAACTTTTAATTTTAATTTGTATTATATTTTTATATTAGGCTATAAGTTCTATGTGATAATGACAGAATATCTAGGAAAAGTTAGTCATCCGATACTAGCTGAGTGGAATGCATTTTCGAAACCAGCTACGGTTTCATCATCAGCACTCTTTTGATCAGAGCTACAAATGTTGTGTGTAAATATCAACTATTTAACTCAGTATTTATTGAAATTTGAAACATAGAATTATTTGTTCTAATTGATTTATGTATTTCATATAACATTGAGTTAGTACGAAATCTACCAACATCTGTTTTTCCTGTATTCTTTTTGCACGTCATTACCACAGGTAATTAATGGTTGCCTTTAGCTACAGATCCACAGATGTCGCTAAAGCAATTTTTGCAATTATGCAGTTTCATTATATGTCACATGTGTTCTAAACAAGATGGTATTAGTTGAACAATGTTTTCATTTTTACACCATGCCCTGTGTTTGTTGTATTTTTAAAGTATTACATTTGAACTTTTAATTTTAATTTGTATTATATTTTTATATTAGGCTATAAGTTCTATGTGATAATGACAGAATATCTAGGAAAAGTTAGTCATCCGATACTAGCTGAGTGGAATGCATTTTCGAAACCAGCTACGGTTTCATCATCAGCACTCTTTTGATCAGAGCTACAAATGTTGTGTGTAAATATCAACTATTTAACTCAGTATTTATTGAAATTTGAAACATAGAATTATTTGTTCTAATTGATTTATGTATTTCATATAACATTGAGTTAGTACGAAATCTACCAACATCTGTTTTTCCTGTATTCTTTTTGCACGTCATTACCACAGGTAATTAATGGTTGCCTTTAGCTACAGATCCACAGATGTCGCTAAAGCAATTTTTGCAATTATGCAGTTTCATTATATGTCACATGTGTTCTAAACAAGATGGTATTAGTTGAACAATGTTTTCATTTTTACACCATGCCCTGTGTTTGTTGTATTTTTAAAGTATTACATTTGAACTTTTAATTTTAATTTGTATTATATTTTTATATTAGGCTATAAGTTCTATGTGATAATGACAGAATATCTAGGAAAAGTTAGTCATCCGATACTAGCTGAGTGGAATGCATTTTCGAAACCAGCTACGGTTTCATCATCAGCACTCTTTTGATCAGAGCTACAAATGTTGTGTGTAAATATCAACTATTTAACTCAGTATTTATTGAAATTTGAAACATAGAATTATTTGTTCTAATTGATTTATGTATTTCATATAACATTGAGTTAGTACGAAATCTACCAACATCTGTTTTTCCTGTATTCTTTTTGCACGTCATTACCACAGGTAATTAATGGTTGCCTTTAGCTACAGATCCACAGATGTCGCTAAAGCAATTTTTGCAATTATGCAGTTTCATTATATGTCACATGTGTTCTAAACAAGATGGTATTAGTTGAACAATGTTTTCATTTTTACACCATGCCCTGTGTTTGTTGTATTTTTAAAGTATTACATTTGAACTTTTAATTTTAATTTGTATTATATTTTTATATTAGGCTATAAGTTCTATGTGATAATGACAGAATATCTAGGAAAAGTTAGTCATCCGATACTAGCTGAGTGGAATGCATTTTCGAAACCAGCTACGGTTTCATCATCAGCACTCTTTTGATCAGAGCTACAAATGTTGTGTGTAAATATCAACTATTTAACTCAGTATTTATTGAAATTTGAAACATAGAATTATTTGTTCTAATTGATTTATGTATTTCATATAACATTGATAATAAATACTGAGTTAAATAGTTGATATTTACACACAACATTTGTAGCTCTGATCAAAAGAGTGCTGATGATGAAACCGTAGCTGGTTTCGAAAATGCATTCCACTCAGCTAGTATCGGATGACTAACTTTTCCTAGATATTCTGTCATTATCACATAGAACTTATAGCCTAATATAAAAATATAATACAAATTAAAATTAAAAGTTCAAATGTAATACTTTAAAAATACAACAAACACAGGGCATGGTGTAAAAATGAAAACATTGTTCAACTAATACCATCTTGTTTAGAACACATGTGACATATAATGAAACTGCATAATTGCAAAAATTGCTTTAGCGACATCTGTGGATCTGTAGCTAAAGGCAACCATTAATTACCTGTGGTAATGACGTGCAAAAAGAATACAGGAAAAACAGATGTTGGTAGATTTCGTACTAACTCAATGTTATATGAAATACATAAATCAATTAGAACAAATAATTCTATGTTTCAAATTTCAATAAATACTGAGTTAAATAGTTGATATTTACACACAACATTTGTAGCTCTGATCAAAAAAGTGCTGATGATGAAACCGTAGCTGGTTTCGAAAATGCATTCCACTCAGCTAGTATCGGATGACTAACTTTTCCTAGATATTCTGTCATTATCACATAGAACTTATAGCCTAATATAAAAATATAATACAAATTAAAATTAAAAGTTCAAATGTAATACTTTAAAAAAAAAAAAAAAAAAAAAAAAAAAAAAAAAAGAATTACCTTTTATTTGTATGTCGTGTGTCCTAAACAAAAATTCTAAATACGCCACCATCATCATTATATTTATTATCAAAAGGAAACAATGTTACCAATGTCTTGGAAAGTGAAGGCAAATTTGTTTTCCTTGCACCTTGGCTCATAAAAGGTGCCATTTCTTCAAGCAGAACCATTGATGATGATCTGCTTAAGCGATTATACGGTCCCGTCAAGAAAAGACAAACTTATTATATATATTTATTTTACCCTTTGAATTAAATTGAGTATTACTTCATCTTGTTTAGTAATTTATTTTATTTTCATTTGACGTCAATCTTTTGTCGTCCGTTGAAGAAACAACATTAAATAAACATTCGAACATAGAACGATTGTGTTTCTTTTATTTTCACACATCTTTACAGTTCAGAAGTGGGATAGAGCTTTCGCAAGTGTAGGCGAACGAATATTTGAAGGCAAAACAATGCAGCAAAAATTAGGAAAATTTTTCGGCATTATAAATTTGTGGCCGGTACAGAAAGGAAGAATGTTAGTAAAAGTGGCAGAATTAAAATCGGAACAGTTAAAACTATTATTACGCGGGTTGAATTTGTCAACGACAGGCAATAAAAACGAATTAATTTTACGCCTTACCCAGGAAATTAGTAGTGGTGAAGTAGAAATGGCGGACGCAGAGTCAAATTGCACGCAGATTAATGAATTGAAGGCTATGATGCAACAATTAATGTATACAGTAATGCAAAACACCAATCGTGAAAGCCAAGCACCTAACGTAACGCCGCCACAAGTAGGGGTGAACGAAATTGTTCAACGGAATTGTAATTATTATTCGGTTAGAGAAATAGCTGAAACTATTCCAGAATTTAACCCTACTTATGACGGGTCATTAAGCGCTGAACAGTTCGTTAGCCGAGTAAACACTGCTATAGTCGCATATCGTTTCGAGGAAAAAGCTTTGATGTTGGCTGTGTACAGCAAGATTAGAGGTTCTGCAAAATTATGGTTAGATGGGTCAGATGAAATATTTAGCAGTTGGAAAGAGTTAGCTGAAAAATTAATGGACGAGTTTGGTGTTCAGCTTGATGAGGCTGATATGTTGGCAAATACACGGAGAGAACTGAGTGAAAGTGTAATAGATTACTGCTTCCGGATTGCCGCTCCTGGTCGAAAATATAAAGTAAGCGATCAGGCTATAATAAAATACACACTTGATGGTTTGAATAAACGTGATCTTCAGAAAAGCCACCGCCGCTATGAGATTTTCATCGTTGCATCGTAACATGCCATCTAGTAATTATTCAAGCCTCTCGCACATGTTAAAAAATGGAGCAGAAAGTAACAGGGTGAGTCCCAAAAAACTCGAATTTCCGAAGAAAAAAAAGATAAATGTTTTAATTGTTTTGAAGAAGGACATTTTTCGTATAATTGTCCTAGACCACAGCGTCGTCCGCGTTGATTGCCAGAGGGTTCATAAGCAAGACAAACCACAAAATTGCGGTAAGCAAACATCAAGTGTCCGCAGTGTGGAGTTGAGCAATGATTTATTTACTCGCAAAATACTGTTAAATGGTAAGGAGTTGTCCGCAGTTATCGACTGCACTATGGTACGTCAGGCGGTAGTAGAAAATCTTTGCTGTAAGTTGGAAGCATGCTCAATGAGAATCAAAGGTATTTGCGGTGGTGTGCGAATACTAAAATCATGTTTTAAGGCACAGGTAGAAGCAGATGGTGTCCAATTTGACACAATTTTTTAAGTAGCAGACGATGATTTGTTGAAGGAAGACGTGTTAATTGGTCAGAAAGTTTTCTTTGAGGAAAAAGTTAGTGGTGTGTTAGAAAATGGGCAGTTTATGTTTAGAGAAAGCCGTCTCGAGAGTTCAAGGTCAAGCGAAACTGCTAGCCAGTGTGGGGAAGTAGCCGGGTCGACGAGAGCTGTTTTGTTTACGTCAATCGCCGATTATGGCGATGTTTGTGCAAATAATGTGGCCGAAATTGGCAAAACCAAGATGATCGAATTAAAAATAAAAAAGTCCACGGTGAAACGATATGATGAAGTCATGGACAAAACGAAGGGAAAAATGCCACTCAGATGCATGACTTACAACTAGTAGAGCAGAAGGAAAAGGGCAAAATCGAAACCAAAGAAGAATTACCATTTACATTGGCGGCAGTCGCAGCAGCAGCTGTTGTAAGCACAACCAGTATAACATGTACAATATCGAAAAATGCAAAATGTCTAGAAGGTGACACTGACAACGGTAATGAAAAAAACAATGATGAAAATCATGTTGTTGTTTTTAAAAACGATAGCGACAGCATATTAGTAAATTAAAAAGTTTTGCCAAAAGGCTAAGAGAAAGTTTGATGATGCCTATGGTAAACCACGACAGTATGATGTTGGCGTTCCAGTGTTCGTTAGTGACAAGGCTCTGAGTACTGATTCGTCGAGAAAGCTGGATCCTCGCCTTACGGGTACAGTTCGAGTTGCCCGGGGTCGGGATAATGACAGGTGGGTGGTTAAAAATGTTTGTTTCTCGAGCCGAAAGCAACGCCATTATTGTTCCGGTTATTCCTCTGATGGTCTTAAGCCATGGTGCTCGCTTCCGCTATTGGATGATGAAGATACTGCCTCCTGCAGCGAGGACACTGAATAATCAGGAATGGACGAATTATACGGTCCCGTCAAGAAAACACTCACTTATTATACATATTTATTTTACCCTTTGAATTGAATTAAGTCTTACTTCATTTTGTTTAGTAATTTATTTTATTTTCATTTGACGTCAATCTTTTGTCGTCTGTTGAAGAAACAACATTAAATAAACATTTGAACATAGAACGATTGTGTTTCTTTTATTTTCACACATCTGTACACGATTTAATTCATTAAATCGATTCTCCGGCATTTAAAAACGGTCTGTTGAATGTTGCTGCATTGTACATTTTATTTCTTTTTTCTGCACTTATTATACCCTTCACACAGTGAAAAAGGGTATATATAGGTTTGTCATTCCGTGTGAAATTTCTACAATTTTCATTTCCGACCCCATAAAGTATATATTTTCTGAAAGCCTATGAATAGGGGAGTCGATTAAGGTCTGTCAGTCTGTCCGTGTGTATGTTGAAATCAACTTTTTGAAGCCCCCCGATATCACTTGGACCCGGGTGAGTTATTAAAATATCAGAAATATTCGGGAGTAGATCGGTATTGAAAATCAGAAACATCGGTACATAAACAACTGAGATATGAGCAAAAACCCACGACCACCTCAATTTTTTTTCTCACAAAAACAACACTACAACAACAACATACGTACATACAAACGTGTATACTGGTTAGAGAAAACGTGGCATCGATCCCAGCTGCGCCAAAAAAAATTTTTTTTTATTTTTTTAATTTTTTTTTTTATTTTTTTTTATACCCTTCACCTGTGGTGCACAAGGGTATATATAGCTTTGTCATTCCGTTTGTAATTTCTACAATTTTCATTTCCGACCCCATAAAGTATATATTTTCTGAAAGCTTATGAATAGAGGAGTCGATTAAGCCCTGACCGTCTGTCCGTCTGTCCGTCTGCCCGTCTGTCCGTGTGTTGGTTGAAATCAACTTTTAGAAGCAACTATATGTTCCTCAGATCTGTATATGGTATCAATCTCTTGGAAATATCCAGGAATGAATCGCTATTGAAATTCAGCACAATCGCCCCATAACTTTCTGAGATATGAGCAAAAAACCACGACCACCTCTTTTTTTTCACAATTACAACAACAACATACATACATAGATACATGTAAAAAACATACCAAACAAAAAAAAATTACAGAAAAAAAAAATATTAAAAATAAGAAAAAAATAATAAAAAAAACTACAAAAAAAAAAATTTTAAAAAAATTTAAAAAAAAATTTAAAAAAATTTTTTAAAAATTTTTCTAAAAAATTTTTTTAAAAAAATTTAAAAAAAATATAAAAAAAAATAATAAAATATAAATAATATATTAAATAAAATAAAATAAAATTTTTTTGGCTCAGCTGGGATTCGATGCCACATTTATTCTAACGTGTACGTATGCACGTATTTTATATGGGATGAATGGTGATGCAAACAATTGTTATTGCATGACTACACGTTGTGAAGGGTATATAAGATTCGGCACGGCCGAATATAGCACTGTTACTTGTTATTTTTTATTTATTATATTATATATACAGGGTGGACCAAAAATCGCGCCTGCGTGTAAAAATTGAATAACTTTTTTGTTTATTATTATTTTTTATTACATTTTTTTTTTAATTATAATATTATCTTTGTATGACCTAAATTTTAATTATGAAAAATAATGTCAGAGAGATGACCACCATTTTCATCGATGCACAATTGGGATCTTAAACAGGCGTTTAACATAACTGCACGCAAGGTTTCAGGCTCTATTGCCCTGATCTCAGCTTCAATGTTGTTCTTTAGCTGCTCTATAGTTTGAGGCTTGTTTACATACACTCGTTCTTTGAGATAACCCCATAGAAAATAATCAGGGGCAGTTAAATCCGGTGAACGTGCTGGCCAATTAAATTCTGAATTTTTCGAGATAATTCGGTCGTCAAAAATTTCATTTAAAAGCGTCATTGTGGCACAGGCCTTGTGTGCTGTTGCTTCATCCTGCTGAAACCAATTGTTGGGTGCCTCAGGGCGTACAAAATTATTAAGCATAGCGCGATATCTGTCCGATATCTGGACTTTTGGTCCACCCTGTATTTTTATTATAATTTTTTTTTTTAATTTTTTTTTTGTTTTATATTTATTATACATATTTTAATTACTTTTTTTTTAATTTTTTTTTTTATTTTTTTTTTTAACATACATATTTACGTAAATTTATAATTTTACAATGGGATATTTTTATATATGTATGTTTTTTATATATGAATGTACGTATTTCATATGAGATGAATGATGATAAATAATCTACTGTTATTGCATGACTACACGTTGTGAAGGGTATATAAGATTCGGCACGGCCGAATATAGCGCTCTTACTTGTTTTTTTAAACATTTTGTTTTCTAAATTTTATATGTAGTAATTATTCCGCACTTTTTAAGTTTATTTTTTTTATCTTCTTCCTCTTACAATTAAGTATAATTTTTGATAGCTCTAACGTAACAACGTATGATGACGTTATCATACGTTGTTATGTTACAGATACACTTTTTTCTCACACATCGAGAAACGGTGAGACATTTTGTTTCATGACTTTTCGATGCGAGAATTCTCACTAAAGTTACAGAATATGGGTACAGGTATAAGGTAATGAATTTTTAATAAACAAATTATTGTTAATATTGAATTCGAATAAGCATCATCATTTTTTATTGTCGCGCTTTTCACGGACGCAGTTTCTTAAACGTTTGAATAATGATTGCCATTGAACATTTCAGTAGCATATAGATAACAATTCGAAATAAAAAGTATTGCTCTATATAGCTTTTTTTACTATTGCTTTTTCCTTTCCTTTATTTAAACAGATGAATATGTTAATAAAATTTTCTCTAGATTTCCCACTGTGGTCTTAAATATCTCATATTCTAAAGCTTTGGTTCTAGATGACGGTTTTAAACTCTTCTAAACGATGTCTACACAACTTCAAGCAGCTTTTCCTTTCGTGTTCTAAAATATTTGTACCCGATATTGTTACCAGCCTGATAATCTTTTCTTCGTTTCTTATCTGACTAGCACTTATTCAATGGAACTAATACCTCTTTATACTCTGCACAAACGTAAATGTAAATGAAGTTTCCGGCAAGATTATCCACTTACACCAGTTTTCCGGATAAAAGTTTACTATAGTAGATAAATTAAATCTGCTCCTCTTCCCTCTGTGTCTTATACATATATATATTAATTTTGCTAGCACAAGTTGTTATTTAACATAAATTTCTGCAAACTTCTATATGTCACCAATTAACTTTAAACTTAACTTTATAAATGTATGTACAATTTTTGCACTATTTATTCGCCATTACCTTTTGTCCAACACTTTAGTAATAATCAAACAAACAATTTTTACTTTAAACTAAACCTATTTAATTTATATAAAGTTCTGTTAACACTAACAACAATTGTACATTAGGGTGGAGCGATATTTTTTTTTAGCTATCACTTTGGAATACCTGTGAAAAGTTGCTCTTTTAACTTCCAAATATACACAGAAAATTTCAGTTGGCGCATGATATACTTAGATTCGATTATTAGTTATATTATTGGACAAAAGCTTTATTCGCAAAATAAATGTCAATAAATTGTAGAGTTCATTTAGCAAAAATAATAAAATAATATTATTTCTCCGTATCACAGTAAAATGTCTCAAGTTAAAACCCGACAAACGACAACCTGTCCTGTGTTTGGTTTAGCAGAGAAGTTACCATTATCTCAACTACCAACTTATAATGACGTTATGAAAAATTACCTATTCATTAAATATGAATTCAAGCCTGATAAAACAGCAAAAGAGACGACCGTTCATGTAATATCCAACAGATTGGCTCAGGAGGTTCTAGAAATTTGGCAAAAAATTACAAACAAAAATTACCAAGAACAGTTTAATAGATTTGTTTAAAACTGTGTGTTCTTTTATACAATTTTAAAATCTATCTTTCAAAAAAATGTTCATAAAGGGATCGAAGTACAAGGATTGTACTTCTATGGAAAATTAGTTTGTAGGGCTTATAAACTTATAATCAACAAATTGACTGAAGAGCAATTTGTTACAGGGAAAAGTGGGTCGATTATAAGATAACAAGAGGGGATACCTGATCTTCTATTGATTAAATATGAACAACAAGGAATTTGTTTCAAACAACTTACATTATTTGGATGAGTCCTCTGGTTGAACGTCTGGCCTGGTTGAGCGTTGAAAAGTTAATAAACCAACGAATAACTTCATAAACTTGGCACTTTCGACCAAAAGACTCGTTATTCATAACTCGTTACAAATATAAAAATATGACATGCAGAGATGGGAATATTGATTATAATTTATATAAATTCAAATATTTAAATAATATACGAAAATTCAAGAAAAGAGCGAATACATACAAATTGTATTTAAATTCAAGAGTACAAAAGTATTTACACCGCTTTCAACATACTGTAACGTGGAAAATTCCACGTACATATGTTGTACCTACTGTTTAATATCAGTATTATGATACCAGTCTAATATAAACACGTGTTGTTGACATGACACGTTGTTAGTGTAACAACATGGTAAGGTACACTTCACCTTATACAAACGTGGATGTGTGTGTGTGTATGCACACATCACAGGCCATGTATGTTAGTTAAGTTAGTTAGATAAGTTACGATTCCCAATTAGTTTATTTAAGTTTTAGTATAAGGAAGTTACATTAAGTTACAGTCGGGGCGTTTCATACCAGACGAGAACACGCCAAACAAGTCTTGGAGATTATATTAATAATCTGAGAAGAGCCGACTAGTCCTTGCAAAACTAGTTGCCGAATACTTAAGTATTAACCAATCAGTAGTAGCGAAAGCTAGGTACTGGGAGATTAATAAATGCCCGTATTTACAGCGGCTTCGGCTGACTGTTCCCACGGCGGTTTCGACTGACTGTTCCCACAGCGGCTTCGGCTAACTGTTCCCACAGCGGCTTCGGCTGACTGTTTCCTCAGCGGTTTCGACTGACTGTTCCCACAGCGGCTTCGGCTGACTGTTTCCTCAGCGGTTTCGACTGACTGTTCCCACAGCGGCTTCGGCTGACTGTTTCCTCAACGCCTTGGGTCTCGAGCTTCGGCTAAATGATGAAATCCTGCCCAGATCTAATACGATAGATGAAGTCCAACCTCTTCACTCATTGACAGGTCGAGATTTCCTGTCCCAAGAAGAAAACGAGATGCTTGCGAACTTACTAGAGACCCATCAGACCAAGTTTAATAAGTTGAAGGGGTTGTGCACGGTCGCTACTCATGAAATTCGGCTTAAACACCAAAAACCGATTAAACAAAGATATATGCCGAGAAACCCCGCTATGATGGAGGTCATCAACGGGGAAATAGATAAGCTGTTAGCCGACGACCGAATCGAACCTTCTCGTAGCCCCTACAGCTCACCCATCGTGCTCGCGCGTAAGAAGCAGGGGGGCTGGAGGATGTGTATAGATTACCGACAGTTAAATGCAGTCACCGAACCCGACGCATATCCCCTACCACAGATCAACGCAATATTAGACCAGCTACGAGGGGCCAGGTTTATCTCGTCGCTCGATCTAAAGAACGGCTACTGGCAGATACCGCTCACTCCTGCGTCCAAACCCTACACGGCATTTACCGTCCCCGGCCGAGGGTTATTCCAGTGGAAGGTTATGCCATTCGGCTTACACTTGGGCCAGCCACGTTCCAACGAGCCTTAGATTCTATCATCGGTTTGGACTTACACCCACTCGTTTTCGTCTATCTCGATGACATAATCGTGTTAGGCCGATCTTTCAACGAGCACCTACGAATTTTGGAGGAAGTATTTACTCGGTTACAAAACGCACAGATGATCGTCAACTTTGACAAATGCGAGTTTGTCCGTACCAGCATACGCTACCTAGGGCATATGGTAACTTCAGACGGAATTTGTACCGACCCCGACAAGGTAAAAGCCATTCGAAAACTACCGGCACCAGCCAACCTAAAGGAGTTACGGCGAATATTGGGTATAGCGTCATGGTACAGACGATTCGTACCGAATTTCTCACAACTAGTCGCGCCACTGAATCGGCTATTGCGGAAAAATGTAAATTGGCAGTGGGAAGGCGAACAGGAAGATGCCTTTAGGGCCTTAAAGGAAACGCTCACACGAGCCCCTGTACTAGGCTGTCCGAAGTTTGAGTATCCATTTTTCCTGCAGACTGACGCCAGCCTTGAAGGACTGGGCGTAGTCCTCTTTCAACGTCAAGCCGGTGCAGAATCGGTTATCGCCTATGCGAGCCGAACCCTAAACGAGCAAGAGCGAAAATACTCAACCACCGAACAGGAGTGCTTAGCGATCCTGTACGGGATACGTAAGATGAGGCCCTACCTAGAAGGATACCACTTCACGGTTATTACCGATCACCACTCACTGAAGTGGCTAAACTCGTTGCAAAACCCTTCGGGTCGTCTAGCCCGGTGGGCTCTCGAACTACAACAATACGATTTCAGCATTGAGTACAGGAAAGGCATCCTTAACGTAGTAGCCGATGCTTTATCCCGAGCACCGCTACCCGCCACGGAGGTCGACACCATCATGACAGTTTCGCCCATGGGATGGTACGAGCGCATGTCCGAACTAGTAAAACAGAACAGCAAGAAATACCCCGACTTTCAAATTATCGAGAACCGTCTTTTCAAACACATTCCACGGAGTTCGGCCATGGATACCACTCCCGAATGGAAAATGTGTGTGCCCGGCGAAGATCGCATCCGGGTTCTGAAGGAAAGCCATGATGCTCCAGAAGCTGGTCACTTAGGTATATACAAGACAATGAAACGAATACAGGCTAACTACTACTGGCCCGGGATGTATCGCGACACTGCACAATATGTCCGATCGTGCGAATTATGCAGCCGCTATAAGCCCGAACAACGTAAGCCCCCCGGGTTAATGCACACAATGCAATGCACTCGACCGTGGGAAATAGTAGCAGCCGATTTCGTCGGCCCTTTACCACGATCTACGAGTGGTCATACTGCACTACTCGTGTGTATAGACGTCTTCAGCAAATGGGTGGAACTGATCCCCTCACGACAGGCGGTAGCAAAGGATGTCATTAAAGCGTTGCGAGAGCGAGTCATATTCCGTTTCGGATGCCCCAGAATCTTTCTCTTACAATGGTGTCCAATTTATGAGCCGAGCCGTACAGGACGTACTAAAAGGCTAAGGTATTCAACACCGAACTACCGCCCCGTATGCTCCGCACGAAAACCCGACCGAGAGGACGAATCGGACTGTTAAAACCATGATCGCACAGCAAACAGGCTCCGACCATCGCCACTGGGATCAGAAGCTGCCGGAAATAGCGTTCGCCATTAATACAGCCACGAACGAGACATCCACTTTCAACCCCGCCGAGATCGTGTACCGCTGGAACCCTATCTCGCCCAACCAATTGAAGCAACAACACACCGGTCCCGACGAACAACGAGTCAGTAGAAATATAACCGAAGTCTGGGGGGAAGCTGCAAAAAAGAAGCTAGCAGGTAGCAAGAGGCAGGCAACATACTACAATTTACGAAGGCGGCCATGGAGACCACAAATTGGCGACAAGGTATGGAAAAAGGAAAGACACGTATCATCCGCAGCCGACAAGTTTGCCCAGAAATTAGCGGAAAAATTTAGTGGCCCATACGAAATTGCACGCCAACTAGCAGTCAACATATACGAAATACACGATCAACATCACCGAAAATTAAGAGCCAACATACAAGATCTTAAGCCTGTTGTTGAAAGAAACATAAAAACTTAAAATAATTCACTTTAACTTTACAATTCCCAATTCGTCTACAGAAAAATTTTATATAAATAGAGTCACATGCACATTATAACCTCAGTCATAGTACGACATGGAGAGAAAACACACCAACCCCAGAAAGGTATCGCGAGTCCCAGCTCCAGGAACTGCCCGACCACCGGCGTTTATACCACCTCCTGAAGCGAGACCAAGGATAGTAGCGGACGTTTTGATTCGGCATCCTGGCCCTACTCCCTGTTCCACTACAACAACAACACCACCACCACCATTGGCATATATATCGTCGACCACAGCAAAAAGGAGAATCTCTTATGCAACTCCGCGGACTACTCCAACCACGTCAAACGAAGCCACAACATCGACCACCCGACAACCTTTCGGTTACCAGACGAACCCACCAGCGGCGAAGAACCATCGGCTTCGACCAACGTCAAGAAAGGGAAGGATTCGACTGCCGTGGCCCCGCTAAACTTAAATGGAACGGCAAAAGGGACTGCAGGCAAAGGAGAAGCCCCGACGGCAAGAACATACAACGAACAACTATTCGAAGGTATCGAAATTAGGAAGCCGACACGGTACAGCAGACACTCGCAGTATATGATACGACGGAAGGAACTACCTGATGTGAAAGTCACCATTTTAAACCAGCGTTTTGCTCGTCTACGATGCCGAGGCCTCCAAAAGGTCGTCGCCATGACTAAATGAAAGAAAAAAATTAAAAAAAAAAAAAAAAAATAATAATAATAAAAAAAAAAAATAAAAAAAAAAAAAATAAAAAAAATAAAATAAAATAAAAAAAAAAAAAAAATTAAGCTGTAGGACAGCCATTGAATTATTAGTTAAGTTGGGTCGAGCCTTCCATTTGGAAGGTTAATATTACCTCACAGGTAGTGCGGGCCTTCGGGCCAAAACTCACCCACACGAAAAGGAAAAGCGTCACCTTACCACGATCATACGATCAGTCCCCGAAGAAGGAGGGGAATGTAACGTGGAAAATTCCACGTACATATGTTGTACCTACTGTTTAATATCAGTATTATGATACCAGTCTAATATAAACACGTGTTGTTGACATGACACGTTGTTAGTGTAACAACATGGTAAGGTACACTTCACCTTATACAAACGTGGATGTGTGTGTGTGTATGCACACATCACAGGCCATGTATGTTAGTTAAGTTAGTTAGATAAGTTACGATTCCCAATTAGTTTATTTAAGTTTTAGTATAAGGAAGTTACATTAAGTTACAGTCGGGGCGTTTCATACCAGAAGAGAACACGCCAAACAAGTCTTGGAGATTATATTAATAATCTGAGAAGAGCCGACTAGTCCTTGCAAAACTAGTTGCCGAATACTTAAGTATTAACCAATCAGTAGTAGCGAAAGCTAGGTACTGGGAGATTAATAAATGCCCGTATTTACAGCGGCTTCGGCTGACTGTTCCCACAGCGGTTTCGACTGACTGTTCCCACAGCGGCTTCGGCTGACTGTTCCCACAGCGGCTTCGGCTGACTGTTCACACAGCGGCTTCGGCTGAATGTTCCCACAGCGGTTTCGACTGACTGTTCCCACAGCGGCTTCGGCTGACTGTTCCCACAGCGGCTTCGGCTGACTGTTCCCACAGCGGTTTCGACTGACTGTTCCCACAGCGGCTTCGGCTGACTGTTCCCACAGCGGCTTAGCCTGACTTTTCCCACAGCGGCTTCACATGACTGTTCCCACAGCGGTTTCGCATGACTGTTCCCACAGCGGTTTCGACTGACTGTTCCCACAGCGGCTTCGGCTGACTGTTCCCACAGCGGTTTCGACTGACTGTTCCCACAGCGGCTTCGGCTGACTGTTCCCACAGCGGTTTCGACTGACTGTTCCCACAGCGGCTTCGGCTGACTGTTCCCACAGCGGCTTCGGCTGACTGTTCCCACAGCGGCTTCGGCTGACTGTTCCCACAGCGGTTTCGACTGACTGTTCCCACAGCGGCTTCGGCTGACTGTTCCCACAGCGGTTTCGACTGACTGTTCCCACAGCGGCTTCGGCTGACTGTTCCGTAGTGTAGAACACATTGTAAATATTTAGACATTAGAGTTAAGATATTATTTAAGAATTGTTAACTATTATCCGAATGTGTTAGTATTATACCCGATTATTATTATTCATTACCCGAGTATTTACCGATTATTTACGAAGTATTTAATACTATTACCGATTGTTAACTATCCATAAGATATTTAATATTATAACCGATTGTCAGTATTATATCCGATTATTATTCATTACCCGAGTATTTACCGATTATTTACGAAGTATTTAATACTATTACCGATTGTTAACTATCCATAAGATATTTAATATTATAACCGATTGTCAGTATTATACCCGATTCATCACCCGAGTATTTACCATATCTTTTACCGATTGTCAATTATTTACGAAGTACTTACTACTATTACAGATTGTTAATTATCCACACGATATTTAATATTATAACCGATTGTCAGTATTAACCCGATTGTTAATTATTGTAGAAATTGTAAAATCTCCGAACGTTCCCGCGTTGCTGAACCCGACAGCCTGACTCCGAAGGGGCATCCCGTGAAAAGCCGAGTATATATACTGCAAGCCGATTGAATCTAAATTATCGTTTAAATTCTGCTATTATAATTGTAAATTGAAAATTTTTAAAAAAATAAATAATTATTGTAACCCCCCCGAAAGGGTAAAACAACTGTCTTATTACTTAAGGTTTGTGGACCCGTAAGTAGACCCTGGACACGACCAAGCTATCGCAGCCAACGACAAAACCACGTTACAATACTGGGCCCCTTGGCCAGAATGGCCAATTATTAGAGAGTGTTGGCCAAACGTTCAAGGGCTCGTACTGCCCCTAACAAAATACGTCTTGGCCTGGAGGTTGAAGAGCTTGAGGAACGCTTGATACGTTTTGTTACTCCATTAGTGTTGGAGGAAGTTGGTTGCTGTGTACGACAGCTTGACGAATGCCTGGTGCGATTTGTTGACCCATCGGTGTTGGAGCGAGTCTGTTGTGTAGAATAGTGGCGTGGACCTAGACGGTCCTGAACTTTCCCTCGACGAGGACGTGAGACACGATGAGCAGTGCGGTTTTTACTGGGTCGATTCATGAGATTCGAAGATGAGTCAGACCGTGTGGGCTTATGAAGCAAAGTATGGTGTGCCCAACCACATTTTTGGCACACGTCGGCAGATGTACACACCTCCGTTGAATGTGACATTGCCAAACAGTTTTCACAATAGCCCAGGATGCGGACCTGATGTTGCCTTATTTCCACACTCATCTTTAAAAACGTTTTGCAGAACCTCAATGGATGAAACCGTGCACATACAAGACACTTGTGGACCGCTGGGTTTCTAGGAGCCCTGTGGGGTAAAATGATTATTAGTAAATGAAAGAAGAGAAATAATAAAAATATTTGTAAGGTAATGAACTACGAAATTATGTGTATGGGGAACTACGTGTTGTTATGGGTATGAGTGTATAGGGACTAAAGGAATTAAGTATGGCTTTCTTACGGCTCAGTCTCTACGGGTAAGACACAAAGCTTACTAATAGGCCTAGTAATGGCCCCAATTTGCGTTTTTAAATCGGCAACACGGACGAAGCCATCAGTTCCAGAGTATATTTTTGTAATGCGACCTAGTCGCCATTCGTTAGGAGGAAGTAGATCGTCCTTCACCACTAGGAGTTGACCCACTGTTATGTTCTCCTCCGGTGTTTTCCATTTATACCTTTTCTGGAGTTCTTTTAGATATTCATCCTTCCAACGTTGAGCGAATTGGTGGTGTAAAACCTTGAGTCTTTCCCAACGGTACCATAAAGTAAGGGATTCCGCCTGTGCTTCGGGTAAGGCCACAATTGGAGCTCCATGAAGAAAATGACCAGGAGTAAGAGCTAGCAGTTTGTTGGGATCGTCTGACAGAGGAGAAAAGGGCCTTGAGTTGAGCACTGACTCTATTCGGGTTAGAAGTGTGGTGAACTCTTCAAATGTGTATTTATTATTATGAGCTACTTTCTTAAAATGCATTTTAAAAGATTTCACACCGGCGTCCCATAATCCTCCCATATGGGGTGCGTTTGGGGGGATAAAATGCCACTGAAACCCCAGAGCTGAGTATTTTTCTACTATGTCCTTAGATGCAATAGTTATAAATTCATCATATTCAAGGCGAAGTGTTCGCTCAGCCCCTACAAAATTGGTCCCATTATCGGACATGACCTTTCTCGGTAGACCCCGTCAGCTAATAAACCTAGTAAAGGCTGCTAGAAAGGAGTTTGTGGACAGATCGGAGCATAATTCGAGATGAACAGCTCTTGTACAAAAACAAACAAACATACATACATATCCTTTGCGATACGGAGCATTTCTAAGCATTGAAGTTTTTATAGAGAAGGGGCCTGCGAAATCTGAGCCGGTAATAGTGAAGGGCAGGGAAAATGAACTTCTTTCTAAAGGGAGAGCTCCCATTATTTGGGATTTTACCTTTCGCTTGTACCGAATGCACGGGAGGCATTTTCTAATGAAAAATCGAATGGCTGATCTTAGCCGAGAAATATAATATTCTGCCCTTATGGCCCTTAACATCAAATTAATCTCGGCATGCAAGAGAAGGTTATGAGTAAAATCGATAAGTAGTTTACAAAATATTGAATTTACGGGAAGAACGATTGGGTGCCGTTCACTATAGGAAAGAGTCGAGTTAGCAAGTCTACCGTTAGCTCGTATTACGTTATCATTATCTATGTATGGGTTTAAAGTAAATATAGAGCTTTTCGTGCTGACCCTTCCAACTTTGCGGAGGGAGTGGTACTCCTTGTTAAAGTGCACTAATTGAGTGATATAAATTAGTCTGTATTTGGTCTTTTGAAATTATTGGTGATTAATACGTGGGACTAATTTCATCGTAGACAGTACCGCTTCGGCTGGGGTTGCCGCTTGTGATGCGTGGAGTAACGTCGGTTTAAATCGTGTTTGTACTTTCTTCCTAACGGTATCGAAAAACCGAAACACATAGGCCATGACCCTGATAGCTTTATCCCACTTTGAGAAGAGGCTGAGTATGTCTTCATCGGAAGTAAACACATGGAGAACTTCCACCTTGCTTTTTATCTTAAGGGAGTTTTCTTTTATTATTATGGGCTTTGGCCATTCTTCGGGGTACTTTTGAAGCCAAGCTGGTCCTCTCCACCATAAAGAGTTGTCTAAGAGCTGAGCAGTGTCGCATCTACAAGAGCCCAAGTCAGCGGGACTATCCGATGATGGGACATGTCGCCAAGAAGCGTTCCCAATATTTTGCCTTATCTTTGCGGTACGGTTGGCGACATAAGTCTTCCAAGTATTTGGAAGTTTTTCTAACCAGCTGATAACTACAGAAGAATCAGACCAGAGAAAGATTTCACAACTGTTACAGGGTAATGAGTCCATGAGCTGTTTAATGAGCTTCGACAGTAAAAGGGCTCCAGAAAGCTCAAGCCGCGGGAGACTAACAGGAGTAATGGGTGCTACTTTTGTTTTTGAGACAAGGAGATGCGAATTGAATCCTGATTCAGACTGGGTTCGTACATATACTGCGGCACAATAGGTTTTCTCTGAAGCATCGCAAAATCCATGAATTTGAGTTGGTAAAGAGGGAGCGAAATCAATCCAAAGTGGAATACTTAATTGGGAAATTAAGGGAAGATTTCTAACAAAATTGTTCCAGCTCGTTAGAGTGTTGGGCTTAACCTTGTCATCCCATCCTGTGCCTTCTAGCCAAAGTTGTTGCAGAATGATTATCGCTTGTATGACAACTGGAGATATCCAACCGGCTGGGTCAAACAGTTTGGCAACGTTGGACAGGATCTGCCTCTTTGTCATAGCAGTACTGGGAAAAATTGGTTCAATTGTATAGGAAAAACAATCGGATAGTGCATTCCATTGAATGCCAAGAGTTTTCGTTGTGCTTGTTTCCCTGAATTTGAGAAAATCTGAACCTAAGATATCACTTTTGGGGACCGATGCTAGAACTTCTGGACAATTGGAGGTAATCTTCTTTAAAGGAAATCCAGCAGATTTCAAGACCTTGGTAACTTGGGATAAAAAATCGATTGCAGCTTCTATATCATGTGCGCCTGAGAGGATATCGTCTACGTACGTTTCCTTGGTTAAAATATAGGCTGCTTGCGGGTAAATACTTTCTAAGTCTCGGGCTAACTGAATAAGTGTTCGGATAGCTAGATATGGAGCGCAATTTACACAGAAGGTGACGGTTTTTAAAGCAAAATCCTGAATGGGAGAGTTGGGGTTCGGGCGAAAGAGAATACGTTGGAATTGAATGTCTTCCTCATGAACGCGAATTATTTATAAAATCGCCATTTTAAAATAAGAGACATCAGGTCAGCTTGTAAAGTGGGACCGACGTGAAGCACGTCATTGAGAGACAGTCCAGAACTAATTTTCTTTGAGGCATTGAACACAACCCTCACTTTAGTGCTATGACTTTCGGGCTTGAGAACCGCGTGATGCGGCAAATAAAAATAATTATAGCCAGAACGAGAAATGTTTTCGCACGAACCTGTGGGCTTCATGTGATCTAGGGCTTTATATTCATTCAACACATTACTATAGATGCCCGCTAGTTCCCCCTTCTTTCTAAGCGACTGTTCTAGATTGAGATATTGTGCCATTGCTGCTGAGCGGGAGGCACCTAAACGTAAGCCTGACTTAAAAGGGAGCTTAAGCACATATCGGCCTTCGGTATTACGAAAAGTGGTCTTTTGATATAGAGATTCACAAAATTCATCTTCCTTTGAGACTGGACGTTGACTACAGACTTCCTCTTCTTCCCAAAACTTTTTAAGCTGATCGCCAATCGGATCTCCAGAAATTTCACTGGTTTCAATTGAAAACGCAGAGCATGATTCTGTATGGGGCCACTTACAACCCACCCGAAAATAGTACGTTGCGCCATGAGAGAATGGGCAACGGCTTTAACTCCTTCAAGACGGATTTGAGGAAAAACGTTGCTACCAATCAGAAGGTTTACATGGCTAGGCATATAAAAGCTTGAGTCGGCCAACTCAATATCCTTCAAATCCTCCAAGGGCATATTGAATTTCGCCAGTGAGAAGTTGGGTTACATGCGCGTTATTTTTGGGACCACGATCGCTTGTACCGGTACACAGCGATCATATTTTTCCGAATATAGGGTCAATCTGCATATACAATTAGAGTTTGCTATTACTTCACCTCCAATGCCATGTATTTGAAAAAATTTTGCCTCCGTAGGGAGCTTGAGTTGCTGTTGGAGTTTTTTCGAAATAAATGTTTTCTCTGAGCCCTGATCAAGAAAAGCGCGTGCTCTAAACTTCTCTCCCTGGTGAATAATGTGCACTACGGCTGTGGGTAAAAGGGTATTAGCACTAAATTTACTATCAGCGTGGGCTACATGAGAGACTGTAGGCAATGCTCCAATTCTTCTACCTTGCGCTGAAGTTTCCGGTTTTTCATCCAAGTAATTAGTGTTATTATTTGGAATTGGGTTTTTATTAAAATGCAATAAAGAATGATGATTCTTTTTACAATGGGAGCATGAGAATTTACTAGGGCAGTCTTTTCTCAAGTGACTGGATGCTAGGCAATTAAGACATATCTTATTAGTAGAGACAAATTGGTTTCTAGTTTGAGGGTCGAATTTCAAAAATTGAGAACAATTTTTCAGTGGGTGATTAGAACCGCAAATTTTACATGGGAGCTAAGAATTTGTGAGCTTAGAAAAGGAGTTAGCTTTGGTTCCTTGTGTCTTTTGTGTACTAGGCAATAGGTCCTGTTGGCGGGATTCTAAGCGCTCAACTACTTCGCATCTATGAGAAAGGAACTTATCCATTTTCTCCCATTTAAGTAATTTCTTGTGGGATTCTAAAGATTGTTCCCATAGAGAAAGGGTTTCCAATAGAAGTTTTCTGGAGCACAAAATGATAACAAATGAATCCCATTGATCTATCGGGACGTCTTGGGTTTTAATTGCAGCAAGGCAATCGTTTATTGTGCCTTGTAGTTTTTGGAGAGATGCGCTATCCTCTGACACAATTGGGGACATGTTGAGTAGAATCTTGATTTGATTCTCTACTAGTATTCTCTGACTCTCGTACCGATCCTTTAAAGCATTCCACGCGAGGGCAAAGTTATCCGAACATAACTTGAATTTTTTAATAATTGTCCCTGCGCTTTTAACCTAAGATGATAGAGTTTCTGCACCGGGGGTATTCTGGGGTTATCTATATACACCGCTGTAAACATGTCACAGAAGGACGGCCAGTCCTCATAGCCTCCATAAAAAATATCCGTGTCACAGGGGGGAACGTTGACGTACGCAAAGCTATCTTCGTTATGGTGGGGTTGGAATTGATTGGCGGGAACATCAACTGTAAATGCTTTCTGTAAATCTAAAATTTTCGCTTTACATCTGTGAAATGATCTTGTACAAGCAGAGTACTTTGAGCGAACAGATTCTACAAAAGTCTTTTCAACTTTTGCCTCCTTATCAGTACAGAGTGCTCTGTATGATTTCTGTAAATTCGTCCACCGATCGTTTAGATCCTGGAGGTTTACTTCGAGGAATGAATCTGTGAAATTTTCTATGGGGATGTTGTCGAACTCAGAGCAAAAAGTGATTAAGTCATCTGAGTCGAAAATAAATTCCTCGGCCATTTTTGGAATGACTTGAGATCTTGTACGCACATTTTTGAGAAAATGAAGCTACTATTAGAGGGATAAGTAACCAAGAATTTAATGAGCGATGGTATTGGTGAGTACAATTCAAGGGTTGAATTCTATTGGGAAGTTTATTAAAACCAAAATGTTCGTTTTGTGGGAGACACTACTAAGGTGATTATTTAAAATTTTATTAATCGCTGGGATACACGACTAATATTTCTTAGTTTTACAATTATTACAATTTATTGTTCACTGAGATTTGCGAATTAGGGTGTACAAATTTTTACAACAACTTTTTATTCGCTTGGATATGCGAATTAGGATTTAAAAAAAAAAAAATTTCCAATATAGCTTTTTATCAAATAAATTCGCTGGGGTATGCGAATTAGGGTTTAAAAAATTTTTCAAAATAACTTCTTTTCAAAAAATTCGCTGGGATGTGCGAATTAGGGTTTAAAAATTTTTTTCAAAATAACTTTCTTATCAAAAAATTCGCTGGGGTATGCGAATTAGGGTTTGAAATTTTTTTTTTTTTTTTTAAATAACTTTTTATCAAAAACCTCGCTGGGATGTGCTGGGTTTTAAAAAAAATTTGCGGGGGTATGCGAATTAGGGTTTAAAAAAAAATTTTCTTTTTCTTTTTAAATAACTTTAATTTTCAAAATATTCGCCGGGATATGCGAATTAGAGTTTTGAAAAAAAAAAAAATTTAAAGTGTTTTATTAAAATAAAATTACCTTAAAGGGATTCACGAGCGATTTTTGGGGACAAAATTTCAAGGGCAGTATGGCATCACCCCTGTTGAATATGTAAAAGCTTTTGTTTTAAGAGAGAAAACAAAGCTCCTTTAAAAGAATATTCGGTGATCTACCCTCTTACGTTTAATTGCACAAAAAGGTGGTTGATTTAAGCAACAACAAAATACACTAATATTGCGGTAAAATAATCCAATGTATTTTGTTGCTGTTTTCCTCACCAAAATTTATCTATTAAGCCACTTTATTTTCAATATGTAAGTATGTATTTATGTATGTATATATGTACATATGTATGTAATAAACCCTGCAGCTCAGAAACTGTAAGATTAGTGCTCCGTAATAATAATTTCAATGGTAGAGTTGCTCGCAAAAAGCCTTATATAAATGCCATCAATAGGACAAAAAGCATTAGCTTTGCAAAAACTTATAAAACTATGGAAATGTCTTTTTGGAATAAAGTGTTATTTACAGATGAAAGCAAATTTAATTTATTTAGATCGGATGGACAGTCATATGTATGGCGGAAACCCAACGAAGAGCTAAAAGAAAAAAACTTAAAAGCTACTGTAAAACACGGTGGCGGTTCCGTTCTCGTTTGGGGTTGTATGTCGGCATCCGGAGTTGGAGAGCTATCCATAATAGATGGTATCATGGACCATACTAAGTAAATATCTGTCCATTCTGCAGCAGAACTTAGTGCCGAGTGTCGAAAAATTGGGTATTAAAGACACATTTCAATTTTACCAGGATAACGACCCTAAACATAAAGCTCATGCTGTACGAATGTGGCTTCTGTATAATTGCCCACATGTTCTCGAAACGCCACCACAATCCCCAGACATAAATGTTATTGAGTATTTATGGGCACATTTAGAAAACCAACTGAAAAAATATTCAATTTCCAATAGAAATGATCTCATAAAAGCGTTAAAGGATGAATGGGTGAAAATTGATCCAACTGTGTGCAGAAACTTAGAATCAATGCCAAGAAGATTGGAAGCGGTTATTTAAAGCAAAGGATTTCCCACAAAGTATTAAACTTTATAATCAACTGATTATTAGCAATGAATTCCAAGTGTCCGACTACTATTTTGGTGATATCTTAACAGCCATAATTTAATTTTCTTTATTATTTTGTTTGTAAATGAATTACAATATTTTTTTTTTATATATTTTAACACAACATGATAACTTTCTTATTAATAAAAATTAAAAATATTTAAACAACTCTGTGATGAGGGATATATAAAAGTTTTTTTTTTTAATTATTGCTTGTCCGACTTCTTTATTGAGCCACTGTATGTGTATATGATATTTTTTGTGTAATTTTTTGCATGCATATGTATGAACTTATGTATGTATACTACGATATAGATTTTAATTCCACTTACTGCTTGGATTCTTGGAGCGATTATGGGATAAATTCAAATGTGGCACGTACTTACATCCACTATTCCGATTGTGGAAACTGGTTGGTTAAGCTGTTGACTGTTTTGTCGTTTGAAGGAAGACTTGCTGCAGTATGTGGTAGTGTTGGGCTAGAGATGTTCTTGGTTAAGTTGCTGTTGTTGTTTTTGCCGTAGGTTGTAGGTATTATGGTTGTGGCTAATGTTGTTGAATCTGCTTTCGATGAGTTAAGTCGATTTATAACAAAAAGTTGCTTATAACCACTCTACTAAATCACTTTTAAGCAACTTTATATTTTAAAATTTCATATAGTTTTATTGGAAAACCTTAGCACTTTTATTGTATGTGGTAATTACGAGAATGTCAAATTCCGAACCAAGTTCTTTAGATTAGTTTTATTTTCGTAAACTGTTCACGTTCCTGTTGTTTATTTTGTTTGCCTTTTAGGTGAAGAATATTGTCACAAGCTCCAAATAATAGATTTCGTTTAAATTCAAAAAATTAATACTATTATTTTAACAAAACTTGCAGGCAAAACAAGGATTATACTTCTATGGAAAATTAGTTTGTAGGGCTTACACACTTATAATCAACAAATTGACTGAAGAGCAATTTGTTACAGGGAAAAGTGGGTCGATTATAAGATAACAAGAGGGGATACCTGATCTTCTATTGATTAAATATGAACAACAAGGAATTTGTTTCAAACAACTTACATTATTTTATTAAATACTTATATGGGTGGGAAAAGAGATCCTTTGGATGAGTCTTCTGGTTGAACGTCTGGCCAGGTTGAGCGCTGAAAAGTTAATAAACCAACGAATAACTTCATAAACTTGGCGCTTTCGACCAGAAGACTCGTTATTTATAACTCGTTACAAATATAAAAAATATGACATGCAGAGATGGGAATATTGATTATAATTTATATAAATTCAAATATTTAAATAATATACGAAAATTCAAGAAAAGAGCGAATACATACAAATTTTATTTAAATTCAAGAGTACAAAAGTATTTACACCGCTTTCAACAAGATTTATAACTGAGTCCCATATATTATTTGATGTTTGCAGTTTTAAATTCAAACTTATCGCAAATTATACTTGTTTAAAAGAAAGCCGTGTTGCCAAGGAAGAAATAAATTTACTCGATCAAAGAACAACAAGAAAAATGATGATAGGCCGTATAGATGTGGTTCCAACTATAAAAAATTAGAAAAAAGAAGAAAGAAAAGAAAAACGTTTGTTGGGTGACAGAGAGATAATTGATTTTGACAAAGCGTGTTGTTGTCGTTCTTTACCCGATGACTTGACAATCGAAAGCAACAGTTCATGCGATAGCATAGAATTTAGTCCATACTTTGAAGCTATTTTGATTTTTTGATAATAGTTCTTTCTATTTACTGAATACTCAATTTTTTTTTTATTTAATTTATTTATTAAAACTTATTAATTTTATCAATATCGTTAACAGAGTTATGAGAATTTACAAATAGTATTACAACAATTAACATCTGATTAATTAAATAAAGAAACTACTAGTATCACAGTTTAAAGGAAAAGTTGTTCATAAAAACCTCGTATCAACTTAGAAGTCATAAGAGATTTTAAAACAATCACTGAAATGTGTCTTAAACAAAAGACCCGCAGTGGTTGTTCAGCAAATTTCTTATTATTTCAAAATTTGACCTTCTGTATTTTTCATTAAATGACAGTGTCAGTTGCCTTGTCAATGAATTAAACATTTTAAAGTTAAAGTTTCTATGTAGAAGATATGTTGGATATCTAAAAGGTAGATTTTGTATTATTTTCAAGTTTTTATTTTGAATGACTTGCAATTTTTTTGTATGCGTTTTAGCAGCCTTTTTAGACCAGATTTGACAACCATAGGTCATAATCGGTCGAATACATATTTTGTAAATAAGTACCTTGTTCTTTATATTAAGTTTAGATCTTCGGCTAATTAAGGGGTATAAGGCACGGCTACACTTAATTGCCTTCTCACAAATGTAATTAACATGCTGTTTAAATAAAAGTTTTTTGTCAAGGATAACTCTAAATATTTAATTTCGTCCCTCAATGGAATTATTGTTCCCCTAGACGATAAATATCTAGTAGGAAAGCGTTTTCGGGATTTGTTGAATGGAAATATAATTGCTTGAGTTTTATAAAAAACCTCGTATCAACTAAAAGTCATAAGAGATTTTAAAACAATCACTGAAATGTGTCTTTTAAATTAAAGACTTTCAGTGGTTGTTTAGCAAATTTCTTATTATTTCAAAATTTGACCTTCTGCATTTTTCATTCCCCTTGTCAATGAATTAAACATTTTAAAGTTTCTATGTAGAAGATAAGTTCTATATCTAAAAGGTAGATTTTGTATTATTTCCAAGATTTTATTTTGATTGATTTGCAATTTTTTTTGTATGCGTATTAGCAGCCTTCTTGGTCGAATACACATTTTGTAAATTTGTAAATTTTGTAAATAAGTACCTTGTTCTTTCTTCGGCTAATTAAGGGGTATAAGGCACGGCTACACTTAATTGCCTTCTCACAAATGTAATTAACATGCTGTTTAAATAAAAGTTTTTTGTTAAGGATAACTCCTAAATATTTAATTTCGTTCCTCAATGGAATAATTTTTCCCCTAGACGATAAATATCTAGTAGGAAAGGAAATATAATTGCTTGAGTTTTATCGTCATTGACTTCTATTTTCCATTTGTCATAGTATTTACGAATTAATTTAAGATTATTTTCCATTCTCCTAATTATCGCATTCGACACTTTATCGCAACAAATAAAGGCGCTGTCATCCGCGTAAAAAGCTGCATCATGGTCTTTTCTTAGAGTAACATCAGATGTATATATCGAGTATAATGTAGGGGATAATACTGATCTTTGTGGCAAGCCCGCAGGTATTTGCCTTTCACGTTTATCTAAAAAGCTTTCTATAAGTTTTTATAGATAATTTGGAAAATGCAACGTATTTAATTTATACACTAGTCCATCATGCCAGATTGAGTCAAAAGCTTTTTCGATAACAAGAAAAACGACTCCAGGACTTTTCCGATTACTTTTATTACATTCAATAAAGTTTACAACTCTATTAAGTTGATGTACAGTGGAGTGCTCTTTTCGAAAACCAAATTGTTTTTGATTTATAATATTATTGCAATTTGAAAAATCTAAAATTCTGGTGTGAATAATTTTCTCGAACACCTTATCTAATAGGCTTAGAATATTAATTGGCCTATAGCTGGAGGGTAATTTAGGATCCTTTTCAGATTTGTGGATTGAAATTACCTTAGCCATTTTAAAAACGAGTGGGAAGTACCTATTGCTTAAATAAAAGGTAAATAGTTTCTTTAAAAATTTAAGATGCTGTTAATCCCATCTAACCAGGGGATTTATTATTTTTTAACAAATGGACAAACGATTTGATTTCAGACAAATTTGTAAGTTCAATACATGTATCATCGGCAAGATTTTGATTAGGTCATTAATGTATCTTGATACAACCGATTCCATGGGTAATGGATTGTTAAAAGTAATGGTATGTGAACTGACAAAAACGTCAGCTATTGCCTTTGCCTTTTCGACGTCAGAATTTAAAATGGTTCCATTTAAATGAAGATTAGACAGTGTGGAGTTTTTACCTTGAAAATTTTTTGTTAATTTCCAAAACTTTTTAGAGCTGGTAGGCAGATTTGATATGAATTTCGACCATGATTCATTTCTGTCTTTATTTAGGTGAAAGTGTAGCCTGTTTAGCTGCTTCAAGATACTGTTAAAAAAAAATTAAATTAAAATTAATATCCCTACATCTTTGAAATTTACGTCTATATTTATTTCTCTGAGAAATTAGCATTTTACTAATTTCTGAAATTTTACGTTGGACCAGCTGGTATTTTATTAGTAGCTTCTTTTACAATGGATATAAGTTTACTTAATGCTAAATCTAGATTACCTGTGTTTGTAATATTTTGATCAATCTCTTGTAATATTATTTCACTTTCCACGAAGTTTTTTTAGTGATGACCAATCGGCTCGATAATACAAGGGTAGCATCTATTTTGTACCTCTCCATAAATAACGCAATGGTCCGACTGCAACATATTTGGATGTGTTTCCAAGGTTGGAAAAGGAAGACAAGAGTTAGTTAAAAGGATGTCTACTGTAGACGGCTGTACTGGATAAATATTTTGTCCAAAGCGAGTAAATGCATTTGAGTAATTAATGTAGTAGTTTGATTAAAGGCTATGGCTATAAAGCTCATTACCAGCAATTCCAGTGCGTATGTTGAGCGTTTAAAACACCAAATAAAAAGAAGTCATTTGACCGTCTAGTCAAAGTATCCATATCAGTTTTAAATTTTATAGTATAAACCGGATTGTACGCAGATGTAAAAATCACAGGGCGCCTATTTATTATTACTCGTACCGAAATATTTTCAGCCACACTCGTATTTATAGTTGGTAATATTTCATGTTCAACATTGTATTTTACTGCGATGAGTACACCGCCACCATGAGTTGGTCGATCCTCTCTATAAATTTTGTAGCTTCCAAGCTTAAATTTATGGTGGGGTTTCAAAAATGTCTCATTGATAAGGAGAATATCAACTTCCTTGTCAAATAAAATTTTTTCCAGCTGTGAAGCTGCTGACTCAGTCGTTATGCCTTGAGCATTCCAGTGCATAACATGAACATTGTGACTAACTGTTGATTTATATTGCATGTTGAAGCATCATCTCCTCGTAGGTTGTCGTACTTATTTTGGCACCTTTGAAGTGCATCGACAGCATCAAAAAATATTTGCATCAATTTCTCATTAGAAATATCATCTTCATTTCTGTTAACAAGGGTCTTACTTCTTGTTACATCAGAGTACAGTACATTACTTTTAGTACCAGAGTCACGTGTATAATTTTGGTGTTCCTTACCAGGCAGTTGGGGAAAATTAACTTCATCGGAGTTGAAGTTCAGCATATTAGTCCTATGTGGTACTTTATTTCTGGGTGTGGTACGTTGACGAATCTCCAGGTATTCCTGACGACACGGGCATTTCGGGTCGTCAGCTCTGTGCTTTACAGTTTTAAAATTCTTCCTAGCACAGTTGTAACATTTGTAGATAATATTCTCACTATTAGCGGCTTTGTTTAATTGACAATCTGCAAATTCGTGATTACCCGCACAGGCTGCACACACTACTACTCTGTTACAATTCCTAGCACCGTGACCTTATATAAAGCATTTGGTGCATTGAGTAGGACCTTTGCTGCCCTTGAGTGGTCTTCTCCAGTAAAGCAATATTACTAAAATATCTTATTTTAAGTATATCCCTCTTCGACGCTTGTTGACGATCGAATTCAATTAGATATATCGTATCATCTGCGGTTGATCTTTTCGTGGTGATTTCCTTTACACTTACCGGATTTATATTGTGTGAATTGTTAAATCATCACAAATTATCTTAGTATCCATTTGAATAAGACCAAACAACACTAATTTAAACGTTTTTGCATCTTTTATTTCATGCGTGTAAAATTGGTACTTCTTAGTTCTTAGTACATTTAAGGCCTCGTTATACAGTAGCCTTGAGCTTGATATTATTTTTGTTCCAATAGACATTCTTTTTAACATATACCTGTCTCCAATTAGTCCAAAAACTGATGAAAAACTATGCACAGAGACCACTACAATTGGTGGTATTTTCTCCTTGTGAGTATCATGTTCTTCCTCTTCTTCATTTGCAAGTAGATGAAAATTAGGCACGTTAAATTTTGGGCAATTACCCCAATGCTTCTTTCTGTTTTGCGACAGCATTGTCAGAAATATTCACAAACACAAAATAGTATTACTTTCGACTTTTTTAAAAAATAAAATTAATTTAATAATTTAGAGCAAAAAATAACACGATGTTTACGTTTTTAGGCAGAGATGCGAGATGTGGAATACTCAAGTTCTTCTTTTAATTACTAAGTAATTGTTTTCTGGTTAAAATTATGAAAATTTGTTTCTCTGATTAGTTTAAGTTAGAAAAAAAGTGCAGTAAGGATATATCGGGATTATATTTTAAATTCACGAATTGCAAAAATTACTTTAAAAATAATAAAACTTACATTTTGTCCTCCACTATAATATTCAAAGTTAACTTGGATTATTAGTACCTACTTTCAGAATTCTTTGTATACAAAATATAAAAACTGCAAAAAAATTCCATAAAAATGAGAATTTTTTGTCGTCCAATAACACTCAGAGTTAGAATTCGGTTTAAAAATCACTAATTTTAAGAATCTATGTTACAAACGTAATAATACAAAAAGTACAACAAAAATGCGAAAGGCACCCTTTGTTTCGCCCATATTATTTTTATTCTCAATTTGAACCAATAGCCCCTTATTTAAAAATTCTATCTTCATAAACGTATAACACAAAATAAGTACAATAAAAATTAAAAAAAAAAATTTTTGTTCGCCCATAACATTTTCAGCCCCAACTCGGATCAATAGTCCTTTATTTTACAATTCTACCTTTTTAAACGTAGAAAATATAAAAAGTACCATATAAATTCAAAAAAGTACCTTCGCCCAAAACATTTTAAGTCTCACCTAGAATCAATAGTCCTTTATTTTACAAATCTACCTTTATAAACGTAGAAAATACAAAAAGTACCACGAAAATTCAAAAAAGTACCTTTTTGGCCTTCAATAATATTTTCAGTCTCATTTTGTATCAATAGTCACTAATGTCGAAATTCTTGCTTCGCAAACGTTGAAAATACAAAACAAAACATTTTCAGTCTCGCTTTGTATCAATAATTTTGAAATTCTTGTTTCGCAAACGTTGAAAACACAAAAAGTACCATATAAATTCAAAAAAGTACCTTTTTGGTCACCTTTTTAGTCGCCCATAACAATTTCAGTCTCACCTTATATTATTAGTTAGTAATTTCGAAATTCTAGCTTCGCAAACGTTGAAAATACAAAAAGTACCATAAAATTTCACAAAAGCACCTTTTTGGTCTCCCATAACATTTTCAGTCTCACCTTGTTTCAATAGTCACTAATTTCGAAATTCTAGCTTCGCAGGCGTTGAAAATACACAAAGTACCATAAAATGTAAAAAAAGTACCTTTTTGGTCTCCCATAACATTTTTAGTCTCACCTTGTTTCAATAGTCACTAATTTCGAAATTCTTGTTTCGCGAACGTTGAAAATACAAAAAGTAACATAAAATTTCAAAAAAGTACCTTTTTAGTCGCCCATAACAATTTCAGTCTCACCTTATATTATTAGTCAGTAATTTCGAATTTCTAGCTTTAAATGCAAAAAGTACCATACAATTTAAAAAAAAATTACCTTTTTAGTCTCTCATGACATTTTCAGTCACATAAAATATTTAGTCTCACCTGAAATAAATAGTCCTTTATTTTACAATTCTACCTTTATAAACGTAGAAAATACAAAAAGTATAATAAAAATTCAAAAAAGTACCTTTTTTGTCGCCCAGAAAATTTTTTCTCTCACCTTGAATCAATAGTGCTTTATTTTACAATTCTACCTTCATAAACGTAGAATATACAAATGGTACCATAAAAATAAAAAAGAACCTTTATATTCGCACCTAACATTTTTATTCTAACGTGGAAAAAATAGTCGTTTATAGTTCAATTCTAGATTCATAAACGTAGAAAATACAAAAAGGACGATAAAAATGCAATAAAGTGCCTTTTCGGTCGCCCATAACATTTTCATTCTCAACTCGGATCAATAGTCTCTAATGTTGAAATTCTATCCTCATAAACGTAGAAAATACAAAAAGTACCCAAAAAAACAGAAAAGTACCTTTTTTGGGTTTTCCATATAAATGTATAAATTTCAAGTTTAAAATAATTAAACATTTACGCAACAAAAAATATTTTCATATACATGATTGAAAGTGAGTAAATCTACTCTATTTGCATATATTTAAGTAGTTATGTTCTGAAAAGTACCAAACTGTTTTCCCGAATTTTCCCCTTTCTTCCCTGTTATGAATGTGTTAAAGTTTATACCAAATTACATTATTTTGTATGTCTGGTGAAATCTCTATTACAAATTTTATGAAACTTGGCCCTGTAATTAGGAATTAGACACATTTCCGCTGTTTTTCTCTTTTTGGTACCTTTTTTGTCCCCCTAAAAGTTTCCAAAAATTGCACCTAAATAATTGTCCATATTCTATTAGCCAATAAAAGTTATCAAATTTTGTCCCATTGAATAATATTAGAAAAATTTCTTTTAAAAAAAGTACCAAAAATAGGGAAAATAATGCAGTTTAAATTTCATGTCTCTAGTTCTTTGCGTTTGGGCTGTTCGATGATAAATCAGTCAGTCAGTCACGTTACTCTTTTATATATTGTTACAGATTTAAGTTTAAGTTACTGTAGTTTTGTTTGTATTAGTTTATTTCGCTGGTTGTTCGAATATGGTGCTAAGTTGTTATTATGTGTAGCATACTCTTAGGCACTTTTATTATTCCTGCATATTACTTAACATTAACATTACGTCGTAATTTAAATATACCGGTTTTCGAATGAACTATTGTGTACATACGAGAACTTTGTCGAACGTTACCGATCACCACTATGTTACTATAAATAGCCGAACAACACAGCTAACATGATCAGTATAACAGTAGAGCTTGTTTAAGTGTGAGCTAACAGCGTTTCAGTGTATAACAATAAGTGAAATAAGTAAAGTGCCATAAAACAATATCTGAGTGTGTTTAAGTTAATAAAGTGCTGTTAATTTTATAACTAATTTCAACTGTTTATGATTGCAATAAAAGAACTCAAAGGGTATTTAAAGGAAATAAGCCAACATTTATAGAAGGTATAAACGTAACAACTGGTGTCAGAAGTGAAATTGCGTTTTTAAAAAGCAGACATGAAATTTGAGGAGCTTAAAGTAGAACAACTCAAGAAGCAATTGAAAATTGCAGAAGAGACTTCCAGATGAATTTAATATTGACATTGATGGTTACGAGTTTGACGAAAAAGAAGAAATGGAAGCTTCCACTCGTGCAACCACAAACAACATAGATTTGAGTACGATGCTGGCTGCTATGATGGAAATTAAATTCCAGGAAGTTCCAGAAAATTCTAGAGCTAATAATGAAAAATTATTAGTTCAAGTTAAAGTAGAAGTTCAAGAAACTTCTAGAGCTAATAATAAAAATTATTAGCTGAAGTTAAAGAAGAAGTACAAGAAACAGCTAGAGCTACGAATGAGAAAATTGAAGAAATTTCTGAAGCTGTGAACAGCAGAGTAGATGGCATTGAAAAGCAGGTTAATAAAATTAATAAAAAAATATCTGACTTTGAAGATTGCATAGTTAATCAAGCAAGTGACTTCAATAGCAAATTACAAAGATGTTGACGAAAAATTGCAGTTACAAGTAAAAAATGTTGACGAAAAATTTAAAAATCTGGAAACAAAAATTAATGATTTTCAATGTCACGAGGGACCAGTGCGGTTAATTTCAGAAATATCGAGTAGAATAAAAGCCCCTACTTTTGACGGTAGGGCACCATTTAGTCTTTTTAAATTTCAGTTTGAGACAGTTGCCAATAAAAATATGTGGAGCAATGAAGAAAAGGCTATAGAGTTGATTTTGGCATTAAAAGGTACCGCATCACAAGTTTTGGAAACCATACCTATTGGCTGCAGAGAAAACTACGATGACATAATGGTTGCACTACAACGTAAGTATGGCGGCGAGCACAAACGTGATATAGACCGAATGGAATTACGAGGCAGAATTCAGAAAGTTAACGAGTCATAACAAGATTTCGCAACAGAGATCGTGCGTTTGGTGCAGGTGACATATCCAGGTGAAAATCACCCATTTTTGGATCAGTTTAAAATTGAAACATTTGTAAATGGAATACGTGTTCCAGAAATAAAGCACGCGGTGTTGGTCATACATAAATCTGCGTTTGCAGAAACCGTAGCATACGCGCTGACACAGGAGACCGCAAAGTTACTCTCTAGGCCGCAAATATGTAAGGTAATAAATCTCGAATTTACTGCAGAAAAAGACGGAGATATAGTCAATGAAATTAAAAATGCAGTTATACAGGCGTTAGAGAAGAAACAAGGCAAAGCCAGAGCCAAATGCTATTATTGCGGTAAGAGTGGAAATTTTCAACAAAATTGTAAAACACCAAGAAAACGGGCTAGTTTATATCGCCACCTGAGTACAGCAAGCTGAAAAACACGCAGTTACCGTTAAAACAAGTTAACACTTATAGGCATGGGCAAGAACCCATTACAAAGGGCCCCACAATCTCCATATCAGTTATGCAGTAGAAAAATATCAACCTTGCTGCTTGTGGGTATATCAATGGTCAAAGGCATATTTTTACTATAGACACAAGAGCATCGCAATCTATTATCAGACCTGATATAGTCAAGAAGAATATCGAACCACTATGTGGTGAAAGTCTACGAACAGCTTTTAGTGCAAGTGACGGGCTATGGCATTGGACTATGCAACGCTCCAGCCACATTCGAGCGGTAAATGGAACGCGTATTGAGGGGACTTCATTGGAAGACATGCCTGGTGTATCTTTATGACATAATTGTCATGGGCAAATGTTTTGACGATCACCTGAAAACACTAGAAGAACGAATATCAGTGGCCGGATTTAAACTAGGTTAGGTTAGGTTAGGTTGAAAAGGAGGGGCACTAAAAGCCCAAACCTATGACAGGTATACACTTATGCCCAGTTGGCATGTTGTGCGCTCCATGTGGGAAACGGAATTCCCAAACAAAAACCATAAACAAAATTTTCCAATAAATATCGAACTAGCTCAAGAACTTAGTCCCCTCAATGTAATTCCTTATGGATTTCAAGTTCGAGTTCCCCAGGTACTCCAAATTCGGCATAGTATCCACTGTAAAATTCTCGCGTCTAATATGCCCAAACGCAGGACAATGACAGTGATAGTGTATCAAAGTCTCTTCTTCTTCCTCGCATGCTCTACATGTCGTTTCCTCAGACAATTTCATGCGAGCTAGATGGGTTCTCAACTCCGTATGACCTGTGATCACACTGGTTAGTCTCCTAAGTGTTGGTCTACTTAATCTCAGAATTTCCTTTGACTTCCCAAGATTTGGTTCACCTAATAGTATTTTTGTCACTTTACCGATATCAGTGCCTTGCCACTTTCTGACATGCTCCTCCTTTGCCCAATATTTGAATTCATCCTTGAATCGTTTAAGGGCTTTAGCGTTCTCCAAAGTTATAGTACTCAGAAGAGCTCCCATTTTGGATAATTTGTCCGCTTTCTCGTTTCTGATCAGCCCGTGATGGCTTGTTATCCATATTATCTCCAGATGTTCACAATTTGCATATGAGCTTATCTCGCTCTTGCATTGCATTCAACTTTCTCCTTTCTCAATGCCTTAATCACTGATTGGCTATTCGTAAAGATACGAATCAGGGCTCCGCAATTCGTTTTTTTTATCCATTTAATTCCTTCCGTAATCGCCATGATCTCAGCCTGGAAAATGGTATTGTGATCTGGTAGACAGAAGTATTTTCTTCTGTTTCGGCTTATGTCGTATAAGCCCACTCCAGTTTGGTCACCAATCTTTGAACCGTCTGTATAAAGATCGATTCCATTGGTGTTTTCTATCCTGGTTATTTCATCCCATTCTCCCTCTTCCGGTATAATGGTGATGCAGTTAATATTTTCAAATCTCATCGGGATTTTGTCACATATTACTTCTGTAATATTTCCCATCGGTAAAATATCCGCTATTCTTTGGTATCTGGTCTTATGTTCTCTTATAAGCCATTCATCTATTGCTATTAATCTTGTAGCAGCCGCTTCATATTTTACCTGTATCTCTATTGGCCAAATTGATAGTATATTCTCAATGGCCATTGTCGATGTGGTCCTAATGGCACCGCAAATACTAATGCAGCACTGTCTCTGAATCTTTTGAAGAGGTTTAATATTCACCTTCTTCTCTAAGGATGTCCACCACACTAACGAGGCATACGTCATGATCGGCCACAGTACACTCGTATATAGCCAATGTGTCATCCTTGGGCTTATGCCCCACTTTGAGCATATCGCTCTTTTGCAAAGGGCCCATATTTTCAGAGCCTTTTCTACTTTACACTCAATATGGTCCTTCCAGGATAGTCTCCAATCAAGCACTATTCCTAGGTATTTGACCTTCTTATTAATTCTAATTGTCTTATTCCGAAAGATGGGATAGCTATGTACTGGTATCTTCCTATTTCTCGTAAACAAACAGATTTCAGTCTTGTCCGGGTTAACATTAAGCCCTCGCTCTTTTGCCCAGTTATAGGATATATTAAGAGCCTCCGTTGCTCTTATACATAAAGAATTTGGATTCGTCCCTCTGATCAGTATCGCAACATCATCCGCGTAACAGATAGGCTTGAATCCCTCGTTCGATAGAATCCTCAGTAGACCGTGTATGGTAGTTACCCATAATAGCGGAGATAAAATACCTCCCTGCGGGGTTCCTCGACATACTTTGTCCCTTCTTCTCACTCTATTTGCCTCACAATTTATCCATCTGTTCCTCAACATATTGCTAATCCATGCAATTAAGACATGGCTTAACCCTAACCTTAGCAGTCTTAGTAGATCTGCCCTTGATAATGGCGTGTTGTCCGAATTTCATTGAATCGCATGGTATTCGTTTCCTAACAATTCCGTCGACGACACGCTCCATGGTCTTCAATAAGAATTAAGCTTATGGGTCTGTAAGCTTTAGGATTTGCGTAATTTTCATTCCCTGGTTTAGGTATGAAAACGACTCTCGCCTCCCTCCATTCAACAGGGGTATACGCATATTTTAGGCAGGTAGTGAAAATGTTCGCCAGCCTTATATCGATTAGGTCAATGCTTCTTTGTAGGAGAGCCGGGAAAATACCGTCCGGCTCTGGTGCGTTATATGGCAAGAAACTATTTACCGCCTTTCTGACCATGTTTGCGGTTATAGTTATATCCGTCGTTCACATCATGGGAGTGGAGATTTTCCCCGTCCTCCGCTATTTCCGTTTGGAAGTGTGCCTCTATCAGTATTCTTAGTGTTTCCTCCATCGTTTACGACCTTTTCCCGTTCGAATCAACGAGGGTTTCCGGTTAGGTATGGGTTTTAGATAGGAATTTCTAAATTCTAGAAACGTCATTCACGCTGTCCACCTGACTGCAAAAAAGCCTCCAGGATCTGCGTTTGGCGATTCTTACTGCCTTATTGTATGCTCTGAGTATTTTTTTACTCTGATTGTTTCTTCCGGTAGGCTCTGTTAAATAGCCTACGGGTTTCCTTCCTGAGATTAATCAGTTCACCTGTCATCCAGGGCTTCTCTCTCGGGGTTCGCCTTTGTCGGAGTGGACAATGCTCCTCAAAGGTTTCCTTAAAATCGGCCGTCAGTCTTCCCACAATCGAATCTATCGTTCCCAGCTTTCCATCCGGTTCCGGATAAGTTTCGAGTTTATCTTGTAGACTTAACCTAAAATTTGACCAATCTGTCTTGACCTTATTCCTAAAAGAATAAGAGTGTACTAAACTTAGCGCAAAGAAATGTGCATAGTTCCAGAAAGAAGTTAAATACTTGGGGCATCGAGTCGCAGAGGGTGGTATATATACTGACGAAGATAAAGTTCAAGCTGTGAAGGACTGGCCTCGCCCGAAAAATTTGCATGAGTTACGTAGTTTTCTAGGCCTCTGTACCTACTACAGGCGATTTGTGCCGAATTTTGCCAGTGTCGCTGCTAGTCTACATGAGCTCACCAAGAAGTCACGACCATTCCTGTGGTCTGAAGAACAAGAACAAACATTCCAGAAGCTCAAAGAGTTGTTATGCGTAGCACCAGTTTTGGCATACCCTATCACTGGAGAGAAATTTGTATTGGATAGCGATGCGAGCGGCTACGGGATAGGTGGTGTTCTTTCGCAGGTTGTTAATGAAACAGAAAAAGTGATAGGCTGCTACAATCGAACACTCTCGAAGCCTGAAAGAAATTATTGTGTAACACGTCGAGAGCTTCTGGCAGTTGTAGAGTGTGTAAAGCATTACCACAAATACCTGTATGGACAACACTTTGAACTAAGAACCGATCACTCTGCACTCAGATGGTTACTACAATTCAAACAACCTGAAGGACAGCTAGCCCGTTGGATTTATCGTCTCTAGATCTACGATTTCAGTATTGAGCACAGAAAGGGCACTAAACATGGAAATGCAGATGCACTCTCCCGAAGGCCGTGCAGATTGGAGTGCAAACATTGTGCAAAAGCTGAAGGAAAAGAATGTGTCGTTGACGTTCGACTAACACATATGGAGACAAGTCGTGAATGATCAGCTGCGCAAAGAGACGATCCCATACTGGCAAAAATTATGTCAGCAAAAGAGGAAGACAAAAGGCCAACCCGTAACTAAATATCAGCGGAAAGTCCACTGATGAAATCATACTGGGTGCTATGGAATAGTCTGCAGGTTATTAACGGGTGCCTTTATCGCAAATGGGAAAGTACTGATGGTAAATCGTCATCCACTAAAGTCAAAGAGGTATTAAGGGAGTTTCACGAAGGTCTCAGTGGAGGTCACTTTAGCATGACAAAAACTCTTAAAAAGTTAAAGCAACGGTTCTATTGGGTTGGCTGCCAACCTGCTGTTTTATAACTAATTTCAACTGTTTTTGATTGTAATAAAAGAACTCAAACTTTTTTTAAAGGAAATAAGCCAACGTTTATGAAAGGTATAAACGTAACAATATAAAGAAGATATCTAATGTTGATTTAACTATATTTGTACACCTTTATATAATCACTATATTTTTATAAAATTATTATTTCTTATTTTTTTCGACTTGATCATACCACTTCTACTATATAATTGAAGTTTGCTTTAAAATAAATTAGTTATGTACCAAAACCTTAATTACCGCGTAACAAAACTGGTTTTCAAGGAGAATTAATGTCAACGAAGTTCTGATGTAAGTTAAAGAAAGACAAATAATGCGATAAAAAAACTGCAATAATTTAAAATTAGACCAAAGAGAATATATATCGTACGCAATAAAAATGGATGTAAAATTTCTAGTACAATTATATGCACATATGCTGTTAAAACAAAATAGTAATTTACACATAAAGATATAAAATGAATTTAAAATCGTAACACTTATTGTCCTGCAAAACAATGTTTGCTGTAGGAAATATTGAAATTATTTTCTCAAAGTTGATGTATGAAACATTGCTCTCATTTACTTTAAATAATAATTTAATAATATTTTTGAAAAACAAAATTTTGACATCATTAACCTCAAGGTTTGATTAGCAAATAGCTGCATATGTGTAATGGCGACTGGTAGTAAATTTCTTGGTGTTTTGTCCTGTTAGCATAATTAGTAATGCGTACCAGTTTTTATATTTTTCTTTAAAACGTTATCTGAATTCTGCAATAAGTTAGCAGAAGGTTGCGGCGCGTCTTCATCTGAGTCGAAGCTGTATTCTTCATTATACTTAAGCTGGCTTTGTGTATTATTCTCAAACAACGAGAATGACTATCATCGATACTACTTGCCGGGGAATCAATGCTTCTGTAAAGAGATGTAAAGTCCAGATGTGCTAGATGATGATGGTCACATGAGGTCATACAATTAAAGCAACTTAAAGATCGTGGCCATATACAGTAAGATTCAATACTCCCTACAACCTGAAAAACAAATCAATACACCTAATCTTACAATAGCGACAAAGATACTAACTACTAATTGTTTCGCTTTAGCTGGGTCTATATTTTGTTCAAATTCTTTTATATCGCATTCAAATATCTTGAATATTGTTATATTTGTGCAGTTCATTTTAAAAACATCAAAAAGTATATTAAAATCAGCAATATCGTGACCTCGACCCACATATCTATCAGCTGTTCGTTTACAAACAGCCCCTACACCATCAGCAGCTCCCTTTCCATAGCCAGACAATTCCAGGTGTACTTTTTAAGTTTGGGGAACATCAGTTGAGTTTAGTTGTATAGTATATAAAACTTTGTTTTTATATTGTGTGACAGGTCCATTGCATAAAATATGGACTGTTTGTACTTTATTGGGTGAAGCATCCAAAACTGGTTTAAGGTGACACCAGATGGCTGATGGTCCATGCGCCAAGCTCTCAGATAGTGTACAATAGCTTTTCGGTGTACATGTACCTGCGTCATTAGATTTTGTGTGCGTTACAACAATATGTAAAGAAATTTGTTGCCTTGACCCATCAAATTGAAAAGCTTGTGTTTCTTCGGCATACTTCAAGCAATAGTTTTCGCTAAAATCCATATGGCTTAAGCATTCGTTTGATTTGATTTTATCTTTCAAAATATTCATTTGTGTGTACTGGTGGGTAACTCTGCCTTGATGCTCTAAGAATGGTGTTAACGATTGCTCAAAATTCGAAATAATTTTTTTGTTTTTGTTTTGATGTCAGTGTAAGACCTTTTTACAGCAGCTCATTTAAAAACATCTCCATTACATGTGATATTAAATTCATTGTATGATATCACCTTACCTTTGCAGGTTGAACACGACCGAAAAAGGAAATTCTCTGTTATAAGAGGGCACGATAGTGTTCGAATTATATCATTTGCAGTACATTGGCTCAGAACTTTGGATTTGTGTAAGAAGACAATAATCGGCTCCATATTTGCATGTTTTATGCACTTGCACGTGTCTCTGTTAGAGATCTTCATTTCTGCAAAAACCACTATAGCTCACAGTTGTGCTGTTAGCTTCGACCAGGTATTTTTTGTGTAAATTTTTAAGCGTATTTGTAAGAAATCGCTTTTAATGAGTTTGTTTTGATTTTGTCACATACTCCTTTTTAGCTGCGCACATCCGGCTATTAATATCCTGCTCTACAAATCATTGTATGTGATTCCTGACATCTTTTTGTTTAATTGGTCTGGAGTTCTCCACATTCCAGCCTTTTAATATTTTGTAGCGAAAATAACCTAGAAACTTATATTTCTTAGTAATTCTTCCAGATTCTTTTGTCCTTTCTCTGTTTTAAAGAAATACATCTTTGGCTGAACTGGTCCTGCATAACTTCAGCAAACAGCAGCTTCCTTTTAACTTCTGGGGTCAATGAACAAGGGTTATCATTGCAAACTGCTGCAGCTCTAGAGTCAGAGCTAGGCTTCAAAGCATTATCCCCCTTAGCAACCATTTTCATACGAACCATGGTGTAATTACATAAGGTGATAGCGTAAAGGAGAGCAATTTTTGTCTCTCTTTTTTTATATGTAGTTGGACAATTCTTGGCACCGGAATCTCTTTTTTTTATATATAGTTTGACAAACATTGGATCACAAAAAAAAATTCAGCTGGGCTGGCACCGCCACCTGTATAAGTGTACGCTGATACGAACCAACTTCTTTTGATATGCTCCTAAACTTGCTTTTAGTTCTGAAATCTTTTTGTCTCTTTGAGCCAACTGCATTTTATGTTTACGCGCAAGTTTTTTTTACTTTGAGAATATTTTCATTCCTATTCTGATTTAATTTAGGAATAACAAGAGCTGGATCTTGATTATCTGAAGGTGGTTCACCTTCTCCTATGGATGATGTGGGCGATCCGGGTGAAGAACATTCCGCCATATATTTTTGTTCCTTTTCTTTCAAATGTTTTTTATTTTTTTTATAATTCTTTGCATTTATAGCCCACCTTTTCTGTTGACCCCTTTATGCTCTAGGGGTCATCTCCTTGATTGGTTAAATAACCTTATTATCTTTCTTTTTTAAATATCAGGCGTTTTCTTTTAATTTTTGTGCTGCGCAATTGGCAGGATCGTTTTTCATTATTCTGCGTTGCTCTTGCTCCTTTTCCGCATGCTTTTCTTTTCCCTCTACATTTCTACCTTTTTTTTATTTTGTATTTGATGGTATGCTTAAAGATCCTATGATAATTTTCTTTAATAATTACCATAGATTAAATAATCTCAAATTTACATTGAAAAGGTCATTCCCGTGTTCATTTTGTCATTATCGTGGTTTAGGCTATACCCATGGTAATGACTGCACGGTAATGATGGAAATGTGAGTATTCGTGGACTTAAATATGTTACGCGCTCTATATTACTTCAAATGGTATGAAAAATTGGAATATTTTCATGAAAATAAAAATAATGGTGAAATGAAATGAAATACCGAGTTAAGGAGGCATATATAGAGATTTTCCGGCTAGCTTATAATAGGTAGATTAGTTCTCAACCCTGTATTGAAGCGCATAAACATATAAATACTCTTCTTAAAACTAAGAATTCAACATTCTCCTAACGATTAAAACATTATCAGCACTTGTTCAGAAAATCACCAACGTTCACATTTGTTTACAAAAACATTAAAAAATTTAATCTTGCTGAAATCAAAATAATTTGGCACACAAAGAAAATAAAGTCAACTAAAGATTTAATGAATTATAATATACAATAGAATTTGTTTATAATAAATATATATTTCGTTAAAATATACATATGTTAATGAATTTTTTTTATTTAGCCACTTCTAGAAATACTGAAAGAAATAAAGAGAATATAGGAAAAGCTCTTAATTTAATGGGAAATGAAAAATAAACACATACATACATATATAGATTTTCAATATGCTATGCATGTATACTATACGTATTTCAATATACAATATACATATACACTTTTGATTATAAGTTAAATTGGGAAAAAGGAACAATCATAATATTTTTATAATAATTACGTGGAAAGAATCCTTTAAAAATTAACTTAGTGATAAATGCCAAAACATACACTGAACACGTATACAATTAATTATACCCTACCCTAGTTATTCAGTGTCCTGGTTAAGTATTGGATTAGAGTCAAACAGTCCAAAGCTGCCTCTATTTTATTTTAAAGTGTTCTTCTGCTAAAATATAATAACTAAGTTCGCAAATCCCAGCGAACATTTAGAAAAATTTTTTTAAATTATCTAAATTCTTTATTTAGTTCGCAAATCCCAGCGAACAATTAAATTAAAGCTTGCTTAAAAAACAATTAGTTCGCAAATCCCAGCGAACAATTGAATTAAAGCGTGCCTAAAAAACAATTTAGTTCGCAAATCCCAGCGAACATTTAGAATTTTTTTTTTTAATTCTTATTCGCAAATCCCAGCGAAAAATTATTTAAATTTATTAAAATTTTAAAAACTCTCTAAGTATAAATTTAGTTCGCAATACCAAGCGAACAAGTTAATTGAAAATCTCTAAATAAAAAATTAGTTCGCAAATCCCAGCGAACATTTAGAAATTTTTTTAAATTTCTAAACCCTAATTTTCAGTTCCCAGCGAATTGTTTGTTAAAGTTGTTCGAAAAAAAAAACAAATCCCAGCGAATCCCAGCAAACGATATATTTAATAATCTCTAGTGAAACTAAGCAATAGTAGTCGTGTATCCCTGCGATTAATGCAACTTCAAATAAACACCTTAGTAGTTTCCCATAAAACGAACATTTTGGGTTTAATAAACTTCCCAATAAAATTCAACCCTTGACTTGTACTCACCAATCCCATATATACATTTTACTTAGCTCTAATAAGTAGTAGCTTAATTTTCTCAAAATTGTGCGTACAAGATCACAAATCATTCCGAAAATGGCCGAGGAATTTATTTTCAACTCAGATGACTTAATCACTTTTTGCTCTGAGTTCGACAACATCCCCATAGAAAATTTTACAGATTCATTCCTCGAAGTAAACCTCCAAGATCTAAACGATAGGTGGACGAATTTACTGAAATCATACAGAGCACTCTGTACTGATAAGGATGCAAAAGTTGAAAAGACATTTGTAGAATCTGTTCGCTCAAAGTACTCTGCTTGTACAAGAGCATTTCATGGATGTAAGGCGAAGATGTTAGATCTACAAAAAGCACTTACAGTTGATGCTCCCGCCAATCACTTCCAACCCCACCATAACGAAAATAGCTTTGCGTACGTCAACGTTCCCTCCTGTGACACGGATATTTTTTATGGAGGCTATGAGGAATGGCCGTCCTTCCGTGATATGTTTACAGCGGTGTATATAGATAACCCCAGAATACCCCCGGTTCAGAAACTCTATCATCTCAGGTTAAAAGCGCAAGGACAGGCAGGAACAATTATAAAAAAATTCAAGTTATGTTCGGATAACTTTGCCCTCGCGTGGAATGCTTTAAGGGACCGATACGAAAATCAAAGGATACTCGTAGAAAATCAAATTAAGATTCTTCTCAACATGTCCCCAGTTGTGTCGGAAGATAGTGAATCTCTTCAAAAAATTCAAAGCACAATAAACGATTTTATTTTATTTTGTGCTCCAGCAAACTCCCACTGGAAACCCTTTCTCTATAGGAGCAATCTCTAGAATCCCACAAAAAGTTAGTAAAATGAGAAAAAATGGATAAATTCTTGACTCACAGATGCGAAGTAGTTGAACGCTTAGAATCCCGTCAACAAGACCTACTGCCTAATACCCAAAGAAAACAGACAACCAAAACTAACGTTTTTTCAAAGCCCACATCTTCTCAGTTCCCATGTAAAATTTGCGGATCTAATCATCCACTTAAAAATTGTCCCGAATTCTTAAAATTTGACCCTCAAACTAGAAACCAATTCGTCTCTACTAATAGGATATGTCTTAATTGCCTAGCATCTAGTCATTTGAGAAAAGAATGCCCTAGTAAATTCTCATGCAAACACTGTAAAAACAATCATCATTCTTTATTGCATTTCCATAAAAACCCAACTCCAAATAATAACACTAATTATTTGGATGAAAAACCGGAAACTTCAGCGCAAGGTAGAAGAAGTGGAGCATTACCTGCAGCCGCTTACGTAGCTCACGCTGATAGTAAATTTAGAGTTAACACCCTTTTACCCACAGCAGTAGTGTATTTATCACCAGGCAAAATTCCAGAAAATCCATGACATTGGAGGCGAGGTGGTCGCAAATTCAAATGCTTTGCGCAAATGCACACTGTATTCTAAACAGTGTAATCGTTTAGTGGATATAGAGGCTATAGTTGTTCCCAAAATAACTCGTATGCTTCCAAACTTTTCCCTCTCAAAATCGGATATCCCTATGTCAGATTTTAATAATATGGCACTGGCAGATCCAAACTTTCACTCTTCTAGTCATGTAGATCTGCTACTCGGTAGCGATGTTCTCCCTCGAGGGAGTTAAGAGCGTTTCGGAGTCACTTATGGCACAATCCACTATATTTGGGTGGGTCATTAGTGGACCTGTTAGAGTTGAAACAGTATCCGCGTTCTCGATTGAAGTCTCTGAAAATTCTGCCGACACTCTCGCAGATCAATTAAAAAAGTTTTGGAAGCTAGAAGAGGTCGCCACTCAACGTCCTGTTTCAAAGGAAGATGCATTTTGTGAAGCATTATTTCAGAAAACAACATTTCGAAATTCTGAAGGTCGATATGTGGTAAAACTTCCCTTTAAGTCAGAATTCCCAAATAATATGTCGTTAGGAGCTTCTCGATCTGCCGCTAAAGCTTAATTTTTTCATATGGAACGAGCTCTGAATAAAAATCCCGATTTAGGGAAAACGTACGGAAACGTACTAGGGGAATATTTAACGTTTAACCATATGGAACCCACCATATCATCCGAAATTGCATCTCGTTTCGGGTACAAGTCCTACTATCTGCCACATCACTCAGTGGTTAAGCCAGAAAGTCGCAGCACTAAAGTTAGGGTTGTCTTTAATGCATCTAAGAAATTAAGCTCGGGATTATCTCTCAACAATGTATTGCATGTAGGCCCAACTCTGCAAGCCGACTTGATGAGTTTAATTCTAAATTGGCGGTTATACCGATATGTTTTTAACGGCGATATAGAGAAAATGTATCGTCAAATTCTTGTTTACAAAGAAGATACTCAGTACCAACGAATTCTCTTCCGGCAAAACTCAACAGACCCTATTCAAGATTATGCCTTAAAGACTGTAACTTTCGGAGTAAACTGTGCTCCATACTTGGCGATTAGAACCCTTCATCAATTGGCCCGTGACTCGGCAAAGATCTACCCAAAGGCCGCTTCTGTTCTAGCACATGAGACATATGTAGATGACATACTTTGAGGATCACATGATATACAAGAGGCAATTGAATCCCTTGCTCAAGTTATCTCTGTGCTCAAATCTGCAGGTTTCTCACTAAAAAAGATTACTTCAAACACTCCTGAAATTTTATCATCAGTCTCGAAGAATGATATTTTAGATTCAGATTTTATTAAGTTTAAGGAAACAAGTGCTACCAAAACCCTAGGAATCCAATGGAATGCTTAATCAGATTGTTTTTCATATACAATTGAGAGCATCCATCCTACCAACTCAATTACTAAAAAAAAAATTCTTTCAAAGGTAGCCAAATTATTTGACCCCGCCGGTTGGATCTCTCCAGTTATTATACAAGCGAAAATTATCCTCCAACAGCTTTGGTTAGATGGAACTGGCTGGGACGAGAACATAAAACCCAAGACGTTAGAATCATGGAACGAATTCGTAATAAACCTTCCCATGGTCTCATCTCTGAAGATACCTCGATGGATTGAATTTTCTCCTTCTCGAGTAGTTCAAATTCATGGCTTTTGCGATGCATCGGAAAAAGCCTATTGTGCAGCAGTTTACGTCCGAACTCAGACGAACAAATCAGTAGTATCCCATTTATTAGTGTCGAAAACGAAAGTAGCTCCTATTGACTCGATTAGTCTCCCTCGTTTAGAGCTCTGCGGGGCGGTTCTGTTATCGAAAGTAGTAAAACAACTCAATAATTATGCACAGTTTCACAAACATGACCTCTTCCTCTGGGCCGACTCTTCGATCGTCTTAGGATGGTTAGAAAAACCGCCCCATACATGAAAAACTTACGTCGCAAATCGAACGGCCCAAATAATAAAGAACGTTGGTAATATCTCTTGGCGCCATGTACGATCAGCTAATTCTGTTTTTTGCAAACTTTTTATTGATTTTACCCATAATATCCTGATGCACGCGGAAATTAATCTTATGATAAGAGCGATACGGGGTAAATACTTTGTCTCACGGCTGCGACCCGCCCTTCGATTTTTTATTAGACAATGCCCCACATGCATTCCATATCGGCAAAGAGTGAATTCACAGTTAATGGGAGCTCTTCCTACAGAGAGGAGTTCCTTTTCACTTCCGTTTACCGTCACTGGTTTAGATTTCGCTGGTCCTTTCTCAATAAAAACATCGATCATTAGAAATGCCCCATATAATAAGGGCTATGTATGTGTGTTTGTATGTTTCAGCACAAAGGCTATACACTTAGAGCTATGCTCTGACTTGACTACAGGTGCATTCCTTGCAGCGTTCACACGATTTATAGGTCGTCGAGGATTACCCCAAAAGGTCATGTCGGACAATGGAACGAATTTTGTAGGTGCGGAGCGCGTGATTCGTTTAGAGTATGATAAATTCATGAAAGATACATCTGAAAGCATCACCACAAAGTACGCCTCACAAGGTCTTCAATGGTCTTTTATTCCTCCAAACGCACCACATATGGGAGGGCTTTGGGAAGCGGGTGTAAAATCTTTCAAAATGCACTTTAAAAAGGTGGCGCAAAACCGTAAGTACACCTTCGAAGAGTTTACCACTCTTTTGACCCGAATTGAGTCGGTCCTGAATTCGAGACCCTTGTCGCCAATGTCAGATGATCCCAATGAAATACTAGCCCTTACTCCCGGCCACCTTCTTCGTGGTGCCCCTCTCCTTTCGCTCCCGGAAGTCCCCGGAGAATCTCTTACCCTAAAGGATCGTTGGGAAAACTTACAGGTTCTACACCACCAGTTTGCTCAGCGATGGAAGGATGAATATCTGAAAGAGCTTCAGAAAAGATACAAATGGCAAAGTCCTGAAGAGAATATAAAGGTAGGCCAAATGGTTATTGTCAAGGACGATTTTCTGCCCCCCAATAAATGGAGACTAGGCCGTATCTCGAAAATATATTTTCGCAACGATGGTCTTGTACGAGTTGCCAACGTAATAACCCAATCTGGAGAGTTAACTAGGGCAGTTACTAAACTCCGTGTCCTGCCCATTATGACTGAAAAAACTTAATAGGGAACAAAATCAAGTATTTTCTTTAATTTTGTTTATTCCTGATCCATATTTAACACTCTTATATCCTACGCAACTACCCAGCTATGATACTTACCGTTCCCCATTGCTAATATCTACACCCATACATTCCCATAAACATATTTATATCATTTTATCTACCCACACATATACCTACACCAATATTTCGGCAACTAGCGATTTAATTACTAACAATAATTCTAATTCACAGGTCTCGCAAAACACCAAGCATTCATCAATGTCTCATCTGCTACAGATATCATCCACTTCGGTTTTGTAAGCAGTTCCTAGCGATGGAAATTGAAGACCGCCAAAGTAAGGTCCGCCTGCTGAAGTATTGCCAGAACTGCCAGCCAGGTCGCATAAAACGGAGAACTGTACTTCGGCCGATGTGTGCCAAAAGTGTGGTTGGGCACACCACACCCTGCTCCACCAGCCCAACCGTAGGTCTGGCCGAAAACAAGAGTTAAACGCTCAGATCACTCCTCGTCATTCCAGGCCGACTTCTCGTTCACGTTCTTCTCCACGAAGATCCCGAGTACAAGATCGACTCGGTCCCTATCGCACCTATCAGCGAAAAAATTCCAACTCTATCATCCGCTTGGAAAATAAAAGCAACACCAATCCTCATCACTCGCAGCGCAGAAAGACTAGCCGTGCCACACGTTCGGAACCTGCAGGCAATGCCAATCCAAAACGCATCCTCCTGGGAGCACTCCGGACATTGGAGCGTCTAGCTAAAGCCATTTTGGCCAAGGGGCCCAGTATGTTGAAAGCGGTGTAAATACTTTTTTGAATTTGAATCTAGTTTGTATGTATTATCTCCCTTTTTATTTATTATGAATTATTGTATACTATTTAAGTATTTAAATTTTTATAAAATGTCATTATTCCCGTCTCTGCACGGACTATGGTGAATTCCTTTATTGCAACGAGATACAAATAACGAGTTTTTTAGCCGAAAGCGCCAAAACTATGAAATTTATTCACTACTATTATTATTAACTTTTCAACGCTCAACCAGGCCAGACGTCTCTTCTAAAGGACTCGTTAAGAGGATATCTCAACCTTTACATACATACATAAGTATTAATAAATAATGTAAGTTCTTTGATACAAGTTATTTTGTTGTTCATATTTAATAGGCAAAAGCTCAAGTACCCTTTGCTGTTTTCTGAACGCCCTTTCCCTCAAACCAATTGTTCATTTGTAATCCCTACAAAATATTTCCCTAAGATTATAGATATGTATTGTTGAACAAATTGGTTCGGGTTTATTTATAATTTATACAACCCTTTTTATAAAAATGCAATCAATGCATTTTTAAACACAAAATGGTTGAGGAAGTAAGTGCAAGCATTGCCAAACTCACCACAGATAAAATAAGAACTCTCTCCGGAGCGCAGCAAAGGAAGACTGCCAAAAAGAAGCATAGAGTAAATAAGAAAGTTCAGCGAGATGTCCTTAAAGAGAAAGACTCATCTACACCTATTTTTACCGAAAAGGGTAAGAGGGTTTGATCTCCAGAACACCGTTGGCAATACTAAAAAGAAAAAAAGTTACCAGCAGGGAAGTAAAACGGTTAACATTTCCCAACTCCCGAAAGAAGACCCTCCGGCCAAACTGAAAGGAAAAAGAAATAAACCAATAGCTTCAACCTCCAAACAGGCGAAAGCGGTAGCTAAAAATACAGGTGATGATGGAACAGCCGGAAAAAAACCCCACTATCACGTAAAAGAAAGCCGGAGGAAAAATCGGCTAAGGAGCAACCCACGTATGCGAAAGTGGCCAGAAGGAAGATGTCAGAGGAGCTATGCTGTTATCGATTTCAATAGCGCATCGGGTAAAATTCCAATGGCACATCAGAAAGAATTAGAGAATGCCATAAATGAGAGGATTGTGCAGTATGTCCTGGAAGCAGATGATAATGCTCCACAAATCCATATAGATAGCTGTAGGTTCGCCAGGGAAGTACTGTTTCTACAATTAGAATCAGACACCTGCGCACATATTATGAAAGACCTAGTGGGAGGCATACCAGCCCCGTGGGAGGGTGGCAAACTTGCCATGGTGAAAAAGGCCGATGTTGGACTGGGTACCTCCCTAGTCCAATTAGAGTTAAGAAAAAAAGTCATAAGGTTTAAATAAACTTAAAATTTATTTATTACGTTATGCTTCTTGCATGGATCTTAAAAGACTAACTTTATTATAAAAAAATGAGGTAAAAAGTTACAAAAAAACGGTAAAATTCCAAAAACTGTAGACTGGTAGTAGACTGGCCTCGACTATTGAAGGACGTTCATATTTGGTAGCGGCGGTATTCTCTAGATCTTCAGTTTCTCGCAGATCGTATGGGAAGTAAACATCCGATTCTTCGAAACTGGAGGACAAGGGGTCCCGTATAGATCGGTGGAGTAGAGTGTGATGTTGACGGTTGCACAACCATTCTTCGTCGATCTGAAGATGACAACGGGCACGAGAAGTGCACTACTCCCGTGTATGTGAGTGAGCAAGATAGTTCATACAATAGCCTAGGTTTCGGACGGAAGCACGACGGAGCTCAACACTCCAGGTTTGGAACTCCTTGCAATACTTCAAGGGATGGATTTGCTTGCAGGCATGGCATCTGGGTCGTCTTCCTTCCATCTAGAAGACACAAAGAAACAAAAACAAAGGAAATACATACAGTGCTAAAATACTCTGTGCGGCTTATATTTATATAAGTGTTATTGTATGAAAATAGTAAATCTTTTGCTACTGAACGGTGGAATGTTTGAGTCGTGGGTGACTAGGTGGTTTAATGTTCTTATACAAATTTTACTTGATCTACTGACTATTACTAGTCGTGGGAAGCACACACAATGGATCTTCGAATGAGTCCATTTTGTGTCAAAATATCGGCAACTCAAACTTTGCTATCTTGACCGTAAACTACATTTGTGACGCGACCGAGGCGCCATTCAGTGGGTGGGAGCGAATCGTCTTTGATGATTACGATATCGTTTGGTTTTATATTTTGCTTTTCGCTTTTCGCTTTTCCATTTAAAGCGGCGCTGCAATTCGGTGATTTATTCATTTTTCCAGCGTTTGGCGAAAATATGGTGTAGGGCTTTTAAACGTTCCCAGCGTTTAAGAAAGCAAATATCTTGTAGTGGGGGTCCTCGGAACCTTCAGGTGGAGCTGTAATAAAGGCACCGCGAAGGAAATGAACAGGAGTCAGGGGTAGAATCTCGTCTGGGTTTTCAGTGACCGCTGAGAGCGGTCTTGAATTTAGTACAGCTCCTATTCTCACAAGAAGCTTCGAGAACTCTTCAAAAGTAAATGAAAGGGTACTTGTAATTTTCTTTAAGTGGGATTTCATGGTTTTTACGGCGGCCTCCCAGAGGCCACCCATGTGGGGTGCATATGGCGGAATGAAGGACCAAGTAAATCCTAGAGAGCTATATTTTTCAACTAGAGCTTGTTCGGCGGATTTGAGAAAGATGTTGTGATTTTTAAGAACATAACTTGCTCCGAGAAAATTTCGTCCATTATCAGAGAACATAGTTTTGGGAAGACCTCGTCGTCCTGTAAAACGATCAAAACAGGCGAGAAACGCATCAGTAGAAAGTTCGGAACATATTTCAAGATGAACTGCACGAGTAGTGAAGCAGACGAATATTGCAGCGTATCCTTTTAGTGTTTTTGCATTTTCCAACTTAGACGATTTGATATTAAAGGGACCGGCAAAGTCGACACCAGTATAGGTAAACGGAAGAGAAAAGTTTACACGTTCGGGGGGAAGAGCAGCCATCATTTGGTGTTGGAATCGCCGTTTATAGATGGTACATGCTTTACAATCACGAATACATTTTCGTTTTTAGACGAGGAATAAAATATCCCTGTCGAATTGCTCGTATCATGATATGGTGCTCTGCGTGGAGCAAAATGCGATGTGTGAATTCGACAAGCAACTGAGCAAAATGAGATGTTTCAGGAAGAATTATGTTCATCATAGCTAAGACCTGAATTATTAAGTCGACCACCTACTCGAATATGTTCATTATTGTCGAGAAAGGGACTTAATGTTAATAATCTGCTCCGATGTGGTAGGGGTGTTTTTTCCATTAGACATGTAAAGTCTTTTGAAAAATGTCTCTTCTGGGCAATCGTTATGAGTTTCCTTTTTGTAAGGGTAATTTCTGCCGCTGTAATAAATGGTTCATTTGAAGAGGGCTTTTTTCTAGCGCGTTGAATAAATCTCAGGCAATAACTGATGACTCGTAACGCTCGATCAATTGATGAAAATCTCTCTAAGATATCGTAAGGTTCGAATTCTGGATGTAGTATTTTTTATTGGAGGTCTTGCTGATTTGTTGTTATCTGAAGGCTAGTAATGGGTTGTAGAGTTTGACTAACAGTATCGTAGATATCTTTACCTTTTTTGATTTCTAAATCATGTGGATCGAAAATTCGTGGGGTTGGCCATAGGTCCATGGGTTGGTTAAGCCAAGGGGGCCCGTTCCACCAAAGTGGATTTTGAGACAGTTCTTGGGGATAGCATCCCCGACTACCGAGATCTGCAGGGTTGTCTTCGGTCTTAACATGCTTCCACTGATTTGTGCTGACGACGCTCAGAATTTGTGCAACTCGATTTCCTACAAAAGTTTTCAAAGTTTTTGGATCCTTTTGCAACCAACCGAGAACGATAGACGAATCAGTCCACAAGTATAATTCGTAAGAATATTTAACGTCTTTAATTATGTTTCGTAGTAACTTAGTCAGCAAAAAAGCTCCGCACAATTCTAATTTTGGTACCGTAATTCTTTTCAAAGGGGCTACTATAGTCTTGGCTGCTAGAATATTACTGCTGATTACACCATCTTCACTTTTCGTTCTCATAAAGAGTACTCCACAGTAGGCCTTCTCAGAGGCGTCACAGAACCCATTAATTTGTATTTTGTAGCGCGGGGCAAAATGTATCCATCTTGGTATTTTTATCATGGAGATAGATTCAATAGTTTCAGCAAACAGTTTCCATCTGAGAAAAATGTGTGGAGGTACATTGTCATCCCAGTCGGATTTTTCATTCTATAATTCTTGCAAGAGGAGTTTCGCATTGATTACTATGGGTCCAACCCAACCTAGGGGGTCAAATAATTTTGCGATGACTGACAAAATTTTCCTTTTTATAGTAGTAGTAGAAATATCTATAGGGTCAAAACAGTAGTAGAAGTAGTCTGCTTTCGCATTCCAGCGAATTCCTAACGTCTTTGTTGTACTTGAATCATCAAACCTTAAAAATTCTTCATCTAGAAGATCTTCCCGCGGCAAATTTTGAAGCAACTGTAGGTTATTTGCCGTAATTTTCTTTAGAGGAAATCCCGCAGAACTTAATGCTTCTTTAAGCTGATTTTGCTTTTGTTGGGCTTCGTCCAGGGAGTAACCGCCTGACAGGATATCGTCGACGTAGATCTGCAAGAGTCAGGTCTTTGATTTTGTGAAAATTTTTAATTTTTACGGGCCTCGAAGGCAAAAGATGTGATAATTTTGATACCACGATTGCTTGGACTTTCTGTTGAAAATCAGAAACTCTGGATTTCAAGGTTAAATAACATCTCCCTTTAGAATTTCCTACCACTGTACCACCGAGTCCAGATATTTTCGAATTGTATAAGCAAAAGTTTTCTCAGAACCTGCATCTAAAAGCGCTCGAACCACAAAATTTTCTCTTAAATTTTCAACATTTACCAAGACTGTTGGTAAAATGGTGGTACCTTCGTTACGTGAAAGGTGATTAAGCACGTTTCCCCCTTCATGGCTACCTGGGGCTCTGGCTTGTGTTACCTATTTATTTAAAGATTCATTCTGGTGCTGTAACCCAGATACAGATGGGATTTCATGATTTCGTGGAAAGGATTTATGCGGAATATCTTTCTTAGAATTTGAATTATCTTTTGATTCATTATGTAGCATAGTGTGATGCTTTTGGTTGCATCTTGTACATAATCCTGTGCTTTGGCACTTGGACTTAAAATGATGTGGCGATAGGCAATTTACACAATATTTGTTAGAAAATACAAATTTTATTCTATCATTAACTGACATGTCCCTGAAATTTTTACAGAACCGTAGGGGGTGATTTTGTTTACAGATTTTGCAATTAGGTGTGGATTTCGCTTGATCAGCCTTAGCATAAAAGGATTGGTTTCTAATGCTACTTTCTTTGACGTATGGTTTTCTCATGCCAGAAACTGTTTCCAACATTTCGATTCTTTTCGTAAGAAAAATAGACATGTCCTGCCAAGTGGGCCAATTTTTGTGGTCGGTTAAAGAACTTTCCCACCATCGCATGGTTTCTTCAGGAAGTTTTGAAGCACACAAATGTATCAGAATTGCGTCCCAAGTATTTGTAAGCTTGAGTGATTCGAAAATTGCTAAACTCTCACTAAGTACGTTTTGAATTCGTCGAATAGATTTGACGCTCTCATTTTGAACCGATTGAATTCCAAACATCAGCTTCATTTGTTGATGAGCCAAGATTCGAGGATTTTCAAAGCGAGTTTTTAAAGCATGCCAGGCCAAATCAAAATTCTCATCAACCAAATCAAACCTTTTTACGATTTGGTTGGCCTCCCCCCTCGTTTTGCTTCGTAAATGGTATAGCTTTTGAGCGGGAGCTAAGTTTGGGTGATTACCTATCACTGCCTGAAACATGTCCCTAAACGCTGGCCATTTCGTATAACCTCCCTCAAAATTTTCTATGTCACATGGAGGTAACTTTAGCGTCATAGAGGACCGCTGCACCATTGTTGTATCTCCTCTTTGAGATTCATTCACTGGCGTTGATGAAGTAATTAAACTTAATATCGTTGCTTTTAATTTTTGAGCATTATTCACAATTTTCTCATATTTTATTGATGTATTCCTGTTCTTTTTCGTCATCGATTATAAAATTTTCATAGCTTTCTCTTGTTTTTTGCAATCTTCTCTCTAAATCATCATGTAATACTTGTAAGTAAGAATTAGTTAGCTCTTCATGTGGAATTGCTTGAAAATTTTTTTCAAATGCTTCTAATTGATGAAGGGCAAATCTACATTTGTTTCTATTTGCCATTTTTCTCTTATTCTTATCTTATTACTTCGTAATGGCGACCCTTTATTTGGCAAAATAAAATAAAAATGTTTTTTGAATGTTTTTTGTGCACCACTGCTATTAACTTTTTCGTTTTAATTAACTTTTTAATTATTTTATTTTAAATTACGCCACCAAATTTTCTAATTTAGAATTTTATTCATCAATCCCAAATTTTCTGCCCTTAACTTTTATTAGCAAATTCTCTTGAATTTGTCTTTATAATTTGCTGCCAATAAATTAATTTATTTCGCGCAAGTCCACCATAAAAAATGATAACCAAATATATTTGTTAAAATTTTAAATTCCCACTCACCTTTATTTGCCCGCTTTTTTTTTCTTATCGGGAACCCTTACTTTTTATTTTCAACCACCGGCTGCTTGCACTTGTTGTTGTTTGTGTGTATGTGTTTTGTTCAATGTGGAACTTTATTAACTTTATTTTTACTTCTGTTTATGTTATTTTAATTGTATGTTTGATAAATGTATAGCAAAATTTTTATTATTAGTTTTTATTTTCACTGTGTTTATTTAGCAATTTTTCATTATAATTTTATTATCTTCTTTTATAATTGTATTAATTTCTTCTTTTTGTGTTTGTACGTATATATGTATGTACGTTCATATGATTGTTTAGATTTTTAAAATTTTTGTGTTTTACTATTTTCACTTTTTTTTTCTTTGTCTTATGTATATAATTTTGGGCTTTTATTTTCACTGTTCATTGTAAATTTTCTTTTTAATTATTATTAATTTTAACACTATTTTTATTTAATTTATTTATCACACCACTTTTCTCTGCCGGCAATTTTTTACTTTGTACTTTTTCGTTAATTAAATATGTATACTGCAAACTTCCAGAAATTTAAACACCTGTTACATACATAAGTGTGAAGAGTTTGACTATTATGTATTACTGCTAATGCGCATGCTTGAAAATTGCAAAAAATTTTCGTTGAGTTTTTTAATAGTGATGGCACTTTGTGTCAGTGATGGTACTTTGTAAAAGCGCTGGTACTTTAATTTACCTTAGGTGGTACGTTTATTTATGTATTGTTTTTAACAATTTTTATTATTGTTATTGTATTTTTATGAATCTTCTAATATTTTTCTCATATATAAAATACCCTAACCGCACAAAATATATATTCAACACTGTACATACCCAGTTTCGTTTTTTTTCTTGTGTTTTGCCCAACTACCTTCTTGTTGTTGTTGCTTCCTTTTGGAGTCGGTCTTCTTGGCTATGACTGGATGATCATGTAGAGCCTCTGTTGACTTCTCAAATGCTTGTCTTGATGAACCAGTATGACTGAACTGGCTGTAATTTCAAATTACTCACGGGGAGCGGCGACTTCTTGAAGAAACTGATGATAGGCTATCCACCAGTTCAATCTCTTCCTAGCCTAATCTAGAAACGTTCGAAGGACCATATGTTGGACTGGGTACCTCCCTAGTCCAATTAGAGTTAAGAAAAAAAGTCACAAGGTTTAAATAAACTTAAAATTTATTTATTACGTTATGCTTCTTGCATGGATCTTAAAAGACTAACTTTATTATAAAAAAATGAGGTAAAAAGTTACAAAAAAAACGGTAAAATTCCAAAGAATGTTTCGTTAAAAAAAAGAACAGTAAAGAAAAAATATTCATGTTTAAATAAACTGTAAATAAATAAAAAACAACAACCAAATTGACTTCTGGTCTAATTGTAACATATATAAGAAATGGTACCCATCAAAAAAAACAATTAAAATTTTTGTTGAACACGGTTCAACAGCCGATATCCCATCCCTAACCAATGTTTAATTTTTCGTTAAAGGTTGGGGCAGCAAACTTGATAGCAAAGCCATGCTTAAAATCATTGTCAAGCAAAATAGAGGTCTGGAAGTAGACAAATGCGAGGTTTTCCATCGTAAGGAAACTGACGATGGCACCCTGGTTGTAGCAGGGGTGGATAAACCCTCCATGTCTTACCTCGAGGAGCAAAAAGGGAAGGTATACTTCGCGAGTACAGCACTAACTGTAACAAGAGAGGAGACGCCCTATGGGAATTTCTAAATGCAAATAACTTATTTAACCTTAACTCAGGTAATAAACCTACATTTATTAACAGAATTAATGAAGAGGTAATTGATGTGACTATATGTTCAGAAAATTTGATTGATGAAATTTGCGATTGGCACGTATCGAATATGCACTCTTATTCGGACCATCGCTATATTTTTATGACCTTAACTCATCCGCCACCGGAACAGGTGACTTTTAGGAATAAGGCCAGAACAGACTGGCCAAATTTTAGGTTAAGTCTTTAACATAAACTCGAAACTTATCCGGAAACGGATGTAAATCTGGACACGATAGATTCGATGGTGGGAAGACTGACTGCCGATTTAAAGGAAACTTTTGAGGAGCATTGTCCACTCCAACAAAGGCGAACCCCAAGAGAAAATCCCTGGATGTCAGGTGAACTGATTAATCTCAAGAAAGAAACCCGAAGGCTATTTAACAGAGCCTATCGAAAGAAACAATCAGTATACTGGGACGATTACAGTGAAAAGCTCAAAATATACAACAAAGCAATAAGAATCGCCAAACGCAGTTCCTGGAGGCTTTTTTACAATCAGGTGGATAGCGTGAATGACGTTTCTAGAATTAAGAAATTCCTACCGAAAACCCACACCCAACCGGAAACCCTCGTTGACTCGAACGGGAAAAGGTCGGAGACGATGGAGGAGACACTAGGAATACTGATAGAGGCACACTTCCAAGCGAAAATGGCGGATGACGGAGAAATTCCACACCCCCATGATGGTAGTGTCACGACAGACATAATTATAACCGCAAGGATGGTCAGAGAGGCGGTAAATAGTTTCTTGCCATATAAGGCACCAGGGCCGGACGGTATTTTTCCGTCTCTCCTACAAAGAAGCATTGACCTAATCGATATAAGGGAAGGAAAATTACGCAGATCCTAAAGCTTATAGACCCATAAGCTTAACATCATTCTTATTGAAAACCATGGAGCGTATCGTCGATGGAATAGTAAGAAGACGATTACCAGGCGATTCAATAAAATTCAGACAACACGCCTGTATCAAGGGCAGATCTACTGAGACTGCTCTTCAGGAAGTTGTTTATCGTATAGAAAGATCCTTCGACCTGGGTGTGTATACCATAGGCGTATTCATAGACATAGAAGCAGCTTTCAATAACGTAATGACCTCGAGTCTTATCGGTTCCTTGGAAAACTTAGGGTTAAGCCATGTCTTAATTGCATGGATTAGCAATATGTTAAGGAACAGGTGGATAGATTGTGAGGCAAATGGAGTAAAAAGAAGGGACAAAGAATGTCGAGGAACCCCACAGGGAGGTATTCTATCTCCATTGTTATGGGTAACTACCATACATAGTCTACTGAGGGATTCGAGTTTATCTGTTACGCAGATGATGTTGCGATACTGATCATGGGGACGAATCCGAATTCTTTATGTATGAGAGAAATGGAGGCTTTGAATATATCCTATAACTGGGCAAAGGAGCGAGGCCTCGATGTCAACCCGGAAAAGACTGAAATCTGTTTGTTTACGAGAAAGAGGAAGATACCGGTGAATAGCTATCCCATCTTTCGGAATAAGACAATTAAGATTGATAAGAAGGTCAAATACCTAGGAATAGTTCTTGATTGGAGACTATCCTGAAAGGACCACATTGAATATAAAGTGAAAAAAGCTCAAAGAATATGGGCCGTCTGCAGAAGAGTGATAGGCTCAAAATGGGGCTTAAGGTCAAGGATGACACATTGGCTATATACGAGTGTACAGCGGCCTACAATTACGTATGCTTTGTTAGTGTGGTGGACATCCTTAGAGAAGGAGGTGAATATAAAACCTCTCCAAAAGATTCAGAGACAGTGCTGCATTAGTATTTGCGGCGCCATGAGGACCACATCGACAATGGCCATTGAGAATATATTATCCATTTGGCCAATTGAGATACAGGTAAAATATGAAGCGGCCTTAGCTGCCACAAGATTAATGGCAATAGATGAGTGGCTTATAAGAGAACATAAGACCAGATACCAAAGAATAACGGATATCTTACCGATGGGAAATATTACGGAATTAACATGTGATAAAATCCCGATGATATATGAGAATACTAACTGCATCACCATAATACCGGAAGAGGGAGAATGGAATGAGATAATCAGGATGGGAAATAGAAGCAAATACTTCCGTCTACCAGATCACAACATTATTTTTCAGGCTGAAATCATGGCGATTACGGAAGGAATTAAATGGATAAAGGAAACGAATAGCGAAACCCCGATTCGTATCTTTACGGAGAGCCAATCAGTGATTAAGACATTGAGAAAGGAGAAAGTTGAATCCCGGAACGTTTTACAATGCAAGAGTGAGATAAACTCATATGCAAATTGTGAACATCTGGAGATAATATGGATACCAAGCCATCACGGGCTGATCGGAAACGAGAAAGCCGACAAATTATCCAAAATGGGAGCTCTTCTGAGTACTATAACTTTGGAGAACGCCAAACCCCTTAAACGATTTAAAGATGTACTTAAACGTTTGGCGATGGAGGAACATGCCAGAAAATGGCATAGCACTGATTTCGGTAAGGTGACAAGAACACTCTGGGGTGACCCAAATCTTGGGAAATCAAAGCAGATTCTGAGACTAAGTAGACCTACACTTAGGAAGCTTACCAGTGTAATTACAGGCCATACGGAGTTGAGAACTCATTTAGCTCGCATGAGATTATCTGCGGAGACAACATGTAGAGCATGCGAGGAAGAGGATGAGACTTTGGTACACTACCTCTGTCATTGTCCTGCGTTTGGGCATATTAGGCGCGAAATTTGAGGGGACTGGGTTCTTGGACTAGTCCGTTATTTATGGGAAATTATGTTTATGGTTTTTGTTTGGGAATTCCGTTTTCCATATGGAGCGCACAACATGCCAACTGGGCATAAGTGCATACCTGTCATGGGTTTAGGCTTTTATACCCCTCCTTTACAACCTAACCTAACAATATATTTAGGTTTATAGAAACAATTTTACATTTTGGAGATTTAATTTTAAAATTTTGTTAGAAAATAATTAAGTTTGATGTTTATTAAACAAAAATGTAATTTAAGTAAAAATTATGGTTTTTATAATTTTATGTTTTATATACATAGTTTAGGTTAGGTTTAAGAAAATTTTAACTTTAAAATAAATTTAATGAATTTAAATTAATATATTGAATAACTAATTTTAATTAATTTAGGAAATATATTTAAAGAAATGTTAGCTCAAAAGAGAAGAATATGCTTGTCACAAGAAAAATTAAACAATTTTATCATTGATTTATAGGTAAAAAAATGTATGGAAAAAATGCGGTTTTAGAACAACTTCACATATAAAAACCTGCTGTTATGTGCCCCTTTTTGTGTATATTCTGACTCCTTCTTAACGCACGAAAATACCTCTTTAGAAAAATATCATTTTAAGCCATCAATATGGTTATTCAAGAATGTTGTGTTGCAAATGATTATGATGATGATGGTGAAATTCCAACTAGGACACTTTTCCTCTGAGTTATATATATGTATATATAGTGGAATATATAACGTGGATTTTATTTTATTTATTTAAACAGGGAAAGCTCAGTCTATATTAATTTTTTTATTTAAATAGACTTCTTTTCTTTCCTTAATTACTTTCACTGCATATATTTCTTTATTTATTTCATTAAACTTTGCACTTTTTATTTTAAAATTTAAGTTAATGTTCTTATAATTTCTGTGAACTTCTTATCGTCACAAGGCTTGCATTGATAATAAATGTTTTATGAACAATTACCAGTTTTGCCTAAAAATTTAAAGAGCAATTCAATCAAGTATTGATTGCCATCGATAATTTAAAAAAAATGCCATTAATTGATCTGCAGTGAAAAAAGGACAAAAAAACCTTTAAATGTAGTAATAAAAGTTAAAAAGGAATTTATTACCATATATGGTCATAAAATTAAAATGAATTGAGAGTTCAACTTAAAGTAAATATACAAGTAAAATACGAAATAGAAAAAGTAATTTTGAACGAAAAGAAATCGTAACAAATCTGCTTCGATCTTACATTTTGTCAAAATGAAAAGACGAACAGAAATCTGATTTCTATTAAATTTCAATTATAAAGAAATAAAAGGTTATTATGAAAGAGAATGGTGTGGCACGACCCACGAAAGCCGGGCAGTTACTTAAAAAAAATAAATTTAAGGTTTAAGATCTAATGCTTGGTATCTGCCAATGTATTCTCCCTTAAGGTTTTCTATATCGTATAAATTGTTACCAATCTTTTTACGAATCCTACACTTTATGTACTTTGGCATAAACTTTTTTGTTATAGCTTTAGATAAATTGCTCAAAATATGATTTGTACGAAAAATAACTTGTCCTTCGTTAAAACGAATTGGTCGAGACCGCAAATTATATGTCTTAGATGCTTTTTCATGAGCTTTAATTAAAATTTTCTCTTATTTTATTTCTTACTTTTTGCAACTTATTGACATTTGCTTAAGCATCCTAGTTTTTCCAAAATTGTATAAGCAGAGCCATGCTGCATCATGTTTTGTCCAAAAGCGGCATAATAAGGAGAACACTTAAGTGATAAGTGATAATCACTTCTAAGAATGGATAAGATCTGCGGTAAATATTTGTCCCAGTTGCTATGGTCTTTATGATCTTTCAAAAAACACCTAATTTTTGCGATTATCTCTCTATTCGCACGTTCTGACGCATTAGACTGAGGGGCATTAAATCCTGTATTAATATGCTCATTTTTATATAATTTAAAAAAATCTTTCATTTCGTTAGAAATGAATTGTTTTGCATTATCGCTATGTATAAATCTGGGTACACCAAATATAGGAAATATCTCCATTTGAAAATACAAAATTACGTTAGCAGTTGTGGCTGCTTTAAGTGGCTTTAAAAATACGAATTTGGTTAGATGATCTAAGCAAATGAAGATAACAGAATTTGTTTGCTTTCGTTAGTGGACCTAAAAAATCACAATAGAGTCTTTCAAAACTTCTATTCGTGATAAATTGTTTGCCCAATCTCGAAATTTGATTAGATTACTTTACTTCCTTGCATTTATCGCAGTTATTAATATACAATTTAATATCATTTGCCATAAAGGGCCAATAATATTTTTGTCGTATGCGAGCCAATGTTTTAAGGAAACCACCATGACATGATATAACTGAATCATGTGCAGCTTTAATGACGTTTTCGGTTAAGGATTTTGGAATCCACAATCGCTATAAATTCTCTTTTTCATCCTCACAACCTTGTCGGAACTTTACATGTTTATAAACTAAATTATTCGAAATAAACAAATCAGGCAATGAATCCTGATTTTTGCTGACAAATTTTTTCAAATCATCATAGTCTTTATTATTAAATTCAGGAGAAGCGAGGTCAATTTCCAAGGGTATATCGGATAATAATAATTCGTCCACGTCCATACGTGAAATACAATCTGGTACAACGTTAAGTAAGACTTTTCGATGCTCAATCTGAAAATCGTAACGTTAAAGCTTTAGGCACCATCGCGCTAAACGTCCACTCAGATCATTTTGTGACATTAGCCATTTTAAAGCTGAGTGGTCGGTAATGATCTTAAAAGGTAAGGCCTCTATGTACGGCCTAAAACGATTAACGCAAACGACTGCAGCAAAGCACTAAAGCTTTGTTACGGTATAGTTTCTCTGAGATTTGTTAAGTTTTTGAAAAACAAATGCAATCGGATGCTCTTTACCAAAATCATCCAACTCCAATACGAGAAGCGTCGCATTGAATAATAAATTCGCGATCGAATTTAGGCTGAACTAGAACCGGCGCAGAAGATAGAGCATCTTTTAACTTTCCAAAAGACAAAGTCGGCGAAGTTGCTAATAAACGACCGGTACCAATTGGCCATGCCTACCAAGTACCGTCGTACTTGCTTAGGTGTTTTGGGGATACTAAAATTCTTTATTGCTTCAACTTTTTCAGGGTCAACTTTAAGAACTCCGTTCCCTACAATGTATCCTAGATACCGTATTTCTCTTTGACAAAATTTACTTTTTCTAACGTTTATTGTTAGCTTTGCAGCCTTAAGGCAGTTTGCCACATCTCTTAAAAGAACCATATGGGAATCGTAATCAGGACTGCATATAAGCAAGTCATCAAAATAAATAAAGACGTTTTCCCGCAAACGTGAAGGTATGACCTTATACATGAGCCTGCTCATAGTTTGAGGGCCATTACATAGTCCAAGTGGAAAGTACTTGAAATGGTATAAGGGTTTACCTGGGACGACAAAGGCAGTTTTTTCCTAAGAACTTTCTGTCAATTTTATCTGTAAAAACGCGTCTTTTAAATCAATACCAGTGATGTAAAAAGTGTCCTTTAACCTGCTTAGTAACCCATTTATGTAGGAAAGAGGATATGAATTCTTTTTCGTAACTGCATTAAGCTTTATAGACTCAATACAAAGACGTATTTTACTTGGTATTCGAACTAAAATCACTGGGGAGCACCAGGGTGAGTTAGATTTCTCAATCACTCCCATTTGTAAGAGGCGATATATTTCCTTTATGCTTCCTCTTGGCGTGGTGGTGATAAATGGTAATGCCTACATTTAATTGGAACTGCCTTCCCAGTATCTATGTATATCATTTTTCAGCAAATCTGTACACCCTAATCCTACCTTCTCACACGAGGGAGACTCTAAAATAGTTTTCTCCAAAATAATTATCTGTTCGGAAGTAAGATCATGAAATTTTTCGTCTTTATTTTTATATGGTGGTGGTTCAATTTCTACTGCAGAAATTGTAGATATTATGTCAGGTGCGAGTGCAAATTCTCGCCAAAAATTTATGCCAAAATATGCTTCCTGAGTAAGTGAGGAAACTATATAAAATAAAACATCCTTAGTAACATTCTTTTAGAGTAACGCAAGATTAAGGTTGTGTTGAATTGGAATTATCAGTTTGATTGATGTTAGAATTGAAAATTGTTTTGTGGGATGGACGAAAGTCCCCAGTTGCCATTTCGCCCGTCTTTTTGTTTCCCTGGATAAAGTGTCTTTTTGGACAAGAGGGTGTTAATACACCTTTTAATCCACATTTGAAACAAAAACGTTCAGAAATATTTTTATCACAGTATATTTAGGAGTGTCCATAGGAAAAAACAATTCCAGCACTTTATAGTCGAATAATCGTATTTGTTAGTCTTAAAAATTTGTAGTGCTTCAAGCTTTGGGTCAGATATTTTAGGTTGTTCTAAATCAGTAATATTACAATCAAGTTCACTTATATTACGTACTTGACCTGAATTTGATATAAAATGCCTATTATCCCGAAGAACTTTCTCTGCTTTTCGTGCCATATCTCTAAAATCATTTAAAGTTTTAGAATTAGAACTAAACAATAAAAATCTCAAATTGGGTTGTAAATTTCGTTTGATTATATCAACTAGTGTTGAATCTGGTAAAGGGCTCTGTAATCTTGAATTCATTGATACGAGTGCTGTATGAAATTCCTCATATGACTCCTTCTGCTGTTGTCTTCGCAACGAAATTTTTAATAAGATATCATGCTCCGATTCTAAATAGCCAAACTCTTTAGTCAAAGCATAACAAATTATTGAGTAGGTCACATTACGATTCTGTTTCATGAATAGCCAATACCATTGCTCCGCTTTTCCTTCTAAAAGGAAATAAAAATTAGACATAAGGTGTTCATCAGAACATCGTGTACGATTACTTAGTGTTTCGACTTTAATAAAGTCAGATCCAGCGCCACCGTATGTAATTTTCCATTTTTCTAATTTTAAAGCAGAATCATAAGGTGCATTGTTAACACTGGGAGACCTATTGAAATTTTGTGCATTTACATAGCCAGTATTTTGTGGAAAATTTGGCTGTACAAGAGGAACATTACTACTTGCATTGCCTATTTGTGATATACTGTCTCTTACAGATGAAATTTCTTTCTTAAATTCTTCTCTTGTGTTTTGCAAGGATTGTTCCATTAGCGAAATTAATGTGTCAAAAGGTGTAGCAGAATTTATTTATTTTTTATTTATTTATTTATTTATTTATTTATTAAAGTCTATGGAATAATCCTTACAGACTAATTTAAATACAATTTATACAAAACATAATTAAGAGATTACAAATAATTTAACAAAAACAAATATAAATGACATTTTTATATATAAAAATTAAAATATAATAAATTTTTAGGTTATTGTATTTAAGTGTAATATAATATCTCTTTTCACGATTTCCAAACTTTTATTAAAATCTATAAATGGATACAATAAATTGAATTCATCACAGATTCTGCGAAATGGATCAAAATTAGCATAGTTTGTGCTGTAATATTTTATGCTTAGGATATTATAATTTCTTAATGATCATAGAGGAATATGTAAATTTATTTTGCTAAGAAGAAATTCGGAATGAAGACTACCGTTCATTAATTTTAACAAAAAAGTAACATTTAGCATATGTCTACGACTTTTTAATGTCGGCAACTTAATAAGGGCGAGGCGATGTTCGTATGATGGCAACCTTATGTTAGGGTTCCAACGCAAACCGCGAAGACAAAACAACAGAAACTGTTTTTGAACTGACTCAATTTTGTTAGAGTATACTTGATATTGAGGGTCCCAAACAACAGATCCATATTCAAGAATTGGTCTAACTAGGGTAGTAAACAATTGCTTTGTTGTATATGGATCGGAAAACTCCTTAGCCCAACGTTTTATGAACCCAAGTACTCCAGTAGCCTTATTGACTGTTAACAATATGTGACTTTTAAAGTCTAATTGTGTATCCAAAAGTACGCCAAGATCATTAAAATTATCAACCAAATCTAGAACTATATTATTCATAATATAGCTACCATTTATTCGACTTTCTCTTGTAAAAATCATATATTTACATTTTTTCGCATTAAGATCCATTAAGTTAATGCTACACCAGGTAGTTAAATTATTAATATCATTCTGCAAAAGAACTTGCTGATCAGAGTTGTTAAAGGAAAAAAATAGTTTTACATCATCTGCATACATTAAAGTTTTTGAGTGTTTAATTGCAGAAGGAAGATCATTTATAAATAGTGTAAATAGGAGGGGCCCTAGGTGACTACCTTGAGGAACACCTGATATTACATTTATACAGTTTGAATATGAATGACGAAATTTAACAGATTGTGTTCTGCCTTTTAAGTATGAACCAAGCCATTTAAGAAGCGATAAACTAAAACCCATCCGATCAAGTTTAAACAGCAAAAGATCATGATTAACTTTATCAAACGCCTTACTAAAATCGTTATATATAACATCCGATTGCATGCCATTAACAAATCCTTCATTTACCCAAGTTGTCAACTCTAGAAGATTCGTAGCTGTAGAACATGATTTACGAAATCCATGTTGTGTTGGAGATAATATAGATGATGCGTGATGCGACAGTGTATCATATATAAGTTTTTCAAATAATTTTGGTATAACACTTAATTTAGCTATGCCTCTATAATTTGAAATATTAGCTTTAGATCCAGATTTAAACAGTGGAATTATAAACGATTCTTTCCAAATTGAAGGAAAATAACCCGTCTTAAGAGATATATTATATATATGAGTCAATGGAATGTATAGTACTTGTGCGCATTGCTTTAAAATACAACTGGGGACGCCATCTGGGCCAGCAACGTTTGACGATTTTAGCTTAGATAGGGCGTTTAAGACGGTTTGTTGGCTAATGGATGGTATAGAAAAAGTTGTGGATTCAAGGATTGTGTACGAATATTGATAGTTAAAGGATTACGAAGAGTAAGTTGATGCAAAAAAGTCAGCAAACATATTACTAATGGACTTATCATCCGAAGATTCTGAATCACCATATTTCATAATCGAAGGATATTCAGCCGATCGTCTTTTAGAATTAACGAAATTATAAAATGATTTTGGATCCTTTTTGAAATTATTTCTTATTTTATCTTAATACTTTTTATAAGCTAATTGATTAGCAATAGTATATTCAGATCTTGATATTGAGTACTTTGCATAACACAACAACGTTCCATATTTTTTATAACTTTTATACAATTTATTTTTCCTGTTTTTAAGCCGAGATATAAATTTTGTGTTCCAGGGGGGACCATTAGCTTTAGAAGGAAACACTCTAGGTACAGATGCCAAAAAACATTCATTAAGTATATGGTAAAATGTCAGTAAACAGAGGTCCAAATCATTTTTACAATTGTTTAGTACACCTATCCAATCAATTTGAGACATTTGATATTGAAGGTTCACGTAATTTGTACGTTTAAAACAAAATATTTTATTGCACTGAGATGTGTTTTTCTTTTGGATAGGATAGGAGCATAAGCACGATATTTCAATTGTTGGGTGATATATATCCTCAGGGTTAGAAATTGGGGGATGGCGCAGTACAGAAAAGTCAGATGAATCGTTCACAAATATAAGATCCAACATTCTATCATATGAATTTTTAATCCAGTTGACTTGAAAAAGACAACTATTAAACAAACTATTGATAAACTCTGCTGATGAATCCGAAGAGCGAGCTGGAGCACCAATCCAATCTACAGATGGCATATTGAAGTCACCAATTACAATTGTTAAATCAGACGATTTTAATTTTCTTAAAATTATATCAACAGCTTTCAGATGATCTTCATATATAGAGGAATCCGAATGAGGCGGAATATACGAGCAAATAATATATATAGATTTATTATTAATTTTTATTAAAACACATATAATTTCAATATGCAAAAAATCATTTAAAATAATTTCTTCAGATGAAAACTCATTTAAAACTGCAATTAATACACCACCACCGATTTTTTTAACTTTATTATCAGCTTGTTCGCCACCCTGTTTTTCATTAGATTGTTTTTTTTTCAAATTGTTTTTCCTCGGATTGTTTTTTATCACATACTTTTACACAACTTTCTCTATCTTTTCTAAAAATTTGATACTTAGGACAAAAAATTTCAGAGTTATTGACCTTTTTACTGAGCCATGTCTCGGTGAATACAATTATATGGTTGCTTAAGCCAAAGCTGTTACAGTAAATGGATGATAGTTTAGAATTTATGCCTCTTACATTTTGATAAACAATGGAAATTAGTTTTTTGGAATTGTATCTATGGATTTTGGAAGGCGAGCCATATCATATTCTCTATACACAAATTCTCGTATTAAAGCATTTTTAGGCCAAAAGGCACGGTCAACAATTTTTGGGAATAAATCTTCAGGAACTATTATTTTGAAAGATGCTCTATTTCTGGAATTCATTTTATAAACGATAATATCATCTGGAACACAGTTTTGAATGTTTGCCAACACGTGGTGCTTCATCTCATCTGTGGTTGTATCCTGTGCAAAACGAGTAGCGAATATAGTTTTTTTCGGTGGAATTGTTCGTAGTTCTCTAGGAGCGGATGATGATCCAGTGACTCCTATATGATTTGCATTTATATTACCAGCCATTGATGTATGCGGCTTAGGAGATGACTCGTCAAAATTAATCAACCGAGCAGAATTTTGAGCACCAGTACTTAGATTCTGCCCATTAGCAAATGATGATGTATTAGTAGTTGCAGGAATCGAAGAAGCATTATTAGACGATAGAGGAATAGCAGTTACAGGCATGAATGGAGTCTCAGTAAGCAAATTAATGGGAGTCTGAACATCCTTAGCAGTTGTAAGTATCGGAAAAGCAGTATTTGTATTTGAAGTAGGTGTCGGTTTATTAATTAATATTTCAACATTATTCGCGGGTGGATTATTCGGTGGTAGATTATTCGCGGGTGGATTATTATTAGCAATTGTAGTATTCGGAAAACCAGTATCATAAGGATTATCTTTATTTAAGAATCTTTGTGATTTACGACGATTTGGAGACGGTGGTTGGAGTTCATCTAATGACTTAAAGTCATCAAATAACTTTCCATAAGAATTGAATTGCTCAGATAAGTTACTTAGATTCTTTCGAATTTCCATAAAATTTTTTTTTTTGCTTTGAAAGAAGCGGTTAAAATCGGCACCAATTTTTTGACATTCATTACACCGCCAATGCAAGTTCTTATGCTTTGATATTGATTCAGCCACTAAGACAGATAAGCCACTACACTAAAAATGACATAAACCATGGCAAAGCCAGCAAATAATCATTCTTTCATCATGACCTTCCAAAGAACAACCTTTTTTTACACATTCCATTATAAAGGGATTTATTTAGTTTTATTGGAAAACAAAAAAAAATTTATAAAAGTGGCAGCACTGTTTAATTGTCAATTTACTTATTGTTTTGATATACTTAAAATTGTATGCACTTGTTGTTGTTGGTTGCTATTTTAATTTTCTATTTCTTTTTATGCTTTGTACTGGAGTGTTTCTTTTGATTTGAGCTTATTGTTTTTAAATGTAAATTGTTATTGTTGTAAATCACTGTATTTAGTAAGAAAAAATGTTTTTGATATTTTTGTTTTATGATTGTTTATTAAAACGATTAATTTTGCTGTTTTATTTTTTTCTTTTTTTATAACGATATAAAGACAATTTAGTTTTTTAGACTTTTATATATAAATCACAATTTTAAGGTATTTAGCTTATAATAAATTAACAAAAAAATACGGAGCACAATTTCAATGCGACTTTAAGCTTAGTCTTTCCACATACACATATTAGAATTATTCAGGCTTGGACCAGGTTGGTCATTTAAATTTTGAGAAACGTTGGGGTTGGGACCTTCTAAAGGTTAGGATAATAAATTGCTATTACTCATTTCGATTCTATTTTTAATCGCTATATTTTAAGCTAAATCTGTACAACTTTAATCGCGAGGGACTTGCTTTTGTTTATTATTTATATTTTTCACTATTGAAGAATGAACGACACGAGATTTAGAATTCGTTGGTCGATCTTGTATCTCAATTGAAACGTTATTACATGAGGCTAAAGAATTTCCACCGCGACCTCTAGAATTACTATTAGAATGTGAGCGCATGTTCATAACGGATTTTGAAAAATATTTATTATATATATTTAAGTATTTATTTATATATTATATATGATATTTTCAAGCTTGAGATCAACTTTTTTGGTTTTTTTATACAAAATTATTTATTATTAACCAATATTTCGCAACCAAACAATGGGTAGCTTCTTCAGGGCAATATGTATACAAATTTTATAAAAAAAAAACAAAAAACAAATTCAAAACAATTTCAAATTGAAAAAATATTTTGTAAAAAAGGCGGAAAAATATTTTTTCAATATAAACAATTTTTGAAATATACAAACAAACATAAATAATTCATTCACATATTTATAGTAATAATTTACAAAAATAACTAATACTATTAGACTACCGTTTTCAGATCTTATTAACTAATAATCTATAATTTTGGGCAACATTTGCAGTATCAGTCTTATAGTTAATTCTCTGTGTAGGTGGTACTTTAATAATTTGTAATATTTCTAACATATTTCTACGTCTGTAATTATTTTATTTGTTTAAAATTAATATTTTATTAAAGTCTGTATAATGATTAGAACTAGCGCAATGTAATTAATGATAATGCTGTTTTTTGTGTCAGTGTAGTGTTCCTGTATTTCTGATCAGATGTATGTCCAGCGATTCTAGTTTTTAATTTATTTTTTGTTGTTCTTACATAAACCTTGTCACAACTTTTAGTATCAATACCATTACATGGTATTTTATGCACTAAATTAGACATTTCAAATTTATCTATCTTATCTTTTGTTTAACTAAACAGTTTACCTAACGTGTTATATGTTTTGTGGCCCATTATATATTTTTTATAGTCGTAAATTTTTTAGCCTTACATTTAATTTTTCAATGCAACAATCTAATAATTTCTCCATAACAATATCTGCTATAATTGGAGAAGCCGGAGATTCCATTGGAAGTCCTTTTTGTTGTATACACGCAAAGAAAAACCATGGTTACGACATGATCACGACGGTCATATTATTTTTTCTAAAACAATATTTGGTTGTCGAAAACAAGTAATAGTTATTTTTGTTTCATTTCATCATATATTTTGTCACGATAATCAAGCATTTGTTTGAATTGTATCATTTAATGATTACTTTTCTTAAAAATTTCAAAATGGTTATCATTTAAAAATAGTATGATTAAAAAAACTAATCCGTTAGAAATAACATTATATTCAAAAGCATTAAAAATTAAAAATAATCATTAAATAATAAGTGAGACAACAGTATTGTTCAGACCTTCACAATGAATTTCTTTCATATGTGTATAAGTACGTTTGTATAAATGTACAAACATACTTACGTACATATGCCTGCACGAAATTAGTTGAACAACCTTAAATTGCTGATTTCATGTAATTTTATTATTTTTATTTTTGCTGGAGTTATGCATTTTCCCTTAATTTAATTCAACAGTTAATTCAAATTATGAGAAAAGAAAAACCTTGAACGTCTGATTAAATTTCAAGTTTTGCTATAGTTTTTTGTTTACTTTAAATTCTTTTACTTTAAAAATTTAATAACAACCTTGAACTACCTTTAAGTTTATTTGCATTGCATTTGTCTGAGGGTGTCAGGTTCCTGGAATTTCTAACACGCGTGGGAAAATGCATAAGCACAAGGCAGAATTATATTATTAATAAATACATTAAAAATAAGTTATTGCTATTTAGCAATAAAATAGAATTTAAGTACATTAAGAATAACTTATTGCAATTTGGCAATAAAATAGTATTTAAGGCCATGGTTTAATTAAAACAAACTGAGAAATAATTATTCAATCAAACTAAACAGTTGTTTTATTATATTCTCCAATCCTCCACAATAACCAAGTTTAAGTGCTTGTGTTATACTTCAAAAAAAATTAACCAAGTTTATGTGCTTGTGTTATACCTATACACACATTAAAAATAACCAAGTTTAAGTGCTTGTGTTAAACACCATAATTGTCCCGGTGTTTCCGCCCGGACAAAGCAACACCGACCAGCAAATCAGCTGAGTCAAAACATTCTGGTGACCCCGACGTGATTCAACTTCGAAAAAAAAAAAAAAAAAAAATCTTCAGCTCCTCTTCCCAGGAACAAATTCCTAAAGGCACAACCAGCTCGAATAGGCAACATCATGGCTACTGGTGAAACAACCTCCCCAATGGAACAACTTGCAACTATCCAGCGAGCAACAGGAGAACGGATAGAGTCCATCATTCGGAATTTTAAAAAGGATCCACCATCCAGAAAGACTGTCCACTACTACGAGGAAAGAATCAAAAGATTGGACTCCGCTTGGGCAGAATTCGAACACACCGATAATGAAATACGATGCCTTGAGAAGCTCCAGTTAGACCACAAATATTTCGCAGAAAACTACTATCAGAACATTGAGGACCTCGTCACAAAATACAGGGAAATATTTGAAGCAGGCATAAATGAGACATCAAAAACGTCAACGCTGGACACTTTTCAACAAAACACCAATAAGGCACCTGCAGCATCTGCAAGAACATCTTTGACATGTAATTCAACAAATGCGACAATAAAAAGGCACAATGTCATGATGTCATCATTAAAAAGGCTGCTCGACACGGACCCTACGGCAACCAATATAAAGCTAAAGGAAAAACTGTGGGGCGAAATCCAAGAGCTGCATTTCAAAATATGGGAAACAAGCGATGACCCATTGAAGGACGGATATGACATGAAGTCATACGAAAACTTGGAGAATCGAGTCATTGAAAATTTCAAGCTGGTTTCCCGCACACAACAGCAAGATTTCCAACTAATGCAAAATAACGTACTACCTCTGCCTAAAGTCACGATCCAAAAATTTAATGGAGACTATTTAAAATGGAGATCATTTCACGACTTGTTTACACAACTAGTAGACAACCAGCATATTCCTGCGGTACAAAAGATGTGATACCTAAAATCAAATTTGGGGGGCGAAGCTGAAAAACTAATAAGTCATCTTTCAGCCACAGCCGAAAACTACGCAACCGCATGGAGCCTATTACAGGAACGATACAATAATCAACGCATTCTTGTAACAACGCTAATGCAACAGCTTTTGGATCAACCAAGCGCCGAACCATCAGCTGCTGCTATCAAACAATTGCATGATACAACACAAGAATGTTTACATGCGCTAAACAACATCGGGATCGATACCGTCTCATGGGATCCCATGCTGTTTCACATACTTGTCAAAAAATTGGATCGGGGCACTCTTGTTCTATATGAGAGGACCATTAGCAATCCAAAAGAGCTACAAAGAATCAAAGACCTATTAACATTTCTTGAAAATCGTTTTCAATCCCTGGAGGCCATAAACCAGAAAGAAAGATCATCAAAGGTCTATGTTTCCACTACCTCAGCTAAACAAACAGAAGTCATGTGTTCACTTTGCAAAAACAACGTTCACCAACTGTATCGGTGTCAGAAATTTCAAAAACTATCGCCAGCAGACTCTGAGTTTCATTCGGAAGCAAAACCTGTGTGTAAACTGTCTTAAATCAGGACACACAGCCAAAACTTGCAAATCAGGATCATGTTTGACATGCAAGAAAAAACACAACTCGCTACTTCATCTAAAGAACTACATTCAGTCATCAAACCAAAGATCAACAAGTGAAAGAGTATCCCAGAAAACATCATCAATCGCTACTAATCAACCCGAAGTAACTGGTCCGGCTTTCAATGAAGCGATACCTTATCCTCCAGAAGCATCCTCACTAGCGGCAGCAAATGGTGAGGTGTCCAACTCATACGTTCTTCTCAGCACAGCTCTAGTAACAATCAAAACTGATATAATGGAGGTTGAATGCCGCGCTTTACTTGACTCTGGCTCACAAGTCAATTTGATTACGGAGCGTTTGGCAAAACGACTTAATATTGCAAGACAAATATCATCAGTAAACATCAATGGAATCGGGGACTCCAACACAAGAACACAACACCGAGTCAATGTAGCTTTGCATTCTCGAATTAATGGATTTTCAACACGCCTGGAGGCACTTGTCCTGCCTCGAATTATCGCACCACAACCATCACAATTTATCAACATAGATGAGTGGCCACTACCAAAAAATCTTATGTTAGCTGACCCAACATTCAATCGATCTAATAAAATCGATATATTGCTGGGTGCCGAGCATTATCACCAACTGCTCGCAATTGGGCAAATAAAATTATCTCCACAACTTCCCATTTTGCAGAACACGGTTCTTGGCTGGATTGTAGCAGGAAAAATAAATAGAGAACACATTACAGACGCATCCTGTGGAATATGTACTGAAGATGAAGGGCTTGAAGCTTCCATCGCTCGACTTTGGGAGCTAGATGAAGTTAAAACAACTAAAAAACCACTATCAATAGTTGAAAGACAATGTGAAGAACACTTTGTACAAAATACAACTAAAAACCATCAAGACCGCTTCATAGTCAGAATACCATTTCATCAAACCCCTAACACCCTAGGCGACTCACACGCAATGGCTCTCAACCGATTTCTCGCTCTCGAACGGCGCTTGCAAAAGAACCCGGAATTGAATGCTAAATACATTGAATTTATGGATCAATATGAATCAATGGGACACATGACAAAATTGGAAACAGACTCCATAATACCTCCAACCTACTACATCCCACATCATTGCGTACTGAGGCCAGAAAGTTCAACCACTAAGCTCAGAGTAGTATTCGATGCCTCAGCCAAAACCTCCTCTGGCTACTCGTTAAATGACCTGATGTTCACGGGACCAACACTACAAAGCGAACTATTCTCCATACTATTGAGATTTCGAATGCCGAGGTTCGTTTTCACCACTGACATTGAAAAAATGTATAGGCAGATATTGGTTGCTCCTGAAGATCGTCAATTTCAGCTCATAATTTGGAGAAAGGATTCCACAAAGCCCATTGCATACTACCTACTCAACACGGTCACATATGGCACAAGAGCTGCTCCATACTTAGCAACGAAATGTCTTGATCAACTAGCGGAAGAAAATAATATACGTCATCCTCTTGCTTCACAATTTATTAAAGAAAATTTCTATGTAGATGATGGCTTGGGCGGGTCAAATAGCTTATCAACAGCAATACAATTACAAGAGCAACTCGTGCAAATTATGAAAAAGGGCGGCTTCACGTTACGAAAATGGTGTGCAAACCATCCACAATTACTCCACAATATACCACAAGACAACTTGGAGGTTAACTTAGATTTTGAGAGCATTGAAGCCGACAGCATCAAAACGTTAGGACTTGTTTGGCTGCCGAAAACTGACAAACTGGGTATTAAGGTCAATACTGGCAACATTAAGAGAGTAACTAAGCGAACAGTAACATCTGACCTTGCAAGATTATTCGACCCATTGGGGATTCTATCTCCCATTATAGTCACGGCAAAAATCTTCATTCAAGAATTGTGGGAGTTAAAACTTGATTGGGATACGTCTTTGCCTGAATCGCTGCACACTAAATGGATCACATTTCGCGCAGACCTGAATGTGTTAAAAAATCTTCAAATATCAAGACATATTTTCAAAGGAAGAGTTCCAGAATCCCATCAACTACATATTTTTACAGACGCATCCGAAAAGGCTTATGGGGCTGCGGCTTACATCCGGTCAGTTTTCAAAGATGGCACCATCATGGTACACTTACTCTGTGCTAAATCCCGCATAGCTCCACTTAAACGGCAAACAATACCACGATTGGAACTATGTGCATCCACGCTGGGAGCCCAACTATCTACAAGAATCAGGTCTGACCTTCGATTTAAAGGCCCAGTATGGCTATGGACTGATTCAGAAATTGTGCTATCATGGATAAATTCATCATCGGCTTCATTCAACACATTTGTAGCAAATCGAATTTCAGCAATTCAAGAAGAAACCCACGCAGAACAATGGCGTCACGTGAGCTCAAAGTGCAACCCTGCAGATATACTATCTCGTGGGATGTCCCCAGCGGCTCTTAAAGAATGCACTCTTTGGTTTTATGGGCCAATGTTTCTCCATGGCGTAGAGAAGGTGTGGCCAACTAAGTTCAATTCAAGTTCCAACATCTCAACAAATCTCGAACGAAAAGCAAAGCTGCTTGAATCACGAGCAATGACAACAACGGAACCGACCTTTGTTTACCAAATCAACCATAAAAATTCATTCCATCGTCTGCAGTGAATTGTTGGATATGTTCTACGCTTCATTGCCCACACCAGATGTCAGAAGCAGATTAGAAAACCATCAAAATTAATGACAACAACGGAACTTAGCCAAGCACTAATTCCTATTATTTCACAAATGCAACTCTCAGAGTTTAAGGAAGAAATAACACAACTAAGAAAATACAAACAAGTACAAGGAACAAGCACCATCCGGAATCTTACCCCCTTTTTGGATCAAAACGGACTAATACGGGTCGGTGGTCGGCTTGACGCTTCTTTGTTGGCATATGACTCAAAACATCAACTTCTTATTCCATACAACGATCCCATTTCCAAATTGATATTTCAAATGATTCATGAAGAACACAAGCATTGTGGGTCGCATACATTATTAGGAAATGTTCGTCAACGTTTCTGGCCAATAAAGGGAAAAATTATGGCAAGAGCCACAGTTCATCGATGCACGACATGCAGCAGAGCTAAGCCAGAATTATTTCACCAAATAATGGGAAACCTACCCTCGACACGTGTCACACCAGCCCGTGCATTCATCAATACCGGAGTCGATTACTGTGGCCCAATTACTGTGCATTATAAACTTAGGGGAAAACGACCACACAAGGCCTATATTGCTGTATTTTGTTGCTTTGCCACAAAAGCGGTACACATGGAACTAGTGAGTGATCTCACAACTGAAGCTTTTATAGGTGCGCTTAAACGTTTCATAGCCCGGCGTGGACATTGCCAAAATTTATATTGCGACAATGCAACAAACTTCGTCGGAGCGAAGAATAAATTACCTGAACTTTCCACAATTATACATGCATCAAATGCAAAAGAAGCCATTACGAATGTTTGCAGCAAAAAGGGTATACAATTTAACTTCATTCCGCCAAGAGCACCACATTTTGGTGGTCTATGGGAGGCAGCTGTTAAGTCAGCAAAATATCTTTTGATAAGAACATTGGGGAATGCATCTCTAACTTACGAAGAACTCGAAACCATAGTTGTTGAAATTGAAGCAATACTGAATTCTAGACCCATTTCACCCATGTCAAATGATGCAAACGATATAGGCGCATTGACTCCGGGACATTTTCTAATAGGTGAACCACTAACAGCCCAAATTGATGCTCAAGCAAAGTCTACAAACCTTAAATTGGAAACACGATGGAAATTAGTGTCTTATCTCAAGCACGAATTTTGGAAGAGGTGGTCACGAGACTACCTAAATGAACTACAATACCGAAACAAATGGCGAGAACAATCAAAGAATCTGAAACCAGGGGCGATAGTTATTATAAAAGAAGATAACGTTCCAGTCATGAAATGGCCTCTGGGGCGCGTAATAAAAACATATAAAGGACAAGACGACGTGGTAAGAGTAGCAGATGTCCAGACAGCTTCAGGCATCTTTAAACGAGCAATTCAATATTTAGCTCCACTCCCTAAGCTCAATGACGAACCCGAAGAAGAAGAACAATCATGTCCTCAAATCAGAGAACCTAAGGATAATCATGAGATGTTAGCAGAAAACCAATCATCAAAACAGTCAGTGGATGGAAGGCCACTCGCTAAAAGACAGCGGACTTTGGCAAGCATAATTACGACCACCCTTCTCACAATATTACTATTGCTTCCACTCGTATCAACAGATAAAATCGAAGTCACACAGTTTGAACCCAATATCGGCTTGCACTTTGAGGGTATTGGCAATACACGAGTATCGCGGTCAGAATGGAACATCATCTCCTACTATAACTTAAAACCATATTGGCAAGAAATAAGTACCTTCATGAACGAAACAACGGCATTGCACCACTTATGCAGCCGTCTAACTCAAAGGGCGACTTGTTCGAGCGTTCTCCAGGCAGTTGACTTCAGCCTAGCAGGATTAAAGGATAAAAACCTCTTACTAAAGAGGAGAGCTAAGCGTGGTGCTATTAACATTGTTGGCAATATCGCTAGTTCACTGTTTGATATTCTGGATTCGGATTATGCTGAACAAATGTCAAACACCATCAACGCAGTAAACGACAATGAAAACCATCTCAAACAACTCCTCATAAATCAAACATCAATTGTTGATGCAACTCTAAACGTCCTTAAACAAGATGAAGAAAATGTGAAACAAAAGTTCAACAGTGTAGATAATCAATTATCAGAAATTGCATCTAGATTACAAGAAAATGAAAAAGAACAATATCAAGCAAGGCTGTTTCGAATATTCATGTTACGATCAGTTCAACTTTCATTAACATCAGCAAGGTTACACCGAATTCAAGCAGAAATCATAGCAGCACTAACGGATTCACACCATGGAAAAATTAGCCCAATGCTTTTGTCACCGTCACAACTTCAAGCCGAGCTAGTACAAGTAAGAAATCATCTTCCAACATCCCTAGAACTACCAGTAAGCAAAGATAACATTCTACAACTGTACAAAATTATGAATGTAAAGGGAGGTGTTACAAAAGACCACGTCATTTTTCACATATCTATTCCGTTATCTGATCCTGAAATATTCGAACTTCTGAAACCACACCCAATTCCTGTTCAAATAAATGGCACAATGCTTGCTATAAGACCTTGCAGCGACTTTCTGGCCATAAATGCTCATAAAGATCAGTATTTCGTGTTGGCGGAGAAACAGTGGACCACATGTGTAACAACAAGAGAGAATGAATTTCTATGTCCACAAATGCATACAAAATTTACTGCAAACGCTGACAAATGCCTATGCGAGCTATCACTTCTTAATTTTAACCCTCCAACAAGTTGTAACATTGTTCCTGTTGCTGATAGCACGTCACTTACACAGTTAGAATACAACAATCAATGGCTTTACACTATGCAGCAGCCGTCCCGAATAAATTCCGTATGTGGGCAAGAAAAATCACAGCTAACCTTAAAAGGATCTGGCCTCTTAAAAATCTCACCAGATTGTACAATTAAGCTCAACGCAATCATCATCAAAGGTCATCAAACTATCTCCACATCTCTTCAAACATCATACACAGCAATAAGCAATATAAGTGACATCAGTTATCCAGACGAGGGTAAAATTGCAGGAATTCATCACAAGATCTATTCCGACCAAATTAAAAATATCTCCGAAATTCAAAGTAAATTACACCAAACGGTATCTGCTGAACTTCCGTCACAAATTAAACATATCAAATATCACCATGGGACCATTGCCTATGTTGCTCTCGTTCTCGTAATCATAATATGCCTAAGGATCGCATGGAGAAGGGCATGCTGCAAAGGAATTAAACCAAATCAACAAACTCCACGTCCAGCTGTACGTCAACATATTCCAACACCAGAATTTGAAGTATCAGTAGTTTAAATATTTAATTCTAAGACATATGAAGGGCAATATAAGGTTGTCACATTTATAATTTTGTTGAGCATGACTCAACGGCGGGGTACATGTTCAGACCTTCACAATGAATTTCTTTCATATGTGTATAAGTACGTTTGTATAAATGTACAAACATACTTACGTACATATGCCTGCACGAAATTAGTTGAACAACCTTAAATTGCTGATTTCATGTAATTTTATTATTTTTATTTTTGCTGGAGTTATGCATTTTCCCTTAATTTAATTCAACAGTTAATTCAAATTATGAGAAAAGAAAAACCTTGAACGTCTGATTAAATTTCAAGTTTTGCTATAGTTTTTTGTTTACTTTAAATTCTTTTACTTTAAAAATTTAATAACAACCTTGAACTACCTTTAAGTTTATTTGCATTGCATTTGTCTGAGGGTGTCAGGTTCCTGGAATTTCTAACACGCGTGGGAAAATGCATAAGCACAAGGCAGAATTATATTATTAATAAATACATTAAAAATAAGTTATTGCTATTTAGCAATAAAATAGAATTTAAGTACATTAAGAATAACTTATTGCAATTTGGCAATAAAATAGTATTTAAGGCCATGGTTTAATTAAAACAAACTGAGAAATAATTATTCAATCAAACTAAACAGTTGTTTTATTATATTCTCCAATCCTCCACAATAACCAAGTTTAAGTGCTTGTGTTATACTTCAAAAAAAATTAACCAAGTTTATGTGCTTGTGTTATACCTATACACACATTAAAAATAACCAAGTTTAAGTGCTTGTGTTAAACACCATAATTGTCCCGGTGTTTCCGCCCGGACAAAGCAACACCGACCAGCAAATCAGCTGAGTCAAAACAAGTATGATTACAAAATAATCAAGCAATGATTTTTTTTAATAATAATTTGATTTCAATTGTTCTTCTTCTTGCTGAATAAATTTTTATTATTTTAAAAGTTTGAGATGTCAAAAAAAGGAACAAAAAGTTTGAAAAATTAAAGAAAATTTAAAAATAAACGAGAAAATGTAAAAAAATATTGGTATAAAAATTGCAATTAAATTGGTGAGTACAATCAATATGTGTTTGTTACAGCAAAAGACAATTATTTGCCGTAAAAAAGCAAAGATTGTCGATATCAATTGTAGTCATATATATGATTATTGAATGATACTTAAATTAAACATAATAATGATAACTGGTAACCATTATTATTTTAAACATAATCATACAATTCAATCATAGTATGTTGCTCTTCGATTATGGTTACCACAACCATATTTTTTCTTTGCGTGAATATACTCTGTCTTCATATTTAAAATATCTGTAATCTATTATACAAAATTTCAAAACACTTAGAAAAAGGTATTTTCCCATCTTAGTATGTTTTTCAATAATTTCCCATTTCTCTTCAATAATATCTACAGCTATATCTATAGTCCGGTCAAAATAGATACAAAAAAAGGCTAACCTTTCATTAACTCGCATAAAGCTGAAAATTGGCGTAGACCTTCAGTTCACGAATACACTGTGAAAAGTCCCCGCTGATCCGATGCTTGCTAAAAAAGATATTCGAGGTCAAAGGTCAAATATATAGGTTTTTTTGCATTTTTTTTTGTAAACGGTAAATATATCGCGAAAATGGTTAAAGTAAAAGTTGTAGATTAAATATTAAATTTCCTACAAAAAACGTTCTTATACTTTTTTTTTATTTATTTTTATTTTATTATTAAAAAATACAATATGAAATAAAAAAAATTTTAATCTGACTGATAGTCTTCGAGCTCAACTTCAACTATAATGTCTTCGTTTTCTCCTTGGTTTTCTTCTACTTCTTCTTGTATATCTGTACATTGTTCAAATAAAAATTCATCAGATGATTCTTCGTCGATATCATTTAAATTTTCACCTGAGGCAATTGATATAGTATTAGAGCAAGACTGACCTTGACAATTAGTGCATGCTACTGAGCAAAACAATCCAACTTTTTTGCAGCCACAGTTTCCACTGCAACCTTTTTTGCAGTTGCAAAAAATGGTGTTCAGAAGTTTTTCTGGAGCAGGTGGGAGTAAAGTATGAATTGGCACCAAAGTATTATCTACTAATGTCCAACCCCAGTCTTCCGGATTCAATTCATTGCCTAGCTACACTTGGATTTGATAATACACTCGACATAAATGTTGGTAAGCAGCGGTAGATGTTGGTGGAAGGCAAGATAATTCTACCCTTTTATTATTTCGGGTATTTTTTACAAAACTTAAATATCTGTATTTATCGAGACAATCAATTTTTTTTTGGAGCTCCATACATTGCAAGAAGAAAGCGAATTCCATTTGAGACGATGAGTTGTTAAGAAGAATTGATGTCTTTAAATACTTCCGCGTAATTAATTAAATCATTACGTTTTGCACATAATTTGAAGACTGATGTTTTACCCCTTTTAAAAAAAGCTGAAGTAGTGTCGCAGCCAGTTATTGCATGTAAAAATAAGATATTTTTTTCACATTTGGGATAGGCAGCTAAACTTTTCGATGAATAAATATTTGTTTGTTGTCCGGCCTTTCCAGGTTTTAAAAAATATATAATCATATCAACTGGAACGCGCGCAGTCAGTAGTATTAATAAATCCACATCTTCACCAACAACAATAGTTAAATTTGTTGTATTAAATTGTTCTATTGCTGTTTCAATGATTAGAACATCAGCGTCGTTATCAGCTTGTTTCACTGAAATGTTTGCAGCTTTAAATTTATCACATAAAATTGAAATAAAGCGCGACTTGTTGTGAGTATTAGCCAGGAATTTTTGTTGATTGGTTGGAACAGCCATATATTCATCAAAAACAAAATCCGCAGATGAAGATGTTTTTGTAGATCGACGGTGTTGTTCTGCAGCTTTAATATTTTTTTTATTATCAGAATAACCATCAAATACAATTGTCACTTTTTGACCAAAATGTCTATGTATATACTGAACGTATTTATCAAAAATAGAGCTAAATAATTCTCCTTGATCCCACACAACGCGGTGTAAAAGATATCCACCATCAATGATGTAATTTGTATTGGTGCTGTCAATTTCAATGATAACGGGTTGAAAGCAATCATATATAGCTGACTTTTGTGTTTTACGCATTCCAATTGCATCGAAGAGTGATAATGGGTAAGGAGCTAATTCATATTCGAAGAATTTTTCGATTTCATCATCAAATGCCTTAGTGATACTCATACGTTGAAATAGCAATACAGGGTCTACAGGTACTTTCTCGTCATGAACTTTTATAGAGCTACTCATGCTTAAAATAGGGAGTACTCTATCAGTCCTTTTTAATTTTATGTTGTTGAATGTTTGTCCTGTTATTTTAGACATAGCAGCAATTCCAACTTCTCGAGCTTGATGACAATTAATTTTATTATCACTGACTACTCCACTAGCAATTGATAAGATTTTGTTAATATGAGGAAAAGGATTGTGGAATAAAAACCATTCCAAAAGTTTTTTCACGTCAATAACATCTTTTTTAACTCTTGATTCACTTGCATCTAAATGTTGATCTGTTACGTCCATTCTAACATTAGCAAGATCTTCCACTCCTTCACACACAGCATTCATCGCATGCATGCCATAAACCCATTTACTTATGACACTCTCTTTCGTGCTTCTTCCTCGAGAAATCCCTCCACTTGTCTTCATTGATTTCATCAGTGATTGCTCAATAACCATATCCGTGGAAGTTCCACAAGTTAATTTGTCGGAACGTCTTACAGTAAAAAATCCCTCTGTAAATCTCCGGTAAACACTGCTATCCATTAACTTCTTCAACTGCAGCATATCTTGCAAATATAGATGCGCCGACTTGGCATAAGGAAAGTGTCCTGATGCGTGAAAATAAGGGAGCATTTCTTTGACGCTGTTTATGTGAGCTTGCCAATCTCCCATACGCTCAGCTCTTATGAACTCTTTAGCAAGTGATACCATGCGAAAATATTGTATCCACAGTTTTGCTGTAGGTCCTCGTTGTTCATATTCTTTGAGCTTGTGGTCGAACTGTTTGAGTAATACTCCGCTTATTTCATCGTCATTTTCTATATCATAATAAGTAGTGGTGTTATTTAATAAATTTTCAATTGTTGTCTTGAGATTTTCAGTTATCTCATCATTAATTACAATTTCTTTTAATATTATTGTTGCTAAAGCCAGATGAAGCAATGTATGAGCTCTAACAGCTCTCGCGTAAGCATGGCCATTGAGCATTTTGTCTAGTGAATTGGGTGCATAAATTAGAGACAGCACCTCTTTTAGGCCACTTCCTTGCATGATGAAACCAATTGCTCCAAAAAATGACATGAGTAAATGAAACCCTCCAAGTCTTACTATGATTTTTGATAATTCAGATCCTTCAGGTGCTGTAGAGACGATTTGTCGAGCTTTCGCATACAGAGGTTGATCAAAAGTAATAATGCATACATCGTGACCATAATGTTTTGCATTTTCCAAAGTACAGAGTAAAGTTGTGTATATTGTATTGTAGTTACTGGCTGGTTGATGAATAAATGGTAAGAATGAAATTTGTGATGTAGAAAAATTCTTAATACTACTTGTTAAACGTTCAATATATCCATTCCAACCGGGTAGCGTTACATTCTTGGTTTTGGCATATAACCATAACATATCAACTTTTTGGAGTGCATTTACGTCATTTTCATATTCAACATTTTGCACAGGTATTTTACTGTGAGCTACTACACCATTGTTTTGATAGAATCGTATTTTCACTTCAGCTTTTGCCGCGAAATCTTCTGCTGAATGGACTTTATTCACTCGCGATATAGGCTCTTCTAATATAAATGAATTTTTCGGAGTAACAATTTGAATGATACCCATTACGTGAAGCGTATTATGGCCATCTAAAGTATGTACATTTATATCAGCATTGTCTGCAACATACTGAATACATGTACCAGTTTCTGGTGGTAAAATGTGAGGTGGTTTGTGAAAAACTGCGGCCGCTTCATACAACATAGTGTCAGTGTAAGATGCACACAAACCAAGAGACGAAAAAATTTTGATAAGTCGTTTTGATCCAAACCGTCGATGAAAAAATATCGAAAGACCTAATTGCAATTTTGATTTGAATGATCTAGGCCTAATAGCAGTCATAATAATATGACTAATATTTGAACACACTAATTTAAAGTGTTCTAATTTGAATCTTTTATTTTTAAGAATAAGTTTTTCTAAAAATTATGTCAATGATTCCGGTATAACACTGTATATATCTTCAAACATTTGATTAGGCGAGGAATAATCACTATTATCAAATGTTAAAGATTGAATATCCTCTCGAATGATTGCTGCTGCAGCTTTCAGGAATCTAAACTTTTCTTCTTTTTCATTACTTTTTTTATTTTCATACCAAGCTTTGTTAAGAATATGATGCTGATTATCGATGAAACAAATAAATGTTACTTTTCCAGGTTTTTCAATTAAAATAATTTTATTTCCATACTTCAACTTCAAACGCATCTTAATTGTTCTGCTATCTATAGTTGGAATTTCACAAATATTTTTTAATTCATCTAATGAAAACTGGCAATCATCACTATTTTCGATGTATGTAAATATTTTATCCATCGCAGAATTTATAGCTTCATTTTGAGGACGACAGCTTTTCACCCCAGTAGTGGGTCTCAAGAAGGAGTTGTAGCAATTAATATGGTACTTAGCCTCAGCAGCAACTAAATCATACACATACTCAATGTGAGCAATAACATTTTTTGCAGTATTATCAGAACGACTTCGAGCTATCTTCATAATAGATTCTTTAAATTCTAATGTAGACACTTTACAGATTTTACGCCTACACTTTTGCGGTTGTTTTTTTCAGCCTCTTCACTTGCATTATTGCCGCAAAAAAAGCAATAGTTTTTAAAACTAAAATCAGGTTCACTTAGCTGCGCTCTAGTACGCGGTGGACTGATTTTAGATGTACTAGCTTGTTCTATGTCACGCTGCCTTTTAACTGCAGCAATAGAACTCTTACGAGTATACATTTTTCGGCATTGCGTATGAATGGTTACAGATTCACTATTACTTAGGTATTCAAAAAAACCATCATTTCTCTCAACACTTGAATCAATTAAAGTTTTCATTCCACGTTCAACAACAACAATGTCACCTTCAGTCAAAGATTTACTACAAATAAAACACAAATTCGACATTTTTGTCAAAAACTATTAAACAATACAAATCGTGATAAAAAGCAGCAGTAACGAGTACGTCCTTTCAATGCAAAGAAACATTCAACACTAAAAATATAGTTGACGCACAAATATTATATATGTATGTTCTTTATATATATATTAAAACTGGTTTTCAACCACCACCGTCCGAACAATAGAGTAGAAACTAGCTGCCGCTCAAGGTTATACCAGCTGTAGACTGTACATATAGATTAAATTTTGAATGTACAACAGAAACAAACAAAAAAAATTATTTTTTTAACGTATAATTCTGTATGCAGGCGGCGTAGGCATCCAATCCAGTATTTCAAACGGGAATATCTCTGGAATGGTGGGTCGTAGCAAAAAGTATAAGAACGTTTTTTGTAGGAAATTTAATAATCTACAACTTTTACTTTAATCGCGATATATTTACCGTTTACGAAAAAAATGAAAAAAACCTATATTTTTGACCTTTGACCTCGAATATATTTTTTAGCAAGCATAATATTTGTATTCGTGAACTGAAGGTCTATGCCAATTTTCAGCTTTATGCGAGTTAATGCAATTTGAAATGTTTATTTTGACCGGACTATCCGAAATAAAGATACAACATCAAGTGAAATTAACTTTTCATCAGATCGTATCTTTAACTTTTCTATTCTTTCTCTAAATTGTAAAGAATCCTTTACATGTACATTATTTGATGTTAAGATTTTTTTCATACCTCAAACAACAAATAAAAAGACGTAATTTTTGAAACGAATTATTCGTTTTTGTTTCTATTTTGCTTAGAATGAAATATATTTAATTTGTGAGAGGAATGAAAAACGGCGAATTTTAAAAATAAAATTTGTATTGCAAACGAATTAAATAAAAAAAAATATTTATTTTATTTGCGAAAAGAATGAAAAAACATAAAAATCCTAAATAGAATTTGTCTCGCAACTTTTATCTTTTTTAATTCAGAGCATAATTCAAAAAACGAAAGAAAAAAATTAAATTGCATTCGCAAACATAATTTTTTGCGTACTATGGATGGTAGAGATGAAAACTATTTATAATATAAAATGGTTATTGGATGGTAAGACGTGTTTTTTTTTCGTTGTTTTAATAGGTAGAATAATGAAATTAATTTTTTTTTATACAGGATACCTCTCTTATCCTCACCAAATACATCGGCAACTTTATTCAGCACTGGATTTTGTTTTTTTTATATTTCCATTCGGAATTTGTGTAACTCATAACCTTTTCCGAATTGGAAAGGGAAAACTATTGTGACAAAAGTAATTTTGACAAAAGTAGTTTTGAGACTACTCCGATGGATTATATGGTCCAGCCCTAGGACATCGTAATGTTAAATCGACCATGTTTTCTCCTTACATTTGGGTTACCTTTGGACTAGTTCTAGAGCCATTATTATAACTTACCGATAACTAAAGTTAGGATGTAATCGGACAGATAACTAGTTTTACGTTATTACAACTTTACTTTAACCTAAAAGTGTCCGATAAGTTAAAGGAAAGATCACTCTACCTTTAACTTTTTACGTGAGGTTTATAAATTAAAAGTTACCATATTTTCTACCATATAAGGGAATTATTTACTATTTGCTTGTCGTTGCCACTTTGGTTTTAAAGAACTAACAAATTTGTTCAGCATTTGCCTTGGTGCTGCCATACTTTAAAATAAATACAATTTATTTTACAGGCAGGTTGTAATAACGATCAGTTTATTGCTCACGTTAACAAAAGTTACCTTTTATTAACATTAACTTTGTCGGCAAGTTGTAACAATGGCCCCTTGTCTGCGTGTATGGACTACTCACGTCATCTGCAGGGGTATAAACACACAAATATTTATACATTCACACAACTACTCAGATACACATGCATACATAAAAAATTAAAAAAAGAAAATTTAAAGTGTAAGAATTTGATATAATTGGCTTCAACATAACATCAGGCCTGCTGTCATCGTTGGATAAATTTTGAGTTTTGTTTTATACTAATTTGTTATTTTTAAACTAGTTATTTTTTCCTTATTACAACTTCACTTTAACCTAAAAGTGTCCGATAAGTTAAAGGGAAGATCACTCTACCTTTAACTTTTAACGTGAGGTTTATAATTAAAAGTTACCATATTTTCTACCGTATAAGGAAATTGTTTACTGTTTGCTTGTCGTTGCCACTTTGGTTTTAAAAAACTAATAAATTTGTTCAGCATTTGCTTTGGTGCTGCCATACTTATATATATATACACATGTAGGGGGAATATCGAAGCAGACCACTACTATCACGGGTCCCTTTTCGACTCCCTTCGCTCCTCAGTGATTTCGTGTCTACCGATCAGTATACCTTCAATCACTGAGTCCTGCGCCACAACCGGCGTTTGCTCTGGACTAGGAAAACGATTTCACACTGCCGACTGGTGATTGTCGACAATCCTCATCGCACAGTCCTTTGTAATCGCCAGCATCTCCCTCAGACTAAGGTCCCCCATCGCACTCACACTTAAAGTGATTAATTACCGAGTATCTTCACTGCACCCCTGCCAAGTGGCTCCCTGAGCACCATACGGGCCTGTCTACACGTGGTTCCCTCCATCCACCTTCGCAAGTTTATAGAGTTCACCCATTGAAAGATCCTCGCCCGCACCAACCCATTACCCAGAGCAGTTCTGGGTTCCGGTCCGCAGAATGCAGCCTCAGACCCCTTCTTCGCAAGTTCGTCAGCAGCCTCATTCCCAGCTATGCCCACGTGTCCCTTAACCCACATCAGCGTTACCTCATTTGTAGAGGCACACCTATTGAGCTTTAGAACACACTCAAGCACCAAAGAGGAGTTCACATCTATCCGCTGCATACGTTTTATAACCGACTGGTTGTCAAGTGCAATAAGAATTCTCTTCCCATACATTCAACATTCCAACAGGTGGTCCAACGCGTGCAGCAAACCAAGCATTTCTGCCTGATAGACTGACACGTACTCCCCCAGATTCAGGGTGCAGGATAAGTTCAACTCAGATGAGTACACACCAGCACCTGCCCTTCCGTCCATAAAGGACCCATCAGTAAAGATACTGATGTCATTCTCCATGCACTCATCGTGCATGAATCCATCCGCTATAAGCGTGTGATGTAGCCTTTCGACCACCTTCACTCGACTCATGCGCTCCATCGGCATCTGAGCCTCCCTAACCTCTTCATCCACGAGGTCCAGGATTCTCCTATGCCCCAAAACCGATCCAAAGCGATACCACATGCCATCGCTTCGCATCCGAATCGCCGATCTTGCCGCCGTCTCCCTTACAAATAAGTCCAACGGCAGCAATCCCAGCATTGCCTCCATCGCTTGCGTTGGTGTGGTACGTATCGCGCCACATATACCAATGCAAGCAATCCTTTGAACCCCGTCCAACTTCCGCCTAATCGTCGCCTGGGAGGCCTTCGGCCACCAGACAACAGATGCGTAAGTGATCGTCGGTCTCACCACCACTGTGTAAATCCAGTGTGCAGCCTTAGGTGAGATTCCCCACTTCCGACCGCAAACCCGTTTACACTGATGCAGAATCCTCTTTGCCTTCTGTACCCTTGCCTCAACATGATCATTCCAGGTTAGTTTCATATCCAGCGTTACCCCCAGATATTTCACCTTCCTGGACACGTTGATCTCGGTTCCAAAAAGCATTAAGGATTCAATCTCTATGCCCTTCCTTCCCCGCGTGAAGAGCATAGCATCCGACTTGCCAGCATTTATGGTTAGGCCCTGTTCACAACACCATTCTTCGGTTACTCTGAGCGCCTGTCTCATGCAACCTAAAATGGTCTCCATGAACTTACCACCAACCATAATTGCCACATCATCCGCATACCCTACCGTATGTATGCCAATTACCTCCAGTCTCCTGAGAAGGCTGTCCACAGTTATGTTCCACAGCAAAGGTGATAAGACCCCTCCTTGCGGACATCCCCTGACCACCCTTCCCCGAATCCTGGTGCTTCCGGTCCTGAGATTCACCGCCCTACATCTGAGCATGGCGCCGATCCACTTCACCACAACAGAATCGACCCCTCGCTCATCGAGAGCATTTCCCAGTTTATCAAAAGAGATCCTATCAAAAGCGCCCTCTATGTCCATAAATACGGACAAAGCAACATCACCATTGAAAACCTCCCTCTCAGCAACCCTCACCAATTCGTGCAGGGCAGTCTCAGTAGACCTCCCAGCCCTGTAAGCGTGCTGACTCCCACTCAATGGCCTATCCATTAGCGTAGTCTCCTCCAGGAAGTCAACCAACACCCTTTCCATTGCCTTCAATAGAAAGGATGTAAGACTGATCGGCCTGAACGACTTAGCCTCCGTATAGTCCCTCTTCTCCGGTTTGGGAAGAAAAACCACCCTGGTCTCCCTCCATGCCACCGGAATATACCCTGTCGAAAGACAGGCAACAAATATTTCCCTAATCACCACAAGTAGAGTGTTCATACCCCACTGTAGTAATGCAGGAAATATCCCATCCATCCCAGCCGCCTTAAATGGGGCAAAAGACAAAATCGCACTTCTAACCCCATTAAGAGTTACTATCCTTTCAGCATCTCTCCGCCTTACCTCACTGGCTCCCCTGTTAACGGGAACCCATGAGTCATTCGAAATGAAACTTCCAGGAAAATGTACCTCCATCAGCGACTGTAATGTCCCCCCCATCGTCTCCGTCATGCCGCCATCGCTCCTGCGAATAAGCCCCATTCTGGAGACAGGGTCTCTAGACACCATCTTCTGCAGTCTCCCCACCTCAGATGTATCCATCACGCCGGAGCAGAATTCCCTCCACGTACTTCGTTTTCGAAGACGTATAGTTCTCTTCAGCTCCTTCTTCTTCGCCTTATACTCGTCCCATAAGCTAGGATTCCGCTCCCTCATGTAACGATTAAAGGCCCTCCTCGTGTCCCTCTTCATGGATTCCAATTCACTACTCCACCATGGAGTAGAATCCTTTTCATCCACTACCGTGAGAGGACACGCATTCTCGAAGGCAAGTCCGACAGTAGAGTTTACCCACTCCACCGTCCGCTCAACATCCTCCGTGTTCCGGAGTGCCCGGTGTGGAACACTCCCCGAAAGTCCCGAGAGGCACTCCTCGTACTTAGTGCGATCCGTATCCCTCGGCACCCTGATACGCCTACGCGCCTTCCTCCGCCTCCTACCATATAGAATCTCAAACTGGATAGCCCTGTGATCAGACATGGTCAATCTGTCCACCACTCTCCAATTGCCAACTCTATCCAGCATCCCGACAGAGCATAAAGTGATGTCGATTACCTCCGCCCTACGTGCATCCACGAAGGTGGGCTCGACACCCCTGTTCAGGACCAGCAGGTCATGACACTCCACAAACTCCAGCAACTGCCGTCCCCTGTGGTTATCATCCGTACTGCCCCATACAGTACTGTGTGAGTTAGCATCACAGCCCATTACAAGAGGCATACCCCTCAACCTACAGAACTCCACCAGATTCCTAACCTCCTCCGAAGGATGGGAGTCCGGTGTGTCATAGGGTAGGTAAGCCGACGCCACCAGAAACGATCCCGAACCCGCGCCTATCATTACCACCGTAAGATCCGGCGAACAGAGATGCGTCATCGGCACAGCACACACACCGTGACGCACCAGGATACACGTCCTCAACCTCCCCCCCGTCTGTGAGTGAAACAGACTGGCGGTCTGACGAGACAGGCCCATGATGTTATCCCTAACAATCCATGGTTCCTGTAGCAAGGCTATATCCAACTGCCATATTTATTTTACAGGCAGGTTGTAATAACGAAAAATACTTAATGGTCAGTTTATTGCTCACGTTAATAAAAGTTACCTTTTATTAACATGAACTTTGTCGGCAAGTTGTAATAATGGCCCTAAATTCATTTAATTCTACGAACAGTTACTAAGTTATAGTTGGGGAATAATTTTATGGCTATTTTAACAATTCATTCTAATAAGATAGTTGGAAGGGTATTAGAAAAAGAGGAATTGACACCATCTTCTGTTTGACTTAACTTTCATTTTTTTTTTTTTTTTTATTTATTATCTGGTTAATTTTTATTGTACGCTAGCCAAGCACGGCGCGCGAGTTACGTCATAGACTCCTCCGACTCCAATTAAAGTTAACTGGGAAACATAAAAGGTCAATAACACAACAAACTTGTGCAATTGACTGACAAATGCAACCCAAGCATTTCTTGCTCAATTATTATAGAACATAAAAAGTCAATAACACAACAAATTTGTTTCTTGCTTATTATTCATAAAATAAAAAAAAGATCAATAACCCAGTTTTGTTCAACACAAACCTGTACAATTGATTAACAAATGCAATTCAAGCATTTCCTGTTTTTATTTTAGTTTTGTGCAATTAATTAAAAAACTGTAACTTAGCATTTAAGTCTTAAGTACATTTTCATTCAATATTATAATAAGCTGTAAAATTAATAATTAAGTTAGTTAATAATGACATTGAAAGAACAAAGTTTCATATTTTAAAAAACTTAAATAAAAATTATTTTTTTCTACCGTTTTGGCATGAAGGAAATAACTGGCGCAGTCGGTAAACCGTTAAGGACACGAAGTCCTTAACAATTAAATTAAATAATTCCAAAGAATTATAAACTTTTTAATTCCCAAGATTTAAAATAAAATCCGTGAAGGACACGAAGTTCCTTAACAGTGAAATTAAACTAAATAATTCCAAAGAATTATAAACTTTTAAAATAAAATCCGTGAAGGACACGAAGATCTTTAACAGTGAAATTAAACTAAATAATTCCAAAGAATTATAAACTTTTTAAATCTTAAGATTTAAAATAAAATCCGTGAAGGACACGAAGATCCTTAACAGTGAAATTAAACTAAATAATTCCAAAGAATTATAAACTTTTAAATCAAAAGATCTAAAATAAAAACCCGTGAAAGACACGAAGATCCTTAACAGTGAAATTAAACTAAATAATTCCAAAGAATTATAAACTTTTTAAATCAAAAGATTTAAAATAAAATCCGTGAAGGACACGAAGATCCTTAACAGTGAAATTAAACTAAATAATTCCAAAGAATTATAAACTTTTTAAATCAGAGGATTTAAAAAAAAATCCGTGAAGGGCACGAAGATCCTTAACAGTGAAATTAAACTAAATAATTCCAAAGAATTATAAACTTTTTAAATCAAAAGATCTAAAATAAAAACCCGTGAAAGACACGAAGACCCTTAACAGTGAAACTAAATTAAATAATTCCAAAGAATTATAAAACCCTTGAAAAAAAAATAAACAAAATCATTAACTGAAAACCTAATGCCCAAAGCACAAAAAGAGAAAGAAAAGAATCCAAAACCATACGACAGTTTAGACGATTCAATCGAAAAAGAATATATCGAAGTCACAGAAGATAATATCATAAAAATGGCACAACCAGAAACCCCAACTATTCCAGCAAGTGAACTTATCAAGGAAGCTGCGAGGATTCGCGAGTTTAGAGGAGACGGAGAATATGACCTCATATCCTTCATAAGAGAAATGGAACTAATTCTACCTTTATTTGAAGGAAATGCTGCATTAAAACAATTTGTACTCCAAATATATGTGATCAACAAAATACAAGGAGAAGCACTTAAAGCTATCCGAACCCTAGGACACAACACTACATGGACTACAATTAAACAAGAACTCATCAAAAGTTTTGGCGTCAAGGATACCTACTACGGACTACATCAGAACGCCATGTCAACCAGAAACTACTTTAACGTAAGTGACTATTTTTATAAGCTAAAAAATATACTAGACGATTTAAACACAAAATACGAATTCGATGTACAAAAACCAAAAGAATTTTTCCCACAAGCCAACGAAAATGCTATTCTAAATATTTTCTTGAACGGTATAGACCCTTCATTGTCATGTATCATTCATAGTAAGCAAATCTCTACCCTTAGAGAAGCATATTACACATTAGAACAAACTTTCATGTTGAAACATTTCTACAAAAAACCCTATAACAAAAATTTCAAGAAAACTCCCCATCAAAACTCAAATGAAACAGACACTAATCAAAATACATACCAAAATAAACAACCACAACCTCACAATCAGCAAAATTATCAGCTAAATTACAATCCGAAATATCCCAATTACTTTTACCACAACCGCCGAGAATATTCGACCCAATCCAGGCAATATTTAAATAGAACAAGACAATCAAATTATAACAGACACGTACCTGAACCAATAAACGTAGACCACATACAAACTGACAATGACGAAAAAGACAGAGATATTGAGGAAAATTTTCAATCAGTAAGGCCCCAACGAACTTACCGATAGTTGAATTAACTATATCCGACGAGAAAATTATATGTTTAATAGACACAGGCTCAACCACATCATTACTAAACGAAAATAAATTACAAAAATATAAACGACAACATTTGAAAAAACCTTTACACTTTAAGACACTTAATGGACAAACCAAAATTTTTACAGAAATCATAACTGAATTACCTATAGAGTTAAATGAGAAAAATCTAATGAGCTGGAAACTCACCAAACTTCTTAATAAACCATTTGAGGCAATCATCGGGCAAAACATTCTTAAACCAATGGGAGCAATAATAAACCTGTCTGACAAATACATAGAAATTCATGATACAAAAATAAAATTCATTGATTCATGTCTTACGAGTTCGAAGAAATCTACGAAATAGAAAAAAGCCCGCCTAAAGAAGAGATTACAAAAAAACTCATTCATAATGAAATTAATGAGGAGGAAATAAGAAAACTAGACAATTCAGACTTATTTTTCAAGGAAGGGGATAGGAATACTCATACACATGAAATTTAACACAAAAATTAAACCAACATTCGATGAAATTATCCTAACACAAGTTAAAAATATAGAAAAAATCGATGAATTACAATATCACAAGAAAATAAGCATGACCTATAATCTATTCACTTTTACCGCAATCTTAGCAATAATAATTCTAATACTTTCATACATTTATTTCACAAGAAAAAGATTTGCTTTGAATTTAACTCTGAAAACTCAGGAGAATTTTCAATCCAAGAGGGGAGGAGTTACGTCAGAGACTCCTCCAACTCCAATTAAAGTTAACTGGGAAACATAAAAGGTCAATAACACAACAAACTTGTGCAGTTGACTGACAAATGCAACCCAAGCATTTCTTGCTCAATTATTATAGAACATAAAAAGTCAATAACACAACAAATTTGTTTCTTGCTTATTATTCATAAAATAAAAAAAAGATCAATAACCCAGTTTTGTTCAACACAAACCTGTACAATTAATTAACAAATACAATTCAAGCATTTCCTGTTTTTATTTTAGTTTTGTGCAATTAATTAAAAAACTGCAACTTAGCATTTTAGTCTTAAGTACTTTTTCATTCAATATTATAATAAGCTGTAAAATTAATAATTAAGTTAGTTAATAATGACATTGAAAGAATAAAGTTTCATATTTTAAAAAACTTAAATAAAAATTATTTTTTTCCCCCGTTTTGGCACGAAGGAAATAACTCGCGTTGCTACCCCCCTTAATGAATAAAAATGCATTCTGAATTTTATCAAGTGAAAGTACCTCAAAATTATAACTTTTTTTTGGGCATGGCCCTGCCCACTTTTCTAATTACGAAATTGTATAATTATGAGAATTTAAGTTATGTGGAGTTTCAGAAAAATCGGTTAAGTGCAAGTAGCTAAAAATGATAACCTCTTTTTAATGGGCGTAGCCCCGCCCACTTTTTACCACTTATAAACACTCCCTGGAATGTGTACAACAACTTGCCAAAGTTTGAATCCGATCGGATTTATGGTCTATAGCTAACACACACAGACAGACAGAGTTTCACTTTTATATATATATTAATTTTTATTTTTGTTTGTTATTATTAAAGTTTAGCTACCTTTTTAAATTTTATTAGACGATTCTTAGCATATCTCTTATCGAGACAAAAACACCACCCCACGTCGGAGGAATAGGTAGCGATAGTCTCATGAGTCGTAGGGCAAACCAGTTTGAATAGTTAGATAAATTTTAAAATTTAATGGCGCCCAACGTGGTGCCTCAACAAAATCCTTAAATCAAATTTTTTTTATGATACTGAAATAGGACAGTTTCTTTTGTTACATCGAAGTTAAGGTTCCAAGTATAAATATAATGTTATTTTGTGGTAGTAACTAGTTTTTTTTTTTAATTTTTTCTTTTACTATTTTGTTTCTCATCTTGTACTAAGCATTTTGAATTTTCGGAGTATTTTTTTTTTTTTAATAAAATTCTTAACCAAATGTTTAAACTAAATTTTTCTTGTGTGTTTTATTTTGTTTGAGATTTTTGATCTTGGGTTTCTTTGAGATCTTACTTACGAAAAGAACACTTAGCATCTTCTTTTTTAAAAACCTTTACTAAATTTTTTTGTTATGAGTAGGATTTTCGTATATAAATTTTATATTCTAATACTTACCCTCATATTATTATTATTTTTTTATTTATTCACTATTTGTTTTTAGATTTTCATAATGAGATTTAACATATTGATATTAATGTCAATACTTAACTCTTATTATGCTTTAAAACGATATTTATTTTTTTTTATGATTTTAAGTCAACTTTTTTTTTATCTGATTTCTAACTATAACAAAGTTTAACCTAGTAGTAGAATATAATTTTTATTATTGAAATTATATAACATTTTTTTTAAATATGTTTATTGATGAACAAGCTAATGTTAGCTTTACGGTGGATATTTCATCAAATGATAACCAAGGAACACAGACAAGAACAAACAGAAAACGAACTGCAAAAGTTGCACAGAATGGTAACTCTGACAGTTAAATTCATAACGACGAGACTCAAATTAGACGTATTGTGACAGAATCTTTAGGATCATTTCGAGATGAAATGATGAATTTTATTAATTCTGAAATTCTATGGTTCAGAACAATTATTTACAATCTAACATAAACCGTATTAGACAAGAGGATAGTAATGTGAATATTTCACCTAGACCTACTAATAACTCAGATCGACAACGACCAGTTCTGGCTGATAAGGTTTTAAATATTATTAGAAATTGGAATATAAAATTTACAGGACGTGAAAATATGTCAGTGGACGTATTTATTTATCGGATAAATATTTTGACGACAAATAATCTTCAAGGAGATCTTGTGTAAACATGCTCACAGCCTTTTTGAAGGCAAAGCTCTCGAATGGTATTAGAGATACCACGGACAAACAAATGACATAGACTGGCATTCTCTTATAACTGCTTTACACAATCAATACAAGGAAGATTATACTGACTTTGACATACTTGATGATATTTGTCGGCGAAGACAAAAACACAGTGAGAATTTTGACGAATACCTAGACTTCATTTTGGCTATGACTGACAAATTGAGGACACCAATTTCTGACCGGGACTTATGTGAGACACTTATTAGGAATTTGACTTATTAGGAATAGTGTTGGAAGCATGAAAAATTCATGAAAGATTTACAGATGTATAAGACTGGGAAATTGACAAAAGGACGTATAGCGGAAATTGACGACAAGGACATGGAACTTGACAGGGAAGAAGAACATGATAAAATTTGTGCATTGCAACAAAATGTAAAATGTTGGAACTGTGACAAAGAGAAGCCATGGGCCTGTTCGTAAATGTATCACTGCGCTGCACAATATGATTACTTTGCGCTACCACTGCAAATCATATGTGGCTGATGCTTCTTTTTGCTTAGTTTTTTGTTTGCATTTATGACAGCGACAAATTTTACGTTAGTTTACTTTTAGGTGTTTTAATATTTTTTTTTTTTGAACTAATTATTGGTTCTGACTGTAAAAAAAATCTACAATACTATTTCAAATTTGTATATGTATAGTAATTTACTTCAAATCTAAATTTTAAATTTGAAAATCGATGACATAAATTTTATGAGGAATTTGAAAATTTTATTATGAACGAAAATTTTATTTTGAAAAGTCATAACGGGAAAATTGAATTTAAGTTTTTTATGTAAGAAGATATTAAGAAAGTATTATCAATTGCCTTAATTTTTTTTATGATTATTTTGCAAACATTTTGTCATTGGTAAGCAAACCGTAATAATTAGTAATATTATCGTTTACAGAATATCTTGTTTTGTATTTTGTAGGATTTCAGAATTAGGCAATAATCCAGAAGAACTTTTCCATATAATTTAATTGGTATTCCTAAAAAGCAGCTTAATTTTGTTATAAGAAAACTGTCTACCCATCGTTACATCTTTAATTTTCAGACGCTTCAAACTCTCATTGACCCCTTAGTGGGTATTGCAATTGTTTTTTTTTTTTAACCGTGTGGACATAAACCAAAAATTTTGAAAGGAGAAATTGTGGGGAAAAATAGTTTCCTTCAACATTAACCTTTACTTTTTGTAGTTTTTTTTTTGTGTAATGCAAATACTTATAATTCAATTCTAACCTTGGTACCCAGCCTGCACAAAAGTACGACAATGTCTGAATCAGACAAGTCTTACAAATATCTGACTTTTTTTACGGACATTTCGTACAGATTTCTGTAAGACATGTCTGGGAAATTTAATGTACGACACGTCTGATAGATTTCTGACTGATTTCGTACCGATATGTCGAAGGGATTTTATTCTTTTTTGTTTACCGACATGTCTGATAGATATCTGACTGATTTCGTACAGAAATGTCTAAGTTGTTTTCATTCCTTTTGTTAAGGATTTTTTGTTTTTTTCTTTACTTTACTTTCTTTTCTTTCTTTGCCTTTACCAATTTTGTAACCTTGATTTTGTTTGTTTTACAAATTGTTTATTTAAGTCATAAATTGCAACAAAATAGGTGATATTAAAAAATTTAATTTATTGGTGTGTTCAAAAAGTTTAAAAGTAATATAGAAAGTGATTGTTTTGTGATTAATAAACAATATAAGTATATAAAAAGAGTGTCACGTCAGGCTTTTCGGAAAAATGTTCAAAAAGATGCGAATTTGGTTTTTCAAGTTAGCTTAAAATACTTAAAAGAATTGTTTTAACTATTATATGTGGTATATAAACAATGTACAATATATAAACAATGTATATGTAATTAAGTAATAAATTATATGAATAAAAAATATAACATAAAACTGAGTTTTATTTTATTAAATATTTTAGACAAACATCCGACAAACTTTCAGAAATCTGTCAGAAATCCATACGAATGTCGTATAATAAATCAGAATTTCCCTGCTTTTTCTTTTAGATTTCTGTAAGATTTCTATCAGACACGTCGGTAAAAAACTCAGAATTTCCCACGACATGTTTGTCAGAATTCGTGTCAACCACTTCATATGTTTGGCGGTCAGAAGTCTGACAGAATTCGTATAGAATTCTTACTTGTTTGTCGACATTTCTTACAGACATCTGACAGATGTCGGACAATTTTGCAGACTGGGTACTTATAATTCAATAATCGGGAGTCATTAATAAACGGAAAAAGTAAATTAATTTTACATTATCCTAACTAATTTCGTTTTGTTTCCTGATTTTCGTTGCACATTATATCATATTTTTTTTTGTAATTTTTAATTTGTTTTGTTACTTAACGGTTTTTATATATCTATTTTTTTTTAATGAAAGATTCGATTTAAATAATTAAAATATGTAGATTCTTTACATGTTAATAACATCTCTAATTTTTTACTTAATCTGTAACAGAAATCAAACATCTACACATTTCCATACACTTACATTCATTCACATGTATTTACCGAAAATTAAAATTTCCAAATCTATATACAATAATTCTGAGCTGCAATTAAATGAGCAAGTAGTCTACGGTCTTCAGGTACCTGCGGACAACGTTGGACAACATTAATGTAAGTTATTATTGTATTTTGTTTTTTCTTATTTAATAATCCTTCGTGGTTATTTAACGGTGTACACTTAGATCCGAAAATTGTAAACGTAGTATAAATATAACTAAAAGCAACTTTTCAATACTTAACTTAACTTTACATTTTTTTTTTTTTTTGTTGTTAAAAATTACTTTTGTTTAAGTTCGTTTATGATAGCAAGTCTGAAGGAATTGTAATTTGTATTCTTTGTTTTATTACTATTTGTATATTAACAAAATGTAAAGAAATTAAATATATCTAATTCATTATAATGTTTTCTAAAATGAATAATTGAACTTTATTTCGCGTAATTTTTACGAAAAGTGAAGAGATTGATATGGGATAGTTAGACAATTTTTCTTTGTTGTACATTTGGGCTGTCATATAACCTTAACTTCTGTCAGCATGGAGGGTGGGTTTAGAAGCAGTGTAGCATATATCATAAATCTTTTGTACGAATAAAACGTAAAATTATATTTTTTATTATAATTGGGAACTTATTACAACTTCTCACCCCAACGACGAGCATGGCCGGAATTATTAGGTAGCCCTGTTCCCAAATAAATAACACCTTACCAAACATTCGTTACACATTTACAAACGAGCGAACACTGCGCAAAAATGGAAAAAATAATTGTAAATTTAATTTGTGAATTTGATGATACAACATCTGACAAATATTTCACCTACGAAGCTAAAAATGTTTCAAAAGTAAAATAATCAAAAATAAATTATAAAAAATCACATTCTTTACACTTACGCATTCGTTGCATCAGCCATTTTTATGATTGGATTTTTTTTGTTTATTTGCGCCTAATATGCAGATTGTTGCATTTTTTAACAGTTGACAATTGCAATGTTGCCTTTTTGAATGTAATGCGCATAACATGCAGTGCAGTGATGTATTTACGAACAGGCCCCATATCACATTCGTTTAGCTGAATATAAGAAGGCTCGAGCTCGAATTTTTGGCGAAAATAATAAGATATCTACATCTTCTAAACGAATTCGTGAATTTTACCGCAAAATTAAATCGTTCAAATTTATTCAATTTCTCCAATTATTTCTCAAGAGTTTGATTCTAGGCCATACATTAACATCAAGGCTATTGAAAAATTTTATATGGCTCTTTTCAAATAAGATCGTAATTGGAGGAAATTTAGCAATAGAAATTCAGGGTGGACCTTATTTTAGAAAATGTGTTGGTAGTGTACGCACTGCAGACGGACAGCGACAGAACGTGTTAGGAACAGTGGCTTTGAACATAACTTTTCAGGGTCAAACAAGACAGCTTGAATTTTTAGTGGTACCGACAATACGACAAGACATTATATGTGGATTTGATTTTTGAACAAAATTCGGAATTAAAACACCTATATCAAATGTTAGTGTACTTGACCTTACTGAAACCGACTCAGACAAGCTTCAACTGACAGTGGAACAAAGACAACAGCTTGACAAAATTATTGCAACGTTTCTTAGTTCTGAAGTAGATGGCTTGGGTTGAACAACCTTAATGGAATACTGCATTGATACGGGTGATGCAAAGCCGATAAAGCAGCGCTACTATCCAATTTCTCCAAATTCTCCAATTGGATTGTATGCTTTCTCTGGGTGTGATAGAAGAGGCTCCGCATTCCCCTTGGTTATCTCCAACAGTTGTTGTGGTCAAACCTGGAAAAGTTAGGATGTGCGTGCACGTCGTAAATTAAATTCAGTAACAGTTAAGGATGCTTACCCAATACCGAACATTGACGGAATTTTGTCGAGACTTGCTCCAGTCTACTGCATTTCGAAAATTGATTTAAAGGACACCTTTTGGTAAATTAAACTGGAGGAGAGCTCTAAACCGAAGACAGCTTTTACAGTCTCTAATTGGCCTTTGTATCAATTTACAAGAATGTCGTTTGGACTTTGTAATGCACCGCAAACGTTGTGCAGACTAATGACATGGTTATTCCGTACAATATAAAAACTAATGTTTTCGTTTATTTACATGACTTACTTGTTGTTTCACAGACTTTTGACGAACATTTAACACACCTAATGGTGGTAACTGCGAATTTAGGAATAGCAGGTTCGACAATAAATGTTAAGAAAAGCAGCTTTACATTAAACCGTGTTAAATATTTAGGTTACGTAGTAGGAAACGGAACGTTGCATGTGGACGAGGACAAAATTACTGCAATTCAAGACTTTCCTGTACCAAAATCGATAAGACATTTAAAACGATTTTTGGGTATGACTGGTTGGTACAGAAAATTTATACAAGATTATTCTACATTAACATTTCTTTTGACTGAACTTTTAACTAAGAAAAAGACATTTGTTTGGACAAATCAAGCTCAAGAAGCGTTGACAAATTAAAGACAAAAATGACTACTGCACCTTTATTATTATTATTATTCACCCCAATTATGACAAACCATTGTTACGGATTTCTTTTATTAATTTTTTCTTCCTTAAAAGCTCCTATGCATTCAAAATTACACATTCAAATTTTCTGGCAAGGCTCGATAATTTTACGTTCCTTTTACAACTCTATATATTTTTATATGTGTATACACATATATATGAACAGGCATGTACATATACATATTAGACTCCTGCATAAATGACATTAAATCGAAAAATTGTGCATTCATTCTCAAAATGAATCTTGCTTGCCATGTCACATATATTGTTGAATGTGAATACTGTGTGTTGCTCTATTTGAAACACATCGTACACTTCTATGTTCATAATACTTTGCATTCAGCCACATGTTGTTTGTTAAAGGAGCTAATACACGGCATGTTTTTGACATCTGACTTGTCAAATTCTCCACTGCTAATACAAACATGTCGTGTGTTACTTTTAAAACATTACTTCTGTAAAAAAACATGTGTTGAGACATCTGACAAAATTTTAATTAGAGTGCGCTCTATTTTCTTCTGTCAAAACATGTGACATCAGCCGTTGGCAGAAATCTCTGCTGCTGCAAAGCAGTCAGCGTAAAAGTACAATTTTGACAGACATGTAGAATTACATATGTCTCACAAATTTTAAAGTCAGATGTAAAAAACATGCCGTGTATTATAGCCTTAAGTGAATCATTAGTCGTAGGTCACACACGACGATTTTAATTGCCCAACTTTTTCCATATTTTCTTTCACGACGATTTTCTGTTTTGCTTAGCTTCTATTTTCTTACAATTTGTCATTTGTGCTCAGCGTTGCCATAATCATGATTTTGTCATATTTTTAAGGATTTTTTTGCTAAAATATGATTTATGATTTTTTCGCCCAATATAATAATTTTTATTTTTAGAAATTATTTTTTTTTGTTTTAAGTTGTAGATACGAAACATAATTTTTCTACAATTCTTATCAACAATACATTTTTAAACCAATAAAATTTTATATCAGCTTGTCACAGGTCGATTAAAAACAGGTCGAACTCTATCTGTGTTTTCAAAGTATATTCTGAACATAATAAACAAAGTTAACATAATTTTTGAAACCACATCCTCTCAAATACAAAGAATTTACGATGAAATGCAATGTCTTTATCTTAAAATTTTAGATAATTTTATAAAACCAAATTACGTTATCATCAATTTAATTAATGAACTTGATTTTTGAATTGTTTCGTTTACAAAACGAAGATATTTATTTGGGCGTGTTTGTAAAACAAAAAAATTTTCAATCTTAAACTTGGAGAAAATTAAAAAAAAGTGTTGAAAATTGTACTTCATTTTACATTGAGTTATGTAAGCAAATACTGAAACGATTTGATTTTAAACATAATTATTTTAAAGAACTTTTTTTCCATTATTTTGTCTTGACCCTTTAAAAATAATTAATAGAAAAGTAGCTTCTTTAACAGGTTTAATACAAAACTTTTCAAATTTTTTCAATTGATGAGAATGATGTTCAAAACTTAGAAGACGAGTTTAAAAAACTACGTCGTCTCCACTTTGACGAGCACTTTACAACTTTAGATAATCTAAGTTGTGAAGAATTTTAGTCAGAAGTCTGAAAAATAACTCGAGCTGACAAAATCTTAGCTTTTCCGACCCTGTCAAAATTTGTTAATACCCTAATATGTCTTCCTATTTCCTTTGCAAATGTTGAACGAATATTTTCAGTTTTAAATTTAAATAAAACAAAATATAGAAATAGATTATATAACAGCACTCATAAGGGTATATTATCTTCAAAAGAATACTTAAAGTTAAACGATTGTTCATACTATAATTTAAAAATATATTAAGGTATAAATACAAATATGAACCTATTCTGTATAATAATAATGATGATTCCTAAAACACTTTAATTCATATGTAATTGTTAGATGCATGATTATTTTTTATATTAAAACATTCATGTTTTTTATGTTTCTACATTGATAGATATGCAATTTAAATATACAGAGTATCTGACAATTTGATTTTATTCACAAGTTGCTATATGAATATGTATGTATATTAATTTTAATATCAATTTAATATATATATTTTTTTAAAATAACTTATCTAATAAGAAAACAGTTTTCTAAATAAATTTTTATTGTTTTTTTTGCGATTGTAATAAAATGTTTGAATTAAAATAATTTGATGATTTTCTTCTTCAAAATACGATTTTTTTGCTCTTAGTGATGATTTTCTCTCAAAAGGTTCTGGCAACGCTGATTTAGCCGTAAATAGTAATAAGAAAAATAAAAACATACATAAAATAATATAATTGATTTTAATAAACGCTTTTAATGAAAATGTTTTCACTAAATATTTTGTTTGTGCTTTTTTATTTTTAAATATTTTAATCGTTTAATTTGTTACGTTTTTAATTATTTTTTAATGAAATGTCAAATATTCAAAAGAAATGTCAAATATTCAAAAAAAAAAAATAAATAAATTGCTTCAAATAGCCGAGTACCGGCGATTATTTTTCCCTTCGTTTTCTCCTCACCTAAAACGGTAAAAACATCTATAAACTCAAGAACTGCCCAACTATAATCGTCGTGTGTGACCATCGACTTAGCACAGTAACTTAAAACAGCAATGAATACACACACTACACAGTATGCATTCACTCTGTTGTACCATTTTTATACCCTTCACACAGTGAAAAAGGGTATATATAGGTTTGTCATTCCGTGTGAAATTTCTACAATTTTCATATCCGACCCCATAAAGTATATATTTTCTGAAAGCTTATGAATAGGGGAGTCGATTAAGCCCTGTCAGTCTGTCCGTGTGTATGTTGAAATCAACTTTTTGAAGCCGCCCGATATTGCTTGGACCCGGGTGAGGTATTAAAATATCAGAAATATTCGGGAGTAGATTGGTATTGAAAATCAGAAACATCGGTACTGTGACGGCCAAAGTCACCAATTCGTTTTGGGCCCCACAAGTAATGAATAATCTTTATTTTTTGTTATAAAAATAGTTAATGAATTAGTATTATTAATACTTTAATTTATATATATATATAAAAATATTTAATGAATTATTATTATAATTATTACTTTAATTTACTCGTTACATATATATATATATTTATATTTATTTATATAGGTATGTAATGAATTATTATTTTGCACTTATACTTATAAACAACCAATGAAGTACATTAATATTATAAGTTAATTTAAGAGAAAGAGAAACATTGTTGTAATCACACCACACAGCATGCAATAACAATGCTAGGTGAATTCGTCTAATCACCACGAAATGTGTGGTAAATAGACCGATCATACATAGTGAGTGTGGTTGAACAATGTAAACACATGAGTTTGTGTGGATGTGTATTCTTGCGTGTACGATAAGAAAGGTATAAAACGAGCGTCTGCTGACTAAATTAGTTAGTTGGCCGGCAGCTCGTGCTACGGTAAGGACAAATATTAGCGGTGGGATTCATAGCTAATACGAGTACTGACCATAGCAATAAGCAGCAAGATACACATTGGAAGCGTGGTTTCATCACCAATAGTGTATCTTCTGCTGGTACTGATACTGGAGGCTGGGGATTCCGCCCCCCGTATTGGTGCTAAGAGCACATACAAGAGGTTCTGTTGGAAGCGTGGGTTCACCACCAAGAGAACATCTTGGAGCGAACGAGATCCACTATTGGCAGCGTGGTTACATCACCAATAGTGTATCTCGAAGAGTTATCTCAGGCTGCGATTGGAGGTGGGGATACCCCTCCAAGAGCGAATAGATAACTATCGCCACGCCATTGCCGTCAGACGCCAGTTTACCCAGAGTCTCTTTATTGTGGCTGGGGTTCCGCTCCAATAAAGAGAATACTGGAAGGCAAAAGAGACCCACTATTGGCAGCGTGGATACACCACCGATAGTGCGTCTCGAAGGGTTAGCTGAGGCTGCGATTGGAGGTGGGGATACCCCTCTGGGAGCGAATCAATACCCGACGCCCCATCTAAGCGTCTGACAAGTACCAGGCCAACTAGTGTAAAAGTATTTTTTATTATTCTATTATTGTTGTTATTATTTGTCTGTGAATAAATACCGTACGTTTTATAACGTTTAAAGAAAAAAAGTGTTAGTTTTCTTTTAAAAGACGCGACCCTGGCCTCCGCTGAGTCTACCCTAGCCGCCAGCGGAATCGTGTCGTTACAATGGCGCCCGAGCAGGGACACTACGTCCTATAAAATTTAACATTAAATTGAATTTAATGAGAAAATTTTATTAATTAAAATTAAATTTACTTGAACTGAACTGAAATTTAATTGGACATAATTAAGTTCAAATTAACTAAACAATAAATAAATAAAGTACATGAACATTTAAAAGAAAAACTAAGAAAAAAAGATAAAGTACATTAACATTAATAAACAAAAAAACACAAAAAAAAAAGTAGAAGTGAACATTGAAAATTAAGAACATTTGAAAAGAGAAAAGGAATAAGAAAAATTCGTAAAAGAAAAATTTTGAGAGAAAAATTTTAAAAGAAAAGAAATTTAAATAAAATTGAAAATTTAAAGCAATTTGAAAAAAAAAATATTTGTAAAAGAAAATTTAAAAAAAAAATAAAAAAAAAAAATTTTTTAAAGAAAAGAAATTTAATTAAAAAAAAAAAAAGACAGAAAAAAGAGTGCAGTGAAAATGTTAAAAACCACATGGGTGTACTCATTAAAAAAGGAGGAGTTAATAAACTACCTCACACAGTGCGAACAAAATGCCGTCGGCACTGTAGAAGATCTGCGAAAACGGTTTGCAAAATTTCTGTCTACAGAGCACGGTAGTGAAGAACTCAAGCTACTACTCGAATGGCAGGCTAAACATGACGTAACGACGCCGGCTACCCCAAATCCACGACTACAAGTTCCTGAAGTAGAAGTACGTGACGCAGTAGCCTCACCAGTAAAGCTGGAAGCACAAAAGTCCACGACAACTGCCCTCACAGGTAATGATGTAGTAAAAGAAAACCGAATTGCAGCAATTGAACTCGTCCGAAAATGGGGCTTCAAGTACGATGGTGGAAAAGACCCTCTAGGCTTTATTGAACGAGTAGAAGAGCTCGCCGATATGTACGAAATCAACCCAGACAATATTCTCCGGGTCATGTCCGAGCTCCTGCGTGATAAAGCTCTCATATGGTTCCGAAACAACAACAAGCAGTGGGAACAATGGTTCGTATTTAAAAAAGATTTTTGTAATTTTTTCTTGCCTCCACAGTACTTTGAAAAACTGGAGGACGAAATACGAAAAAGAGTCCAGCGACCCCGGGAGGCTTTTAAGGATTACTTGCTGGCCATACAAAACCTTATGCGTTTCACCCAAATGAGTGCCGAACAAAAACTCGAACGAGTATTTCGTAACATGCAGCCAGACTACCAGCGGTATATTCGCCGGCGGGATTTCACGTCACTGGATGAACTAATTGCGTTAGCGTCATCCTTAGAGGCTATACCAAACACCGCGCCACCGGAACGGAAAGAACACCAACGCATGATTGACGTCCGACCACCGGGCACAGTAGTAAATCCCGCCCAAAACCGACGAACAGCGAAAGCTACCAGCCTCGAGAAACGGGACACCTATCTATCATGGGTAGACGAAAAACTAAGAGCCGGCATATGGATAGAACATCAGTGGGTAACTGCCCTTATCGATACAGGTGCCACCCGCAGTTTTATCATGCCATCGTTGCTAAGTAACTTGAGACCGGCTACCCAAAACCTTCCTGTTCCAATTGACGTGTTCCTGGCTAACGGTGATAAAACAACAATATCTCAAGCTGTAGAGTGCCAGATTACCCTAGGAAAGGTGACTAAGAAACACATTCTGCTAGTTATGGAGGTCGCCACCGAACCCCTCGTTTTGGGAATCGATTTCCTATCAGAATTTGATACCACCATCACCTGTGCCGGACTGGCCGTAAAAGCGAACCCGAGTACCAACAAGTATCAAAAATCTCACCAGGTAAGCGTAATTATGTATAAAACTGATGCCATATCCAGGCAGCCAGTGCAACAATTAAAATTGACACACGCTTCCCCTACAACCGCTTGTAAATGGTACCAGAACCGGGTAGCAGCGGTAAAACAAAACCTGAACGAATTTGCCGACTATTCGATTGTAAACGGACAATTATATCGACGTATCGGCCGAGAAATTAACGAAGAAGATGCCACCCCTAGGAAGCTTTGTGTACCCACACCCCTGAGACGACAGGTTCTACAGGAGGTACATGATCAACCAGCAGGTGGCCACCTTGGTGTTAGAAAGACCCTGCGAAAATTAACGTGCCGCTATTATTGGCCAGGCATGTCACGGGATATAAGCCGCTACGTACGGGGGTGTAAGGTCTGCCAACAGTATAAGGTCTCCCAACAATTGCCCGAGATTATGTTGGCCATAAACAACAGCACCTCCGAATCAACCAGCTATACCCCAGCCCACTTGACGCAAGGTAGAGAACCCCGACTGCCTCAAGCACTATACGATAAGGTGACCATTGGCACGGGTTCCCAAATCGTACCACCGGAATCACGGACTAGAGAGCTGGCAGAAGTCTTCGAAATAGTCCGACAAAATTTAGTTAAATCATCGCAGAAACAAAAGTACCACTACAATTTGCGCCGCCGTCAGTGGCAGCCAAAAATAGGAGAGCGCGTTTTAGTCCGACAACACCCAATGTCAAAGGCCGTTGACAAATTCGCCGCTAAATTGGCTCCCAAATATGGTGGACCTTATGTAGTGGCAGGATCCGTCTCTCCCGTCATTGCCAACATTAGTAGTGAAGATAATAAAGAAACGCGCACAGCTCATCTCAGTGAATTGAAACCTTTTACTGAACAACATAACAAATCATTATCACCGCCATCCTCATCATCTTCATCACCTTCAACATTATCAACAGCCTCAAACGAGTCAGAGCAACCACCACTTCCAGTGATGTCAAGAACGAGGCAAATAAGGTCTACCAAGCCGAGTACAACCCCTTACTTCGCCAGGAGAGGGAGGGTAGTGTGACGGCCAAAGTCACCAATTCGTTTTGGGCCCCACAAGTAATGAATAATCTTTATTTTTTGTTATAAAAATAGCTAATGAATTAGTATTATTAACACTTTAATTTATATATATATATATAAAAATATTTAATGAATTATTATTATAATTATTACTTTAATTTACTCGTTACATATATATATATATATATATATTTATATTTATTTATATAGGTATGTAATGAATTATTATTTTGCACTTATACTTATAAACAACCAATGAAGTACATTAATATTATAAGTTAATTTAAGAGAAAGAGAAACATTGTTGTAATCACACCACATAGCATGCAATAACAATGCTAGGTGAATTCGTCTAATCACCACGAAATGTGTGGTAAATAGACCGATCATACATAGTGCGTGTGGTTGAACAATGTAAACACATGAGTTTGTGTGGATGTGTATTCTTGCGTGTACGATAAGAAAGGTATAAAACGAGCGTCTGCTGACTAAATTAGTTAGTTGGCCGGCAGCTCGTGCTACGGTAAGGACAAATATTAGCGGTGGGATTCATAGCTAATACGAGTACTGACCATAGCAATAAGCAGCAAGATACACATTGGAAGCGTGGTTTCATCACCAATAGTGTATCTTCTGCTGGTACTGATACTGGAGGCTGGGGATTCCGCCCCCCGTATTGGTGCTAAGAGCATATACAAGAGGTTCTGTTGGAAGCGTGGGTTCACCACCAAGAGAACATCTTGGAGCGAACGAGATCCACTATTGGCAGCGTGGTTACATCACCAATAGTGTATCTCGAAAAGTTATCTCAGGCTGCGATTGGAGGTGGGGATACCCCTCCAAGAGCGAATAGATAACTATCGCCACGCCATTGCCGTCAGACGCCAGTTTACCCAGAGTCTCTTTATTGTGGCTGGGGTTCCGCTCCAATAAAGAGAATACTGGAAGGCAAAAGAGACCCACTATTGGCAGCGTGGATACACCACCGATAGTGCGTCTCGAAGGGTTAGCTGAGGCTGCGATTGGAGGTGGGGATACCCCTCTGAGAGCGAATCAATACCCGACGCCCCATCTAAGCGTCTGACAAGTACCAGGCCAACTAGTGTAAAAGTATTTTTTATTATTCTATTATTGTTGTTATTATTTGTCTGTGAATAAATACCGTACGTTTTATAACGTTTAAAGAAAAAAAGTGTTAGTTTTCTTTTAAAAGACGCGACCCTGGCCTCCGCTGAGTCTACCCTAGCCGCCAGCGGAATCGTGTCGTTACAGTACATAAACAACTGAGATATGAGCAAAAACCCACGACCACCTCGATTTTTTATTCACAAAAACAACATTACAACAACAACATACATACATACAAACGTGTATACTGGTTAGAGAAAATGTGGCATCGAATCCCAGCTGAGCCAAAAAATTTTTTTTTTAATTTTTTTAAATTTTTTTTTTAATTTTTTTTGTTTTATATATATAATCATAATAATTTTTTTTTAAATTTTTTTTTCTAAATTTTTTTTTTTTTTTTTTTTTTTTTAGCATACATACGTGAATTTATAATTTTACAATGGGATGTTTTTATATATGTATGTTTTTATATGTATGGGATGAATGGTGACACAAACTACTGTTATTGCATGACTACTCGTTGTGAAGGGTATATAAGATTCGGCACGGCCGAATATAGCGCTCTTACTTGTTTTTAAATAAACATATCAATAAAGGTTAAGCGTTGCCAGTTTACAAAATTTTTAACGTAATTGGGATTGGAAATTTCGTAGATAACAATATAATTGCTAATAATGTTTTTCCTTTTAATTTACTTTATAATTATTATTTTATTTAATTTATTTTTATTTATTTATTTTTTTTTTGTTTTTGATAACTGAAACAATTTTTTTAAATGCTGATAAAATTAATTTTTTTTTATATACATATAAATCAAATTAATTTTTAAACTGATCAGTATTAAAAAATTTAATAATAAGAAAGAAAACATTTTTTAATACAAATATTACTTGTAAATGATATTTCATTTTATGCATTTTTAAGTATAATAAAATAAATCATATGTGAATTTTTGGGAATGAATTGGAATACAAAAACTGGGTATTAGGTATAAAAAAATTAGGTATAAACACAAAAACGTTGACACACCAAATTATTACAAAGATAATAAATATAAAAGTGTTACAAAGGACTTACGTTCTCCATTGAAATAATTAATCTTAAAATTTTAATTAATAGTAAAACACAATATTCACCTGATACTTCAACTTCAAACGAATATAATAAACTGATCATACAAAACCGTAATAAAGCAATCGGGGACTCCACAATAAAAATAAATTTCCTACCAAATTTGTTTAAGCAATTTAAATAAATCTACCAAAACCTACAATTTTTCTTAAATTATTATTATTAATTTAAAATAATAAGTTAAAAAATAAGTAAACTTTATATGTATATTACAACTAGAAATAATAATATTCTTCCAAAACTTAAAAAAATAAACCAAGCGCCAAGTTATGCACAAATAAAAAAATCTATCGCACCAAAGTGGCATCCCTGCAAAAAATTCCATTTAATGCTAATTTCTCTTCTTGCAATCTACTCTCGCTTTACACATTTTTTGGATCTTTTTTTTTTTTTTTTTGTTGAAAAGCCAAAGAAAAAAAGTGTACATTATTTTATTTAATGAATGCATGATTTTAAAATGGTGTATAGCTTTTTGTTTTTATTGCTATGCTGTGTAGTGTACAGAAAAAATACGATCATATTTAAGTGAATGCAATATTTTTTTATTATATTTTTCTCAATCACATTTACTTTCTTCATATGGTATGTGCTGTGTGGTGAATTGTGTCACAGTATTAAGCTTAATTCACTGTTATTTAAAGCATTCATGAGTTAATGCAGGTCTCTAATACATATGCAATTGTTACGGTTGGCAACCAATTTTTTTATATATAAGTTTCGATAAACGATCATAAATAAAAACAGTGTTGTCACCTCTCATGTCCATAAGTCTCCTCTTACAAATGTCATCACCTCAGTTTACCTTTAGATTGTTTAACCAATGGCAGCACGACACATTTCAAACCGGTTTTGTAGAAAGAGGAATGGAAAAGAGAAAAGATTCTGCAAGTGATGCATTTCAGCGATTTGGTCTAAGGGCTCAGGACGCCAGATCACCTACTGGAAACTTCGCAGTTGAAAAAGGAAAGGAAAGGAGAAATAAAAGTCAGATTAGAAAAGGATTGAAAAAGTTGAAAGCAGACGGTTGATTTTAATAGTTTGAAAAGAAAAGTCGAGTTGGTTTTAAGAATTTGAAAAGAAAGGTTTAAATAAATGTAAAGTGTAAAAATAAATTATTTCTGTTGAAGAAAAAAAAAAATTTAGTGATAAAACCTACAATCCTGTGAAATACTGCTGTTTTACATTTTATCATATAATTTAAATTGCTTAAAATTTGCTATACATATATTAAAAAGGAAATTTCAAACTTCATATTTAAGTTAAACAAAATGCTGAATTTAAAAAGTTAAGAAGTTATCGTCCGTTAGTAATTAAAAGCAAAAATTTAATATATTATTTAAAAAAAGGGAGTAGCAACCAGAAAAACTGTCCTAAAGTTAAACTTATATCCAAACAATTATTTCACTAGCAACAACGTTTTACCGGTGCAAAACCGTTCTACCAGCAACGTCAACTCTATCAGCGACTAAACAACACCAACAACTACAAGTCCACCAGAAACAACTACCACCGGCTACGATTTTATTTTGTTAAGTACAGTCGTTATACATAAGTATTTTATTGTCATAATTATTATTATTATATTTACTATTATCTTAACCATTATCATAATCATTATTATCATAACTATTATTTTTATTATTATTATAGAATATTCTTATTATTATTATTATTACTATTTTAAATTTCATTATTATTAATATTATAATTATTAAAATAGGTATCAGTAGTTCTTATAATGAATGTATGAATCAATTACAAATGAAAAACTTGAAATAGTAGAATAAAGCTTTTTTTTACTTTAAATTTTCTTTGTTCAGAGGAGGAATGTTGGAGGTAAGTGGAATGCACTGAGCGAGCGGGTGATCACAATATTGAAACAGACATAAAATTTTAGGTACTTGGTCTGTCATAGGAGCAAATTGCGGGAGGGAAAACAATAATACCAGGCGTGACGATCCACCTGGTCATGCCAACGTTTGTATAACGTCAGCGATATGTTAGGTTAAGAAGCTTTGTTTAAGAATTTCCCGTACTCTAAAGGTGTGTAGGGTACGGTCATATGTTCACGTGCCAAATACCCCGGGTTGAGAACCACTGACCTTTTGCTCGAGCTAGCTGGCAACCGTCATTCACGCCCTTAACCCAACATTTGGCGTGGGTGTGTTTCGTTTTGTTATTTTTGTATTTGGTAGTCGAAAAATACCGGCACGTAACATAGATGGCGCCCAACGCAAAGCAATTTGCACAACGTGAGGTTAATATTATCCCAACGCAAATCAACTCGCACAACGTGAGGTTGATATTAGCCCAACGCAATTCAACTTGCACAACGTGAGGTTAATATTAGCCCAACGTCAAAGCAAACTTGGTTTTGTAAGATTTATTTTACCTAACGGAAAATAAATTTTACTTAACACGAAACAAATTTAGCAATGTAAATAATTTTTCTTTGTCACCTGAAGTAACACATCGTTGACGTAATGCAAACATATTGTTAAATATTTCTGTGATTACCCTAACAGAATACGTATTTTTTTTTGTAAATTGTGATTTTTTTTTTGAGTCACGTTCTATTTTTAATTGATTGAGTAATCAGTTTTTTTTTGAAAATTAGGGAACTGATCAGTAACGAGAAGAGTCAGCATACTATTGTATCTTAGCACTTTCGACATATAGAACAATGTGATCACCGTTTGGCTACAGCACCCATCATTCCTCCTCCATACGATTTAATTTTTTTTTTTTTAAATAACATTTTCATTAAAATTGTATTATTTTACTCACGTTAATAAGGATTTTTTTTATTAAATCCCATCGCTATTGAAAATCAGAAATATCGGTACATAAACAACTGATATTTGAGCAAAAACCCACGACCACTCGATTTTTTTTCACAAACACAACATTAGAACAACATACATACATACATACAAACGTGTATACTGGTAGAGTAAACGTGGCATCAAATCCCAGCTGAGCCAAAAAAAAAAAAATTTTTATATTTTTTATTTAATATATTATTTATATTTTTATTTTTTTTTTTAATTTTTTTTGGTTTATATTTATTATTTATATTTTAATAACCTTTTTTTTAATTTTTTTTTTAACATACATACGTAAATTTTTAATTTTACAATTCGTTTTTTTTTTTGTTATTTAATTTAAGATTAAGTTTTTTTAACGTGACTTAAGTAATATAAGAATCATTAATTTAATAGTTTGTAAATACACTTACAGATTTTAACACCCTACACTCAGTCATTAATACACACATTTATATAGCCATACCCACATATTCATTCATATAAACACACAAAGATTTATACATTTACACAACTACTCAGATACACATGCATACATAAAATATAAGAAAACTAAATTTTAAAGTCTGAGAATTTGAAATAAATTGTTTGTGTAGAAAAAAAATATTCGGCGAATTTTTCAAACCAAATTCAACAAATTCAGACCTGCTGTCAGCGTTGGATAAATTTTGGTCAGTTTGTTTTATACTATTTAGATTTTTTTTGTGAAAAAGCTTTTGTCTAAATTCTCTGTTGTACCAAATTTTATTTGAATTTTTTTTAACCCTTTAAAACTAAAATGTTGTTAACATTAGATTTTAACATTTTATGTATAAATAAATACATAAAATCTCACTATCACACTACATCTGTAAACTAACAACACTATTTATAATTTACTATTTTTTTTTGTTTACAAAAATAAACATTAAAAAAATTTTATTTTCAATAGTTTGTTGTTCAATAAATGTTGTTTAACTTACTAACAGTTAAACGGTTACTAAGTTATAGTTAGGGAATCATTTTAGGGCTATTTTAACAAATCATTCTATTAAGATAGTATAGTTGGGAGTAGGGTTGCCATCCGTCCTCCTTTCCCCGGATACCATCCTCTTTTTCAGGGCATCGGGGGCAGTCCTACTTCTTTTTTAGCAAATGTCCGGGGTTGTGCGGCTTGTTACACCTTCTCTGAAGTTTTTTTCTTACATTTAAACTTTAAATCACAGGTCACAAAATGTATAAAAAAAGATTTAGGTGCTCGTACAATTAGTTTTGAAAAAGTACAATTTTAGAACTTCTCTTTGTACAAAATGAGTTTTATTATCCTTAATTGTCGCTATTTATCGAAGTGACCTATTTTAACTTGTCTTTTATTTAAAAAAAAATCGGCAAAGGGGTCTGCTTATCAGCTGGGTGTTTTCCATAAAGTTAGTTTTCCAAATAAAGAAGAAAGTCTTGAACAAAAAATATGGTAAAGGTATATAGTTTTGATATGGATTGCCTAGAGATTTACAAATATTTGAAGAGATGCGATGGTAATATATTGGCTCAAATTGGAAGTGTTAAAAAATATATGTAAGATTTTTAAAAGTGTACATTCCCGATAATGAATGCAATGAATTTTTGTTATACCCTTCACACAGTGAAAAAGGGTATATATAGGTTTGTCATTCCGTGTGAAATTTCTACAATTTTCATTTCCGACCCCATAAAGTATATATTTTCTGAAAGCTTATGATTAGGGGAGTCGATTAAGCTCTGTCAGTCTGTCCGTATGTATGTTGAAATCAACTTTTTGAAGCCCCCCGACATAGGTTGGACCCGGGTAAGGTATTCAAATATCAGAAATATTCGGGAGTAGATTGGTATTGAAAATCAGAAACATCGGTACATAAACAACTGAGATATGAGCAAAAACCCACGACCACCTCGATTTTTTTTTTCACAAAAACAACATTACAACAACAACATTCATACATACAAACGTGTATACTGGTTAGAGAAAACGTGGCATCGAATCCCAGCTGAGCCAAAAAAATTTTTATTTCAATTTTTTTTTTTATTTTTTATTTAATATATTATTTAAATTTTTATTATTTTTTTTAAATTTTTTTATTTTTTAATTTTTTTTTTTTATTTTTTTTTATATATATTATATACATAATAATTTTTTTTTTAACTTTTTTAAAAATTTTTTTTTTTAATATTTTTTTTAACATACAGACGTGAATTTATAATTTTACAATGGGACGTTTTTATATATGTATGTTTTTATATATATGTACGTATTTCATATGGGATGAATGGTGACACAAACCACTGTTATTGCATGACTACACGTTGTGAAGGGTATAGAAGATTCGGCACGGCCGAATATAGCGCTCTTACTTGTTTTTTTTTTGGTTTTTTTGTTTTTATTTTCAACCATTAAATCAAAATATGTTAAGTTTGTATTTTGTAAATAAAGTTTTTTTGTGAAATCAAATTTTGTTTTTGTATTTTAAATGGCGTCATAAATTTTATCAAATTTAATTTTTTTTAAATGTGTCCTCTTTTTTTTGGCAAATGTCCTACATTTTTTATGCTGGCGTCCTCTTTTTTTTTTTTTTTTTTAATAGAAATGGCAACCCTAGTTGGGATGGTATTAGAAAAAGAGGAAATGACAACATCTTCTGTTTGACTTAACTTTCATTTATTTTAATGTATTATCTTGTTAATTTTTATTGTACATTAATTTTTATTTTTGCTAGTTATTATTAAAGTTTAGCTACCTTTTTAAATTTTATAAGACGTTTCTTAGCCTACCTCTTATGAGAGGTAGGGCAAACCAGTTTGGATCGTTACACGTGGGTCACTCAAGTTTAACCAAAATTTGCAATTTATGAGAAAAGTGAGCGATTTATCCCACCACCTGGATGACTACCTTGCCGCGATGTGGTGGCTTAACTGTCAACTGTGGATCTATCTTTGGGCTTGACTGCTGATAGTTGGGGTATTACAGCTCCCTTATGGACAGTCATTCCCTCAAGATATATTACTAAAGGTTGCACAACGAAAGGTCATCCGATCCCATCCCTTCATCCTTTCCTTTGTTATAATCCCGTCTATAATCCTCTTCCTTTCCCAAGCTGTGCCAAGGACCTGAATGGCTAGTTAGTGGTAAAATAAACTAGTCGTTAACGGCTTCCCTCTGACGCCGATGGCAAAGGTCAGTTGTACTTTAGCTTAGTCAGCGCAATCCGTCACTGTGCGAGACGGTCATTTTCATTACGGACTACTCGGAACAAAATCTGGAAAATTTTAATAAATCGAAACAAGAGGATGTAAGAGGAGTTAGTGTAGCGGATATCACTGACTGCTCAGGAGGTTCAGTGTCAGATTCGGACTCGGACCTTTTGGGTATTCACAGGGATATTCTGCTAAAGGACAGTCAGTTGGTTACTGAACTGACAATGTTAGAGGAGATTGGCTCCACAATCGACTCCTTGTCGCGTACTGGAGCTTCTGAAAAACTTGGCGATCTGGACTTGGGATCTGGGGATGAGCATGAGATAACTGTGATCTCGGCTCATTGCCAGGACCAGGAAACCGTAGCGCCAGTTTCGGGGGTCTCACTCGGGACAGTGAGTGGGTTGGCGAGTGAATCGAATGGTATTGTTCGACAGAACGCGACAGAACAGATCGCTTCTGTAGGACGATTCGAGAAAGCCAAAAGTGGTGTAAAGATCTCCTTGGCCTTTCTGGAAGAGATGGCTAAGAAGGACTCTACACTACACGACGGGTGGGATAAATATCTTTTTAGGAAGCACCGGAAGAGCTTGGCTAGATTCGAACGAATCTACGGTTCTGTCGAGGCTATCTTGGGGGTTCCCTATCTTGCGGGATATACAGCCAGGGATGCTGGGGAGTCATCTGTGGTCAGCAAGGACAACAGTTCCTCAGCATCCTCCGCTGTTGTCTCCTCTGTGGATGTGTTGAAGAAGGGGTAAAGAGTATACTACCTGGTCCTCTTAATAGTGACAGTTTGGTTACAATTAAGGGAGCTAGGCCTGGTGACAATTTACCCTCTACTAGCCGCGCGATGAAGGCTGGAAAGTGATCTCCGGAGGTGATGTTCAAAAGGGACTCGCCAAAGGAGTATCAACTGGGTCTAACCAGTCTTCACCTGCAGAGGAATCTATTAATCGCTTTCCAAACCCTACGAAAAGCTCCAGAACAGGGGGCGTAAAGAGGGTGGGGTGAGTGATGAACAGAAACCCCCTGCGGCTAAGAGGGTTGGTCAGTCTGTAAGCGGCTCTCTTGTTGATCACCGCAAGGAGATAAGTAGGAGGACTGGCTCCAGAGAGGACCAGCCCTCGACGGTATTCTGGCGGCTGTTATTGATCGCACTGATCCGGATGGTAAGATCAGTGTTGAGAGATGGCAGGTGGTAGAAAACAAACTTCTCGATGAAATCTTCAGCGTGAAGAAACGGCATGACGGGGTAGCGTTCAGAAGGGCCGATTGGGCAAGGGGTGTCAAAACCGTCAGTTGTGGTAATCAAAAGACCTTTGAGTTTTTGAAGGCTGCAATTGTCAGGTTGAAGTGTTTGTCCTGACGCCAGTCTGGATGTTATACCAGCGTCGGAACTGCCGTTGAGGCCAGTAGTCACAGTGTGGATTCCTCCTCCTCTTAAAACGGTGGAGGTCATACTGGGAGTGCTGACCAATCAAAATGAGGGTCTCGATACGAGCCAGTGGAAGCTGATAGCTTCTATGAGCTGTAAAGAGAACCAGGGGAGGGACTTCCGGTTCGCAGTAGACCAAGAGTCCCTTAAAAAGCTGGGGTCAATGAAAGGGGTTGCCATTTTCGGGTTAGGGTCTATCAGATTTAGATTTTCTAAAAATTATAGAGAAATTATAAGAGGTTGGAAGTGGTGCAGATAAACTTGCATCACTGTGAAGCAGCCTCAACCTAATTAGCAACCCATCTCATTGACAAGGCCGTGGACGTGGCCTTAATTCAAGAGCCCTGGTTGAGTAAAAACCGGGTTGCTGGATGAAAGGTCACGGGGTATACGTTATTCGTACCCCACTCCGGTGAGAAGGCACGAACATGTATAATGGCAAAGAGTGAATACAAATTTATGATTTCTCATTCTTTCAGCAATGGTGATCTGACGGTCGTGACATGAGAGGCCATGGACAGAACGGTCCTGGCGCTTGCATCGGTATACTTACCATATGAGGCTTTAGACCCACCTGGTGACAAAGTTAAGGAGTTGGTGGAATACTCAGGCAGAAAGGCTTGAGACTTGTATTGGGTTGCGACGCTAACGCACACCATACCCAATGGGGTAGTGCCGACATCAACAAAAGAGGTGAGTCTGCGTTTGATTTTATTATTGCTAATAATCTCTATATCTGTAATAGGGGGAATACGCCAACATTCAGAACTAGAGAAAGGGAGGCAGTAATAGATATAACGTTGACGAACCATAGGGATTAAGTAGAGGACTGGAGGGTAGATTTAGGTTGTTCCTTCTCTGATCACAGTCGTCTATCCTTTAGTCTTATTTTTGAAAGGTCGAAAAGGCGTCCGTATAGGAATCCGAGAAGGACGGATTGGGTCTCTTTTTCGGGACTAGTGGAGGATAATCTTAGGGTTATGCGTGATTGTTAGTCGTCCCCGTCAGGTGTAGAGCGCCTTGTGAGCACCTTCACGCAGGTTTTGACTAATAGCTTTGAGCGATCTTGCCCCCTGAACTTTCCAGGCAAAGGTATGCAGCCGAGATGGTGGACGCCGGAGCTAGGGGCTCAGCGAGCCACTGTCGGAAGGCTGTTCAATTGGGCGAAGTATACGCGTAGGGAAGTTGATTGGAATAACTATAAGCTAGGTTATAATAGATATAAGGGGGACATCAGAAGGGCGAAAAAGGACTCGTGGATTAGATTGGCTGTCAACGTTGTATTAGGGCACTTTGACAGGATAGGATAGAAAGTCGTGGCCTATGCGGATGATGTAGTTTTATTGGTATCGGGCAAGTTTCTGCCGACAATTGACGAAGTCATGCAAAGGGCGTTGGACGATCTGTCATCTTGGGCTACTGATAAGGGTTTACGAGTCAATCCGGGAAAGACAGAGTTGGTTCTTTTTACTAGGAGGTACAAGGTGGTAGAATTGAAGCTACCGGTGCTAGGAGCTTAGAGACTAGACTATCTAATAGTGCTAAGTATTCGGGAGTTTTTCTGGACAGCAAGCTGTCCTGGGGGAGGAACACTGGTAAGATGTTCATCCTTCAAAATAATTGTCTCCAATGCCTTATATTTTTGACGTAGGGTCTAAAAAAAAAATAAAAAAAAAACGCAAAAAATTTTTAATCAATTTGGTAATAGTGTTAAAAGAAATTCTTATAATAAATAATTTTCCAAATTAAAAAAATAAATGTTATAGGTTTTAACTTTAAAATTCTTATTATCCAAAATGAAAAATTTCGAAAACCCCAGTAACACTTTTTTCTTATTTATATTTCATTATAAATAATTTACAAAATTATTTGGAATATGCTTCCAAGCAACTAAATAAATATTATCGAACAATTGTGAAAGCATATCACGAATAATTTAAATTATTCATTAACAATTATATATTATTTTTTAACTGGTAGTGCAGTAAATTTTGCGATTCTTAATTTTAATATTGAACATTAGGAAATTACTCAATATGTGTAACGAACGAACTTTTAATCGGCCTGCTGTTATCCAACTCTTGCTTGCTTTTGTGTAATTCTCATAGGTACATAGCCCATGTAATTTTCTACACCCGGAAATATATACATATGTGTATGATTTTAATTTCATAAAATTAGTTTAAACTTTTCGGAGAATCTGAAATTTCCCTGTTCGCACACCTGACGCGGATTTACTTATAATTAAAATAGGATTAAACGTTTCCGAGAAGCAGACATTTTCCCAAATTCCCTTTTGCTCCTTGTTTTTAAAGAGATGCAAAGCCCATATGACTTTTTAGACGCAGACCAATCTATGATTTCAATTTTATCAAAATCCGTTAGAACGTTTCGGAGGCAAAAGTTTCCAACCTATAACCCTCATGTACCCATGTTCTGAAATATTAGTGAGAACTTCTCGCATCGAAAAATCATGAAACAAAATATGCCTATTAACATAATATTCAGTAAAATAAATTTAACGTAAAAGTTTACTAAAATTTTATATGTAACTCATGACGAAAAATACCAATTATGATTACGTTGTACGTTAGAGCTATCCAAAATTATACTTAATTACAAGAATAAGAGTAAAAATAAACTCAAAAAGTGCGGAAATAATAATGCACATAAAATTTAAAAAAAATAAAAGTGTTTAAAAAAGTGTTCCTCCAAACTGTACTCTCCGGCAAATTCTAAATTTTTTAACATAAAGTTAACTAATTTTTCTATTTGTCGTTTTGAAACCCGCACATTTTTCTTAACGATAACAAATTTATGATATTAATATTTATACATATCGTCGGTCTCATGTAGAAAGGCCCTAACTCAAATAATTATAGTTTTACAGAAGATATAAGATTCGGCACGGCCGAATATAGCACTGTTACTTGTTTTTTAATTACTACATACCAAAAAGCGAAACACCGAATAAAAAGAAATGTCAAATATTCAAAAAAAAAAAAAATAAATAAATTGCTTCAAATAGCCGAGTACCGGCGATTATTTTTCCCTTCGTTTTCTCCTCACCTAAAACGGTAAAAACATCTATAAACTCAAGAATTGCCCAACTATAATCGTCGTGTGTGACCATCGACTTAGCACAGTAACTTAAAACAGCAATGAATACACACACTACACAGTATGCATTCACACTGTTGTACCATTTGTATACCCTTCACACAGTGAAAAAGGGTATATATAGGTTTGTCATTCCGTGTGAAATTTCTACAATTTTTATTTCCGACCCCATAAAGTATATATTTTCTGAAAGCTTATGAATAGGGGAGTCGATTAAGCCCTGTCAGTCTGTCCGTGTGTATGTTGAAATCAACTTTTTTAAGCCCCCCGATATCGCTTGGACCCGGGTGAGGTATTAAAATATCAGAAATATTCGGGAGTAGAACGGTATTGAAAATCAGAAACATCGGTACATAAACAACTGAGATATGAGCAAAAACCCACGACCACCTCGATTTTTTATTCACAAAAACAACAGTTTACGAAATTTTTAACGTAATTGGGATTGGAAATTTCGTAGATAACAATATAATTGCTAATAATGTTTTTCCTTTTAATTTACTTTATAATTATTATTTTATTTAATTTATTTTTATTTATTTATTTTTTTTTTGTTTTTGATAACTGAAACAATTTTTTTAAATGCTGATAAAATTAATTTTTTTTTATATACATATAAATCAAATTAATTTTTAAACTGATCAGTATTAAAAAATTTAATAATAAGAAAGAAAACATTTTTTAATACAAATATTACTTGTAAATGATATTTCATTTTATGCATTTTTAAGTATAATAAAATAAATCATATGTGAATTTTTGGGAATGAATTGGAATACAAAAACTGGGTATTAGGTATAAAAAAATTAGGTATAAACACAAAAACGTTGACACACCAAATTATTACAAAGATAATAAATATAAAAGTGTTACAAAGGACTTACGTTCTCCATTGAAATAATTAATCTTAAAATTTTAATTAATAGTAAAACACAATATTCACCTGATACTTCAACTTCAAACGAAAATAATAAACTGATCATACAAAACCGTAATAAAGCAATCGGGGACTCCACAATAAAAATAAATTTCCTACCAAATTTGTTTAAGCAATTTAAATAAATCTACCAAAACCTACAATTTTTCTTAAATTATTATTATTAATTTAAAATAATAAGTTAAAAAATAAGTAAACTTTATATGTATATTACAACTAGAAAATAATAATATTCTTCCAAAACTTAAAAAAATAAACCAAGCGCCAAGTTATGCACAAATAAAAAAATTTATCGCACCAAAGTGGCATCCCTGCAAAAAATTCCATTTAATGCTAATTTCTCTTCTTGCAATCTACTCTCGCTTTACACATTTTTTGGATCTTTTTTTTTTGTTGAAAAGCCAAAGAAAAAAAGTGTACATTATTTTATTTAATGAATGCATGATTTTAAAATGGTGTATAGCTTTTTGTTTTTATTGCTATGCTGTGTAGTGTACAGAAAAAATACGATCATATTTAAGTGAATGCAATATTTTTTTATTATATTTTTCTCAATCACATTTACTTTCTTCATATGGTATGTGCTGTGTGGTGAATTGTGTCACAGTATTAAGCTTAATTCACTGTTATTTAAAGCATTCATGAGTTAATGCAGGTCTCTAATACATATGCAATTGTTACGGTTGGCAACCAATTTTTTTATATATAAGTTTCGATAAACGATCAGAAATAAAAACAGTGTTGTCGCCTCTCATGTCCTTAAGTCTCCTATTACAAATGTCATCACCTCAGTTTACCATTAGATTGTTTAACCAATGGCAGCACGACACATTTCAAACCGGTTTTGTAGAAAGAGGAATGGAAAAGAGAAAAGATTCTGCAAGTGATGCATTTCAGCGATTTGGTCTAAGGGCTCAGGAAGCCAGATCACCTACTGGAAACTTCGCAGTTGAAAAAGGAAAGGAAAGGAGAAATAAAAGTCAGATTAGAAAAGGATTGAAAAAGTTGAAAGCAGACGGTTGATTTTAAGAGTTTGAAAAGAAAAGTCGAGTTGGTTTTAAGAATTTGAAAAGAAAGGTTTAAATAAATGTAAAGTGTAAAAATAAATTATTTCTGTTGAAGAAAAAAAAAAATTTAGTGATAAAACCTACAATCCTGTGAAATACTGCTGTTTTACATTTTATCATATAATTTAAATTGCTTAAAATTTGCTATACATATATTAAAAAGGAAATTTCAAACTTTATATTTAAGTTAAACAAAATGCTGAATTTAAAAAGTTAAGAAGTTATCGTCCGTTAGTAATTAAAAGCAAAAATTTAATATATTATTAAAAAAAGGGAGTAGCAACCAGAAAAACTGTCCTAAAGTTAAACTTATATCCAAACAATTATTTCACTAGCAACAACGTTTTACCGGTGCAAAACCGTTCTACCAGCAACGTCAACTCTATCAGCGACTACACAACACCAACAACTACAAGTCCACCAGAAACAACTACCACCGGCTACGATTTTATTTTGTTAAGTACAGTCGTTATACATAAGTATTTTATTGTCATAATTATTATTATTATATTTACTATTATCTTAACCATTATCATAATCATTATTATCATAACTATTATTATTATTATTATAGAATATTCTTATTATTATTATTATTACTATTTTAAATTTCATTATTATTAATATTATAATTATTAAAATAGGTATCAGTAGTTCTTATAATGAATGTATGAATCAATTACAAATGAAAAACTTGAAATAGTAGAATAAAGCTTTTTTTTACTTTAAATTTTCTTTGTTCAGAGGAGGAATGTTGGAGGTAAGTGGAATGCACTGAGCGAGCGGGTGATCACAATATTGAAACAGACATAAAATTTTAGGTACTTGGTCTGTCATAGGAGCAAATTGCGGGAGGGAAAACAATAATACCAGGCGTGACGATCCACCTGGTCATGCCAACGTTTGTATAACGTCAGCGATATGTTAGGTTTAGAAGCTTTGTTTAAGAATTTCCCGTACTCTAAAGGTGTGTAGGGTACGGTCATATGTTCACGTGCCAAATACCCCGGGTTGAGAACCACTGACCTTTTGCTCGAGCTAGCTGGCAACCGTCTTTCACGCCCTTAACCCAATATTTGGCGTGGGTGTGTTTCGTTTTGTTATTTTTGTATTTGGTAGTCGAAAAATACCGGCACGTAACATAGATGGCGCCCAACGCAAAGCAATTTGCACAACGTGAGGTTAATATTATCCCAACGCAAATCAACTCGCACAACGTGAGGTTTATATTAGCCCAACGCAATTCAACTTGCACAACGTGAGGTTAATATTAGCCCAACGTCAAAGCAAACTTGGTTTTGTAAGATTTATTTTACCTAACGGAAAATAAATTTTACTTAACACGAAACAAATTTATATAAACGTGAGGTTTATATTAGCCCAACGCAATTCAACTTGCACAACGTGAGGTTAATATTAGCCCAACGTCAAAGCAAACTTGGTTTTGTAAGATTTATTTTACCTAACGGAAAATAAATTTTACTTAACACGAAACAAATTTAGCAATGTAAATAATTTTTCTTTGTCACCTGAAGTAACACATCGTTGACGTAATGCAAACATATTGTTAAATATTTCTGTGATTACCCTAACAGAATACGTATTTTTTTTGTAAATTGTGATTTTTTTTTTGAGTCACGTTCTATTTTTAATTGATTGAGTAATCAGTTTTTTTTTGGAAAATTAGGGAACTGATCAGTAACGAGAAGAGTCAGCATACTATTGTATCTTAGCACTTTCGACATTTAGAACAATGTGATCACCGTTTGGCAACTACAGCACCCATCATTCCTCCTCCATACGATTTAATTTTTTTTTTTAAATAACATTTTCATTAAAATTGTATTATTTTACTCACGTAAATAAGGATTTTTTTTATTAAATCCCATCGCTATTGAAAATCAGAAATATCGGTACATAAACAACTGATATTTGAGCAAAAACCCACGACCACTCGATTTTTTTTCACAAACACAACATTAGAACAACATACATACATACATACAAACGTGTATACTGGTAGAGTAAACGTGGCATCAAATCCCAGCTGAGCCAAAAAAAAAATTTTTTATATTTTTTATTTAATATATTATTTATATTTTTATTATTTTTTTTTTTAATTTTTTTTGGTTTATATTTATTATTTATATTTTAATAACCTTTTTTTTAATTTTTTTTTTAACATACATACGTAAATTTTTAATTTTACAATTCGTTTTTTTTTTGTTATTTAATTTAAGATTAAGTTTTTTTAACGTGACTTAAGTAATATAAGAATCATTAATTTAATAGTTTGTAAATACACTTACAGATTTTAACACCCTACACTCAGTCATTAATACACACATTTATATAGCCATACCCACATATTCATTCATATAAACACACAAAGATTTATACATTTACACAACTACTCAGATACACATGCATACATAAAATATAAGAAAACTAAATTTTAAAGTCTGAGAATTTGAAATAAATTGTTTGTGTAGAAAAAAAATATTCGGCGAATTTTTCAAACCAAATTCAACAAATTCAGACCTGCTGTCAGCGTTGGATAAATTTTGGTCAGTTTGTTTTATACTATTTAGATTTTTTTTGTGAAAAAGCTTTTGTCTAAATTCTCTGTTGTACCAAATTTTATTTGAATTTTTTTTAACCCTTTAAAACTAAAATGTTGTTAACATTAGATTTTAACATTTTATGTATAAATAAATACATAAAATCTCACTATCACACTACATCTGTAAACTAACAACACTATTTATAATTTACTATTTTTTTTTTGTTTACAAAAATAAACATTAAAAAAATTTTATTTTCAATAGTTTGTTGTTCAATAAATGTTGTTTAACTTACTAACAGTTAAACGGTTACTAAGTTATAGTTAGGGAATCATTTTAGGGCTATTTTAACAAATCATTCTATTAAGATAGTATAGTTGGGAGTAGGGTTGCCATCCGTCCTCCTTTCCCCGGATACCATCCTCTTTTTCAGGGCATCGGGGGCAGTCCTACTTCTTTTTTAGCAAATGTCCGGGGTTGTGCGGCTTGTTACACCTTCTCTGAAGTTTTTTTCTTACATTTAAACTTTAAATCACAGGTCACAAAATGTATAAAAAAAGATTTAGGTGCTCGTACAATTAGTTTTGAAAAAGTACAATTTTAGAACTTCTCTTTGTACAAAATGAATTTTATTATCCTTAATTGTCGCTATTTATCGAAGTGACCTATTTTAACTTGTCTTTTATTTAAAAAAAAATCGGCAAAGGGGTCTGCTTATCAGCTGTGTGTTTTCCATAAAGTTAGTTTTCCAAATAAAGAAGAAAGTCTTGAACAAAAAATATGGTAAAGGTATATAGTTTTGATATGGATTGCCTAGAGATTTACAAATATTTGAAGAGATGCGATGGTAATATATTGGCTCAAATTGGAAGTGTTAAAAAATATATGTAAGATTATTAAAAGTGTACATTCCCGATAATGAATGCAATGAATTTTTGTTATACCCTTCACACAGTGAAAAAGGGTATATATAGGTTTGTCATTCCGTGTGAAATTTCTACAATTTTCATTTCCGACCCCATAAAGTATATATTTTCTGAAAGCTTATGATTAGGGGAGTCTATTAAGCTCTGTCAGTCTGTCCGTATGTATGTTGAAATCAACTTTTTGAAGCCCCCCGACATAGGTTGGACCCGGGTAAGGTATTAAAATATCAGAAATATTCGGGAGTAGATTGGTATTGAAAATCAGAAACATCGGTACATAAACAACTGATATATGAGCAAAAACCCACGACCACCTCGATTTTTTTTTTCACAAAAACAACATTACAACAACAACATTCATACATACAAACGTGTATACTGGTTAGAGAAAACGTGGCATCGAATCCCAGCTGAGCCAAAAAAATTTTTATTTCAATTTTTTTTTTTTATTTTTTATTTAATATATTATTTAAATTTTTATTATTTTTTTTAAATTTTTTTATTTTTTAATTTTTTTTTTATATATATTATATACATAATAATTTTTTTTTTAAACTTTTTTTAAAATTTTTTTTTTAATATTTTTTTTAACATACAGACGTGAATTTATAATTTTACAATGGGACGTTTTTATATATGTATGTTTTTATATATATGTACGTATTTCATATGGGATGAATGGTGACACAAAACCACTGTTATTGCATGACTACACGTTGTGAAGGGTATAGAAGATTCGGCACGGCCGAATATAGCGCTCTTACTTGTTTTTTTTTTGGTTTTTTTTTTTTTTTTATTTTTAACCATTAAATCAAAATATGTTAAGTTTGTATTTTGTAAATAAAGTTTTTTCGTGAAAACAAATTTTGTTTTTGTATTTTAAATGGCGTCATAAATTTTATCAAATTTAATTTTTTTTAAATGTGTCCTCTTTTTTTTGGCAAATGTCCTACATTTTTTATGCTGGCGTCCTCTTTTTTTTTTAAATAGAAATGGCAACCCTAGTTGGGATGGTATTAGAAAAAGAGGAAATGACAACATCTTCTGTTTGACTTAACTTTCATTTATTTTAATGTATTATCTTGTTAATTTTTATTGTACATTAATTTTTATTTTTGCTAGTTATTATTAAAGTTTAGCTACCTTTTTAAATTTTATAAGACGATTCTTAGCCTACCTCTTATGAGAGGTAGGGCAAACCAGTTTGGATCGTTACACGTGGGTCACTCAAGTTTAACCAAAATTTGCAATTTATGAGAAAAGTGAGCGATTTATCCCACCACCTGGATGACTACCTTGCCGCGATGTGGTGACTTAACTGTCAACTGTGGATCTATCTTGGGGCTTGACTGCTGATAGTTGGGGTATTACAGCTCCCTTATGGACAGTCATTCCCTCAAGATATATTACTAAAGGTTGCACAACGAAAGGTCATCCGATCCCATCCCTTCATCCTTTCCTTTGTTATAATCCCGTCTATAATCCTCTTCCTTTCCCAAGCTGTGCCAAGGACCTGAATGGCTAGTTAGTGGTAAAATAAACTAGTCGTTAACGGCTTCCCTCTGACGCCGATGGCAAAGGTCAGTTGTACTTTAGCTTAGTCAGCGCAATCCGTCACTGTGCGAGACGGTCATTTTCATTACGGACTACTCGGAACAAAATCTGGAAAATTTTAATAAATCGAAACAAGAGGATGTAAGAGGAGTTAGTGTAGCGGATATCACTGACTGCTCAGGAGGTTCAGTGTCAGATTCGGACTCGGACCTTTTGGGTATTCACAGGGATATTCTGCTAAAGGACAGTCAGTTGGTTACTGAACTGACAATGTTAGAGAGATTGGCTCCACAATCGACTCCTTGTCGCGTACTGGAGCTTCTGAAAAACTTGGCGATCTGGACTTGGGATCTGGGGATGAGCATGAGATAACTGTGATCTCGGCTCATTGCCAGGACCAGGAAACCGTAGCGCCAGTTTCGGGGGTCTCACTCGGGACAGTGAGTGGGTTGGCGAGTGAATCGAATGGTATTGTTCGACAGAACGCGATAGAACAGATCGCTTCTGTAGGACGATTCGAGAAAGCCAAAAGTGGTGTAAAGATCTCCTTGGCCTTTCTGGAAGAGATGGCTAAGAAGGACTCTACACTACACGACGGGCGGGATAAATATCTTTTTAGGAAGCACCGGAAGAGCTTGGCTAGATTCGAACGAATCTACGGTTCTGTCGAGGCTATCTTGGGGGTTCCCTATCCTGCGGGATATACAGCCAGGGATGCTGGGGAGTCATCTGTGGTCAGCAAGGACAACAGTTCCTCAGCATCCTCCGCTGTTGTCTCCTCTGTGGATGTGTTGAAGAAGGGGTAAAGAGTATACTACCTGGTCCTCTTAATAGTGACAGTTTGGTTACAATTAAGGGAGCTAGGCCTGGTGACAATTTACCCTCTACTAGCCGCGCGATGAAGGCTGGAAAGTGATCTCCGGAGGTGATGTTCAAAAGGGACTCGCCAAAGGAGTATCAACTGGGTCTAACCAGTCTTCACCTGCAGGGGAATCTATTAATCGCTTTCCAAACCCTACGAAAAGCTCCAGAACAGGGGGCGTAAAGAGGGTGGGGTGAGTGATGAACAGAAACCCCCTGCGGCTAAGAGGGTTGGTCAGTCTGTAAGCGGCTCTCTTGTTGATCACCGCAAGGAGATAAGTAGGAGGACTGGCTCCAGAGAGGACCAGCCCTCGACGGTATTCTGGCGGCTGTTATTGATCGCACTGATCCGGATGGTAAGATCAGTGTTGAGAGATGGCAGGTGGTAGAAAACAAACTTCTCGATGAAATCTTCAGCGTGAAGAAACGGCATGACGGGGTAGCGTTCAGGGGGGCCGATTGGGCAAGGGATGTCAAAACCGTCAGTTGTGGTAATCAAAAGACCTTTGAGTTTTTGAAGGCTGCAATTGTCAGGTTGAAGTGTTTGTCCTGACGCCAGTCTGGATGTTATACCAGCGTAGGAACTGCCATTGAGGCCAGTAGTCACAGTGTGGATTCCTCCTCCTCTTAAAACGGTGGAGGTCATACTGGGAGTACTGACCAATCAAAATGAGGGTCTCGATACGAGCCAGTGGAAGCTGATAGCTTCTATGAGCTGTAAAGAGAACCAGGGGAGGGACTTCCGGTTCGCAGTAGACCAAGAGTCCCTTAAAAAGCTGGGGTCAATGAAAGGGGTTGCCATTTTCGGGTTAGGGTCTATCAGATTTAGATTTTCTAAAAATTATAGAGAAATTATAAGAGGTTGGAAGTGGTGCAGATAAACTTGCATCACTGTGAAGCAGCCTCAACCTAATTAGCAACCCATCTCATTGACAAGGCCGTGGACGTGGCCTTAATTCAAGAGCCCTGGTTGAGTAAAAACCGGGTTGCTGGATGAAAGGTCACGGGGTATACGTTATTCGTACCCCACTCCGGTGAGAAGGCACGAACATGTATAATGGCAAAGAGTGAATACAAATTTATGATTTCTCATTCTTTCAGCAATGGTGATCTGACGGTCGTGACAGGAGAGGCCATGGACAGAACGGTCCTGGCGCTTGCATCGGTATACTTACCATATGAGGCTTTAGACCCACCTGGTGACAAAGTTAAGGAGTTGGTGGAATACTCAGGCAGAAAGGCTTGAGACTTGTATTGGGTTGCGACGCTAACGCACACCATACCCAATGGAGTAGTGCCGACATCAACAAAAGAGGTGAGTCTGCGTTTGATTTTATTAATCTCTATATCTGTAATAGGGGGAATACGCCAACATTCAGAACTAGAGAAAGGGAGGCAGTAATAGATATAACGTTGACGAACCATAGGGATTAAGTAGAGGACTGGAGGGTAGATTTAGGTTGTTCCTTCTCTGATCACAGTCGTCTATCCTTTAGTCTTATTTTTGAAAGGTCGAAAAGGCGTCCGTATAGGAATCCGAGAAGGACGGATTGGGTCTCTTTTTCGGGACTAGTGGAGGATAATCTTAGGGTTATGCGTGATTGTTAGTCGTCCCCGTCAGGTGTAGAGCGCCTTGTGAGCACCTTCACGCAGGTTTTGACTAATAGCTTTGAGCGATCTTGCCCCCTGAACTTTCCAGGCAAAGGTATGCAGCCGAGATGGTGGACGCCGGAGCTAGGGGCTCAGCGAGCCACTGTCGGAAGGCTGTTCAATTGGGCGAAGTATACGCGTAGGGAAGTTGATTGGAATAACTATAAGCTAGGTTATAATAGATATAAGGGGGACATCAGAAGGGCGAAAAAGGACTCGTGGATTAGATTCAGCGAGTCAGTGGATTCTGTAAATGATTTATCCAGGTTCAGACGGATTTTATCTAAGGACCTTGTAGTCCCTGGATTTATTCAGAGACCGGATAACTCGTGGACAGAATCCAGCTCTGAAACCCTCGATTTGCTAATGGACACTCACTTCCTGGGATGTGTTAATACTGGGGCAGTGGGACTGTTGGGTGATGATGAACGATTCCTGGGTCTACACTCGGGATCTGTGGTCAGGGGGGCGGTGTGGGATATGATAACCTTGGATAAGGTGACATGGACGGTTAAGACTTTTGGGCCTTACAGATTGGCAATGCCAGATGGTATTTTTCCGGCAATGTTACAGAACATTCAGGGATCATCGCTTCTGCTGCTGGTTGAACTATTTAGGGCTTGTGTGATGAACGGTTATGCTCCTAGAGGGTGGAGGGGGCTCAGGGTTGTCTTTATACCCAAAGCGGGTAGGAGTTTATCCCCCTTAATATGGTTTTTGGCTGTCAACGTTGTATTAGGGCACTTTGACAGGATAGGATAGAAAGTCGTGGCCTATGCGGATGATGTAGTTTTATTGGTATCGGGCAAGTTTCTGCCTACAATTGACGAAGTCATGCAAAGGGCGTTGGACGATCTGTCATCTTGGGCTACTGATAAGGGTTTGCGAGTCAATCCGGGAAAGACAGAGTTGGTTCTTTTTACTAGGAGGTACAAGGTGGTAGAATTGAAGCTACCGGTGCTAGGAGCTTAGAGACTAGACTATCTAATAGTGCTAAGTATTCGGGAGTTTTTCTGGACAGCAAGCTGTCCTGGGGGAGGAACACCCAGGAAAGGCTAAAAAGGGGTCTCAATGCCTACTATGCTTGCAGATCATCGATAGGTAGGAGTTGGGGACTTCGGGCGTCAGTGGTGGGATGGCTTTATACTTCGGTGGTCAGACCAATTCTTACATATGGATGCTGTTTGGTGGGAGGCAATGGCGCTTGCTAGTCGTAGGAACCTTCTGTCTCAGAGGTGTGTTTCGATCGGCATGACAGGTGCCATGAGAAGTACTCCTCTGGCAGCCCTGGATGTAATTCTTCACTTTCTGCATATTGAGCAGTATGTAAGGGAATGGCGGCCGGGGGCATTATTAGACTAAGGGAGTTAGGATTGTTGGGGAATTTCAGGCAGGGTCATTCACGGATCTTGGGTGAAATTAGTGGAGGGGGTTATTGCCTGGGCTTGCCCGGCTCCACAGACTATGTGGGTGCTAGGGTCGAATTTGGGAGTCTGCCAAGTGTGGTCTGTTTGGTGGCGTTTCTGTCTTTACTGATGGCTCGAAGATGGGGGGCACTGGTGCTGGGGTCTATATTGAGGATCTGGGTGTCATAAAATCGTATAGACTCCCTGACGACTGTAGTGTGTTTCAGGCGGAGGTTCTAGGGATCATGAAGGCCGTGAAACTGGTTAGGGGTAACATCGACGCGGGCTCGGAGGTCACTATATATGTGGATAGCCAGGCGGCTTAGTGCCATGAGGGGCTATCATGTGAATTCCGGGCTGGTCGATGAATGTAGGAGAGCTCTACGGGAGATCTTAATGGAATACAGGTTGAGACTATGCTGGGCGCCAGGTCACTCAAACATTAGCGGAAATGAGATGGCTGATGAGTTGGCGAGACCGGGCTCGGTAATAGTGGATCCTGATACGGTGGAGGCGGTTAGGCCTCAATTAGGTTTCTATTTTGGTAGGATCAGGGAATGGGTTCTAGGCGAGACTAATCGGGACTGGAGTAACCGAACGAACTGCAGAGTATCACGGACGCTGTGGCCGATACTCAGCAAATCTGATTCGGATTTGCTTCTAGTCAGGGATAGGGTCTGCGTGAGGACCATGATAGGGATTATTACGTGCCACTGCATGTTGGGCAGGATGGCGGTAAGAATGGGGCGGAGCCTCTCGGATATGTGTAGACTGTGTGAGGATCCAGAAGAGTTGGAGACAGTTGAGCACATTCTGTGCCAATGTCCCAGACTGCAGATTGAGATGGCTAGGTAGTAGATTTCTTGGCGAATTGGGTTATGTCTCGAGCTGTGGACTCGAGAATCTGATAGGATTCGTAATGGGAATGACCTGGCTTCGTAACTTGAGACCGGGAATGGGTAATTTGTAGGGTCTTGGCTCTTTTTTGGCTTTAGTTTGTTGTCCATTTCTCACCTTTTCTGTCTTCTTTCTTTTTTCTTCCATTCTCTTCTTCTCGTGTTCTGATTTCTATCTCTACGGTCACAATGGACCGTATTGGTCTCTGGGTGAGGGTGTGAAGGTTGCTTCACACCGGCCTTACTTACCTACCTACCTACCTAGCGTTTTATCGCTAAAATTTTAACTAAGAAAATAAACTTGATATTTTCTTGAAATTTTGAGGCCACATTTAGCGAGATTTATTAAAATAAGTTCCCAACCCTGGTGGCAATGGAGAAGTGGCAACCTTACTGAACATTTTTACCATTGCAGTTACCAATTTTTTTAATACTGAAAAAATAAATAATATAAAACAGATATATTGAAATCCACGTAATTTGTATTTTTAGATACAATTATAGCAATCAGATAACTAAACTATGCTGATAATTAATTTTTTATTCCAAGTCAACAGATACATCATCATTTATTAAACATTTCACAAAATATTTTGACGTACTTTCATTTATCCAAACAAGTTTAAATAAAAATGCCTCGGCAAATCCTATCGTAATACCAGCAATGACATCTAGTATATAATGACGCTGTATTAAGATACGTGATAAGCACACGCTTATGGACCATACTATTAATGGCATCCACCAAATTTTTGAAATAGGGCATAGGCAAATAAAAAATATTGTAATAAAGGAAGCTCTGGATGCATGTCCAGATGGAAAGCTGAATTTGTCTGGACCTATTATCAACATATTTTTTGGAATAGTTGGTCTTCTTCGTCTACATAGAGATTTTATTATTGCTATGAATATTATATCCAATATAAGCCCGGCGAGCATATTTATCTGCATATCATAAAGATTTTGTTCTTTAAATACATATATATATGTCAACCATATAGAAAGCCAACATATGCCATTGCAAGATATTTCCAAGCTTTTACAATGCGTTTTTAATGTTTTAATTGGAGCATACTTTAAAAATTGCGAAACAAAAAGATTGGTAAGATGTTCATCCTTCAAAATAATTGTCTCTAATGCCTTATATTTTTGACGTAGGGTCTAAAAAAAAAAAATAAAAAAAAAATAAAAAAAATTTTTAATCAATTTGGTAATAGTGTTAAAAGAAATTCTTATAATAAATAATTTTCCAAATTAAAAAAATAAATGTTATAGGTTTTAACTTTAAAATTCTTATTAACCAAAATGAAAAATTTCGAAAACCCCAGTAAACTTTTTTCTTATTTATATTTCATTATAAATAATTTACAAAATTATTTGGAATATGCTTCCAAGCAACTAAATAAATATTATCGAACAATTGTGAAAGCATATCACGAATAATTTAAATTATTCATTAACAATTATATATTACTAGCCAAACCCGGCGCGCGTTGCTACGCCCCTTAATGAATTGAAATGCATTCTGAATTTTAATTGAATATCAAGTGCAAAAACCTAAAAACTATAATTTTTTTATGGGCGTGGCACTGCCCACTTTTCTAATCACGAAATTGTAGTCATAACAGCTCAATATGTGTGCAAAGTTTCAGAAGAATCGGACCAGTGCAACTAACTCAAAATTATAATTGTTTTTATAGGCGTGGCCCTGCCCACTTTTCTAATCACGAAATTGTAAAGTCATGACAGCCCAATATGTGTGCAAAGTTTCAGAAAAATCGGTCAAGTGCAAGAAGCTTGATATTATAACTTTTTTTATGGGCGTGGCACAGCCCACTTTTCTAATCACGAAATTATTTAGTCATGACAGCTCGATAAGTGTGCAAAGTTTCAGAAAAATCGGTCCAGTGCAAGTACCTCAAAATTAAAACCTTTTTTTATGGGCGTGGCCCTGCCCACTTTTCTAATCACAAAATTATATGGTTATGACAGCTTAGTATGTGTGCAAAGTTTCATAAATATCGGTCCAGTGCAAGTACCTCAAAAATAAAACTTTTTTAAGGGCGTGGCCCCGCCCACTTTTCTTATCACAAAATTATTTAGTCATGAGAGCTTGATATGTGTGCAAAGTTTCAGAAAAATCGGTCAAGTGCAAGTAGCTAAAACTGATAACTAATTTTTATGGGCATGGCCCCGCCCACTTTTTTCCACCCATAAACACTCCCTGGTATGTGTACAACAACATGCCAAAGTTTGAGTCCGATCGGTTATACAGTTTCAGAGTCTATAGCTAACACACACACACAGAGTTTCACTTTTATATATATAGATAGAAGATTTTTTAACTGGTAGTGCAGTAAATTTTGCGATTCTTAATTTTAATATTGAACATTAGGAAATTACTCAATATGTGTAACGAACGAACTTTTAATCGGCCTGCTGTTATCCAACTCTACTGGCTTATGCAGCTTGCTTTTGTGTAATTCTCATAGGTACATAGCCCATGTAATTTTCTACACCCGGAAATATATACATTGTGTATGATTTTAATTTCATAAAATCAGTTTAAACTTTTCGGAGAATCTGAAATTTCCCTGTTCGCACACCTGACGCGGATTTACTTATAATTAAAATAGGATTAAACGTTTCCGAGAAGCAGACATTTTCCCAAATTCCCTTTTGCAAAGCCCATATGACTTTTTAGACGCAGACCAATCTATGATTTCAATTTTATCAAAATCGGTTAGAACGTTTCGAAGGCAAAAGTTTCCAACCTATAACCCTCATGTACCCATGTTCTGAAATATTAGTGAGAACTTCTCGCATCGAAAAATCATGAAACAAAATATGCCTATTAACATAATATTCAGTAAAATAAATTTAACGTAAAAGTTTACTAAAATTGTATATGTAACTCATGACGAAAAATACCAATTATGATTACGTTGTACGTTAGAGCTATCCAAAATTATACTTAATTACAAGAATAAGAGTAAAAATAAACTCAAAAAGTGCGGAAATAATAATGCACATAAAATTTAAAAAAAATAAAAGTGTTTAAAAAAGTGTTCCTCCAAACTGTACTCTCCGGCAAATTCTAAATTTTTTAACATAAAGTTAACTAATTTTTCTATTTGTCGTTTTGAAACCCGCACATTTTTCTTAACGATAACAAATTTATGATATTAATATTTATACATATCGTCGGTCTCATGTAGAAAGGCCCTAACTCAAATAATTATAGTTTTACAGAAGGTAAAAACGTAACAGAATCTGTATTATCATAATGTAATTTCTTTTGTAAAATCGCTTGAAACACTGTTATTTTCGATATTGCGTTAAATTTTTGTGTCGAGGTGTATTTGAGTGAAATGTTTTGAAATCACTGAAAAAATAAAATTTCGTAAAAAGTATGTGTTACGGCCTTTCTAAATGAGACCGACGATATATATGTATTAATAATAAGAAAAAAACATTTAGGGCTGTATTCATAAAAAATATTTTAAGTTTATTGAAGGCTTTTTTGATAAATTTATCTACAACATCTATCAAATAAGCCTTTAGTAAACCTAAAACATTTTTTATGAATACGGCCTTTAAACTTTACCTTTTCCATGTTTTTGTCACTTATACATATTTTACTTTTTACATTTTTTGACTTTAAAGTTTTTTCAATCTCGCGGTCTTTTTGTTTGTGACTTATTTTGACAGTTTAAAGTGACAAATTCTCGTCTGAAACTTTTACAAAATCACTTTTTTATGGCTTAAGAGTATTTTTCTCATGTGTCAGGTATTTCTCACATGAATAGTTACAGAAACAAGTAAAAGTGCTATATTCGGCCGTGCCGAATCTTATATTCCCTTCACAACGTGTAGTCATGCAATAACAATTGTTTGTATCACCATTCATCATACGTACATACATGTAAAAAAAAATAAAAAACATACATATATATAAAACATCTCATTGCAAAATTATAAATTGAGTTTACGTATGCTTCCAAAAAAAAAAAAAAATAAAATATTAAAACAAAAAAAATTAAAAAAGAAATAATAAAAATATAAATAATATATATAACAACTGGGATTCGATGCCACTTTTACTCTAACCAGTATATGTGTTGTTGTTGTAATTGTGAAAAAAACGTGGTGGTCGTGGTTTTTTGCTTATATCTCAGAAAGTTATGGTTCGATTGTGCTGAATTTCAATAGCGATTCATTCCCGAATATTTCCAAAAGATTGATACCATACACAGATCTGAGGAACATATAGTTGCTTCTAAAAGTTGATTTCAACCAACACACGGACAGACGGGCAGGGCTTAATCGACTCATCTATTCATAAGCTTTCAGAAAATATATACTTTATGGGGTCGGAAATGAAAATTGTAAAAATTACAAACGGAATAACAAAGCTATATATACGCTTGTGCATCACAGGTGAAGGGTATAAAAACAGCTGTTTGTCTCGATTTATTGTATTTCTGTACCAATTTACATGTTCCAAGTGAAAAGTTTCTTGTAGCGAGAGTTACAGATCATGGGCACTGGTTATAGTTTTGACTTTTTAGATGCGAACCTATGATTTTGATTTAATCAAAAATAGTTTGAACGTTTGTTTCGACCTTCTGGTCCAATTTTACGTTTCCTATAACCTTTCTGAAGGTGCAGCAATAAGTGCATCAAATTTAATCGCGATCGGGTAAGCGGTTTGGTTTTGACTCACATAAAATTCGATGTTAAGATTTGGTATAAAGCTTAGTCTAGACGGTAGAATCAGCATATTTATGGTGAAAAATTGCAAATGCCAACATATCCTGCTGTTGCGGCAGGGTTTAAATTAAAACAAAATATTTAATAACACCTCTTGTGCAAATATAATTTTATTAATAATTATATTATAAATTTATTAATATGATATAGAAAACGAAAGTGCTTTAAAAACAATTTGTTTAATTCCCGTGCCTGAACTCAACTCACAAAAAAATCAAATGTTTAATTCAGTGACCGTTTATTGTCTAGAGGACACATAAACAGGGACCGTTAGTTTTCTTTACATACATAGTTAAATACAATACAAACTGGTTTTAGATTAAAGGCAAAGAGAAAAAGCACAATAAATGTATATATACATGTGCAAATTGTATATATGCATATGCATAAGTATGTAAATTAGTTACGCTATTTGGGGAATATTGTAAAATAATTTTAGGGGGAAATAGCCGAAGTGATACTACAAGATTTTAAGAAAAATATAAGCGGCGGTAACATTCTTCCGCTCGTAAACGAGCTCATGTGTCGAGTTAACGTTTTAATGCCGACATCCAACTTGGCTAATTTGGCTGATGGTCGCTGGAGTATTCCGCACTGTTTCTTAACAGTGACCTGACTTACTTGGCCGTCTTTCGCCATGCGGGTCTTGATGATTGGCCAACAATGTCGCGGAAGATTTTCATCAGCTATAATGACGATGTCACTAACTTGTAGTGGGATTGTTTTTTCGTGAAATTTCCTCTTCTGATGAGGGTGGGTGCATATTACTTTATCTACCGGTGCCAAAACTTGTCAGCGAATAGCTTTATACATCTCCAACGTTACCGTAGGTCAACTTCATTGTACTCTGTGGGTTTAAGACCGCTTGATGAGCCTGATAATGAATGATTTGGTGTGAGTGCCTCGTCATCACATGACTCTAATGAGACAACTCATGACTTTTTTAATGTTTCATCATAAAAATACATTTGAGGGCAAAACTGTTTTGACAGAACGTACGAGTTTTTCCCAGGCACCACCTTGTGATCAACTTCGGTACTAAATATTTTATAGGCTGCTCTGAAGTTTGTACTATTATCGGTATATATTTCCCTTGGGGCTCCTCTTCGGGCTATAAAGTTGTTGATACACATAACACAAGAACTGGTATCGAGACTGTACGCAATTTCAAGGTGTACCTTAACCGGGGGGCTTGCCCGTACAGTGAGGCAAGTGAAAAGGACTCTTCATCTTTTGTCCTTTCTTCCCACGGAATGTAAATGGTCTTTCAAAACTTGCTAACCTAGCAGGTGGTAGTGCCGAAACTTGAGGCACGATGGGTGTAGCGGTTGAGTTTTTGCTTACTTGACATATTTTTTGTACTTTTTTGTAAAGAGCTTTTAATTTGAATATAAAACATTTGCCTTTTATGTTGTTGATCACGGTTTCTTGGCACATGGAAATTTTCATGTATAAAGCAGACCAGTAGAAATGTCACATGATGATTCGTAGGCAATATTATTGTATCTTCATGGTTCAAAAATGAAGCGCGGCCTTTGGCTCTTAATACGCCTTCGTCTAAAAATACATTCAAAGCTATTAGTTTACTGCTTTTTTCAATTCGCTTACCCTTTCTTAAACAACATATTTTTTCGTGAAATTCGTTTTGCTGTGCTTCTCGGAATTGATATGATTTAGCTAGTTTTTCGAGAGTAATGTAAACGATAATTTTTGTAGTCTTTATTGCGCGACTCTTGTGCGTCCTCCGACAGCTGACCAATAGGCAACACTGCAAAATGTTTTATAATGCTTTCCCCATGTATTAATATTTTGTGGACAGATTATGGCATATGATACCAGTTGTATTTTTTTATATACAATCTTGCTGTTTCCATTGCATATTCGCCAAATTTTCCAGGGTCTATTATTAAATCAGACGATAAAGCTTGAAGAATGTGAAACCTTTTTATTAATTCTTCGTCTGCTCCAATTATATCAGCAGATCGTGAAAAATTAAAAAAAAAATCTTCTAGCGGTATTATTGCTGTTACCACTTCCTTGTCTTGGCTTATCAATAATTAATCCCAACTCTTCACGAAAACGTTTTTGTATATTAGCTTTTTTAAGCTTCTTTATGCTATATGATTTTCAGTTAACGCTGACCATTTTTGGAATTCACTATTATAACCAATGTGCAGAATCATTTCTATACATCTTATCCACGCGTGGAGGGTCGATAAACCATACTTAAAAGCATTTTCATCTTCTGGTCTCGCAGCTACTCTCTCTAAGTTATTCATTTGTGTAGGTGTCGCTTTGCATATGGTACATGATGCACTTGATGGAGTATTTGTTAAAACTTGTGCTACTTTACCATCAATCATTGTAAGCAACAGTTTATGGTTTACGGCTACATTTTTTTTGTTCTTTGAAATAATAGTTGGTGACAATAACTTTATTTGAGTCTCAATATTATCTACCACTTCTCTAGTTTTTGCTGGTGTCTCTTTGCGAAGTTCTATTGAGATGGGGCGACAATATCGAATAGATGAGCAGACTGGATTTTCCCAAATAATATCACCTGTTTCTTCGCTTACAAGTTTAATTGGTACTAAAGATGTTATAAATAGATTTGTATCAGAAATTAGATAAGATTCCTATGGAAGCGCTTGTTTATATTCTGATTGACCTGACGAGCCATCACAACCCCATTTACAGTAGAGAGTTAGGTTTATTAAGCTTTTATTCTCCACAGCATCAATCATTAAAATCCTGGTTGAAGTGTGATCTAACAGATCTTGCAACAACTTAACTCTAGCATAAGTATTTGTTACTTCTAGTAAAGCTGGTAGAAGGCAGCAACTTTTTTTGCTTCCTGAATTTTATGAAATATGGAGGAAGAACAGTATATTTTTTGTCCATCATAAGATTTTTTAAGTATATGTATTGTGCTTTTGTCAGGTCAGGATCAATAAATACACTTAACGCCTCTAATTCATCGAAAGATTCACCCTTTTCGGAATCTTCCAGGTTTTTAAGAATTTCCTTCTTTTCAAGCTTAGAAGAAGATCTTAGCAGTTCAATACTTTTTGCCTCTTCTAATTCTCCCATCGATCGCAATCCTTGGATATAAGCGCCATAAATATGTTGGAACTCATTATCTTTACATAGAGAAGTATTTTTACGTTTCTTTGATGATTTTGATGATGTTTCATAAGAGTTACAGGGTCTTCCTCGATTCGCCGTACATATTGGAGGTTTCACTATTGCTGGCAAAGTTCTGCAAAAGTCTCCATTTAAACACTCAGCATTTTTTGTAAATATTTTTAATGATCTGTTTGATTTCTTCCACCGATTATTAAAACTTGGTATGACAGTTTTTTTTATATTATTCACTATATATTTTATATTTTCTTCAGAAAGTTGATAATTTTTTTCAACAAAAAAGTTAATACTTTGTGTATGTATTTCTCCCACTTTCAAAATATGTATCAATTATTTGACGCACTGAACACTTAAAATTATTAATTTTTAATTAATGTAATTTTTAATAATCTCTACACAAAAAAAAAAAAAACACAGTATAACCAAAGAACATATGGGCTAATCCGAAAATTTTTAAACCAAAGGCAAAAATTTAAAGTTGCCAAAATTCCAAATGTTTGTTAATGGAATAATAGGATACATATTCAAGCTTCAAAATATATAAGCAATAAAGTTTTACGGTGGTTTGTTTGTCCTTGGCAGAGGCTAACGTAAACGTACCTCTTGCTTTCATTTATTTTTGTAAAAAAAAGGGTTTTTTTCATGGTCAAAAAAGTTGACAAAACAGTCGTTTCAGTATTTAGCGTTTATCAAAACTTTAATTTGTTTAATTTTCTTTTATGTAAGATAAAAATCATATTTGTAAATTATCTAGTATATATAAACAATTTGAACTAAAAATGGGTACACTGTGTGTAACGTCCGTAACGGAAAATAGGGTTTTTTAAGTTTAACAGAATGAATTTTAATAATTTTGTTTTCCAAACTAGCTTCATAAACAGAGTTTTTTATGCACTTTAATCTGATGAAAAAAAAGAAATACCTTTGTTACACTTTTTTTTGATATATAAATGACAAAGTGTGTAACGTCCGTAACGGCATGAAAGTACCCAAAAATTATATTTTAATATTATGAGGTGAAGGTAAGTGCTTATAATGGATTTTCACCTGCTGAATCTGGACTTTAAATTGCTCTAGGTTGCCGAGAACCCGAAAAACTTAACCTCAAAGTAACAAAAAGTGTGTTTAATTCATAGTACGCAAATCAATCCAATAGATATTAATCATGAATGATATTAATTTGAATGAATTAAATTTTCCACATTGTGACGAATAATTCGTTTTGTTTTCCAAATTTTAAAAATAAAAGTTGCGAGACAAATGATATTTTAAAAAAATTGAAAATAAATTTCTCACCACAATTTAAATATAAAATTCCTTACATGAATCATTCATTCAAAGAACATAATCGAAAAATTAAAAAAAAAATCGATTCACAAATAGAATTTTTATTTTCCTTGAAGAAAAGTTGGCTGACTTCCAAAATGTTCGTATACAAAGTTTGTATACAGTATTGCTACTGTATTTAAATCACATACATATGCAAAGTTAAATGCAAATGCATCAACTATAAAACCGATTGTTTGCTTTCTTACTGCGTTAAAAATACTTGGCGGCGGCGTTTTGAAATGGTATACATTGTTTAATTATTGTACTTCGGCGTTATGAAATATGATGTTTTGTTCAAACACAAAGCAATTGACGTTTTGGAAGTCAGCCGTTAGCAGCGTTGCCATTTTAGTTTGTCATTTTTGTTGTGTTAATGGGAACAATTTTACCATTTTAGGAATTAAAGAATATATTAAAAAAATTATAATTTTTAGTTAATATAGTTTACTAGAAAAGCCCGGCGCGCGTTGCTACGCCCTTCATGAATTTTAATCGAATATCAAGTGCAAGGCTAAAAATTATAACTTTTTTTAATGGGCCTAGCCCTGCCCACTTTTCTAATCACGAAATTATATAGTCATGACAGCTCAATATGTGTGCAAAGTTTCAGAAAAATCGGTACCTCAAGTACCTCAAAATGATACCTTTTTTTATGGGCGTGGCACTGCCCACTTTTCTAAGTACGAAACTGTATAGTCATGACAACTCATTATGTGTGCAAAGTTTCAGAAAAATCGGTCCAGCGCAAGTACCTCAAAATGATACCTTTTTTTAATGGGCGTGGCACTGCCCACTTTTTTAATGATGAAAGTGTAAAGTTATGACAGCTCAGTATGTTTGCAAAGTTTCAGAAAATTCGGTCCAGTGCAAGTAGCTAAAACTGATAACTAATTTTTTATGGGCGTGGTCCCGCCCACTTTTTTAATCACGAAATTATAAAGTCATGACAGGTTAATATGTGTGCAAAGTTTCAGAAAAAACGGTCCAGTGCAAAAACCTCAAAATTAGAACTTTTTTAGGGGCGTGGCCCCGCCCACTTTTCTTATCACGAAATTATTTAGTCATGACAGCTCGATATGTGTGCAAAGTTTCAGAAAAATCGGTCAAGTGCAAGTAGCTAAAACTGATAACTAGTTTTTTATGGGCGTGGCCCCGCCCACTTTTTTTACCCATAAACACTCCCTGGTATGTGTACAACAATTTACCAAAGTTTGAGCCCGATCGGTTTTACAGTTTCGGAGTCTATAGCTAACACACACACACACACACAGAGTTTCACTTTTATATATATAGATGCATGTATGTACATACGTATGAATCTATGCATGTAAAATATTAAGTGATCAACTAAAAATACAAATAAGGCTTAGGTATAATAAAACAAAAACTATAAATCTGATTTTTTCTATTATATTTGTGGAATTTTTACTTGAATCGTAGATTAGTTTTATAAATAAATGTACATACAATTTTCGTTGTTTTTTATCCCTAAAAGTTTTTGTTATAAAAACATGTATATTCAAAATTATATAAGCGCCACCGCCAAATGTAGCCGTGCAGCTATGATGGCGTCAAACATCGTATGTATTTCAATTTGGACAGATTTAAGTCGCCAGCCTGCTGTTATTTAATGCTTCAAGCAACTTAGAAACACAAAACTAGCAGATCCAGAAATAGGCTCATTGTTAGATGTAGTGTTGTCTGTCCCGGAAACACAAGTTTCCGTCGAAAGAGCTTTTAGTGCTCTCTTAATAATATTAACAAAAACAAGTAAGAGTGCTATATTCGGCCATGCCGAATCTTATATACCCTTCACAACGTGTAGTCATGCAATAACAGTAGTTTGTATCACCATTCATCTCATATGAAATACGTACATACATATAAAAAACATACATATAAAAAAACATCCCATTGTAAAATTAAAAATTAACGTATGTTTGTTAAAAAATAAATAAAAAAAATTTAAAAAAAGATATTAAAAAAAAAATTAAAAAAAAAAAATTAAAAAAAAAAATTAATATATAAATAATAAATATAAAACAAAAAAAAATTAAAAAAAATAAAAATATAAATAATATATTAAATAAGAAATAAAAAAAAAAAAAATAAAAAAAAATTGTAAAAAAAAAATAAAAAAAAATTGTAAAAAAAAATATGAAAAAATAAAAAAAAAAAATTTTTTTGGCTCAGCTGGGATTCGATCCCACGTTTACTTTAACCAATATACAAGTTTGTATGTACGTATGTTGTTGTTGTAATCTTGTTTTTGTGAAAAAAAAATCGAGGTGGTCCTGGGTTTTTGCTCATACCTCAGTTGTTTATGAACCGATGTTTCTGATTTTCAATACCGATCTACTCCCGAATATTTCTGATATTTTAATACCTCACCCGGGTTTAAGCGATTTCGGGGGGCTTCAAAAAGTTGATTTCAACATACACACGGACAGACTGACAGAGCTTAATCGACTCCCCTATTCATAAGCTTTCAGAAAATATATACTTTATGGGGTCGGAAATGAAAATTGTAGAAATTTCACACGGAATGACAAACCTATATATACCCTTTTTCACTGTGTGAAGGGTATAATGAGATCAAAGCTATCAAAAGATACTATAAACAATTTGCTTTTAGTAAAACTTAATAAGAATTTACTTGAATATGTAACAATAAAAAACGAAACCACGGAACAATTACATATGATATAATATTTATTTTTATATATTTTGTTTTTATTTAGACTCATATATATATCTTTTTGAATTACTGTCCGATGAATAAATAAAAATTAAACAAAGAACAATGTTTCATAGGTATGTTTTTGTTTTTGTATTTCTTGCATTCATAAAAGCAATACTTCTTAATTGTGAGTTGGTTTTTTAAACTGCTAAGCGATACACAAACATCATACTTACAAACATTACACCTATACAGTCGGATTCGGGTAAGGGAAATTTATAATTGAAGGATTTATTTTTTTGGCTTATGCAAGATTTTCATTAATAAAAAACTTTGGACAAATTGAAACCATTTTGGTTAAATAGATTTTCTACTTTTTATATTGTTTTAAACAAAATAAGAGAAAATGTTGCACTACAGTTCAACAAATTAGCTGTAGCATTGTATTTCGTCGTGTATTAATAAGAAATTTTTTCTACTAAGCAGTGTTTGCTTTATTGAAGTTCGTAGCTTTAAAAACATAAAAGCTGCAAAACTGATTTTCCCTTAAGCGAACTCATTTTCTTTAAAATATAGTAAAAATATTTAATTGAGGTTAAGTGATTTATTCAATTAAACGGTGGCAGCTTAACCGAATTCGACTGTATTACATATTTTTCTATACACACATTTTTTTATGTGGCGCCAAAAAAAATTTTTGTGTTGTATTCCTTGCAAGGGATGATTTTCACATATACCTTTTTATTGATGTCGTTTGTTTTTTAGGTATTGTTGTTGTTAAAAGAGGCATTGGGTACAGTGTGACAGACAACTTTTTACCTATAGGCGCTTGACATATGCTTATATATGAAGTAGCTTTTTTACCGAGTTTCAATTTAAGACAAACAAGGATTTTTACTTTACTGATTAAAAAAATTAGGAATATAATAAATTTTTTGTTTATATTTTCAGGTATATATGTTCATATATGTATTTGGTAATACGCATATCCTTTTAAGACTTTACCTTTTTATATACCTAAATGCCCAATTATTTTATTAGACCTATAAAGTTGTTTTTCTTGCCCGCATCTTTAAATCAATTATAATTAAGTTTGTGAGCATAAAAATATTATATATGTACATATATATAAACAATAATATTTATACACGATACAGCTATTTATATACAAGGTGGCGCAAAAGAAATCCTCCTATCAGAAAATGCTACAAATTTTGCAATTGGTCCCTAATGTCAGTTCTGTTTTGACATTTGTGTAGTAAACACATGCAAAATACACGTTAATAAACAATGTTACGCTACACTGCTCCAGAACGCGGAATATTGGTGACTATTTATTTGACCAATAATCGGTCGTTGACTTTGGCACAACGTGAATTTCGTCGCAGATTTCCTAGCCGTCCAACGCCTACTGGTGAAACACTGCGACGTTTAGCCGCTCGCCTCGAAGAGACTGGCACAACACGAGATGCTGCCAGGAGTGGCAGACCCCGGAGTAGCCGTTCTGCAGAGAATATTGCTGCTGTAGCCGAGGATGTCGTGGAAGCGCCGTCGACATCGACCAGACGACGTGCCACGCAAATGGCTTTCAGTCGACGGTCTTTACAGCGAATTTTGGTACAAGATTTGAAGATGTTTCCGTACAAAGTCCAGACGGTGCATCAGCTGTTAGCTGCTGACCGCCAATCGCGTCTAACATACGCTCAAGCCATCCTGAATCACCACCAAGAGGAAGATGATTTTTCATCAAAAATAATCATGAGTGATGAGGCCCATTTCCATCTTAGCGGGTACGTAAATAAGCAAAATTTATTTACATTACACCCGCTCAAAGTTACTGTATGGTGTGCTGTTTTCGCTGGAGGAGTCATCGGACCTTTTTTCTTCGAAGACGTCGCGGGCCAAACGGTTACTGTGAATGGTGAGCGCTACAGAGCAATGATCAACGAGTTCTTTTTGCCGCAACTTGATGAATTGGGATTGGAAAACATGTGGTTCCAACAGGACGGTGCAACAGCACACACTGCACGTGCCACAACCGATATACTGAAGGATGCATTTCCCGGGCGCCTAATCTCCCGTTTTGGCAATTTGAACTGGCCAGCAAGATCGCCTGATTTGACCGCTCCAGACTTCTTTTTGTGGGGCTTTTTGAAGTCGCGGGTTTATGTCAACAAGCCTCAGACTCTTGCAGCTCTTAAAGACAATATCCGTCAAGAATGTGAGGACCTATCTCCGGAAGTTTTGGCCAAAGTGGTGGAAAATGCCATAAAAAGGGCTCAAATGACAATCAACTGTGGCGGCGGCCATTTACATGACATCATATTCTCGACTTGATGTAAAAAAAATTAAAAGACCAAATAAAAATACTCCACAAGAAGAATCAAAGTTTTTCATTTTTTTTAAATTACAGCCAAAAAACATCGGAAGGTTATTTTTGCGCCACCTTGTACATATAAGCAAAATCCAATCTGTTAAGAACACATTGTGTTGTTTAAATTATTATGATTGCTACTGTACATTATTTAATGTTAAGATTTTTTCATACCACAAACAACAACAAAAAAAAGAGGAAATTTTTAAAACAAATTATTCGTTTCTGATTCATTTTGCTTAGAATGAAATATATTAAATTTGTGAGAGGAATGAAACACGACGAATTTTAAAAATAAAAATTGTATTGCAAACGAAATCGATAAAAAAAATATTTTTATATTATTTGCGAAAAGAATGAAAAAAAAATAAAAATACTAAATAGAATTTGACTCACAACTTTTATCTTTTTCAATTCAGAGCATAATCCAAAAAACAAGCGAAAAAAATGAAATTGTATTCACAAACATAATTTTTTGCGTACTATGGTTTAATTAACATGCGATCCCCCAATCTGCAACTTAAATTGAGATGAATTTCAAATTCTTCTGAAACCTAAAATAATTCTTAAAAATCAATAAAAGGTAATTAATAACCATGTTGTAAACCGCAACCCCGATGCCCCCCTTCAAATATTTGGCGGTACGCCTATGCATGCAATGTTTACGTACTGGATTTTCCAGTACGTAAGCAAAAAGTTTGGCAATTAGTAAAAGCCGAAAATCTCATCTTAAAAAACGATCGAGATTTTCACAAATTAGCAACAAAAAAATATATGTGGAGTTTTCCTAATTTACGTTAGTAAAAATTATATCAAAACTGTATCTGACGGAATATCAAAACCATGGGTAAATGTATAAAATATTCTAGCTCTTAAATCATATCATTGTTTTTCAGGCTTTCCCAATGACAATACTATAAAAGTAGCTCGAACAGCTGGGTCTATTAAGCATAAGATACAACGTTAAACAGTCAAATAAACAAATAAATAAATGAATGTAAGCTAATATAAGAGTAATGAAATATTCTTTAATTTTTTTGAAATTAATAAATTAATAATTACAAGGTTAAAAAGATTTTTAAATACATGAATGTTTTTTATATACACAATTTGGTTTAATGGAAAAAGTGTAACGTCCGTAACAGACAAAAATTAAGATATTTGTTTAAGGGGACTACTTAGACTTCTTTTCTAAGCAGGATTGATATCGTCATATATTCCAATTAATTTTTTGTATATGGAATTTTTTTGTTTATTATGCAAAATTCGCTAAAAAATGTGCAAATGCACATAAGCCTCAAAATCGACTTCCATTTTTTGTAACGTCCGTAACGAAACTTTAAGCTAGCATAACTTTTTTTCAAAAACAGTGAACCTTTAAGTTTAAAACAAGTTTTGAAGAACTCTCAAAGAACTGCATTTTGCAAAAAATCTCATGAAAATATTCCAATGTGAACGCCAACTGTGTCAATCTTAACAAGCAAATTTGCGTCCGTAACGCAGGATTAGCCCATATGTATATTAATTGTGACAATTGTTAAACTTTCCATCAATAGCCTACTAGTCAACTTTTTTATATAACGGGATTTTTATTTTTTGCTCAATTTTTATTTTTTTTTAATCTAGCAAAAAAAAATAACAACAATGCAAAGCTACTTTAACAAAAATCATTTGTTCAATTATCTAAATAACTGAGTTTTTTAACATTATTGAATGTAACTTCTGTTTAGGCAGGAATACGCAACTAATATTTTTATAGTATTTTACTTGTTGAAGCGACTTCCACTCTATTTTATATATTTATATTTATTTATAAATATTTATATTTATTTATATATATTTATATTTATTTATATTTATTTATATATATTTATATATATATATATACTAGCCAAACCCGGCGCGCGTTGCTACGCCCCTTAATGAATCGAAATGCATTCTGAATTTTAATTGAATATCAAGTGCAAAAACCTAAAAATTATAATTTTTTATGGGCGTGGCATTTCCCACTTTTCTAGTCACGAAATTGTAAAGTCATAACAGCTCAATATGTGTGCAAAGTTTCAGAAGAATCGGACCAGTGCAAGTATCCCAAAATTAAAATTGTTTTAATGGGCGTGGCCTTGCCCACTTTTCTAATCACGAAATTGTAAAGTCATAATAGCTCAATATGTGTGCAAAGTTTCAGAATAATCGGTCCAGTGCAAGTACCTGATACCTTTTTTTTATGGCCTTTTTTTATGATACCTTTTTTTTATGGGCGTGGCACTGCCCACTTTTCTAATCTTGAAATTATTTAGTCATGACAGCTCAATATGTGGGCAAAGTTTCAGAAAAATCGGTCTGATGCAAGTACCTCAAAATTATAGCCTTTTTTTATGGGCGTGGCCCCGCCCACTTTTTTAATCACGAAGTTATAAAGTCACGACAGCTTAACATGTGTGCAAAGTTTCAGAAAAATCGGTCCAGTGCAAGTACCTCAAAGTTAAAACTTTTTTAGGGGCGTGGCCCCGCCCACTTTTCTTATCACGAAATTATTTAGTCATGACAGCTCGATATGTGTGCAAAGTTTCAGAAAAATCGGTCAAGTGCAAGTAGCTAAAACTGATAACTAATTTTTTATGGGCGTGGCCCCGCCCACTTTTTTCATCCATAAACACTCCCCGGTATGTGTACAACAACTTACCAAAGTTTGAGCCCGATCGGTTTTACAGTTTCAGAGTCTATAGCTAACACACACACACACACACACACACACACACACACAGAGTTTCACTTTTATATATATAGATTTATATATATATATATATATATATATGTATATTTCTTTTCTTTCTGTGTAGTTTTATAAATTTTATGTAGAGTTTACTCTTTTGTTGTTGCAATAACATCATTAAACCTCATCAGTAAACCTTTACCCAAATTCTTGAAAATGCTTGATCTGGCATAAGCACCAGTGAAATGCATATAAACCAGCTTAAACCCAACAACCAAATAAATACAATTGAAAAATTATGGGAGCATATCCCAAAAAATTTTAGTAAATTAACTTATAAAAGATTTTATTTTTCAGTTGCCCTTATAAGCATTTCGTGTTAACCAACGGTTAGCCAAATGTTAAAGGAATTAGAAAAATAAAATAAATTCAAAATTAAAAAAAATTGTTGGTTGGGTTTTTGAAAAAGTTTTTTATGGTTTTTTGTTTTATTTTTGAATTCTCATTTTGTTAATGAGAATTTAAAAATATAACTTATTAAAATTTTAAACTTTTTCAAGAATTTGGGTAAAGGTTTACTGATGATCTGGCATAAGCACCAGTGAAATGCATATAAACCAGCTTAAACCCAACAACCAAATAAATATAATTTTTTATTAATCAAAAAAAATCTATAACAGCAAGAAGCTGTAAAATAAATTTCTTAGTTCTAATAAGAACATCCGGCGTTATTATTTTTATAAGGATACACCCCACCTGGGCTAGAAACAAGAGCCCACATTTTGGTCCTTCGAAAAAATTCTAGAAAGGCCTAGAATAGGAAAAAAACCTTGAGAATCGTAAATGGTACATCAGTCACCATAACCTAAAATAATTTGGTTAACAATTGTTCTACCGTAACAACGACTCCAGCAATACGGTATTTGCTCTACCGCAGCATCTATAAATATCATCATCAGCCTAGAAGACAGTGTCCGTATTTTTAATATTCCTCAACTAAAAACGTCAGTACCGGCGGAGAAATTGCAACCAGCACAAAAAAACCCACATCATTAGTGTCAACACGAATCATCATTAGCACCATCGTAGATGTAATTTTCAACAAAAGACGAACAGATCAAACACCAGAAAGGAAATAATTGGGTATGTACAGAAATTGAATTTATTTAGTGCAATTGTTACTTTTTTTTATAAGGAAAAGTGTGAAATATTAGTAAAAATATAATTAAAAATTCATAATTAATGTAAATCAACGTAATTATCATTAATAAAAACATAACCACACATTTACTAAAAGTGTACTATTAGATTTAATATGTACCCAAGTGCCATCACTGGTAACAAGTAAAAGAAAAAACATACACACATGTACGTAGATAACTACATGTTAATAAAATAAATCGAAAGAACGAAAACGTAAAATGTACGTATGCTTACACACCAGTGCATTTAAAACTTCGTAACAATTTCAAAGTCAACAACTATTGTGGTATAAAAGAAACCACAAGTAAAAAAAATACAAAAAACACCACCTATCCCTTTCACATAATTGTGCCAAACCAAAATAATAAAAACACAAAAGAAAAATTGTCTTGATCACACGATTAGTGATGTAAATCAAAATAGTGGAATAAAAACAAAACAACAATATATGTATATCGACATACATACATACAAGAAGAATAAGAAAGTTAAATAAATTTTTCTGAAAGTGTGTATTTTGTAGTGAGGAAGAAAATATAAACGACAAAAAGAATATTTGTACAATAAACAAGTAAGAGCGTTATATTCCGCCGTGCCGAATCTTATATACCCTTCACAACGTGTAGTCGTGCAATAACAGTAGTTTGTATCACCATTCATCTCATATGATATACGTACATACATATATAAAAACATCCCATTGTAAAATTATAAATTTACATAAGTAAAAATTTAAAAAAAAAATTAAAAAAAAAATTTAAGAAAAAAAAATTAAAAAAAAAATAATTAATATAAATAATTAATATAAATAATAAATATAAAACAAACAAAAAATAAAAAAAAATTTAAAAACAAAAAAAAAAATTTGAAAAAAAAATAACAAAAATATAAATAATATATAAAATAAAAAATAAAAAAAAAAATATTAGAAAAAAAAATCAAAAAAAAAAAAAATAAAAAAAAATTTTTTGGCTCAGCTGGGATTTGATGACATGCTTACTCTAAGCAGTATACATGTTTGTATGTATGTTGTTTTTGTGAAAAAAATCGAGGTGGTCGTGGTTTTTTGCTCATATCTCAGTTGTTTATGTACCGATGTTTCTGATTTTCAATACTGATCTACTCCCGAATATTTCTGATATTTTAATACCTCACCCTGGTCCAGGCGATATCGGGGGGCTTCAAAAAGTTGATTTCAACATACACACGGACAGACGGACAGAGCTTAATCGACTCCCCTATTCATAAGCTTTCAGAAAATATATACTTTATGGGGTCGGAAATGAAAATTGTAGAAATTTCACACGGAATGACAAACCTATATATACCCTTTTTCACTGTGTGAAGGGTATAAAAAGGAAAAATAATAATTTGTGAAAAAAATAAACAAAAAAAATTGTGAAATTGAAAGGAGGCGTAAGGCGAAAAGTGACAAATTAATAAGAACAAAATAAATAAAATACAGATAAAAGTATTGGAACCAAAGTATCAACCACCAAAGTTTCTACAGAAGAGAATGTACGTAGGCAGTTACACAATTATGTCGAACAGGAATTATAAGTGCGACTTTGGCCCCAAATATACGGTGAGTGAAAATTCAAAGAAACAGTTTTTGTGGAAAATTTTTGGAGTTGTTTAAATAAAATAAAAGCAATTAGGGTGGCTCAAAATTTTTGAGATCAACACGGCCATTAGGAAAACAAAAATTGATTTTCATAAATTATTATAACTCGAACAAAAAACAGAAAATTTTTGAAAAGAAAATAAAAGGGTGGTGTAAAATAAAAATTTGTTACTGTCACGAAAAAAAGGAAAATTTTGAGTAATGTGGTTAAACAAATAAAACTTAAAAGGATACAAATTTTCGAAAAATTTTTTTTAATGGAATAGTAACAAAGATAAAGCAAATTATAAAATTAAAAATTTTTTTACGAACAATTGAAAGTAAATGGAATATACTTGAAAAATTTACTAATATTCCCAAACAATTATTCATGGACATTTTGACTTTCTGTATCAAGGATACACGATATTTTAAATATGACGACAAGATATATGAACAACGTAAAGGTATGCCAATGGGTTCACCAGCTTCGCCGGTAATAGCAGACATTGTAATTTTTTACAAAATATGTTGACGATTTGTTCGCAATTATAAAAATTGACGCAGTGGAAAATACATTAAAAATTTTAAACTCCGACAGATACAATTTACGATTGAAAGAGAAATAGATAACAAACTGCCATACCTTGATTCGGTGGTTATAAGGGAGAATAATTTACTTAAATTAGATTGGTACCAAAAATTAACCTCGTCAGGTAGATTAATTAATTTTTATTCAAAACATCCAAGAACAACAATTATTAACACTGGTACTAATTTTATAAGAAGATTTCCAAGTATAAGCGATGAAAGATTTCATACCAACAATATAATGAAGATTAAAAATATATTAAAGAAAAACGATTTTCCAACCAAAACCATAGATTATTTGCTGAAATATGTTAATTTAAATACAAATACAAGATTAAGGAATAATGAACCATCAAAAATTTATAAATCTATGACATATATCCCCGGTTTTTCTGAAAGACTTAAAAATTCAAATATTTACGACAAAGAAAAATATAAATTAGCGTTGAAAACACAAAATACGGTACACACATTATTTACCAAAACGAAAACCAAAATTAAAAAAGAAGAAAAGTCTAATTTAGTATATGAGATTAGCTGCAATGGTGACGGGGTCAACATATGTGACAAAGTGTAAGTGGGGACAACAAAAACAATGTTGAAAACGAGAATATCATCACATAAAACAGATTACAAAACACTTGACAAACCAATTGAACAAAAAACAGCACTAGCAGCCCACAGTACCATAACTGGACACGTACCAAATTTTAAAGAGGTGAGAGATTTACAAGAAAAGAATAGTTATTCAAAGAGATACGTGCTGGAAACATAGCTGCCAGATAAAATATGGGCAAAATCGTCTAATTTGGGAGAAAAAATCGTCAAAATCGTCAAATAGTTTACTCAAATCGTCATAAAAACGTCAAAATAAAAAAAACGCAATTTTCAAAACAAAACATTTTTTATTTAATGCATAACATAACAAACTTTTTAAATCCAGAGAGATCAATGGTTTTATTAGACCCTTTTAAGTTAAGAACATGACAATAAATATAATACAATTTAGAATTAATTTCGAAAAATAAATATTAATATGCATATAAATACAAAAAATAACAAGTAAGAGCGCTATATTCGGCCGTGCCGAATCTTATATACCCTTCACAACGTGTAGTCATGCAATAACAGTAGTTTGTATCACCATTCATCCCATATGAAATACGTATGTATGTACAAACATATAAAAAACACAAATATATAAAAACATCCCATTGTAAAATTATAAATTTACGTCTGTACATATGTTAAAAAAAAATAAAAAAAAAAAAAAATTTAAAAAAACTTAAAAAAAAAAATTTTTAAAAAAAATTAAAAAAAAAATTTTTTTAACAAAAAATTAATATAAATAATAAAAATATATAACAAAAAAATTTAAAAAAAATAATAAAAATATAAATAATATATTAAATAAAAAATAAAAAAAAAATGTTAAAAAAATATAAAAAATTTTTTTTTTGGCTCAGCTGGGATTCAATGCCACGGTTACTTTAACCAGTATACACGTTTGTATGTATGTATGTTGTTGTTGTAATGTTGTTTTTGTGAAAAAAAATCGACGTGGTCGTGGGTTTTTGCTCATATCTCAGGTGTTTATGTACCGATGTTTCTGATTTTAAATAGCGATCTACTCCCGAATATTTCTGATATTTTAATACCTCACCCGGGTCCAAGCGATGTCGGGGGGCTTCAAAATGTTGATTTCAACATACACACGGACAGACTGACAGAGCTTAATCGACTCCCCTATTCATAAGCTTTCAGAAAATATATACTTTATGGGGTCCGAAATGAAAATTGTAGAAATTTCACACGGAATGACAAACTTATATATACCCTTTTTCACTGTGTGAAGGGTATAATAAATAATGAATTGGCTGCATCTAATTCAGACTAATTGACAAATAATTATAATCATTTCTTTCTAAAGCTTCTACCGATTAAGGTAGCTTTAGGCAAGCGTTAGACGAGCACAACGCCAAAATAAACTACATCGTTTCGCTTTTTAGTCCATAAATTTATTTCTGGATCTGCAAACCAGTCTTCCTTAATTTTCTTCTTCTTGTTGGTTACCTGTGAAAAACACCATTAAAATTTCATTTTAGCTACTACAAAGTTTTGTATAAAAAATGGATGAAATTTCTATTTACAGAGGAAGAGCTGCTAGAATTTTCATCATCTTGGTTTTCTATTGAAAATATAATGTTTGATTTTTAAGGTTTTAATGTATAATTAAAAATAACTTACCATTTTTTTTTAAGTATTTAAGCATATTAATTTGTCACTTAAATAATTTAAATAAATTTACTTAAAAAACTAAAATTGTTTAAAACGCATTTCCAAATTTATATTTGTTCGTGTTGTAGGTATCAGTTGATAATATGTGGGATATACTATGTTAAAAATGTACAAGTGGAAAAATTACCCACACAAACACATTAAATAATGATCGATATATCTCTTTCACTCTGTTCTATGTTACGAACCGCAGGATACCATCCTCTTAACCAGTCAGTTACCCACCTAGCTGCTGCGGCTTCCTCTCTGGGGGGTGTTCTCAACCCTTATTGTGACCGTGGTTCGAACATGATTTAAACAAAAATACAACAAAACACAAAAAAAATTAACACTACACCACGAGAAAACCAATTTACCTTTTTTCTTTTCATAGGGAGCAAGTTGTTTCACTCCAGTCGCCCTTATTCCCTACCATGGCCGTAAAACATCCGTTTCATATTTATACGGACCCCTTTAATCCCGCCCTTCGTCGCGCTATCTAAAGTTTCAACAATCCCTTATCAACAAATTACTCAACAGTATTCATTTTATTTCTATGATCATAAACATAACAATTTATTTCACTTATATAACATTACTTTTAAATATATTATTACTTCAAAAATCGACAATAAATGATATCCTTAAATCAGGTAAAAAAAAACAAAAAAAAATATATATATTATCAAAAAAAAAACTTTTATATAAATATCTATGTATATCACACAGCAAAAATTTACATAAAAAAAATCAAAAAAAAAATCAAAAAAAAAAACAAAACAAACTATTAATCACGCCTAAAAGAGATCTCTGAGACGACACTCGCGAAACACAACAAACGAAACTTTCAAAAAAATTCAAAAAAAAATTATCGACTATCTAATAAATATTTATATAAAATTATCATTCCTAACTATACTTTTTTTTATTTTTAGAGTTTACCCGACAAATGAGGGAGAAATGTACTTAACTAAAGGCACACACACAATTAAACACTCACAAAATTCTTACAATGATCACACAATAGCACCATATAAGAAATATTAAATAATTCTATAATAAATTTAAGTTAATAAAAAAAATCAAATAAATATATAAATATAGAGATTTTAAATATCTAAAATAATACTTTAATAAATTATTCTACTTTTAAAACTTTTTTAACACATTTTTACCAAAAAAAAAAATATATAAATAAATGAAGATTAAACTTTAAATTATTTTGTTTTAGTTTTTCTTTGTTTCTTTTTCAGAATATTATTTAACTTAAAAAAAAAATAAAAAAAATTTCACCAAAGCAAAAGAAATTATGAATTTAAAAAAAAAACTTATAATTAAAACATTAACTTTCGTTTGACTTTAATTTGATTAATCCTAATTGTCAATCTCGATTATCTTTTTCTTCATAATCATATACGGCCTACCTGGCTACACCCATTTATCACTACCTCTCGGACGTTGCTTCCTCAAGAGCTATCCCGGGTGATAATTTGCCAGCTAAACACCAAAAAAAAACAAAACACATTTTCACATCATTTTTCCTATAGTCTTAGTTTTCTTTACTCACGTAGGATAACTGTGACAAAAAAAATAAACAGGAAAAATTTTAAACCTCCTATAGTCTGCCTCAATAGCTTCAAAAGATTCCGACCCAGATTTCCAAAAACAAGAACAAGTCTTCCACTTGCTGCGATGGTATATGAATATATGCACACAAACACTTATTTAACTCAACACTTTAATAATAATTTTAAATAATACCAACGTTCCGTCTCTATCGACTGACTTTATAATTATGATCCAAAACAGATTTAAAAGAAAATAAAAGGTCCTCTATGCTATCCAGTTCTAGCGGTAACTATATAATCTAGATTCCCTGATATATATAAATATATATATAATATACAAACATATAGCCATATTACATAAATTCCGCTAATAATATTTACCTGATCTTTCATTTAATTCTATATCACCTAGCTTTAACTTTACCAGCTGCTCATAAATTTTAGCACGAAACCGTAAAGTAGTATAATTTTCAAATAAAATGTCGAAATTTTGAATTCTTGAATGAAAATGCCGACCCTGTTCTTTTTTCCCTTTACTACTACGTTGCCACTGCAATGTGTAGTTATGGTCTACAAACACTTCCCTAACATACACACTTACACATACAAACATTCATAAACGTCATTTTCATTCATTCAGCAGACCAAACACATGGTAAGTACCTTTTAGTCTATTAATTTTCCACTTTTCCTCTTTACTTTCAGGTTTTTCGACTTTTCAATTGGACAAAACTTGGCGAAAATCATTGGTAATTATACGTATCGTTCCTATTAATGTAAATATATAAATTAATAATCCCATTCTTCCTTTCTTTTTTACAGGCCAAAAAGAAAACAAACAAAAAGAAACTACAAAATAAAAAAAACACAACCAAAAAAAAACTACACAAAACATGCTTGGGATTTGGGCCGGAGTCGCATGCTCCACTATTCATATTGTGCCCTTCCCTTAGAAAATATTTGAGTTTAGGGATTGGAGGCAGTAGGAAAATTTTCAGTCCTCCTCCCGGCGCCTTCTCCTGGGTGGTTTTTTTTTCAACCGGGACTTGGCAATTTTGCAACCCCCCGCAACATCTATTATTAATAACATAAAAAACCGTTACAAATTATTTTTATTTAGTTTAAGGTTGATATAAAAGTAATGAAAAATGTTGCAAACTTGAATTCTTGAAAATCGTCAAAAACTTAGCATAAATCGTCAAATCGTCAACACTTAATTTTAGCACGTAAAATCGTCGAAATGACGATAAATCGTCAAATCTGGCAGCAATGGCTGGAAATGCTACACATAATCGACGTACCATCGCATAAGAGATTGAATTATAAGAGTGATACAGAGAAATGTGCACAAACTAGGGATGGGCAAATTGGAAAAATCTATCGATATTTATTATATCGATATTTTATTTTACCATCGATATTTATTATATTTAAAATATCGATATTTCGATATATCGATTGAAACATATTTACCTAGTTATTGTTGAAATGATTTACATTTGAAAATTAAATACACCCACTTATGTACATACAAACAAAAATAGATGTATATTAGGCTTCGTAGTAACTTTTTATTCCAATTTTTATAATAAATAAACTAGATATTATAATATATATTAATAGTATAAATTCTTGCTATTATGCGTGAGCTTATATAAACGAAAATTAGAAAAAATATTTGCGATTAAGGATAAGATCAGTTACATGACTAGATCAAACATAAAAACAACAAGTAACAGTGCTATATTCGGCCGTGACGAATCTTATATATCCTTCACAACTTGTAGTCATGCAATAACAATTGTTTGTATCACCATTCATCTCATATAAAATTCGTACATACATGTAAAAAACATACAAAAAAAAAATAAAAAAAAATTTTTAAAAAATTAAAAAAGAATATAAAAAAAAATAATAATATATAAATAATATATTAAATCAAATAAAATTTTTTTGGCTCAGCTGGAATTCGATGCCACGTTTACTTTAACCAGTATGTATGTATGTAGGTTGTTGTAATTGTGAACAAAAACGAGGTGGTCGTGGCTTTTTGCTCATATCTCAGAAAGTTATGGGGCGATTGTGCTGAATTTCAATAGCGATTCATTCCTGGATATTTTCAAGAGATTGATACCATATAGAGATCTGAGGAACAGATAGTTGCTTCTAAAAGTTGATTTCAACCAAAACACGGACAGACAAGCAGACGGATAGACGGACAGACGTTCAGGGCTTAATCGACTCCTCTATTCATAAGCTTTTAGAAAATATATACTTTATGGGGTCGGAAATGAAAATTGTAAAAATTGCAAACGGAATGACAAAGCTATATATACCCTTGTGCACCACAGGTGAAGGGTATAAACAGAAAATAAACCAAAACTTCAACAGAAAATCTTAAGTTTAAAGTTAACAATTGAGGTATTGTTATTGTATAAGTATATAATAAGTATACTAGTATAATTAAAACTAAATTCGCCTTTGCTGCTGTACCTTTTTTTGGAAAACTTTTAAAAATATCGGCTCCGATATTAGTAAATAAATATCGATGTATCGATATTGAGGTATTTAAAATATCGGCGATTAATATCGAAATTTTTTAAACTAAATATCGATATTTTGATATATCGATATATTTTGCCCAACTCTAGCACAAACATACAGACATACAATAAATAAATATAGTCGTACAAAACAAAGATTAGTTGTTAATTAGCTTATAAATAAATAAGATTGTTGTTCAACTCGATATAGAATTATATCTAAAATATTTTTTGAAATGTAATTATTGTGTTTAGTGTATTTATAGATACATATATAATTTTGACAATTGTTTTCCTTTTATAATTTATTTTATTAGATCCCTGATGATGATCTACGAAGTAGGTCGAAATATTGGAATAAAATAAATAAAGAAATTTAAAATCTTTTCTTTAAAAATAAAACAACAAAATTGAATTTTTATGACCTAAAGCCAAACAAAAATCTCAACAAAATATTAAAAACCATAAAAAGGGCATAATAAGGTGTCCGATGTGAATTGCTGTTTGAAAAAATTTAGTGTTATTATGGTCTACCGTTGTCAACAAAAAATTTAAACCAGAAAATTGAAACCAAAAATTAAAAATTTGACACACTTAAATAAATTGTGTGTGATTCTGGCCTACCGTTGCCACAAAAAATTGGAAATTTGATACAATTAAATAAGTTGCGTTTGTTTCTGGCCTACCGTTGCCACAAAAAATTGAAATTTTGATGCACCTAAATAAGTTGGGTTTGTTTCTGGCCTACCATTGCCACAAAAAATTGAAATTTTGATACACTTAAATACATTTGGTGTGATTTTGGCCTACCGTTGCCACCGAAAATTAAATCTTTGATACACTTAAATAAATTTATAAACACTTCAAGAAATAGTTGTAAACCCAGAGTGAAAACTTGCAACAAGTAACCCCGAAATTTGAGACGAGTTGATTTAAAGAGGTAATCTGCTCATTGTACTATTTAGTAGTTATTCAGGTTTTAAGTAGAAAAATGGTCTCAAAAAGAAAGTGTAAGGCTGATATTCAACAAGTGGTGACTTTGCGCTGCGTTTGGGAAACTTTCTTCGGAAAATCTCACAAACGAACTCCTAGAGGTGAAGCAATCTGAATTAGAGCACAGATGGTCTAAGTTGATAGAAACTTTTGAAGATTTCAGCGCGGGGGCAGAGAAGATAAAAGAAGAAGAAAGCTTAGAAGAGATAACAGCCAAATATGAAGAAGCTTGTGAACAGTACCAGCTGGTTAAAGCGAAAATCATGCGCATGTTGAGAGAAAAGTCTCCTGAACCAAAACCAACAGGTGATCGTCGAGCTGCACTTAAACTCCCTACGGTCGAAATAAAAACTTTTGAAGGCAGTTTTGATAAATGACCAGCATTCAGGGATATGTTTATGGCAGTTGTGGGAAATGAGGCTACAATTACTCCAGCCCACAAATTATATTATTTGCACAGCAAAACAAGGGGGAGGCCTTCCAGCTCATTAAAGATTATGAGTTGGTAGATTATAATTTTGATTTAGCTTGGCAAGCATTAAAAGCTCGTTATGAAAATAAGCGCATTTTAATTAACAACCAGATCAGAAGAATTTACGGTTTACAGGGCTCTCAGAATGAAACTATACAATTTTTGCGATTGCTTCAAAATACAGTTAAAGACAGGTTATTAATTATTAAATCATTTAAAGTAGAAGTTGCAAGTAATGACCCCTTTCTGATGCATATTTGCACTTCAAAGCTCCCTTAAGACTTCGCGTGATTGGGAAAACTCGCTTACAAATCATAAGGAGTTACCAACCTGGGAACTATTAAATAAATTTTTATCTGATAGAATAGAGATATAAGAAACGTGTAACAACTTGAGGAAGCCGTCCAGCCGGGACAATCATAATACTAAATCTCAAGTTTTTTACTCTACGACGGAGTCAGAAAAGAAAAAGATTATTTGCAAAAAATGTAAGCAAAGCCATCCTTTGCGATTTTGCACATATTTTAAAGTTTAGCCATCAACGATCGAATTAAATACGTATATTCGAATAAGATTTGCGCACTGTTTTTCTCCACATAATTTTCGAACAAAATGTCCTAGTGCCAGTAGTTGCATTAAATGTAATAACCGACATCACACGATGTTACATATTGAAAATGTGCAGCCGAAAAGAAGTCCAGTAAGACAGACGTCATCACAGCTAAATCGCCATAACAGCGAAAAACCATCTGGGTCAGGCACTCCACGCAACGCCATTTTATCAAATGGTACCTTAACGCGGCCTACCAGTACTAATGGAAACGAAGTCGAGTCGGTAAAGGTCAACATGATCCAACACAGGGATACCACTATTTTACCCACAGCTTTGGTGTATATAGAGCACTTAGGTGAGCGATTTCTTGCGCGCGCGTTAATCGACACAGGGTCGACAAAGAGTTTTTTGGTGAAACGAGTTCAACAAAGATTGTCGATTCGTTTACAGCCTTATCGAAGCGAAATTTCGTGATTTGGTGATACGGTAGTTTGCAGTTCTAAAGGAAGATGCCATCTAACAGTAAAATCTAGAATTTCCAATTTCAAAATAAAAATGCAAGTTATTGTGGTGCCGACTCTGGCACATTTTATGCCTTCAAAACCTATCTCAACACAATGTATAGAAAACCTAAAAGATCTGCAATTGGCAGATCCCTATTTTTATAAACCAGCAGCAATTGAGATGATTATTGGTAGCGACTACTTGCCGTTTATAAATCTTAACGGTGTTAAAATGAATATAGGTAACAATTTGGAAGCTTGAGAAAGCCATTTTGGGTGGTATTTGATGGGACCTGAACCCTCTACCGAGGTACAGTTTTTTCATACTATGGTACACCCTTCACAAGATTTAGCGCTACATGAGCAATAAAAGCAGTTTTGGGAAATTAAAGAAGCCGAAACAAACCAGTTTGAGTCGGACAGCGACCTTTTTTGCGAAAATTTTTGTAAGCTCACAACTATTACGCAATCTGATGGACGCTATGTTGTATGACTACCGTTCAAAGAACAATATCCAAATTAAATCTTTTTGGGTCCATCTCGGAATATGGCGCTCGCACAGTACCACCGGATGGAAAAAAACTTTGGACAAAACACCAGAGTTAAAGGCCCAATATACTGAGGTGTTACAAGAATATTTGGACATGGATCATATGGAGCCAATTCCATATTTTGAGCCGAATACTGAGAAGGTGTCTGCATTTTTCCTGCCTCATCATGCGGTCATCAAAACCGAAAGTAAACCCACAAAACTCAGAGTGGTTTTTAATGCGTCGAAGAAAACAGCCAGCGGGTTTTCGTTAAACGATATCCTTCACCAAGGGCCACCGCTACAAAATGATTTACTGCAACTAATCCTTCGGTGGCGAAACTACCAATACGTGTTTACAGGCGATATTCAAAAAATGTATCGACAAATTTTGGTGGACAAGGTTGATCGACCGTATCAACAGATCTTATTCCGCAATAGGGCAGAAGACCCGGTGAAAACATTTCAGTTAAAAACGGTGACGTTTGGTGTGAACTGCGCACCATATTTGGCGATAAGAACTCTACTAAAGTTGAGCGAAGACTGCCGATACTTGTTTCCAAAAGCATCAACAATTTTAAAGTCCGAGGTGTACGTCGACGACATCTTGTCGACTATTTTCGTTAGCTCAAAAAGCATATTTCTATCGCGAATATGTATGCTTTAAGAGTTGGTGGCAGACCAGCCAATTCAGGGTTAAGCTACGAAGAAAGGCATTCGGTTATAATTCCGGACGGGTCTCACCTTGCGAAACTTTTAGTAAAATTTTCCCATCTGATTCTTCTGCACTCTGAGCACCATATTATGTTACAAGCTATTCGTCAAGGATTCTATATTCCCCGGCTAAAAAATCTTGTGCGAAATGCATACGAGAGTGTAAAGCGTGCACTGTTTACAAGCATAAGTTCCAGCACCAAATTATGGCCGCACTCCCCCCCGAACACGTAAATTTCTCGTTACCCTTCACGTACACAGGAGTCGACTTCGCTGGTCCTTTCAACATTAAAGCCTCGTCTCTTAGAAATACCAAAATATTAAAAGGATATGCCGCAGTATTCGTCTGTTTCTCAACTAGAGCAGTACATTTGAAGTCGTGCTCGGACCTCTCAACAGACGCTTCCCTTGTCTGTTTTGACCGGTTTATAGGGCGAAGAGGGCTCCCGAAAACTATGTACTCGGATAATGGCCGAAACTTCCTAGGCGCTAGTTATGCACTTCTAAAGAGCCACAACGAATTTCTGAAGTCTTCTAAAAAAGGCTCTAGTCAACAAGTACAGCACAATGAGTTTTACATGGTCGTTCATACCACCGTATGCACCCCATATGGGGGGTCTCTGGGAAGCTGCCGTCCGGAACATGAAATCCCATTTGAAAAAAATCGCCTCGCCCCTTTCATTCACTTTTGAGGAATTTACTACATTTCTCGCACGAATCGAAGCTGTTCTCAACTCGAGACCACTATCCCCCCTCACCGAAAACCCTAATGAACTTTTACCTCTTACGCCTGGTCATTTTTTGAAAGGAGCCCCTATAACTGCATTACCAGAAGCTTCTGTAGAACTTCCACATGAAGAAATTCAATACATGAAACGCTGGGAACGACTGAAAGCACTACAGCATATTTTTGCACACCGTTGGAAATCGGAATATATAACCGAACTTCAACGTCGTTTCAAATGGAGAACTGAACGTGACAACCTAAGAAAGAATGGTATCGTTGTAATTAAGGATGACTCCTTACACCCTACATAATGGCTTCTCGGTAGAGTCACCAACGTCATCTATGGACGTGACAGCAAAGTACAAGTCGCCGAATTACAAACCAACAGAGGCATAATTATACGACCGGTTGTCAAGTTATGTTTATTACCTACCGGTAGGGTTGCCATCCGTCCTCTTTTCCCCGGACACGGTCCTCTTTTTAAGGGCATCCGGGGCAGTCCTACTTCTTTTTTAGCAAATGTCCGGGGTTGTCCGGCTTTTTGCACCACCTCTGAATTTTTTTCTTACATTTAAACTTTAAATCACAGGTCACAAAATGTATAAAAAAGAATTAAGGTGCTCGTACAATTAGTTTTGAAAAAGTACAATTTTAAAACTTCTCTTTGTACAAAATTAGTTTTATTATCCTTATTTGTCGCTATTTATCGAAGTGGCCTATTTTAACTTGTCTGTTATTTTAAAAAAGTTTGGCAAAGGGGTCTGCTTGTCAGCTGTGTGTTTTTCATACAGTTTGTTTTCCAGATATAGAAGAAAGTCTTGAACAAAAAATGTAGTAAGGGTATATATAATTTTAATATGGATTGCCTAGAGTTTTACAAATATTTGAAGAGATGCGATGGTAATATATTGGCTCAAATTGGAAGTGTTTAAAAATATATGTAAAATTTTAAAAGTGTACATTCCCGATAATGAATGCAATGAATTTTTGTTGTTTTTTTATTTTTATTTTCAAACATTAAATCAGAATGATATGTTCAGTTTGTATTTTTGTAAATAAAGTTTTTTCGTAAAAACAAATTTTGTTTTTGTATTTTAAATGGCGTCGTAAATTTTATCAAATTTATTTTTTTAAATGTGTCCTCTTTTTTTGGGCAAATGTCGTACATTTTTTATGCTGGCGTCCTCTTTTTTTTAAATAGAAATGGCAACCCTACCTACCGGCAACCACTCACCCACTGAACAAATTATGAAACCAACAAATAACTCACTTTAAAATTGCTAAAAATTTCCACACTCAATATTAATTTATATATTCCAATTGCACTGGATAATTTTTATTTCTGTATGTATTTCCTTTTTTCTCTCCTACACAGACAACTGGCAAAACAAAAGGCCATTTCTGCGGAAAAAATCATCCGCTGAAATATTGTATGGTATTCCGGTCATTTGATATAAATTCCAAGAGGGCTAATATCGTCAATAAAGAAATCGTTGCAAAGTAGAGCTTGCACCCAACAAACTGTGCAAGGCTCAACACTTTTCGATGCTTCATAAAGAAATAAGAGATCCCCATTCATTAAGCTTTGAGGACATTCCGCCCTGTGACAACTATGATGATAAAGAATCTGACGCAGTACCATTAACTGCGTATCGCCCTCTACTTGAGGCACCTAACGCAGAACCGCCGACTGTGTATCAGTCCCAACCTGAATCTTCTATCGAAGAATTAGCAGCGGTTTGCAACCTATGAGGCACTGTCTGCAAAAAAAAAAATATCAACAGCTGACAGTACATCTTTTACGCAAAAACCACAACATCAGCCAACCATAGAAGAAACCACATTTCTCAAAGTCCCGCTCGAAGATGAACCCTATGTGTATTTGAACAGGTTTGCTCCTGTCATCCTCGCCCGGGAGAATGTTGAAGCGACTTCAACTCTATTTTATATATTTATATTTATTTATATATATTTATATTTATTTATATATATTTATATATATTTATATATATTTATATATATTTATATATATTTATATATATTTATATATATTTATATACTTATATATATATATATATATGTATATTTCTTTTCTTTCTGTGTAGTTTTATAAATTTTATGTAGAGTTTACTCTTTTGTTGTTGCAATAACTTTTCTCATTTTTTTTAACACCATTAAGGTGCAGTTACGGTGAATTACATTCCTTTTTAATTTGTTTGTATTATTAATAGTTGAACAGTTGAACTAAATAGACAGTAAGAAACTGTTAACATTTTTATTAATCAAAAAAAAATATATATAACAGCAAGAAGCTGTAAAATAAATTATTAAGTTTTAAGAACACCCGGCCTTATTATTTTTATAAGGATATACCCCACCTGGGCTAGAAACAAGAGCTAATGTGGGCTCTTATATTAAGTTTTAATATATTAAGTATTACAATATTTCACATATGAGCGCAGAGCTCCTCATAAAAAGCCTTACCGAAGTTTTTACATACAGCCAAAACAACATTACATCATTCAGAAGCTAAAATTTCAAACGTTTTCACTAAAACCTGATCCGCTATTTCTAAAATCGGAATCTACATTAAATCACCTTTCCAATAACTCCTTAATTGTAATGTGAATTATATTAAAAATATGCTCTGAAATACGTTTTATTTTTATAGTTATATATCGTTGTCGTAAAAAGATGTGAATATGGTCTTTATTTCCGAGTATTGCTATTGACCAAACATCAAATATTTTCCTCAAATTATTAAGTTCGACATCTTAGCTTTTCGATAAAAAAAATTTTAGTGTGATTCGAACCTTTTTAAAAATGAATTATGGGCTGGTCTTACTCTACGATTTTCCATTGTGCGCCCCTCCGTCAGTGTCACCAGCCTAAATATTCTGAAGATTCCCTGAAAATTTCATCAAAATTGGTTCAGCCGCTTTGGAGTCCATACGTTACATAAATACATACATCCTGTTTTATATACATATATAGATTCATACAACCTTTTCCATAAAAATGCAATCATTGCAATTTTATAAAGAATATATGTACTATTGTAGAATTTATTATACAATTTTAAACAAGCTACGATTCTATCATCAGCATTCTTTGATAGATGATTACGGGTTGAATGTAAATATCGCCTTTTCAACTCCCAGATATTTTAGTAAATAGGATTCAGTAGCTATTATTTTACTTTATCATGCTTTCTTACCAAAACGAGTTATATTGATTTTATACCAACAGCAAACCTTTTTTTGTTTTTTATTATTTTTCATATTATTACTAGTTTTGTACTGCTGTAACCAGCTGTTAGAAAGCGATGATTTATTTCACAATTACTGTTTATTTTTTATTTGGCCATTCTCCAGAATGTTGATTGATCAATTAAGAATGATTGTTTGCTCTCTGCCCTCGTGTTTTGTAATTATTAAATAATATTTGTCGAACTTTTTGTTTCATTTAAAATTTTCTTCTTTAGAAAATTTTATTGCTATAATAAAAAGCATACTTTTTCAGATTATTCTTTTATTACCACAATTAAACCTAAATATAAAACTCAATTGCTGCATGTAAGAGCTCTACTTGAGAAAAAAGTACATCTATATATGTATATAAAAATGATGATGTTCTGCAAAGTTCATATAAAAGGTGACGTTAATACCAAGGATTTTATGTATAAACGGTCTCTGTATGTGTATTGGTTCATAAGTTATATTTCATTTATAATATTTGTTTACCACAGAGCATTACAATAAAAGCAATTTATCACTGATTTAAATGAATTCGAATTGATTTTTTTATTTTCTTTTTTGCACTACGAAGTGTGCAGGGGCTTCTCTAGTTAAAAATAAAGGGTGGTTACATTTCAAGGGCCGATGATGGTTATGAACCACACCTAAACGTCAATTTTTTTCTGTATTTTATTTGACATTTCTCAATTTCAGAATAACTCAATTTAAACCGTATTAAGATACACAATCGAGCAACGCTTTAAAGTTATTCAGGCTTGTTATGAAAATGTGTCCATTTGATCGATACTTTTTTGCATACATAACTGAACTATACTAATATAATCATAAAAAAGATGACAATAATTTCCTTAATTTGTTTTATTTAAAATTAACATCGGCCCTTAAAATTTAACCACCCTTTATGTAAATTGTTCACTAAAAGCTATAATTAAAACAAATAAAATAAAATGATTTTGTCAAATTTACCCAGCCAAAAAATCTATGACAGAAAAGTGAATTTGCAGGGGTTCAACTAGTGACAAGTGATTAAATTTAAGTGAAAACACTAATGATTTTAACATTAGCGTGTCATTGAAGATCATGTGTTTACATGAATATATTAATGAACTGCACTCCATTCTAATTAGTACATGGAACTCATGCATATTTGGTGAAAAGCATCGGATATTTCATGAGTTGAATTTGTTTGTTTACATGAATTGTTTAAGATATTTTGCATGATGTTGCATTTATTTTTAAGCACATCTTTTATGACAAATTATTTTGCAGTTAGGAAGTCATTGAGAATTTATGCTTTTAGACAATTGATTTAGAAGTCTTGTAAATGTAATTCGCTTTGCACAAAAAAAAAGTCTAAATGTACCCCTTGATTTACGTCTTTCAAAGAATTAGCTAAATTTAAAAATAAATGAGTGCTTTTACTTATTGTATTAAAAAATAACTTTATTTATAAAATAAATTTTTAATTCGTAAGAAAAGCAAGACAGGTTTTCTATTATATCAGGTGTTAATTCAGTCAATGCACGAATTATAATTTTTAGTTTTTCGGCTTATTATTTATGTCGTATTTATACCCTTCACACAGTGAAAAAGGGTATATATAGGTTTGCCATTCCGTGCGAAATTTCTACAATTTCATAAAAACATACAATGGGATGTTTTTATATGTATGTATGTATGTATTTCATATGGGATGAATGGTGATACAAACTACTGTTATTGCATGACTACACGTTGTGAAGGGTATATAAGATTCGGCACGGCCGAATATAGGGCTCTTACTTGTTTTGGACTAATTTTTCCAAAACATCCCAGATGTGTTTGATTGAGTTGAGGTCCGGTGACTGGGGTGAGGAATTCAGATATCTCGGCGTGTAGCATATAAGCCAGTATCGAACAAAGTGAGCAATGTCGTTGAGGTTATTGACCTGCTTGAAAATTCATTTATCTTCTAGAACCAAGCTATGTTTTTATGTTGTTGACTGTTCATATTACCTTCGAAACAAACAACCGACCCCAGATGATGCCATAGCTTCCCAAACCATAACACTGCCTTGTACGTGTTTTACAGTAGGGTCAAGAACACTGTTCGGTTTTCTCCAAACTTTAGACCTGCCATCATTTTCAAATATTATATATATACATACTTTTTTTAGTAAAAATTACAGTTTTCCGGAAGTTTACTACTTTTATCCGAAATTAACGACTTTTTTCGTGCAGACCTGCTCTTAAAGCCATTACTATGGAAACATATATTACTGTTCTGGATCTTACAGTAACTTTAAAAGATTTTCCGCCATTTTTGAATTTTGGTCCATTTTTGTCATAATACTCCTAACACCCATTCTAAAGTTTTTTTTGTCGCCCGGATCATGGCTTGCTCTAGCACTGTTGCTGTTTTCATAGTTTCTTATAGTTGTTTGAAATGTAGCTAAAGTTAATTTTAAGGTTTTGGCAATTTCTCCAAAGGATTTACCTTACAACTGATAATGTATGTAGTCTTTTTTCCGGCCAATTTTGTCTTATCCCTAATAACTTCTAGGTTACTTATATTTTTATTTATTTTTTCCTCAGATAATCTCAAATATTAAAGCCTTAATAACTCATATAAAATATAAAATAAATATCTAAAATTACCATTAGTTTATGAAAACTTAAAAATATCTTGCAAGAATGTAGAATTTTTTTCTTAACTGTACATATATAAATAAATGTTCATACGACTCAGCATACAAAATTCACACGAAATTCAACATATCGTATATACACAACAAATTTATGCTAGCTTATATGTTGACATATGTTGAGTTAAAAAAATTTGGTACTTTTATTATATAGTGTAGACGACCAGCAGAGACATTTGTTATTATAATGCAAATGATTGTTAGCATTCGTATGCTGACTCAACATATCGTATGAACGGCTGCCCAATTTCAAATACAGTAACTGAAACAAGAACAAGTAAGAGCACTATATTCGGCTGTGCCGAATCTTTTATACCCACCACCAATTTTGTGTACATTTAAAGCACAATATTTATTATTTTGTTAAACATTATGGAATAATCTATTTATAATAAAATATGTATCACTTTCTTTGTAGAGGGTGGTTAAATTTTAAGGGCCCATGTTGAAGGTGAACTACACCTAGTCTTTAAATTTGTTTTCTGCATTTCACTTGACATTTCTCAATCTTAATCTTACTCAATTTGATCCGTGGAAAGATACGCAAATGAGCAACGCTTTAAAGTTATTCAGGTTTTTTATAAAAATGGGCCTTCAAATCAAAATGCATTTTGTGCACTTCGTAATTCTTTTGATTAACATAATCGTTCAAATTCGTCCACAATCGGGAGAATTGTAAAAAATATTTAAATTTCTGCAAAACAGCTCTGTATAAAGTGTTAGAAAATCTGTGAATGCCTTCTTAGTTCGTTGAATGGGAACCATTTCTGGTTTTTGCGATAGTGTGGCAAAAGAGCAGTCAACCTCGACTCATCATCATGCCCAACAATTGAGCATCAACATTGTCATTGAAAATTTGTACCATCAGATAGAGGAGTGGCGCCAAGGATGGGGGGGTTATTTGGCCGATATTTTGTTAAACACATAATTGAACCATACAAATATTATAATTACAAAAAGAAATAATAATATTTTCCTAAATAATTTGTATTTTATTTAAATTCAACATCGGTCCTTAAAATTTAACCACCCTTTATAACTTCGATATGCTACTAAAATGCTTTTGTAAATGTAGTCTTTCAATGAAAGTGGGCGTTACAGTAGGCGTGTCAATAGAGTTTCTGCTAATAAGTACAACTTAGATATTTAAATATATAGTCCTTTATTTTCCCAAAAACTTTGTCAATAGAGAAATTACATGAATTTAAGATAAACCGTTATATGGGAGGTAGGCGTTAAAGTGGGCGTGTCACCTAAACTTTTTGGCACAACAATTACATTGATTAGAAGGATATAGGATGTACGTAGCAAATTTGATTTATGAGCTTTTAAATTTCATTAACGATAGATAACGTGAAAAGTGGGCGTTATAGTAGGCGTGTAAGTTGTTTTTGCGAATTAGCACAACTTAGATGTTTCAATATAGCCCTTTATTATTCCAAAATCTTTATTAATAGAGAAATTATATGCATTTTATATATTTTATATTTTATTCGAACTTTTTTACTATATATTAAATTTTCAATGTGAACCATTTTTTATTTTGGCTTAAGTTCATTTATTCTTTCATTTTTAATTTTATAATTCAAATTTAATTAAATTGTACCCATTTCTAGGAATATTCTTTCCAAAATTATTTCCGATATTACTCGGCTAAAAAAATAAAAATGAAAGAATAAATGAACTTAAGCCAAAATAAAAAATGGTTCACATTGAAAATTTAATATATAGTAAAAAAGTTCGAATAAAATATATAATTATAACACACATGGCACGGTGTTAATGACATTCAAGAATTCATTGTTTAGTGTCTATCACCTAGATGGACTTACATAAATGAAAATGTAAATACAACCTTGCTTTCAATAATTCCAGCCAAAGGATGGATATTGAAAGCATGACGAAAATGTATTACGAATATAAAAGAATATGAACATGTTGAATTATGAATTGTCATTTGATAGGTGAAATTAAATATTCAACAAAATATGAAAATTAATACTAAAATTCACTAATTCAAATTTCATTGAATTGTAACATAAATAGGAATTTTAAGTTACATAGTAGTATACCGATAAAGAGTGCTGATGATGAAATCGTAGCTGATTTCGAAAATGCATTCCACTCGGCTAATATCGGAAATAATTTTGGAAAGAATATTCCTAAAAATGGTTACAATTTAATTAAATTTGAATTATAAAATTAAAAATGAAAGAATAAATGAACTTAAGCCAAAATAAAAAATGGTTCACATTGAAAATTTAATATACGCATTTTAGTTAAAACGTTATATATATAACGGAGGTGGACGTAAAAGTGGGCGTGGCACCTTAACTTTCTGTCACAGTAATGACATTGCCTAGGGGGATATACGTAGCAAATTTGATCATCATACCTCTAAGTTTGGCGGTTTTATGAGCTTTTAAATTTCATTAACGGTAGATAACGTGAAAAGTGGGCGTTATAGTAAGCGTGTCAAAGTTGTTTTTGCTAATGAGTACAACCTAGATGTTTCAATATAGTCCTTTATTATTCAAAAATCTATATTAAAAGAGAAATTATATGAATTTTGGGTAAAACGTTATATGGGAGGTGGGCGTAAAAGTGGGCGTGGCTCATTGATTTTCCGTTACAAAAAAGCGTCTCACCAAAAAGCAAAGTGTGCAAAATTTCAGAGTCGTACATCAAATTTTGTTGCTTTTATGACGTTTTTGTTTTTAAATATACCGAAAAATACACTGTGCGGTATAAATTTTCGTACATTTTGATCGATAACTCCTCTCCTAATGCATAGATTGAGATAATTTTCCTGTTTTTACTCAGGAAATATATATTCGAAGTTTCATGAGTCTACGTTAATGCGTTTGGACACAATTCCATTTTATTCGATGTTCGAATTACACGGTTTTTTCGACCTACTCTTGCTTTTCGAGCTATAACTCTCTTCCTAATATTCCGATTTAGCCCATTTTCAATACCAAACAAACCTTGTCTATAAAAAAGATTCTGGCAAAATTTGAGCCCCCTAGCTTTTTCGGTGCGACCTCTATCGTACTTTCAACAGACGGACATATCTAGATCGTCATCAAATCAAACCCTGATTCAGAATATATATACTTTATGGAGTCTAAAATGGATATTTCGATGTGTTACAAACGGAATGACAAAATGAATATACCCCCACCATTTTTTTGGTGGTGGGTATAAAAAAATTGACTGATTTGATTTTTAATTTGTAAAGTTTAAGGACAAAAGGTACTTATTAAAGTTTTTATGTATAAATATCCATATAACGAAATGTTTTTTTCCATTTTATGTTTGCATACACATATGTATGTAAAATCACGTGTTCGAAATTTAGCTTAAACTTAAAAATACAAACCGTGATCTTAATTTAAAAAAGACGTATTTACCATTCTAAAAAAATTTCAGGAAAAATAATACTCAATTTTAAATCTAATAAACATCAACAACTTAAGACCGTGGAGCAACGTTATCAGGGACTATGGAATGAAAATATGATGGGAGATTTTATTTGGTTCCTTATAAGAGAATCAAACTCAGAAAATTATAGGAGACAAAACAAAAGTCAAAATTATTTTTAGATTATTATTTGTTAATCTTGTTGATTAATATATAACTACTTGGTACCTTTGTTTATACTTTCCCTTTTTACTTCACTTTTTATACTTTCGGGAATAAAACTCGAATATATCGATGGATTTTAATTCAATAAAAATTTTTTTTTTTTACAAGCAGCTTTAATACTAGTACTAAAACGCATGTTTTCAATTGAATTTTTAAAAAACGCAGAAATAATATAAGCAGTGTCTGGTACTAAAACTGTTAATTATTTGTTGCTTTCTATTTTTTATAAATTTTTTAAATTAAATTTTTTTTTTTAACTTTTTTGTTTTAAACTAATATTTAAATTTTTAATCAGGCTTGAGTTCATATTTTTAATATTCTTTATTTTTACAGAGAATTTTTTTTTAATTGTGATAAATGAAAGAATAATTCTGAAAAATTATATATTTATCGACACTAGCCGAGTGGAATGCATTTTCGAAACCAGCTACGATTTCATCATCAGCACTCTGATCGGTGGTTACATGTTGGTTGTAAATATCATCTATTTAACTCACGGGACTTAAGTTAATTGAATTCGGTAACTAATTTTTAGTTTTTTCCTTTTTGATATATTTTACCACAATGAGTTAGATTGAAATTTTTAACCAAACAGCAACCCTTTTACTTTTTTGTTTTGTTTTGTTATTATCTTTCATTTATATCACTATTTTTGTCCTGCTCTAGCCACCAGTTAGGTAGCGATAAGAACAGATAATTGTTTTTAACAATCAATGTTTATAATCATTTGTTTTATTTTCTGTGAGGTCAGTATACAACGAAATGTTGACTGACCAACAGTGAATGAATGATTTTTTTGCACCGTGCCCTGTGTTTATGCAATTTGAATTTTTTTTTATTTTTGTTGAACTTTTTTGTTTTAAACTAATATTTAAATTTTTAATCAGGCTTGAGTTCATATTTTTAATATTCTTTATTTTAACAAAGAATTTTTTTTTTATTTGTGATAAATGAAAGAATAATTCTGAAAAATTATATATTTATCGACACTAGCCGAGTGGAATGCATTTTCGAAACCAGCTACGATTTCATCATCAGCACTCTGATCGGTGGTTACATGTTGGTTGTAAATATCATCTATTTAACTCAAGGGACTTAAGTTAATTGAATTCGGTAACTAATTTTTAGTTTTTTCCTTTTTAATATATTTTACCACAATGAGTTAGATTGAAATTTTTAACCAAACAGCAACCCTTTTACTTTTTTGTTTTGTTTTGTTATTATCTTTCATTTATATCACTATTTTTGTCCTGCTCTAGCCACCAGTTAGGTAGCGATAAGAACAGATAATTGTTTTTAACAATCAATGTTTATAATCATTTGTTTTATTTTCTGTGAAGTCAGTATACAACGAAATGTTGACTGACCAACAGTGAATGAATGATTTTTTTGCACCGTGCCCTCTGTTTATGCGAATTGAATTTTTTTTTTTTGTTGAACTTTTTTGTTTTAAACTAATATTTAAATTTTTAATCAGGCTTGAGTTCATATTTTTAATATTCTTTATTTTAACAAAGAATTTTTTTTTATTTGTGATAAATTAAAGAATAATTCTGAAAAATTATATTTTAACCGACACTAGCCGAGTGGAATGCATTTTCGAAACCAGCTACGATTTCATCATCAGCACTCTGATCGGGGGTTACATGTTGGTTGTAAATATCATCTATTTAACTCACGGGACTTAAGTTAATTGAATTCGGTAACTAATTTTTAGTTTTTTCCTTTTTGATATATTTTACCACAATGAGTTAGATTGAAATTTTTAACCAAACAGCAACCCTTTTACTTTTTTGTTTTGTTTTGTTATTATCTTTCATTTATATCACAATTTTTGTCCTGCTCTAGCCACCAGTTAGGTAGCGATAAGAACAGATAATTGTTTTTAACAATCAATGTTTATAATCATTTGTTTTATTTTCTGTGAAGTCAGTATACAACGAAATGTTGACTGACCAACAGTGAATAAATGATTTTTTGCACCGTGCCCTGTGTTTATGCAAATTGATTTTTTTTTTTATTTTTGTTGAACTTTTTTGTTTTAAACTAATATTTAAATTTTTAATCAGGCTTGAGTTCATATTTTTAATATTCTTTATTTTTACAAAGAATTTTTTTTTAATTGTGATAAATGAAAGAATAATTCTGAAAAATTATATTTTTACCGACACTAGCCGAGTGGAATGCATTTTCGAAACCAACCAACATGTAACCACCGATCAGAGAGTGCTGATGATGAAATCGTAGCTGGTTTCGAAAATGTTTTCCACTCGGCTAGTGTCGGTAAAAATATAATTTTTCAGAATTATTCTTTCATTTATCACAATTAAAAAAAAATTCTTTGTAAAAACAAAGAATATTAAAAATAAGAACTCAAGCCTTCTTCTTGTTAATTACGCTCTGTCCTAAATCGTTTTATTTTCTGTAAGACGCATAAAACTAAAAATCTTAAATATAACATTCATATACATACATATGTACATAAGTACATTTGAACTTGTTTCTTTTGCTTGTAAATAAAAATCGAAAGTAAAAATAATAAAAACAAACATAACAGTTCATCAATATTTGCAACAATAAAATTCCAAGTGTTTTTATCTCTCTCGTTTACAATAACAACTACTTTTTTATTTTTAATCATAGTACGCAAAAAATTATGTTTGTGAATACAATTTTATTTTTTTCGCTTGTTTTTTGGATTATGCTCTGAATTGAAAAAGATAAAAGTTGTGAGTCAAATTCTATTTAGTATTTTTATTTTTTTTTTCATTCTTTTCGCAAATAATATAAAAATATTTTTTTTATTGATTTCGTTTGCAATACAATTTTTATTTTTAAAATTCGTCGTATTTCATTCTTCTCACAAATTTAATATATTTCATTCTAAGCAAAATGAATCAAAAACGAATAATTTGTTTTAAAAATTTCCTCTTTTTATTTGTTGTTGTTTGTGGTATGAAAAAAATCATAACATTAAATAATGTACAGTAGCAATCATAATAATTTAAACAACACAATGCGTTCTTAACAGATTGGATTTTGCTTATATGTATATAAATAGCTGTATCGTGTATAAATATTATATTTTATATATCCATACATACATATATAATATTTTTATCCTCATAAATTTAATTATAATTGATTTAAAGATGCGGGCAAGAAAAACAACTTTATAGGTATAATAAAATAATTAGGCATTTATATAAAAAGGTAAAGTCTTAAAAGGATATGCGTATTAGCAAAACACATATATAAACATATATACCTGAAAATGTAAACAGAAAATTCATTATACTCCTAATTTTTTTACTCAGTAAAGTAAAAATCCTTGTTTGTCTTCAATTGAAACTCGGTATAAAAGCTACTTTATATATAAGCATATGTCAAGCGCCTATAGGTAAAAAGTTGTGTGTCACACTGTACCCAATGCCTCTTTTAACAACAATACCTAAAAAACAAACGACATCAATAAAAAGGTATATCGTCGTTCGTAAATTATTGTGTTCTATATGTATAGGTTTTATGCGTCACATAGAACACAATAATTTACGAACGACGATATGTGAAAATCATCCCTTGCAAGGAGTACAACACAAAAATTTTTTTTGGCGCCACATAAAAAAATGTGTGTATAGAAGCTGTCGCCGTTTAATTGAAGAAATCACTTAACTACAATTAAATATTTTTACTATATTTTAAAGAAAATAAGTTCGCTGAAGGGAAAATCAGTTTTACAGCTTTTATGTTTTTAAAGCTACAAACATCAATAAAGCAAACACTGCTTAGTAGAAAAAATTTCTTATTAATATAAGACGAAATACAATGCTAGAGCTAATTTGTTGCACTGTTGTGCAACATTTTCTCTTATTTTGTTTAAAACAACATAAAAAGTAGATAATCTATTTAATCAAAATGGTTTCAACTTGTCCAAAGTTTTTTATTAATGAAAATCTTGCATAAGCCAAAAAAATAAATCCTTCAATTATCTATTTCCCTTACCCGAATCCGACTGTATACGTGTAATGTTTGTAAGTATGATGTTTGTGTACCGCTTAGCAGTTTAAAAAACCAACTCACAATTAAGAAGTATTGCTTTTATGAATGCAAGAAATACAAAAACAAAAACATACCTATGAAACATTGTTCTTCCGGCGCCTAACATTCTTAATAAAATTGTGTATGAATTCATGTCCCAAAAAATTAAAAAACAAGTTGCCACAAGTATTAACCTAAGACTCGTTACAAAAATTCTCATAATAAAATTTTAACAAATTTATTGATTTGTATTAGTTTAATTTTTATTTATTCATCGGACAGTAATTCAAAAAAATATATATATGAGTCTAAATAAAAACAAAACATATAAAAATAAATATTATATCATATGTAATTGTTCCGTGGTTTCGTTTTTTATTGTTACATATGCAATTAAATTCTTATTAAGTTTTACTAAAAGCAAATTGTTTATAGTATCTTTTGATAGCTTTGATCTCATTTTTGTTAATATTATTGAGAGAGCACTAAAAGCTCTTTCGACGGAAACTTGTGTTGCCGGGACAATAAACTGAAGGAATTTTTCATGGCTGATATATTGTGAAGATACGATCAAACTACTTGTCAAGCCTTTCGTAGTATTTGTAAAAATGTGTTTGTATGTATTATACCGTCGCATTGTTGTGTGTCTCTTTTTATATCAATCATTATCGGTGTAACACATACAATCACATTTTTTACAAAGCCTATCACAATGCTTTCTAAGTTGCTTGAAGCATTAAATAACAGCAGGCTGGCGACTTAAATCTGTCCGAATTGAAATACATACGATGTTTGACGCCATCATAGCTGAACGGCTACATTTGGCGGTGGCGACTATATAACAAAAACTTTTAGGGATAAAAAACAACGAAAATTGTATGTACATTTATTTATAAAACTAATCTACGATTCAAGTAAAAATTCCACAAATATAATAGAAAAAATCAGATGAATCAGATTCATAGTTTTTGTTTTATTATACCTAAGCCTTATTTGTATTTTTAGTTGATCACTTAATATTTTACATGCATAGATTCATACGTACATACATGCATAAAATATATTAACTAAAAATTATAATTTTTTTAATATATTCTTTAATTCCTAAAATGGTAAAATTGTTCCCATTAACACAACAAAAATGATAAACTACAATGGCAACGCAGCTAACTTTTCTTCAAGGAAAATAAAAATTCTATTTGTGAATCGATTTTTTTTTAATTTTTCGATTATGTTCTTTGAATGAATGATTCATGTAAGGAATTTTATATTTAAATTGTAGTGAGAAATTTATTTTCAATTTTTTTAAAATATCATTTGTCTCGCAACTTTTATTTTTAAAATTCGGAAAACAAAACGAATTATTCGTCACAATGTGGAAAATTTAATTCATTCAAATTAATATCATTCATGACTAATATCTATTCGATTGATTTGCGTACTATGTTTTTAATACAATGGGCCAATTCAAAGTGGTTGCATATCAGTCATATTTGTACTATTTCATATTATTTTATGCATGCATAAAATTTTTGTTAGTAATTTCCATACAAAAAAAATAATATGACTTTACACATTTGTTTCCTATGTATAAGAAATTGTTTATGTTATACTTTTAACCACACTGTCTCTCAGAGAGAATTTCTTCGCTTCTCACCTCTCAGAGAGAATATTTTCTATTTTCTTCTTTCCTGTATACATACAATTTTTAACAGCGTCATCTCTTTGTCTTCTTTCTTGTAATTAATACATAATTTGTTAACAAAAGGTGTTCAAAGTCACTAGTCATATTAATATGAATTATATGACATAGTACAATATGAGAGTCTACTTTGAATTGGCCCAATAATTTACACCTATACCTCAATTTACGCGCTCAAATAAAATTTAATAAAAATTGAATCAATTTTTGTACAATTTATTAACTGTGCTGATACGTATATTCTTTTTCAATATGAGTTGTTATAAACCAAAGTGCAGAAATAAGGCGGATGATCCAATGATTTCCTGTTGGCTATTGGTTTATCATGCAAAATGTGTTGACTTGGCAGCACGAACTGCAGACAATCTTCGTGAAGATAAAGGCTTACTTTGGTGCTGTAAAAAATGTATTATTTATGATGTTGAATTTTATTCATTTTTTAAAAATGCGCGAGATGAATTTGTCGGCTTAAATAACGATCTAAAATGTTTATCCCAAAGATTTTTAAAATTCAAAGCATTATTTGATAATGCGTCATTCTCGCCCAAAAGAAAGAAAACAACTCCAACTTTAAACTCTTCACCTCCTGTTATGTCTACTAACAACTTTTCTGTTGATCGAAACACTTCCGATAATTTACCACGTCCGAGTCCGTCTACTATTTCTTCCATAGTTAATGTACCTGTAAAACCATCTCAAAATCCGAAAACTAATCCCTCGTTATGCTCCAGTGATGTTCTCCATGAAACAAACAAATTTTCATCGTCTCTCCCTCATAACACCGAAATATTACAACGTAATACTAATCGTATTCAACAGATTGCAAGTAATATAAATTTTCAAAACGACATTCAACAAATTAATTCACATCCTCCGGCTGTGGTTTCTAGTCCGTTAAATAATCCTGCAATACTTAAAGTAATTTCTCCAAAGAAAACAATTTTTGCTGCTCGTTTTTCATCTGATACTACTTCTAACGCTGTTGCTGACTACATTAAATTAAAGCATGGATACGATTGTGAATTATCTGTTGTTAAATTCAATTATTCGGAAAAACGGAGTAAATCTTCTTTTAAAATCATCGTACCAGAAGAATATTTTAATATTATTGTGAATCCTGAGTTTTGGCCACCCAATGCTATAATACGCGAATATGAATATAGAAATGCTTCTCGTTCTGATATCGTATACCCTTCACCTGTGGTGCACAAGGGTATATATAGCTTTGTCATTCCGTTTGTAATTTATACAATTTTCATTTCCGACCCCATAAAGTATATATTTTCTGAAAGCTTATGAATAGAGGAGTCGATTAAGCCCAGACCGTCTGTCCGTGTGTTGGTTGAAATCAACTTTTAGAAGCAACTATATGTTCCTCAGATCTCTATATGGTATCAATCTCTTGGAAATATTCAGGAATGAATCGCTATTGAAATTCAGCACAATCGCCCAATAACTTTCTGAGATATGAGCAAAAAACCACGACCACCTCGTTTTTTACAACAACAACATACATACATAAATATATGTAAAAACCATACAAAAAAAGAAAAAATTACAAAAAGAAAAAATATTAAAAATAAAAAAAAAACATAATAAAAAAAATCACAAAAAAAAAATTTTAAAATAATTTAAAAAAAAAATTTAAAAAATTTTTTCAAAAAAATTAAAAAAAAAATAATAACAAAATATAAATAATATATTATATAAAATAAATTTTTTTTTGGCTCAGCTGGGATTCGATGCCACATTTATTCTAACCAGTATATACATATGTACGTATTTGATATGAGATGAATGGTGATACAAACAATTGTTATTGCATGACTACACGTTGTGAAGGGTACATAAGATTCGGCACGGCCGAATATAGCACTGTTACTTGTTAGTTAGTTCTCTTTGAAATAGCCATCAACATTGGGAGCGTTATCTAATAGATTTAACATATCGGGGCTATAATTATATTCTTCCAAATCCTTTTGAGATCTTATCTTATGTTTTCGTGATGAAATTAGTGGGTCTGAAGAGGCCGCCAACATATTGAAAAGGTCCGCATTCTGTCTAATCCGTGAAATTTTGCAAGTATTCGTGTATCTAAATTTTTTGTAGTCTTTGTTTTTGCATTCCTGGGCTTCTTCTGACAACTCTCCAATCGGTAAGCATTGATATTCAGTTAAACTTTTACCATGAGCCAAAATCTTATGAACCGTAGGAGTAAGTTTCTTCTCAGGGTACATTTGAGCTAAGAGTTGGGCAGTTTTTGATGCATAATCATCAAACTTTGGGCCATTTACCATTTCTCTAGAAATTAGAACATTTAAGATAACTTCCAACCTTTTTATAATACTATTGTCGACCCCAGTAATTTGGGCTGTTACACGGACCGGATGATCCATCACATCCCCACTTATTTATCAATGTAAGCCTATCTGGAAGTGATACTGCTTCCTCTTCAGGCAAACTTTGAATAAGGCGTTTGGCTGTATGATCCATTAAGTCTTGCAGTTTTACCTCTGCCGATACTTCAGTAACCACTGCTTCTTTTTTTGGCAGATGTAATCTTTTTGTATCCAGGAAGAATACTCCTTTTGATTCTCTGCAGTCGATCTGGGCTTGCAAGTACCACAGCTTTTGTAATGTCGGACCTTGATTTATCTTTATCTTTTACAAACTTAAGACATAATGCTTCTGAAAGATGCGATTTAGATATACATATCTTTTGTGGCATATTTAAGTTTACATTTTCTTGTGTACTCAGAACACTCGTTTATAGTTTTTGGTGGTCTTCCTCTTTTACTGTCAGAGGATGTATGTGGTTCTTCGATGTTTTCAAAAGTTGTAACTCCATTTAGCCAGTCTGGGTTGTTTTTCGTAAATGCTTTTTTCGTACGGTGTGAGGTAAGCCATTTTTTTTAATTGTTAGGAAAACAAAGTGAATTTTGCTATGAACATCCATTTCGTGGTATCCTGGTAAATCGTGTAGTTTTTCAACAATAGCCAATTTAAATGCATTTTCATTATCTGAGTTTGTGAATAACTCCAACAATTCTAAATTGGTCAATGACATTATCGCACTTTAAAATAAAATTGTACAAGTTCTGTTACTGATCACTAGTTTTAGAAAGTAAAAACCTTACTGGCTGCATTATACAATTGCGGTTTAATTTGTACCCAAAAATTAAAAAAAGGGTTTTAACTACATACCTAATTGAGCAAAAAAAATTAACTGTAATATATGTATACCTACAGTTTATATTTTATTCAGTATAAAAAAGTTTTAAAACTACATGCCTACTTTTATATACCTGCAGTTTATATTTTATTCTGTATAAAAAAGTTTTGAAACTACCTGCCTACTTTTATAACAGGTATTTATTTTTAAATTAAAATAAATAAAAAAAATTGCAATAGTTATGCCTACCTGATTGGCAAAGCAAAATATTGTTTACTATTTAAGGAGAAGCAATAAAAATATGCAAAAAGTAACTTTGGAAACCTGTTTTTAATTCTTTTCACATTTTGCACACATCTTTGTTACATTCTTTAAAAATGCGAAAAAATGTTTCTCGTTTTCGCTATGAGGTTGTAACAGTTTTCTTCTTATTTAACCTACAGCGGCAACCTACGGCAGCTAAACTAAGTTAAATTTTTTTAAAGTATCATGTAGAAAATATGCTCAGAAAATATGGGCGAGACCATTTTTGACTATTTTTAGATATGCTCTATTTTATTTGTAAAAATGACCTAAACATAGGGTGTATGAAAAGCGGCTACTGCCAAAAAAGTAGGGCATCTGCAGAACCTTTTACTACTTCCTTTAATAAAAAACAAACATATCTTAAAAAAACTACCAAAAAAGTGGTAATCAAACGGCAATTTTTCTGACACTTTAATTCTAAAGTGCATTTATTTTTTCAAGATCACCCTTTTTTTTGCTTTTTAAAAAATTATAGTTTGTGGAGCAGCTCAAAGCTCCACAAACTATAATTTTTATGCAATTAAGGAAAACGTTTTTGAATTGTGATCAGTAAGTAGTTCCTTATAAGATGTTTTCATTCATTTCACAAAATTTTGTCATGAAATTTTGTATTTTTGCCACGGGTTTTAGGTAAAGGCGCCACTGTGCGCCGCTGCATTTCTGAAACTGTCCCAAAAATTACAATTAGAAATAACAATATTGGGCCACCCTGGAATAATAAGTATCTCCGAACTATTAAAAACAGGAAAAACAAGTTATATAAGAAATATAAAAGGACCGGATCATCTGTAGAATATACCAAATACTGTATTGCTCGTTCTTCCTACAATTTGGCAAATAAATCTGCATACGACAACTATATAATCCGTATGAAGTCGAAAATGAGATCAAATCCTAAATCGTTTTATAAATTTGTGAACTCTATACGGCGATCGTGCGTTAATCCTAAATACTATAAATATGGATCAAATGACGCTGATGATGACGTTTCTATTTCCAATTTGCATGCTGATTTTTTTCAACTACCTACTCTAAAAAATTATATAATAACATAACATCTTACCCATTTAATATACCTCAATCATCTGGTGTACAATTCTCTTTTATTACTTATAAAACGACTTTTTCAAATTTATTATCACTAAATAATTCGTTTAATGCTGGTCCAGATGAAATACCAAATTGCGTTCTAAAAAATTGTGCAGAAAATTTATGTTACCCGCTTACTGCTATCTTTAACAAATCCATTAATTTTGGAAATTATCGTATATAATTCCGTTGTTTAAAAATGGAAACAAAATTGAGATATCAAATTATCGTGGCATTGCTAAACTGAGTGATATTCCCAAACTTTTTGAAAAAATTTTAACTGATAATTTATAGTATCAAATTTCTTCGATTTTTTCACCGTGCCAACATGGTTTTTGTAAACATCGCTCTACAACGACTAATATTTTGGAGCTAACTACTACAATAAATGATGGTTTTATAAATAATATGCAAACTGATGCTATCTACACAGATTTTAGTAAAGCTTTTGATAAAGTAAACCATGATCTCTTGCTTAACAAATTGTCATTAATGGGATTTACGGATATGACAATAAAATGGTTATGATCTTGTCTTTAAGAACTCAACAAGTTAAGTATGGAAGTGCTACGTCTAATGCAAGGTAGCCACCTTGGTCCTATTTTATTTACCTTATTCATAAACGATCTACCTTCAGTTATTCAGCACTCTAAAGTTTTGATGTATGCCGATGATGTCAAAATTTTACGTTCTTCTAATAATCCCGAAGATCAACTTTTCCTTCAATCTGATATTGACAAATTGGTAAATTGGTGTGAAATCAACTTAATGGAGCTGAATATAAAAAAATGTAAGCATATGTCCTTTTTCAGAATTAAGAAATTGGATTTATTTTATTGCATTAATGAGTGTAAACTTGATAAAGTTCTGAATTTTCTTGATCTTGGTATTTTGCTTGATCACCAATTAAATTTTCGTGACCATATTTCTTTAATTGTTAACAAAGCAAATGGTGTACTTGGATTTATGAAGAGGTGGTGCAAGGAATTTCTAGATCCTTATATTACGAAACAATTATATTCACCGTTAGTTCGACCTATTCTAGAATACGGATCGATTATTTGGGATCCTTACTATAATATTCATATTGATAGTATCGAGTCTGTACAAAAGAAGTTTTTAATATTTTGTCTTCGTGGCCTTGGATGGAATTCGTTTTTACTACCTTCATAAGAAAGCAGACTTTGTCTTATAAAAAACCAACTTTAAAAAGTCGTCGTTCAATGCTGAGTTTTTCTTTTGTGCTGGGCCTAATTCAAGGCGATATCGACTCTGAATTCCTGCTAAGTAAAATATCTTTTAATGTTCCAACCAGACCAACTCGAAATTTCCGTTTTATTAACTTAAAATACTATAGATCCAACTATGCTAATAATGATCCTCTTCGTCGTATATGTGACAACTTTAATAACTATTATCACCTTATTGGCCTTAATGAAAGTAAATAAATTGTTAAAAGAAATATCATTTTATATTTAAATCGTTGAATTGTATAGAATATTATTTTATATATATCCTTAATTTTGTTTTGTTATTTTACATACTTTAGTCTGTAAGGATTTAAATTCTATAGACAATAAATTAAATAAATAAAATAAATAAATAAATTTTTTAATTTAAAAAATTTTACAATTTTACCATTACCATAGAATTTGAAATTATGATGATTTTTGCAGATAGATAGATAGCGGATTTAAAAAATTAGTGGTTATTTAGGAAAAAATAAAAGTTGCCATTTGTTGCAGTTTGAATGCATTTTTATTCATTAAGGGGCGTAGCAACGCGCGCCGGGCTTGGCTAGATGTTTATATATTTCAATTATATTTTCATAGGTGCTTATGCTAGATCATCAGTAGACCTTTAAACCACAAAATTTATGAAAAAGTTTAAAAATGTTACAAGCAAGGCGAATTCAATAAGGTGAACTCGTCGCTAAAACAACTACAAAGTTGAAAAATAGAAACGTGTATTTTGTTAGTGTAAAACAAAACGATATGTCAAAAATACACAAAAATTTGACAAGTGATCCCTAGAAGTAGTCAACAGCTGATGATCAGCTGATCTAATAAGTTCACCTTATTGAATTCGCCTTGGTTACAAGCTTTATTTAAAATTTTCATAAACAATATGAGAATTTTAAATAAAACAAGTAACAAAAATAAAAACTTCCTCATAAACCCAACCAACAATTTTATTAATTTTTATTATTTTATTATTTTAATCCCTTATATATTTGGCTAACACATTGGTTAACACAAAATATATATTAAGGGCAACCTAATAATAATAATAATATTTGTTAGGTAATATGATAAAAAAAGTTGTTAAGGTACCAATTCCATTTGTTTCTATTTTAGCAATTTTAACAAATTGCAACATACCTCAAATCTAAAAAATCTTTTGACAAACTTTTAAATATTTTTTAATATTTCAATTAAAACATCGTAATAAAAAATGTTAAATGTATCAAAGTGCATACATGACCTGAAATAAAAAATATTAAAAATGATTTTAAAAAAATATGTATATATACACATATATTTATAGAAATTAACACAACATTCATACATTCTCATAAACAATATGAGAACTTTAAATAAAGCTTGTAACATTTTTAAACTTTTTCATAAATTTTGTGGTTTAAAGGTCTACTGATGTTCTGGCATAGGCACCAGTGAAATGCATATAGTCCAGCTTAAACCCAACAACCAATAAAACTAAAATTTTGAAATTATTGGGAGAATATTGGGTTTATTAAGAAATTTTTTATTTTTGTTTCTTGTTTTATTTAAAATTCTCATATTGTTTATGAACATTTTAAATAAAGCTTGTAACATTTTTAAACTTTTTCATAAATTTTGTGGTTTAAAGGTCTACTGATGATCTGGCATAAGCACAAGTGAAATGCATATAGACCAGCTTAAACCCAACAACCAATAAAACTTAAATTTTGAAAATTATTTGGAGAATATCCTGAACAATTAGTCAATTTTTTATGTTAATAAAAGAAATTTTATTATTCGGTTGCCCTTAATATATATTTTGTGTTAACCAATAGGTGTGTTCCACAAGATCTCGGACAAGTTCGGACTAATGAGAGTAAAATGAAAATTACTCTCTAAATTTGCCAAAACTACCCAAAATTGCTGAAACGCAAAAAACCATTTTTGCACTTCTTGTATTACTAATGGTGCTTACTTTTTAAATTAAAATGTATTTAAGTGATTTTAGACGCTTAAAAACAATAACATTATAAAAACAAAACATTTGCATCATTGCCAACAGATGTTAAAAATAATTTAAAAAGAACTGAAAAAAAAGCTGAGCCAGTGTAAATTTTTTAAAAGTATTTATTTTAAAGAACAAGGGAGATATCTATTCACTAATGTATTTACCACTTTAACTTTTTCATTAAAACCTTCCATTTTGCTTTTTAATATATTTTTTAACAAAAACTAAACTTTTTTTTTTTGCTTGCAAATTTTTTGATTAATTTTCAGTTTCATATGTAAACAAAAAACAGCTGATTGTTAAATTCTTGTCCGAACTTACCCAAAGAAAAAGTTCGTGCAAATTTGTACAGGAAATGAAAAAAATTACTCTCTCAATTACTCTCATAATTGTTATGTGGAACGCTTTTGGGTAACTTTGGGCAAGTTCGGACTGTTTCGTTATGCATGTGGAACAGAGCTAATGTGTTAGCCAAATATATAAGGGATTAGAATAATAAAAATGAATAAAATTGTTGGTTGGGTTTATGAGGAAGTTTTTATTTTTGTTTCTTGTTTTATTTAAAATTCTCATATTGTTTATGAAAATTTTAAGTAAAGCTTGTAACATTTTTAAACTTTTTCATAAATTTTGTGGTTGTGATCTGACATAAACACCAGTAAAATGCATATAGACCAGCTTATTAAACCCAACCAATAAAACTAAAAATATTTAAAATTATTGGGAGAATATCCTGAACAATTTAGTAAATTTTTTATATTTCAATTATACAAAAAATAATTTTTCTTCATTCTTGTAAAACATTTTGAATTAGAAATAAACTTTTATATATATTTAAGTTAAAACCATAACATATTGTAAAGAAACTAAGTCCATATATTAGTTCTAGCACAATCAGGAAACGAGCATTTGGAAAAAGATTTAAGAAATTTCATGCCATCCAAGAACCTATTGTCTAAACAAAAAAACATTTAAAAAAAAGGTTTGTATAATTTTTTGCAACACATTTGCAAATTGAACTACGTCGAAATGGAAGTTTTATTTAGCGATGAGTCTAAATTTAATTTATTACATTCAGATGGAATATGCCACATCAGAAGGCCAAAAGGAAAACGCCTGGATGGGAGATGTCAGTTCGATGGACTGGTTGGTTGTCTGTAAATGGGATTCAAGTATTGGATTAGTCGTAAAATTCCGCAGACTTGAATCTTATAGAGAACTTATTTGGTATATTAATACCCAGGATCGGAACTCGCCTTTTTAAAAACAAAGAAAGGCTCTTCAATTGCTTCATATTAAAAAGGGAATCAATGACAACTTCAATAATTAGAAATCTTGCAGTCTATGCCAAAACGATGTGCCGGGTTAATAAAAAAATAAAGGTTTCCACACAAAGAACTGAAAGACGCTTATGTTTCGAACAGCCATATTTGATTATTTTAATTTTGTAAGGAAATAGAATGTTTGTAATATTAAACAGTAAATACATAGACCAAATAAAATTAGTTTTTTTTACCAAAAAATTATTAAAATCAAGGTATATTAAAATAAAACAATATGAAACTTTGATTACTTTGTCAGGAAAAGTTACCAAGGTGGATTGAAAAGGTGACCTCAAGGTGGATTTAAAAGGTGACCTTATAAAAACAGCTGATTCATTTTTTTTTACTTTTTTCTATTTGCTTAGAACATAATTTTCAAGCCAATTCGCCTCGGTGTCAAATATTGTTTATGTTTTTATATTTTGTTGTTTACAATAATTTTTTGTAACAATTTTTAATATTAAAAATTTATTTAAAGCAGAAAAAAACGTGTAAAAATTTAAAGATTTTCAAAGTGATTGTGTGCAAAAGTTAATGAAATAAAGTTATTAAAAACAAAAAAAGTGGAGAAATAATAAGTGTATTAATAATAAATAAGTGAATTTAAGAACGTGAAATTTTATTTTGTATAAATAATATATCTTTTTTTATGAATTTAACACCAGAATAACTGTTTTTATTTTGAGGCCAAGAACAAATCAAGACAATATGGATACCATATTGTGAGTAAAGCGTATCCCAGAGAACCTTCTGCATTGAGCGAAACAAATAGCAGTAGACGGGGCAAGCAAGAATGTTAAGCGAGTAAGGCATAAAATTCGCGATATGATTAAATAATATTTTTTTTGCTTTTTAGTTATAGATATACATTTATATAGAACCTTATCGTTAATAAGCCTGTGGCATAAATAATTGAACGGTACCTCTAAAATTAATTAGTCTAAAACACCACCTTAGAAGCCGCAATAAACGTAAGAATAAGTCGATGTACTTCTGAGGAAAATTCAATGTAATTCTAATAAGAATGTGGTTATAATTAATATATTATTTAAATAATTTTTTTCAAATGTAAAAATTAAAAATTGCAATGCAAAATTTAGAAATGAATAAAACTCGAATTAATAAATTTAACTGAACGTTTATTAAATATATTAATATATTAGTCAAATTATGATATTTTCACTACCTATCAGAGCTAATGTAAGAAGTTAACGATAAAACAACAATTTATTCTTCAAGACTGTAAAGAGAAAAAATATAGGGCCAATTCAAAGTAGACTCTCATATTGTACTATGTCATATAATTCATATTAATATGACTGGTGACTTTGAACACCTTTTGTTAACAAATTATGTATTTAATACAAGAAAGAAGACAAAGAGATGACGCTGTTAAAAATTGTATGTATACAAGAAAGAAGAAAATAGAAAATATTCTCTCTGAGAGGTGAGAAGCGAAGAAATTCTCTCTGAGAGACAGTATGGTTAAAAGTATAACATAAACAATTTCTTATACATAGGAAACAAATGTGTAAAGTCATATTATTTTTTTTGTATGGAAATTACTAACAAAAATTTTAAGCATGCATAAAATAATATGAAATAGTACAAATACGACTGATATGCAACCACTTTGAATTGGCCCATAGTGTTTAAATGATATTTAATTACACTTTAAAATAAGTACACACCCCGTATATAACACGTCTAGTCTATACACGCATGTAAATTATTTTCCGTTATGGACTTGGACTAGTCCAAAAATCACTCAAATGTATGGAAAAAAACATGGTCAATTCAACATTGCGATGTCGTAGGGCTGGACCATATAACTCATCGGAGTAGTCTCAAAACTACTTTTTATCACTATCTGATGGAGCACCTACACGACCATTATACATACAGCTATTGACAACACGAAAATTTGCCGTTTACCAAAACCCTAGTTTGAAAATGATATGGATTAGCCTTGAAAGTTACTTAGAGTTCGAACAGTGCTGTATATACTTATATATATATATATATATATATATATATATGTATGTACACAGGTGAAGGGCAAACAACAGTTGTAGTGTTCTCATTCTTTGAACGGCGCATCATTTCAAGCTAAAGCAGGCCAAACATTTTTCTGCGGCTGCTTTTGAAAGCAATCGGCTATCACCCAGCTTGCGCAGACCTCTGGTTGCAACCAGCAATATATTGAATACGCTTTGGACGTGTCTCAGAGAAGAGCAAATACATATATAACTCAAAATTTTTACATGACTCATGACTCACCATTTTAATAAAATCTGACGTGTTATCCTGGTTAACACATGAACTTAACTTCTTTAAGGATGGTTATACCACAGAATATACAGATTACGTAGTCTTCACCACAGACTAACGTCTCCACAGCCTAAAGTAAATATTCTGTGTTTCTATATATTAGACACTGTTGCCATTTCAGCTATTTTCTCGTCAAATCTAGCGATTTTTAAATATTTTTTCAGGGAAAAAATATGATTTAGCTATTAGCGGGAAATCTAGCGATTTTTGCGATGTTGGATTTTAACGTGTTTTAAATACATTTGATGTTAATATTCTAAAGAGTAGCTACCAATTCATTTGTAAGGCGAATAATATTTTCAATACACTTTTTTATACAGATTTTGGCATCTGAAAGCCAAAAAGCAATTGCAGTTAAATTTAATAACCAATTTTACCTTGCAAAGTTTATAGCTCGAAACATTTTTTGTAAAAAGAAGATGTTAAATAAACGTTCCTTTCTTTCTTTAGATGAATTTGTGAATTATACAAAAAAACTTCTTAAAAATTTCTTGCAAGAATTTCGAAATATTGCAAAAAAGAACTAATATGATCCAAAAATTTTACATTGTTAAGCCATTAAAAGTTTAGTCCTGGGTAATGCAAGATTAAAAAGACGATACAAAGGGATATTGATGCAGGTGCTCCCTCTCTGCAAAATTGTACAAATAAAAATACAAGTCATCTGCATCGGTGGGAGAGTTATATTGGAGATGATTTAATTTTAAAGAAGGCTTCATTAATAACTCAACATACGTCAATCAATTCAATTGATCACCTTAGTGATTTATGTAAAAAAGATTTCGATAGAACGAATGAAAACCGTATTTATAGAACCAAATGCTTAGCGATAAATTAAAACGTTTTAGTGACCCATCTCTTAATGGAACTTAGAAACGATGTATGAGGTTCTAGGTTTACATAGTGTAAATATTTGAAGATAAATCAATAGACGTTTGTATCATCAAGTTATTAGGCATGTTTTTTAAAAACCAAAAACATACGTGGTACATAAATCTAAAATAAATATTTTTTTCAGTACGGAAAAACAACAAATTGTATTAACATTTCTAAGCTTGGCTGAAGTGGCCGATGCGACAGGTTCAATTACGATTTACTTAAATCAGCATTAAAGAGACTAGATTACAATTTTACATATGAAAGCGAGAATCTAGAGTATTGGCTTCAGACTTTTAGTGAATAAATCCCAAAATGTTTTTAAATAAGAGTTAAGTCTGCATATTATAAATATAACGTAATAAGCAACACTTAATAAACGTTATTTTTTTAAATTGATATATAACGTACATATGTGTACGTATATTTCTTGAATTTTTTCACATACCGTCATACATATGTAGATTATGTATTAAAATGTAACTAATAAAAGGTGCCTTTGTAATAAAAATTACTGTACTTTTCTTTTTTTCCTTGTTTTAGAAAAACTTAGCGATAAAACGCTAAATTTTCCGCGCAATAAAAAAAATCTACGAAAACTTGGCTATTTTTTGTTAAATTTATGACAGAATTTGAAAAAAAAAAAGAAATATTAGCGATTTATCGCTAAAATTTTAACAATTTTTAATTTTTAGCTATTTTCTAGCTATTTTTCTACATATTTTAGCGATATTTTTTGGGAAAAAGTTGGCAACAGTGATATTAGAAGATATCAAAGTAATCGAGCTGAAGAAAACAATCTTAATAACACTTTTTTCAATATTGGGAAACTTTTTCACAGTTGCAAAAAAGGTATTAAATGCATAACAACAAAAATGAAACAATGAATACATGAGAAGAAAACAACCCGGAAGTAAAAGAAAACAAGCCGGGTGTTTTTAATTTTCAAAAACAACTGATTACGTTTTTTATAGATTTTTGGTGAGTTTGGTAAAGGAGCTAATACACGGCATGTTTTTTACATCTGACTTGTCAAATTCTCCACTGCTAGTACAAACATGTCGTGTGTTACCTTTAAAACATTACTTCTGTTAAAAAACATGTGTTCAGACATCTGATAAAATTTTAATTAGAGTGCGCTCTATTTTCTTCTGTCAAAACATGTGACATCAGTCGTTGGCAGAAATCTCTTGCTGCAAAGCAGTCAGCGTAAAAGTAAAATTTTGACAGACATGTAGATTTACATATGTCTCACAAATTTTAAAGTCAGATGTAAAAAACATGCCGTGTATGATAGCCTTAAAGGAGGTAATACACGGCATGTTTTTTACATCTGACTTGTCAAATTCTCCACTGCTAATACAAACATGTCGTGTGTTACCTTTCAAACATTACTTCTGTAAAAAAACATGTGTTGAGACATCTGACAAAATTTTAATTAGAGTGCGCTCTATTTTCTTCTGTCAAAACATGTAACATTAGTCGTTGGCAGAAATCTCTGCTGCTGCAAAGCAGTCAGCGTAAAAGTACAATTTTGACAGACATGTAGATTAACATATGTCTCACAAATTTTAAAGTCAGATGTAAAAAACATGCCGTGTATTATAGCCTTAAGTGGGAACTGAGTAGGAAAAAACAAAATTAAATACGGCAGCGCCGTACAAAATCACCAGTGTCAACATTTCAGCTCTTTTGCTCCAAAATTAGCTCTTTTTTTAATTAAAGGACACGGGTTCATATTTCGTTTTGTGAAACTCTCTTAGTTTTGTGATATGAAAAGTTTTTATACAATAAAGGTATATTTGAAAAATATGATATGACAAACAAAAAATTTTCGTTTCACGGTAATTGAACTCCAGCATGCGCAATTGAGCATGAATTTCAGGATTATAAAAGGAGTATGTGTAAAAAACATTCTTAAGGTTTGAAAACTTTTCAGGCAAGTATGCAGTTCTGCCTGAATTTCAGATTTCCATAGGCAGTATGTGTAAAAAACCATGTTTCAGGTTTAAAAGATATTCTGACTACTTTCCGTTTGCGAAAAAATCCAGCTGGCTCAAAATAATTCTGAACCGAATTAATGAAATTCATTATTTAATACATTATTAAATCTTATTGTTCTGTCAATTATATTGTTTTGACGTTTCGTATTTTTGCACATTCGTATAATTTTAACATTACTATATTTTTATACCCTTCACACAGTGAAAAAGGGTATATATAGGTTTGTCATTCCGTGTGAAATTTCTTAAATTTTCATTTCCTACCCCATAAAGTATATATTTTCTGAAAGCTTATGAATAGGGGAGTCGATTAAGCTCTGAACAACTTTTTGAAGCCCCCCGAAATCCCTTGGACCCGTGTGAGGTATTAAAATATCAGAAATATTCGGGAGTAGATCGGGAGTAAATCAGAAACATCTGTACATAAACAACTGAGATATGAGCAAAAACCCACGACCACCTCGATTTTCTTTTCATAAAAACAACATTACAACAACAACATACATGCATACAAACGTGTATACTGGTTAGAGAAAACGTGGCATCGAATCCCAGCTGAGGCAAAAAAATTTTTTTTTTAATTTTTTTAAAATTTTTTTTTTTTAATTTTTTTTTTATTTTTTTTTTTAATTTTTATTTAATATATTATATATATTTTTATTATTATTTTTTTTATTTTTTTTTTTTAATTTTTTTTTTATTTTTTTTTGTTTTATATATATATTATATATGTATATAATAATTTTTTTTTTTTTAATTTTTTTTTTAAATTTTTTTTTTTTTAATTTTTTTTTTATTTTTTTTTTTTGTTTTTTTTTAACATACATACGTGAATTTACTGTTATTGCATGACTACACGTTGTGAAGGGTATATAAGATTCGGCACGGCCGAATATAGCGCTTTTACTTGTTTTTTTTTATTTTTATTTTAACATACATACGTAAATTTATAATTTTACAATGGAATGCTTTTATATGTGTATGTTTTTTTTTTATATATGTTTGTACGTATTTCATATGAGATGAATGGTGATACAAACTACTGTTATTGCATGACTACACGTTGTGAAGGGTATATAAGATTCGGCACGGCCAAATATAGCACTCTTACTTGTTTTACGTTGTTTTGTCATTTATTTATATACAAACAAAATTTTTACATTACAATTTTTGTGTCTCTTTATACATGAAAAATTTCGCTTTCAGGAATATATTTACCTTGTTATACCCTTCACACAGTGAAAAAGGGTATATATAGGTTTGTCATTCCGTGTGAAATTTCTACAATTTTCATTTCCGACCCCATAAAGTATATATTTTCTGAAAGCTTATGAATAGGGGAGTCGATTTAGCCCTGTCAGTCTTTCAGTCTGTCCGTCTGTCCGTGTGTATGTTGAAATCAACTTTTTGAAGCCCCCCGACATAGGTTGGACCCGGGTAAGGTATTAAAATATCAGAAATATTCGGGAGCAGATCGGTATTGAAAATCAGAAACATCGGTACATAAACAACTGAGATATGAGCAAAAACCCACGACCACCTCGATTTTTTTTTCACAAAAACAACATTACAACAACAACATACATACATACAAACGTATATACTGGTTAGAGAAAACGTGGCATCGAATCCCAGCTGAGCCAAGAAAAAAATTTTTTTAATTTTTTATTTTTTATTTAATATATTATTTATATTTTTATTATTTTTTTTTTTAATTTTTTTTTTATTTTTTTTGTTTTATATATATAGTAATTATAATTATATATAATAAATTTTTTTTTTTAATTTTTTTTTAAATTTTTAAAAAATTTTTTTTTTAATTTTTTTTTAAATTTTTTTTTAAATTTTTTTTAAAATTTTTTTTTTAATTTTTTTTTTAATTTTTTTTTTTTCGTTTTTTTAACATACATACGTGAATTTATCCACCACCTGGATGAATATCTTGCCGCGATGTGGTAGCTTAAGTGTCAACTGGGGATATATCTTGGGGTTTGGCTGCTGATAGTTGGGGCATTACAGCCCCTCTATGGACAGTCATTCTCTAAGATATATTATTAAAGGTTGCACAACGAAAGGTCATCCGATCCCATCCCTTCATCCTTTCCTTTGTTATAATCCCGTCTATAATCCTCTTCCTTCTCCCCCACTTTTAAGGTCAAGGTGGTTGAGAGCTGTGCCAAGGACCTGAATGGCTAGTTAGTGGTAAAACAAACTAGTCGTTAACGGCTTCCCTCTGACGCCGATGGCAAAGGTCAGTTGTACTTTAGCCTGTCCGCGCAATCCGTCACTGTGCGGTACGGTCCTTTTCATTACGGACTACTCGTGGGAACAAAATCTGGAAGAACTTAAAGTAAAAAATGATGTAAGAGAAGAAGTTGGTGTAGCGGATATCACTGACTACTCAGGAGGTTCAGTGTCGGATTCGGACTCGGACCTTTTGGGTATCCACAGTGATATTCTGCTACAGGAGAGTCAGTTGGTCACTGAACTGACAATGTTAGAGGAGATTGGCTCCCCAATCGACTCCCGGTCGCGTACTGGGGCCTCTGAAAAGCTTGGCGATCTGGACTTGGGATCTGGGGATGAGCATGAGATAACTATGATCTCGGCTCATTGCCAGGACCAGGAAACAATAGCGCCGGTTTCGGGGGTCTCACTCGGGACAGTGAGTGGTTTGGCGAGTGAATCGAATGGTATTGTTCGACAGGACGCGACAGAACAGGTCGCTTCTGTAGGACGATTTGAGAGAGCCAAAAGTGGTGTAAAGATCTCCTTAGCCTTTCTGGAAGAGATAGCTAAGAAGGACTCTACACTGCACGACGGGCGGGATAGGTATCTCCTCAGGAAGCACAGGAAGAGCTTGTCTAGATTCAAACGAATCTATGGCTCTGTCGAGGCTATCTTGGGGGTTCCCTATCCTGCGGGATATACGGCCAGGGCTGCTGGGGAGTCAACTGTTGTCAGCAAGGACAACAGATCCTCAGCATCCTCCGCTGCTGTCTCCTCTGTGGATGAGTTGAAGAAGGGGGTAAAGAGTATACCACCTGGTCCTCTTAATAGCGACAGTTTGGTTACAATTAAGGGAGCTAGGCCTGGTGACAATTTACCCTCTACTAGCCGCGCGATGAGGGCTGGAAAGGTCTTAGTGATCTCCGGAGGTGATGTTCAAAAGGGACTCGCCAAAGGAGCATCAACTGGGTCTAATCAGTCTTCATCTGCAGGGAAATCTGTTAATCCCTGTCCAAACCCTACGAAAAGCTCCAGAACAGGGGGCGTAAAGAGGGTAAGGTCTAGTGATGAACAGAAACCCCCTGCGGCTAAGAGGGTTGGTCAGTCTGTAAGCGGCTCTCTTGTTGATCACCGCAAGGAGATAAGCAGGAGAGCTGGCTCCAGAGAGGATCAGCCCTCGACATCGAAGAAGCTGAGGGCATCGTCGGGTAAGGACGGTATTCTGGCAGCTGTTATTGATCGCACTGATCCGGATGGTAAGATCAGTGTTGAGAGATGGCAGGTGGTAGAAAACAAACTTCTCGACGAAATCTTCAGCGTGAAGGAACGGCATGACGAGGTAGCGTTCAGAGGGGCCGATTGGGCAAGGGGTGTCAAGACCGTCAGTTGCGGTAATCAAAAGACCTTTGAGTTTTTGAAGGCTGCAATTGTCAGGTGCGGCAGTGCTTGTCCTGACGCCAGTCTGGATGTTATACCAGCGTCGGAACTGCCATTGAGGCCAGTGGTCACAGTGTGGATCCCTCCTCCTCTTAAAACGGTGGAGGTCATACTGGGAGTGCTGACCAATCAGAACGAGGGTCTTGATACGAGCCAGTGGAAGCTGATAGCTTCTATGGGCTGTAAAGAGAACCAGGGGAGGGACTTTCGGTTCGCAGTAGACCAAGAGTCCCTTAAAAAGCTGGAGTCGATGAAAGGGGTTGCTATTTTCGGGTTAGGATCTATCAGGTTTAGATTTTCTAAAAATGATAGATCCTAAGAGGTTGAAAGTGGTGCAGATAAACTTGCATCACTGTGAAGCAGCCTCAACCGAATTAGCAACCCATCTCATTGACAAAGCCGTGGACGTGGCCTTAATTCAGGAGCCCTGGTTGAGTAAAAACCGGGTTGCTGGATTAAAGGTCACGGGGTATACGTTATTCGTACTCCACTCCGGTGAGAAGGTACGAACATGTATAATGGCAAAGAATGAATACAAATTTATGTTTTCTCATTCTTTCAGCAATGGTGATCTGACGGTCGTGACAGGAGAGGCCATGGACAGAACGGTCCTGGCACTTGCATCGGTATACTTACCATATGAGGCCTTAGACCCACCTGGTGAGAAAGTTAAGGAGTTGGTGGAATACTCAGGCAGGAAAGGCTTGAGACTGATATTGGGTTGTGACGCGAACGCTCACCATACCCAATGGGGTAGTGCTGACATCAACAAAAGAGGTGAGTCTGCGTTTGATTTTATTATTGCTAATAATCTCTATATCTGTAATAGGGGGAATACGCCAACATTCAGAACTAGGGATAGGGAGGCAGTAATAGATATAACGCTGACGAACCATAGGGATTTAGTAGAGGATTGGAGGGTAGATTTAGGTTGTTCCTTCTCTGATCACAGTCGTCTATCCTTTAGTCTTGTCTTTGAAGGGTCGAAAAGGCGTCCGTATAGGAATCCGAGAAGGACGGATTGGGTCTCTTTTTCGGGACTAGTGGAGGATAATCTTAGGGTTATGCGTGAATTGGAGTCGTCCCCGTCAGGTGTGGAGCGCTTTGTGAACACCTTCACGGGGGTTTTGACTGATAGCTTTGAGCGATCTTGCCCCCTGAACTTTCCGGGCAAACGCATGCAGCCGAGATGGTGGACGGCGGAGCTAGGGGCTCAGCGAGCCACTGTCAGAAGGCTGTTCAATAGGGCGAAGTATACGCGTAGGGAAGTTGATTGGAATAACTATAGACTAGGTTATAATAGATATAAGGGGGACATCAGAAGGGCGAAAAGGGACTCGTGGATTAGGTTTAGCGAGTCAGTGGATTCTGTAAATGAATTATCCAGGTTTAGACGGATCTTATCTAAGGACCCTGCAGTCCCTGGATTTATTCAGAGACCGGATGACTCGTGGACAGAATCCAGCTCTGAAACCCTCGATTTGCTAATGGACACTCACTTCCTGGGATGTGTTAACCCTGGGGCAGTAGGATTGTTGGGTGATGAACGTTTCCTGGGTCTACACTCAGGATCTGAAGTCAGGGAGGCGGTGTGGGATATGATAACCTTGGATAAGGTGACATGGGCGGTTAATACTTTTGGGCCTTACAGATCGGCAGGGCCGGATGGTATTTTTCCGGCAATGTTACAGAATATTCAGGGCTCATCGCTCCTGCTGCTGGTTGAACTATTTAGGACTTGTGTGTTGAATGGTTATGTTCCTAGGGGGTGGAGGGAGGTCAGGGTTATCTTTATACCCAAATCGGGTAGGACTGGTCACTCGAAACCCAGGGACTTTAGACCAATTAGTCTTTCGTCTTTTCTTTTGAAGACCTTGGAAAGACTGATTGATCTACATTTAAGGGCTAGGTTTGATTCTGGCGTAATCAGCAGCGCTCAACATGCCTATCGTAGGGGTAGGTCTGTCGAGAGTGCGCTGCATGATGTGGTTGGCTGCATTGAGAAAGGGTTGCTGAACAGGGAATACACCCTGGCGGCATTCCTGGATATAGAGGGCGCCTTTAATAATTTGAGAATAGAGGCTATAGGACAGGCACTGGTTGATCTAGGGGTTCCGTCATTCTTGGTGGAATGGATAACCCTGATGCTCAGAGGCAGAGTTATTCATTCGGACTGGGGAAACGAACACCTAAGGAAACTGGTGGCCAGGGGAACCCCACAGGGGGGGGTATTATCTCCCTTATTATGGCTTTTGGCTGTCAATGTTGTGTTAAGGCACTTTGACAGGATAGGACAGAAGGTCGTGGCCTATGCGGATGATGTAGTTTTATTGGTATCGGGCAAGTTTCTGCCGACAATTGGCGAAGTCATGCAAAGGGCGTTGGACGATCTGTCATCTTGGGCTACTGATAAGGGTTTGGGAGTCAATCCGGGAAAGACGGAGTTGGTTCTTTTTACTAGGAGATATAAGGTGGTGGGATTGAAACTACCGGTGTTAGGAGGTGTAGAGCTTAGACTATCTGATAGTGCTAAGTATTTGGGAGTTTTTCTGGACAGCAAGCTGTCCTGGGGGAGAAACATTCAGGAAAGGCTGAAAAGGGGTCTCAATGCCTACTATGCTTGCAGATCATCGATAGGTAGGAGTTGGGGACTTCGGCCGTCAGTGGTGGGATGGCTTTATACTTCGGTGGTCAGACCAATTCTTACATATGGATGCTGTGTTTGGTGGGAGGCATTGGGGCTTGCTAGTCGTAGGAACCTTCTGTCTAAGGCTCAGAGGTGTGTCTCGATCGGCATGACAGGTGCCATGAGAAGTACTCCTCAGGCTGCCCTGGATGTTATTCTTCACTTTCTGCCTATTGAGCAGTATGTAAGGGGAATGGCAGCCAGGGGCATTCTTAGACTGAGGGAGTTAGGATTGTTGGGGAATTTCAGGCAGGGTCATTCACGGATCTTGGGTGAAATTAGTGGAGGGGGTTTTTGCCTGGGTTTGCCCGGCTCCACAGACTATGTGGGTGCTAGGGTCGATTTTGGGAGTCTGCCAAGAGTGGTCATGCCAGTTAGAGGGGACTGGGTAGGCAAGAGCAGACTGTTTGGTGGCGTTGCTGTCTTTACTGATGGCTCGAAGATGGGTGGCACTGGTGCGGGGGTCTATATTGAGGATCTGGATATCAGGAAATCATATAGACTCCCTGACGACTGTAGTGTGTTTCAGGCGGAGGTTCTAGGGATCATGAAGGCCGTGGAACTGGTTAGGGGTAAAATCAACGCGGGCTCGGAGGTCACTATATATATGGATAGCCAGGCGGCTCTTAGTGCCGTGAGGGGCTATCATGTGAATTCCGGTCTGGTTGATGACTGTAGGAGAGCTCTACGGGGGATCTTGATGGAGTACAGGTTGAGACTATGCTGGGTGCCAGGTCACTCGAACATTGGCGGGAATGAGATAGCTGATGAGTTGGCGAGACTGGGCTCGGTAATAGTGGATCCTGATAGGATGGAGGCGGTTAGGCCTCCATTAGGTTTCTATTTCGGTAGGATAAGGGAATGGGTTCTGGGCGAGACTAATCGGGACTGGAATAACCGAACGGATTGCAGAGTATCACGGACGCTGTGGCCGATACTCAGCAAATCTGATTCGGATTTGCTTCTGGTCAGGGATAGGGTCTGCGTAAGGACCATGATAGGGATTATTACGGGCCACTGCATGTTGGGTAGGGTGGCGGTAAGAATGGGGCGGAGCCTCTCGGATATGTGTAGACTGTGTGAGGATCCGGAGGAGTTGGAGTCAGTTGAGCACATTCTGTGCCAATGTCCCAGACTGCAAATTGGCAGATTGAGATGGCTAGGTAGTAGATTTCTCCGCGAATTGGGTGATGTCTCGAGCTGTGGACTCGAGAATCTGATAGGATTCGTAATGGGAATGACCTGGCTTCGTGACATGAGACCGGGAATGGGTCGTTTGTAGGGTTTTGGCTCTCTTTTTTGGCTTTAGTTTGTTGTCCACTTCTCACCTTTTTTCTGTCTTCTTTCTTTCTTCCCCTTTCTCTTCTTCTCTCCTCTATCTCTTATTACTTTAAGGCATCACAATGGACCGTATTGGTCTCTGGGTGAGGGTGTGAAGGTTACTTTCACGCCGGCCTTACTTACCTACCTACCTACCTACGTGAATTTATAATTTTACAATGGGATGTTTTTATGTATGTATGTACGTATTTCATATGGGATGAATGGTGAGACAAACTACTGTTATTTAATGACTACACGTTGTGAAGGGTATATAAGATTCGGCACGGCCGAATATAGCGCTCTTACTTGTTTTTTTTTTAGTACTTTTAAATAATATAATAAACGACATATTTGAAAATACATAAAACATTTAGCATATTAAGTGTAGTTTGTCATATACAAAAATGGCAACTATAAAAAGTATCTCTTACAATTAATTAATTTTTCCCTAGGACCTATATCCTTTTATAATAATGTAAAATTTTTAAATTTTATTGAACTTAATGAAAAATATTCATTAAAAAAAGTCAGCGGATATATACTAAGCGATAGGCAGAATATCAAGAAATCTATAAAGGTATACAGAAAAGAGTAACGGGACTGACTAACTAATTTATCATCGCACAGTCAAAAAGCAAACAACTAGTCAGTGGGTTCCTCTTTCTATATATAGACCCACTAAGAGATTTTTGAAAATTCGTAGTTTAAGGGGTAAAAATGGGTAAAATCGGTAACCTTATATCTGCTTATATATAAACTAACGATAATACAAATTAACTTAAAAGGTATTGTAATCTACTCAAAAATTAAGCTAAGTGGCAAAGACTACTATTTTGGTACCCTATGTATTTTCCTAATACATAAAGCCAAAAAAAGTTTAAATTGTATTAGTTAATCCGCAAAAAACTATTAATAGGAATTCAGTGCTTTTTTCAATTATCATGTATTTATAAGGACTAAAAATTGTCTCTTTATGTGGCACTTAATAATATAATACTTTAAGATTCCAAAGGACATTAAATCATAATTATTGTCACCTAATAAAATATGAACACATATTTAAGTGAAATTTTTTAAACTTTAGGTGAAGAAAAAGGTACTAAAAGGGGAAAAATACGGTAAAATGTGTATAACTCCTAATCACAGGGCCAATTCGCATACAATATGTAATAGGCATACCACCAGACATAAAAAACTCTTTAATTTAGTAAAAATTTTAACACATTCGTAGAAGGGCAAGAAGGGGAAAGTTCGGGAAAACAATTTTTATGCAAAAAAGAGTAGATTTATTCACTTTAAATCATATCTATTAAAATATTTTATTGTAAAGTTGACATTTAAAATTTTTAATCTTCAAATTCCTTGATATGGAATACCCAAAAATGTATATTTTCTCTTTTCTTTTTGGATTTTCTAAGTTTTGTAAAGTTAGAATTTTGATATAAGAAACTATTGATTCGACATAAGACTGGAAATATGGGTGACTAAAAAGTTACTATTTCGCATTTTATGGTAATTTTTATTATTTCCACGTTTATGAAGCTGGATTTTTAAAATAAGGGACTACTGATTCAAGTTGAGAATAGAAATGATATCGGCGAAATGATTATGCGTTTGTGATTCTAGTATTTTGCAATTAGAAATTATTGAACCGAGGTGATACTTAAAATATTATGGGTAACCGAAAAAGTACTTCTTCGAATTTTTCATGGTACTTTTAGAACTTTTTGAATTGCAAAATAAGGGACTATTGGTTCTAGGTGAGACTAAAAATGTTATGGGTGACGAAAAAGGCACACTCTTTTAAATAAAATGAATCAGAAAAACGAGCTTTCATAAATATAACGAAAAAATATTAAGTTATTAAGAACTTCAGTATTCAATAAAAAGTAAGAACTGCGCTATCGAAGTAGCGTCTAATATGCTAGTGTTAATACCAATTTTTTTAAAAATTATAAATTCTTGTTTTCATATTAGAGAATACTGTGTGGGTTTTTTTGTTATACATATTGCGCAGCGATTTTTTATTATAAATCGTTGGTAGCACTGTACTCCGAGTATTGAAATTGTACTAGAGACAAGTGGAATGGTACAAAAAAATCAATACGATAAAGTGAAAGGCTGCCAGATTGTAGACTAGAGATGTTAACTGTACGGAAATATATTTTAAGATACATGCAATTTTGTTGAAAATTATGTTAAACGTCTTAATTAGTAAAATATTGGTGATATAACATATTTATTGATTAATTTAGATATGATTAAATATTATTAATTTAAAAAAAGAAATGTAACTATCGGCTCTTAATTTATTATTACATTGAAAATTTTTTAGCAAATCTAATTATATGGTATTATAAATATTGATAAGGTTTAATATTTTAACAATATATGTTATAGTTGTTCTCGACAAAAATACATTCTTCTTATATAATAAATGTGAATGTTTGTATGTTTGGATATTTGTTTCTCAATCAATTAAGAACGACTGAACGGAACACACGGCACACAGATATCCATTATAACGATAGTCAAACAAACTCACGGATATATGCAACAAATATATTTTTGTATTTAGTTAGTCGTTTGAGCAAGAGCTTCGATTGTCCAAAATTTACACGTACTGAAGAAAAAATAATATCATCCACGTTCCTCTGTGGAAGTATTTTTTTGGTGTTATGTCTAGCGAGTTTATGTTTTAAAAGGTTGGCATCACTTTTTGTATCAGAAGCATCATGGTACAATTATCAGGTAGCCTCACTAAAACAGCTGATTTTTTTCTCTCTACCTTTCCCGGGGTCTCCACGTAGCAATATTTATTACCGCACTTGTCAAATTTGATTGCGTCCATAGAAATTGCAAGGTAATTTTGTAATTTTCTTTGAATTTTATGTTTTTCTTTGCAGAAACAAAGGAAAATTAAAATAATTTTACCTGATAATAATTAAAAGTAAAGTATTTTAAAAAAACTCATAAAAGTTAAAACAAAAATATTAAATTATAAAAATAAATTATTTGTGTCGTGTTCTCCACCCAGTGAAAATAATCATACCTTAGCAATAAAGTGCCGTTATTCTGCCTACGATTTTGCTTAAGCTTAGCAATGAAAATTGCTACGTGGAGACCCAGCGTTAAGGTTTAACTAAAATGTCAAATTTTGTTTATGTATGTACAATGTAAGTCGAATACCTATAAAATACAACCCTGTTAACAATTCTTTTACAACTTGTTGTACTACGGTTGTCGAAATCATATGTCAAAACTTGCATAAATAGTCGTTAATTTAATTTCATTCGAGAAACAAGAAAAAATAATTTTAAAACTATGAAAGCGTCAAAACAGTAAGTTTTTTTTTGATAAAAACCTTAATGACAACTATTTTAAGGTAAAGTAAATAATTTTAGATTGAAAATAACCAGACGTAAGCAGTTTGAAAGAATGGTAGAGCTGCTTGAAAAAAAAACCGGAATTGGCACAATCTTTCCGCAACGGCCTACACAAAGTGGGCACAAAGGCAGAAATATCAATTAAGCTAAACACTTTAGGACCACCTTCTCGTACAGGGCCTGAATGGATGAAACTGTGGGCGGACTATAAATGCAATTTAAGAAAAAAAATTTTGCATAACAAAAATGAATGCCGTGCAACAGGTGGTGGTTCGAACAGACAATATACATTGACACCCGTTGAGGAAGTTGCTTCATCTTTGTTGCAATTAAACAGCATTATTGCTCCTGATGACGAGGAATTAGGTATCGGTCCTAAAGAAAGCGGAAATTCTTGTGTTGAAAACAGTGAAATCGATAAAACATGCGTTCCAAGTACGTCGATAATACTTAAAAGAAAGGCTGCAAAAAATGCTTCCACCAAACAAGACTGACTTGAACAACAGTTAAAGGTTCTAACAGAGTTGTACAATGAGGTCAAAGATTCCTTATGGCAAATAGAAAGATATTCTCGCAAGCAACAGAAATTAAAGTAGGAAAGGCTTAGTCTTTATCAAACAGAGCTACAAATAAAAAAAGAAAAGTTTGAGATGTACAAAAAGGAAACTAAGAAAAAGGATGTATTCTTCTAAGACTAATGCTGCAACTAAGAACTGACAAAATCGATATAAAAAGAAGAAAAGTTGAACTCGAAGAGTACAAAAACCGTTTCAGCCAATAGGTTAAAAAAAATCAAAGTTGATTTTATTTTAAAGAAACAAAAATAATTACAATAGGGGTTTTAAGGCCTTATTTGACAAACCTACTATAATTACTATTTATATAAGATTTAATATTTACCATTTTTTAAGTACAAACCTGATTGAAAGAAATGTGATTTAATTTTTTTTAGTATAATTTTAATTGATTTTTCAAGCTCGAGGTCTTTATAAATATTTGTTGATTTATTTATTTATTTTTATAATAAATGAATCAAGAGATATTTATAAAGACCTCGAGCTTGAAAAATCAATACATTTTTTTTTTGTATTTAATAATATACACAAAACAATTACATACCTACTCATGTACCTTGGATTGAATTTTATAAATTTTAAGTTTTTTTTTTTAAATCGAAAATGTATTTTTATTTTTAATAGTTAAAGGTTCATTGATTGCATTATTTTAATTCTTAAATTTGAAGCTGTTAAATCATCCGTTGTTTCAATACTAAAACTTTCTCTAACATCATTTGAAATATTAATTTGTGGTAGATCCATTTTATAATGTATACAAATATTGTGCAAGGCTGCACAAACATTTGTGATTTCTGCGGCTACGTTTGGTGGGTAGTGTAACTGTCTTGCTCCTAATATGCACTGAAACCTATTTTTAAGTACGCCTATTGTACGCTCTACAACATTTCTTGTTTGGGAATGTATATAACTAAACCGACTCTCGGCAGTTCCCTCTGCTGCTGATCTAAACGGAGTAAATAAGAATGTCTCCAGCGGATAGCCTGCATCACCTTCAAAAAGATAGTTAAAATTATTCTTCGCTTTAAATAATTTTACGTAATTTTATTGATCTCACCTAATATCCATGTAATTGGTTTTCAAAAAACGTTTTAGTTTACTTGCATTCCATACCAATGAATCGTGAGCTGAACCTGGGTAGTGAGATGCTATATATCTAATTTGCAGCTTATGATCACAAACCTGTAATAAAATAAAATTTTCAGTATACATATTTCTTCTTAAGTATATGTGATTTAAATTAGATATTACACTTACCACTGTTGCATTAAGACTGTAGAAGCCTTTTCTGTTGTAGTATTTAAAACGTTCAGAAGTTCTTGGTGCTAAAATGTTTAATGTGTGTACCATCAATACATCCAATTACACCAGGAAAACCAGTTTCTTATAAAAATGTTCCTTAATTTCAAACTTTTCATTTTCATCCATGTTAAAGGAAACCCAACTCTTGCACAATTCGCTATTAATTGCATTTAAACATTCTTTGAATACTTTGCTCACAGAGGACTGGGAAAAGCCCATATTGTAGTCGTTACCAGCTCCTTTTTGATAACTTCCTTCCGCAAGTATACGCATTGTTGCTGCCAGCTTTAGTATGTTTGGTACCGCCGAAGTTCTTTTTTATTCTTTCAATTTGGGATCAATCATGTCCAAAACGTATTTAAAAGCCGGTTTGGTTAATCGAAAATAGCTAACGAATCTAAAAACGAATACCATTAAATTAATCGATATATATATATATATATATATATATATATATATATATTACAGGAATCAATGTGAGTTATATGTTATGCTTTCTTAGTTTTTTTTGTGTTGGTGAGTAAATGTGTTAAGAGTATTAGGGAAAAAATGTAGATTAACAAACACCAAATAATTAAAATGATAGTTATATACAAATATGTATGATTATAATGCAGATATAAAATAAAAGCAATAATGTTACTAAAATAAATAAGAAATGAAAATTTTGAACTAAAATTGTAATGAAGCATTTTATAGTAAATGAAAAAATAACAACAGGTAAACAAAATTCAAACGTTTTTAGTGTATCATATGAGGAAAGTGTAGTATGTCTAATTTTCAAGTCTATTTATTAGAAACGCAAAGATACTTTTGTTTGAAATTAGGTTCTTTAATTTTTGCATTAAATCTAAATCTAACAATAAAATAAATACGAATTCGAATAAATAAATTTAAAACATCTTCGTGTGTTATTTTATTGCAACAAAGATAGGGGATTCTTTAAAAAGTTCGTTAAAAATTATTTGCCGAATGCCATATCTATGGCAATTTTGATTAAATAAATCGATAAACCGGCTTTCTAAAATTGAGCAATAATCTACAAATCCCTGAGGAGGTTTTACTAAATGACAATTGTCAAACTGTTTTGCGTATGTGAAGTAGTAATCTATTGGAATATCTCCATTTTGGGATCAAAACTGTATGCGAGGTCTACAATAGAAAAATCTAAAATTTTGTCCTCTGGTGAAACACTTTCACAATTTCCATTGACAACTACGTTAACATAATTTGGGCCCCACCTCTTTTGAAATGAGCTAGAAAAGTTTCTACATGTTATACGTACGCAATTACCAGATCCCTTTCGTATTTGTCCAAAGAAATGTTCTAAATGGTCCTGCGTTAGTCTTCGTGTCTTAAGTCCCTTAAAGCCTTCTTGATTAAGAAAAGTCCAAAGACTTTTTAAAGCCGAAATGTTTGTTAACCAACCAGTAATAAATCTGAAACTATTTGTAATATGAACGCCCTTTTCGTCAAATATTGTAAAAGTTTATAGTTTTTTCGTGGCCTGTCTAAGAAGTTCTAATTGTTTTTCTGAACAAGTAAAAAGAGAAAAATTTGAACAAATATTAAAAATATCAAAAAGACAGTTGAAAAACTCCGCATATTCTGCCATATTTAAAAAAAGTTGCGGATTTTGAAGAATCTAGCTTTCCTGAAGCATGTAAAGTCTTCATTCCTATCGCAACGGTATGACTTAAAACTTGAGCTGCTAAGCCAACTGTCATACGTTGGAAATTGTTGGGATAAATATGTTCCGTACTTAGCTTTGGAGCACGTTTTATTGAATTAGAATCTATATTATAAAAATGAATAAGATCTTGCCAAGAAACACGTTTGTTATTAAATAAAATTTTATGATTCTTATTAAGAAGACAATTTCTGGCGCTTTTTAAAAGATGAGGAGAATCATGCATAAAAAAAATTGTTTTACCATTAACTTCAAAATAAGCCTTTTGTTGACTAATATCTACTATTTTAGAAAAATTTACGAAATTGGATCCTTGATCACATACAAATTGGCAAGGTTTTAATCCGATAGCTTGCAATTTTGATATGGCTTCAAAAATATAACTTTTCATGATGCTGCCTTTACAGCTTCCATGAACAAAAAAATTAGAAAACAGCTTGCGACCAACTGTTCCCATCTATGCCACTTGCCATAATAACCATAGCACTAGTTGCTATGTTTCGTGAACGATTTTCGTCCCCGAAATCCTCAAGGCCTATTATTTTGTCTTTATACTTATCATAATCAAGAAAGCCCTTCAATGACATTTCGTCACATGATACACTGACATTTTTCTCTTCCTCTGTAAAATCGCGAGCACGTACTTTTAAAGTTTCAAATGTGCCATTTAAATTCCCCTGAGTTTTAGGCCAGTCCTTCACAAAGCGTTGTAAAGTTCGAATTTGTGGCGAATCTAATAACGTTCTTAAATAACGGTAGACAAGAGGAGAGAGAAAATCAACATCTAAAGCAATTAATTTTAAACCGATACTATATCGACGATTTTTGGCTTCCCGAGTATGATTTATTAAGGTATTCTCAACGCATACCGATAAAGAACTCGATATTTTAGAGGACATATCATTTTTTTCTTCAACTCTAATTCCAATGTGTCTACTCTTTTCTTACATTTATCTAACTGCGCCGATAACCTAGCATTCTCTGCTCTAAGTTTATTCTTGTTTCCATCTTTCTGCTAAATATTGTCCACGATATTTGTCAAGAGTTACTTGTAACGTCCTCAATTTAGAAGCAATGTTCGTTTTTTTTAAAGAATCTGCAAAATAATTTAATTTCTCTTTACCCCCATTAAACTTATGTCATTGTCTTCCTCTATTATATCTATTTGAGTACCTACAGCACATTGTTCCGAGTCGTCTGTTGTTGTCCGTCATTTATTGAAATACCTAACACCGAAATTGGAATTAAAGTTTTATTGTTCTCTATAGATACCGATGTTTCATTATAATTGATTTTATTTAGTTCAACACTTTCATTTTTTGGAACAGCATATCTTGAGGTTCTGTTGCCAAAAAGATATTCTTCCGAAAAATGACGGCTGCATGCATACAATCGTTTAACCGAAGACTTAACGCCTAAATTGCGAAGCCATTCGGAACGTCTGAAACAAAATTATAATAAAAGTATTTAATTACTGCCAACATTTAAAATCATTGTATGTAAAATTTTTTTTAATTTTTTGACATGATATTCATGTAAAACTAAAAATTATATACACTCCTGTTCAACCGATTAGACCAAAAAATAAACCAAAAATGGAAGATTACTACCCAAACTAACTATTCAACGCATAAAAACATTGATTTTGTAGCTATTAACATAAATAATGCGTTAAATTCATAAAATGTCAAAAATCCAAGTTTTAAGGGACACCCTAAATATCCGTTTTAGGACAAGCGAGGGGCACTCTAATAAGCAAGTAGGGTTCTTGACTCTTGAAAACGAAAAAGTAAATTTTGTTGGCATATTGCTAAATATAATACATAAAAAGATATGAATGTTGTAAACGACCCTTTATAACTAAGTGTTACTTACTTGTTTAAATAACTTGAGTTCAAAAAGTTCAAATAAATAGAAGAAAATCAGCTATTTCAATGCAAGGTCAAATAATTAAAGAAATATGAATTTTAGACAAGATTTAAAAATTTAAAAAAAAATTATAAAAAAAAAATTAAAATAAAATATTTAAAAAAAAAAATTAAAATATAAAAAATAAATATATAAAAAAAAAACATAAAAAAAAATTTAAAAAAAAGTTGATTTCAGCACAAGTGAAATGATCACCAAGATCGTGCGATTTGACACCTTTAGACTATTTTTTTGGAGTTTTTTAAATCGAAAGTGCACAGATTATAAACAACATTATCGAGCAGATATTAATCATAAACAACAGTGATTGAGAATTTTGGTAAAAAATTGGGCCTGTCGAGCCAGTAGGGGAGTCACTTGACCGACATAATTTTTAATTTTTAGCCGGTACCTATTTATAATAAACTTAAATAAAAATATTTTTAATATTTCAAAAAAATCTTTTTTTTTTTAATAAATGATACCACAAATTTTGACACCGTTTATTTATAAAAGTTATACTAACTACTGTACTCCCAGCAAAAACTAGCAAAACTCTTACTAAACAAAATACTTTTCAATGTCTATTACATATCGTCTATCTTACTAAGAAGAATTTACTTAATTTGTTGAAATACACACATATTACAATTCGTTAGAAAAAATTCAAATACATAACTTTTAGTAATAATGTATTAAAAGTTAAACTGTGAACATTAAAAGTTAAACTGCAATATTTTTGGTTTACTAAAGCCTTATGTGATTTTGTACAGAAATTTTTCAAATAACCTTTTAATAAACCTAAAGCATTTTTAATATACATCAGAGTTTTTATGCAAGTTTTTCTTTGGTCTAGGTCTACTATCATAACATTGAAACATGTTTTGAATATTCTATTTCAGTTTTAATGTTATAGTTCATTTTATTATAACCTTCACACAGTGAAAAAGGGTATATATAGGTTTGTCATTCCGTGTGAAATTTCTACAATTTTCATTTCCGACCCCATAAAGTATATATTTTCTGAAAGCTTATGAATAGGGGAGTCGATTAAGCTCTGTCAGTCTGTCCGTCTGTCAGTGTGTATGTTGAAATCAACTTTTTGAAGCCCCCCGACATAAGTTGGACCCGGGTGAGGTATTAAAATATCAGAAATATTCGGAAGTAGATCGGTATTGAAAATCAGAAACATCGGTACATAAATAACTGAGATATGAGCAAAAACCCACGACCACCTCGATTTTTCTTTCACAAAAATAACATTACAACAACAACATACATACATACAAACGTGTATACTGGTTAGAGAAAACGTGGCATCGAATCACAGCTGAGCCAAAAAAAATTTTTTTTTTATTTTTTATTTAATATATTATTTATATTTTTATTATTATTTTTTTTTTAAATTTTTTTTATTTTTTTTTTAATTTTTTTTTTATTTTTTTTTGTTTTATTTATATTATATATATAATAATTTTTTTTTTTATTTTTTTTTTAAATTTTTTTTTTAAGTTTGTTTTTTTTAATTTTTTTTTTTCGTTTTTTTAACATACATACGTGAATTTATAACTTTACAATGGGATGTTTTTATATATGTATGTTTTTATATGTATGTACGTATTTCATATGGGATGAATGGTGACACAAACTACTGTTATTGCATGACTACACGTTGTGAAGGGTATATAAGATTCGGCACGGCCGAATATAGCGCTCTTACTTGTTCTGATTCAGATTCTCTGCTCTATTCTTCAAAATCTTGAGAGTAAAGCAAAACCTATTTTTGGAAGTATTTTATAATGAGAGAATAATACACACACAACTTCTTAAAATATAATGAGATAGTTTTTAATCCTTTTTTCTTATGCTTGTGTAGCTCATTATTATCTTTTCAAAACTTTGGTTGATATATAACTGACACTCAAACTTATACAAAGCAAATTTTAAAGGTCTTAACTCTAAAACTGCGTTTCACAGACTTTTTCCGTTTGAATTTTATTCTCATTTTTTAAATTATTACACTCTATGTATTTTGCTTATTTTGCAGCGCACTGAAAAACAAGATCTAAGCCGAAAACTCGTCAAGTGTAAAAATATTTTTTCATATTGTTCCTGGTCATCAATTCTCGTTCTATGAAATGGAAAGTTTTTGTGTGTCTACCACCATACCCTTTGCTATACAAAATCTTGCATTTCACAGAACGAGAAAAGCGCACCTAGTATTAAATATCGTTCTATCCCAGAAAAAAAATTGGAAGTAGTGCAAAGCGAATTACATTTTCAAGACTTGTAAATCAATTATGTAAAACCATTCATTGTTAATGACTTCCAAAAGGCAAACTAATTATTCATAAATTATGTGCTTAAAAATGATGTGCTTCATTAAATGCAAAATGATTCAAATAATCCAGCAATAATTTTCAAATAAAACTAAATTTTTTCAGTTAACTGCTGCCTCGTCATTTTATTTAGCTGGTAGCACACAGAACCCTTAATCGGGGTGCTTCTTCACCAGAGCTAGGTGACGAATATTGGTTTCATGGCTTGATTTTGTTTGTTCACATGAATTGTTTAAGATATTTTGTTGCATTCATTTTTAAGCACATCATTTATGACTAATTATTTTGCATTTTGGAAGTCATTAACAATGAATGGTTTTACACAATTGATTAAGAAATCATTAATAAAAACATGTATATTCCGGACAATTTGCGTTGCCCAAAAAATACAACTATCTACATATTTTAATAAAAATATTTAGGCCACAATGGACGACTTACCTGTCTGCATCAACAGGGAACTTGTGAAGATTATTTCCTCCTGTACAACCTATTATACATTTGCGGCTCCTGGAAAAAAGTTAAAATTATTATTGTCAAATTTTTAATACAATAATTTATAATTATATATAATTAAATTTTTCCTTTTTTTTTGAAATATGTAATTGCTAAAGATAAATACTTATTTTAACACACAACCAATTTTATTTTTCACAAACACTTTTTAACACCTTTTTGACGACGTTGTGGAAACAGAAAAATTCAGATTAATCAATAATTGGCATCACTGTACTGTTTGGACGTGTTTTGTTCGCTGCTCCATTTGGATTTATATTTTTAGTGGATTCAACCTGGTCTATTTATCAGTTATCCAAATAACCAAAACGTTAAAATTTTATTAGATAAATTACATTTAAAAAAATTACATTTCATTATTAAATTATGGATTGCCAGAACAAAAATTGTAACGTTTCGGGTAATGACCGCTTGATATCATGTTGGTTGTGTCTTGGAACCTATCACTTAAAATGTAGTGGACTGAAAGCGCGTGATGCAGATGCGCTTGCTGATCCTACTAAATCCCTACAATGGAATTGTCCTCATTGTAAAAATATAAATGTTGAATTTTACAAATTCTTCAAAAGTTATAAAGAGCAGTTCGATCAACTAAATAAGGACTTCTTATCTGTTCGATCTAAATTTTTAAAATTTGGTGAACTTTTCACAAATTTTCCGAATTTAGATAAATTTGCTGACGTTCAACAAAATTCTTCACCTAAGAGGAAAAAATCTACAAGAAATCCAATCCCTTCAATAACAATATCAAAAGCGGCTTCTCATAATTCAGTAGAATACGATGATTTGTCTCCTTCACCTTGCATGGAGCAAAACAACTTGATTGTATCTGAAGTTATCACTCCATTAAATACTATACCCCTTGAATTAAATAGTAATTCACCTACTACATCTTTTTCATCAGCTGCATCTTTAATTTCTGATAATACTGTACCAACTAAAGCCGTCAGAGAACTTCGTACAATTCCGCCAAGAAAAACTATATTTGCTACTCGTTTTCTTCTTGAAACAACTGTTGATGATGTTAAAAACTACCTATTATCTAAATTTAATAATAATCTACCTGCTAACATAAATATTTTTAAAATTAATTCAAGAAATAGAGCCTCGTTTAAAATAATTGTCCCACTCGAATATTTTGAACAAATCGTAAACGTAAATTTTTGGCCAAACCATACACTAGTACGTGAATTTATTTATCGTGATGAAAACTTAGCTCGTATTCCAACATCTAATCAAACTTCAAAAAACTAATGCAAAATTCTACCCTTAACATCATTTATCAAAATGCAAATGGAATGAATACTAAGCTTACTGATATGTTCCTTAACAGCTTTGACTGCGAATTTCATGTTGCTGCATTTACTGAAACCTGGCTTACTAATAATACTAATAACTCTGAAATTTTTTGTAGTAAATATCAAGTTTTTAGACGTGATAGAATTGGCAAACGTGGTGGTGGTGTTTTAATTGCTGTTTCCTGTTTGTATCCTGCTGAACAGTTATTATTTGTAAATTCATCTGATATTGAATTTATCGCTGTTGTAATACAAATTCAAAATATATCGCTCTTTATTACCTGCTCATATATACCTCCAAACTCTGATCCACAACTTTATGGTGAACATGTTTTGTGAATAAAATCCGTTGCAGATAAACTAAAGTCAGCTGATTTTTTGATGATTTTTGGTGATATTAATATTCCGACTGCATCCTGGATTACATCAGATGATACAGATTTCTTTGTACCGATTACATCACATGATTGGAGTCAAGATTTTTTCAATAGTCTGACTAATTTAAGTGTCTTTCAAATAAATAAAATTTTTAATTACAACAACCGCTTATTGGATCTCGTATTTGTAAATAATCCCTCTCTATTCGATTTATCTAGGACTAACCCCTTATTTATTCCTGAGGACCGACACCATCCTACATTGTTAATTTCTACACCATTGCCTCAAAAGGAAACTGTTCACACTGTATCTGAGTCGCTCTGTTTTAAACGTACGAACTACCATATGTTAAATAACTTGTTACATAATATTAACTGGTTTAAAATTCTTGCTTTTTCTTATAATGGTAGTAATTTTGATCAAATCGTGTTGAAATTTTACTCAGTTCTTTTCAGTTGTTTATCAGCAAGCACCCCACTGTTAAAAAAGGTAACATCAAATCGTCCTCCATGGTATTCCCGTACTTTAACCTGGTTAAAAAATCGTAAAAACCGTTTATATAAAAAGTTCATGAAGAGCAAAACCCTTATTGATCGTAGCTATTATTTAATAGCTCAAAGCCGTTATATTTTTGAAAACAAAAAATGTTATGCATCGTATATAAACAAAATGAAATTTTACTTTAAAAAGAATCCGAAAATGTTTTATAATTTTGTCAACTCCAAACGTAGAGTTTCAACGTATCCAACTACTATGAAAATGAATAATGTTGTTTATTCTAATAATGCAGATATTGCCAATTCTTTTGCTGATTTCTTCGCCTCTACTTTTTCTGCAAAAACGTTCCATAGTTCAATTTATCCTTATGATATTACTTCGTCTTCATCAATTAATATATCATCTTTAGATGTCGATACTGTCTTAAAAAGCCTGAGAAGTATGAAAAATTGTTATAAACCTGGTCCTGATGGTATTCCTAGCTGCATATTAAAAAATTGTGCCGACGTTTTGGCTATTCCTATCACTCATCTATTTAACAGTTCTTTGAAATTTGGTATATTTCCTAAATGTTGGAAAGATTCATTTATCATCCCCCTTCATAAATCTGGTAGCCGTAGTGATGTTACTAATTATAGAACAATAGCTAAACTTAACTCCATTCCTAAACTGTTTGAAAAAATATTAACGGACATCCTAACTACCCAAATATCAACAATTCTTTCTCCAGCACAACATGGTTTTTGTAAAGGTAGATCTACATCCACAAACCTAATGGAACTGACGTCCTTCATCAATACGGGATTTTGTAATGGTAACCAAACTGATGTAGTCTATACTGATTTCAGTAAAGCCTTCGATAAGGTTAACCATGATTTATTGTTAGTGAAGCTCAAAAAATTAGGGTTTCCGGTAAACCTTTTAAAATGGATTAGTTCTTATTTAAAGGATCGGAGACAATGTGTTTTTTATAATGATTGTATATCAAAACATATTGAAGTAACTTCCGGAGTTCCTCAGGGAAGTCACCTCGGCCCCATCTTATTTTTATTGCTTGTAAATGATCTTCCAAAGGCTATTCAATACAGCAATATTTTAATGTTTGCTGATGATGTTAAACTTTATTCATGGATTAGAACTGTTGGCGACTGTTTTTATCTCCAAGCTGATTTAAATAATTTTTTTAATTGGTGTACGGTAAATCTTATGGAATTGAATTTAACAAAATGCAAATCTATGACTTTCTGCAGATATTCACCGATTTCGAATGTTTACTCTCTAAATGGCTCTAATTTGAATGTTGTTGATTCGTTTTTGGATCTTGGAATTCTCTTTGATGTAAAAATTAATTTCAACTCACATGTAATAATGACAGTAAATAAAGCTTATGGGGTATTAAGTTTCATAAAGCGTTGGGCGAAGGAATTTAATGATCCTTATGTAACAAAAAATATATTCACGTCATTGGTAAGACCTTTACTGGAATATGGATCAGTAATTTGGGATCCCCAATATGATGTTTATATTCAAAAACTTGAATCAGTCCAAAAACAATTTTTGCTGTTCTGCCTTCGTAACCTTCGTTGGAATCCTAATACAAACTTACCGTCATACCGTAGTCGTTTACTACTCATTGCGCTCCCAACGTTACAAAGCCGAAGAATTGTTTCCAATATTGCATTTGTCATAAATATAATTCAAGGCAAAATTGATTCTACATATCTTCGACATAAAATATGCATCAATGTTCCTAATAGGCAGCTTAGATCTTATGAACCGTTATATGTACCATTTTATAGATCAAACTACATTAACTTTGATCCAATTAGAAGAATTTGTGCTGAGGTAAATAAGTTCTATGTTCACATTGACTTTTCTGATAATGTTGCTGTAACAAGTGGAAAGCTGATAAGATTTCTAAACTCAAATGCATACGTTTAATGTTGTTTTTATTTTTCTTTATTTTTGTAATTAAATTAAAAATGTTGCTCAACTGTAAATATTATTATGTTGATTAAATTAAATAAATAAATAAATAAATAAATAAAAATAAATTATAAAGAAAATTTATTAAATTTTTCTATTTTTGCGCCAAATAATTATGAAAAAAAATTATTAAAAATTCCTGAATAACGCAAAACACTAAAAAATGAAAATAAAAAATGTGTTAAGCATGTAAAAAAGGGATAGCAATAGAAATATTTCAAATATTGCTATCTATTTTTCAACTTAGTGTTAACCAGTGATGCCATTCAAGCCGTTTTTTTGAAAAAAACACCTACGGCAACACCCGCGTGTCATTTCTGTACCATATTCATACCCGTGAACATAACAAACTCGAACTGGCAAACTTTTTTTTACACTCAATTAAATGAGAGCAATTTAAAATTATTCTCTTTTAATATGAGTAATACATAATCAGAGAATGTGTTTTAAGTGCTGCCAAGTTTATATATATAAGTTTAGTTCTTATTAAGTGATGCCACTTTGCTCCGATAAAAAATAAATGGGTAGATATTTATAATTTATACATATCTTGAGTGTATGTGGCTTATTTTATTTTTTTTAAGTTTTTGTTAAAATATCAGTTATTTTTTGTTTTAGAAGTAAAAGAAATTGATAGTAAAAAATTTTATTGAAAAATATAAATATTTTCCATATTTTTATAACTGTTAAAATATTAATTTATTTAAGACTATATTATTTTTTATTCAGGCTCAAGTTCATTTTATATTAAATTTCTCATATATTTTCCTTTTTATATAGATATGAAGAAATCAATTTTTATTTTTGGTAATGAAAGAATATACTGGAAAAGTTATTATCCCGACACCAGCCGAGTGGAATGCATTTTCGAAACCAGCTACGGTTTCATCATCAGCACTCTTTTGATCGGGATGTCTTAGTGTTGATAGTAAATATCATCTATTTAACTCACAAGTTTATATGAAAATTGATTTCGTAAATTACTTTACCTATAAACTCATATATTTGCCATGGTAAGTGAGAACGAAATTTCTTTCAACACTAAAGCTTTTCCCCTGTATTCTTTTTTAAAATTACCACATTTTAATCGTAGCTTTAAACCATCAGTCTGATGGCAATGAAAGCTCTTTTTTGTTGGTTGTAATACTCACAACTTTATTTAGATCATACATGTTCTTGTATTTGTCTATATGATCGATACACCGTGCCCTGTGTAATTGTTAATTTTTCTTTTTATTTAATTGTCGAACTATTTAATGTATTAAAGACTATATTATTTTTTATTCAGGCTCAAGTTCATTTTATATTAAATTTCTCATATATTTTCCTTTTTATATAGATATGAAGAAATCAATTTTTATTTTTGGTAATGAAAGAATATACTGGAAAAGTTATTATCCCGACACCAGCCGAGTGGAATGCATTTTCGAAACCAGCTACGGTTTCATCATCAGCACTCTTTTGATCGGGATGTCTTAGTGTTGATAGTAAATATCATCTATTTAACTCACAAGTTTATATGAAAATTGATTTCGTAAATTACTTTACCTATAAACTCATATATTTGCCATGGTGAGTGAGAACGAAATTTCTTTCAACACTAAAGCTTTTCCCCTGTATTCTTTTTTAAAATTACCACATTTTAATCGTAGCTTTAAACCATCAGTCTGATGGCAATGAAAGCTCTTTTTTGTTGGTTGTAATACTCACAACTTTATTTAGATCATACATGTTCTTGTATTTGTCTATATGATCGATACACCGTGCCCTGTGTAATTGAGCCTGAATAAAAAATAATATAGTCTTTAATACATTAAATAGTTCGACAATTAAATAAAAAGAAAAATTAACAATTACACAGGGCACGGTGTATCGATCATATAGACAAATACAAGAACATGTATGATCTAAATAAAGTTGTGAGTATTACAACCAACAAAAAAGAGCTTTCATTGCCATCAGACTGATGGTTTAAAGCTACGATTAAAATGTGGTAATTTTAAAAAAGAATACAGGGGAAAAGCTTTAGTGTTGAAAGAAATTTCGTTCTCACTCACCATGGCAAATATATGAGTTTATAGGTAAAGTAATTTACGAAATCAATTTTCATATAAACTTGTGAGTTAAATAGATGATATTTACTATCAACACTAAGACATCCCGATCAAAAGAGTGCTGATGATGAAACCGTAGCTGGTTTCGAAAATGCATTCCACTCGGCTGGTGTCGGGATAATAACTTTTCCAGTATATTCTTTCATTACCAAAAATAAAAATTGATTTCTTCATATCTATATAAAAAGGAAAATATATGAGAAATTTAATATAAAATGAACTTGAGCCTGAATAAAAAATAATATAGTCTTTAATACATTAAATAGTTCGACAATTAAATAAAAAGAAAAATTAACAATTACACAGGGCACGGTGTATCGATCATATAGACAAATACAAGAACATGTATGATCTAAATAAAGTTGTGAGTATTACAACCAACAAAAAAGAGCTTTCATTGCCATCAGACTGATGGTTTAAAGCTACGATTAAAATGTGGTAATTTTAAAAAAGAATACAGGGGAAAAGCTTTAGTGTTGAAAGAAATTTCGTTCTCACTCACCATGGCAAATATATGAGTTTATAGGTAAAGTAATTTACGAAATCAATTTTCATATAAACTTGTGAGTTAAATAGATGATATTTACTATCAACACTAAGACATCCCGATCAAAAGAGTGCTGATGATGAAACCGTAGCTGGTTTCGAAAATGCATTCCACTCGGCTGGTGTCGGGATAATAACTTTTCCAGTATATTCTTTCATTACCAAAAATAAAAATTGATTTCTTCATATCTATATAAAAAGGAAAATATATGAGAAATTTAATATAAAATGAACTTGAGCCTGAATAAAAAATAATATAGTCTTTAATACATTAAATAGTTCGACAATTAAATAAAAAGAAAAATTAACAATTACACAGGGCACGGTGTATCGATCATATAGACAAATACAAGAACATGTATGATCTAAATAAAGTTGTGAGTATTACAACCAACAAAAAAGAGCTTTCATTGCCATCAGACTGATGGTTTAAAGCTACGATTAAAATGTGGTAATTTTAAAAAAGAATACAGGGGAAAAGCTTTAGTGTTGAAAGAAATTTCGTTCTCACTCACCATGGCAAATATATGAGTTTATAGGTAAAGTAATTTACGAAATCAATTTTCATATAAACTTGTGAGTTAAATAGATGATATTTACTATCAACACTAAGACATCCCGATCAAAAGAGTGCTGATGATGAAACCGTAGCTGGTTTCGAAAATGCATTCCACTCGGCTGGTGTCGGGATAATAACTTTTCCAGTATATTCTTTCATTACCAAAAATAAAAATTGATTTCTTCATATCTATATAAAAAGGAAAATATATATATATTTTTTTTTTTTTTTTTTTTTTTTCCAAACTAATATTTATTGTATCTTCATATATGTTTATGAACTAACAATAAGTAATCAAATCTTAAATCTATAATTAGTAGATGAAAGTCCAGCCAATGCCAGACAAAATCTGGTTTTCGAAATTAAAATAAATTGTAGAGATTGCGATTATTTAGTTCATCTAAGAGAGATGGTGTCCCTTCTTCTCAAACGAACATGTCCGCGATATTGTAAGATGTTTCGGCCAAGTGGGTTGGGATGAGTTTCCAGCTTTTTTAAGTAGCGGCCAACGTGTCTAGTGATTTCGCTTTTTATCAACGGAACATCAAGATCTTTATGTAAATTGCTGTTTTTTATGTACCAAGGGGCAACGGTTATCATTCGTAGTATTTTATTTTGACGTCGTTGAATTTTTTCTATGTTGGAGGAGGATGCAGTTCCCCATAATTGAATACCGTAACACCAAATTGGCTTCAAAATTGAGTTGTAGAGCAAAAGTTTGCAATCGAGCCTTAATATCGAATTTCGACCTATAAGCCAATGTATTTGAGCAGTCCTTAATTTCAATTGGGTCAACTTTGCATCTATATGATTTTTCCATGTGAGACGGCGATCCAAGTGAATACCAAGGTATTTAACGTGAGAGTGTTGTGGCACCACCTGGTTATTAATAAAAATGGGGGGACAAGATTCCCGACGTAAAGTGAATGTTATATGTGAACATTTAAGTTCATTTATTTTTATTCCCCATTTTTTAGCCCACTTCTCAACATCGGTTATATGGTGCTGTAGTTGGCTTGAGGCATCTTTTGGATCTTTATGAGTGCTGAGAAAAGCCGTGTCGTCAGCGAATGTTGAAGTATGGGTTAAACTGCTTGTTGGCATGTCTGCTGAATATATTAAATATAACATTGGACCTAAAATACTCCCCTGCGGTACTCCAGCCAGGATTGGTTGGGGGCAGCTAACAACGTCTCCTTCTTTTATAAGAAACTGGCGACCGATAGTGTATGTTTGTAGAAGATTGAGAACATTAACTGGGAAGTTATGCTTCAATTTATGTAAGAGGCCTTCATGCCAAACTTTGTCGAAGGCTTGAGAAACATCAATAAATAGACCCGAACAGTACTTCTTTTCTTCAAAGGCTTTTCTTATAACTTGTACCAGTCGGTGAGTTTGTTCGATAGTACTATGTTGTTTTCTGAAGCCAAACTGGTGATCTGGAATGCAGTTGTTAACATTCAATATCGGTATCAATTTCGCTATTATCATCTTTTCGAACAATTTTGACATTGTTGGCAATAGACTAATTGGCCTATACGACTCAACTTTTGAGGGATCTTTACCCGGATTAGGGATCATCTTGACCAATGCAACTTTCCGTTCTGACGGGTAGTAATCAAGGCGAACGATAGCGTTAAAAAGAAAGAGAATAATTCTTTTTGCGGTGCGAGGCAACTGCAAAAGCATTTTATTACTGATTTTGTCAATGCCAGGAGCTTTTCTGATATTTAAGTTGTCAATAGCCTTAACAACCTCTACGTATTGAAATTTTATTTCTACAGGTGGTCTTTCAACAACAGGTGGTAGTTCACTGATGTCAGTACTTACATTGGGAGTGAATACATTCTTTAAATGACTTGCGAAAAGGTTACATTTTTCTTCGTCATTTCTCGCCCAACTGCCATTTAAATTGCGAAGTGGGGGTTTTGAGGTCACGGGTCCCCTGAGTTTACTAGCTGCGCGCCATAACGAATAATTGGACTGAGTAGTTGCATCTAGACCTTTCAGATAATTAATAAGAGAAGCTTCTCTTTGTGATTCTAGCAGTTTCCTAAGCTTTTTTGTACATTCTCTTAAAGTAATTTTAAGTTGGGGCGATCTGTGTTGCTGCCATTCTCTTCTGACTCTTCTCTTTTCAGACAAAAGTTCTTGTACATCTGAAGAATAAATACGAGTGTACCTGGGCTGACGAAAAGTATAGGAAGCATGTTCCGCGGCATTTTTCATTTGCTCTTTGAGGTTGCCAATACATGAGTCGATGTCTGCTGTAGTTCTTAGAAGCAAATTTTCTGTACAATGTGTGCTGATGTACTTTTTATATTTTAACCAATTAACTCGTGTGGAAAATAGTTTCTCCGTTAACCTTTGGTGAGGATTGCAGATAGTGACAATGGTTGGTGAGTGATCCGACGAAAGCTCCAGCGATGCTTCCGCCTCAATAAGTTCAGAGTTTATTCCTTTCATAACGCCGAAATCAATAAGGTCAGGGACTTTACGAGCATCAGTAGGCCAATAAGTAGGCTGTCCGGTTGAAATAACGTTAAGTCTCAATTCAGAAATGGAATCATATAAATTGCGGCCTCTGGGACTAATAAGTCGTGAACCCCAAAAAGTATGCTTTGCGTTGTAATCGCCAGCTGCTATGAACCGAGCACCGAGTGACTTATAAAACTCTATATATTGACTTTTCGTTATTGCTAACCTTGGAGGAGAATACACTGACGATATTATTAGATTTTGGCCAAAGTCAACTACACAGATGTTTGTTGCCTGTAGATGACTTTCAGAAAGACCAGCCAATAAATGGTGTTTTATTCTGGATTTGATCAAGATTGGAAAATATATGAGAAATTTAATATAAAATGAACTTGAGCCTGAATAAAAAATAATATAGTCTTTAATACATTAAATAGTTCGACAATTAAATAAAAAGAAAAATTAATTTATTTAAATTAAATATTAAAGAGCTTCTTTTAAACAAATAATATTTAATTAACATAATAAAGAAAACAAATGCTGTAAAGGATGGATGTAAAAATGCTATAAATTTTATCATTACTCTTAATTTGTAAAATTAAATTAAACTGTAATAATTTTAAGAATATTAAAAAAAAACTTAGGCCAGAATATATGAATTACAATAAATTAAAATCAAATTTAATAATTTAATTTATACTTTAAAAGGTATTTATTTTTTGCTCACATCGGCCCCATTTTTCGAAAAATTTTACGGGAAAATTATTTTTGTAGTGGCATCCCTGATAGATTTACATAAGTAAATTATATTTAAATGGCAATGCTGAATATTTGTATGGTAGACAGGGTTGCAAAGGTTGGTACAATTGTACTTTTTGTGGTACAATTTAAACCTCAAAAGTACAATGGTACACCAATTACCCATTTGGTACAATTTACTAACTTTCTCAGTTTATGTTTTTTTATAGAATTTCCCTAGTTTATCGTCTTGATTTCTTGATTGATTTACGATGGCACCTCATTTTTGCTATCATTTCTTTGTGATTAATTGTTTGCATTGACCTGTTTATTTTCAAACAACTTTTAGACTTTTTATGTAATTTATTTTATGTTTAAATATGTACATTTATATGTATACATATATCTTAGTGCAGTTTCTTTTTTTTAAAGATATACTTTTACTGCCGTTTATTTGACAAATTTCTGTACAATATCCTCAAATAAGCCTTAAATAAACCTAAAACATTTTAAATGAATTTTTAAGAAAAAATGTTAATTTTAATATTACAAAAATTAATTTTTATGTACAATTTTTTTAATGTTTTTTTCTGGCCTTTATTAAAATAAAAAGAAAAAATTTAAAAAAAATTTAAAATAAAATTTTTTGGTACAACTGGGGTCGAAAAAGTACAATTTTATGAGCTTCTTGGTACAATTTTGATGTTCTCATTTTGCAACCCTGATGGGAGAGGATTTTCGGTCTTCAACAAACTTTTATATGTATTTTCAATAAACTTTTGAGTTTATTATAATAATGTTGAATTTATTTTAAAACTTTATGTCAACAAAATTGTATCAATTATTACTATATTTTCTATTCTTATTATTAATAAATTATTGTACAAAAATAACCCAAATAACATTACAATGGCATATATTTATAACACTCACTTAAGCCACTTTTTGGTCAATTGGATCCAAATAAAGAGATGTGCCAAAAATTTGAATATTAGGTATGATAGAGGACTGTACTGGCTACATTTCCTCATATCCCGTTTTTGACAATATTCTTTTTTCTAGAACAACTTTTTCAAAAAACTAATTTTATGAAAGTCACTCAAATCCCTTTTTGGTCAATTGGGTCAAAATAAAGAGATGTGCCAAAAATCGGAAATCGAGGTATGATAGGGGACAGTACTGGCTACATTTTCTCATATCCCGTTTTTTACAACATTCTTTTTTCTAGAACAACTTTTTCAAAAAACTAATTTTATGAAAGTCACTCAAATCACTTTTTGGTCATTTGGGTCCAAATAAAGAGATGTGCCAAAAATTGGAAAATGAGGTATGATAGAGGATGGTACTGGCTACATTCCCTCATACCACGTTTCTTTCAATATACTTTTTTCTAGAACAACTTTTTCAAAAACTAATTGTATGAAAGTCACTGAAATAAATTTTTGGTAAATTTTGAAAAAGTTGTTCTAGAAAAAAGTATATTGTAAAAAGCGGGATATGAGGAAATGCAGCCAGTGCCGTCCCCTATCATACCTCATTTTCCAATTTTTGGCACATCTCTTAATTTAAACCCAATTGACCAAAAAGTGGCTTAAGTGAGTGTTATAAATATATGCCATTGCAATGTTATTTGGGTTATTTTCGTACAATAATTTATTAATAATAAGAATAGAAAATATAGTAATAATTGATACAATTTTGTTGACATAAAGTTTTAAAATAAATTTAACATTATTATAATAAACTCAAAAGTTTGTTGAAAATACATGTAAAGTTTGCTGAATGCCGAAAATCCTCTCCCATGCAAATTTAAGGTGTTGCCACTTAAAATATTTATTTAATAAGTATCAATGTTGCCAGAAAGTTTAAAGAGAAATCATCACTTAGAGTAAAAACAATCATATTTTCAAGAAAAAAATCATCAAATTTTTTTTTAATTCAAACCTTTTATTACAAACGCAAAGAAAAACTATAAAAATTTATTTATAAAACTGTTTTCTTATTAGATAAGTTATTTGAAGCAAAAACTATATTAAATTCATATGAAAATAAATATACATCTTTATATAGCAACTTGTGAATAAAATAAAATTGACGGATACTCTGTAGTACATTGATATATTCCAATTGCATAACTATCTTTCGAAATGTAAAAACATATAGAAAACTTGTATGTTTTAATATAAAACAATCATACATTTAACAATTACAAATGTATGTATTAAAATATTTTAGGAATCATCACTATTATAAAACAGAAAAGGTTTTATATTTTTAGTTATATCTTTATCTACTTTTAAATTATAGCATGAATAATCGTTTAACTTTAAGTATTCTTTTGCATATAATATACCCTTAAGAGTGCTGTTATCTAATCTATTTCTATATGTTGTTTTATTTAAATTTGCAACTGAAATATTCGTTCAACATTTGCAGAAGAAATAGGAAGACATATTAGAGTTTTAACAAATTTTGGCAGGGTTGAAAAAGCTAAGATTTTGTCAGCTCGAGTTATTTTTGAGACTTATGACCAAAATTCTTCACAATTCAGATTATCTATAGTTGTAAACTGTTCGTTAAAGTGGAGAAGACGTAGTTCTCTAAACTCGTCTTCTACGTTTTCAACACCTTTGTCATAAATTAAATTTTAAAAGTTTTATATTAAACCTTTTAAAGGAACTACTCTTCTATTAATTATTTTTGAAGTGCCAAGACTAAGGCATATTTATTCATCAGGTAATTGCAGTTCGGAGAGAATTTTTTTGTTTATATTTTTTATATATGAAGTTCGACATTTGAAATAAATTACAAAATAGAGAAGTTTTTTTATTTATGCATTTTGACAGCTGAAATTAAAAATAAGTATTGAAAAATAAAATCACCTGACGAATCAAGAGAACCTGATGAATAAATGTGCCCAAGACTTGAAAGTTCTTTAAAATAATTATTGTTAAAATCAAATCGTTTCAGTATTTGCTTCCACAACTCAATATAAAATGAAGTACAATTTTTAACTAATTTATTTTTTTCATTGTCTGCGGATTTTAGATTGGAAATTTTTTGTTTTTCAAACAACGCCAAACAAATATCTTCATTTTGTAAACGAAATAATTTGTTTTCCAATCAAATTCATTAAAAAAAATTGATGTCAACGTAACTTAGGTTAAAAAAATTATCTAAATAAATTCTTTGTATTTGAGAGGATGTGGTTTGAAAAATTATGTTGACTTTTTTTATTATGTTAGAATATACTTTAGAAAACACAGATAGAATTCGCTAATGTCATTCAATCTGTTTTTAATAGACTCTGCGACGAGGTGACACAAAACTTTATTGGTTTAAAAATCGATTGTTGATAAGAATTGTAGAAAAATTATGGTTTGTATCTACAACTTAAAACAAAAAAATATAAATTTAAAAAATAAAAATCATCATTTTGGGGGAAAAAATCACAATTCATATTTTACCAAAAAAAAACGTTAAAAATATGATAAAATCATGAATATGGCAACGCTGGTAAGTATTAATTTTACTTTTATAAACTAAGCAGCACTTTAATTTTATTCTCAACTTTGTAATTCTTTTATTATAAGAGCAAAATACAATTTTTAGAGGAATATGAATTTACACTTAAGAAATTGAGTAAAAAATAAAATTTTCCAAGATCGAGTTTGTTATCTTCTCGGACGTTGGGAAACTTATTCACAGTTGCAAAAAAGGTATTAAATGTATAACAACAAAAATGAAACAATGAATCGATGAGAAGAAAACAACCCGGAACTAAAAAAAAACAAGCCGGGTGTTTTTAATTTTCAAAAACAACTGATTACTGATTTTATAGATTTTTGGTGAGTTTGGTAAAGGAACTAATACACGGCATGTTTTTTACATCTGACTTGTCAAATTCTCCACTGCTAATACAAACATGTCGTGTGTTACCTTTCAAACATTACTTCTGTAAAAAAACATGTGTTGAGACATCTGACAAAATTTTAATTAGAGTGCGCTCTATTTTCTTCTGTCAAAACATGTAACATTAGTCGTTGGCAGAAATCTCTGCTGCTGCAAAGCAGTCAGCGTAAAAGTACAATTTTGACAGACATGTAGATTAACATATGTCTCACAAATTTTAAAGTCAGATGTAAAAAACATGCCGTGTATTATAGCCTTAAGTGGGAACTGAGTAGGAAAAAACAAAATTAAATACGGCAGCGCCGTACAAAATCACCAGTGTCAACATTTCAGCTCTTTTGCTCCAAAATTAGCTCTTTTTTTAATTAAAGGACACGGGTTCATATTTCGTTTTGTGAAACTCTCTTAGTTTTGTGATATGAAAAGTTTTTATACAATAAAGGTATATTTGAAAAATATGATATGACAAACAAAAAATTTTCGATTCACGGTAATTGAACTCCAGCGTGCGCAATTGAGCATGAATTTCAGGATTATAAAAGAAGTATGTGTAAAAAACATTCTTAAGGTTTGAAAACTTTTCAGGCAAGTATGCAGTTCTGCCTGAATTTCCGATTTCCATAGGAAAGTATGTGTAAAAAACCATGTTTCAGGTTTAAAAGATATTCAGACTACTTTCCGTTTGCGAAAAAATCCAGCTGGCTCAAAATAATTCTGAACCGAATTAATGAAATTCATTATTTAATACATTATTAAATCTTATTGTTCTGTCAATTATATTGTTTTGACGTTTCGTATTTTTTGCACATTCGTATAATTTTAACATTACTATATTCTTATACCCTTCACACAGTGAAAAAGGGTATATATAGGTTTGTCATTCCGTGTGAAATTTCTACAATTTTCATTTCCGACCCCATAAAGTATATATTTTCTGAAAGCTTATGAATAGGGGAGTCGATTAAGCTCTGTCAGTCTGTCCGTCTGTCAGTGTGTATGTTGAAATCAACTTTTTGAAGCCCCCCGAAATCTCTTGGACCCGTGTGAGGTATTAAAATATCAGAAATATTCGGGAGTAGATCGGGAGTAAATCAGAAACATCTGTACATAAACAACTGAGATATGAGCAAAAACCCACGACCACCTCGATTTTTTTTTCACAAAAACAACATTACAACAACAACATACATACATACAAACTTGTATATTTGTTAGAGTAAACGTGGGATCAAATCCCAGCTGAGCCAAAAATTTTTTTTTTTTATTTTTTTTGTATGTATATTTTTTTAAAATTTCTTTTAGTTTTTATTTAATATATTATTTATATTTTTATTATATTTTTTTTAATTTTTTTTTTATTTTTTTTTAATTTTTTTTTTATTTTTTTTTGTTTTATATTTTTTTATTTATATTTTAATTATTTTAAAAAAAATTTTTTTTTTTAAATTTTATTTTTTTTTTATTTTTTTTTTAACATACATACGTAAATTTTTAATTTTACAAAACTACTGTTATTGCAAGACTACACGTTATGAAGGGTATATAAGATTCGGCACGGCCGAATATAGCACTCTTACTTGTTTTACTTTGTTTTGTCATTTATTTATATACAAACAAAATTTTTTCATTACAATTTTTGTGTCTCTTTATACATGAAAAATTTCGCTTTCAGGAATATATTTACCTTGTTTTTTTAGTACTTTTAAATAATATAATAAACGACATATTTGAAAATACATAAAACATTTAGCATATTAAGTGTAGTTTGTCATATACAAAAATGGCAACTATAAAAAGTATCTCTAACAATTAATTAATTTTTCCCTAGGACCTATATCCTTTTATAATAATGTAAAATTTTTAAATTTTATTGAATATTCATTAAAAAAAGTCAGCGGATATATACTAAGCGATAGGCAGAATATCAAGAAATCTATAAAGGTATACAGAAAAGAGTAACGGGACTGACTAATTAATTTATCATCGCACAGTCAAAAAGCAAACAACTAGTCAGTGGGTTCCTCTTTCTATATATAGATCCGCTAAGAGATTTTTGAAAATTCGTAGTTTAAGGGGGTAAAAATGGGTAAAATCGGTAACCTTATATCTGCTTATATATAAACTAACGATAATACAAATTAACTTAAAAGGTATTGTAATCTACTCAAAAATTAAGCTAAGTGGCAAAGACTACTATTTTGGTACCCTATGTATTTTCCAAATACATAAAGCCAAAAAAAGTTTAAATTGTATTAGTTAATCCGCAAAAAATTATTAATAGGAATTCAGTGCTTTTCTTCGAATTTTTCATGGTATTTTTAGAACTTTTTGAATTGCAAAATAAGGGACTATTGGTTCTAGGTGAGACTAAAAATGTTATGGGTGACGAAAAAGGCACACTTTTTTAAATAAAATGAATCAGAAAAACGAGCTTTCATAAATATAACGAAAAAATATTAAGTTATTAAGAACTTCAGTATTCAATAAAAAGTAAGAACTGCGCTATCGAAGTAGCGTCTAATATGCTAGTGTTAATACCAATTTTTTTTAAAATTATAAATTTTTGTTTTCATATTAGAAAATACTGTGTGGGTTTTTTTGTTATACATATTGTGCAGCGATTTTTTATTATAAATCGTTGGTAGCACTGTACTCCGAGTATTGAAATTGTACTAGAGACAAGTGGAATGGTACAAAAAAATCAATACGATAAAGTGAAAGGCTGCCAGATTGTAGACTAGTGATGTTAACTGTACGGAAATATATTTTAAGATACATGCAATTTTGTTGAAAATTATGTTAAACGTCTTAATTAGTAAAATATTGGTGATATAACATATTTATTGATTAATTTAGATATGATTAAATATTATTAATTTATAAAAAGAAATGTAACTATCGGCTCTTAATTTATTATTACATTGAAAATTTTTTAGCAAATCTAATTATATGGTATTATAAATATTGATAAGGTTTAATATTTTAACAATATATGTTATAGTTGTTCTCGACAAAAATACATTCTTCTTATATAATAAATGTGAATGTTTGTATGTTTGGATATTTGTTTCTCAATCAATTAAGAACGACTGAACGGAACACACGGCACACAGATATCCATTATAACGATAGTCAAACAAACTCACGGATATATGCAACAAATATATTTTTGTATTTAGTTAGTCGTTTGAGCAAGAGCTTCGATTGTCCAAAATTTACACGTACTGAAGAAAAAATAATATCATCCACGTTCCTCTGTGGAAGTATTTTTTTGGTGTTATGTCTAGCGAGTTTATGTTTTAAAAGGTTGGCATCACTTTTTGTATCAGAAGCATCATGGTACAATTATCAGGTAGCCTCACTAAAACAGTTGATTTTTTTTTCTCTACCTTTCCCGGGGTCTCCACGTAGCAATATTTATTACCGCAATTGTCAAATTTGATTGCGTCCATAGAAATTGCAAGGTAATTTTGTAATTTTCTTTGAATTTTATGTTTTTCTTTGCAGAAACAAAGGAAAATTAAAATAATTTTACCTGATAATAATTAAAAGTAAAGTATTTTAAAAAAACTCATAAAAGTTAAAACAAAAATATTAAATTATAAAAATAAATTATTTGTGTCGTGTTCTCCACCCAGTGAAAATAATCATACCTTAGTAATAAAGTGCCGTTATTCTGCCTACGATTTTGCTTAAGCTTAGCAATGAAAATTGCTACGTGGAGACCCAGCGTTAAGGTTTAACTAAAATGTGAAATTTTGTTTATGTATGTACTATGTAAGTCGAATACCTTTAAAATACAACCCTGTTAACAATTTTTTTTACAACTTGTTGTACTACGGTTCTCAAAATCAAATGTCAAAACTTGCATAAATAGTCGTTAATTTAATTTCATTCGAGAAACAAGAAAAAATAATTTTAAAACTATGAAAGCGTCAAAACAGTAAGTTTTTTTGATAAAAACCTTAATGACAACTATTTTTAAGTAAAGTAAATAATTTTAGATTGAAAATAACCACACGTAAGCAGTTTGAAAGAATGGTAGAGCTGCTTGAAAAAAAACTGGAATTGGCGCAATCTTTCCGCAACGGCCTACACAAAGTGGGCACAAAGGCAGAAATATCAATTAAGCTAAACACTTTAGGACCACCTTCTCGTACATGGCCTGAATGGATGAAACTGTGGGCGGACTATAAATGCAATTTAAGAAAAAAAATTTTGCATAACACAAATGAATGCCGTGCAACAGGTGGTGGTTCGAACAGACAATATACATTGACACCCGTTGAGGAAGTTGCTTCATCCTTGTTGCAATTAAACAGCATTATTGCTCCTGATGACGAGGAATTAGGTATCGGTCCTAAAGAAAGCGGAAATGTTTTTGTGTTGAAAACAGTGAAATCGATAAAACATGCGTTCCAAGTACGTCGATAATACTTAAAAGAAAGGCTGCAAAAAATGCTTCCACCAAACAAGACTGACTTGAACAACAGTTAAAGGTTCTAACAGAGTTGTACAATGAGGTCAAAGATTCCTTATGGCAAATAGAAAGATATTCTCGCAAGCAACAGAAATTAAAGGAGGAAAGGCTTAGTCTTTATCAAACAGAGCTACAAATAAAAAAGAAGAGTTTGAGATGTACAAAAAGGAAACTCAGAAAAAGGAAGAATACAGAAGACTAATGCTGCAACTAAGAACTGAAAAAATCGATATAAAAAGAAGAAAAGTTGAACTCGAAGAGTACAAAAACCGTTTCAACCAATAGGTTAAAAAAAATCAAAGGTAATTTTATTTTTAAGAAACAAAAATAATTACAGTAGGGGTTTTAAGGCCTTATTTGACAAACCTACTATAATTACTATTTATATAAGATTTAATATTTACCATTTTTTAAGTACAAACCTGTGCCCATGTTCTGTAACTTTAGTGAGAACTTCTCGCATCGAAAAGTCATGAAACAAAATATCCCACCGTTTCTCGATGTGTGAGAAAAAAGTGTATCTGTAACTCATGGCGAAAAATACCATTTATGATTACGTTAGAGCTATCAAAAATTATACTCAATTATAAGAAGAAGAAAAAAAAATAAACTTTAGAAGTGCGGAAATAATACATATAAAATTTAGAAAATAAAAGTGTTTAAAAAAATAAGTGCAGAAGAAAGAAATAAAATGTAGAAATGAAGGCACCTTTTATGAGAAAAGGTGTAAGGAATACAAATTTACCTTCACTTTCCAAGACATTGGTAACATTGTTTCCTTTTGATGATAAACATAATGATGATGGTGGTGTATTTAGGATTTTTGTTTAGGACACACGACATACAAATTAAACAATTTGGTTCAACAATAAACACTTTTTGTAAATATTTAAGGTCTAAATAAAAAAGGAATAAAAAAATTACAAAAATTATTTCGAAATTGAAATAAAAAAAAATAAATGAAAAGAATTTAGTAATTTTATTTAGTTAGTTAGTTTTTTTAAACTTTAAATGACTTTGATGATTGTAAAAATATAATCAATATAAAATAAAATCTATCTTTTTTAGAAATATAAAAACTTTTGTAATTTAAACAAAGATAATATATCGTCTAAATTTCTTGATCTTTTTTATTTATTATAATGATTTTTCCAAGCTTGAGATCAACTTTTTTAGTTTTCTTATAAAAAATTATTTATTTTAACCAATATTTCGCTACCAAACAATGGGTAGCTTCTTCAGGGTAATATATATACAAATTTTATAAAAACAAAAAACAAATTCAAAACAATTTCAAATTGAAAAAATATTTTGTAAAAAGGCGGGAAAATATTTTTTCAATATAAACAATTTTTGAAATATACAAACAAACAAACATACAAAAATAATTCATTCACATATTTATAGTAATAATTTACAAAAATAACAACTAATACTATTAGACTACCATTTTCAGATCTTATTAACTAACAATCTATAATTTTGGGCAACATTTGCAGTATCAGTCTTATAATTAATTCTCTGTGTAGGTGGTACTTTAATAATTTGTAACATTTCCAACATATTCCTACGTCTGTAATTGTTTTCCTTGTTCAAAATTAATGTTTTATTGAAGTCTGGATAATGATTAGAACTAGCGCAATGTAATGATAATGCTGTTTTTTGTGTCAGTGTAGTGTTCCTGTATTTCTGATCAGATCTATGTCCAGCGATCCTAGTTTTTAATTTATTCTTTGTTGTTCCTACATAAACCTTGTCACAACTTTCAGTATCATTACCATTACATGGTATTTTATACACTAAATTAGACATTTCAAGTTTATCTATCTTATCTTTTGTTTTACTAAACAGTTTACCTAACGTGTTATATGTTTTGTGGGCCATTATATATTTTTTATAGTCGTAAATTTCTGAGTTTTTCAATCTTTCAGATAAAAGAGGGACATAAGTTAATGATTTATAAATTTTGGGTTCAGTTGTCAGTCTTGTGCTACTATTTCTCCTATTTTTATATTGTCCTATTAATCTACAAATTATCTGGATTGGATAATTATTATCATCTAAAATATTCTTGATTTTTTCTATATTCTTTCTATGAAATTTTGTATCACTAATCTTTAAAACCCTCTCAATTAAATTCCTTGCCGTATTAATTACAATTCCCTTGGGGTGTTTCGAATAATAATTTATGATTCTTCCAGATGAAGTAGGTTTCTGTTACCAATCTATTAACAAATTATTACCCCTTCTTATCACTAATGTATCTAAATATGGAATTCTAGAGTCACATTCCATCTCAATTGTGAATTTTATATCATCATGAAATGAATTAAATGTTTCCAAAATATTATCAATTGAATGATTCGGGACAATACAAAACAAGTCATCAACATATTTTGTTATTATCTTTGGCCTTACATTTAATTTCTCAATGCAACAATCTAATAACTTCTCCATAACAATATCTGCTATAATTGGAGAAGCCGGAGATCCCATTGGGAGTCCTTTTTGTTGTATATATACTCTGTCCTCATATTTAAAATATCTGTTATCTATTATACAAAATTTCAAAATACTTAGAAAAAGGTCTTTTCCCATCTTAGTATATTTTTCAATAATTTCCCATTTCTCCTCAATAATATCTACAGCTATATCTATTGGAATACTCGGAAATAAAGATACAACATCAAGTGAAATTAACTTCTCATCAGATCGTATCTTTAACTTTTCCATTCTTTCTCTAAATTGTAAAGAATCCTTTACATTATATTTAGAGTTTTCAGTTAGTTTTTTAAGTATATTCGTAATATACTTACAAAGTTCATAAGACGGAGAGTTCACAAATGAACATATTGGTCTTAAAGGAAAATGTTCCTTATGGATCTTTGGTACCCCATATAACCTAGGTGCTGTAGATATGTTCGTTTTAAGTTGTTTTCTCTCCAACAAAGTGATAATCTTTAAATTGAAAAGATCATCAACTAAATTATTATTTCTAGTCTGTAATCTAGTTCTCGGATCCCTCTTTGATAATTGGTAGGTGGTTATATCCCCCACAATATCATTCATCCTTAAAATGTAGTCAGACCTATTAACTGCAACCGTTGTATTGCCCTTATCAGCATTTAAAATAAGTAAGTTTTTGTTATTCCTTAAAAATTTTTCAGTCATATTTACTTTATCCAAAATAAATTTATCCCTATTCGTAAGACATCCCCTATTTAAATGATGATCAACAACATTTGTCAATTTATTCCTTGCTATTTCCTGTCCTTCCTTTTCTTCTAATGTCTGTATTAAATCTTCCCCATCTGCAATAATCTTCAAAACAGGTAAACTTTCCTTCCTAACAGGTACTGCAAACTTTTCGCCCAATGAAGATTTAATACAGACATTAGAAGAAAAGGAAGGACAGGAAATAGCAAGGAATAAATTGACAAATGTTGTTGATCATCATTTAAATAGGGGATGTCTTACGAATAGGGATAAATTTATTTTGGATAAAGTAAATATGACTGAAAAATTTTTAAGGAATAACAAAAACTTACTTATTTTAAATGCTGATAAGGGCAATACAACGGTTGCAGTTAATAGGTCTGACTACATTTTAAGGATGAATGATATTGTGGGGGATATAACCACCTACCAATTATCAAAGAGGGATCCGACAACTAGATTACAGACTAGAAATAATAATTTAGTTGATGATCTTTTCAATTTAAAGATTATCACTTTGTTGGAGAGAAAACAACTTAAAACGAACATATCTACAG